>CP126897.1:66122993-68522993 GCA_030440675.1 Furcifer pardalis | reverse complement strand
GATGCTAATGATCTTACAGTTATGAGTTACAATTTTGAAAATCTGAACTGAGCTATTAATGGGTGAATTTGGAACAAATTCCACTCAAATTATTCTTAAGAAATATATTCTGCCTTATTAGTGGTAGTGTTTCTGATCCACAGTTCATACATACTAAACTTTTAATCAATTGTGGAAACTTCAAAAAGAAAATATAATTATCAATAACTAGCTGACCATTTAATACAAATGATTATTTAGGTGGAAGGTTTGATTGAATAAAACTTAAATAAACTCCAAAATAGTTTGTTGTTCTTACAGTTTGCTGTTTGTGAATGTGTAATCTCAATGGCACTATGGTTTAAAGATATTTACTAGAATTAAAAGTTTCAATCCTAAACCAATTTATGCAGTTAGTTGCATGTTAAGAGCATTCTGATTGTAATGTCTCTCCATTCAGTTTGAGAAAAAAAAATACTGTACTTTAGTTGTTTTAAACTGATTCATCACTTGTGCAGTGATGTTCTTTGCTTTTTTAATGTTCTGCTTTTGGGAAATGATCTTCAAAGTATATACCTCAGATTTCATGATCTTTTCTGTATTACTAAAAGTTACATGTTAGCTTGGTACAACATAAAAATGCTGCTCAGATTGTTGCTTTTGCACTTCTAGTATAATGCTCAGTTTCCATCTTTTTATTGGATGATCTTTTCTGTAGCTAAATCTCCTGCCAATCTTTTAGTAGTATGATAAAGAGCCCTTAAATCTCCTCTTATTTCTGCCATTTCCACTTCAAATGCCTGCCTATCAATAAATGTCCTTCTGTCCTCTTTGACTGATCTTTTATACTGTGTCATTTTTAAAGTTCCTTGTTCCTTTTCATTCTTTACTTGGCCTGTTTTCTTTTTATGTAACATTGAACACCTACTTTTCACGTACTTTTCAAAATTCCAGGACAGTCACTATTCACTGTAGATTTGACTGTTTACGTCTTAAGTTCCGTCTTATGTTATTAACTGAAAGACAGACAAATCTGAAAGCTGATATGCAAAATCACCCTACATTTATTATATAGATTACTGTAAAGGCCATAATGGTATATAGTACTAAAGTTTCTCTTCTGAATGATGGCTTAATTTTCGCTCAAGCCATTTGCGGTCTTTGCTCCTCTTCTCTTTGGCTTCCAGTCTATAGGTTTCACTGATGTTTGAATAAAGGTGGAAGGAGGTATCTGTTGCAGAGTTTTGAATCTCTGGTAAAATTCCCTTTGGTTGCATAGAAGTACAGAGGCCCACATAGGAGAATAGTTACAAGTTTTCCAGAGTCCATTCCTTTTCTCATTCTGGCTGCCAATCAAAGAGGAAAAGAACACAGAGCAGAGATAGAGGTGGGATTTTCTTTTACTTCAGAGGCAGGAATAGTGCTAGAATAGACAGATAGAAAGTCATTCAAACCTAGAAAAGTCCTTCCCTGTCTCTCCAACTAAAGGCAGTGTATGAAATTTAAATAAAACTCCAACAGCATTTTGTAAATCATGTCAAGCAGCAAAATGTTTTGGGCTAATAATAATTATTTCATGTTAGAGATTATTATGTATAATGTTTTGGGCTAGCTCTGCACAATGATGCAAATATCTGAAAAGTTTTGGCTTCTGAAATCCATTCTTATGTACGTACTAAATAAATAAATAGTTTGCCGTTTAAAAACTCCTGACTTGTATTTATTTATTTATTTATTACATTTTTATACTGCCCATTACAAATTTCCCACTCTGGGTGGTGTACATACAAATACAGTATTAATAAGCAAAAATAAGCCATGTGACTTGCATAAAATCAAACAAATGCAGGAGGAGGGTGATTCTTTATATAGGTCACTTTAAAAATCAAAACATTCCAAGCTTTTGTAACTCAAAGGCAGTGGTGGGCAGCAACAGGTTCATACCCCCCAGGAGGGGGGTTGCAAAATTGGGTGGTCTCTGGGCAGGGGGGTGGCAAAATTTGGTGGACTTTGGGCAGGGGGGTTAGCAAAATTGGGTGACCATGCCCACATCCCTGCCCTGCCCCATCAGGTTTTGTCCTGCAAGTGATTCAAGGTCTCCCTTGCTCAAAAGCCATTCATATCTGACTCTAGGGTGCAGTGCTCATCTCCATTTACACCAAAGAGCCAGTGCTGCCTGTGTTTGCAGATGTATACATGGCCATATGGCAGGCATGACTAGATCACCCATGACGTAGGCTCAACCCATGACATAGGCTCCCCCCATGGCATAGGCTCCACCCACGGTGTGGTAGCAAAAAATTTGACTGCCCACCACTGCTCAAAGGTTTCTTCATCAGGCACTTTCATGGCATCCTGTCCAAGCCAGGTTCCTATTCTTAGGTGCTCCATGGGAAAATAAGCAGATTGTATCTTTTTACAATCCAAAAACAGGAAACCAAGGGTTTGAAGGTAATATGCAAATTCCTGGCTTCCTGATTTTGGATTGTGAAAAGTTACAATCTGCTTGCAATGTTTTGATTTTTAAAGTGACCTATAAAAAGTATCACCCTCCTCCTGCATTTGTTTGATTTTATACAAATATCAAATAACACAATAAAACACACAGCAAATAAAAAACAGACCAACCAACTGCATCCCAAAATAAAATAAACTAGCAGCTTATTTGGTTGTTACATTTATCTGATCCCACATACAGTACTGCCCTAAAAAGTTATCAAAGCCTCTTAACTTTTTAGTGAGGTAGAAGCTTTTTGTTTAGCTGCTGATGAGGTTACTAAAAGTATTGATGGTCAGCTAGATTGATTTTAAATGTCACAATGTCTGAATTCTGCTGTGTACATCTCTTTGCATTTTCTTTTCAGGACACATTTTCTTTATAAGAATCTCTTGCTTATGCATAACAGAAATAATGGTGAATAACATATAATAAACAAAGATGGCTGAATTGCTTTTGAAGTCAGACTGTTGCTGATACTTTCCTCCATGTCCCCAAGTAACTGTTTCAATATATGAAAATATCATGTACCATAATTGGAGGAAGGGCTTCAAAGATTCCTAATTTCTATAACATTATATGATAATTAAATAAGAGTTAAATATCTTAAATGTAAAACAAAAATATAAAACCAACATCTTAGATATAAAAAGAAACATCAAATGGGAGGTCCAGAAACACTAGTAAAGGTAAAGGTCTCCCTTGCTCAAAAGCCGGTCATATCATCTCTGTATGTAGCCAAAGAGCCAGAACTGTCTGCATCTGTAAATGTTTCCATGGTCATGTGAAGCAAGTATTACCAAGTCTTCATATCATATTGCCAGGCTTGTGTTCAGTTAACCTTAGTGGGCTCTCAAATGTTTTGCAAGTAAATGATTAATGATGTCTCAGGAATGAAATAGATCCTTTAATATGTGCTTCTGTAAAATAAAATAAACATACTATCATTGAATGTCATTTCTGAGGAATTAAACCAATATTAAAATAATGCAAAATGATTTTTTACATAAGTAGATTGTATCTATCTGTGTAAATAGTAATACACCATTTAAATTCAATTCATTTTTTCCTTATAGTGCAACTCAGAATTTGTAACCTGTATATCTTGATCAATCTTTTTGATTTGTTATGCATGCTGAGAAACAGGTTTGATGGAGAATATTATCTCAGTGTGGCTAGAATAATAAGCAACGCAAAACAGAATAAACAACAGATACGTGAAATACTTCAAAAGCATTTTTTAAAACAGAGAGGTAAAATTTTACTCTGGTTCCAAAATCATTGACACTCTGATATGCAACTCGATTCAACAAAAATACTAGGTTATAAACATATACAGTTGGATTATTTCCTAGGCAACTCCAAGGCTCAGAAAGGTCACACACACACACACACACACACACACACACACACACACACACACACACACACACACACACACACACACACACACACACACACACACACACTGCTGCCATCTATTTGTTGTCTTAATTCTGGAATGAAACACTTAAACTAGAATACAAAAAGAAGTATTTTATGTATAAAAATTATTATTATATTAGATTAAATCTGATCTAATGTTCATTTCACAGTGTATGCTATTTACTGCAGTGACTAGTTACTTAGATAGTGTATAGGCACAAGCATAGATCTTCAGTGTTATGTAGCATATTGGATGGCTAGGGTTTCAAGCATTCTTGATCTTGGGCAAGTGTTTCAACATCCTCCCAAGTGACATGTAGCAGCTTCAGATGTTGTGTCAGTGCTCTACAACATTTTTAAGGGGTGTCCTCATTGTTATTTGGGGTGATGCTGGGTTCCAGCTCATTGGCACCTTAGGGAACTGATTGTTCTCCATGCAGAGCATGTGACCAACCAGTTAGAGTCTTCTGCTTGCAATGATATTATGGAGTCTACAAGAGCCACTCTTTCAAAGCACATTCTCATTCGTAATATGATTGAAATATTTGGTCTTTATTTGATGGTGGTATATTTATTGACCCCCGCTAGGTGAGAGCCTTGAGCAGACTAACTAGGTAGTGTTGCCCATCTCTTGTTAATGATGTTAGGCCAGGACTAAAACTCACCAAAGTATCCTCCATTGGATCCCTTGAGCAAAGTGAAAGCGTAGGTCAGACATCATGGCCCTCCTAGCCAGTGGGTGACGTGATACCCAAATGGCTAAAAAGAAAATGCATGCCAATGAACTTGATTTCTCAGATCCATTTGCATGTTGTCTGGCTGGACATCCATCTATAGTAATGGACTCAATGCTGAGTGTTCGGCAGTGGTAAATAACCTGACTCCCTAAAGGGGCCAGTGGCTACGGGCAGATTAGTACCTTTAGGTGGGTTAGTGGTCCCCTCAGTGGAAGAAATGCCACTGGAAACCATCATATTGGGTCCAACAGCAAAATGAGTGGAGGAAGAACGCTGATTCCCAATGGTCATGGAGGTGGAAGAGGCCATGCCAAATTGACTGGCTGTTAAGGTGTACCTTTTCAATATCCTCAAGGCTGTGGCAGTCTATTGCAGTCCCAGTGTTAAATCCTGCATGTCACATTTCATGTGTGGCACAGGAGACCACTCTGAGTTCATAGAGTGTGGGTCACTTCATGGCAAGCTGAGATCCACCTTCAACAAATTCATGCCGGCGGCATTTTTCCTGCTTGCCTCAGAGGGCAAAGGGCCCCCAGAACCAGCTGGCCTCCAAGACCAAGCCCTCGGGCACCCTAGGGCATAAAACAGAATGTATACTCGGATGGAGTTGCAGCTGACAATTTGCATGGGCAGAATGTCATCACGGAGATGTCTACCAATGTGTGGGCTCCTCTCTGAATAACAACTCCAAGGTATCCAAGGTATCTCTGTTGTAAGATGTCAAACCTCTTATTAATATTTGCTGATGCCTTTCAAGTCTCACTGGCATAGATAGTTGTCAGAATCACAGTAGAAGCAAACAGAGCTTAATATGCAACAATATGGAGGTTAGGGTGCTTAAATCCAGTGGCCTTAAGAAGCTTGTTTTCTTTGCCAGACTTTCCACCCCTCTCAGTAAAGCATCCCCTCCACCTGAGTGGGAAAGCAAGTAGGCAGGGAGAGTGCTTTCCTCTTGACCAGAGGTGGTGGCTGCCCAAAGGTTTACCTGGAGACTGGAGGTGACACCATGTGGGGCCAGTTAGAGGGACTCTCCAACCTTGGGGGCACTGGACTACCTTCACAACTATAAAGAAACCCCCGGAAGGGTTGCCATTAGTCAGAATTGACTTGCTGGATCATCATCATCATCATCATCATCATCATCATCATCATCATCATCATCATCATCATCATCATCATCATCAAGGCATTACTCAGCATTGTCTTTGAATTTTATAGAAAGGCCACATTATTTCCTTTTTCTCTTTTATTTAAGTGTTCAAGCGATTCACCACAAGATGGCACACAGCCATTAATAAACAGGACATCTCCATTGTAGCTTCTTTCCTTCATACTTTCTTTGTATTCTTGTTAATTTTATTAGAACTTTCCTATTGCATTGGGACAAAATTATCTTATGTCATATTTTAAGTGTCTTTTAGTCCCTTACTTTTCATTTAAAATGTGGGCATTACTGTTAAAACAATCCAAAATTACTGTGTGAGCAGAGCAGATTAAAATTTGAGTAGCAGCTGGAGGGGGAAATGACTCAGCATCAAGGCCACATCTGCTGGGAGGTCCTAGCTATATCCATGGAAACCTCCACACAGGAATAAAGTAATAATTACATGCCAGCAGGTCAATTCTGACTTATGGTGACCCTTTCCGTGGGTGTTAAACGAAAGCCTACTTGGAAATGATTTACCATTCTCTTTGTCTGTGGGTCCCCTCAAACCGCATAGTTTGCCCAAAATTACAAAAGGTTGGCTCTTCTCCTGAGGGGTAGCGGGAGGAATCAAACCCCAAGCCTTTGGCCATCTTGCTGAGCTATTCAGCCAATCAAACAGACATAGATCTTACAAAATGGATTGTGCTTTGAAGATGTCATTGGTTCCAGAATATAAAGCCACTTCCTTTTCCTGAGAGGATCCTGAAATCCACCAATGCTAAGCTGTTATCATTAATTTGCCCGCACACACGCACACATGCGGGTGAAACAACTGAGATATTTTTTAAATGGACAGATTTTTAAATTGAGTTTGTAAATTGGTAAGAAAATTAAAATGTATTTTAAGTAAAAACATTAAATTCCCGCAAAAGAGACATTGAAAAGGACAATAAAGAAGAACAAAAAAAGTAAAACAAAGACACAGAATCATCTTTTGCTCTGGCTAGCACAGTTGTCTGTCATTTTGTTATTTCCCCCCAATTTCGGGTTGCTTTTTCCATTTTGTATGCACAGAGTAATTATGAGTACATTATTATATTAATGTAGTTGGCTGGTTGTTAAAACATTATTGGTATGATGGCACTATTTGGGGACAATTGGAGCTAGGAGAGGCACTTAGGCAGCCAGGTGGAAAAGTGCCTGAAGGAGAAAGTGGCTGCAGAATAGCCTTAGTCTAACAACTAAAGGAGTAGCTGTACTGAAATTACAGAAGGTAGAAACTCAGGGAAGAAGACTGTAAAAGTAGATAAAAGTTTAGTACAGTCCCTTGTAAATGGAAAGTATTTGTTTTACTGGCCCTTCAAACTGGACATTGGAATATATTAATATGGGCCTGTCTACACTGCCATTTAAGGATGTGAGGAGAAGCAAAATGCTATTTGGAGTGATATCTGCATCCAAATGACCTGTTGCTTGCACAACCTTGTGCACTGGGGATGACAGCAGTGGTGGCAAGAGCAGCATTCCTGGTGGTAAGGGAGGGATGATTGTTCCAGCAGCAGATCAGCAGCAGAGTTGTGAGAGTTGATCAGCTGATCAGAGCAGCTGATCAGAGGATTGGCTTCCCAATACCTCTGTCACTACTGATCTTCTGTGCAGAAATCACAAAATAGCAGGTTCAAAATAGGGGTTCAGACAGCAGCACTTTGGGGTGAGTTGGTCTGTTCTGCTGTCCGGTTAGTATAGATGTGGACCAAACTGCTGCAAAAATCGTAAAATAAGTGTAGACAAGTTGAAGTGTATACAAGAAAAGCAGCATTCTTCTGAGTTCTTATGGTATTGCTGTGGATTATACTGATTCTCCCAGACACAGGGAGGTTAATGAGGATGTTCAGTGAAGGATCATACTAGATTTAGGATTTTAGAAACATCAGCGGCTTCTGATCAGTTTGTTGGATGACAACAACTCCTGAGCGTCTCCTATAGGTAGAGTTACAAACACACTCACATAAGCCTAATTGAATTTATTAAGCCATACTTGCAAGTACAGTTGTACCTCACTTAAAGAACATAATGCGTTCCACAGGATTGCTCTTTAAGCGAGTTTGCTCTTTAAGCGAAACACAATTGTAAATGACCAATTGTGGGAGGGATTGTGAACCCTGATTTATTTGTTAAGTAAGTTTTTGTTTGGTTTTATTTGTTAAGCAAAACGAACATTCAGATAAAATTCTGCTCTTTAAGCGAGTTTCTCTTCAAGCGAAGCACTCTTTATGCGAGGTTTGACTGTACTGTAAATGTAGATAATCACCTGTATTTAATTTTCAGTGATTCTCTGACAAGCTTAACTGACATTTTTTAGAATTGTTGACATTATATTTTTCTTGTGTTTGATTGGGATTAAAGTTATTCCCCTTCAAGTAGTTGTTGCAAGGAATTTATCTCTTAGGACTACAAAAGGGAAAGAGGATTATTTCAGAAAGTGCTTTGTGCACTGAATGCATATATTCTTTTTGCTATTTAATGTGGTAACGAAGGGTAAAGACCAAATGTTGTGACATGATAAATAAACTCCCATATTTTCTCATTTTGAAGACTTTATCAACTCAGAGTAAAATAAAATAAATCTTGCTATTAACCCTATTTGTGCAGGAGCCAATTACATAAATGTAGGCAGACTTTCTTTCTTTGGCAAGTTACAATATTGCGCTCATTCTTCTTCTTTTGCCGTCTCTGAATCTGAATATTGGCGATCCTCATGGTGATCAGCCATGAAGACTGTCCTGTGAATATAATGCAGTGACCTTTCTTCTGCCTTCCACATTGCAGCAAGACACCCATACCACTGATCCAGCTCTGTGAGTCACTATCTGGTCCTGAGTCCTTTTGGCATGCAAAGTCCTTAAACTCCAGACCAGTATTGATGAAGCTTCTGCCCTCCATCAAGATGGATTCAAGTGGGATTTAATCCACTTGGGGATCATCACCCTTCCCTGTGGACTTGGACACCGAAGGCTAATTAGTTCTCAAGGTTGTCAGGTTAATTAACCGCCCACCTGACATTTGGTGTTGAATTGCTGGCGGTATGGTCTACTTTATTACCATAGCAGGATAACTCTGCAACTGTGATCGCTAGGCAAAGTTAAAACTGACACGATGCTTAACAGAATGGCCGGTACAGTCTTCTTCCCTAAGTTTCCGTCTTCTGTGATTTCAGTACTGCTGCTCCTTTAGTTGTTACACTAAGGCTATTCTGCAGCCTTCTTCTCCTTCAGGCACTTTTCCACCTGGCTGCCTAAGTGCCTCTCCTAGCTCCAATTGTCCCCAAATAGTGTCATCATACCAATAATGTTTTAACAACCAGCCAAATACTACTGTGTTGGCCTAAATGTAACAGCCAGTAAATATAAACAGAATGTTCTCTATCACGGTCTGTCAGGTTTAATTCTAGTGTCCGGTATAAAAACAACCAGGCCTGACTGTAAAACTGTTAAAATCTTGACAGTTGCTTCCGCTGTAACAATAATGCCAATTCTAGGCAGGTTGCCAACAATGGGACATATAATGTAGCTGTTAGAGGAGAGAGCTGCCAATTGTCTCATCTCTCAGAGTGAACTATTCACAATCCAAATGATGTAGGCAAAGGTAAAGGTCGCCCTTGCTCAAAAGCCAGTCGTATCCGACTCTAGGATTTGGTGCTCATCTCTATTTATAGCCAAAGAGCCAGCACTGTCGGCGTTTGCAGACATTTCCATAGACATGTGGCAGGCATGCCTCAACACCCGAGTGCACGGAACACTGTTTATACATTTAATGTATATAATATATTTAAAAGTGTGTATATTAATATACACATGGTTATATATTTAATATAGACCAGATTTAAATTATTATTTTCGTCAAGGCCTATTGAACCTCCACGTACCCCAATATATGAATATCAGAGATTAGAAAAATTATATATTTGTTTGGGACTTCAGCTCCCAATATTTCCTAGTATTGCTGGGAACTACACTTTTAAAAAACAAAACAAAACCAACTTTCCTAGGATCTGTTAAATATGTCATTTGAGAGCTATGCTGCATTTTGATATTGAGAAGGTTGTAGATTCTTCTTAATCTATCTTCATTTGCCCACTATCTATGTTATCTGCAGTTATTTAAGTAATGAATACTGTAGCTCCATAGTTGTTAGCTGGAAAATAAAGCACAATTGAGAAAGAAGGTTCTTTATTCATCCATAGAGGCCTAGCTGATATTGTACTCTTACCTCCATTTTCTTGTTCTCTGATAAATGGGAGAAATCCAACTACAAGAACATGTTTTACCTCAATAAATGTCTGTTGACAAGATGATGGTAAAAGTATGGAAAATATTAATAACTTCTAATCATTTCTCTTTATTATTATGGAGAATGCAATTTACAATTTCTGCATAAACAGGGATTAGATTGTGAGTTTAGTTATTGGTGCCTAGCAACAAGCTAAAGCCATGTCTGTTACATTTCTTTAATTCTAAATCATGAAATATCTTTCATCATATAGCCTCTTTTATGGGATGAAATAATTAAAAAACAGCAGTCTTTTATCTTAGCCCTGAATAAGATTTTTTCCCCTTAGCAAAGCAATGGATTTGATTTCAGTTGAGCAAAGATAAATATTAACATATAACATCTAATAAAGTGTAGTCTAAACTTTGATGTGGAAATAACTCTTTTTCTTAAAATGTTCCAGGCCATAGTTTTCAATCTGTTATGCTATTGTTTGTTAAACCAAGCCATCAAGAGAGATTGAGTAACAAATAAATCAGGCAAAATCTTCCAGAACTCTGCATGGCATTTTTAAAAGCTAAGTTGTTATTTATTTTTTAAACAGTTAAAAAACTCTCTTCAATAATATTCATTATTTTAAAAGTACAGAACTGTATAGCTAATTATTGAATTGCAAACAACAACAATACAGTTTGTAATACCTTTATTGAGCTGTTTTGTTGTGTGTCATCAAGTTGAAGTCAACTTATTTGACCTAACAGAGCTTTCAACATCAGTGAAATATTTAAGGAGTGGTTTTACTAGTTCTAGGACTGCGGTGGCTTAGTGGTTAAGATGGTGAACTTGATCACTGGAAGGTCAGCAGGTAAGCAGTTTGAGACCTGAGTACTGCATGACAGAGTGAGCTCCCGTCTCTGTTCCAGTTCCTGCCAACTTAGCAGTTTGAAAGCAAGAAATTGCAAGTATATAAATAGGTACCACTTTGGTGGGAAGGTAAACAGCATTCCATGCACATCTAATTATGCCTGCCACATGTCCACAGAAACATCTGCAGACAGACAGTGCTGGCTCTTTGGCTATAAACAGAGATGAGCACTGAACTCTAGAGTTGGATATGATTGGCTTTGGAGTAGGGTGATCTTTACCTTTACTAGTTCTGCTCTACCTCAGTAAGTTTCCACCTAGGAATTTGAATCCAGGTCTCCCAAGTTTTAATCAATCATTCTATCCACACACTCTGTGTATCCTTTTTGAGCTAACAAAACGTAACAAAAAAAGGAAATAAAAAAAGGGTGAATATTTTTCTTCTTTGTAAAAACATTTTGATGATCTAATAAAACTATTACTATATTCTATTCTGTTTTAAAAATGTATTTATGACCACATAGCTAAGCTTCTTTTTTTATTTGCAGTGGAGAATAATGATTATTTTTCTTAGCCACTTTTCAATTTAAAGAATATACTTTTAAATGGCTCCCTAGTTCTCCCCCACCTCCATAATAACCAACAATATTGTTTTACAAATGGTGACATTAGCAGACATATTATTTCACAGCAGATAACTCAACTCCTTCAGCTTGCAATTTCTGTGCTCTTTTGTGTCTTATGCCAACTAATCTTAGCCAGTATGATAGTTCTGTTGTTACATCTTTCTGCCAGCAGATTTCTGAGAACAGCCAGGTTTTTCCTACCACAAGAGCAGGTACACTGACAGAAGAAGAGTCTGTCCATTCCAAATCCACGAGAGTCATTACACATTTGAATTAGATAGTTCTATACATGAGGTGGTATGTGTGCTTATGTGTGTATTCTACAATCTTCCTGTATAGTTATGTTGGCATAATGCTGCTGCTGCTGCTGCTGCTGCTGCTGCTGCTGCTGCTGCTGCTGCTGCTGCTGCTGCTGCTGCTGCTTCTTCTTCTTCTTCTTCTTCTTCTTCTTCTTCTTCTTCTTCTTCTTCTTCTTCTTCTTCTGTGTGATGGCAAGGCTCAGAGTATATGCTAAAAGAATGATGGTGAGACAGACGGAACCCGACAGATACAAATGGTGGCAGTGGTTGACAGAAAGAAATTTGGGAATAACTTAGAATATTAAAAGTTAAGTTTCATGTAAATGACAGTATAATTGTAAATATTATTGTTCTTTTGGTATTGTATATACTGTATATTTCCTTCCACAATCACTATCTATGTAACTATGTTTACTGAGCTAAGTTTTTGAAAGTGATGACAAGTTTATGTAGTTCACCTCGACAGATGGTACTGTAGTAAGAATTTTATCAATTAAAAATTTCCTCCTCCTCCTCCTCCTCCTCCTCCTCCTCCTCCTTCTGCCATATCCAAATTCAAATGTTAATGATCATCATGGTGATCAGCCATGAAGACTGTCCTAAGAATATAATGCAGTGGCCTGTCAACTGCTTTCTGCATTGCAGTCTGATACCCTTACCGCTGATCCAGTTCTGTGGGTCACTTTCTGATCCTGGTCCCTTTTAGCATGCAAAGTTCTCATCAGCCCCAGGCCAGAATTGATCAAGCTGCTGCCCTCCATCAATATGGATTCAAGTGGGATTTAATCCACTTGAGAACCGTCACCTTTCTCTGTGGAGTTCTGCACCTAAAGTCGTTAGTTCTCCGGGTTGTCAGGTTAGTTAACCACCGCCTGACACTCAGTGTTGGGTCGTTGGCAGTATGGTCTACTCTACTACCATAGCCAGATAACCTGGCCAGACTTAGCATAATGCTAATGACTTTGAAGGAACTTGTGTCAAGTTAGGGAATCAGATTAGACATTTTCTGCTGCATGCTAAATCATGGAGTGTACATTTCAACAAATAAATGTGTACACTGATTTCTTAACTTGAAGCAATTCGCTTCCAAAGGATACCCCACCGATGTTATATCACCATAACTATGCAAGAGGATTTGAGCCACTGGATCCTTGAGGCAAAACAATCAGGCATATATCACACTGCTGAATGTTGTTTTGTACTGGGATCATTTGTTTGTGGCTGTGCAGTCTCAATGATACACACGTTTTAATTTTTGTAAATACAGTTGTACCTCACTTAAAGAGCATAATGCGTTCCACAGGATTGCTCTTTAAGCGAGTTTGCTCTTTAAGCGAAACACCATTGTAAATGACCAGTTGTTGGGGGGATTGCGAACCCTGATTTATTTGTTAAGAGAGTTTTTGGTTGGTTTTATTTGTTAAGTGAAGCGAACATTCAGAGAAAATGCTGCTCTTTAAGCGAGTTACTCTTTAAGCAAAGCGCTCTTTATGCGAGGTTTGACTGTACTACTACAGTCATACCTTGCACAATGAATTTAATTCGTTCTGTGATGCTGCTCACTATGCGAGTTTTCCGCTATGCGAGTCAGACTTGCATAATGAATTTTTTGCTATGCGTGTCGGACTTTTCCCTATGGAAAAACTCGCATAACAAACGTTTCAAGGGGGGAAACTCGCATAGCAAAAAAGTACATTTCTTTTTCAATTTTAAGCAAAATAATGTATATAAACCTAATTATAAACAGTGCAAAACTTGAAACAACATATATTCATTGCTTTAATATGTTTTTTTCACATATCTATGTTAAAACCATATTATTATAAGTTGGTATAGCAATATTTTATATAGGATGTTTGTGTATGTAGCTCACACTGGTTTCCATAATGAGGTCAAGACAGTTGGTTGACTTTTAATTAATTTGTGTGATCCAAAAATGTTAAGTTTGTTTTCTAAACTCTGTCCAGAGACCCCAACCCAGCGTCAACCAAGACATTTTGCTATCTTAGGGGGGAAAATCCTAAACATGCTTTTCTTTGCATAAAGAATCAAAAGAGATGGATAATCTAACATACTGATTAAGTCTTACTCTGTACCTTATAGAAGATTTGAAAAATTAATGCAAGAGCCTTGTCTAAAATATCAGATGTTTTCATAGGGATGGTGGTATTAAAAGTGTTTCATGGGTGATTATAATATTGTACTTCTTGTTCATGCAACCCAGTTTATTGGTAAAAGACAAAAAAACCATAGTTTAATGTATACGTTTTTGTTCTAATATGAATTTCAGAAAAAAATATTGATACTGTGATAATTTTTCCCCAATAGGCAGAAGTATGCAGGAGAAAAAAAGGCTGGTATAAAAGTGCATTGGAAGAAGCAGACAAATTGCTTGCTTGTTCTGCTCAGCAAAGGCTTGAAATGTGCTACTTATCAAAAAAAGGTACTAACACCTGCTTTTCTATTTAGCTCATTATTTGCCTGCTCATAAACTAAGCTTTTCTTCTCTATAATTGTGGCAGAAGCCTGTAATGATAGATTTAATTGCAAAGTTCTTCAATGTCTAGGCCAGTTGAGACATGGCCCAAATTGTGTACCTAGCAGGCTTTGCGATTCTCCACTTATATTTAATTCCAATTGGAAACCATGTTCTCCAGATTTGCAGTTATAATCAGTGTCTTGCTTATTTGCATCTTTGGTTGCTCCTAATCTACATTTATCTGTTGAGCGGTAATTAGGATTACATCATGACACAATGGCAGCTGAAACTGCAAGGAACTCCTAGACTTCTTCAGATCTCCAGGCAGGGAAGCAGATTTCAGAGTGAACAACAAAGGAGTAGGAGAAAATATGATTTTTATTGTGAGCTAGCTTTAAACCTAAGGCAGCCATTTCTACTCAATCCAAGCTGGAACAGGGATCACTGGCTCATGAAGTTGTTTGCTTGAGTACTGTGCTTACACACACACATTTGGTGCATCGAACAGCCAGGAAGGGGAAGAAGAGTGGGGAGATAGGCAGTGTGTACAGGTACTGTAAATGTCTGGCCAGACATCCCACTATGATAATGGAGTAGACCATACAGCCAGCAACTCAACGTTGAGCGTTGGGCGATAAATATCCTGACTCCCTAAAGGGGCCAAAGTCTACAGGTGGATGAGCCCCTTTAAGTGGGGTGATAGCCCCCTCAGTGGAAGAAATGCCACTGGAAACCATCATATTGGGCCCAACAGCAAAATGAGCAGAGGAGGAACTCTGATTTCCAACAGTCATGGAGGCAGAAGAGGCTGTGCCAGATGTACTGGCTGTGAAGGTGTACCTTGTACATATCCTCAAGGCTGTGACAGTCCATTGCAGTCCTGGTGTCAAATCCTGCATGTCATATTTCATATGTGCCGCAGGAGATGGCTCCATGATCACAGTGTGTGGGTCACTATGTGGCAAGCTGGGATCCACCTTAAACAAACTCACACCAATGGCATTTTTCCTGCTTCAGGAAAAAAAAGTTGACGATGACAGGTACTGTGCCGATCCTGCCTTTTGAAGCAAGATACTGTATAGCATAACAGCCTCATGAAGATTGTGTCTTCTTGTTGCACAATCCCTGGTGACATTTCATATACCCTTGGTAAGAGAGAGGAGGAGATCTCCAATAGGTTGTGATGAGCCTTCCACCAGTCCTGGAACCAGTGTCTGGCCTGAAAATCCCTCAAGTTTCATGTGTGTTGTAGGTAAGGCTATACAGTATGTAAATTCTGACATAAAAGATTTAAATTTTATTTATTTATTTAATCACATTTCTATCCCACCCATATGGTAACAAGACCACCCTGGGTAGCTGACAAGTGATTTTTAAAAAGCAATGAATACACTGAGAACTTATAAACCAGGGGTTCCCAACCTAAGGCCCGTGGGATGGATCCAGCCTGTGGTGCCATTTCATATGCCCCCCTCCAAGAGCATTTGAGAAACAAAATGGCAGCCCCTTTGAAACAGCCCCATTGTGCAGGCAGGGTAAACTGGTCATCCAGCCCTTGAAGCTGACTGAGAGAACATGACCCAGCCCCCAGCTTGAAAAGGTTGGGAATCTCTGTTATAAACAATCAAACATACTACAATAACAGATGCCCCAAAATATCCCCACCTCATCTCATCTCATGGATCAGAAACATACTGAATTAACAATTCCAAGGTGCAATTAATAATAAAGTGAAAACTTTGCAGTCCATAGTGGCCATCCAAAACATTCTGAGGAAAGCCTATCAGAACAAGTAGGTCTTCAGCGATTGTCTGAATGCCAGTAATGTTGATGAAGCTCTAATTTCCACTGGCAACTCATTCCATAGGAAGGAGGCTATGGCAGAAAAAGCTTTGGATACGGTTACCATCTCTTTTTTTAACCTTTTTAAGGTGTGACTACCCTTGAATTACTCAACTGAGTGTTCTGAGTGTTCTTCTTGAGGATAATGTGTTCTCATGGATAACATGATCCCAAAACATTTAGGGCTTTATAGGTTCAAACAAGCATCTTGATCCAGGCACAGAAAACAATGGGCAATGAATGCAGGCCAACCAAGACCAGATGATATGGTCAAAATGACCAATATTAACAGTCTGGCTGCCACATTCCGCACCTGCTGGAGTTTCCATTACAGTCTCAAGGGAAGCCCCATGTAGACTGCATGGCAATAGTAGATTCTGGTGATTACCAATGCTATCAGAGACTTCCTGTCCAAGAGTGAGCAGGGCTGGGCTATGCAGATGGTAAAAAGCAAACTTGACTTCAGATGACACCTGATTTTCCAATGTCAAGGACTGGTCAAATTGCACACCCAGATTGTGAACACTCTCCTTTAAGGGGAGCTTAAGGGAAATCCTCTCAACCTGTGTCTATATTGTTGCCTCCTGTCCACAAAAAATATTTTTTCCCTGGCTCTGGGTTGCCATATTACCAATTAGGGAGGTTTTACCCAGGTTCAGGATGATTTTACCAAGATTCTCCAGAGGAAGCACAAACACTTGTGCAGACTACACTTCCAGTCCCACACTCATCACTTTCCTGACCCAGTTCTATGACATCGCAAAGGCCCACCATTGTGAAATCACAGTGCATCCACAGCCTACCGTTATCTGGTCTCAGATTTTGACCTTGAATTTCAGGAAAAAGGATACAACTGACCTAGCAATCCTAGTAATAGTCCCGTGCATTACCAATACATAAAGGTGCCATACAACATATTACAATACTGTATAACTAAATAAATATTTTCCTTTTTCTGTACAGTTTGGTATTATTGGCTATCTAGTGTAGTGCAGTGCAGTGGTACCCAAACTTTTTTTGGTGGGTTGGTCCCACCCCTGTCACACAGCTGCGTGGGCCAGAGGTGGGCTGCTCCCCCTGCTGACAGTTTTGATGTCAGCAGCAGTGGCGGTGGTGGCGATTGCATTTTGTCCTGGCTGTTCTGAGCAGCCTCTTGCACATCCCATCCCCTCTGCAGCCTTTGCCAAAGCCAATCACCATGTTAAGAAACTCTTTGGAGCCTCCTCTGTTTCAAAATCCATGGCACTGGAAGGGTAAACTTGGTGCGCTGCGATGACGTTTTCCTGGGTACTCCAGGGGGCTCTCCTAGCGCCGCGGATTTTGAAACAGAGGAGGCTCCAAAGATTTTCCTAACATGGTGATTTGCTTTGGCAAAGGTTGCAGAGGGGATGGGACCAAGCAAGAGGCTGCTTGGAGCAGCCAGGACAAAGTATGATCGCCGCCACTGCTGCCACCATTGCTGATGTCAGGCAGTGGGGGCGGGTGGAGGGGTGGTCTGTGGTGAGTCCAGCTACTCACCACGGGTCATATTAATGATATGCACTGGCCTAATTAGGTCCATGGGCCATAGTTTGGGAACCCCTGGTGTGTTGGATAGAGTGACAGACTAAGACTCTGAAGAACAAGGTTTGAATCCCCATCTGGATTTGGAAATTCAGTTGGGGGATGAAATTGGTAGAAACCATTCTCACTTACCTTCAAAGTCCTATTATGGTCACTATGAGTCAGTTATGACTTGACGGCACATAAACAGCTGACTGATTTTATTATTACAACACATGAGAATAGAACAAACAAAATTAAGTAAGCAAAATTACTATATTTGAAAATAATCATTATAGCTCACCTGTTACATTTACTGGTTTCACAATCCTTTATAGGCATGATAAAGGATAAAGAAAGCAAAGCAAAAATGGACACAGTACTATGCAGGAAAGTGGTAAGATTTAAATATATATTGTTACAGTTGTCATTGAACACTAAGTTGTATCACTTGCAATCTTGTTCGTTCAGCTGCACTGTTTCTAAGCAGCAGTATTACTATTTGCAAGAACTGTTATAATTTCAGTGATTGGAAAAATGGTCTTTGTGTCAGATCTCTGTTAGAATTTCAGATCTTCTTCAAAGCCCTAATTTGCATCTCCCAAGACCTCAAACTTTTTTTGATTACTGATTGTGGAATTTGGCCCAATCAGGCTGCTTCCACCCTTATGTATTGTCCAAAGAAAATCAAAATTGTTTTACTTTGTCATGCCTTTGGCTTTCAAAATTGGAATGGTTTTAGTCTATTCTTAATTTTTTTTGCTTCTGTTATGGTTTTATATTTTGCTTTTATATTATCTTGCTTTAGTGGGTCTGTCAAATCCCTTGAGATCTCCCAAAGCTAGCATTCGTATATGCTCCAGAGTATCCTCTGATAGTCCTAGTGGAAGGAAAATAACATATTTTGCTGCTGTTGTTTATTTGTTTGTACACCGCCCAGAGTGGGAAATATCCCAGATGAGCAGTATAAAAATGTAATAAATAAATAAATAAAATTACAATGTAAGGGGTATGCGACAATTCAACATATGCATGCTTAACCTTAAAGATAAAGTTAAATATTATTTTAAAATATTGGATTGTAGCCAGTCTTGCCTTTTCAACAACATTATCTGTGGAAATACTATTTTCATATTTGTCCTAGCTCCTGCCAACCTAGCAGTTCAAAAGCAAGAAATTGCAAGTAGATAAATAGGGACCACTTCGGTAGGAAGGTAACAGCATTCTTTTAGCTCCAGTGTCTAGTCATGCCTGCAACATGACCATGGAAATGTCTGCAGCAACAGACAGTTGGCTCTTCAGCTTTGAAACAGAGATGAGCACTGAACCCTAGAGTCGGATACGATTGGCTTTTGAGCAAGGGAAACCTTTACCTTAGAGGCATCAAACACAATAGTTTGATTCTGTTCTGGCAACCCACTGTGTAAACACTTTTAGAATTCATTATTATGACTTCATTACATTAACATTCCTTTGTGTTACACTAGTTATGCTAGTTGTTCTGCTAGTGTTTATGCTCCCAGTAGCAGAATATGTAACCATTAATGAAACAAAATCACCTCGAGTATATTTTCTTGTTATATCTAATTATCTACATGACATTAAACATAGCAATCATTCAAAAAAAAAAGTTTGCTTCTGTTTCTCAGATAAAAGCTTGGGCAAGTGTATGTGGGAGGAAAAGTAACTACAGAATTAGAAGACCAAAAAAGTAAGTTCAGGATTCAATGTTAAAGTCGTATTCTGTTTTGTTTTTTTTACAATCATTCCTCCAGTAGTTTTACAGCAGTCTGATCACTTTCTAATGTTGTCCTGCTACAAGATGATGATTTCCTCTCCCCAATATCTGCAGGAGATACATTCCAAAACCTTCCACAGATACTGGAAATTGTGGAAAATAGCAAACCCTATACTTAACCACACATATCTGAGTTGTAGAAGCAAGCATGTGTGCAAATGTCTCTATCGTTCTACATGGGTGCTAACAAAATAGCAAACATTAAAAGAAAATTCCCTCTAAAGTTTACATTGTAGACAGTAACCTCTAGTGGCCATAGAAAATATAAATGTATTTAAAGAATTTTAAAAAATGAATATTTGTAGACCCGTGAGTGGCTGAAACTGTGGAAACCCAACCTGAGAATATGGGGTGGTGGTGGTTACCTGTATGTTTTAATTCTTTGAGCATGAACAAAAGAGTTTTGTTTTGGATAGGTGAATGAAATATACTAGGACCTATATTTATGTTTTGATGTCTTGGTTTTGATAGTATGGTAACTCAGAGCAGTACCCAAGGGGTGGAACCTACTAAAACAACAGTATTTTTCAATATCAAGCAATCAAATCAGTTCGAGCCACTAAAAGTCACTAAAATTATAGTAACACCTAGAATATAGGACTCGTTCTTTGCCTTTCTAATAAATGTCAGATTGATGCTCACTTAAGTGATAACCAGAGTTCCATAACTGAAGAGCCATTATCAAGAATTCTGTGTTCCTAGCAGTCTGAAAGCAAGAAATTGCAAGTAGATATGGGGACATGAAAGGAGACTTATTCAGGCATCCCCTGAGCGAAGTTCCTCCAGCAAAAATCCTTTCAACCCAGAATAATTTCTGACATGAAATTATTATCATTATTAAGTGAATATCAAATGGACAACAGGTAAGTTATGCCTATGAATGTTAAAAAATAAGGCCTTAGAGAAGAGTTGCTTTCCACAAATACCTGTGAGTACTTTTCTGATGTAAGGGCATAAAAGATAGCAGTGTACAGAAAAACATTGTGATCAGGAGGTACACTCAAGTTAAGCCTAGAGCACATCCATTAAAATCGGAGTGACAAATTAGCCATGACCAATCATGGCAAAGTGACATCAGCGAGGTTATTAACTATTTATTAAGTCTATTAAGTCTAGAGACCACATTGCCAATATAAAGTGGATCATGGAGAAAATAAAGGAATATCAGATACAAGTCTACTTCTGTTTCATGGACAACACTAAGGGTGCCCAAGCTTTTCAGGCCACGGGCCAGTCACTTAGTTCATGGGTGCCAAAACTACAGCCTGTGCACCAGATCTGGCCCTGACACCAATTCATTTGGCCCGTTCCATCCTTGTCGCTCCCAGAAGCGGAAGCTGGGTGAGTTTTACTTTCGCTTCTGGTGTCATTGGCTGGATCCGGCCCATAGGCCATAGTTTGGGCACCCCTGGACTACACCAAGGCCTTTGACTGTGTGGATCACAACAAAATGTAGCAAGTAATCAAAGAGATGGGAATACTAGAACACCTTATATGCCTCATGAGAAATCTGCACATGAATCAAGAAGCAACAGTTAGGACAGAATACAGAATGACGGAGTGGTTTGGAATAGGAAAAGGAGTAAGACAAGGCTGCATTATGTCACCCTGTCAATTCACCTTATACATGGAGCACATAATGCACAATGCAAGGATGGAAGAATCAGAATTTGGGATCAAAATTACTGGGAGAAACATCAACAACTTGAGATACACAGATGACACTACCTTAATGGCAGAAAGTGAGGAAGACTTTAAAAAGCTGCTGCTTTGGTTGAAATAAGAGAGTGCAAAAGGTGGCTTGAGACTCAATATCAAGAAAACTAAGATAATGGCAACAGGCTCTATCAGTCCCTGGAGAATAGATGGTGAAGAAGCAGTGATGGGATGTAACAGGTCCGCACCAGTTCGCCAGAACCGGTAGTAACTTTTCCCAGTGTCCCAGAGAACTGGTAGCAGTTTTTTTTTTTGGGGGGGGGAACCACCTTCGGGGCTTACCTTTTCACTGGTCCCCCCACTGTGCATGCACACCAAGCACTTGGTGTGCATGCATGCCTATGGGTGGGTGTATTTTAATGTAATTTTTATTTTATTTATTTAGTTATTTTATTTTATTTATTTACAGGTTTGTGCTGTGGGTGGGTGGGTGAGTTGAGGTGTGCGTGTGCGTGCGTGTGTGTGTGTGCTTATTTTTATTTTTTCTTTGGCCCCACCCACAACATCATGATGTCATGATGTTGGCTCCGCCCATGACATCAGCTCCACCCACACTGTGATAACATCACAGTAGGGTAGTAAAAATGTTGACATCCCACCACTGTGAAGAAGTAGAAACAGTGACAGATTTTACTTTCCTAGGATCCAAGATCACTGCAGATGGCGATTGTAGCCATGAAATAAAAAGGTGACTGATTCATGGGAGGCAGGCTATGAGAAACCTGGAGAACATAGTGAAAAGTAGAGACATCACATTGCAAACAAAAATTCATATAGTCAAAGCAATGGTATTTTTAGTGGCAATGTATGGTTGTGAGAGCTGGACCATAAGGAAAGCTGAGCACAGAAGAATAGAGGCCTTCGAGATGTAGTGTTGGAGGAGTTTTGAGAGTCCCCTGAACAGTGAGGAGAACAAATAGGTTGGTCTTAGAAGAAACGAACCCTGACTCCCCCCTAGAAGGTCAAATAGTAAAGATGAAGCTAAAGTACTTTGTACATCAAATGAGAAGAGAGGATTCACTTGAGAAGGCCTTGATGCTGGGAAAGGTGGAGGGCAAAAGAAGAAGGGGCAGCCAAAAATGAGATGGCTAGATGGTATTGTGTATGCAGTGGGCACAGAGCTGGGCGGGCTGAGGATGATGATGGAGGACAGAGGTGCCTGGTGGGCAAAGGTCCATGGGGGTTGCAAAGGGTCAGAATCAAACAACAACAAATTTAGGATGCCAGGTCTGCAATATACCTTTCTCTGAGATTTCAGAGTCAAAACATCAGGATGAGAGATATTGTAGGGTAGCCCCTTGTGACATCACTCAGGCAGATCAGACAATTATTGAAATAGTGAATTAGTTTTCAGGCATTGGCCTGCTATTTCCAAGGCTTGTACAGCAAGACATCTCATGAGCTGAACACTGGTGTTCCCCCGCTTTCTTTGTCCAAATGGCACAATGTGCCAAACATTAGTGTGCCAAAACCCAACAGTGTGAGACTTGACTGAAGGGTGTCTACAGTAGATGCCCTTAAACCTTTCATGCCATTTGGAGCAACATACACAGAGCCAATGGGTTCCATTGCTAGTCTCAGATTATCAGATATGGATGCTCAGGCTTTAAAGCTCACATACAAAAATTTGGAATACATGGTATTACCTTATGCAAGACAATCCAAGATCTTAAATTCAATCACGCAGGTTCACTTCTATCCCAAATGCTGACTCATTTGGATTTATGTATGTTAAACAGTTTAGTAAAAGGGGACTATACGGCTGAGTATACATTAAAAAAAATTGTTTCCCTCTCTAGTGCTGCTAACCCACTTGGAGATCTGGGAAAGCATGGTAATTCTATGAAGCTTCAGTCAGCTTTCTGGGTTCTGGCAACTCTGTATCTGGTAATTTTTGATTAACAATTCAAACAAATATTTAACCTGTCTTTCATTTTTTTTAAAGAAAAAGAATTTTATCCTCACTTCAAAAGAAAGCCTCCGAAGATATACTATTGACAGGAAATCTAGGTTTGTATAAATGTTTGGGCATTTTTAATCAAGAGAGGTATGTGTGGGTATGTTGAATAGCATCTACTGTTATGTAGGATACTCAGGATATCCTAAGCATCTGAAATGCTTACAAAGTTCAGTTTCAGTCCTAAGTATGATTACTTGGCTGAAGACTTCCAAGTAGAAGTAATATATGATTAACTATCAGAGGGCTATATTATATTGACCTGTTGACTTTCAGTAGGTTGAAGCATGACTAACTCAAGGGCCTGTCTACAATGGCCTTCTTGTAGATTGGCTGGCTTGTTCTTAAGAGGATTATAGCAAAGCCATATAAATCTTAGACAACCCCTTTGCTCCTTCCCCTGTTAATTAAACAGTCCTGCTTGTCTGCAGTGAGTGTGTGTGAAATTATGTTTTATTGCACCAAGTAGATTGATGCTAATTTGATGAATCAGATTAAAGTATTTTCCCCACTTTTCCTTTCTGTGTATTGCCAATTGAAACTGCAGCTGTAGTTAGACATTTTTATTACATATAAGATAGATAATTAAACTTTAAGTGGAAGATTATTTGACAGTATGGCCAAAATGAATGCAATGGGTTGGATTACAGGGGAGAGTACACAGTTTTGCTTATCAAGGTAGTCTTCTGTAAGATTCACTGAGTGCTCCTTGATGTCTTATTTAAAATTAAGAGGTGTGAAGTGCTTATGCTAAGCACTATATAGTAAAGTGTTTCTGTTCAATTCATTCACTTGCTACCTGTAGGACTGCCTCATCTTGAACTGAGTCAAGGGATGAAGTTGTGCAAAAGGATAGCAAAGAGTAAATAATAATGTTGGGTGCTATTGCATCAGCTGATATTTTTTTCATGCTGTATTTGTTTGGTGGGAGACAGGTTCAGTACAGTACATTTAACATAGCCATGATGCCATCAGTTTGTAGACTAAATTCATACTTGTAAGGGATCCATTCCACTCGAAGTTTCAACCTTGATCTTGTCTATATTTATTTCCCTGACAACTCAGTACAAATTCCTCCAAATGTGTCTCCCAGTTGTTGCAAATTCAAGCCATTTCAGTTTTATCAGATTTCATTTAAATTTCATTTTATAGTTCCTGCCTATGTGCCCAAAGAATGTGATATTCATGCAGCAGATGACATATTTTGTGATACTGTACATTCTTAAACGATTACATCTGTAACCAGTAATGCAAACTAAGACATCACAGCTTTTGTTGCTAACTATTACTCTAAAATCAACACTGGATTATAACTTTGAAGAAAAATGCACACAACTACAAATCTGCTATGCAGTTTTCTTTGCCTGGTACCAAGAACCAGTTTATGGCTGTTTTTCTGACTACAGAAACTTGAAAAGAAATAGGCAAGTAACAGAGATAAAATGGAAAATACGTTTATAAAATAAAGGCTAGTCTATCAATATTTATATTATAGTACACAGATATACTCCTAACTCAGCATCAAGAATAGGTGAAAAAGGTAAAATTCAGTCCAGTTTATAACCCAGTCCTTGCTTAAAAATCTTGCTTTATAACATTGTGCTTCCTTTTTTGGATAACACATATCTGATAGCATTTTGACAGCTAGAAATGGTCAGAGAGGAAGATATCAATAGATATCGTCACACAGGTAGGCTTCCAGTCATTCATTTCTGGGGAATACAGCATAACTTTAATAATGGACCCTGAGCTGCTTGGGAAGACAAACATTGAACCCTCTTCCCTGGACAGTTTAAGGCAATCTTTATCAGGAATCTGCTGCAGAATGGAATATTTTATTTATACAGTAATACCTCAGATAACATTAGTATCGAATAACACTAAAATCGCATAACATTAAGCAATCTGGGGGGAAGAATTGCATCCGATAACATTAAGATCCTATGGGATGCATCAGATAACAACCGCTAAAGCCTGTGTGATTACAATGTATCTCTATGGATCCCATAGGATTTTAACATGCATCGGATAACACTAAAAATCGTATAACACCAAGACTTGTGGAACCAAGTTTTAGTGTTATCTGAGGTTTTACTGTATGTTTAGGAAGGAATTCTTTTGGTCACCGTCAGCTAATTGAAGGTAAGTGCCAATAGAACAGGGAGGAGTATTTTAGGCAATTCCCCCTCCTACTGCAGCACAATTATGATTATAATTATTTATTATTATAGGATAAATAATCTAGAATAAAGGTATTCATAAAAAATATCCATTTGTATGTTCTGGCTTTTTACAAAGACATCACCCAGTCTGCTTAGGAGTCTTCTGCTCTACCCTGAGTAAGGAAATTATAGTTTATGATTCAGATGTTATAATCCATCTGTCAGTTTTAGTGGATTTTCTAGTATGATGGCAATGATCCAACAATGACTGACAGTTAGAAAAATATAAAATGTATTAGTTTTATGATAGCTTTCTAATAAAAAGTACACATTCGTGGAGAGTAAAGCTTAGGGATGTTAACTTAGAGCAGGGATCGCTAAACTACAGTCCACGGGCTGGACTGGCCCATGATGGCAAATCATCAGGCCCATGCCACTCATGCCGCTCCTGGAAACAGAAGTAAGACGTGCCTGCGCATGTGCAAAATGCTGCCGTAAATGCACCTGCGGCTGTCATAAACACGTTTACGACAGTCGTGGGTGCATTTATGACAGTGTTTTGCACATGCGCAGGCATGCTTTACATCCAGTTCCAGTTGGAGGAACCACATGAATGGCCCACTGAGCCACTTGAACAGCCCATGGCCCAAAAAGTTTGGCCACCCCTAATTTAGAGTCATAAACTTGTGTCCAGTTATGTCATTGCCTATTATGTTAACAATAGTGCTTCTCCGGAGCTAGCACAAGGCAACTCCCCAGTGGCAGTTCTGTTGAGCTAGCAGTTGTGAAATTAGTAGGCTGTGCAGGCTGTTCGGGCAGTTGTTCAGTGAGTTGCACACACTCTTGTACAAATGTATAACCCAGTGGAAATATGCTAGTGGAGATTTTTTACTTCACTAATATTACATTGGGCAGAATTTTTCTCATGGAGATTTTCTGAGGATGCCTTACGTTGAGGATTGTTTTCGCTAGCACCTGAATTCTTGCTGTTAAGTGTTTTAAAAATAGTGTGCAAAGTGTTTACTTAATATTCTGACATGCATGCTTGCAGTAACAGCAAGAAGCCGCTGTAAGTTAAATGTTTCTTGCTGCCCTACTTCTTTTTGAACTTCAGTAGGAGGGTATTAGTTAACATTAAAACAGATAGAAGCAGCTGCTGACTACATGTATTAAAGTTCAGTTAAGGCTCTTTTTTTACAGACTCTGCTTTGCCTCTACTTCATTTATTATTTTTGGCAGTAAATTTTTGCCATTCAATTCATTAGATGTCATGAGAGTTTGAATTTGGATTCTGTCTCAAATCAGAAAAAAATTGATTAGCTGATTTCTGCAAATATAAATGATCTTAAGACCTTGCACAGTATTTTTAAATCAGTTAATACAGGTTTATTTGTAAAATACAGGGTGAATCATAACAAATCATATGCTGCCTAATGTATACCAATAAAATGATGTTGATAACTATTTCATATTTTGTTATGCTGAATGTCTGTAAAATATTATTAAATTCTGCCTCCAGAAATCATCTAGTGACTACCACCTGTGTTTGGCACAATCAGTTATAGTGTATATGCAACTCACTCCAATCTAGAGTCTTTCCCGCTTACTAACTGTTGGCTTAATGTAATTGGACTTCCACTGACCAAGTTCTAAGGAACATCTACCGAATACCGAGCATAGCAAACAAAATAGGATCAAAGCCATGGTCATTTTATATGAAAGAAAAACACACTGGCAGCCTCATTACAGACTTCTGTGTTTGCCATTGAGTTAAATTTTCACAGAAGGAAGGTCAAGGATGCAATGTGGTTTGAGCAGCTGCAACCAGATTCAAACATTAAAAACAAGAGAAAATAAACAACACGTTTATTAATGGATGTGAAAGAGAAATGCTGCAAATTACATTGTTTCATCCCTCCTAATATAAGCCTAATTATTTATCCTTGCCACATAATTAACCTGATTTCTTATATTGCAACATCAACTTTTATCTTAGCAAAATTGTATGCACATTTATTGGTCATGATTTTACTATTGAAGAGACTTATGATGCATTGTGGAAAGAAAAATAATTAAAAAAATTAGGCTGTGCCTGGTATTGTGATGATTGAACCTGTTGACAAGGGAATGACACAGGAGTGCAGCAAAGAAAAAGGAACAGCCTAAGTTTATTTGTTCACCAGATTTTAAACAGTTTTTAGAGGTTACTGCAAGAGGCATTTTGTAGAGCTTCTTCTTCATTCATTCATGTCAGAATGGGAGGATCAGTTGCCAGGTTCTGGCATTTTCATTTTTATGTTAGATTTATTGACTGTATTGATCTTATTGCATTATGTTATATTTATACTATGTTGTTGTATTTATATTTGATACTGTAATATATGTTGCCTATGTTGTGTTAGCTGCTCTGAGTTCAGTGGTGGGATGTCAAAATTGTTACTACCTCACCATGACATCATCACAATGTGGGCAGATATAACATCGTGATGTCATGATGTTGTGGGCGGGGCCAAATAAAAAATAAAAAATAAAAAAATAATTAAAAATAAAAATAAGCACACACACACACACACACACACACACACACACACACACACACACACACACACACACACCCCTCATGCCTTTTTAGGAACTGTGGTAGTACGTCAATATAGGTAAAGGTATTAAATACACATTAAAATACAGACACACCACATTCAAAGGTGAGTCACTTACCCTGGGAAGCAGGCTATAGGGAGCTTCAGGCTAGCAGCTTCTCTTCCTCCTCCCCGCTTGGGAGGACAGTAAGGAGGCCGTGTATACGTGCCAAGCACTGAAGGCGTGCATGCACATCAAGTGCTTGGCGGCATGCACAGTGGGGGAACCAGTGAAAAGGTAAGCCCCGAAGGTGGTTCCCCCCAAAAGCTGCTACCGGTTCTCTGGGACACTGGGAAAAGTTACTACTGGCTCTGGCGAACTGGTGAGAACCTGTTACATCCCATCACTGTCTGAGTTGCTTCGGCAAGTAGAGCGACATATAAGTTTAAATACAAATACAAAATGCCTCTCCACACTCCTTATATTCTGGAAGGCTCCTTCCATTCCTCTCCCATGTTGAAAAGCGAATGGATTGTCATAGGGCATTCAGAGAACTATGAATGCAAACATGTGTCACAGAGTCTGCCTACAGCTGGGTGGAACCTTATTAGGCTCCTCTTAATCTGAGCGTTTTATGTATCAATAGTAAATTCCACATTTAGCATTACTGTATTGTGTTCTTCATAGCCAAGTAAAATTGCTCTGCAAAGCTTTCATTTTGTGAACTCTGTTATCCTTCCCCCTCATGTAAACATCACCTAAAACTGCTGGAATAAAGAAACAGAAAAGCAATGTCTGATACATAATTTTTGAAATATAATTCAGAAGCATCTCCATCCTTAGAAAAACTTGGTAACTGGAAGGTAACTCATTTTTCATGAAATATCTATTTGTATAGTTTGTTTTCCCATTAAATTGTGCATGGAATGATATTTATCTTCCAGTGGTTTGCAGACAATATTCTGGATATATTAATCATGTCCACAGTCAATTCATGATGGGTCAGTGAAAGGCTTTTGTTTTGCTATTATTTATTAACTATTGTTTTTTTTTTCTCCAATAGAAAACAATGTTTAATGAGGGGATTCTCAACCTGCAGCTGGTGGGCTGCATGTGGCCCACAGCACCATTTCATATGGCCCACCACCACCACCTCCACCACACCAGGAAGTGCCATGTGGTGGAGGAAGGGCAAAATGGTCATCTGGCCCCCAAAGCTGTTTGAGGGAGTGTGACCCAGCCCCTGGTTTAAAAAGATTGAGAACTCCTGGTTTAATGCATTACAGTTCAAATACCTAACTATCTCTTTGCTTATTTTATCATAAAATGGCCCAGATGAATTTGTTGCCATTTTACTTCTAAATATTGCCATTATTTATTTATTTATTTATTTATTTATTCAGATTTATATTGCCGCCCACTCGCCGAGGCAACTCAGGGCGGCTTACAGACAAAACAGCAACAGTACAATAAAAATCATAAAATATCTGATTATAGTTGCCACAGGGTAACTGTAAAAAAAAAATGATAAAAAGTTGTTATTTTTGGCTTAGATTTCCAACAAACAGAGTTAAAATATCTAGTAAAGTCTACCTTTTATCTCAGTCTGCATTTTAAGTGTTAGGTGTGTGTATAAGTGTGGCTTTGATCAAAACTGGAATCCTCATGGAATCAGCCTCATTGAGGCTCATGTGCATAAATCTGAATAGAAAAAGATTGGTAGATTTGATTCTGGGTATACGTGAAGATAATTTTGACTGAACAAATGATTTGAACATCTAAAATAGAGAAGGGTGGAATCAGGCTAAGGTAAGGGATTTTGTGAATGAGTGATCAAGAAAAAAGAAGACAGCTAAACTTTCCTCCGTGGCAGATGTCATTATGTGCATATCCCTAATGCACAGTAGGTTAGGTCTTTACACTGGTAATGAATCAATACAAATGAGAGCTTGGAAAAGTTACTTATTAGATTACCACTCCCAGAATTCACCAGCCAGCAAGACTACTAACCTGCTGATTCAGGAATTCTAAACCTATGTAATGTTTTTTAAAAAGTTCTCTTTGTATTTGAAATTATTATGATTTTCTGTTCTACTGATGTCTGTAGTCCAAACAGATGACCTAGCAATAAATTACATTGCAATCTGTGTTTTAGCTAAATTACCAATTTTATTTTTTATTAGTTTTTTCTGAAACAGAATGTATACTGAAAGATCTGGACCAAATTCTTAAGCAAGTTGCAGACTCCTCCATGCCACCTTTCAAGTCATTAATGGATACAGAAGACAATAGAGCAGAGGAAGAGGTATTAATTATTCAGAACCACTATTTTAATCATCAGTGAGACTGACTGTGTAGCTCAGTGGTTTCAGTAACTGGCTGCAGAGACAGAGGTTGAGATTTTGATTCCCAATTGTGCCTCCAGGGACAAATGCCAGCCTGTGTAGATATGGGCAAACTATACAGTCCTACAGCAACCCCAGAAGAAGAGAATGAGAAACCACTTCTGTGTATTCTCTGCCTAGACAACCATGGAATGGGTCTCCATAAGAATTGACTTGATGGCATCTAAATAATAATAATAAACAAACTTCATTTTGTTTATATAGAAATAATAATACAATTTATTATTTCTAATCAAGAAACATGCTTCAAAATGGTTCCTATAATGTATTTTAAAAAGCTATTCATGTAGTCTATACAGGTCTGTATTCAGTATTTGGAAATTGTAATACTATTCAAAAAATTTTTTTAAGTATATGTGAGCTTCAACATTTAGATGTAGACATAACTAACACAATTGTTAACTGGGGCTAGTTACTGGAATCACACAATCCCATTACTGGCAACCAATATGTTTCTGGGTAAAGAATTTAAGTGCCAGGTTTAACCTGTAAAGCCCTGTGTGGCTTGGGTCCAAGCTTTCTCAGAGACCATATCCCCTTTTATGAACTTACCCAGATGCTCCAGTCATCATGGGAGGTTTTTCTCTTACTCACACTAGCTCTCACAGACGCATTTGTTGGGAACATGGGAGGGGATCTTTTCTGTTGCTGCTTCTAGATTCTGGAACTCCATTCCATGGCTGGCCAAACTGGCTCCATCTTGGCTGTGCTTCTTCACAAAAAGTGTAGACCTTTCTTTTCAGGCAGGCTTTCGCTTAGAGATTTGGTTGTCTATGAAGTGTTTTAAAAGTTGGGATGAGTAATATTTTATTGGTTCCAATTTGTTTTTGTTGTGGTTTTGTTTTGCCATTTTTAATGTTGTATATTTCATTATTTTTAATATTTGAACTATCTTTTGTTTTTATTTGTCTTTTTAATGATGTCAGTCACCTTGAGTCCTTGAGTATAAAGAAAAGTGGGGTAAAACTACAGTATTTTAATTTTTTAAAAATACTGACATTAGTATTTATCACTACAATCCAAGGAAAGCTGCAGCCATTCTCAACCTTGTTATTATCTGCTTGGCACAAATCTACATATAAACAGGATGATTTTTAATACATCTCTGTCAAACCAGGTTCTGTATTCATGTTTTTTAATAGGATCAAAGGAATTTAGGGTGTTCTGGGATTTAGATTTTTTTTTTGTTTCTAAAGAGGGAAGAAAAAACATGCATTATAGAATTATTTTTATAATATAATTCCTAAACATTTTCCAAATTTGCTATAGCACAAACCTGAAACATCCCACTTACTTGTTTATATAATATTCAATCAAATATTTTTCTGGCACATGCATTAAACAACTACTGTATGCAATCTGGGGTGACTGTTTCCAAGTGTGTATAGAAAGTGCAATTTTAAATCCCAGATCATAGAGCACTTTGAAATCATACAGCCAGCATAAATATAAACCACTGAAGTATTTTTTAAAAAGTCTTTCTTTGGTAGCCATTCTTTTTTAAAAAAAGGTAATCTGGCAAAATTTAAGTATAATTGTGCAGTTATGTTTCTGTATTAATTACATTTGTATGCTACCTTTCTTGCAATTTTCTTCATCCTTAATTGTGCCACAAAATTATATCCAGATTGAATTGTGGCATAAAAAGGAGGGATATGTAGAGAACAGTTCTTTAAAAAAAGAGAGAAAAATGTGAAAAAATAAGGATAGTTTCAATACAGTATTGGATATTTGATATACATTATTAATAAGCAGCACCAGTGTAGCAAAGTTTTTAAAAAGGTGCTTGAGGTTGGTGGAGAAGCAAAATGCCATTCAGTATAATCCCTGCATCCCAAAACCATTTTGCTCCTCCAAAGGAACAAGATGGGGCTCCTCCACATCAGCTGTGATCAGGCTCCAGTGGTCCCATCAATGGCAGTGCAGCTGTAAGGAGGTATTTCCTAGATGAGGAGGATGGGTAGTGCTCCTAGAATTTGTCCACTCTGTCCTACAAAAACAACTAGATCTCAGTTTTGCAGAGCTAACATGAGATTTTCCACGATTAACCTACAAATATAGGTTGACATCCCTATTTCTTACTTGTGATAGCCTCTCTAGGCCTTCTCTCTCTCCTGCTTCTCTTAGAAGATGACATAAATATTACCAGTATTTATTTGAACTCCCCTGCATCATTACTAGCCCTTCTATCTCCATAGTGTTAACTGACATGTTTCAGTCTTTCACCATCAATCATGTTTTCATGAGGCCCTGAAAGACTCTTAGCTCGCTTTGTTAAATTAGTCTGTGCTGAATCTAGGATATTGCAAGACTTTGCAATTGTTCCTATATAGTAATTTTGTGAATGCATCTCATTCACCATCCTGACCATGTTCCTGACTGTACAACTGGAATGCACACTAACAATTAGCTGTGGTATGTTATGCAAACTTTACATGAACCCTAGGAGTATTCCAGCTGATGGCTGATGCAAAAGATTTTTTTAAAAAGAAAAGAAGGTAGAAAACAATAGAAGAGATTCTGGAGCAACTATTGGAGATGTAGGAAATTTTTTTGTCCCACTTGCTATTGATCTATTAAAAAACAACCTATACAGGGCAAGTGACTGAATTATGAGAGCACTACTATATTTACAATGATTTAAGTGTCTTGGGTTGCCTATTTTGGGAGATCTAATTCTGCATGGATTCTACAACAAAAGATGGCTCTGGGAATAAAGTGTCCTATTGCCTTGAATGAAGATTAATTCCCAGGAGTCTAACATTCTGATTTGTATTAGCAATTAGCAATAGCAATTATACTTATATACTCCCACAAAACACTTAGTGCACTCTCTGAGGTTTAAAAGGTAGTTAGCATTTTGCCCCCAACATGATGTACTGATTTTGGAAGGATGAGTTAACCTGGATCCCTGTCATGATTGAACTCACAACATTAGGAGTTTTGGCTGCAGTATAGCAGTTTAAACACATCTAGTTGATCTGCCATATATGGTGTGTTGTAGATCTAAGTGGGCTACACCTTCCTTTGCTGGTGGATTAGGTGAAGCTCTTTTGTTGCAAAATTGATTTTCATGGATTCATAAAATGAATATTTCTCTTCTAGGAAACTAACTGTTGTATGGAGTTTATTGAAAAAAGGCCAATGGAAAGCAACACTCCAGAGGACTGTATTATAATTGATGGGAAAGCTTTCAAGACTGGAGAGTGCATTGAGAGCATAGCAGCCACGTTTAAGGAAATAGATTCTTTAATGGCTGAATTCCAAGACAGCTTGTAACAACTGATAAGAGTGAACCTATCATACTATTTTCAGCTTTAGAGTGCATCCTTTCCCACTTACAGTAAGAGATTGTTAACAACAATCCAACAATATTGTTAGTTTGAAGTTAAACTTATTTTAACAAATGATTTTGTGTTATTGATAAACTTGATACCAGATCTAGTTTGTATTCCAGTTTAAAAATGGGATTTAACAGAAAGGTTATGCACTTTCAGATAATTTATCCTCACAGGTACATATTTTGCCTGGTTTAAGCAAATTGTGCATCTCTGAAAAACAAACTTTTTAAAAAAGCAATCATATTTGGCTGTACAGAGATGTTAAGTATTTCTTTAACTTCTTAGCCTTTTTAAAAATGTTACTTACAATTATTTTAGAGCAATTTAAGACAATAGAATAGGAATGATAACTTGGAATTTTAATTTGATAGCTTTAACTACATTATTTTTCTCAAGTATGAAACATTTGTCCCATGTGTATAATCCAACTGGCCTGAACACAGTCATGGAGGATGAATATTTTGTCTAAGAGAGAGAGAGAGAGAGAGTCTCTCTCTCTCTCTGTTTAATTTTCTAAAAGAACTGTCACTACCAGTAAAAGTATCCCCCCTCCCCCCCCCACACACACACACACAATATACCACAAATTATCAGAAGTATTTTCTTTTCACTAACACTTGTTTTCTGCTACCTTGGAACAAGTTATGTGGATATAACAATGATGATTATTTGTGTTGTATAAATAAATAATGAAAGGTGGTGATCCTAATTACAAGGACAACATTTCTAAGGCTAAACAATACACAGGTCACCTGCTTTTCACTGCTTTCATGGGTAGATGTTTGTTTGTGCCATTAATATTTCCTATCCATGCAGCTTTCTTCTAATCTCTATCATCAAAGTAAGAGAAGCTTTAACTCAATTGAAGAGATCCATGGACATGAGCCAGACTCTGTGTGTCTCTTACTTTCTAGACCAGTTCTGAATTCACAGCACATAATAAAGAAATAGACCAAGAAATCAAAGGAATTTTAACAATTCAATACTTAAGTTAGTCCCATTGATTTAGTAGGTCTACTCTCATTGAGCCTCTCAGTTAGATTTAGCCCCTCATGTTTGCTTCCATTCCCTTCCTATCCCACCCGAATAGAGTTACTGCTGTGCTTCCTCTTAGTGTAACTGTACTTGCTTCATAATGTCTGGCTAGATATCCCGCTACACTAATGGAGTAGACCATGCAGCCAGCGACTCAATGCCAAGTGTCAGGTGGTGGTAAATAACCAATGGCAATGGGAAATGCCAGTGGAAACCATCATATTGGGGCCGATGGCAAAATGAGCAGAGGAGGAACTCTGATTCTCAATGGTCAATGAAGGTGGAAGTGGCCATGCCAGATGGACTGGGTGTGCAGGTACACCTTGTCCAAATCCTCAAGGCTGCAGCAGTCCATTGCAGTCCTGGTGTTAAATCGTACGTGTCTCATTTCATATGTGCCGCAGGAGGTGGCTCCATAATCGTAGCGTGTGGATCACTTCATGGCAATCTGGGATCCACCTTAAACAAATTCATGCCAATTCATGCCAATGGCATTTTTCCTGCTTCAGGAAAAAAAATGCATTCTCAGATATGAGTTGCGGCCAACAACGACTTGCAACTTGAATCATAGCAGCAACTAGAAAAAACTAGATTAGCTACACAATATACTTTATAGTCCAGTGATGGAGAACCTTTTAGAGACTGAGTGGCCAAACTGCAACCCAAAACCCACTTATTTATCACAAAGTGCCAACACAGCAACAGGGGAGGAAGGAAACACTCCCATTGGGCTGCTGGGCAGAGGGGCAGGGTGAACCCTATGCTGGGGGGAGAGAAGAAACACTCCCATTGGGCTGCTGGGCAGATGGGTGGGGTGACCACTGTGCTGGGGGAGGGAGGAAGCACTCCCATTGGGATGAAGGGTGGGTGAACTCTGTGCTGGGGAGAGAGAGTAAGCACTCCCATTGGGCTGCTGGGCAGAGGAGCAGGGCAAACTCTGTGCTGGGGTGACTGCATGGGTGCCCACAGAGAGGTCTCCAAGTGCCACCTCTGGCACACGTGCCATAGGTTCGCCATCACTGGTATAGTCCTATTTTAGTTAATCTTGCCCATGGATCTTTCTCCTTTTCTAATCTGGTTGCCCTTCTACTGGACCTTCCACCGGAGCTCTGTACCCTCTGAGCAGTGTTTTTTTGAAGATAAAAAGAGTCCAGATGTATAAATTATCAATTCATTGTTTGATATAGGGAGCATGTAGAACAGTTTCTCTAGTGCCTTCCCATGAGTTTAACAACAAGTCTCATTCTCCCCACAGGTTTAATTCAACACATATCAGATTAAAGAAGGCTAATCCTGAAGCTTTCATATTTTATTTTATTTTATTTCATTATATTTTATTTTAGAATCCTTGCCAAGACAAAGAGGAACGAGGATCACTTTCTGACAGTCTTTATCTCATAGATTAATGAATAACCATTTGTTTACAAAATATCTGGCAGCCTCCAAGGCTATTCATATTTATCTCAGTTTGACAGACTTAAATAAAAATTGCATAAGATGCCTGCTTCCCTTTGGCTATCTTTTAAAAGGACTGGATCCAGTATAATATTTCACAATCATATTAATTATGGCTGATTTCTTAATCAGCTGTCACTATAGGTATCCACTATAAGAAACATCTTCCTTTAAATATTTTTGCCTGTTTTTGTGTTTTAATTGTGTCAATTTTCATAAAATGGCAGGGTTCATTTTTATAAGCATATTGTTTTATTAAGATTGAAATGGGACTTCAGTTACCATTATGCTATATTTATTGGCTTCCCTTTTTCATGAATGTTGTACACATTAAAATGGTTGCATTAAAAAAGACAAAAGGAGAGACTCAGTAGTTTGCCCATTTATCAATCAGAGGAATGCTGTAATAAATGTTGATCTAAATTAAATTATTAGTCCCAACTAGAGTACATTCACTGAATCAATGAGGCATCATCTGCATAATTCTCATTGGTAGGAACTTAGCTTTACAGTCAGGAAGCAACTGGTGTATCAAGTTGAAGAATGTTTGGATGGGGAAAAGTTAACACAACCTCTGTTACATGAACTCTGGTTTCCTGTTGAAAGAAAATTTATGCTTCCTTGATACTTTTGGACACAGTATTCTCCACCCCCACTTTTCCAATCTATTGATGATGGTGAGAAGAGGCTTCACAGCCAGAAAAATGGGCTGGGGATGTATGTTTCATGATTCTTTCTTTATTCGTGTCAGAGGCACCACGTACAAAGCTAAAATTAATATCAAAGCTAGCATTAACACATCTAAAAACAAAATAGAATTAAAAAGAGCTAGATGACATCTGCCCAATATCGGCATTTCATCTTGCCAACATAAAGTCCTCCCCAGTGCACGAAAGGACATGAAAGGAGCCTCCCCGAAGATTGCTACTTCAGCGATCAAGCATCCCCTGGCAATGGAGATTTTTTTCACCTGCTAATCCTTTCAAAGCAGAAGCACCAGAAGTAGAAATATTCCATGATGTACAAGGGTAACACAGCCTTCTCCAAACTGGCATCCTGCAGATGTGTAGTTATAGTGCCCACAATTCCTAGTCCACATAGTCAATTGCCATGTTGACGATGATGAGAGCTGCTGTTCCCTGCATATAGAAAGCAGTACATTGGAGGAGATTATACTGGCAAGATGTCTTTTGGGCTAAGGAAGACCAGGAAACTCAGGAGTCATGTGAGCCACAGCCATGGCTGTATTGGCAAACACAGGAAACATCTAGGAGGCCGTGGTAATGCTGGATGTATGCACCACCACCAAATTAATTTTGACAAATACCATCCTGGTATTAAGTTAATACCACTTTAAGTTAGATTAATACTACATAGCATTGAATTGTATACCAACTTTTTATCCTTGTTAAATTGTGCTAAATTGTGATACTGTATAATATAGTTGAATTACTGGCAACCCACACTAAAATATTGCCAAGAAAACCCCACAGATAGTAGCAAAAGGCAAAAATATATGGTGCAGGTTGAAGAGTCCCTCAGGTTGGAAGGTGTGGGTAGTTCTGATAATGGAAGGAAAATAAAATGCTGTAAGGAACAATATTGCATAGGAACCTGGAATGTAAGATCTATGAATCAAGGCAAGCTGGAAGTGGTAAAAAATGAGATGGAAAGAATAAACATTGATATCTTGGGAATTAGTGAACTAAAATGGACTGGGATGGGTGAATTCAACTCAGGGGACCATCATATCTACTACTGTGGACAAGAAACCCTTAGAAGAAATGGAGTGGCCCTAATAGTCAATAAGAGAGTGAGAAAAGAAGTAATGGGATATCTTCCAACAACATAAGAGGTGACTCTATACATGGAAATCACCAGATGGACAGCATCAAAATCAGATTGATTACATACTCTGTAGCCAAAGATGGAGAAGCTCCATTCAATCAGCAAAAACGAGGCCAGGAGCAGACTGTGGCTCAGATCATAATCTACTGATTGCCAAATTCACACTTAGATTGAAGAAAATAGGGAAAAAATTAGGCCACACAGTTATGATCTAGACAACATTCCTAAGGAATATACGGTGGAGGTATGGAATAGATTTAATGGTTTAGACATGATAGACAGAGTACCTGAAGAATTATGGATGTAAGGTTCAGGACATCAAACAGGAAGCAGCAATTAGAAACATGCCAAAGGAAAATAAGTGTAAGAAAGCAAAGTGGCTGTCCAATGAGGCTCTTAAAATAGCTAAGGAAAGCAGGAAAGCAAAAAACAGGAGAAAAAGAAAGATTCACTCATCTGAATACAGAATTTCAAAGAAAAGCAAGGAGGGATAAGGAAGCCTTCTTAAATGAACAGTGCAAAGTAATAGAGGCAAACAACAGAAGGGAAAGGACTAGAGATCTTTTTTTTTTTAAATTGGGGAAATTAAGGGAACATTTAAAGCAAAAATGACCATAATAAAGGACAAAAATGGTAGGGATCTAGTAGACGCAGAAAAAAAATCAGGAAAAATGGCAAGAATACACAAAAGAACTTTATAAAAAGGACCTCAATATCCCAGACAACAACAGTAATGAGATTAAGGACCTTGAACTAGACATTCTCAAATGCGAAGTCAAGAAAGCTCTAGAGAGTATTACTAGCAACAAAGCCAGTGGAAATGATGGTATCCCAGTTGAATTATTCAAGGCCCTAAAATAAGATGCTATTAAAGTGCTGCACTATGTCAGCAGATTTGGAAAACTCAGCAGTGGTCACAAGATTGGAAAATATCAATTCCAAAGAAGAGCAATGCCAAAGAATGTTCAAATTACCAAACAATGGGACTCATCTCACAATCAGCAAAGTCATGCTCAAGATCCTACAAGCAAGGCTTCAGCAGTATGTGGTGCAAGAACTTCCAGAAGTACAGGCTGAGTTCCAAAGAGGCAGGGGAAATAGAGACCAAATTGCAAACACTGGATGTACAGTAATACCTCGCATAGCAAGCATCTCGCATAGCGAATAACTCGCTTGACGAACAGACTTTCCCCCAAAAGGTCTGCTTCGTTGAACGAGCAAAAACTCGCTTAACGAGAAGCTTCGCATCTGCGGGGTGTTTTGGAACGCTGTGGGGGACTCCCCTGACCATGTTCCAAAATGCCCAGCTGATGGGCGGCACCTCTGTGGGGTGTTTTGGAACACGGCAGGGGAATCCCCCGCCGCATTCCAAAAGACTCCGCAGATGCACGGTGCAAGTCAACAGGGCATTTGGGAAGGGTACTGGAAATGTCCCCCCACCATTCGCAAGCGCCCCATTGATGCACGATCCTCAACAGCGGGGCACTTGAAAAGGATGGGGGGACCTTCCCAGTACCCTTCGCAAGCACCCCACATGCACGCGCACGTCAGCGGGGAGCTTGCAAAGGGTACTGGAACGGTTGCCCCAGATGTGAGTGCAGGTTTGTTTTGGAGGAGATCTGACAACCCGACCTCTTTCCAAACAAACCAGTGCTCCCAACGTGTGAGCGCAGGTTTGTTTGGGGGGGGGGGGATTGGGCTGGTGCACAATGGTCCATGAGGTCACAAAGGGTTGGACTCATGTGACTGAACAGCAACAAAAATTTCCACTTGAAAAAAATCAGCACATCTGCCCTTCAGTGAATCTGGATAAGCTCTGGATGCTTGTTAGTGAGCAGACAAGATTGAACTATGGCAAAAATGAGAAAAGATTAGCTCCAGTGATTGATGTTGCCCACTCAGGTTATTACAAAGTCCTGGGCAAACAGACTGTAATTGGATATCAATTAAAGTCAGTTTTAAACTCTTACTTAGACTTATAAAGTTATCCTTCATTTCCTAAGCGTTTCCTAAGCATCATAGGGAAAATGTGGTCTTTAGATTTCAAGACTTCTGGGTCTACTTTATGATCCTTTCTTTCCTTCTTGCAGGTAGAAGATGTTGAACTGCTTTTCTCCCTCTCTACAGCTACTGTTCTGAAAAGACCTTGTGTTGTACCTTTAGAGAAAAATCTCCAAAAAATAAACTGTCCTCCAACCATAACACCTGAGAACTGTTGCAACATCTCTATGAATACATCCACTTTGTTAAGCCAGAATTTATTTCACTAGAAAATTGAAAGAATGGTCAACATGATTTCACAGAACTTGTAAGAGATTTTTTTTTTGGAAAACTATACAATGGTCTTCCTGTGTGAGAAATCAATAAAGTATAGAGCTTCTTGAAGCTGCAAGTAATCCAAAATACTTTGCTTTAACAGAGCAGAGATTTCTTTCACAATTCCAATCCTCTAGTTAAAGTTGGATAGTGCAATTTACAATAACTGCAATTTCTCCATTTCCTCCAGGCAGTTCTTGTGTATTAGGTGAATATCACATCTTGCTGTTGCAGAACTGTTCAAGTGTTTCATTAAACATCTGTAATATTCCTTTTTTCTAGGAGAAAAATGTTTCCATTATGTGCAAGTGGATAATGGTGGTATAACACTCAATTTGTTGCTCATAAACAAGGACGGGTAACAGTCTCACAGCGTGCAGTTTTCACAATGCTTTATTCTGACGGAGTCACAGGATAGTCTGTGAATATCTTTGGGTGGGTATGAAAGGATTTTTGGAAGTCATCTAGTCCAGTCCTCTGACTAGTATGTAATCTGCAGTGTGAAGTACAGATATGACATCCTGGAAAGATGGCTACTTAACTTCTATTTAAAATTAACCCACTACCTCGCAAAGTAGACAGTCCCACTACCAGCTTGAACCATTAGAAATTTTATCTTAATATTCATCTGTAATCTACTTCCCTGGGGTTTCCATCCCATTTGTTCTAGTTCTGTCCTCTGGAGCAACATCTGCATGAACAGACTTTCAGCTTTGAAAACAGCTAAAGTATGTCATTTAAAATCCTTTCTTCAGCTCTTTCAGTTCTTTCTCACTGGTCTTGGTTTTCAGACTCACCATTCAGACTGATGTTATTTGGATGTGTTCCATTTTGGCAATCATCATCATCATCTCTGGTTGCTACTTGTATTTAAGTATGCATCCATCCCCCCTCCCCCCCGAAAATCATTTTCACAGGGAAAAATGCCATTGGCATGAAATTGTTTAAGGTGGATCCCAGCTTATCATGAAGTGGCCCACAAAATATGATCACAGAACCATCTCCTGTGGCATGTATGAAATAAAAATATTGTATCAAAAATTATTCTGGGTTGAAAGGATTTTTGCTGGAGAAACTTTGCTCAGGGAACACCTGGATGAAGCTCTTTTCACGTCCCCAAGACTTTTTTCCACTGAAATGATCTCTATTTATCTACTTGCAATTTCTAGCTTTTGAACTGCTGGGTTGGCAGGAGCTGGGACAGAGACGGTCACTCAACCCATCATTCAGTACCCAGGTCTCAAGCTGTCAACTTGCCAGCCTTCCAGCCAACAAGGTGAGCTTCTTAATCACTGAGCCACCACAGGCCATATGTATGAAATGAGACATGCAAGATTTGACACCAGGACTGCAATGGACTACACAAGCTCCCTTGCCATGACAAGGCAACAATCCTTGGAAGGGGGCAACAATCCTTGGCTCTTTCATTACTACTGCCCTATTAAGGTAAAGGTAAAGGTAAAGGTAAAGGTAAAGGTAAAGGTTTCCCTTGCTCGAAAGCCAGTCATATCTGACTCTAGGGTTCAGTGCTCATCTCTGTTTCAAACCTGAAGAGCCAGCGCTGTCTGCTTCTGCAGACATTTCCGTGGTCATGTGACAGGCATGACTAGACACCGGAGCGCACAGACAGAACCATTATTTTATTAAATATTGCCTTTTGATTTTTTTTTAAATAGCAAGTGCGTCACACGGATGATTGATGTTCATAACACATTTAAATTATTTTCCTTCTACCACTGCAAATACAGCCTTCCCTATCCTGGTCTTGTGCCTTTGTTCTTGTTTTTTCACACTCAGGTGTAGGACTATCCATTTATATCTGTTTAATTTCATCTTGTTGGCTTTACTGCCAAAATCTGTTTAAGTCTTGTATCCCCTGACAACTGAAGGTTTATTCTCCCAGGTTTTTCATGTTTGATAGGTGTGCTGGCCTACAAATACCACATGTATATTTCTGCTAAATAAATGGCCAGTCCTTCGGACTGAGCAGCTGCAGAGTGGCTGTTCAAAATTCAGTCAGATGAAGGCTTCCTTGATTAATGAGTTGCCCACCAATGAGCTATTCTACCAGCATCTAAATTTGCTTCAGTACCCGAAGCTAGTACATTTGGCTTTATAGCTCCTTTCATACATTATACCAATAAGTGGGGCACATTTCTTCTGAACAAGTGCACTACATATCCTCTTTTATATTACTCTTGTAGTGATTGAAGAGAGACTTATCAGAGGGAATGGAGTACATTTGAACAATTGCCTCTCACTTTTAGTGGTGATTTCCCCAACAGATTTTATCTTAATGCTTCCCATTTAAACAGCAATGGCAACAAATATGTTGGTATTTCAGTTGGCATCTTTCTTCCTTCACAACAATCTATATCCGTCATACTTCTGAGGGTGGTAGTAATGCAGATATTTGGAAATAATTATATACAGTGGCTTTCTATTTTTAAAGGAATAAGAATGAGGCTGGCTGGCTAATGCAATGGGTTGAGTACCTGGCTGTGGAGCCAGAGGTTAAAGTTTGATTTTCCACTGTGTCTTCCAGAAGAAAAGCCAGACTATGTAGGCTTGGGTAAGCTGCATAGTACCATAAAGAAGGGAATGGTAAGCTACATATGAATATTATATACAGTAATACCTCGGATAACGTTTGCATCAGATAACGCTAAAACCGCATAATGTTAAGCAATCTGGAAAAAATTTGCATTACATAACGTTAAAATCCTATGGGATGCATTGGATAACGTTCGCTAAAGCCTGTGCTGGTTACAATGTATCTCTATGGAGTTTTAACATTATGCAATTCATCCCATAGGATTTTAATGTTATCCAATGCATGCATCGGATAATGTTAAAAATCGGATAACACTAAGACTTGTGGAACCAAGTTTTAGCGTTATCTGAGGTTTTACTGTACCTAGAAAACTATAAAAAGGAGTTTATGAATTATTTGGTGGCATGCAATTATTAAAAGAAAAAGGAAGTACTGTATCCAAGTATTTCTCAGGAAAAAAGTCTATACAGTACATTTAAAATTTCTAAGAAATTTTGGCTCAGTATTTGTGGTCATTCTTATTTATTTATTTATTTATTTTGACTTTTATTGTCACCCCCTTACCATTCTTCAAAGGGTAACACCTTTCCTAGGATTTCTAAGTACTGAAGAAATTACTTTTTTGGCTGGTAACTTTGCCCAGACTTCACTGTTGTCGGTTGGTCAGTTAGTTGGTTGGTCGGTCGGTCAGTCAGTCGGTCAGTGAGCTATGCTAACTATGGATTCTGAAAGCTGAAGTTTAAAAGAAACCCTTTTCCCTAACTAGGTGCTCCAACTCACCGAGCTAGTCCATTACAGGTTATGAATGCATGATTAGAGAGGCCTTTCTTTTTTTTTTTGCACAATAATATGCACTCATGTAGAACTCCTGCACCTGCTTATGTTCACCAAAATTTAATTGTACATGAGAAGGTTTTTGTAGATGTGCATTCTTTTCACATTAAGAAAAGACTTATCCGGAACTTAAACTATATACACAATTAAATTGCATCTTTGGAAGAGGAAAGGTGGGTTTCAGTTATAACCCTGAAAGCCTTCCAAGAGCTTACAATGTCATGTTCTACTGACTGCACATTTCACTGGAACTGCAATTTTTCTTTCACCTCCAGGGTATGTCCTTTATACCCATTACAGTATCTATTTACTTCAGTCTGTCATCAAAATGCCTGATCTTTGACAAGCTCGGCAGTTTCCCTTTGCTGAACGGATGGCAAATAAACTGACAGGCAGTGCCAGGCACGCATTTTGATCTCGTTGGGAGGCCTCATTCTAATGCCACTAATTCTTCAGGAATTCAGCTTCAATTAACTGGAAAGGTTGTGCTCTTTACCCGAGGTTAAAAAGAAAGAAACCGCTAATACACCAGCATGTTTCCTATAGTAGGATTTCTCCAAAGAACACTCCCCAATATGTTTACAGTGATGGGCATTGAGTATGGATGGATGGATGGCCTTTTCATGAAAAAAGAGAAAAAGGCAGCCATTGAGTGCATGTGTGTATGATAAAACATCAGTCGAGCACAAAGAGGCAGCCTCTTGGATTCCAATGATGCACAATGTGCATTCGTGACCGGCAACTTTCTTTATCTAGAATTTTTTTTAAAAAATGAATTAAAAATATTTTTTTTTGCAAGAAAACCTTCCTCCCTGACATTAAGGTCCTACAGACACACAATTCCTTGGGGAACCCAGTCATGCTTTGAATTTAGCAACGCTGCACTAAATTGTGAACTATGTTAAACAACGATCATATTCCTAGAATTTAAGAACAAAATGTGTGCAAAAAAAAAAGTATTACAGCAAGGATTGAGAACCAGTTTGTGTTGCTGGGATGGTTCCTTACCTCTTCAATCTAATTCATGCAGGGATGGCTTTTATTTATGACCCCTTATTCCTCCCAATAAAGGGACCCAAAATAGCCTGAAGAATATTTAAAAGGGAAATATTCAGATAGCTAAAAATTATTAACAATATTTAACAACTATTAAACATATTAAATAAAAACAGTTTAAAACAATTTAAAAGCACATTAAAAAGGTGAAAAATATGACATCTGACATTCAAAATCCCTTCCTTGGCCACTAGTTACCTTATAAAACCACACCTGAAGAGGAAAATCCTTGCTTACTGGCAGAAAGACAAGAAAGGGATAGCTTGGCCTTCCATGAAGGGAGTTCCACAACCTGGAGGCAGCCATGAAGGGGGGTAGTCCTCTCTTGTGCCCTCAGACACACCTCTTGAGGAAATAGGACTAAGTTGTTGTTGTTTAGTCACACAGTTGAGTCCGACACTTTGTCACCTCCTGGACCACCACATGCCTGCTCCTCTGTCATCTGCCATTCTCCGTAGTCCACCCAGATCTAAACCCTCTGTGTCAATGATGTAATCTAGCCATCTCATCCTCTGTTGCTCCCTTCTCCTTTTGCCTTTGATCTTTCCCAGCATCAGGGGCTTCTCCTGGGAGTCCTCTTTTCTCATTTGGTGGCCAAAGTACTTGAGCTTCAGCTTCAGTATTTGTCCTTCCAAGGAACAGTCAGGGTTGATTTCCTTTAGGATTTATTTATTTGATCTCCTTGCAGTCCACAGGATTCTCAAGAGTCTTCTTCTCCAGCACCACAGTTCAAAGGCATCTATTCTTCTGTGCTCAGCCTTTCTTATGCTCCAGCCCTCACAGCCACACATTACTACTGGGAAGACCATTGCTTTGACTATGCAGACTTTTGTTGGCAGGGTGATGTTTCTACTTTTGATTATCCTGCCTAGGTTTGTCATAGCTTGCCTCCCAAGAAGTAAGTGTCTTTTTATTTCATGGCTACATATCACCTACAGTGATCTTAGATTCCAAGAAGGTAATGGGACTAAGAGAGAGGTTTAAGAGAGGCTGGTGTGAGAAGATGCTGCTTTCAAGCTAGACCTGACTCACATAGGTCAAAAGAAACACTTTGAATTGCGCACAGAAGCACATGCTTTGTTGATGAAGCTGTTGCAACAAGGAATTTCAATAGTCCTTCTAATCAGCTCTTGTTACCAGTCTAGCTGTAACATCTTGGACCCAAAGAAGCTTCTGAACACTTTTCAAATGCAGCCCCCCATAAGATCAAATTGAATGTAACTAAGACTTAGCTGACATCAGGCATCAGTTTACAACCAAAGCAGTCTCCATAAATTTGGATTTCTTGTGCTTTGCCCACATAATCATGATGTAGTAACACCAGACAATTTATCTTAGTGACTTCATGTGTATGTTAAATAACCTGAGAAACAGAACAAAGCCATTAGGAACCACACAGGCCAAAGGGCAGTGTATCAGTTGTCAAACAGAAGACACCACCTTCTGAGCTCATCCATCTAGAATGAACCAGAACTACAGTGGTACCTCGAGTTACAAATTTAATGCATTCCAAGGTATTTTTCATGTTATGAAAAATTTGTAACTTGAATTTTCCATAGAAATGCATTGAAAACCAAAATTCATAACTTGAAACATGGTTTCCCATAGGGATGCATTGAAAACCAGTTAATCTGTTCTGGAAAAATTCGTTAACTCAAGCCATTATTTTCAATTCATTTTCATTTGTATTGTGAAAATTTTGTAACTCAAACCATTTGTAACTCGAACCACTGTATTGCAAAACTCCAAGAACCATTCCAGAGAGGTGTCTCAGAAGGATGTCATGGTATCAAAAGCCTCTAAAAAGTCTAGCAAAACAACAATGATACACTCCCCTATTCAGTTTCCAGTACAGTTCTTAAACTAGGTGGCCCAAATTGTCTGTCTCATAATTAGGTCTGAAACCAAATAGAAAGGGATATAGATAAGCAGTTCCCTTGTGGGTCCATTTGAGAAAAGGAGCCACCACATGTTGCACTCCTTGCCTAGAAATGGAACTCTGAAGACTGGCTTGCATTGCCATAAAGTCTGGGTGACAATAGAGGTCATGTCCATGCCTATGATCTCATGCTCCCATGGGCCACAGGCTTTTGCGCGACTGCACACAGACCCCAGAGCAGGCTTCAGGCATGCTTCTTTTGTTTAAGGAAAACCTTCCTGTCTTCCTCCCTGCTGGTTGCTGGGAAATCTGACCCTTTGCATCTTCCACTTCACAGAAAGAAGCAGAAATAGCAATGAAGAGTGGTCTCATAGCACTCAAATACCTATCTCAGCCTTCTACCAGCCTGGTTGCTCTTGGAAATGGCACTTCATTTTCCCCTTCACCACATTCCCCAACTCATCTTATTTCCACTGTCAATATTCCCCACTAAGTCTATGTCCTTTTAGTCACCCTTTATCTAGCTTGTCCCCATCCAAACCATCACCCACAGCTTTGGAATTCTTTTCATGGAAGGGCTGCTTTTGTAAGAAATGAATTGTGTGCAGAACTGAGATGCTGTCCAACAAGAAGAAGGCCTTTAAAGTAGTGGCATCCCTGTTATGAGGCAGCTTTCCCAGAGAGCTTCATCTGGTGCATATCAGGATCACCCGGAGGCTTGTTCACTCATTGGAAAAGACATTACCATTCATTTAAACCTGATCTGGTCAAGGTCCCTCCATTTTTAAGCAATTTTAAAAAAATGTTGTGGCTTGTCTTTCATTTTGTTTCGTGGCATTATGTCATTATTTATATATAAATTATTTTGTTAGCTTATTGTCATGATGCTGGGAAAACACTGTGTGATGTAAATGCTGTCAGAAAAGTAAATAAACAGCAGATGAAATGTATTCAGTCCTAATCACGTTCATGCTGATGACTGCACTTCCGAGCAGAAATCTGTAGTTCCCATTTTATAGGTGATTTGCTGAGCCTGAGAGAAAACTGTGCATCTACAGTCATGAGACATCACTGCTTTCTCCCCTTCTTATTTTTCTTCACCATTCTTCTGTGTAGAGACAAAACTTCTGTTGTCTTCTTACGCAGTGTATAGGGTGTATTAATTAAGCTGTTTCTGACAGAGGCATCTGATCTGGACAATATGTGGAGCAGATGGAAAAATGACTGAGGGAATGGATTGCAACTAGCATAAAAAGTACAACAGAGAGCATTTCTGACACTTCCTGCTGAAATTCAAGCAAATGCCATACTGACTTTTAGAAGAGAACCAAGACTTTTGAAACTCATTGTACTGGAAGCAGCTATGAGATGTCCCGATGGTTATCACCATTTTCTCCTTAAGGTATCGATCTCCTAGAAAGAGTTCACACATATATGACCAACGCCTGCAAGGCAATGAGAAGTGGCTGTAGTCAGTGGTGGGATGTCAAAATTTTTACTACCCCACCGTGATGTCATCACAGTGTGGGCGGAGCTAACGTCATGACATCATGACATTGTGGGTGGGGCCAAATAAATAAATAAATAAAAACACACACAGGCCTGCCGATCTTTTTAGGAACTGTGGTAGTATGTCAATATAGGTAAAGGTATTAAATGCACATTAAAATACACACAGACACACCACATCCAAAGGTGAGTCACTTACCCTGGGGATCAGGCTATAGGGAGCTTCAGGCTAGCAACTTCTCCTCCTCCTCCCTGTTTGGGAGGACAGCAAGGAGGCCGTGCATATACGCCAAGCACTGTAGGCGTGCATGCACACCAAGTGCTTGACGTGCATGCGCAGTGGGGGAACCAGTGAAAAGGTAAGCCCCAAAGGTGGTTCTCCCCCCCCCCCAGCTGCTACCGGTTCTCTGGGACACTGGGAAAATTTACTACCGGTTCTGGTGAACTGGTGAGAACCTGTTACATCCCATCACTGGCTGTAGTGTGAGAAACAATCAAGCCGTGGTGTACAGCCAAAATTTTTACTACCACACTGTGAATGGAGCCAACGTCATGGGCAGAACCAATGTCATGATGTCATGGGTAGAGCCAACGTCATGACATCATGGATGGAGCCAACACTGTGGGCGGAGCCAAAGTAAAAAATAGCCCATAAAAATAAGTACACATAAAAATACAAATTAAAGAGACATAAAACACATTAAATACAAATAAAAACACATAAAACACACATTAAAAATAAATACACATTAAATACACATTAATTATACATAAAAACACATAAAATACACATTAAATACACATAAAACACATAAAAATACACATTAAAATAAATACACATTAAATGCACATTAAAATATACCCACCCATCCCACACCCAAAGGTGAGTCACTTACCCTGGGGAGCAGGCTGTAAGGAGCTTCAGGCTAGCAGCTGCTCTTCCTCCTCCCCAATTGGGAGGACAGCTAGGAGGCCGCCGAGGGCCTCAGCAGCAGCCACCGGTTCCTCTGTGGCTGTGCATGGCCACCTGATGCTCTGTGTTGCCACACTCCAAGCAGCAAATGGCTGCTTGGCTTGGCAGGGAGAGCGCTGTAGGCATGAATGTGCGCAAAGTGCTGTAGGCGTGCCAAGCGTTACAGGGACACATGTGCACCAACCGCTATAGGTGGCATGTGTGCTGTAGGCACACATGTGCAGTGGGGGAAAGCAGCAAAAAGATAAACTCCCGAGGTGGTTCCCCCCAATAGCCGCTACCAATTTGCGTGGATACCGGGGAAAGCTGCTACTGGTTCTAGCGAACCAGTGCAAACTGGCTCCTGCCCATCACTGAATCAAGGGGTTGACATAGAGGACAGAGTCACAAGTACTACCCAGAGTAATCTCTGACGTGAAATTGTTATTACTGTATAGTGTTAAACTATCAGATCAGTTGCCTCCTGTTCATGGAGTGGCAAGGAGGCTGTTGTCCTTTATCTCAGACAATAAGATATTGGGTGCAATTTGTTTGTCTCCACACACACACACATTCCAATATATAAGCAGTATAAACAGGAGCAAATCTCACATGCCTTCTACAACAAATATAGAACTGAGGTTTCAGCCAGATCCTAAGATTCAACAGTTCTATATAGAATTTTTTTTAATGTGAATTGAAAAACTGCAGTGGCTCAAGAGGCTAAGACACTGACTGGAAGGTGGCAGGTCAGCAGTTCCATACCTGAATACTACAGGACGGATGAGCTCCTGTCTTTGTCCCAGCTGCTGCCAACTTAGCAGTTCGAAAGCAAGAAATTGCAAGTAGATAAATAGGGACCACCTTAGTGGGAAGGTAAACAGCATTCTGTACACTCCGTTGTCTAGTCATGCCTGCCACATGATCATGGAAATGTCTGCAGAAGCAGACAGCACTGGCTCTTTGACTATGAAACAGAGATGAGCACTGAATCCTAGAGTTGGATACGACTGACTTTCGAGCAAGGGTGGCCTTTACCTAATGTGAATTGAGGTTGCCATGCATATAAATTGTCTGAGAGCTCAAACAAAATTGCTTTCTGGGATTATAACCTTGGTATTCCTCAACAATTAGCCATCCTGTCTGGATCATTGTGAGGGTTATATTCTGCTTCCATACTCGGAGTATACTCCACTCACTACAACTACCCATTCCTCTTTCTCAGGTGAGAATTAATTTAAGGAATTAACTTAAATTAAATTAAATTAAATTAAGGAAGCACTGAGACATGTGTGCTCTTGTTCACATTACAGCAGGATGAACATAGCTTTTCATGTTGTATCTCATGTGAGGTTGTGTGTGGGAAATGGCCCTAATACATCAAGTAAGGATTGATTGGCAGGACTCTGAAGCAGCTATCAGAGATCAAATACCATAGAATGAGCTTCCTAGTCTATCACATAAATTAAAGGATCATGGACTCAATTGTTTTCCAAGGAAGACAGCACACTCATTCAGATGCAAATCACTGAGTGATAAGTTGGTGAATGATGAGACGCTGGTTGATATGCATGCCTATGCAAATCAGTCTTTAATGTATGCCAGTGCCTAAACCTCAGGTAGGAAGGGCGTAGAGATGTGTCAGTCTGAAATAATGAATCCTGGAATTAGAGCAGAGCTGACAGCTGTTATATGAAAACTTTTGGTTCAAAGTAATTGTGGGTGGGTGTGTTTGTGCGTGTGCAGTTTCTCCAATCTCACAAAATGGAGACATTTCTAGGGAAAGGGAAGGGAAAACAAAATGATTCAAAGGTTCAGGAAACAGCTTATCATAGCAGTAGGAGGCCATGTCTACTGCATTTTCCATATAGTTAATAGTCCCAGTGGGAGAAGAGCCATTGAGAGTGATATTTTGACTGGCCCAAACATTGACCTGCATTTGGGTTTTTTAAACTCTGATTTCCAGTCACATAGTGTCTGAGCTGTGGGGCATATCCAGTGGTGGGCATCAAAAAAAATTCCTACCATATTGTGGGTGTGGCCATGTGACTGGGTGGGCGTGGCCTGTTGTCCATGTCACTGCTCTTCGCTATAGAGCTATGAAAATAGAAGCTTCTTCTATTTTCATCACCCTATTGTAAACCTCTGAAGCCATTTCCTCCTTCCTCCAAGGCTTTTCCAGGGCTCTGTTTCACCCCAAAGTGCCTCCCCAACCACTCCAGACTGGCTGGGGATGCCAGCATTGGTACAACTCTTGTGTGAAGACCGACATTCTGCTTGACTCCAGACTGCCTGCCTAGAACCTGACCTGCCTGCTGTGAGCCTGACTTCTCTACCAACCCTGACAACACTCCTGGACACCCTTTGGATTAGGCTACTGACTTGGACTACCAATAAACAGACCCCGGCTTGCCTTTTGGAGAGTTTTGAGGGTACCTTGGACAGTGAGGAGAACAAACAGATCGATCTTAGAACTAATCAAACCTGACTGCTCCTTGGAAGGTCAAATAGTGAAGATGAAGCTAAAGTACTTTGGTGGTAAAATGAGAAGAGAGGATTCACTTGAGAAGGCCTTGATGCTGGGAAGGGCTGAGGGAAAAAGAAGAAGGGGGCAGCAGAAAATGAGATGGCTAGATGTTATTGTGGATGCAGTGGGCACAGAGTTGGGTGGGTTGAGAGGGATGGTGGAGTTATAGAGGTGCCTGGCATGCAGTGGTCCATGGGGCCGCAAGGAGTCAGAACCGACTGTGTGACTGAACAACAACAAAAATCTAGACTATCCTCAAACAAGACTCTCTGTGTAGTGCCACTGTGTGGCTACTGTGCCTGTCTGGGTGGGTCAGCATAGTTGCCTACCCCAGATTTAGAGGCTAGGATCTGCCCTGGCAGTGGAGACAGACTTCATCTTATTAGGTTAGATCATTCTCAGTTGACCTGTAGCATTTTCACTTCTTCCACAAATCCCTGTGGAAATTCCCACCAATCAGCTGACTGGCAGTGGAGAAAAGCTGCAGACCAGCTCATGGGCAGAGGGGATCCATGATACCAGCAGAGTTGCTATGGATCAACTGGCTAAAGTCTCCTTCATCAGATGGATCCTATCTTTGCTGCCAGAGTAGATCACAGATACTGATCAGTGGATACAAGTTCTAGAGTCTAGCTGATTTGGGGAAGAGGGTGCCAAGTGGAGCCCCTCTCCACTGCCATTGGTGATTGTTTTTAAAAATATTTATTCAATGTGTCAAAGTGCTATTACACTTTGTATAAATATATTTTAACATGATTTGCCAGAACAGCTAAGTGGGACTCGAGCTGATTGTTGGAGACTGGTACCAGCTGACCCACAGCTGCTGGGAAATTGTCTCGGTCCATCAGGGGGAGAATGTGTTGACTCCTGCTGCAAGTTTATATGTGAAACCCCAGACAAACATCTGCAGGAGCGGGCACAAAGCCCAAACAGATATATGTTACACTGATTTAAGTACTGATGTAAAATAAACAACTAATTGCCAGTGGTTTCAGATAAACCACTTGGCAGCCAACATAAACCCAAAGTTTGGTTGTGCATCATGGAATTCCCAATCTTTAGATTGATGGGGACCAACGCACATGTGGACTTCTTTTTGAAAATCAAGACATACACTGGATCAATAGAATGTAAATAAATGCAGCATTTTCAAATCCTTTTTGTTCAGTTGGACTGCTACAGTTACTGCCTCGGGATACACAAAAAGAGCCTTCTCAACAGTAGCATAGCATGGGGGGTCAGGGGGGCCGCCCCAGGTGGCACTTTTTGGGCATATGGGTGTTCTTGGACCACAATTCCCAGAAGCCCTAGTGGGAGTGGGTGCCAGCATCCTAGGCCCCCACCAGGGAACAGAAAATTTGGCTTATGCCCCGGGTGGCTGAATCCCACACTACGCTACAGCTTCTCAAAGACTGTGGTATTTTTGAATCACAATCAGGCATATCCCGGACAATGGCAACTTTGTGCCAGCTAATCTTTCTCATTCTAGGTGAGGTGAAAGGAACTATGGAATGAATTCACTAAAAGGTGGCTTTTTTGTTGGCAGTTTCACATCTGACCTAGACATGGAAGAAGTTACTGAATCAATAAAGGAAGCATATCCTTGAGTTTGAACGCCTGAGCACAGTTGCCAATGACAGCACCTTTTAGAAGTCACTGATTCATATAGTTGCTATATGTCAAAAATGACTTGATGACACATAACAACAATGATATTTGAGGCTTACAACTGGATGAAACCATCCCCCCCTTTCACTTTCTCTTTCCACACATGAATGCACACTCTTGCTTATTGTAGCTTTGGCAGCAAATTTCTTTTCAACCATTAAGGGTAACAAACAAGGGTGGCCTTGAGGAGCAAAATCCACCCAGGACTTCCATATGTACTGTACTCTCAAGTGAGTTCTAATGCTGTTTTTCACACATTCTATTGCAATGAAGAGAATGGATCTCATGCAGTTCCTGCTCATGAAGCTGGATTGGAGCATGTTAGTGAATTGTAGCCAGTTGTATCTGACTCTAGAGTTCAGTGCTCATCTCTATTTATAGCCAAAGAGCCAATGCTGTCTGCCTCTGCAGATGTTTCCATGGACATGTGGCAGGCATGCCTAGACACCAGTGTGCATGGAACACTGTTTACTATCCAACCAAAGTGGTACCTATTCATCTCCTAGCAATTTCTTGCTTTTTTAACTGCTAGGTTGGTAGGAACTGGGGCAGAGATGGGAACTCCCTCCATCGTAGAGCCCTCGGGTCTTCAACTGCTGACCTGTCAACCTTCCAGTCATAAAGCTCAGAGTCTTCACCATTAAGCCATTACAGTCCCTAAAGTCTGCTATACCCCATATTAATTAGTAAAATGGGGTGCTTTTTTTTCTCGTTTCCCCACAATCAGGACCAAAATATCTTGGCAAACCAAAACAAGCTAAGACAAATTCATGTGGTACTTTCAAAATAAATATATTATACCATTTTTAAAAAAATGCTTAAATTTTTTTTGGAACAAATTCCCCCAAACTCCACATACATGTTTATCAGATTCACAGTCAGTTCAGCATAGGTGCCATCATTTTGTTAGAATTTATCTTGGATGCAAATTAATTCAGACGTTTGAAAAGCACCACCTAAGGTGCCAAACATAAATCAGCCACACCTTCAAACAGTCAAAAAACATTGAAACACGCTAGACATTGCTTCAGAGTGTTACAGCATTTGAAGATTATTCTGTGGATCAGCTGGAGCTGAATGTTTTATTTATTTTATGAATCCACTCATGTGTCAACAGGATACTCCACTTTTCCTCCACAAATGGGGCTCAAGGTAGCTGACAGCAATAAAATGCAACATCCTTTTAATTCTCTTATGAAAGCAAGATACAGTCAAACCTCACATAAAGAGTGCCTCGCATAAAGAGTAACTCACTTAAAGAGCAGAATTTTCTCTGAATGTTTGCTTCACTTAACAAATTAAACCAACAAATAAATCAGGGTTCACAATCCCTCCCACCAGAAGTCACAAAATTGGTCACTTACAAAGGTGTTTCACTTAAAGAGCAAACTCACTTAAAGAGCAGTCCTGTGGAACACATTATGCTCTTTAAGCGATGTACAACTGTAGTTAGAAACAGATCCAATAAAATCAGGTATAAGTAATGTTGCCTACTTTTAAAACCAAACTCAACATAAATAAAGCTGAGAAACCAGCTCAAAAGCCAATGGTCTGTTGAAAAAAGATCATTGTTGATTGTGAGATGAATGTCAAATACAGAACTAGATTATCTTTATCACCAGGGAATGCTGGAGTCCAGGACCAAGTTTTGTCAAGGTTCTGTCATATATTCTTGACAGTGTGCTTCTTGTGATGGAATAGAGAGAAGGGTCTCTTTTTTTTGGGGGGGGGGGGTCCTAAAAACACAGACAGGCTCATGCTGGAAAACACTGTTGTTCAAACAACCTGATCCCAAGTGATGGAGTGTTCTTGTCAGTGATGGGATGACAAAAATTCTACTACCACGCCATGAAGTCACGGACGTCATGGGCATGGCCAATGTCATGACATCATGACGTCATGGGCGAAGCCAACGTCATGACGTTGTGGGCGGGGCCAAAAATAAAAATAAACATACACACACACCCCCTCCCTCTCAGCCCACCCACCCAGACACAAATAAATAAAGAAAGAAATAAAATAAAAACAACCACCCACCCAAAACACAAATAAATTACCCACCCACCCCAAATAAAAACCCCTCGCTTACCTTTCTTGGGACGACAAACCCCCATGGCCCGGGGCCACCCGGCACCCCGACTGCGGCCACAGGAGCCACTGGCTGCAGCCGCCGTCCACAGCCGCCGCCGCCGCCGGAGCTGCCGCTGACTGCAGCCCTGTGGCGTCCTCCTCGGGCCGGTACCTTTTTAGCCCGGCTCCGGCCACCACCAGGGGCGGCGGACAGCAGTGGCTCTGGCGGTGGCTCCAGCCACGGCTGCCGAGCCTCCCTGGGCCATCCCCATGCCCAGGGGATGCCCAGCGGGGTGCACCGCCGCCACCTGCAGCTTCCTCCTCCGCTGGGCGCCGCAGCCGGGCTAAAAAGGGACCGGCCCAAAGAGGAGGCCACAGGGCTGCAGCCAGCGGCAGCTCCAGCAGCAGAGGGCAGCGTCTGTGGATGGCGGCTGCAGGCACCCGGCCCACAGGCGCCCAGCGGAGGAGGCGGTGGCAGCGGTGCGCCCCGCCGGGCGTCCCCAGGGCATGGAGCTTGTCGGCAGCGGACGGCCCAGGCAGGCCTCAACATGCCGCGGGGGAGGTGCTCTCCTCAGAGGGCTGGTGCCGCCGCTGCCGCCGCCGCCGCCCTGAAAGCTCTAAAACAATTTTTAAAAAAAATCAGAGCTAAAATGGCTCCAATTGACTGCACATGCGCAGAAACTCAATCTGACGGATGCGCAATGCGTCAGATTGAGTTTCTGCGCATGCGCAGTCAATTGGAGCCATTTTAGCTCCGATTTTTTTTTAATTTTTTTCTTTCGGTGAGGCGTCTGGAACCGGACGCCTCAAAAGTTGTCTACCCTCCCAGAGAACCCTCCGGGATTGGTCCTACCGGTTCTAGGGAACCGTATGGAACCGGGGACATCCCATCACTGGTTCTTGTGGTTATTACTAGTACTATCAGCTGGGCCTATAAATAGGGCATGTGCTTTGTAAGGTTGTCCTTGCTCAAAAGCCAGTGGTATCTGACTCTAAGGGTTGGTGCTCATCTCTGTTTACAGCCAAAGAGCCAGTGTTGTCTGCAGGCTTTTCCATGGAAATGTGGCAAGCATGACTAGACACCAGAGTGTACAGAACATGGTTACCTTCCCACCAAAATGGCCCCTATTTATTTACTTGCACTTTTTTGCTTTCAAACTGCTAAATTGGCAGGAGCTGGGACTGAGACAAGAGCTCACTTAATTGTGCAGCACTCAGGTCTCAAATTACTGACCTACTGACTCTCCAGTTTTCAAGTTCAGCAACTTAGCCACTAAGACACAGCAGTATTCTGTACCCGGGCTCAGATAAGTGTCCTAGTGGAGGCATTCTGGATCAGCTAATGTTTCTGAAGGCAAACCCCACTTAAATCACATTAAAATGTCCCATCCCATCCATTTACATTGTTTTATGGTGTTTAATGTGTCTCAGAACATGTCAGATAACAACAATGCTGAACAATTCAAAAGCAGTATGCATAATTACAGTTATTCATTGTATCAACAGATAAACACCAAATGTTGAGTTGTATATAAATAAAATGACCTAATTTGATAATTTAAACAGGAGAGAGAGCGAATAAAACTTAAGATCGGGGATTCTCAACCTGCAGCCCGTAGCACCATTTTATGTGGGCCCTCACTGCCTCCACCACACCAGGAAGTGCCATGTGGTGTAGGAAGGGCAAAATAGCCATCCAGCCCCAAAAGATGTCTGAGGGAGCATGATCAGCCCCTCAGCTTAAAAAGGTTGAGAACTCCTGCCAATGATACATTAGAGACAATGACAAATAGATGGTCATTTCAGCACTGCCTCTAGCTAACAGTTTTAAAAGGCCCAAGGTGGGACAGGGGTAGGGCTGTCCCCAAACTGGGACAGCCATGTAACATCATTGCATTCTTCAAACTCATATGACCCTGCGGAATCCCCATCCTCTGTTGGTTTAAACTAAACTGTAGTCAAGAGTCTGTTCCTTTATTTTTGAATAAAAAATTTTTTGGGCCACACTTGAAATTGCCCTTCTTCTCCCTGAGGTTACCTCCACCCTCCCCTTCACCCCCCCCCCCCATTGAGCTGGACTCACTATTCAAACCCCCACGAGGATCGCTTGGAAGAAAGCTCTAAAAAAGAGGTCCAGAACAGAAATGCAGCCCTTGGAGTCCCTATTTCCCTCCGGAAGAATAAAAGTAGGAGACATGAAGGGACTTATTTTGGATGAGGTGCTTTGTGAGAGATGACACTTCACTTCCTATCCACAGTGTTCCTTTCCTCTCTAGGAATGCTGACTGTATGCATTTAATTCTTTGTGATCAGGTGGGCATTTTCTGCTTCCTCCTGGGACTTTTACATGTTTTTCCTTGAACTGGATGGGACAGCTTGAACCCGGGAAAATCCTGGAAAAACAGGACTTATGGCAACCCTAGGCAGGGGGCAAATTGTGAAAATCAAATATGTGGAGTGGGGGCGATTTGTGAAATATGTGGCACTATGAAAAAAGCACACCTGGCCATTGTTAGAACATGGACACCTGCTTCCAAAACTGGGTGTTAAAACAACCAAACATTGTAAACCCTGAGTTGTGTTCTGCCTTCTGTCTATTTAGGGGTATCTCTTTCTAGTCTGGATGTTGCTTCAATTTGCTGGTTGTATTCTGCTCTGTTACTAACATCAGAGAGTGGCTTTGAAATTGGACAGCTTCTGTGCATTTAAAGATGAATGGACAACCTGTGCACCTCTAGAAATGAGTGAATTGCAACCTCCATCATTACTCAGCATTAGCTAAGGAGGTTGTTCTCCAACTACACACAGAGGGCCACATTTCTTTCCTCTTCCCTTGAACAACAATAAAATAGATATCATTAGATGAATCACTAAAGCTACAGGTAACATCTATACTAATTCACATAGGTCTTAAATAGTAGGTCAGATGAAAGGAACTCAGGAATAAATTCAACAAAAGGTGGCTTCATTTTGGCAGCTTAAAGTCTGAAGGAGAAGTGGCAACATGGAACTCTACTTTTCTCTCCCTATCCTCATCTTTAGCAAAATGACTCTTAACGGAAGGGAATTTTGAATGGGAATCCACCCCTATTAAATTACTGTAAATAATAAATCCCAAGGAACAGTAGATATTCTATTATCCTAGTGGAGAAGATGTTACATTTTGAAATTCCAGGATGAAGTGTCCCACTTAACTACATCTACTAAATGCAGCCATATAGAGATATATAGATTTACATGCATGTCTTTAAAAATTATTGTTCCGTAGTAAATTCTTCCTTGGTAAAGCACCAGTCTTTAGTCTTCAATGTAATGTAAAATCTCATTCAACAGAAATATAACTATCCAAATATGAGTGTAGAAATTCTGCTTCTATCGTTATTTGCATGCCATTTAAAGGAATTGTCATCCATATAAACAACATTCTACCGTACTCCCACTTATAATGTGTTGAAGGAAAACAGGTAAGGCTTGCCACAAAATGTTGCCATGTGGAAGTCTTGTGCCCATTATTCTGCTTGGCCATGCCATCCTCAATGACACATTGTTTAATTATTCTCTCCACATCTGAGTAAGACTGGTGTGAATTTAGGAGAAAGACAACATGAGGCAATTAAGCTGGTCCCAAATACTCCATCTTCTCTATTTGGATTAGGCTTTCAATTACCAAGGTAAAATGTGGGTGCATGGAGGGTACAAGTTGTAAGTAAACACATTTGGTGACCTTGCATAGAATCATTCCTTGGCCTGAAGCATGTTGGTTAAACATATCAGCCTTCACTTCCAATTTACTGGCTTTGAAAAGGTTCAGCTACAAGGAGCTTCAACTCTAGTTGAAAACTGGCTGCAGTCTGCACATCTATGCATGCTTACTTAGGAAAAAGCCCACTGATTACAGTGCAACTTGGTTCAGGGCAGGGATTCTCAACCTGCAGCCCATAAACCAAGTGCAGTCCACGGACAAATTTCATGCCTCCACTGTCTCCACCACACCAGGAAGTGCCATGTGGTGGAGGAAAGGCAAAATGGGCACCCAGCCCCTGAAGCTGACTGAGGGAGCGTGACCCGAGCCCTGGCTTTAAAAGGTTGAGAACTCCAGCTTTAGGGTATATGTAAAAACCTTTAAATGGAAAAGGCTTCTTTCTATAGTATTTGTTTCAGAAGTGTCCATGAACAAATGTTTCAGTTTTGGTTAGAAAATGTCACGCTGTTGTTGTTGTTTATGAGATCTTTATGAGAAAAATTGCTACAATATTGCACAAAAGATATTGCCTTGCATTTTCACCTAACAAGACATCTAAAAGCTGTTGGCAGATTGTATCTTCTGTCTGATTCAATCTATTGTTTACTATCCTCAAAGTTTCATCCTGTGAAATGTTGGTATTCAACAATACCATATCCATGATTAATAGTATTATACAGTATGTACAAATTATATTGTAATACCTGTAATTAAAAAAGCAATTGTACTGTTGTCAAGAATGACTGCCCTGTGCTTTGAATTGTTTTGTGACAGACATAATGAATAGCTCTACAATGGAACTGCCTCTAGATAATAGAGGACAACTTATTTTTAATTAATTGGTTTAAAGTGTCTTGCTTTATTATTTTATGGTGCTATAATTATTTTATTATATTTTTAACTATTGGTTTTTATTCAGTTTTAATTTTAAACTGCTTTTATGTTCTAATTAAATAAAGGAATTTCCTTGTACTGTCCTTATATACTTCATTATTTTGGCAAAAAGATTATCTAAAACTCTTGTATGGCTCAGAAGGACCGCTATAGGAATGTTATATCATCACCATTATTTATTTTTATTTATTTATTTATTTAGATTTATATCACCGCCCACTCGCCGTGGTGACTCAGGGCGGTTTACAATCAGGAAAAAAAACCCACAAAAACAAAACAACAATAACACCAGTGATGGGATGACACCGGTTCTGACCGGATCCACAGAACCGTTTTAAGGATTTCCGGAGGGCTCTCCGTGGGGGTAAAACCGTTTTTGAGGCGTCCGGATCGGACGCCTCACCGGGAGGAAAATTTAAAAAAAATTTGGAGCAAAAATGGCTCCAATTTAGTGCGCATGCGCAGAAACTCAATCTGACACATGCGCACTAAATTGGAGCCATTTTTTTCTCCGATTTAAAAAAAATTGGATCCGGCCGCCCCTGACTGGAGCCTCCTGTGGAGCCGCTTGCCGCCGTTTGCTGCTGCCTGGTGCTCTCACCACTGCCACCTCCTGCCATCGCTGCTGCCGTTGCCGTCCCCATCGCCGCCGGAACCGAGGAGGAGGCGGGGCTGCTGCCGCCTCCCGCCATCGCCATCGCCGCCGTTGCCCCAGGCCAGCGGAGCGCGCCTCCTCCTCCTCCGGTTCCAGCAGCGGCGGCAGCAACGAAGAAGACGGGATGGGAGCCGATCAACGGGCAAGGCGGGGAAGACAGCTCCGGAACGAAAAGGAAGGAGGGAAAAAAGCAAATGCATCTACCCGGATCAATTACAGAAACGCTCCCGGGTCCGGCACTCCAGTCCCCTCCCTCTCCTCCTTCCACCCCCCCGGCGATGGCGATGGCGGGAGGCGGCAGCAGCGGCGACAGTAGCAGCAGCAGGCAGTGGCTCCGGGTCCGGTTTTTTAAAAATTGGAGCCAAGATGGACATGGAGCGCCCCGCCTCCTCCTCGGTTCCGGCGGCGATGGGGCGTGCCTTGCCGTGTGGCCCCGGGCCATGGGGGTCGTCGGCCCCAAGAAGGGTAAGTGAGGGTTTTGTGTTTGGGGTGGGTGGGTGGTTTATGGTGTTTTGGGTGGGTGGGTGTACTTTTATTTAATTTTTATTTTATTTATTTATTTATTTTATTTCTTTAAGTTACGGGTCTGTGTGCATGTTTATTTTTTTTTATTTTTTTTATTTTTGGCCTTGCCCACAACGTCATGACGTCATGACGTCATGACGTTGGCTCCGCCCATGACGTCATGACGTCATGACATTGGCCACGCCCATGACGTCCATGACGTCATGGCGTGGTAGTAGAATTTTTGACATCCCATCACTGAATAACACACACACAACGCAAACATCTAAAATCCATTCCTCCTTCCATCACCATCACCACCACCACCACCACCACCACCACCACCATCATCATCATCATCATCATGATGTCAATAATGACTCATGTTGACCCTTTCCTGAGGAATGTTTTACCTTTCTGTTTGTCTGAGGGTCCCTTGAAATTGTACAGCTTGCCTAAGGCCACTTAATTTGGCTTATCTCCCAAGAGGCACAGTGGGAAATTGAACTCTAACTTCTCCTCCACAGCCAGATCACTAACTCACTGAACTATCCAGGCCCCCATAAAATTTTGGACCACTTGTTATAATCTACAGTTAACACTGGCACTACATCACATAACCTTACCTGCTCACAATGTCCTATCTATACCGACCTGGATATTGTTTTCCCATATTTTCCTCAAAATCTTCTAAAGTTTTATTCTTCATGCTACATTTGATCACAAGTGCTTTTATACATCTTCCATTCTTTGCAGTAGGTTTTCTCTGTAAGACCAACAAGCTCAAGTGGGGACTGCTGGTGGATAGCAACATGCTCTGTGAATGTGGAGAGATACAGTTGAGGACTTCTGTTGAGGACTTCGCAGCCCATCACCCTGAGCCCCCATCAACATTGTATTGTAATGTAATGTATTGTTTGTAAGCTGCCCTGAGTCGCTACGGCGAGTGGGTGGCAATATAAATTTGAACAAACAAACAAACAAACAAAGAACCAACCTGGTTCATTTACTGGTCTGTTGACTACTACCAGAAACATGCAGCAATGATGACAAAGCCAAGAAAAGCTTCATTCTGGCAATCCAAAATTTGATCTAGAAATGGAAGGAAAAGGAGGAGGAGGAAGATGTTTCCTCAAGGTAAATGCTGAAGTAGATTGTGCCCATTGTTAACTTGTAGGAAGAAATGCCATTTGTATTTTCTGCTTCAGGTTATAAGCTGTCTTGTGACAGTATTTTCACAAACCCCTCTAGCCATGATGGCTGGGAAGATTCTGTGAGGTATATTCCAAAGAAACCTTTTTCTCATTTGTGCTTCTACTTTACTGGGATGCCCACCTGTAGCTAGTATTTTGAGAAGGCAATGGATGAGGTTCAAAGCCTGAAAAAGTTACGGTTTTGGACTACAGCTGTCAGAATGTCACAACCAGAATGACCATTGGCTATGGGATTCTGGCAGTTCTAGTCTGAAAAAGTAACTACTCCAGGTCTGTTTAAAATGCAGTTAAAAATATAAGATGTGGCTTATGGTGGACTAATCAAGATATTCCCCACCCCCAAGGATATATTCAATATTTCTTCCTTTCTTAATGATTGATCTGGTCTTCAATTATTCTGCCAAACCAGAGATGAGCAAAGCACCCAGATTTTGTTGGAGTACAAATCCCACCAGCCTTATCCACCATAGACAATATAGCAATGCAGGCCAACAACAACTGGACAGCAGTTTTTGCTCACCTTGTGCTAAAGCAAGGGCCCCCTAAAAGAATAAGGTAATGCAAGTGCTAAGTGCCTTAGATGGTGTCTGTTTTTTTAATAAGAAAAATGTAGTGCAAGTTTCACAGATATACACAGATGTGAACATGAATTAAACTCAGTGATACTGTTAACATGAAAGGAGATCCTTAGGCACTATGCCCTATGAGGATTTCGTAAAGGTTTTCAATAGTCTGTCTCCTTGTCCTTGGTAGAATAATGTTGTTCAGCAGCATTCTTCTGTCAGGTTCTCATTCTGAGAATGTAGGTGACAGTAGACCACAAAGGAAAATCTCCAAAGGCCTGTATTCCTAAAAGCCTGAGCATAACAGGCACTTCCAGGCTGCTGGGTGCCTGTATACTTGCTACAAAACCCCCTTCAAGAAGCAAATATTGATGTACAGGTGAAACAACTCCATGTACATCCATGTCATCTGCTTTGAAATGTGTAGTACAGAGGGAATTATCGATAAGGTCAGTGTGTGCATGAACAAGCAATTCTGTTTGCCATGCGTGTCCCACCAGAGTGTGAAAGAACCTGGAATGCAAGTTGACAGATATGATGTTCACTAAGACCCCAAGGAGTTTGAGTCAATATGATAAAGGCTTTGATTTAAATTGTTAGAAGGTGGCAAAAGGTCAAAATTATTCAAATGCCAATTGGGGCTCCTAGATCCCATGACACAGTGCAGTTTATGAAGCTGCAGTTCCCTGGATAGCTCCAGCTCTTCATGTTTGAACAGCCACATTTGCAATTCAGATAGCTAGAGGATTTGGTTGCTAGCTAGATCAAGAATGTATTTACAAAATGTAGCTTTCCTTTTACACAGATAAACCACTGCAACAAAAAAGCAGATTCTCTTAAGGGCCAGATGTGTTGGATTACATCTATTCAAATGTGTTGAGTTGCAGCTTTTATAGCTGTGAGAAGAAAGAGCAAGGGGCTTAAAAATGACCATCAGTGGTTGTGGTTGGCTTAGAACAGTATTAACTGGCAGTTTTGCTGGTCATTTGGTCATCCTTCTCTCCAGAATGGTGAGATGTATTGCATTTATATTCCAGTTATAATAATCAAGCAGGTCTTACATTTAGTCATACGTTAAAGCAGTGACTAGAATTCTTTGGACTAATTTGTGTTCCACAACTCCAGGATCAGCAGAGTGACTGGGATCAGCAATAAGGATTTTCTAGCCTTTAATCATGCCCTACGCTGTTCTGCAGTTCCCAAAGGCTTCCTAAACTAAAAAGAACCCCAATGATCATAAGAAGCTGGCAATAGGGAATAGGAAGCTTATTTAAGTTATGCATTATTTAAGTTATACTAAAAGAGCTGAAGTTGGTGATGCTTAAGTAACCATCCTATTTGTAGATCATCAGCACAGTATTTCAATAATAATAATAATAATAATAATAATAATAATAATAATAATAATAATAATAATAATAATAATAATAATAATAATAATAATAATAATAATAATAATAATAATAATGTCAACTCTGACATATTTGTCTATTCATTTGGACAGAGTTCTCACACTGCTAGTTTGGAAAACATACCAAGGAACTAAACTTTTATAGCAGTTGTAGCTGAAGAGTGTAATTTTGGAAATAAGAAATATTGGTTTGGGGCAACCACACAGAAAGAGATTTCAAAACATGACAACTGTAGGGAAGTGTAGCAATCTTAGTCTTGTAAAATGTAGGCGCAACGTTCGGGAACTTTGGAAATTCCAAAGTTTGCGTTGTTTATAGCTTTTTAGTATAACTTGCTATAGTATTCTGAGAGTTATGGAAAGCTATTTTGTAACAGAAAGACTGCATGCCCTTTCACCCAGACACATGTTCTTCCAACAAAAGACAGCTGTTGTCTCATTTTCTTGGACCAATATAGTGAGAAGTCTTCCAATCTGATTCTTAGGTCATGGAGGGACTGCATAATATTATTTAGCTGACAGTGGGATCCTGAGCCTAATCGGTTCCCATAATTCCACTTCTTTTGTGCCAAAGCTTGTTGTCCAAAACAGCTTTCCCTCTAATGATGGCATCTTAAAGGGTCTTATCCTGATTGCCTGCCTTTAAAACAAAAAGCAACGCAAAAGGAAATGAAATGCAGGTGGCAAGGATAGAGTATCTGGGACTGCCATCTTGCTCTGGTCCTGTATTGCTTTACGAAATATCTGAGTTTGGTTGTATTAGTCATGGTAGTCAGATGCCATTATGCAAGCTGCGTAAGATACAACCTCAAGCTTGAGCTCCTTGGGCTCAGTAACTTCTTCTTTAAGGCTCTCCTTCACACAATCAGCTAAAGATGCTGCCTGAACTATGATAATGGACTGAGCAAGGTGAAGCTGAATTCTGACAAGATGGATATCTTGTTGTTGGGAGGCCCTGTCGAACAGGTTGGGTGCAAATTGTCCATGTCATCATGGGAACATATTCCACCTGAAGGATAAAGTGCAGGCTCTTGGACTTGACTCTTTTGCTTCAGAAGTAAATACCTGCCATGGCCAAGGCTGCCTTTTCCACCTTAGGCAGATCACCTTGATACGAAGTGCCTGGCGACATTTGTCCATGGTTTGGTAATCTCAAGAACTGATTGCTGCAATGTTTTCTGTATAGGGCTTCCCTTGAAGACAGTTTAGAAGCTTCAGCAAGCACAAAGTGCAGCAGCCAAATGTTTAGTGGGGGGCCAAAAATTCAACCATATATTCCCAGTACTGGTCCATCTGCACTGGTTGCCTGTTGGCTTCTGGGCTCAATTCAAGGTTTTGGTACTAACTGATGAAACCTCACATTGCTTGGGACCTTGATACCAGATGGAGTATCTCCTCCAATTAAATTCAGCCCAGTCCTCCAGGCATTAGGGCTTTGGGTGCCAACTCCAAGGGAAGCCTGAAAAGTTGCAATGAGAACCTGGCCCTTCTCATTTGTGCTAATAGAGGTATCATTCTATGTCTGAAGAAGCTTACTTCTGTGTAAACTTGCACAGAATTCCACCCAACAATTTTTGTTGGTTTCTTGAAAACCTAGCCTCAGTCTCAAAAAACAAAGGATGGGGCTTTGAGCTTGCATTAAATTGGAATTCTGAGTTAAAAGTAATTTTTCTAAGCTTCAAAGCTGAGTATTTGCTGGCGTATAAGACTATACTTTTCCCCCCTGAAAAACATGCCTCCAAGTGGTGGGGTCATCTTATACGCCGGGTGCACTTCAGTTGGGATAGACATAGCTGCCCGTAGTGGGCTCCCAATGCTCGCCCGGTGCCCATAGTGGCCTCCTGATGCCTGCCTGGTGCCCATAGTGGCCTCCCGATGCCCACCCACCTCATTCTACATACCAACCAGTATCGCACAGTATCCAGCGTGGCTGTGGCGAGCATCAGCAGCGAGACAGGGGTGCCAGCCTTTTCGGCATGACCGGCCTGTTCTGCTCGATGGGAAGCAGCGGCGCTCTGCCCCGCCCCTTGTCTACGCAGAGCTCGCACATGCGCACTTGTGCACTAGTGCCGGCTACAGGGAGATGCTGAAATCAAATCTGATGTTCTTTTATGTTTTATTTGGTGTGTGGAAGGTGTGCGGAAGAGGGGGTAGTCTTATACGGCAAGTATATAACAAACTCTATATTTTGAGTGGAAATGTTGGGGGGTCATCTTATACACCCAGTCGTCTTATACGCCGGCAAATACGGTATGTACAAACCATCCAGTTTACACAGGAGGCCTTTGCTCTTATTTGGGGTAAAAATTTCAGTATTAGTTGAGAAACATTTATTCTGTTTGGGCACATGCCTTTGGAATGCACTAGCATAAGAAGTAACATTTTTTTAAAAAATGTTGGTTCTTGCCTCTTATATGTTCTTGCTTCAGGTCCTGAGGAAATTTAGTTTGATTTTTCTGTGCTACCAATGCAATGCAAATTCTTTATTATTCACCATTGCAAGGTGTCTTAGATGTAAATTTGTCATTTTATTAATGTTGTAAACAATTGGCTGGAAATAATGGCAAAACTGTCTATGTAAATCAATATGCAATGAAGACGACAATGTTTTTAATTAGTTTTAAAATGTTATGAGATGCACAATCTGTCACCAAACTAACGTTTCAGATGCTGCACATATTGGTCTATGATGGCAGAATCATGTGCATTCAGCAACCAATGCCTATAGCAAAGAATCAAAAAGCAATCTGGAATAATGCAAATCTGAGAGATGAACCATAAAAAGAAACCAGAATCAACCAAAAATGTTTGCGTGGGAGGGGGGAAAACCCCAATGGTTTCCTGGACAGTTATATCAATTAACCTGCTGTGTGGCAGAAGAGGCTGTGTTTTGCTCTTGTTTCAGTGGCTTTAATTGTTTTAATCAATCAATCAGATTAATTTGCATTGCATTTTAACTGAGTTAATTATTAGCTTCCTTGAGTTCTCTTTGGGGCAAAAGCAGTACAGAAACCTAACAAGCAAGCAAACAAGCCGAGTTTTCTGGTTTTAAGTGATTTTATTGTTATTTACCTTGAGTTCCTTTGTTGGGAGAGAATGGCAAGGGACAAATTTAATTAAATTAAATTAATAAAGCAAGCAAGCAAGCAACAAGGTCTGATAAGCATCAAATAAATAGAACAGTGTTGTCTGATGGTAGCAAAAATCAAAAGGGGGCAGCTCATTGCACAGTAAAACTATCACCAAAAGGCTGCAAGTAAATACATTTGTATCATCCAAGTTGTTAAAACAGCAATTTACTGTATCTGTTATACTGTATATCCATTTACTTGCTGGTAACCTAGTGATAGTTCAGGAATAATAATTTTGTGTCAGAAATTATTCTGGGTTGAAAGGATTTTTGCTCAGGGACACCTAAATGAGGCTCCTTTTATGTCTCCAAGAGCTGGAGAGAGACCGGTGCTCAATCTGTCATGCAGTACCCGGGTCTCGAACTGCCAGCTTGCCAGCCTTCCAGCTAACAAGGTGAGCTTCTTAACCACTGAGCTACTGCAGCCCCTGTAGCTCAGTTATCCAGTCCTTTAATTTTCAGTTTGAAGGTGAATTAAGAAACTGGTAGCAAAAACATTTTAATAAGTTGTAAATTATTTCCTTCTTAAAACACAGTTTGCCTTTGTGACAGGTTTTTTTTGGGGGGGGGAGTGGGGGTATTGTTCATGTTTCCTTTCTCCTTTTCCATTTAGATCACGAATTTAGGATTCATGATGCAAGAGCATAGCACTTTGGCCAAGCTGGATAGCAAAGTTCTAAGATGCCATCTAGGCCATTCCACAAAGAAACAATTCCTGGTCTTGAATAGGAACAGAACAAGATCAGGTGGTTAGCATCTACACTGTAAAGTATTAAAACTCAACAGAATCTTTTTAAAGTGTATTGTATTCAATGGGGCTTTTAAAAATACAGAAATTAGAACATTTACTTTTTAAACACTCCCAGTAGTCCCCTGGTCATTTAGACAAGTGGCGTCTGAAAGGTGTATCATAAAAGTAACATCTCCTTGTTTTGTTTAATTGTATGCCAAATCTGTAGGCAGGTAGTCGTTAGATGTTTTGAGGTAACTGTTACAGTAGCAGCTCTTTGCGATAAGGATGGCTTATATTTGGATAAAGTACTTATGCAGTATTTAGAATTGCAGCCTCATCAACTGATAAGAGTACTGATTTCAGAATAAGCAGATCTAAGCTTGTCTTTCAATCAGTGACTGAATAGGATAAATTCTTTTTATTCTGTTCTTTGGTCTCACTGACAGGGAACATTAACCATCCAGACATCCTTTAAGGTTCCAAAATGCTCTGAAGATGGATGCCTATTTGAGCCCTGACCTTTTTCTTTTTATCATACCAGTAGGGTGATGGAGCTCAGGCAAGCAGATTTGAGAGGAAGAAAGACATTTTTATTAATAAGTTCCATGACATCATCTGCCACTGATTTCTTTGTGGCTGGTGAATTTTCTCAGCCATAATAGTTAGAATTTTATTAGTGTTTATGTAATTTTCCATGGCTAATTATGACTAATTGGGGTATGGGGTGCATCTCAATTATGCAATTAATGGCATGACTGGGTATATGACTGAAATATCCCAATACCTAATCAATTAGCCATAATTAGCTGCAACAAAATTTTATATATGTAACTTGTGACAGCTAATGATAGCTCAGGGGTTTAGATATCTGGAAGCAGAGCCAGAAGACTGGGAGTTTGATTCTCCACTGTACTCCCTGGGAGAAGAGCCAGTTTGTGTAGCCAGGAGCAAGCTGCCACTTCTATATATTCTCTGACTAGAAAATCCAGAAAAAGACCACTATAAGTCAAAATTGACTTGACAATACACAATTATCACGGATATACAGTAAAACCTCACATAAAGAACGCTTTGCTGAGAGACTAACTTGCTTAAAGAGCAGAATTTTCTCTGAATGGTTGCCTCTCTTAACAACTAAAACCAACCAAAAACTCAACAACTAAATCGGGGTTCATAATCCCCCCACCAGAAGTCACAGTGGGTGTTTCGCTTAATGGTTTCGCTTAAAGAGCAAACTCGCTTAAAGAGCAATCCTGTGGAACACATTATGCTCTTTAAGCGAGGTACCACTGTGTTAATATACAGATGAACACAGAGAGGGGGGGGGTAAGATCTAGGGTTTTGTAGCTTTCTTGTAGTAATGCCTATGAGGATTATAACAAACAACTGCCCTTCAAAATGGTTCCTCACTATACCACTGGTTTGCATCCTATGACAGTGTCATTTTAATTCATTTGAAGGACACTGTTTGTCATTGTGACTATCGCCCCCTCTTCCTGGGAGATCCCAGGCAATTGCCCTCTTCTGCAGAAAGGGTGTGCAGGCGTGCAACTGCCATTGTCTCTGCATTAATAAAACCAACACAAACATGCCTGCCTGTGCATTTCTACGACTGTCTTTCTGCATGCTGTGCATTTCTAAAATTAGGCTAGGTGACAAAGCACAGCTGTCTGATGAAGTAGACTTGCTCCACCAAAGCTAACATGAAAATACAGCAGTTAGTTTTAAAGGTGCCACAATGGTTTTTATTTTGTCTTTTTTGTTTTGTTTACTCTCTGATATGCTTACACAGACTAACATGGCTGCCACTCTAACAAGAAGCACAGCTGCTTAAATATTTTGGGCCAGGCTACCCTGATGAGTTGGCAGAGGCAAGAAGTGGCTTTCTGCATATGCCCAGGGGCACCGTATTGACCCTTAGACCTCATGGTTATTTTTTTTTTTAGCTTTGCTCCAGGGACTACTGTGGCTCAAGTGGATAAGATATTGAACTTGACAACTGGAAGGTTGGCTTTTCAGCAGTTCGAGTCACGAATACTGCATGACAGAGTGAGTGAGCTCCTGTCTCTGTCCCAGCTCCTGCCAACCTAGCAGCTTGAAAGTGAGAAATTGCAAGTAGATACATAGGTGCAGAAGAGTAGCGTGCCTTGGCGGGGCCCCGTATAAAAATTTGTTTGGGGGCCCTTAGGAAGGGTAAAGATTTGTTTTGCTTACGCACGTTGGGGGCCCCCGGGGCCCCGTATAATTGATACGGCAGATAGGGCGGTAGCTACGTCTCTCCATAGGTACCGCTTTGGTGGGAAGATAAACAGTGTTCAGTGCACTCTGGTGTCTAGGCATGCCTGCCATATGTTCATGGAAGCATCTGCGGAGGCAGACAGTGCTGGCTCTTTGGCTATAAACAGAGATGAGCACTGAACCCTAGAGTCGGATAGGACTGGCTTTTGAGTAAGGGGAGCAAGAGAGAGAGCCACAACTCTGTGACTCCGTGGAAATCCTCACGTCGTGACTCAATTTGCTGACCAGAGAGAGAGAGAGAGAGAGAGTGGAGGCTCCTCTTTCTCCCTGCCATGGACTCCGAATCCCCCTCCCCCGTCTCGAGAGGGAGCTCCAGTCTCTCTCTCTCACACACACACGCAGCGTGGAAGGCAGAGGCACACGCGAGAGGCACGCAGAGGCTAAGGAGAAGCGGCGGCGGGTGCTGTGGTGACCAGAGGCTGTGTGTGCGCGTGTGTGGAGATGGGGCAGGAGCCTCAGGAAAAGGCAGCCTCAGCTCAATGGGCGTCTCAGTTTCCCGCCCCCGGGAAGCTCTTCGCCTAAATCCGGACTCCTTTGCTCGCCTCGCTCGTTCGAGTCTTTCCCGCTCGCCTGGCAGCAGGCGCCCCAACCACCCGGCAGGGAGGGGGGGGGCGGTTCAACTTTTGCCTTGGCATTAGCCGGTTGCTGTCAGCTGCGCGCTTTCCCAGGCAGCCCCCTTCCCCCTCCCCTCCCCCAGGCTGGGCTTTCCCGCGTTCTCCCTGCTGGCTTTCAACTTTGGTTCCCGGCACTGCGGTGGTTAAGAAGCTCGCCTTATTAACTGGGAGGCTGGCAAGTCGGCAGTTCGAGACCCGGGTACTGCGTGACGGGTTGAGCTCCCGTCTTTGTTCTGGCTCTTCTTGGGGACTTGAAAAGGAGCTTCATTTGGCCGTTCCTTGAGTGCGGAGTGTCTCCGGCAAAAACCCTAAATTCAACCCAGAATATTTTCTGACAGGAAATATTATTATTATTATCATCATTATTATTACTTTGGGTCACGAAAGGGGCGAATTAGACAAGGGAAAAGCAGAGGAACGAAACAAAACGGGGGCCCCTCAACTTAGGCGAGGCAGCCAGTCCGAAGTGACTCCTCGCTGGCCCCTCAAGCGCAAGCCGCGAAGAGGAGGAGGAGGAGGAGGAAACACGGGTCGGCTTGCCAAATGCCACGCGCTCGCTGCCTGAGGGGCGACTGAAAAGCCCACCCTGAGGCCGAGGCCGTCGGACAACCACGTCCACGAGCACCACCCCCACCCCGCCACTGGGAAGGGGGCAGAGTCTTCGGAAGCTGGAAAGCCTACTTGTGGGTCTTGCGCGAATTCGCCTCAGTTTGGAAAGAAAGCGAAGAAGAGGGGGGGGGGGGACGAAAACAACACGCCCTCACACACCCGACATACACTATGTGAGTGTGTGCCACACTTGGCCTCCTCTGGGTTTTTTTTTTTTTGTATTAAGGTTAAAAAGGGGGGGGGGCGTTTGTGTGTGTTTTTAAAGCCCTGAAGAAATTAGGGCGCCGGCGGTGAGGAGAAAGTGGTCCCGCCTGTTCCTTCCCTCCTCCTCGTCGCTCTTCTTGGGTTCTGCCTGCGGGCAGCTCCTCTGGGTGTGGAAGATGGACGTGGAGGTAGAGCGACCGGCCGAGCCCATCCCCCGCGCGCAGGGGTCGGAAGGAGGCTGTCAGCAGCCGCCGCAGCAGCAGAATGGGCAGACCGGGGAGAGCGACGGCGGCAGCGACTGCGCGCAGCAGCGCCCGCAGCCGCCGGAGAAGAGGCAGAGCGGCGAGAAGGAAGACCGAAAGGTAAGGCGCCTCCCAACTCCGATGCCCGCTTGCCAGGCGGGGATCGCCCGGAGGGAGGGGAGAAGCCGCCGCCTTCTTTAAGAAACAGAGAAGGTTGAGGGTTGGACGAGGAAGAAAGGAAGGGGGAAGGCAGAGCATCATCTGCTTTGCAGATGAAGGGGAAACGGTTTCAGAGATGCAATCTGGTGCGAAGTGACAGATTTCGGTGTGCTGTGTGGTGCCAGGGATTGTGCCCTGGCTTTTAACATTAATGCTTGGATTATACAGACGACTCTTTTTGTTTCTGAATTTAAAGGCCTTCTTTGTCATTTCCCTTTCTCCTTTTCCTGCTTTCTTTTGCTGCTTCAGGTCTTCTTTGTAACAATAGGTTCTGCAGCAACGTTAAGGTTGTTTAAGGTCATGGTGGATGATGAAGGGTTTTAACTAGTCACTTGCTGAAGAAAAGCCCTCTTTTTGCCCTTCCTGGAATTGACAGGAAGTGTGTTTCATCTTCTCATAACCCATTGTTCTGGTTCCACTGCCTTTGTGGGGTAGTATAAATAGAATTTAAAATGGAGGAGGGGAAAAAACCTGCTGACTCAAAAGTTTGTTTTAACAATATAGCATGATAAAATATTTCTTATCTACTATGTGCATATTTAGCTGTATGTGCGGACATACTGTACATACAGATGCACAAACACACAGTTGTACATGCGGACACATGTGTATATCTCAAAGAGAAAAGGCATTGTTTGGGAGTTAGATAAAACCTGCACATTTTTATTCTTCTGTAAGGTAAAAGTTGCCCTTCCTCGAAAGCCAATTGTATATGACTCTAGGGTCAGTGCTCATCTCTCTTTATAGCCAAAGAGCAAGTGCTGTCTGCCTCTGCAGACATTTTCATGGACATGTGGCAGGCAGAGTGCATGGAATGCTGTTTACCTTCCCAACGAAGTGGTCCCTATTTATCTGCTTGCAATATCTTGCTTTTGAACTGCTAGGTTGGCAGGAGCTGGAACAGAAACAGGAGCTCACTCCATCATGCAGTGTCTGGCAATAAAACTCTGACCTTCCAGTCAGCAAGTTCATTGTTTTAACCACGTGAGCCATTGCAGTCCCTGTTATTCTTCTGTAACAGCTGTGTAATTGTAGATTGGCTGCTTTTGATTGTATCCCAAGCAAACTTCTGTTCCGTAGAGGAATGACACAGCTTTTGCCTTCCTTGATGTTGGAAAAACCCCAATCAAATTGATTCACTAAACCAGGCAGCCAGAAAGAGTGGAAGAATATCACCCCTAAAGATGACATTGACCAAGTGTTGGTTTGCTTCTTTGTTGGCAGGCCTTCCTTTCCAATCTCCAAGTATCAGTTTTAATAAGTTGAAAGTTAGAGTCCGTGTATCACTCATTGCAATGAATAAACATCCTATACTGTATTTCCTTCCAACTGTAAGCATGACTAACAATTGTTTGATTAAAACATGTCTTTCTGCAAAAGTAAATAACATTTCCCTGCAATATATGTAGTTTCCTCCTGTGGAGTGCAATCAGGAAATTGCAAACTTCTTCAGCATGGATGGCTGCAATATTATGGAAGCAGAGTTGTCTCTCTAGAGTAGTTTATTACACAGGAAGCATTACAACTGGATAAGGAATAGCTAAGATAACAAGACCCTGAAATAAATTATATATAGGTCAAAGAAAATAGAGTCCAAATAGAGAGGCAAACTAGTACTGTACTTAACAAATTCCAGTTTTTACCTATAATCAGACTTCCTCTTCTGTAACTGAAGTACATTGGTGGCTAGCCTCTAACCTTACTATGTGATTCAACATACAACAATAGTCTAAGATATGTAGGGTCTATATTTAGTTTAACACACATATTACAAACAACGTTTCAGTCATACAGACTCAGAAAATTGTTTGATGATGTTGTATTCAGTCCTCTTTTCCCTTTAGATTTATTTTCAGCAATTGTGCCATTTTTAGTAATTGGCTCACCTATCTCATTATTCATTCATTTTATTTATATACTGTCTTTCTTGTGTATACTTATGTAAATAGACTGAATGCAGCTTATAAAATATTCAAAATATTCTAAAATAAGTAAATATTCAAAAGCCATATGTGGTTAAAATGTTGGGATATTAACAGTTCATGATCATTACTAAAAACTGCTCCTGGTCTTGTTTTGGCAGAGAAAATACAGCTTCTCTATGTCCTGCTTCCAAATACATAGCCTAGGGGTTGGAAAGCTACAGTCTGCAGGCTGAATCTGGCTCACAGCACCAAACATGCTGGCGGAGCATGTGTGGGGAGTAGGCCAGACGGCCAACTCGGTCACCTGGCTCGTTTAAATATTCCACCTCTCTCCTCGGTGTTTTTTAACTGAATTCTAATTTTTATGTATGTGTTTTAATTGTTGTTAGTTGTTAAGCTGCCCTGAGTTTTCAGGGGAGGGTGAGGTACAAATGAAATGAAAATAAATAAATAAATAAATAAATAATCTGGCCCACAACACCAAATAATCTGGCCCTGCCCTTGCTCCAACAACCCCTGCCACTGTCATCACCACTGGAATAGCTGCAGATGCATTTATGGCAGCTGTAAATGTGTTTATGACACCTGCGGATGTGTTTATGGCAGTGTTTATGGGGGGCACCAGTCTAGCCCCCTCAACTATCTGAGGGAGCGTGACCCGGCCCGTGACTTAAACAGGTTGGCGACCCCTGACATAGCTACTGTTGTACCTCGCTTAAAGAGCATAATGTGTTCCACATGATTGCTCTTTAAGCGAGTTTGCTCTTTAAGCGAAACACCATTGTAAGTGACCAATTGTGACTTCTGGCGGTGGGGATTGCGAACCCCGATTTATTTGTTAAGTGAGTTTTTGGTTGGTTTTATTTGTTAAGCGAAGCAAACTTTCAGAGAAAATTCTGCTCTTTAAGTGATTTACTCTTTAAGCAAAGCACTCTTTATGTGAGGTTTGACTGTATTTGATTTCTGTATTGGCCATCTGGTGATGTCTACATGTACAGCTGTCTGCTTGGTTGCTTGATGCATTTGTAAAAACCAGATTATTGGCTATCTGAGTCATTCTCCAGCTTCATTTCTGACCCCAGGTCAATATTACAACAAAATTTAGTTCTGTTTTTGTTTCCGACTTTAGTTCTAAGGATATTAGAGTGAAAATTAGCATATCAGTAAGAAAAAAAAGAGTTATCCTATGTAATTTTATTCTTTCTTATCTGTGCTCAGTACAGCAAATAAATGTTGACATTTAGTGCTGGAGGTGTGAGAGCTGGGAGAAAAGTCAATGTTTTCTCATCTTCAGGAAGGTTTCCAGGTAATCTGTGCCAGTTTGCTTATAATGATTTTTTTTGTATACAAAAACTATACTAAGGCAGATGCTACATAAAAGGGTGGGTGAAGTGGTATTAGATGCCACTTCAGTTTTGAAGAGTATATTTTGGCCATTTTAGAGCGATGTTCTAGGAATTATAGTACTATTTTCGTATTATAGAATGCATTGTCTACAGTATAAATATAGAGGGGGAGTAACTAGCTCGTCTCCCTTCACTTTTTTCCCATCAGAGTAATGAAAAGTTTGAAAAAGATACGTTTTCTGCTTGTGGATGATAGATTTCTGCTTGTAAGGGAGTAAGAAACCAATTCTATTTGCAAACTCTGCTAAACAACTGGGGTTTGTTATCAGAATCCCTCCAGATTCCCAAATATTTACAACAGGTGCCTGAGTAATTTCCTATTAAGACAACTGGCTTGAGGAATATAAATATTTTGATTCTTCAAAATGTGTTCTTCCTATTACTTTGTAATATAATTTATTTGTAATACTTTTGAACATTATACCACCAGATCTAAATTACGACTGATATCTGGATCACTAAAGCAAACCAGATATGTCCATAATAAATATGGAGTTTGAGATAAAATTTAGCCCATTTTTTGTTTAATATTAAGTGAAGCAACATGTAAAATGTGAATATCCATACCATCTGAATATTTTAATTACTTTTTCTTGTTCTATACTACCAGCTTGTTCATGCTACTTCTTGATTTTGGACACAGTATTTATTCCTCAATTTTTGTTTAGCCATGATTTTCAAGATATATTTAATATTTTTTTTAAAACCCTCCTCTGATACAAAGTGTTCAAAAACTGGGTAGTTGGATCTTGGAAAACAAGGGATAGGGTTGTATAATCCTATACCTATTTACCTGGCAATGAATTCAGCTGGGCTCAAACTTAACTTTAAAGCAGACATGGAAGAATGAATAGCACTGCTAAATATTGCTTGTTTATCTGTGAGTGAATGAGAAGAACATATTTTGGTTTTATATGCAAAAGAAGAAGGGACAGCCAAAAATGAGATAGCTAGATGGTATTGTAGATGCAATGGACACAAAGCTTGGCAGGTTGAGGTGGATGGTGGAAGACAGAGATGCCTGGCAGGCAATGGTCCATTGGGTTGCAAAGGGTCGGAATCGACTGTGTGACTGAACAACATCAATTTCTATGCTGCTTGCATTTGTTTTATTTTCAAAATCAGTTTTGCTCCTGACTCTATGCATAGTGGTTTGAAAATAGGAATAGGATATTACAATAGTTCCAGTTGGTGAAAGCTAGAGATGGCAATGTTGTCTGTGGGTTTTAGTATAAAAAGCAACTTTCTCAAGCTTTGACTGAGATAGTCAACCAGAGATGTGTACTGGGTGTGTGTGTGTCAAATCTCACAGTGTTAGGGAATTATAAAAGGTGACAAAAATACAGTACAGTATTTGAAAATTATTTTGTCCTTTAAAAAGAGTTGCAGAGACATGCTGAGTGTGAACAGCTGTTTGGATTTTTTCAGCCAAATGATCAATAAGGGGATGAACCTTGAAAAGCCATTCATACCGACAATAGTTCTTGAGGCAAACACTGAAAATGGGATTGTAATGTTAGGATCTCATTAAAATGGATACTATTTTGAGCCAAGATGATTGCAAAATGAAGTGAGGTGTACCTCTTTGTATTTGTACACTTTTGTAAAGGAAATTGATTAGGTGGAAGTCTGCAAGTTGGAAATAATGAACCAAAAATAAACATCAGAGAGGATGACCTAGAAGTATTTGTTTTTATTATTAGTTAATCATTTGTAGCCCCTTTCAGCGTAGAAAGGGCTTTTCAGTGCTGTTTATTGAGCATTACTGAAACCTCTGTCAAATAGGTTTGGTTAGTGGGTGGTGAGTTTCAATCAGATCTCTTGTTGCTGCTGCTGCTGCTGCTGCTGTTGTTTTCTTTTTTTCTTTTTTTGATCTTCTTGTTCTTCTGTTTTCTGCTGTACCTAAATCTTGGCTATACTCATGGTGATCAGCCATGAAGACTATCCTGAGAACATAATGCAGTGGCCTTTCATCTGCCTTCCACATCACAGCATGGCATCTGTACCACCTATCAAGTTCCATGAGTCACTTTCTGGTCCTGAGCCCTTTTGGCATGCAAAGTCCTCCTCAGCCCCAGGCCACTATTGATGAAGCTGTTGCCTTCCATCAAGATGGATTTAAGTGGGAATCCCTGTGGACTTAGACACCCAAGGCTGTTAGTCTTTAGGGTTGTCAGGTTAGTTAACCACTGCCTGACACTTGGCATTGAGTCGCTGGTGGTGTGGTCTACTCTATTATCATAGCAGGACAACCTGGCTAGACATGAGATCTTTTAGTGAGAGCTAAACTTTGTAATAACTAGACAGACTCATGAATTCTGCTATCTTCTGTACTACTCTGTTATGCAGCCAATATTTTGATTAAAGGTAGTATGTACAGTCCTATATACAGTCTTGTGTATGTCTAGGTTCAGTAGACTTATTGCTAGCTGAAAGTGTGTGGCTGTATATGTGGTTCTCCAGATGCTGTTGGACTACAGCTCACATAATCTCTAGCCAGCATAGCCGATGGTAATGGATGGCATGAATCACACTCCAGGAACATATGGAAAGTTACAAGTTGACAATCCCCACCATATATGATTAAATCCTTAACAAAGTTGTAGGGATCTTTAAAAATAATACATCCTCCATTGTATTTGTGTGCTGGAGCAAATTTATTAAGTTTAGTATACTGTGTTTCAGCAGGGCCTAACAGATGTACATTACTTTAAAGGGAATATTGCTATAGAAAATGAGTTCCACTTATGTTAAACTCAGCTTTGCTGAACTTCATACAACAGAGGACAATATTTCAGCATGTACTAATGCAGACTCATCCAACCTAGAGCCCTCCAGATGTACTTAATACTACTGATGTCATTCCCTAGCATAGCAACTGGCAACACTGTGTGGGGATGATGGGAGTGGCAGTTGGACAATTTTGAAGAACATCAGTTTGGGGAAGGCTTTCTTATTGTACAAATACCGGTAATACCTTTTCAGAGATGGAGGTGATAATGGTTTTGCAATTGCCCATTGTATTACAATTGGCCATTGTAAAATATCCTTTCAGTGTCTCTTGCTTTCGTTTCTGATCAAAAAAGTATTAATACTTTTGCCATTACCCAAACTGTATCTTGAAAAAGAAGAAATAAATTCCTTCTGTTGCAGTAGATGGACATGCATTTTACTTATACTGAGTAATGCTTGTGATAATTATCACACTATTCCCAATCCTCACTCTGAACTTGAAAATTTTTAGAAATGTTACTTTATTATGTTTCAATTACCAGTATTCTCCAACAAACATGGATTTGGGAACTGTAGTCTGAAATGTGATTTTTCTCATCTAAACATAACTTTTAATATTTAACTTTTTAAATATGTGGATTCTTATACTCAGACTGAAACATATCTTTGGAAGAGAAAAACAAGTGAAGTACAGTACCAGATTTTCCAGTGGAGGAAAATTAACTAGATTGGAAGTGGCTTGTATTTATCTGGTCAGTTTACAATTTCATTTTGATTTCATAGAACAATGGAAAATAATCAAAATTAAGAAAAGCAGAGGAAACAGACTTTCATTTTTTTCAACGAGGCCTTATTTTCCACTGTATTTCTATTGTTTCCTTTGCTAATTGATATTAGATTAAAGCCAGAAGGAACAATTACAGAAATTGCTCCAAAACCTCATGATCTTTCTCCATGCTTCTATAGACTCCATTTATGAATTCTTGCAAAGCTTGCTTGTTCTGGCTCCTTACCTTCCAGGTGTCTGCGCTTAATGCTTTCAAGTAAGATCTTGTCCCGAAGTGTAAGAGAAATTTCTGGAGTCATCTTTGTCTGGCTCATGTTTTGTTCAACTAGAAAACTGAATGTCTGGATTGCTGGATTTTTTTAACAACACATTTTTGATACAGCTCAGTTTGGTGTGTGTCAATAATTCCAGCTAATAGTAAACTAAGCACAATGGGAAGCTTAAGTCAACATCTTTTATTTGTTTGTGTCTGTTAGAAACAATTCAGGTAACTTGTAAGGATTCTACCTCACACGTTACCTGAATCTACACTAATTTCACGAGCTCCCTTGCTCACCACCTAGACTTAGGTCAGTAGTGAAAAGGAAAGCTTTAGGAAAAGCCTGGACTGTTGGGCCAGAGAGCAGGCAGTATCAGGTGGGATCCACCACACATTTAGGGAATGTTTTTATATCTTCGTTGTTGTGTTTTTATGATGTGTAAACTGCCCTGAGTCACCTCAGTGAGGAGGGCGGTGGATAAATATGAATAAATAAATAAAATAAAATAAATAAATCCCATCCAAGCGATGGTTTCTTTCCTAGAGGAGCAGGATATAAGTGTAAATAATAAATAAATAAATAAATAAATATTAAGCACATTTGTTAGTCCAACAATAAACATCCAACACAGCGTTTGCTACGGAAGGTTAAAAAAACTACACTGGGCGTAAAAGATTTCCACTGCATATAGTTCATGTTACTCTCCAGCTTGGGGAAGTAAGAATTCATAGGGAAAAAAATACAGTTAACATCATACAGTAATACCTCATATAACATTAGTATCGAATAACACTAAAATCGCATAACATCAAGGAATCTGGGGGGAAGAATTGCATCAGATAACATTAAGATCCTATGGGATGCTTCAGATAACAACCGCGAAAGCCTGTGTGGTTACAATGTATCTCTATGGATCCCATAGAGGATCAGATAACACTAAAAATCATATAACACCAAGACTTGTGGAACCAGGTTTTAGTGTTATATGAGGTTTTACTGTATATGAGTTCAGGTCACCAACAAATGAAAAAGCTTCAGCAACAGTAGAAAGTGAGATAATAATAACTCTTAGGTTCCTCAGCTCTAAATTATATATACAGTACTGTATAAGCGTGTGTGAGGCCAGTTTGCACTGGGCCCTCATGTGTGGATGCTGGTGATATAAGCCTCTTTCTACCTTTATTATGGTCTTGCTATATTGGGGTGGAGCCTGCATTACCATATTCATCAGTAATTCTGATTGATTGTAGGTTCACATGTAGTTCTTTTTCTGCAGGTGCCATATCTGTTCTGAATATTGGCTATCATCATGGAGATAGTCTTCCTGTTCTTAACTCCTCAGAACAGTTCTTCTGAGGACATGCCACACCAGTCTCTCAGGTTCTTCAGCCATGAAGTCTGTCTACCTTTTCCCCCAGGGATCTTTCCTTGCAGAACAAGTTGAATTATTCTATACTTTATGTTGTCACATGTACTTACTTTAGAGTAATAAAGTAATATGGAGCATCTACATTTTTTGTATTTAATATAATGTTGTAGTTTAGCTCTTGGAGACTAGCTTAGTGAAAAATTGTCAGTGATGCAGGAATGACATCTCTACACGTTTATAAAGTGATGATTTACCGTTTATTTATTTGGTGGTGCTTACTTTTAGAATCGTTTTACTTTGTTATTTATTGGACTTTATGTTTTTCAGCATCAGATTTCTGTCTGAACCTAAAGCTAAGGAGACTGCAAGATTGTCAGTAGGCTGTTGCAGATGAACAAACCAGTTTCTGACCTAAAAGTTGCAAATGTTGATTGAATAAAATGGATGCCAAGTTATTGCCCCCCTTTTATTGCAACATCTATACCTATACCTATACCTATACCTATACCTATACCTATACCTATACCTATACCTATACCTATACCTCTATCTAGAGAGAGCACACTGCTTCAATTAATTTATAATATTAGATGGATCTCTGTCCTCTTCAAAGTCTTATTTCAGAGATAGCCATATTTGTCAGTTTGAGCATGCTGGCAAAATGCAGTGGCAGAGGGCAATGTTGTGGCACCTTCAAGATTAACATACAGTACAGTATTTGTTTCATGTGATGCTTTGTGGATTTCGATCCACAACAGCTTTTAAAACAGATTTTGATCCACCAAAGCTCCATGGAAACAAATCTATTACTTTTTAAGGCAATTATGGTGAACTTTTTAGAGACTGAGTACTCAATGAAGAGGAGGTGCATGGGCAGGCACCTAGCATGCCCACACAACCATGTGATGTTGCCGGCATGCCTCTGGTGACATCACGTATGTGTGTGTGCATGCCCTCTGGGTGTGCATGCTCCTCCCAAAGGTGCAAACACTCCTCTGTGCGCCACAGCCTCCAGACGTGTGCTGGTATATCGGGCAATCAGGTTTTGTCCCACCCTGTCCTCACCTCTGGTGCTCCCAGTAGGTGCCCCCACCACTCCATGTCCAGCGCCTCCATGTCTGGTCACCTCACCTCATCCCCACCACCATCACCTCCTGGGCAGGATTTCAGCCTCCCCTCTCATCTCCCCATTGGCAGAAGGAGAAAGATGGGTAGGGAAGCAGCATTGCCATTGGTGCTGACAGTGCAGGGCTTGCCTGCAATGGCACACATACTGACCCAAAGGGCTCTGTGTGCCTCCTCTGGCACACATGCCATAAGTTCACCTACACTGTTTTAAGGTGGCAGTATTTTCAGTGATGTAACATGTTCGCACCAGTTCGCCAGAACCGGTAGCAGTGATGGGATGTATCAGGCTCGCACCAGTTCACCAGAACCGGTAGTAACTTTCCCCAGTGTCCCGGAGAACCAGTAGCAGCTTTTGGGGGGAACCACCTTTGGGGCTTACCTTTTCACTGGGCTTACCCCCACTGCGCATGCGCGCCAAGCACTTGGTGTGCGTGCACACCTACAGTGCTTGGCACATATGCACAGCCTCTTTGCTGTCCTCCCAAGGGGGGAGGAGGAAGAGAAGCTGCTAGCCTGAAGTTCCCTATAGCCTGCTCCTCAGGGTAAGTGACTCACCTTTGGATGTGGTGTGTCTGTGTGTATTTTAATGTGTATTTAATACATTTACCTATATTGACGTACTACCACAGTTCCTAAAAAGGCCTGGCGGATGGCAGGCCTCGCGGCCGGGCTTGGGGTTTTTAAGCAAAGTCTTGGAGTTACCTCATCAAAAGGCTACACCTGTGCTATTCCAATTGCTGTTCCAATTGGAGAACCCTTAAGGAGGTACAGCTGTTTTACATTTACATTAAGGCATATTATCCTAGAGAACCGGTACGATGACCATATCCATCTTGCAACATGGTGCTGCCAGGGCACTTATACTAACAGGTAAGTGATGGGCTTGTGTTTGGGGTTTGATGTATGTTTGGGTGGGTGGGTGGATGGGTGTATTTTAATGTAATTTTTATTTAATTTATTTACTTTATTTACGGGTTTGTGTTGTGGGTGTGTGGGTGGGTTGAGGGATGGGTGTGTGCGTGAGCTTATTTTTAGTTTATTTTTTATTTTATTATTTTCTTTGGCCGCGCCCATGATGTCATGATGTCATGATGTTAGCTCCGCCCACACTGTGACAATTTTGACATCCCACCACTGAGTATTTTGTCTTCTTTTAAATGAGCTATCAGATTCTCTATCTAATCCTTGCAACATTTAGTGTAATTATACAAGGATTGGTTCCCCTCATCTACTCTTCAACTTTTTAAAATGTGAAATAAGATAACTCTTACATTAAGAAGGAAAGCGTATAAAATGATGTTAAGCATGTTTACCTAAGAGAGTGTTCTTAGATCTGTGTCCTTCGCCAGTATTCTAAATATCCATATTTAAAGAAGTAAGCCTCATTGGTCTGAGTCCAATTGGTAAAGTAGATCCTCTGAATTAATAGTATTTACATAAGCTGACTGAGATTTCAGCAACAGATTCAATGAATCTACTCTACTGGCAATTGGATTTAGGACACTGAATTTGGAGAAACCTCTTTTTCTGTGTGTGTGTGTGTGTGTGTGTGTGCGCGCGCATGTGTGTGCGCGCGCGTGTGCATGTGCGCGTGCATGTGTGTACGCATGCACACACATTTTTATTTATATGGCTTTTGGCTACAGATTGGTTGTTAAAGAAGGGTCTATAAGTAGTGGGTTTAATACTTGCTGCTGTTGTTTAAGAGTTTTAAAATCACATTAGTTAAGTGCTTGTTTTAATGTGATTATCAATTAACTAATGTTTAATGATTCCTAGCTCTACATATTTTTAAAAATATACATTATAAGTCATTTTGAGTTCTGTAAGGGAAAAGGGTGGAATATTGTAGTAATTAAATAAACTATGAATATAAACAAACAAACAAATAATGAAGAGAATGGGGCTATTATCTCCCTTTCCTGTTGCATTTAGCATTTATATTATTTGAACAAGGTTGTCAATATTTGTTTTGTCAATATTTATCTTGACTGAACTGTATTTTTTTCCTGTAAGCCAGATCAGAGCCAAGCATGTAGGTATGAGAGGTTTAATCATCCCCATCCTTTTGTTGTTGTTTTGTTTTACATTGAATATCCACTCTCAATGTATGGGTTGGGAAAAGCAAAAAAACTTCAGCACTAATGGAAACCTGGTTTTAAATCTCTGTTTGGGCATGGAATCTTAATGGGTGGATGTGGCTCTGCTACAACCAAATTAAGTGCTGTGTATTGAATTACAAACCACTTTGCAAGGAAGCTGGATGCTCTGTGCAGAATGTAGAGAGGCAGAACAGATGGCAATATCTTGGTTCCCAGTTTTGATCTTTGCTGCTTTCTTCCTTTTGGTTGTTTTTAATCCTCTTTAGGGGAAATTCTGGGGGAAATTCTGTTTCAATTCTATTTTATACAAATTGAATGTTCTTGTCCATTTCTTTATACCAAAGGCTCCCATCCTTTCCATGCCATGGGCTGGGTCATGCTCTCTCAGTCAGCTTTGGGGGCCGGATGGCCATTTTGCCCTACTTGCACAATAGAGGTGGCCATGTTGTCCCAACAGCTTCAAAGGGATGGCCATTTTGTTTCTCAACTGCCCTTAGAGGGCTGGGGGGGCACATGAAATGGAACTGTGGGCCGGATCCAGCCTTTGGGCCTTAGGTTGGGGACCCTTGCTTTATACTCTTAGATGAAAAATACTTGAGATTTTTTTTAAAAATTCATGCTTCTAGGCCAAAGACTGTGTCTAGTTCATAAAAAATCTGATGTTATCTACATGTGTATTCAATCATATACAGTATGTGGTATTGCAATTGGGTTGACACATTTGTTTTCCTCCAAGAGGCTTCTTATCATTAAGCAAGTAGAATGGGATTCACCCCTTTATGTTGGAAAGAACTTTTCTTGAATTAAGCCAGTAAAGAGAGGTCAAAATTTCATCACTGTTTTTGATAAGATTTTGCTAAAATGCTCAAATTTCTTCATACTTTGAAAGATCATTGGATTTTTTAAAAATGGTAGCAAACAAGTGGGGCAGGTTACTCCATCCCTGCTGTTCTATGCATTTTACCTCAAGCCCAAAAGCACATGTAGAAATAAACATTTGTGTTATAAAAGTAGAGGTATAGCAGAATTTCTCCAGTCAAGAAGTATTTATAGGATCCTTCATTATCACACATGCAGTGTATCGGGCTAACAAATGAGTAAGGTGTTTGAAGTGCCTTGGAGAATAGGAGCCATGCAAGCTGAGAAGCAAAGCTGTCATTAGAAATAGCACATTGTTTGAGTGATATGTCTTAAAAAGCCATTCCATTATTACAAGTTCTTTTGTGTTCCAAGCACTTTCTCTGTTTGCATAGAAGGGTCATATAAAATGTCAAATATTGATATTGATGCTGTGCAGTTTAAAATTAATGTGCATTGAAGGCTTTGCCCTAATGTCATGTGTGTGAATATGTGTGCTATATCAAAGAGGCTGTAGAAGATGGAAGCACCTGCTATACTGGTGTTTGTCAGTGGTTCTTAACTGGAAGCCGGATTCCATGATCTAGAAATGTGTCAGTTAACAAACAATATGTAAAGCATGCATTTTGGCCAAACACTTTTATTCAGTTTGATTCTAAGAATTCTCTTGCTTAGGCAGCAATTCCAGCTGAGTAAGAACTGATTTTTAGACAGTGTTGTAGGATACTCTACTACAACATGACTGTAGGACAGCCATTGAGAATACTGCTTGAAGTATTCACTTATTAATTTTAACTTGGTTGTAGTTACAAAGTTTGGTTAGTTAACAACCAGATTCCTCAGGTTGGTGAATATCTTATGTTTTGAGGGCCAATCCTGATGAGGGAGGAAATATATGAATTATTATTTATTTATTTATTTTATTTCCTTCGACTTATTATCCCGCCCAATCGGGTAAAAAACCCAACTGAATGGGCAGTGGTAGAAAAAATATAACTGTTGAACTGACCTGTTGAAATGGAAACCTATTTACATCTTTGTTCAGTCTTTGTGTTGATGCACAGTTAAAAGATTTAGAGCATGACCTATATTTCTACAGATACAATTAACTTTCAAAGTCTGTTTGATAATTCAAGTGTTTGAAAAATGCCTTATCTGTCTTGCTCTCCACTATTTATGTCCCATTTTAATGGGGCTGCTTAGAAGCAGTGATATAACACTGCCTGCAATTCTCTACACATGCATCAGGTACTAAGCACTGTTAAATACAATGAGATATAATATGAATAAATACAATTACTTGTGAATAAACATGTAGGATTGTACTGTAAATACACAATTGCACCTACACACAGTGTGATTATAGTGTTGCTGCATGTGCAGAAGTCTATGTTTAGTATAAAAAAAAACCAAGAACACCAACAAATATCTAAACTGAATTATCAGACAAATAGATGAATCTCTAGCATATTTGTATAGAAGATTTGTGCTAAATCCGAATATCTGAGAAGCATATTACTGGTTATATTCAACAATCAATCTGTGATAATGCAAAGCAAGACTATTTAACTTCATATTTCAGTCTGAAAGCCTCAGCAACAGCTTTGCTATTTTTATGTAAATTGAGAATTTCAAGAGATTATAAAGTGTGTAATTTTTATTCCATGTGCAATGATGAAGCTATATTTTTCTTTGATGTTTTTTCTAAATGTGCAACAGTGAATTAATCAAAAGTCAAGTATTGCTTTTCTTTAGACTAAACTACAGATTTTCAGCAAAGATTTGGGTCTGTCAATTGTAATTCGTTTGTTTTTCCCACTGGAACTCAATGAAAACCATGGAGAAGCAAGACCTCAAGTCTGTCTAACCCACTCCTTCATCTGTAGAAACTGCAGATTCTGGTTCTATGTTATGCTATGCTACTTGTATAGTATCTTGGATGAAAGTAATAGTCACTTTATTCCCCATAAAAGAACCTGTTTTCCACTGCATCACAGCTGGATTGCCAAAGTCTTGGAACTCAGGAACCATCCACATACCGTTTTCTATGCTCTGTCTGGGACAGAAAAATAATTCATCTTATTGTTGTCCTACTGTCCCTACTGGGCAGCCCACTGTGCTATTCCCATTTCTCCCCACCTCATCCTTTCTGAAGTAGAACTTTACTCACTTGTAGGTTTTTGCTGGTCTTTATTTTCGAAAAGGATAAACATGAGTCCATCTTTTAAAAAGTTTGAACTCATTCTTTTTTTTGTTTAGATCTCAAAGGCCCACAATATATTAACTGTCTCATCTTCATTCTTAACTATCTTTTAAATTTTGCGTTCCCATTAGTACTTTGTAGATGATATTCCATAATACTTGGACAGATCCCAATGTAACATTGCTGTGACTCAGTTATGGTGTCTTTTGTAGTACAGAGCTGGGTGGGCTGAGGAGGATGGTGGATGACAGAGGTGCCTGGAGGACAATGGTCCATAGGGTTGCAAAGGGTAGGAATCAACTGTGCAACTGAACAACAAACTATGTAATCTTACTGCATCCACTGATAATGTGATCCAATGTTTCATCCATTTCTTTGCAAAGCCTCCACTTACTGTTATCTCATTTTTTCAAATTTTGCTTTAATTATGTTAGTGCTTATTCTTCGGCAGCAAATATAAGTTCTTCTGTCCTTTTTTAGGATACCAGATTTTAGCTGTACTCAATTATTAGCCCAATCCACTTTACCTTTGATATTTTTTATATATTGAGCATGTCATGGTTTATTATTCCAAGTATTTGTTCTATTCCTTATCACTTCTTCCCTGTATGCATCTTTTGACTGAGCCAGCCTTGTTGATACCTTCCCTAGAAACTTCACCCTTTCATTCGTTCTACAAACTAATTCACCAGGATAACTTTCTTCTTCCACCATTTGTTGAACTTGCAGATGGTGGAAGAAGAAGAAAAGGTTTCTTGGTGAAAACCAAAGGCTGTTGATGATGATGATGATGTGTGACACTCTTTAAAACCAACAGTAGTGTAAACTGTGTTACTGGAAAATATCCTCCGCCATAGGAAACTAACAAGCATACTGCCATTGTAATAGTAGCAGCCAAACCAGCTCAGCTTGCAATGGATTTGATGCCTAGACCACTGAATCACAGACTGTGTAAATGTGATTAGGTGCTGTCACAATAAATTTAGACCTCATCAGTTAGAGACTAAACCAGGCTAAAGTTCATATAATGCTTTTATTTGGTCTAATTGAAAATTATAGTCAATAAGAGTAATTTACAGACCTCACCTGAACGAGTGGCTTTATTGAAAATGGTAGGTGCTTCTGCCATCCAAGGTACGGTAATTGCCATAAGCTTTGTGCCATGTGATTATAATAGAGGTCAGGACATTAATGAAGTGAGCAGCTCCCCATTTGCAGTTGCCGGCAAAACAGGGCCTTTGAAGAATCCATCACAGGAACAACCACATATAGCGTTTACTGGCTCTTGCCTTTTCTGCTTCATTGCAGAAGATGAGGGTCACTTCCAAGTTTATTTAACTTAGTTGCCTTTAAAAAACAAACAAACTACAGTATAAGTATTAGACTCTCCTAAGCCTTATGGCCAATGAATTCTTGGAATCGTAGTCTAAAGTGGTATTGTTTTCAGATTCTGAACATTGCTAATATTTACATCTCACTTTTGTATTAAAATATAACGAAAGCATCTTATAAAAAGGTAACACAAAATGTATCCCATAGTCACTAAAATTAAATAATCATTTAAATTTTTATAATCTTAATGATCCACAGATGTTTCCTCCTTCTGGCAGAGGTGATTTGAATGACAGTCAATCACATATGCAAAGCACCAGATTTAATGAGGGTTGATTTAAGCACTATAATTTTTTATAAAGCATGAAGCAGCATAATAAAATTGTTTGTACAAAGAAAATAGAAAATGAGGCTTATGAAGCCAGGATAAGTAGGTTCATATATGGGGAGGTGATATGCAGGATTATGTAATCCTAAACCAGGGGTTCGCAACCAATGGCCCTTGGGTTGGATCTGGCCCACGGCACCAAATAATCTGCCCCCCTGACCTCACTCCAGTTGCCCCCACCACTGCCAGTGCCAGAATCGTCCGTGGACTCATTTACGGCCACATTAATGCATTTACAACAGCTGTAAATGAGTCCGTGGTTGTGTCAATATGTTAATGAATGTGACCAGCCCAGCCCCCTCTACTAGTGTTGGACTGAGGCACCTCTAGCTCAAATCTATGAGCTGTTCTTGACCTCACATACAATTTCTGCTAATATTATTTTTTGGAAAATGAGGAGTTTGTTATTACTACCCCGAGAAACTAAGTTTTGGTCTTGGGTCTGCATTTGCTCGCCTGTGGACTGGAGTATCTTTCGAATTGCTTTGTTTATACCCTCATTTACAGGAATTACTATATTCATTTGACCAAGGGGACCCAAAGCATTCAAGTCCAGGAAATGCTTACAAGCCTAATTGCTTGCCAAAAGAAATACTTAAATGTAATTCTGATTCTGTCAAATTGCAGATACATTATTTCCTTTTTAATTATTTGTTGTAATTAAAAAAAACCCTTGTGATTATGGTTGGTTGCCTTCATTAGTAAACTGAGATTTATACCAAAGGGTTGCTTAAACTTTTCCCTAGCCTACTTCATTGTTCTCATAATGATACCAGTTCTATCTTGGGACTGCTTTGGCAAATTTGATACAAAGTATTTTAAGTGCTGGCCCACAGGCATGTATGATTATTTGCTGGAAACATATTAATTAGGATATGCAGCCATTTTTATTAGAAATTAAATTGTTAAAAATGTCACATTATATTTTCTGTGCTAAAACACCTCCACGTAATCAGTGGAAAGGTTTTCTTCAGGATCTGAAAACTATTCATAAAAGTATTTTTTCTTCCTATTATTTGGCATGTATATTTGCACTTAATTTGAGGGCCAGCATCCCACTTCCTAAAACCTCTTGGCCTAGCTGTTCCTTCTCCTCAGCTTAGCTACCTGTTTACCTGTCCTTTCTGTATGAGTGGGATGGGCTGCCAGATCTTAAAACACTGTTTGGAATCTCAGAAAAGTGCTATACTGCATTTCCTATGTTTGCCATCTGAAGGGACAAAATTCAGAGTGGTACTGCAAAAGGAGATACTTTAGTTTGATCTGTATGAAAGAGGTGAGTTTAAGCTCTGAGCACAAAACCTTGGCTGGATGGTGTCAGAAAATGTACTTTTTGAGAAGATACTGCTGGGTTATTAAGTGTGCTGCCCTCTCATTTTTCCCTCCTTGCCTCTGGGACTCATATTACGGAAGGCATGAGGACTCCACAACCATTGCCTGCTCTGCCTCTCCAATATCACTAATACTAACCACCATCTCAGGTTTTGGGCAGATATTGCAGGCAATTACAGTATAGTGAGAAGTTAGAGGAGAGGCAAGAGATCACTAAACCCCAAATCCTTTACCTTTTCTTACTATGTGGCTTGTGCTGATAAAGCCCATGAAGATACTAATAATAATAATACAGTAATTTAATATCAGAAATTAGTCTGGGTTGAAAGGATTTTTGCTGGAGAAACTCTGCTCAGGATATGCCTGAATGAAGCTCCTTTCATGTCCCAAGAGCTGGGACAGAGACAGGCACTCAATCCATCCAGGTTTTGAACTGCCGACTTTTTGGCCTTCCAGCTAACAAGGCTAGCTTCTTAACCACTGAGCCACTGCAACACCTTAGCCCATTAAGAAAGACAAATAGATAGGCAGTATAGCAGGGAGATGAATCCCTATAGGCAGGGGGTTTGTTTGAGACCATCCCGTCAATTTTTTTCATCACATATTTTAGGAACCAATGCTAGTTAGAAGGGGTCTGATGGCCAGTTACACATTATGAAATGAGGGAAATGAACCACTAAGGAAAATATGGATTTGCATAGTATATGCATATGTTAATCTATACTGAGACACACAATTATAAGTAATTATGGCAGTTTTAATTAGAAATGACAGTATCTTACACTTTAGTGGGGAGGACTGTGACTATTTGATTAAGGCATCTGCCTGAGTTGGTCTAATTCTAATTGCTAAGCTAGCTAGAGAAGACTCTGAATCAGGAGCTGAACAGCAAATTCCACTGATTTCATGAGTCTGTTTTGTTTAGGAATAGATTTATGTATCTGTCAGTGGTGTGGGTGCTATCTGTTCATTTTGACACCTCTACTCTCCTTCCTTATAGTCAATATATACTAAAAATGTTAAAATTAAAATAGAATAATTATATTTTATCTCGTTCCCACTAGCCTTCCATTCAGATAGTAGACTAAAATTGTCTGTTTCAGCAATCTGTGCTCCAAGTTTGTAAACTGGAGATTAATCTGGGAAGAAAATTAGGCTAATGGTCAACTGAAGTAAAGACACTTACCTCGGAATGAACCATTTAATATGTTATTGACTATTAATTTCCCCAAAGCATCTGGTAAATCACTGTAAAGACAGAATTCTGAACTAGATAGGCCTTTTGTCTGATCTAACATGGCTGTTCTTATGTTCTTATACACTATCAAAAATACATCTTTAGGGCTTCATGGCAACTACTGTGTCATAATGTCTGAAAATGTGAACTTGTCCCTGAAGGCACCTTGTACATTTACATCCCCATGTTTTGTTAAGGCGAGTACTTGTGTCCATTATCTGATTTTGAAATTTCTCTTTGAAACACTTTATCTGGCATTTGCTAAAATGTAGCTTTGATCTCTCTGAATATGTTTTCTGAATATGAAAAATATCATGGATGAATTAATTTATGAGTTTGTGATAGATCTATTCCTTCATTCTATTCTGTACTCTAGATTGGGTTGAGTTAATTTTAGATCACTCCATGCCAGAATTTATAGCAGGAACACTAGAACAAAGAACACCCTGGAAAGCACATCTAGATTATTGTTTGTCAGTTACTTATGAATTATGAAACCTAAACCATTAAATTTTTCAGCCTGTTTGCCTCTTATTTCCAAGTCACCTCCAACATAATGACACCATAACAATAGCAATAATTTATTGTTATTATTTTCTTTCTCCTCGTTTATATACCGCCATTCTGCCAGGTGGTATTCAAGTCAGAATAGCAAAATAACACCATAAAACATGATATCATAAAAAGTGCAAAATGGCAGGAAAATGAACAAGCACAGTAATATAAAACTGAGATAAAAGCAGCAATTAAAATTGCTCACCAGAAAGGCCATTACCCCACATAAATGCAATGAAACAAACAAACCCAGACAGCAAATTAAAGTCACTACCAAGAATTAACTATAAAAAAGTCTAGTCAGTCCTGCACAGACTTTGCCTGAAACTTAAAAGATATCAAAGAAGACCCTAAGCAGGCACTCTCTAAATGGAGCTTAATTGTAAAACTAATTCCAATATTAGCCTGACTGAGATGAGACCTGTTAAAATTAATACAACAGCGGGTGGGGAGATTATGATTATTTCACCTGACCTGACCTGACCGGCAAATTTATATAAGAGCAGATGGACTTGAATCTGGACATGCAAGTATTCTAAAATATAGTGAGTAAATTGATGTGTGCCACAAAACTATTACCTAGATCAGGGGTCCTCAAACGATGGTCTGTGGGCCATATCCAGCCCTCTGCATTGAAAAATCTGGCTCTTGCTGCAGCTGTGGGTGGTGCCACTTGGGACCTGTCCTTCTGTTGCTTCTGTGCTTGCTATGTGCACACTGACACTGTTCTCATTGCAAAGCTTGAGCTGTACCATACCACTGAGCACACTCCCCCCACTCTTCCTGCCAATAAGGGGACTAGAGGTGACCCACACTACTCGAAGAGCAATGAAGGCTCACCCCAACCTGACTCTTCTCACACCTCCCCCCATTCCTCAGAGCCACATTCTTAGAAAGGAGCATAGCTGGCGGCACCCATTGCAGGAAACAGAGAAGGCAGAGGTGTTGAGGCTTGGGCAAGTACAGTTGGTTCCTCCCTAAAGTAAGGACGTGCAAAACTGAATGCGCTGCACCCCACATTGTAACTCATAGGGCAGGAAAGGTGGGAGCAGCCTGGCTGCCTGTGAGAAGGGGATCCATGTTGATTGGCCAGTCTGGTTGAGGTCATGGCCCCAAAATCACCAGGTGAGGCATCCATTGGACAGTTTGGGGCATGTGCCACAATCCCTCATTTGCATGGACTTGGGGTGGAGAGTTGTGGATGGGGAAGCAGGTTGTGTGATGGTAGTGGCCACTGCAGAGGCTGCTGAAGCAGAAGAAGGACATGGGGTGTCAGTGCTTGCCCATACACTCCACGTGAGAGTTGGCCCTGGCTGTGGGAAAGCAGCAGAGGTGGTGCCACGGCCTCAGTCCCTCCATCCTCTCCAGAAAGGCTGTAGTGCTCCACTTGTGGGAAAGTTCAGTTAAGGAGGTGAACCAGGTTGGGGAAGGCATGTCAAGGCAGGGTTCAGTTCATGGGGCTGTGAGTCATTCCTGTTGACCCTATTTGGGAGCCAGGAAGTTAAAGGTCTAAACAAGGGGAAAATATGTAAGCGGGATTGTTTGGGGCTAGGAAGGCAGCACCGCCTTGCAGAAGAAAAAGCCACACTTCCTGGCCAAGTTGCTATTCTTCATTGGCTCTTCACGAAAACAATGATATTCATGATTCTGCACAACTTCTGATTTTAATTCCTGGAACAAATGAACATTTCTGAAGTGACAGAGGAGCTTACTGCACTGCAAAGCATCAAAGGAACTACAACAGGAGAGGATATCTATGAAAAGGTTTGTCAAACTGTGAATTATTTGGAGCTGGACTCGGCTAAACTGGCCGGTGTGACATCCAAAGGATGGACAAACAGAACCATTCACATCCAATAACCATACACTGCCTCATCCACCAACAAGTGCTATGTTGTGAATCACTGAATCATGAAAGTTGTGGTGTTTTGTGTTAACTTCATTAGGGTTCATGCACTGAACCACAGACAGTTTCAGGATTTTCTGTCTGAGCTGAATTCTGCCTATGAAGATATTCTGTACCACACAGAAGCCCATTGGCTGAATCGAGGGAATGTTTTGAAACAGTTTTATGACATACTTCCACAGGTTTCTGCTTTTTTGCTGTCAAAAAGCAAAGAAGTATTGAAACAAAGGTGCAGAATGGAAATAGCACCTTGCCTTTCTGACTGATATAACAGAGCTACTCAACAGTTTCAATGTGCAACTTCAAGGAAAGGAGAAGCTCATCTCTGATATGCATTCACATGTGAAAGTATTTCAAGTAAAACTGAATCTCCTCATTAAACAAGTGAAGAACAAAAACTTCTGCCATCTCCCCACTACTCAAAGGCTGTTGGCTGAAAAACCAACAGCTGCATTCCCAAACAAAAAAAAAGTGTGGATTCACTGGAAATGTTGCAAAGGGAGTTTCAAATTAGATTTAAAGAGCTTCATTTCCATGAACAAGACATTCAGCTTTTCTGGAACCCATTTTTCTGTTGACATTGAAATTGGTGAGAGTTGTGACTCTCTGAAAGATGCATTCAAGCCAAGTAGCCTTACTAATTTCTATGCATCTCTTCCCTCTGACACATATCTTAATCTCAGAAAACATGCACTCAAAATGGCAACCATCTTTAGAAGCACCTCTGTCTATGAACAGACTTTTCCTGAATGAAACATCTGAAATCTCAAATCAGATCCAGACTAACTGATGCATACTTGTATCACCTGTTACGACCGGTAGTGACAAACATGGAACCAGACATTGACTATTTCATCAGCCAAAAGCAGGCTCACACTTCCCATTGAAATACATCCAATTCAAAAAATTGGATGGTCCCTTAACAGTCTGAGGGACTGTGAACTGGCCCCTGGCTTAAAAAGTATGAGGCCCCCTAACCTAGATGATCAAGTTGTGGGTGGAGATGTCTATATTTTGTTCCTTGAAACATTAATCTGGGGGCACTTGTAACACTTAAGATGCTATCAAATACAACTCTCCTAAACACTTATTGGTATAATAATAATAATAATAATAATAATAATAATAATAATAATAATAATAATAATAATAATAATAATAATAATAATAATAATAATAATAATAATTGCATGTGAATATCCAGTGTGGTGTAGTGAATATCAGACTAGGAGTAAGAAGCAGTGGAAACTCACTGGTGAGTGGAACTGGTAAAACTACTTAAACATCTCACTTTGAAAGTTAGTTCCAACTTGATGGCGCATAACATCAACACTGCACTGTGCCTCTTGGCAGAATAATCAGTTCGTGTAGCCTTAGGCAATCTGCACAGTCCAAAGATGCCCTCAAAAGAAAGGAATAGTAAACCACTTTTCCTAGAAAAAAGTTGCCATAAATTGGAATTACAGTGGTACAGTCAAACCTTGCTTAATGAGTGACTCGCTTAGCGAAAAACTTGCATAACGAGCGGGTTTTTCGCTAACTGGTCTGACTCACATAACGAAAATTTTCGCTATGCAAGTCAGACTTTCTCTATGGAAACACTTGCATAACGAGGATTTCTATGGGGGAAATTTGCATAATGAAAAAAATTCGCTATGCAAGTTTCCCCCCTAAAAAACTCATTATGCAAGTTTTTCCATAGGAATTTTCGCTATGCGAGTTTGTTTCACATAGCAAAAAACTCGCATAGTGAACAGCCTCACAGAACAAATTAAATTCATTATGCAAGGTATGACTGTACCTTGCTTAAAGAGCATAATGTGTTCCACAGGATTGCTCTTTAAGCGAGTTTGCTCTTTAAGTGAAACACCATTGTAAGTGACCAATTGGGACTGGGGGGGGGGGATTGTGAACTCTGATTTATTTGTTAAGCGAGTTTTTGGTTGGTTTTATTTGTTAAGCGAAACGAACATTGAAAGAAAATTCTGCTCTTTTAGCGAGTTACTCTTTAAGCGAGGCACTCTTTATGCAAGGTTTGACTGTAACTTGACAGCACACAATTATTATCATTACCTCATGTAATTATGATGGGGTGAAAAAAATTTCTGATCAGCTCCAACAAGGATGGAATAAAACAACAAAACATACAGTCTGTTAATGTGCTTAACTGGGATCAGCAGAAGGGATTGAGCTAGAAAAAGTAAGAGGAAATTTCTATGTTTTTACTTTGTCCAGAAGGAATGAAAAAGTCCCTGGTGGTTATTTTGAGCTTTAAAACCTATGCTAACAATGTCCTTTTCGATTACATCTACTAAAGTTAAATTTAACTATCTCGTTTTACATTCTTTGTCAGCTACTGAGTATTTTAGCACTATTTTCCTCAAGCAAAGTAGTCAGCAGTTTGTTTATCCATAGAAGGAAATTACTTACATCAAAATTGAATTTAGTCACATTAAGTTGGACCTAATTCAATGGCTAATGTTTCTCACTGATTTCAGTAAGACTTAAAGCAACTAACTTGGCCTCGATTCAGTCATTTGGGACCCATCTGCTATGACAAAGTAAAGTAAAGCAACCATCTATCAACTTGCTACCTGGCCTTTATATTGTAATTTAGAACTTCTCATAAACCTCTTTAAAAAAGAGAAGAAAATCTCTTAAATATGAATCCTCAAGGTTTTTTTAAAAGTGGGTAAACCAATTGAATATTGCTGGGAATATCAGAGGACTAGTTAATTTTTCTGTTGTTCTTCAAATCTAATTTCATATATCACTCTGGTTCTAAATGTTAAAAAAATTCAATGTTGTCATCATTGTCAGAACTGGTATATCATTATGAAAATGTTCACTTCTAGGCCAGAGCCTTATTAGCCTGTTCTGCTCTTTGGTCAAAATAACCTTGAGAATTTTTAACAGGAAAATGAATTGCAAGACTAAGTCTATATATTTTTGATTCTTCTGCTACTTGAATGTGCCATGTGGTGCATGAGTGATTTTAAGACCACAGTATGAGAACCTCTGCTCCAAACCAATACCCATTAATTCTAACCATTTCATCCATTAATCAATCAAGACATTTTTTATATTGTGTGCTGTCAAGTTGATTTTGACTTATGGTGCCCTTTCCAGGCTTTTCTTCTTCTGTGTTTAGGCCAAACGTGGAACTGCTAAAATGAAGCCACCTTTTGGGGAGTTAATTTTGCAGCTCCTTTTGCCTGACCTAGTGTGAGAAAGATTAGCTGGCAATACAAGGTTGCCATTACCAGGGTACGCCCGATTGTGGTTCAAAAATACTACAATCTTTGAGGAGGCTCTTTCTATGTACCCCTCCAGATTTTTCCAGGTACAGAATACCCAGAAGTGGTTTTCCATTCTCTTCTTCTGACTGTATTCTGGGACTGTGCCACACAAATTGGCTCTTTTGGGATGTACAATATGGAACTGAACTCCTAATCTCTGGTTCCAGATACCTAACTCACTGAACAATCCAGCCAGCCAAAGCATATTTTACTGAATTATTAAAACATTTTTGGGATAGGTCCTTGACCTTTTCCCCCACAGAGCTTTCCCCACTATTAAATGATTAGATTAAGATTAGGCCAGACATATAAGACTCATCTTGACAATATTATAGGGCCAACAGCCCTATAACTGAGATGAATCCTCTGCTAAGACAGTGTGTGGGTGATGAATCATGCATGTACCCACAAAGGATGGTCCCCTTGGTGCCAGAAGACCATGACTATGAAATATGCAGTGGAAAGTACCATTAGAAGAGGCTATCATAGATTCTGCAGAGGGTGCCAACCAGATGTTTTGCTCTGAAGACAGAACGAAGAGTAGGATCAGTATGGTGGCCTCTCCAGAGAGCCTTGTCTACTCCTTTATTGTAAATGCTACAGCAGGTGAGCAACTGGTTAGGTTTCCTGGAACAGCTAACCCAGTACCTTATCAGAGAAATGCTGTACAGTGATACCTCACTTAAAGAGCATAATGCGTTCCATGGGATTGCTCTTTAAGCAAGTTTGCTCTTTAAGTGAAACACCAATATAAACGACCAATTGTGACTTCTGGTGGGGGTGGGAAAACCCCAATTTAGTTGTTAAGCAAGTTTTTGGTTGATTTTAGTTGTTACGCGAGGCGGCCATTCAGAGAATATTCTGCTCTTTGAGCGAGTTAGTCTCTAAGTGAGGCACTCTCTGTGTGAGGCTTTACTGTAGTGTGGCCCTGTGCAAGCAAAAAATTGGGGGGGAGTAAGAGGGAGATAAACTTTATAAGTAAAGAATCACTGGTTTATACTTGGAGATGCATATTGTTAAGAAAACAGATAAAGGCTAGCTTTTAGAATTCACAGATTTAACAGATGGTAAGGTGCTTCAGATGTTAGGATAGGAGGCGACATTGATATCAGGAACAGTGCAAAACAGATGTCCTAGGAAAGGCCAAGTGGAAGGCCAGTTACAATTCCTTTAGGGAAGTGGTTCAGAAGAATTCATTAAATTTAATGAGTGCGTATGGAGGATTTTTTGTATATTCAGTATTCTCTGCATGTTGCTACTGAAATCTGAGAGATCCGATAGCGTGTGTGTGGGAAACTATATGAACACACAAAAAACGATTATGGCTTGTACAACTGTTGCATTAGAAGGAAAGTAGGAATTAGTGTGAGTATATAATGTAGGGTGTTTCTAAGTCAGCAGAGATATATAAGAAGAAAATAAGGGTTCTCATGATTTATATCAATAGTTTAGCTACCATTCTACTTTTGGCCTTGTTCCACTATACACTAGTACCTTGGATAACAGATTTAAAGATGACTTAGTGAGAAGTACACATGATATGTAGTTGTTTCACTGATTTCTGTTAAAGCAATAGTAATAAGGGCAGAAAAAGGTTGCTAGAGTGTCCTCACGAAATAGGGAGAACAGTTGGGTAGTCCTCTAGGAAGCTGCCTGATTACAAATCAAACCACAGACAGTCCATCTGACTGACTAAAGGAGCCTCATTCGGGCATCCCCTAAAAATCCTTTCAACCCAGAGTTGACACAGAATTATTATTATTACTAGCCTCTGTACTCATTGGCAGCATAACTTAGTGGGGTTTCAAAAGTACATGTTCATCAAGTGTGAGGTTGGTCCTTAGATCACCTGCATGTGTTTGATCAGTGAGCTACTGCCCCTTTCAAAATATGTGCCTCCTCATTATCTAGTTGTGTGATCTAGGTCTTTATTTTCCAACTATTTGACCATTAGGTTATTTCCATTGGCTTTAAAAAAAAGAGTTTAAATCAGTGGTTCCCAACATGGACCCCATGTCCCACACGGTAACATCAATTCCCAGAAGCCTAAGTCAGTACATTGGCTGGTCAGTGCTTTGGGGAATTGACTTGCGCTTCTGGGAATTCAAGACCAAAAACCAAAGGTTGGGAAACATTGGTTTAAATGGACAGTCCCTGGTATTCTTTATGATTTAGGGAGGAAAGCATCTTGGAGTGATTAAAATTTGAGATGCAAAATGGCTGGCAAGGGGACAAAAGTAAGTTATTTTTCTACATTGGAAACCTCACTTAATTTTTTTCCCATAACACTTCACTTTAAAATATGCATTGTGTAGTTTTATTATTTTGAATTTGCAATTTACCTTGAATTTCTTTGTAAAACAGGTGGAATTAAATTATCACAATGAACATAATGACATGGGGGGGGGGAACAGCAGCATATTTTTACTCACCAAAGTAGTACAAGAAACAGGAAAGAAAATTATTATCATTATTTATTATTATTTATTCCATTTATGCCCTGCTTATCTAGGAGGTATTCCTACTCTGGGAGGCTAACAAGATGAACTCGCATATTAAAAACACATATTAAAAATATAAAAATACAAAAGCCCTATTGGCGGTGGGGAGAGGCAATATAAGAAATCTAGTGCAGAGCCATTGTTGACACCTTCTCAAAGGCCTCTTTAAAAAGAAATGATTTGAGCTGCTTTTTAAATGTAGACAGGGATGGGGGCTGATGCAATTCAACTGGGAAGGAGTTTAATAAAGTTGGTGCTGCCACCAAGAAGACTCTCCTCCGAGTCGTGGCCTTCCTTGCCAATTTCAGGGTCAGCACTTGAAGCTACACTGTCTGGGAGGATCGAGTGATGCAGGCTGATGTCCTGAGGGGAAGATGCTCCACCAGGTAGAAGTGTGTCTGCAGAACGTCTGGGTTTTTTTCAAATACAGAATTTGTGGTGTCACTTTCCCTTTGGCATTGACCTATAAATATTTGCTTCCTCAGAAACAAAGTTTAGCCAATTCTGTGTGACTGAAAAAAGATAGAAGATAATCAAAGAGCAAACATGATGGAAAGATAAGTCCACATTTTAGATCCCTATAATTTTTTGTTTCCTAAAAATTAATCTGATAGAAAGTACATTTTCTAATTAATAAAGTATTATTTGGCTGAGAGACAAATTAAATGATCCCAGTTGGGCTGCAAAAGCTAAATCAGTAAAATAAAAGTAAGTCCTACACTACATGGTAGAAATTTGTAAGATGAATCAGTAACCAGATATTCTAGCAATGCTTTGTAAGCTAAAAATTACAATGTTATCTTCTTATTAATGCACCGAGCGCTGCTAAAAATATTGTGCATTTCCTACACAAAGTTTCAGGAGCAACCATGTTAATGCGTTTAATCAAATACCACAAATACCACAAGGAATTCTGTGCCATCTTAAAGACTGATAGGTTTTATTGGATATGTGCCTTAGTGGACTGTAGCCCATTTCCTGATAAATGATAGAGGATGAAACATAATGGATGAAACATAATGGAAATGCAAAAGTTCAGCATGACATTGATCAAGTAGTGTTTAATACCATTGACAGTCATTAGGAATGACTATTCACGATATACTGATCTTAAATAATTTCCCCCATTTTAAATATGTTAATATACTCTGCACTTGAATGCACTTGTCACTCACCAACAATATTTGAGTAACTCTTGAAACTACTACTGAAACCTTTATTTGTCACTTCTAAGGAGTGCTGAGTATCATGGACATGAATCTTTTGACATGAAAAATCAAAGGTTTGATTTTCTTTGCTTATGTTTCTGCCACTCCCTGCCTCCCTCCACAGCTAGAAATTTTGAATGAGTAATTCAAGTTTGTATATTATTGGAAAGAATCCATGGAAAGTGTCATCATATAGTTTAGTTATTTAATGGCATTGGATTTAGTTGTACAGTATATAGGTAGAGTCAGAGGTTTCATCTTGCTATACTTTTATTTAAGGCAGTGCATAAGTATCTTGCCTACCCTCTATGATTGATATCAATTCTAAGATTTCTGTGGCACTGACTGGATGGTAATCTAGTATTTCATTGCAATCTTTGCATTCTGGCAATATGTGCAGGAATTACAACTGTAACTCCTTAAAAGATAAACCTGTCACAAACAAATAAAATGAAACTTGACCAACTGCTCATTATTTTTATTAGAATGGTGCTGTCACCAATGGCTGAGATGGATCATGTTTCATTCAGGGAACGTTGCCCTTGATTTCTGCTCCATCAACATGACAGAGAATATTGTCATAGGCCCCAAATTATACTTTTCAACTTGTGCTTCTGTTGATAAAACTAACAATAGTATCACTTTCTGATTCACCTAGCACTCTAACTGTGCCCCTGAATGATTTTTTTTCTCAAAGGCAAGCATTATTTTGTTCTCCACTTTTTCCCAAATCACAGTATGTAATTAAAAAATACAATTTTAAAAATCCTCTAACTCAAGAATTACAAGCACAAAAGGATTCCAGAAAACAATCAGATAAGTATCCATTTATTTAACTCAACTCATATAGCATTATGTTGCCAATAGCTTCTTTAAAGTTAAACTCTTTAATTAGCTAAAAATGTTTGTAAGCCTTTTTTTCTTTTTTCAGAGATTCACACTGAAATCCTCTGGAGCCCACTGACTATGGTAAGGAATTACAGCCATTCAATGAATATTTTGTGTAGAGTTGCTCTTTGCTTCACCATATATATCCTAAGGAACACCACACAGTATATTTAAATCCTCTGCTTGGTTTCAATAGCTAGCTAGTTCACACAAAACAGGGGGTTCAGTTTACAGTCTCACAAGTCCATATTAATGTGAACTTCCCAGTACCTCTTCATCAAGCCCAATTGTACTGTCCTCATGTATATGCAGGGTAGAAAATTTCATAAAGGGGGCACACCTCCTCCCCCTTGAGTGCTGTAATTTACTGGATACTGCTGAGGTTTCCACAACCACCACAGTTGATGGTAAATTTTGGTTGCAACTGCAGTGGCTTCCTGTGGTGCAGAAAGATTCCAGAGTACCCTGCAAACTAGTAGGATGGAGCATTTCTTCTGGAAAGCAGAACAAAGTTTCCTTTCAACAATGGTGTCAAATTTCAGCAGTGTGGTCATTTTGATGGAGGCCACAAGATGTTGTGGCAGTGGGTTAGGAAAAAAGCTTTTGGAACACATGGCTGGCCTGCCCATAATGCCATGGAAAGCCAGCAATATGTTGTGGAATGGTTCATGAATCAAGCAAAGAAAGCATATTACAGTTAAATTTTGAGTTACAAATAGCTTGACCTACTGAAAACTCACATTACGAAAGGAAATCTCGGAAAAAAATTGCTTCAAGATAAAAAATTTTTTCAAGGTATGAAATTTGGGGGGGATCTTCTGACACTTTCCATAACCGTGGGAGGGTGTTTGGGGCACTTCCACTCTGTTTTTTGGAATTTTTTGTTGTGTTGTGAAGCTTTCCCTGCACCCAGGAAGTGCTGAAAATTCCCCCATCCCCTTAACAGCTGATTGATGGGTACTTTCCCTGCAATTACCAGAGGTGTCCACTCGATGGCGCTGTTGGAAATGTGTCAAATATGCATTGAAAACCAAAATAATAAGTTCCAAAGCTCAGAAAAAAACCCCCAATAAACATCTTTTATCCAAATCTCTTGATAAAGTGGTCAAAATGCAGCAAAAAATTCCAAAGTGTACTTCATGAAGAGTTTTGAACAGAAAAATATGCTTTTTTTTTTTTTTTTTGCTTTTTCTGAGCTCCGGATAGATGTTTTGTTTTTCAATGCATTCCTGTGGGAAACAATGTTTCAAGATACTAATTTTTCAAGGTACGAAAAACCTCAAGGAACGAATTAATCTCATATCTTGAGGTTTTACTGTACACTACAATTTCAGGAGGAGAGCTGTTGGGTTTATGGTTAGATACTTTAATAAGTCAGTTCATTGAAATGTTAAAGACTCACATAGAAGTTAGACTGCAGACTGTTTTCATCCTTGAACTACTAAATATTGTCAACTAGGAGCATGTGAATATCTTCCAACTCAACTTGTGTCTGAAACCCACCCGAGGTTGGAGGTTTTTTGTTGTTCAGTCGCACAGTCGATTCTGACCCTTTGCGACCCCATGGACCACTGTCCGCCAGGCACTCCTGTCCTCCACCATCCCCCTCAACTCATTCAGCTCTGTGCCCATTGTGTCCACAATACCATCTAGCCATCTCATTTTTGGCTGCCCCCTTCTTCTTTTGCCCTCAACCTTTCCAAGCATCAAGGCTTTCTCAAGTGAGTCTTCTCTTCTCATTTGATGTCCAAAGTACTTTAGCTTCATCTTATTATTTGACCTTCTAAGGAGCAGTCAGGGTTGATATCTTCTAAGATTGACCTATTTGTTCTCCTCGCTGTCTAGGGGACTCTCAAAACCCTTCTCCAACACCACATCTCAAAGGCGTCTATTCTTCTGCGCTCAGCTTTCCTAATGGTCCAGCTCTCACAACCATACATTGCCACAGGGAATACCATTGCTATGACTATACAAATTTTTGTTTGCAATGTGATGTCTCTGCTTTTCACTATGCTCGCCAGGTTTCTCATAGCTTGTCTCTTAAGAATCAGTCACCTTTTTATTTCATGGCTGCAATCACCATCTGCAGTGAGCTTTGATCCTAAGAAAGTAAAATCTGTCACTGCTTCTACTTCTTCCCCATCTATTTTCCAGGGACTGATAGGGCCTGTTGCCATTATCTTTGTTTTCTTTATATTGAGTCTCAAACCAGCTTTTTCACTTTCTTCTTATTTAGTGCCATCTATGCTGAGAAAGTAAGAGACCACATGTAGGCAAAATTCCTACCAGTTTCCTTCCTTTTCATCCCTCTCTCCCCACCGGCAAACATATACTTAGCCAGCTTCCATACATCAACTCACCTTCCTGAATCAGCTGGGGATTGTATTCCTGATGATATTCACTCTTGGGTCCTCTGAAAGTTGCAAAGGCAAAGATGTAGGTGGCATAGTAAATGCTAATCTGTACCATGATAAAAAAGGAGACAGGTATGAATTTTGTATGTTCAGGCAGAAGTTTCTTCTGAGAAAATCTTGCAGTTCTTCAAACAGTGAAAGACAAGCAAGGAGTAGTATAGATGAAAACCTTGTGGGGGTGGGGAAGATATTCTCTTAAGGCTGCCAGGAATTAGTCCAGCTTGCTTAAGATGCTCAGCAATTCAAATTCCAAGGAGATGTTTTGGCTTTTAGTCTCCTTCATCCCTCAAACTCCTTCTGCTCTGGTGCTTCTTTCTTTTGCTACAGTACAATTTTATTTTATCTTGACTCACAACTAGTGTCATCCCCACCCTACACAAATATCTACATTATATCCCAGAGGGACAAAAACTAGTGATTTGTAGGGGATTGTGAACTGATCTGAGGGCTTCTGGTCTTGGACTATCTCGCATTTGATCCAGAAACTGACAGATATCCTTTTTTCCACCCCATTTGGACACTTCTTTTCAAAGTTAGTACTGATTCTTATTCTCAACCATTCAGTACATATTATCCAGGAGTCAGCAAATTTGGCTCTTGAGGTGTTCTTGGATTTCAATTACCAGAAGCCCAGTTCAGCACACCTGCTGATCAGGGCTTCTGGGAATTGAAGTCCAAGAACATCTGGAGAGCCAAGTTTGCTGATCCCTGGTCTAATCCATATGTCATTTCATTATCATAATACAACAAAAATATTTTATGACCTCTTTATAGACAGAACAAAAAGAAGGAAGCATAGGACTGTACCTCTTGTTCTCACCTCTGAAGTTGCATACCTACTCTCAACATCTGTGCATTTATCAAGATGTCTGAAAAAGGTTGAGAGATAATGCTAAAGTTGGGAATTTTGTTGTTGTTTAGTCGCACAGTCGGCCCTGTGAACCATTGCACGCCAGGCACCTCTGTCCTCCACCATCCTCTTCAACCGGTCCAGCTCTGTGCCCATTGTATCTATAATACCATCTAGCCATCTCATTTTTGGCCTCTCACTTCTTTTCTTGCCCTCCACCTTTTCTAGCATCAAGGCGTTCTCAAGTGAATCCTCTCTTCTCATTTGGTGTCCAAAGTACTTTAGCTTCATCTTTACTATTTGCCCTTCTAAAGAGCAGTTAGGGTTGATTTCTTCTAGGATTGACCTATTTGTTCTCCTTGCTGTCCAGGGGACTCTCAAAACTCTCCTCTAACACCACTTTTCAAAGGCCTCTATTCTTCTGCACTCAGCTTTCCTAATGGTCCAGCTCTCACAACCATACATTACCACCAGGAATACCATTGCTTTGACTATGCAAATTTTTGTTTGAAAGGTGATGTCTCTACTTTTAAGTATGTTCCCCAGGTTTCTCATAGCTTGTCTCCCAAGAATCAGTCGCCTTTTTATTTCATGGCTGCAATCACCATCTGTGGTGAATTAGGTTTTCAGATCCAGGCTCACAATAAGATTGGGGTGACCAAAGCTCAGAGTTATGAATAACATTGGCGGCCAATTAATTCTTAGCTTAAACTTTGACCAAAGAGATGGAAAATGCTATAGAATTGCCACAGCCTGATTCACATTTTTTCCATTGACCACACGGTGTAAAAGAAAATTTCAATCACCCTAGAGTTTTCTCCTTTATCAATCCATAGGTTCAGTTCCTGTTGCTGGGACTTGGAACTTCTTTTATTATATCAGATTGATTTGTATCAATTCAGACTGTATGACTGCTTGAACTTGTGCAGAATGACCCTTCTCTCTCCACCATTCTTAAAAAAGTTTGGATTTGCAGATTTATTTATTTTTTAAAAGGCCTTTATTTTTATTTGTGTTCCTCTGCCACCCCTCTTCAAGAGCCATGGATCAGTCCTCCTTACAATAAAAACAGTTCTATATTTTTCTCATTCATTCTAAAAGAGAATTCTTGAAAAGCCTCCAGCAAAAGCTTTACTTTTTCTTTATACCAAGCACAGGACCATATTTGCTTATTCTATTGGAAGAGGAAACAATTGAAGAAAATTGTCACTCAACCGTTGTTTAAAGCCTTTAAACAAGGCTACCAGAGAGCTATGGTAAAAGCGGCAAACAGGGCTGTTTATCCAATTTTCTCCTCACTCTGTATGGCAAGGTAACTCAAAAGTTTATATTTTCTGGAGATTATGTGTGAATAAAATGTGAAAAGGGCCTGTATGGTTGGTTTTGTTGTTGTTCAGTTGCAGAGTCGATTCTGGCCCTTCATGACCACATCAACCACTGCACGCCAGGCACCCCTATCCTCCACGACCCTCCTCAGCCCGCCCAGCTTTGTGTCCATTGCGTCAACAATACCATCTAGCCATCTCATTCTCTTCCACCCCTTCTTCTTTTGCCCTCCACCTTTCCCAGCATCAAGGCTTTCTCAAGTGAATCCTCTCTTCTCATTTGATGTCCAAAGTACTTTAGCTTCATCTTTACTATTTCTCCTTCCAAGGAGCAGTCAGGGTTGATTTCTTCTAAGATTGACCTATTTGTTCTCCTTGCTGTCCAGTGTACTCTCAAAGTTCTCCTCCAGCACCACATCTCAAAGTCATCTATTCTTCTGCACTCAGCTTTCCTTTTGGTCTAGCTCTCACAACCATGGTTGGTACCATCAACCAATGAGAATATAGACAAAGGAGAGATCTTGCCCTTTAACAACAACCATTCTCAAAGCTTAGAAAGACTAGGCTTTTGATCTGGATATCCTGGTTATGGGTTTCTCATTACACTATGTTTACTCTTAAGCAGAGAGGAACCCCCCAGTAACTGGCATAACAACTGCATGGTAACTAGGTTAGTATGTTACATTTTGTTTAATAGCAATAGCAAAATTTTCTCAGTCTGATATTTTAACGCACATATATTAAATTCTGCTTATGAATTCTTACTTGTTGTTTGCTGATTTAGCACAGCTACTCATTTGGTGTTAGGTATATGTGGAGAGTTACTGAAGGACTTGTCTTCTTCAGTTAGGACACAATCTGTCTGAAAAAAATATTGTGCCTTCTTTAAATGAGGAAAAATGAATAATCTGGCTCAATGGCTAAAGCGGTCAAATAAGGAGTGGTGCCAAATCCATACCCCACCATCCTGGCCGTATACATAGAAGTTTATCTTCAAGCTGTTTATATTGCTGAAATAACAATACAGTTGACCCTCGCTTAACAAATTTAATGCGTTCTCCAGGATCTTTTGTACTACGAAAAATTTGTAAAGCAAATTTCCCATAGGAATGCATTGAGAACCAAAATTTGTTACCCAAAACATGGTTTCCCATAGGAATGCATTAAAACCAGTTAATCTGTTCTGAATTTTTTTTGTTAACCAAGCCACTATTTTCTATGGATTTCCTTTTGTTATGCAAATTTTGTGTTAAGTGAGTTCCTTGTTAAGCAAGAGTCCACTGTATTCAGTTACTCAAAACTGCTTTTCAAATTATGCAAATATATGCTGCTTTCAAAAGCAATGCAAAATATTGATCAGCATGAATTTGATACCTCTACATAACAGAAATACCTAAACAGAAACCTTTTAAAATCTCCTTTGTACAATAAAATGTACAGGTGTGATAGTGTGCCGTTGTTTTCTTCCTACTTACTCCTATATTATTATTATATGTATTATTTAGGAAACAAATTTCTACATAAATTCTTCCTTTTGGTGATTTCTTCCTCCCCTTCCTTCTGCTTACTAGAATAGCTTATACAGTATTCCAATTCATGCTTTCCTTCCCTTTCCTTCCAGTTCCTATAGAACACAATTCTGCTAATTATTGTGATTATTGCATCTGTTCAACAGTCTTTGTACCCCTTTCTAAAGAGATTTATCACAGAAGCACACCTGCTGCCTTTACACTGAACTTGATGTTCTAGTGTTAACTTCATCCAGGAATTGCATTATTATTTTGAGGAATATTCTGTGGTCATGAATGAGAAATGAACCCACACATGTGTGCCTGTGTATACTTGAGCCTGGCAGTAACTTAGTAAACTTAGCTAGTGATTTGTAAGTAATTCCTTTTTACCGTAATCCAGGACTTTACTTTATAGCTATAATATAAATGAAGGACAGTGTCACCCTTATATTGTAGTTTAACTGTAACCTTTTAGTTGCTTCTAAATTTACAAAGTTATGGCCCCACCAAATGTTGGAGGAAAGGTATCACATAGTTCAAGTGACTGGTCGTAAAGTTTGAATCTGGTTGGGTAAAGTAGAATTTGGTTGATTACTTATAATCCTGCTAATTATTGTGATAGAGTCATCATAATAATTAACAGAATTGTGTCACATAGGAATTGGAAGGAAAGTAAGAACTGGAATCTAAGCTATATGATTATCCTTTCAGGGAATTGAACAGATAACGATGCAAGAGCCTTGGGCAAAGGGATTTTCACAGAGTTTAGAAAAGCTGTCTTTTGGGGCCCTAAATTCAATTATTAATCCTCACTAGAATACACCCTATTGAATCAATGCAATTTACATAATTGATTTTGTAATTGATTCTATGGGTCAACTTTAATTGTGATTAACAACAGCATTTGGACCTTGGACTAAAGCTCTAAAACTCCCTAGGCAGCATGGTTTCTGACTATCCAAGCTGATTTTGAGTTTCTAGAAACAACTCTGAAAAGATAACTTTTTAGAACTATTAATCTGAGCCTTCAATCTTGCTGTTCCTCAGATTTCTTTGTTTTTCCTGCCATTTAACTGACTTTCAGATTGTATATATTATATCCTTGAATCATCATCACCATCTGCACAGAACATCTGGTGGACTGTGTCCACTTTTCACAATCATTGTTATTGTCAGCAGCTTCAGCATTAACATGAACACAACACTTCAGACATTACTGTGTTTGAGAAAAATCTGGTTAAATTGATTGATGTGGCAATCCCAGGTGATGGCCGGGTGAAAGAAAAAGAGACAAAAAAAGATCATATGAGATCTGAGGTACAACATGTCTGGAAGAAAAGAGTGACAGTGATACTAGTAGTAATAGGAGTACAGGAAACACTCCCCAAAGGGCTGAAGAGACATTTGAGCATGATTGCCATTCATAAGATCACTATAGAGTAGTTGCAGAGAGTAGCGCTACTAGCAACCAGCTGCATTATTAGGCAACATCTCACTGACTCTTAGATCCAGGGCTAGGACATGAGCTGTGAGGTTCCACAATTCGAGTCCCAACATCTAGTAGACCATGTAGACTTTTGATAATTTAACCTGCACAGCTGGAAGGGATTCTATGAAACACTGAGTCCAGCCCCTGTCAAAAGAGCACAGTAGGGAGATGTCCAAACAATGGAACACTGAAGTGCAGTAAAGATGCCACCACTACCCCAAGAACGACCATATTACCCCTGCATCAGCTTTGCACTACCAGGTAGCAGCACAGTATCTCTACATGCTGCCCAATTTTATGAAAAGATGCAACTGGTTACCTAGGAGGGTTTGTGCTGCTCCAGGTACAGTCTGGTCATTTTTAGATGCTGGTTGACTATTTCAGTAATATGATTGGAGCCAAGGCATAGTAGATAGCTAAAACGTTTTTGCCTGTGCTGTGATTTGTAGAAGTTGCCTGGTGGTACAGAATAAAATGGGGCAGCACAAGCCTTCCTGGGGCTGCACCTCATCTTATTTTCACCACGCTGCTAATAAATACTGTTGCATGACATTGGACTGGGTGTGACAGTGGTAACTTCTCTGCAGTGCTCAGGGGTATTTCTCCTTTCATCTTGCATATTGGGATAGCTAGCACCACTCTGTGAATACCTTAGGAAATAGCTTTTCCATGACTGCTTTCTCCCCCCCCCCTCTTCCTGCTTTCCTCACAACACTCATTTATCTGACTCAGGTTCAACTTGTGATTCACCTTAGCTGACCAGATCTTCTCGAACAAAAGCCCTGAATACCAAGTAGTTACAACTTTGCCATTAGTTATTTACTTTCTTTCACTTTGTATTGGTTTTCAGCTAAAACAAGTGACAACCTAGCTTGGACAGGAAAGTGTGCAAAACTCCACCTTGACATTTCTTTTTGAATATAAATAACACAGAAGGGCATCAAGCAAGGATGCATACTGGCCCCTCTTCTATTAAACTTCTTCATCAACAATATGGTCAACCTGCCTTCTATCCTCCCAAGCTTGCTGACAAGTACATACACATACTCCTATATGCAGACGATGCTGTAATTATCTCTAGGATGCCAATAGGCCTCAGAAGATTGCTGGCATTTCTGGCTCACTACTGTAATAACAAACAATTAGAGATCAACTATCAGAAAACTAAAGTGATAAACTTTGCTAAAAGGCCTAAGAAACACACCTGGAGAATAAATAGACACAAGATAGAACAGGTTACCAGCTTTAAGTACTTAGGAATAGTGTTCCAAGCTTCAAGCTCAAGGAATGACGACACCACACATTCTGTTCTTACAGCCCAGAGATTCACCTTTGCCATACTAAAATCCCTGAGGACAATAGGACAATTCATCCCAGCTGCACTCATACTATTTGAAGCCAAAATCCTGTGACAACTACTCTATGGAGTCAAATCAGGCCCCTCCACCTAACAACCTGGCTCTTATGGAAAGAGTACTATCTAAATTCTTACATGCAGCACTCCAGACCCCTCATTGTGTATCCAACACTACCCTTCAACTGGTGATGGGCATGATAAAGGGTTGAGGTAAAATTGTGGATAGCTGTTCACAACCTTTGGCTCAAAACTGTTTAATCCCAATGGCCTGGAACCTCTAACTCTCCAGGACAACTACCAATCAGCATGGAAAAGAAAAATCCAATCCAGACTGCAGTATCTTCTCTCCCAAACTCTCGTACAGGCCATGAGTCACAACCAGGCAAAACAGACCATTAAACAGAGAACACTAGACATGGAAAGGCAAGAAGACCTAGCCAGGGCCCCTACCTTCAGAGTCTTGGAGACACATTGTTGCCCTGTTCCAACTTGAGACACCAAGTCATCCGAGGGCATTTACCCTAGCCTGCTGCCAGCCCTTCCCTTCTGTAGTTCTTGAGGGAAAGTTCCAAAGGACACCAATGTCAGAGAGACTATGCCCCTGTGACTCTGGAGAAAATTAAACCACAGAACTGGTTATATGCAGCTGCCCTTTCTATAGAGACATCCAGAACAAGTTCATATTTCTGCTGCTCTCCAAGTATCCTGTCCAGTCAAACAGCACATACATACACTGGCTGCTATTGGATGAAAGACCCATCTTTACCCACAACACCACCAGATTCTGTGCCATAGCATGTAAGCTCAGAAGAACAATCCTGGCAGGACCTTCAACCAAATAATATACTTGTGCCACAGCATAGGCTAGTAATAACTGTAACACTAATGACCTATGCACTAATTTTACTCCTCTTTAACACTGGGCAGAAATGCTCCTTTTTAAGCCCCCTCGTTTTATCTTTTGTCTCTTGATATATTTTAGTTCCCCCATTGTAACTTATGTTCCTTTTGCTGTTCTATGCTGGTCTTGGACTGTAATAAAGATTTGATTTGAATATAAATATTAAAGCAAGTTATCTACTTGTAGTTTTTCATTGTTTGTAACACTATTGGAAGTGTGCTTAGTAATTCTGTAAACTTCCAAACAATTTAATTCATAGCAGAACTGGGCTCTAATTACAATATATGAAATGCATTATCTTTTTATCTTAGAAAAAAATTGGCAAGCTATTCTCTCTCCACTAGCAGCAAACATGTTTATCAATCGAATCTTAATGAAGGAAGCCCTCACTTCAAAAATTGCATTGCATATGTCTTGAGATTTCTAGCATTTAATATTGATTCTGTGTTTACCAGCACAGAGCTCATTTTTAGCCAAGGTCTTCTTCAACAAATTATGGTAATCCCAGTTCTCTGACTGCTAGGATTTTCTAGCTAAAACAACAGCATCCACACACTGAAAGAAAGGCACTTTAAAGTTTGTGGGTAAAATTTTGCAGAATAACAAGTCATCAGCAGTGTTCTGTGAGGCTCTCCCACCAATACACAAACTATATAAAAAAATAGTGTAATGACTGAATATATGTAGTTTGGCATAGGAAATGGAGACTGATACTTGGGCAAAGGAGACACAAGAAATTGACAATGAAAAGTGAATGGAGCATTTGAAATCTGCATTTCTGTCCATTCAGGTTAACAGCAAGAGAGTACCAAGCACGTTTTACTAACATATTATTCTCTTTTCTTTTCAGACATATTGTTATGGGAATGCTAAGATGAAATATCTTCCAAAACAATTTCAAAACTGCAACTATTGCCTAAGGAGGAAATCTCTAAGGAAACCTGCTCCAGTGTTAAAATAAACAAACCATCAATGCAAGTAGCTCTTGCTTTGGAGTCTTTTTTCATTTGTTCATGATTTCTGCTCCTGATGCTCCTTTTATCTAAGCATTGTTAAAGTTATTAAACAATTGTCAAATTCAAAATTAAATTACAATGTCAGTGTTCATTGTGTGAGAACAACTGATTTAAACATATAATTAAAGAACTCAAACCAAAATGGTTTTTTCCTAACTGTTTTAAAACTGTTTTTACTCTTTTGTTTATAGTATCTTCACTGAAAGATGACAAATAAAATACATGAACTCTGGTGTTTTAAAAGGAGATTTTATTGTTATGATGTTTTCCCAGGAGGACTAAAAATGGTGTGGCATCTCAGTAAGGTTAATTGTGACATAAATACTTTAGCTTGTTTTATTAAATCAAGAAATATCATTTCAGTCAGATCTGGACAATCATTTCCTTCAAAAAAGTTGATTACATGAATGAATTTTAAGGGTATGAGTACAGTACAATGAAATGACTCTCAAATAGTGTACTGTTGTAGTTCTAGTACACATACTGTAGATAATTAGTTATTCTTAGAAATGTTTCTATTAACCAAATCCTGTAATAGTCATCAAAAGTTAGAATCAACTTGATGGCACACCATCAATTTTATTCACCAAGAGTAGAAGATTAAATGGAAGGATTTCCAGGTTTCCCATACTCCCTTTACTTTTTATTTTAGTTTGGTACAAAAGAATCAGTGAGGGCATGGGTAGTTGGCTGAACGAAATACATAAAGGCCTGAATATTGTAGTTATAGAATATTACATTAGGAGGAACTAGTATACTTATACTGTACTAGATAAAAAGTTATTCTTAGAAATGTTTCCATTAACCAAATCCTGTAAATAGTTATCAAAATTTAGAATCAATTTAATGGTACATCATTAATTTTATTCAGCAAGAGTAGAAGATTAAATTGAAGGATTCCCAGCTGCTTGTGGGACTGTTCCTCTGTAGACTTTTGGATGGATTCCTCTGTAGACTCTTGGATGGATTCCTGGTGATTCTCTAGATCAGGGATTCCCAACCTATGGCCAGTGGGCCAAATGCGATCTATAGCACCATTTCATGTGCCCCCCTCACCTCCACCACACCAGAATGTCCTTTTGGTGGAGGAAGGACAAAATGACCATCTGGCCCCCAAAAGCTGTTTGAGGGAGCCTCCAGCTTAAAAAGGCTGAGAACTCCTGCTGTAGACTTACATAGTTCCAAAATTAACATTGCCTCCCTCCAGATGTCAAAAACTGCAAGACCCCAGGGACTCTGCTCACAGCACTTTTTTGGATCTCTGCAGAGACGCTAATGGATCTTGGGACAGCAACAGCCTCACAATCATCTATTGGCATGATTCTTATCTGATTCTTATCTTTATCCTCTCATGATTCTTTTTCCTCTCGCTGACACCATGTTAGGAATCTTGTTACTCATGAGTAGAACCTTGGCCTGCAAGTAGTTGGGATTCCTGCTTCTGAGCTGCTGCCCTTCTAGCTAAGCAACCCAGGATTTCAGCTTGCTGTAGTTAAGGTAGCACATAGCTAAGTAAACACTCCAGACATCTTCTGGATTTATGTTCCACCCACTTGTCATTCCGCTAAAGCAGTAATGGTGAACCTTGGCATTGCACCTTGGTAATTGAAGTCCAAGAACACCTGGAGAGCCAAGGTTTGCCATCACAGCCCTAAAGGAATCCACCCAATGACCACACTGTATCACATGTCTATCAGACTTTCATTTCTTCCAAACCACAAGGTTAGCATGTTTTGATTAACAATCCTTCTATGGAATATGCCATAGCTCCCCCCAGACTTGGAAATCTCTATTTTGGAACTAGGCTAAGCTCAGAGTATAATCAATACTCTGACAATAGTAGTACTAGTCACAGAAAAACAACTGTTAACAAAGCAAAGTAAATTAGAAAGAAAACTGTTTATAAAGTAAATATAGAATGTGGAATAGTGGTATTGATAACATAGCAAAATGGAACAGAAGAACTGAGCTGAAAAATTACATACTGGACTTCTTTAACATATAAGTTGGCACTGGAGTACTGGACTAGAGTTTGAGTGATCCAAGTTGTAGTCCCCATTGGATAATGAAACTCACAGGTAACTTTGAGACTAACTCTTGGCTTGACCAACAAGATATTGTGAAGAAAGGGGTGCGTGTGTTTCCAAATAACTGCTTAAAGCTGATGGAACAAAAGATAACTAATAAACAAGCAAACAAATAATACTATAAGATATAGTATAATATATAGTATAATTGATATAATACTAACCAGAGTCCTTAATTTAGCTGATATATAAATGGTCTGTTTGTTTATGGCACTATTTTCTGTTGTTCATGCTGTTTCTCCTGATGCATCTGTAAACATGACCTGTAGCAGTGATGGAGAACCTTGGCACTGCAGCTGTTTTGAACTTCAATTCCCAGAAGCCCTGATCAGCAGGAGTGCTGACTTGGGCTTCTGGTAATTTACATCCAAGAACACCTGGAGTGCCAAGGTTTACCACCACTGATCTATATTGTAATCCTTTTGGTGTCTACTCAAAAGTAGATATTTTCAGTAGCTCTTACAGGCTTGTAAATTGATTTAGAGGTGAAGTCTTAAATATCTACAGTGTAGCTATCCCTGATTTGATAGTAGATTTGATGACAAATGGAAATGTTTACCAGAATTTCAAAGAACTTCACTTAATAACATGAATGTTTTGTTCAGGTATCCTTGAAATGGGAAATGATTGTTGCGATTACAACTCCTGGAATCCCATAGCCAATCAATTGGTTATTTTCCTGGCTTAGGTAAGACCACAAATTTTGCTTTATGCCAGATCTTTGAGATCAGCATCATATCCACACAAGTATTCATCAATGTTAGGATCCAACTAATGGTTCTGGGGATAAAATTTATTTATTTATTTATTATTCAAATTTCTACACTGCCCTCCTCACTGAGGTGACTCAGGGTGGTTTAACATCACATAAAAACAATTCAGGTTAAAATTTTTAAAAGATTTTAAAAGATCCAAAAAGTAAAACTAAAAAGTTTCCAAGTTAAAAGATTAAATGTTGTTCTGATTTTATGTCATCCTGCACCCTTATTGTTATTCATCTGTTGGATAGAAGTTCTCACTTCTTCATATGTGAAAGGTGTGGCAAGATGGTCTTTCTCTTCTTTATACCTTTGATTTTTGTTTCTCTGGGTCTTGTCATAGTTTTTCCTTTTAATAATAGCTGATGTACAATTTGGCCAGGATAGATTTTATTTGATTGTACAAAGGGGGGTGGATGTTGGATCACCCCGGAGGTTCTTTAATAATTTCCACACTTGCGGAACTATTCAATTTCATGTCCATATTTCCTAAGAAGTTACATCACCTCTCTGTTGTTGATGTTGATATGGCTTGCAGAAGCTCTTCATCTATTTGTATTGTCTCCTCAGAGAAAGGATGATTTTAAAAAAAAGTACATGTTTTGATAGAACTGCACAAGAAAATTGATGGAATGTTAGTACTGTACTTTGTGTTATTCCACTTATTGGTTACAGAAGCATGAGTTCCATAGCACAGTAATTGATATGATTAATGGGGTGTTTTTGGTTAATGCATTATGCTTTGCTTCCTAAATTAACCAAGCAGTTTTGAGCAATATATGAGATGGAAAATATTTGGAAGAGATGTGATTGGCTCAAACCATTCACTTCCACCAATATAAGCCATACATCAGTTGTGAATGATGCCCCCCTCTCTTCTATGATAATTTTTCACAAGACTGGAACTCAGGTAATGAACATTCCTGTCTTGACGTAAAAGAGTGCACTCCCAGGAATCTGTTGTAAAGAAATCCTTGATTTATGAAAGGAGATGGAGGTGAATGCATTACCCTTGGCTGCCTTGTATTCCTGTCACTTTGTGTACTTTTTCAAAACACTCAAATAAAAACAGCTTGCATCGTGACTGCAGTGGCTCAGGTGGGTAAAATGCTGACTGGAAGGTGGCAGGTCAGCGGTTGGAATAAGCTCCTTTCTTTGTCCCAGTTCCTGCCAACCTAGCAGTTTGAAGGAGAAAAAAAATGCAAGTAAATAAATAGGTACCACTTCAGTGGGAAGGTAAACAGCATTCCGTGCACTCTGGTGTCTAGTCATGCCTGCCACATGTCCACGGAAACGTTTGCAGAAGCAGACAGTGCTGGCTCTTTGGCTATGAAACAGAGATGAGCACTGAAACCTAGAGTCAGATACGATTGGCTTTCGAGCAAGGATGACGTTCAGGACCATACCCAGGATTCTAGATGGGTGTGTTTGTGTGTGAAAAATTTTTCAGGAGGGGCAAAAAATTTTCAGGAGGAACAACAATGTCACAAACATATATATAACATTGGCATCCTGGGGTGGGGTGTGTGGGGGGGTAGGCTGATAGCTCGGGAGGGTTTTCGCCCCCCTGGCCCCCTCTGGCTATGGCCCTGATGACCTTTACCTTTACTATTGTGATGATTAGTATTTCCATTGCTATAAGGTGCTTATGCTCTGTAATTCTCTAGCGCTTGACAGTGATTTGGTTACATGAAATTTTGTACTTTTCGTTGGTCAGTTGGAAACCTAATTCAAGGCATACTCATTTTGTTTGTCTTATTGACGGAACATATAGCTTTCACAGCTGGCTGCAAAGCTCTGTGAGCTGGATAGTTGACTGCAGAGCCAGAGGATAGGGTTTCAGTTTCTCACTATGCCTTCAGGAAGAAAAACCAGCTTTGTGAGCAAGTTGCAGTACCCCCATAGAAGGGAAAGGTAAACCATTTATGAATATTATGTACCTAGAAAATCCTGGAAGGGTTGCCATAAGTCAGAATCATCCTGAATGAAAATAAGATCTGTGAACAACACAAAAGAAGTCCAAAGAAGCCAAAATGACTTTTCTCATAATGCTCCATCACTGATTGGAAGATGGCCCTGTCCCCATTGGCCCAGGGTGGGGTGGGGTGAAATCACATGTGGGTCATCTAAATTAGTGCCTACAGCACCAATCAGTCTTGTGAATTTTGGAGGAGAGGGTTGAACCTTACCTGGATTTCACCATTTTCAGGAGACATTGCTTATTTAGCTCATCTCTTCTTTTTCATGTATGCTTTCTCACCAGAAGTTCAACTATACTTTTAATGCAAGATTTAAAAAAATAACACATTTTGAGATTGTCTATCGTGTTTCTGTAATTTCCTAAAGCAATTTCCCTCCATTATAGCCAAACTACAGTAGGTAGTAATTTGCAGTAATTATTACCTGGGGTGACACCTTTCAAGCCTGAAGGAAATAAACGGGTGGAGTCAATTAGCTTCAAAATAATTTGCATGTTCATTATAATTCTTGCAAAGACCAGGAAGATTTTCAATAGTAGAAGAGGGACCATTTCAGTGCCATCTTTGGTCTTAAAACCGTTTTATAAAATTTAATGGAACTGTAAGGATTTAGAAATGGTTCCAGCCATTGTTTAGCAGCAGTGTCTTTTGTAAGTCATAAACATCTATTTAACACTATATCTGTGGAATCAAATTCACTGTGCCATTAAATCCCATCTTTTTACTTCTCCTGGGATCATAGGAAAACGAGATCAAGGTTGACAACATGGAATTTGTGATATCTTCATCTTGAGTCCAGATTAATTTAAAAAATGCAATTGTATCTGGCTGTCAACACCTTGGAATTTAATTCAGGCCACAGGAGAACAGTAGGTAAATACAGCAATATGTAAGCTACAATAAACAGTTTTAGTAGAGCTGAAAGAGTTCCCCCCTTGAATTCATGGAATGAATGGCATTGGTAATTGAATTAAACTGTTAAATTTAATTGATGCCTTTCTCTTTCAACGAGCACAGTGGAAAAGTCAGTATTGTGAACAATCTATGCACATCATTTGATCCAGGAAACAGCTAGTCCAAAATATGTTAATTTGGAATTAATATGTATAGAGTTGTAAGCAGAAATTTAACACTGGGCACAATCCTGCTTAGATTGAAGGAAGAGAGTGAAAAAGCTGGCTTGAGACTCAACATCAAAAAAACCCATATAATGGCAACAGGCCCTATCAGTTCCTGGAAAATAGATGGGGAAGAAGTAAAAGCAGTGACAGACTTTACATTCTTAGGATCAAAGATCACTGCAGCCATTAAATAAAAATGCAACTGATTCTTGCGAGACAAGCTGTGAGAAACCTGGGGAACATAGTGAAAAGTAGGGACATCACCTTTCAAGCAAAGGTCTGCATAGTCAAAGCAATAGTATTCCCAGGGATGGGCAGCCAAACATTTTACTACCACACTGTGGGCGGAACTGATGTCGTGGGTGGAGCCGATGACATGATGTCATGGGTGAAGCCAATGACATGGGTGGAGCCAAAGGGAAAAAAATAAGTACAGTACACATAAAAATACAAATTAAATACACATAAAACACATTAAAATACACATAAAACACATTAAAATACACATTAAAAATAAATAGACATTAAATAGACATTAAAACACAAAAATAAAAATTAAATACACATAAAACACATAAAAATACACATTAAATACACATAAAACACATAAAAATACACATTAAAAATAAATACACATTAAATACACATTAAAATATACCCACCCACCCCACACCCAAAGGCGAGTCACTTATCCTGGGGAGCAGGCTGTAGGGAGCTTCAGGCTAGCAGCTGCTCTTCCTTCTCCCCGCTTGGGAGGACAGCAAGGAGGCCGCCAAGGGCCTCAGCAGCAGTCACCGGTTCCTCCGTGGCCGCCCGACGCTCTGTGCTGCCATACTCCAAGCAGTGGATGGCTGCTTGGTTCGGCAGGCAGAGCGTTGTAGGCATGCATGCGTGCCAAGCGTTGTAGGTGCACATGCACACTGAGCACTGTAGGTGCACATGTGCAGTGGGAGAACAAGTGAAAAGGTAAGCCCCCGAGGTGGTTCCCCCCAAAAGCTGCTACTGGTTCTCTGGGACACTGGAAAAAGCTACTACCGGTTCTGGTGAACTGGTGCGAACTGGCTGCTGCCCATCACTGGGTATTCCTGGTGGTAATGTATGATTGTGAGAGCTGGACCATAAGGTAAGCAGAGCACAGATGAATAGATGCCTTTGAAATGCGGTGTTGGGGGAGAGTTTTGAGAGTACCCAGGACAGCAAGGAGAACTAATAGGTCTATCTTAGAAGAAATCAACCCTGATTTCTCCTTGGAAGGTCAAATAGTGAAGATGAAGCTAAAGTACTTTGGACACCAAATGAGAAGAGAGGACTCATTTGAGAAAGCCTTGATGCTGGGAAAGGTGGAGGGCAAAAGAAGAAGGGGACAGCAGAACATTAGATGGCTAGATGGTATTGTTGACACAATGGGCATAGAGTTGGGCTGGTTGAGGAGGATGATGGAGAATGGGGGTGCCTGGCATGCAAGGGTCCATGGAGTTGCAGGGAGTTAGAATCAAATGTGCTACTGAACAACAACACAAGAGAAAAGCTAGCATACTTTAATGTATATACAGTACTGTTATGTCAGAATACATGATGGGTAAGAGTATCAATGTAGTGTGCCTTGTATACCACTTGCTAAGAAACACAAGTGGGAAGGTGTTGTGCTGTTCATAGCTTGCTTGTGAATTTCCCATAGGCATCTGTGAGAACAGAATGTTTGAGCTGATTCAACATTTGCACTCCTCATGTTCTTAATATTCTTATATAGGATGCATGACTGAAACAGATGCAATATAAGATTTAGGCAACAAGTATATTGATGTCAGTTTGTATGGTTTAGTAATCTGAGCACAATACTTGGATTGAGGGGACATAAAGATTCCTACCCAACCATTTTACTTATCCAATGATCTTGGGTCAGTGTCTCTTTGGTCTTCTTAGTGATGAATGAGCATGGATCTTATTTGAGATTCTGTCCACACTTATTCATAAACCCCCACCTCTCTTGTTCTTAATAAATCAGCATGATCTTAAGAAATGGTTCAAAAACAATTCAAAATCTTGTAGACATTTTTTTTGTAGTTGTTTGTTGTTCAGTCGCACAGTCGATTCCGACCCTCTGTGACCCCATGGACCACTGTCCGCCAGGCACTCCTGTACTCCACCATCCCCCTTAACTCACTCAGCTCTGTGCCCATTGTCTCTACAATACCATCTAGCCATTTCATCTTGGGCCGTCCCCTTCTTCTTTTGCCCTCGACCCTTCCAAGCATCAAGGCTTTCTCAAGTGAATCCTCTCTTCTCATTTGATGTCCAAAGTACTTTAGCTTCATCTTTATTATTTGACCTTCTAAGGAGCAGTCAGGGTTGATTTCTTCTAAGATTGACCTATTTGTTCTCCTCGCTGTCCAGGGGACTCTCAAAACCCTTCTCCAACACCACATCTCAAAGGCGTCTATTCTTCTGCGCTCAGCTTTCCTAATGGTCCAGCTCTCACAACCATACATTGCCACAGGGAATACCATTGCTTTGACTATGCAAATTTTTGTTTGCAATGTGATGTCTCTACTTTTCACTCTGCTCCCCAGGTTTCTCATTGCTTGCCTCCCAAGAATCAGTCGCCTTTTTATTTCATGGCTGCAATCACCATCTTCAGTGAGCTTTGATCCTAGGAAAGTAAAATCGGTTACTGCTTCTACTTCTTCCCCATCTATTTTCCAGGGACTGATAGGGCCTGTTGCCATTATCTTGGTTTTCTTGATATTGAGTCTCAAGCCAGCTTTTTCACTTTCTTCTTTCAACCTAATCAGGAGCTTCTTTAGGTCCTCCTCACTTTCTGCCATTAGGGTGGTATCATCTGCATATCTCAAATTGTTGATGTTTCTTCCAGCAATTTTGATCCCAAATTGTGATTCCTCCATCCCTGCATTGCGCATTATGTGTTCTGTGTATAAGTTGAATAAGCAGGGTGACAAAATGCAGCCTTGTCTTACTCCTTTTCCTATTCCAAACCACTCCGTCATTCCATTTTCTGTCCTAACTGTTGCCTCTTGATTCATGTACAGATTTCTCATGAGGCCTATAAGGTGTTCCGGTATTCCCACCTCTTTAATTACTTGCCACATTTTGTTGTGGTCGACACAGTCAAAAGCCTTAGTGTAATCAATGAAACAGAAGTAGGCTTGTTTTTGATATTCTTTTGTTTTTTCCATGATCCATCTTATGTTGGCGATGTGGTCTCTAGTCCCCCTGCCTCTTCTGAAACCCGCCTGCAGTTCTGGTAATTCTCTCTCCACATACTGTTGCAGTCTATCCTGTATTATCTTGAGCATCACCTTGCTAGCGTGAGGGATGAGTGCAATTGTTCGATAATTTGAACACTCTTTGGCATTACCCTTTTTGGGGAGTGGAACGTATACCGATCTTTTCCAGTCCTGTGGCCATTGTTGTGTTTTCCAAATCTGCTGGCATATAGAATGCAATAATTTGCAGTTTTTTGTAGTAGATTAGCTCTAACATTGAAATCTATTGAACCGAGCCCTTTGCAGGGAGAACTCACTGCTAATTGATGTTGTAAATCAACTGCCCCTGTGGCATAATGGCTAAAATGAATTTGTTGTCATGTGCTGTCAAATCATCTCCAACTTATGGCAATCCTATAAATGAAAGGTCTCCAGAAAGCCCTATCCTCATTAGCCCTGCCCAGCTCTTGCAGACTTAATTCTGTGGATTTCTTTAGTAAGTCAATCCATCTCACATTTGGTCTTCCTGTCTTCCTGCTACCTTCAACTTTTCCCACCATTATTTTCAAGAGATCTTGCTTTCTCATAACGTGTCCAAAGTTGGACAGTCTTGGCATCATCATTTTTGCCTCCAAAGAGTTCAAGCTTGATTTGTTCTAGGGCCCACTCGTTCATCTTTCTGACAGTCCAGGTATCCACAAAACTCTCTTCTAACACCGGGAGCTGCACTGGCTGTCAGTGTGCCTCTGGGTGCAATTCAAGGTGCTAGTTATTACCTTCAGAGCCCTACATGGTAGTGGCCCAGGATACCTAAGAGACCGCATTGTCCCAAGGACATCTGCCCGTCCCACTAGAGTGGACCGGAGAGGCTCTCTGGTTGTGCCATCAGCTAGAGAGGCTCATCTTTCTAGCACTAGAAGGAGGGCCTTCTCTGTGTCTGCTCCAGCCCTGTGAAACCTCCTGGCAACTGAGCTGTGCCTCCAGGCAGAGCTGCTGCCCTTTCGGAAGGATGTAAAAACCTGGCTGGCAGGGCAGGTCTGGGGTACTAGAGGCACAACGACCTCAGCCTGCTGGTTGGTTTGACCTCCCCCACTGCTCCCTTAAGTTTTTAAGTTTTAAAATCATACAAAGTTTTAGTCGTAGTTTTAATTGGCTTTAATTATAGATTTTAAGAACTTTTAGAATTTTAACCTATATAGTTTTGATGTTTTTAAGATGTGTTAAACCGCCCTGGAGGAGGGCAGTATAGAAATTTAAATAAATAAATAAATAATATTCAAAACAAAAATTTCTTTCATGTCAGTTTCTTTACTGTCCAGGTTTCATAACCATACATGGTGAATACAAGCATGTGGATGATTTTGGTCTCCAGTGACACCAAGGTATCTACAAAGCTCTCTTCTAGCATCATATTTGAAACAAGTCAATTTTTTCTTTACTGTCCAGCCTTGACACCTGTGCATAGTGATCAGGAATACAAGGCTCCAAATGATCTGGGTCTTTGTCTTCAGTGACACATTATGACACTTAATGATATTTTCTAATTATAATTCTCTTCGTTGGTTTTTGTCTTCTTAATATTCAACTGCAGTTCTTCTTTGGAAATTTCTTCTTTCACTTTCACCATAAGTCATTTTGTGTCATTGCTGCTTTCGATCAATAATATGGTTTCTAGTCCAGCTTTCCATTTAATATGTTTTTGTGTAGATCTTAAACATTTAATGAGGATAAATGCACATTAGAATATATACCAACTGCCAGGGGAAGAAGAAGCCAGGGCAGGATGAGGACCTTGCTGCCCCTCCCTCTGTGCCTATACCAACTGCCAGGGGAAGAAGAAGCCAGGGCAGGTTGAGGACCATGCTGCCCCTCCCCCTGTGCCCACCCCAACATATTGTATTATAATGTAATGTAATGTATTGTATGTAAGCCGCCCTGAGTCGCCACGGTGAGTGGGTGGCAATGTAAATTTGAACTAATAAATAAATAAATAAATATTTCAGTTGTCTGTTAAGTCATTGAAGCATATATTATAGCATCCTTTTTTGTTGTTATTCAGTCTTACAGTCGATTCTGACCCTTTGCAACCCCATGGACCATTGCCCACCAGTCACCTCTGTCTTCTACCATCCTCCTCAGCCAGCCCAGCTTCGTGCCCATTACATCTACAATACCACCTAGCCATCTCATTTTTGGCTGCTCCTTCTTCTTTTGTCCTCCACCTTTCCCAGGATCAATGCTTTCTCAAATGAATCCTCTCTTCTTCTAAGATTGACCTATTTGTTCTCACTGTCCAGGGTACTCTTAAAACTCTCCTCCAACACCACATTTCAAAGGCCTCTATTCTTCTGTGCTCAGCATTCCTAATGTCCACCTCTCACAACTATACATTACCACTGGGAATACCATTGCTTTGACTATGCGAATTTCATCCTACCTGGCCATTTATCTACATTCCAGTTTTTTTCTCATTAATAAAGTCAAGTTCTGCCCCAAGATGAGTTCTGTCAAATGCTTTAACTATATATATTAGGATTAATCAATAATTGCTACATTTCTTCTCTTTTTGAAAGTTTAATTTATTCCATACTATTCAATACTATTATCGGGGTACACAGAAAGAGCCTCCTTGAAGATTGTGATATTTTTGAACCACAATCGGGCATACCCTGATATGGCAACCTTGTGCTGCCAGCTAATCTTTCTCACAGTAAGCCAGGCAAAAAGAACTGCAGAATGAATTTATCAACTTCATTTTGCCAGTTTCACGTCTGGCCTAGACATGGAAGAAGGATACTACTATCACCACCTGTCTTCTACTGGCACTACATCGTTAATAGTGGCATATCAAATAAAATCAAATATAGTACAGTAGTTGTTTCATTTCACCTTTGTGCTCTCACCCTCCCTTCCTTTTTGCATATACTATCTGCTAAATGCATTGAAATAAATGGGGCAGCTTTGCTTAGATGAAGAAAGTCTGTGTACCCTTTCTATTCTTTCATCTTTCCATCTTAGATGTGGGCTGTTGTATTTATTTGTTTTATGCAGCTGTTACACTTATATTGCTGCTTTCTTCCAGTTAGCTCAAGGTTCTGTTCCAACCCAGTTGTGTGTGTTGTTGTTTTTTAACAACAGCCCTTTAAAACAGAAAAGAATGAGTGGGAAAAAATAACCTAGCGAGTTTCATGTCTCTATGGTAGTATTTTCCAGAGAGGAAATAATTGTGTTAGTCTGTTTTAGCAGAAAGAATAAGACTCTTCTGGAATCTCAAAAATTCATAAGTTTTGCTTGGTATAAACTGACAATGATGAAGTGAGCTGCAATCCATGAATGTTTCTTCTTCTTCTGCCATACTCAAATACAAATATTGGTGATCAGCATAGTGATCAGCCATAAAGACTGTCCTGAGAATATAATGCAGTGGTCTTTCATCTGCCTTCCACATCACAGCATGATACCCGTACCATTTATCTAGTTCCGTGAGTCACTTTCTGGTCCTGAGCCCTTTTGGCACACAAAGTCCTCCTCAGCCCCAGGCCAGTAATGATGAAGCTGCTGCTCTCCATCAAGATGGATTCAAGTGGGGTTTATCCACTTGTGGGCCATCACCCTTCTCTGTGGACTTTGGCACCCAAGGTGGTCAGGTTAGTTAACTGCCACCTGACAGTCGGTGCTGAGTTACTGGTAGTGTGGTCTACTCTATTACCATAGCAGAATAACCTGGGCAGACTACTGTTTATGCCCAATAACCATGATAGTTTTGTTAGCAAAATTAAACTTGAGAGTGTTTTAGGTACCACAAAACCTAGGAGGTGACTACATAGTGCAATAGATTCAGGTACCAAATTGGGGGGGGGGGGGGGGAGCTAACGGGTATCCAGTTTCCTCACACTCAGACTCTCTCATTGTTACTGTAACTGGCTGGAATGGATCCAGAGTGAATGGCTACAAAAGCCTCCACATTAGCACAAGTGGTCAAACGTCATGAACTATGGCAAATGCTTTTTGATTTTCAAAAGTAGAAGCCACAATGGCAAAGTCAAAAACTGTGGATGAGGAGGGGAAAACTGTAGGCCTTGTGTAGTTAATGGGGAATAATATGAATTTGACTGTCCCAATTCAGGAGCCTTTCCTGCATTATTTGTCAGTGTAGTCATCCCATTACTTGACATTTCTCTGAGGATTTCAACCTGATACGTCCAAACCTAGTCAAATATTTCACAAAGGCATAAGAAATATAGGTTGTATCTGTCTACAAGCAGATTGTAGGGACAAGTCTTGTGCTTTTAAATTACAGGTTCCTTACTTAATGCTTTATTTTTTGATAGATATCTTCTACATTTTAAAATATAGGTGTCATTATAATCACAAGGGATTATTTCATATTTTAATTTTCTTTACATTTATTAAATGTTAAGATTCATATAGTATATTCTCTGTAGGTTTGAGGATAGCTAACTCTCAAAGGAAGACACTAATGTCATCTCCATACCAAACACATTCCACAAATAACATGTCACTAAGTATTTATGTTGCTAAATAGCAATGCCAATCACTTAGACACCTGTGGGGGAACTCACACTTATATAACAAGGGGGATTCCCAAGGTTAATTGGTCAATCACCCACCACCTTAGAGAAAGGAGAAAGGTGACTTTCACATGGAAGTGGATTATGTGATTATGTGACAACAACACCTGCACGGACACCTGAGAATTTCAGGTTACATCATTTAATGTCTGGGAATTTGGTTACATCATAAACACCTGTTTGGGTAAACAACACAGTCAAAAAAATGAGGTAACATTGCTTAACATTCTGGAGGAGGGGTGTGAGGGCCCCCAAAACATATTTAAACCCCAAAATTTGAGGGTTCAGCAGCACCAATTGGGAGTAGGTGCAAGCCTATGTTACTTCACATCCAGACTATAGATCCATAAGGAAAATATCCTAATGGGGACTTTCAAGCCTATAGAGAAGCAATGCTTTCTTAGTGAAGTTAGCTATTATCTTTATTTTATTTAGCTTGTTAAGTATAGAATAGGCGATTCTATCACTGAGCCATGATAGTGTATTTAGGGATTGAACGTGTAGTTATTGATTGCTTTGATCTACATTTTGATATATCTTTGGATGATTCTTCTTCAATAAAAAGCCTCAAAGACATCAAGAAAGCCTTGTCTTTGAACCAGAAGAAGAAAGGGAGTTTGGCAGAGCAGAGCGGACCTGATATAAGGTCAAACCAAGGGCTACATCTTTGCCCCAGCATAGCCTTGGGAAGGGGACTTTTCTCAAGGGCTGATAAGGTCTCTATGGAGATGGAAAGGGAGTGAACCTTTCTGATCCACTGGCAGGCCTGGAAAAGTATCTTTTCGAGATGTCTCTGCCTTTGAAGGTAAATCTGTTGGAGGGCAGCTTCCCAGGGCCTAGTCCGCTCTGTGTGCATGTGGGAAGGTGGCAATATAAAAGACTGTTATTCAGCCTTGCTACCATACTTGCTACCACATTCCTGCCTAAGGTGCAGAAGTGTCATCATTCTCATTCCCAGCGCAGGACAAGGGAAGGTGTTCTCAGGGTAGGTGGGCCGCTGAACCTAGAGGGATCACCCTGCATGGGTACCCCAAGTCTGTGAGACACATTCATTCAGATTATTGATACTGGAATTAAAAAAAACAGTGATTAAGAGTGCAAATGAAACATGTGTAGAGAGATGCTCATTTCAGTTGTCAATGCAGAGTGAAGTATAATATTTTAGATGTCTGTGTTAATTAAATAAATATGTTGGTGAGAAGTTTGGTGATTCTAGCTGACTGAAAAATGAACCAGGAAATTTATTTCACTAAACAGGGTGGGTTAATCATTGATATGGCAGTTCATTGGCTGAATACACTTTAAAAGTGAGTGGCCTATTTGCTCACAAAATGAATGGGTAGAATAACAGCTGCACATTTTGTCATCTTCCACTAAGGTTAAAGCCTTTTCTCAAAATCAAACCCCTCTACAGATACTGTGGCTGAGATGACATCACCTGTAATAAATATAGTGGCTGTCATGATACAATCTGCCTTCTGCTGTCTCTGGATTATAAACAGCAAAATATATTGCAATAAGGAAAGCTGTTACTATGAAAGTCACATAAAAACTATGATCTTATTTCAGTAAAGTAATATATAGTTTTAAAACAATATAGTTGGATTTTTGTCTGTTAAAATCATATAAAAAATATTAGGAACAGCAGCATCAGATCAGAAGCAGATCCTTTTGTCTAAATCAGAAATGCCCAAACTATGGCCCACAGTGCCATTCCATCTGGCCCATGTCACCCTCGCCACTCCCGGAACCAGAAGTAAAATGTGCCTACGCATGCACAAAACACTGTCATAAATGACCCATGGCTGTTGTAAATGCATTTATGACAGCTGCAGGTGCATTTACAGCAGTGTTATGCACAGGTGCAGGTGTGTCTGACTTCCACTTCTAGTGGGAGGAACTACATGACTGGCTCGCTCAACCACATGACCGGCCCATGGGCTGAAAAGTTTGGGCACCCTGGTCTAAATTGCTGGCTAGCCTAGGAAAGCTATTCTCTAGCAAGTACTGTATTGCAGTGAAATTCTGAATGGGAACCATCTCCAAGATTATTCTAAAGCTCTTGTTGCTTGGTTTATGTGTGACTGTGTATTTCAGAATCACTCACTCACACAACCAAGGAACCAGATAGGCAAAGCAACATTTTAGGATTCCTAGACGAGGGCAAACATCCCTTTCCCCTTTGCTGTGGACACTTGTGGAGGAGAAACAAACTTAAAGGAGTTATTGATAGGCAAGCTTCAAATTGAAAGATGTCTGATATTGTATTCCAAGAGCTGGATAAAGTGGAGATCAAAATTCGAGAGCAGTAGAAAGCAGAGTCCTGAGTCCCCGTTTGATTCAAGCGTTTGTTTGTTTTTGTTCGTTCGTTTGTTCGTTCGTTTTCAGCAGACATTATTAAATACAGTACTCTTAAGTGACATGGAAACCTGAAAGGACACACATTCACCCCACAAAAGTATAGTGTTCATGTTTTACTCCTTATGTTGTCAACATGATAGACTACTGGAAGATGGGCATATATCTCGTCCTTGAACTCCCTAAGGTCTGCACCCTGTCACTGCTGTACCACAAAAATTATTCAGGTTTCATAATAGAAAACATGGTATTTCCTGTAAAAATAAAAATATGCCTGAAACAAAAAACCCTTGCTTTAAAGCACAACCGTGTTTTCATGCAAGCTTCCATAGTGAATCTGTGTTTCGAAACAAGGCGCACATTCTGTGTTTTGTTTATTCTCTGATATGCTTGAAACACAGACTAACACAGCTACTATTCCAAAAAATTATTTTTAACAGAAATTCTAGATATTTTAAGCCACACATTTGGCAGAAATGAACAGAAAGGAATAAGTAGAAATATATTCTGCCAAAATAAAGCAAGCTATTCCTTCCTTCTTATAGCTGGATCTGGATCAGGATCAGTTGTCATAACCAGTACTGGTGGAATAGCTATGCTATGCAAGTAACAGTAACTTCTTCAAGTCTGCCAGATTTGCTTTCCTGATTGCTTCCTGTGAGTTGCTTTTTAAAAATCAAAATAAATTCAGCTATATTTTGGAGCACTGAATGATGCTGTTGGAGTATAGTGCTTAAACTGGCCAGGTTCAAATGATGTAAATTATGTAGTTAGTTAGTTTAATTTATGTCAACAAGAGTTGTGTTTGCAAACGCTCCCTGGAAAGTCTTTCCACTGGCGAGAAGTCTGTGCCAGCTCTTGCTGTGAGGTTAGAAAAAAGCTACCAAAATGTCTTACAGAAATATTTTAATTTCTTTAGCGGGACTTTTCAGAGAGGACAATTGAATTATTAATTATGACTATGTTTATACAATAACACTTTGAGCAGATTTGGGAATTTAATGCAAACACAGAACAAAAGCAGAAATTATTATGTTACAAAGGCATTTGGCAAACACAGGACAGTAATCTTTGACTACTGTAATTTAAATGCTTAAAAATAGCATTTAGTTTCTGCTACAAATTCTCTCACTGGACACAAAGCTGTTTCTTGAAAAAGAACTGTGTCATTATGGAAGGGATTTAAAGGGTACATTCTTCCAGCTCCTTTTACCATTTTCGAATTTCAGAGGGGGAATTGCCTATTAATAATCGGCCCTCCAGCTTTTTCCAGTGCATGTTATACCTATAATCATCTCAGTGATGTTTTTGGTTGCCACGGATCCCCAATGGCTTCACCACAGGCAAAATTAGGGTTGTTTTTTCAAATAAACAAACAATATGATTTTCTGCTCATGGAAGAGTACTGCTCCTGCCATGTAGAATTTTCTATCAGGCACAACTCAGCTGTGTGGCTTTGATGGTTCGTTGTCAGCTGCTGATATTTCATGGCAGGAACAAGATGATGCTTGTCGCTATATGACATTATTGTTTGGGTATATGTGGTCTGGGAGGAAAGGCATGTGTGAAAAGAAACAAAGGAAAACACTTTGCCCACCATCTTGGTTCCTATCTCAAAACATCCCTTTGTGTCCAGTGCAAGAATTTGTACCCCAAGTATTGCAGATGTGGCACTCCAACACTCCTGTTCTCCCATATCTGCAGCTTTGGTTCTGCTCATGGCATAGATAGGCTAAGCCAGGGGTTCCCAAATTTTTCAAGCTGAGGGCCGGGTCACACTCTCTCAGTCAGCCTTGAGGGCCAGAGGGCCATTTTGCCCTGCCTGAATGATGGGGCTGGCCATTTTGTCCTAACAGCTTCAAATGGTTGGCCATTCCCCCCCGAATGCCCTTGGAGGGTTGGGGGCCACATGAAATGGCACCAGGGCCCAGATTCAGCCTTTGGACCATAGGTTGGGAACCCCTGATTTATAGGATTGCCATAAGTTGGAGATGATTTGACAGCACTTATAGCAACAACTTCACCTTAGCACTATGCTACGAGGGCAGTTGATTTACAACATCAATTAGCAGTGAATCATCCCTGCACGGGCTTTAGGTTGGGAACACCTGGGCTAAGCCATTATGTTACACTTTTATAAATTTACTAACTACACTGTAAATTCATATATTCTTGCTATAATATATAAGTGTCAATTTACTCTGTTAGCAACTAACGTAAACAATAAGTGCCTTGGTCCATGAAAGCTAACATTAAAATACAGAAGTTAGTCTTTAAGGTACAGTATCTCAATGTTTTTTGTCCTTTTATTTTGTTTATTCTCTGATATGCGTGCACAGACTAACCCTAACACTTCAAAAATATATATACTCAAGTATAAGCCTAGGTTTTTAGTCCCAAAAATGAAGCCCAAAAAGGGGAAATGGGTTATACTTGGGTCAATGACCATGAAGGTACCAAGACCGCATTGGATTGAGATGTGTCAAAAGTTCAATTAATTTTACCATATTATCATGTACAGTATTTTGATTATTGAAACTCACTAGCAGCTGCTGCATTTCCCATCCTCAGCTTATACTCGGGTCAATCTATTTTCCTGGGTTTTTAGGTCAAAATTAGGTGCCTTGGCTTATATTCAGGTCAGCTTATACTTGAGTATATATGGTACTTTATTGTTTATATGAAACCTTGTTTTGACATAATCAGTTATGCCATATATACTCATATATACCCATGTTAAATAATGTATATGTTTTAGAGATAATTTTTCCTTTGCTATGTTTATTGAATCTCAATAAAAGTGTATACCATTACTGTAGCAGGATGTCCGGCCAGATATACATTTTCTTATATATTTGGTTAATATAGAAATAAGCTAGGAGAAAGAGTAACAGGCTCCTATCCCACTCAAAATAATTGCTGATAGTCTCTAGAACCTATTTAATTGTCTTGCTAATCAATGCTTCATTAGCTTAATTGGGGTGATGGACAGTGAATCATTTTGTGTAATGTATCTCAGTTGCAACATAACTAATACAGCATGTTCAAGGAGTTTAAATAAAGTGTTACCTGTTATTTGCTATAAACAGGTGACAACTAGAACATGCAGGGTCATTCATTCATTCATTCGATTCCTTCAAATGCATCTTTGTGCTGTCTTTTAAAATGCTGGGAAAGGTGGAGAGCAAAAGAAGAAGGGGGATAGATGGCTAGATGGTATTGTAGATGCAATGGGCACAAAGCTGGGTGGGCTGAGGAAGATGGTGGAGGACAGAGGTGCCTCACAGGCAATGGTTCATGGGGTCGCAAAGGGTCGGAATTGACTGTGCGACTGAAGAAGAACAACCCGCCGGGGGTGGGTGCGATGGGTCATGACCTGTCAGTCAGCTTTGAGGGCTGGATGGCCATTTTGCCCTGGCTGCATGATGGGGGTGGCCATTTTGTCCCAACAGCTTCAAAGGGGTGGCCATTTTGTTTCTTGAATGCTCTTGGAGGGGTGGGGACCACATGAAATGTCTTCATGGGCTGGATCTGTCCCAAGGGCCTTAGGTTGGGAACCCCTGTTTTTTAAAAAATAGTAATAATGATAATTTAAATATGAGATGTTCCAGTTAAATCTTGTTAGAATATGGCAGTGGCAAACAGATCACAAGTATGGGGAGATGCTACCTAGCAATTACATGGGGTCTAGAAAATGCTTTCTAATTCCTCCCTGCAAGAATTAATAATTTTATTTAATCAGAGATGTGTCTTCTTTCTTTGTGCATTCTTCACTAAGTAAAATTGTGTTTGGAACTCCTTTGGGTTTATTCAGAAGCTCTTGCTAAGAATGATATGTATGTGAATTTTTGAGTTGTATAGTCACATCAGTTCCTGATAATAAAGGATATACTACTTGTTCCTCACAGGGAGATCTGATTGTATCAGACCACCCACAAGAACTCAGAAGTCTAGGTTATTCCCCAGCTGACAAAGTTATTTTATCAACAGGATATAGCCTGAGAGGTTCTGTACTTTTGCAGTTCAGTAACAGTTTAAACCATCTGGATATCTATGTTGCAGGAATGCAAGGCAAAAGCAGCTGGGTTATTCTACAAGGATTTATTCTTCTACATTGCATTTAAAGTACGTACTTCAAAGTTGTTGAAAACATATAACAAGGGCATGGTTCAAAAGTTTTAGCATTAAGAATCATAGAACACTATAGGTGCACGCTTAAACAATCATAGAACACTATAGCTTGCACCTATAGTGTTCTGTGATTGTTAATGCTAAAATTTTTGAACCATGACCACAGGGACATAAAAGTAAGAATACAAAAATGTTTTGGGTAAAAATCCAAAACATAAGGTACTTCAAAAATATTGTTGATATGTAACAGGTACAAACTAAACTCAAGTAACAGGCAACTATTTAAAAATATAAGTTACAAATCAAATCAAATCTTTATTAGTTACGAGTTATAAACTACAGGCACTGCCTGCATGATGAGGGCAGCCATTTTGTCCCAACAGATTCAAAGTGGTGGCCGTTTCGTTTCTCAAATGCCCTTGGAGGGGTGAGGGGGACACATGAAATGGTGCCATGGATCCAACCCATTGATCTTAGTTTGGGAACCCCTGCTATGCACTGATAGTAACTCATTCTCGAATAAGACCCCTTAAAAATCAACCCCACCCCCCCAGGGCATGTGCCCCACATTGGGAACCATGGCTTTAAAGTAAAAATGTTAAGGTAAAACCATTCTTAGACTTTAAGTCTGTTAAAATGACACACAGAAACATTAGATTAAGATCTCACCCAACTATGCCTGTTACAATCCATGGAGGGAAATTCATACTGTCCTGTCTGTCTTCTTTCCAAGCTTTCTGTTTTTCAGGGGTGTCTTAGGTGTATCATTTTCTAACAAATGATAGTCTGATATTAAATGATCTCATACACATCTGTTAGATGCTTTTTCCATATTGGGATGTTCACATAAGCCTAGCAGAACAGACTTATATGATCATTTTCCAGTTACACTGAACTTTTTTGCTTTGACTTGTGTTTAATTTAATTAATTTTTTTAAATTTCCAATTTGTATAGCCGCCCAACTCAAAATGACTCAGTACAGCTCACAGCATTAAAAACAATACAACGATACAAAAAACATTAAAACCACACCCATAAAAACCCAATTTAAAGTACTACAAAAATTAAAAGACCGAGGATTAAAGAAAAATGATTAAAAGAGGGAGCAATGTTGCTGTTATTTTATCAGCCAGCAGGTGGAGGTCACCATCTCACTGGTGCCCCACACCTGCTTCACCAGCCAGGTTTTTCGTTCTTTCCTGAAAGGCAGCAACTTGAGTCGGAGCTCAATTGGCAGGAGGTTCCATAGGGCTGGAGCAGACACAGAGAAAGCCCTCCTTCAGGCTTGCCTCTCTAGCAGATGGCACAGTAAGAGAGTCTCTCTGGTCTGTTCTGGTGGGACGGTCAGATGTTCTTGGGGTGACACGGTCTCTTAAGTATCCTGGCCCACTATCATATATGGCTTTAAAGGTAATAACCATGGGGTGAAAAATCTCTTGGAGAAGTTCTGGACATGCACTTATCAATTGTTCTAAACATTAATTCCCATTTTTTTTTGTGAAAGTGAGAATCTATAACAGGAAAATCTGATCTAAAGAAGATTGAATAGCACCAATGTAGGTGAAACAAAGGAGATATTGCTATTTGCTTTTGATAGCTTTGGGCAAAGGAGAAAGAAAAAAATAAAAGTAACTGGCAGTTTCTAACAAAGAAGTAGTTTAAGTGTCTCTTGAAATTGGTTTCCTTTGGTAATGTAGATTGCCCAGCATTTTAATTAATTTTTGTGTGAATGCATCCAGAAGAGTTAATTGGAGCACTTTATAGGTATACAACATAATTTTCTGAAATTCCACTCTGCAGAGAAAACAGACACAAGGAGGGAGTAAACTAAGGAACCAAAAAAAAAAAATCCAATCAGTGACTGAAAAACTCACCAATTAATGTTTTGTTGTTGCTGCTTCTCTGTTAAATTTGTCAGTATCTATAAGGATCCTGGAAGTGTGCTCTGCCATGATGAAATGCCAAAAATTATTGGGATCAAAAAATTGCCCAGTACTTTTTACATCCTTGCTTCACATTTTCTATGAGTGGTATATTCGTGTTTGTAACAATAGAAGGGGGGAGGTGCTGCATTTTGACTTCCCCCCTCGTTGTCTTTCTGCTATACATCTCTTCAACATTTTGGAAGCTTCTTAGCTGCCCATACTTTCTGCTGTGAAAAAAGCCCTCTGGAAGAAATCACCTAAGTTTTAATACACAGGAAATAGGCCCCCAGACATGCCAAATGTACCCATCCTTGATTTAAAGACTGGAGAGAGAGTATCATAGATATAATTGCAGCTGTTTAAATGGATCATGTGATTAACATTAAACCACTCCAAAGTGATCTTTCAGTTAGTGTAATTGTTATGTCCTACCTGGGATTGCAGTGGCTCAAGTGGCTAAGACACTGACTGGGAGTCAGCAGGTCAGCAGTTCGATACCTGAATACTGCAGGATGGAATGAGCTCCCGTCTTTGTCCCAGCTCCTGCCAACCTAGCAGTTCGAAAGCAAGAAATTGCAAGTAGATAAATAAAGACCACTTTGGTGGGGGAAGGTAAACAGTGTTCCATGTGCTCTGATGTCTAGTCATGCCTGCTACATGACCATGGAAACGTCTTCAGAAGCAGACCGCGCTGGCTCTTCGGCTTTGAAACAGAGATGAGCACTGGACCTTAGAGTCAGAAACAACTGGCTTTTGAGCAAGGGCGACCTTTACCTTTACCTAAAACCTTTCCCAGTGTTCACAAAGTAATTTCATTTTGTTTAATTAATTATAGCTTTCTTCTTTCATTCTTAGATTAATTTGTAAATATTTCCATTGCATGGTCTCTTTAACTTTCAGTCTTTAGATCTATAGATGATCAGCATAATTTGATTAGTGTTTTTGATTCAAGTTTCCCTTCAAAGACACTGGAGGAGGGAAAAGAAGTTCAGTCCTGTTCCGAACTGTCTGAAATACTAATTAGGGGCTCAAGCCACTGTCCTGTCTTTGAGATATTTGCTGCAGCATGAATGTTGAAAGTTTGTATGAGTCAAATTGATGCATTTTAGCTTTAACCAACACATCATATATTTTTTACTGCTTTAGAGTTTTTAAAACTGAATCTGAGTGAGTGAGAGGGAGAGGATTAATCTAATTAGACTGGGAATTCTTTAGGTAAGTAATCTTAGACACTGTGATACAAAAGCAATTGTCTTCACAGGATGTGATGGATTCAAATGAAATAATTCTATAGATATGTCAACAGTGAATAAACAACCAGCTGTTTAATACAGTTTGAGACTTTCAAAAGCAATTGACAAAATACCTCATGAAAGGAAACAGTATAGTGGAGGATTAGAAACTGGTTAGAAGAAGCTGAACACAATGAAAGACAAACACTGTGTGCATTTCAGTTTTGCCCAAGGACTTTTTAAATTCCTTTCTAAATTAATGCTTCAATACAAAAGAACAAATTTGCAGTTGGCAATTATTTTAGTTAGACATGACTACTTTCTGGGAAAGAACAATGAGAAATAAGCAGTCTTAATAACAGAGGTGAAATGTAGAGCTGGTCAAACACACCCTAATATTCAATCAGACCTATGAATATTGCAAAATTAAATCCAGTGGGGATAAAAATTACCTGAATGAGTTTAGGCATAGGAGGATTGAATTCATGGGTAGAGTTAATATCCTGGTGTGTCATGAGCGAATACCTCATTCTTGGACTGTTTACACTGAAAATACTGTTTAAAGCAAAACAAAACACCTCTGTCTATATGTCAAACTATGCCCTTCAGCCAGATCTGGCACCCAACCAATGCCAATCCATCTGGCCCATGAAGCCCTCGTCACTCCCAGAAGTGGAAGTAAAACACACACCATATGGGCGTGTTTTACTTCCATTTTCGTGAGCAATGAGGGCTTTGAGGGCCGGATGAATTGGCATCGGGGGCTGGATCAGGCCCCCGGGCCAAAGTGGCCGGCCCCCTGAACCATATGACTGGCCCATGGTCTGAAAAGTTTGGGCACCCCTGACATGTGACTGAAATCATTTGGGAAGACATTACTGTAGCAGGCTGCATATATTGTAGGTTTAATTCTGTGTAGCTTTTGAAAGAAGGACAGAAGGATGAGAGGACTGACTCCTCTTTCTCATGAATTAAACAGGTGCCTCTTTCTGTTGGAGGACAGACACACACCACACTATGTATCTTGGGAAGGCTTAGTCATGCTGCTCACTAGTTTAACATAGAGAACACTTTTCTATTATTAGTCCTGCAGTAAGATTCAACTGACATTTCATTTAGTTTCTGTAGATTTAATAGTAAGGGATGTCTTTTTCGGTCAAGCAATAGAATGTTTAGAACTGGCCTTACTAGTATTTGACTGGTTCCCACATTTTGTCCAAAATTGGTTGTGGCTTTGATTCCTTTTCTTTCTGCTAGTTGGAAGAAGCTAAGAGTTTTACAATTTATGAAATAAATTATAGCTGGACAGAGAATTGGTCTAATAAGTTACATCAGCAGGCCTTTGTAAAACATGGTTGTAGCAAAGTGGCAAAGAAGGGAACTAGGTATGAATCTGCCATAATTTAAGAGTCTCTGTCTCTGTTTCCCAGATAGGAGGTCTAGCAGCAACATAACTACAGTAATACCTCGGATAACGCTAAGACTTGGTTCCACAAGTCTTGGTGTTATCCGATTTTTAGTGTTGTCCGAAGCATGTTAAAATCCTATGGGATGTATCGGATAACGTTAAAGCTCCATAGAGATACATTGTAACCGCACAGGCTTTACCGTTTGTTATCTGATACATCCCATAGGACCTTAACGTTATTCGATCCAATTCTCCTCCCCAGATTACTTAACGTTATGCGATTTTAGCGTTATTCGAGGTAAACATTATCCGAGGTATTACTGTATTTGAATGACTTACAAATTGAGATACATTGAAAAGTTTGGCTGGGATGCCAATTTCAGAGGCCATTTACCGATTCTGGACATCCTAAAATGAGAAAAATGAATTAGAGAGTCAAATTCTTCTTAACAAATTTTGTGTGAATCAGACAATTACTTTATAATCACATGACTTTGCTTTTAGCTTTGTTTTGGAATGTTACAAAGTGAGATGACCCTGGAAGTATACAAAGTGAAGGGTAACAATTGAAGTCGGGTTTCCCCTGATTGGGCAGGATATAAATGAAAAAATTAAATTAAATTAACACTTGTTGTTGCAAAAGAGGTCATGCTCTTACCCCTTTATGGCAATGGACAGAAGGATTGTTAAAAACAGTTTATTCACACATTGCCAGATCCAGAGCCTAGAAAAGTTACTTTTTGGAACTCCCCAAAAGTACTGCAACTGCCAGGATCCTATATCCAGCATAGCCATTATCTGTGTAGGCTGGTGGATTCCAGGCCCTATAATCCAGAAATGTAATATTTTCAAGCTATAGATAGATTTTAAACAACCCCTGGTGCTTTTTCTCCATGAAATAAAACGAGGTTTGATGGGTACAAAGAAATTAATGGCAGTGGCTTGAAAAAGCAAGTACAGTATAGTACAGTATATTAAATATGGCATGTAATGTGTTGAGATGTGTCTTAAATATCATTTAGCTGTACTTTTAACTGTACCTCATTACTGGAGCTTTCATCATCTACACATGTTGCAGATCAGCTTACTTTTGTTTTATTTATTTAGGGGTAACCACATGTTTCATAATCAAGCCCAGTTGCTTAGACATGGAGATTAGAAGGAATTATCTCCTTTGGAATACATAATTTGCTGTTAGCTTATATCTATAATGTTTATGTCTCATCTGGTTTGATTCTTGAGGCAGAGGTTGTTTTATTGCAAACCAGAGGTTGAACCCGTAAACTCAGGACTTCTGCATTCTGAGTGGTTGCTTTACCATTTAGCTATAGTGGTTCAAAGTGAGCTGTCATTTTTTTTATTATTTATTTATTTATTTATTTATTTATTTATTCGTATTTCTCCACCGCTCTTCTCACCAAAGTGACTCAGGGCGGTTTTCAAGTCATAAAAAACAAAACAAAAAACAAAAACATGACAGTAAAAAACAAACACTACCTAAAAACCTTAAAACTGTTAAAATTAAATTTTAAAATTAAAATCTAAAAAGATTAAAAGCACACCAAATGCTACATCTTACTAATTTAAAAGTAGAGGGAGAGAGGGGCATTTTTGCTGTTATATTCTAGCAGTGCCAAAACAGTATCAGATAGGATGACTAGGCTACCAAAGAGTAAGATGATGCATCATCCATTCTATATCCAAATCTGACTGGACTAGCAGTTGATTCTTACTTCAGGATTGGCAGTGGTACTCCATTATCTGCACTATACCTAAGAAAAAGTGCTCTGTTTACAGTTTTGCCTATCTCACATTCTTCACCTTGGGCTACTTAAGGGAAGTACAGTACCTGATTTTGGCTAAGTGGTAGAGCTGCCTCTATCTGTTAGATCAGGGATGACCAACCTATGGCCCATGGGGTGGACTCGGCCCATGGCACCATTTCATGTGGCCCACACCGCTGCCACCCTGGAAGTGGACGCGGATGTGTTTACGACAGCCATTGATGTGTTTTATGGCAGTATTTACAGCTGAGGGGGGACCATTTGCTCAGCTGTGCGGATGCATGGTCAGGCCCATGGTGTAAAAAAGGTTGGGAGCCCTTGTGCTAGATTCTAAGAGTCAAACAAAACAGTGCAGGTTTTTTTTTTGGCAAAGGTCTGTTTGGTTTAGTATGCAATTTGTACAAGACATTGGCATTGTTAGTTGCCACCCCAAGAGAGGTGGGAAAAAAGTCTTGACAAGGAAACGTGCTTCTTGGTGGTGGCTCCTCTGCTATAAAATAACTTACATCCTGAAATCCATCAAGCACCTTTCCTCCAGGCTTTTAAGAACTTTTAAAGAAGACCTTCAAAAATATTCTCCCTTGGATAGGACTATCTAGTCTGATTTTATTTAGTTAATTAGCTGTTGCCTATTTATTAATTTGTTTTGTTATAAATGTGGTGGGTTGTTGGTGGTGTGGGGCTTGGTTCTGTCGATGGCTGAGGTTCTGTCGATGGGTGAAGGATTAGTGTTTTGTATTTTGTCACCTAGAGTAGTGCTTGTCACTAAACTGGGTAGTGTATAAGTGTTAACAAATAAATAAGTAAATTGTAGGAGGGAAAATTCACCTGAACATTCAGTTTGGCTCTTAATAGAGACTAGTATTCTTGAATAAGAATTTTTTAAAGAGGATCCACTCCTGTCTTAACTCCATTCTTCTTAGCCTTTTGGCTAAGATCAAGTGTAGTATCAAGTGTGTGTACTGTCTTCTTCTTTTCTCATGTTCCTATCAAAGGAAAGTGAGAGACCAGAAAAGTTCCTCCACCAAAGACCCACAGTGTTACCTGAAGAGTTTGAGCACCAGTGCAGTGCAGCACCTTTCTATCATGCAAGGAGCCATCATGCACAAGGGCTACCTAGCACAGTTCCTTTCTGTGTTTAGCACTGTCTAATCGAAGTATAACTTTTGCAGAATCTCATTAAACTACCTGTGCAATTGCTGAAGGGAAAGATTAGGATTTCAGTACTAATGAAAAGCAAGACACAAATCAGAATTCAAGTAGTCTAGGTCAATTTGATTGGGAGTTAAACTGCACCCAAACAAATGTACTTGTAGAAATGAATTGGGAACTTTGAAATCAGTGCATTTCAAGCAATCAAAGACACCTTATCACTCCTCCAAAATGACCTGCTTAAAGAAAATTGAAGTGCTCCATCATTCAGATAGCAATGCAGTTCATACACCCAGAGTAGTGATCACCTTTAAATTTAAGCACTTAATTTAAGAACTTCTGTAATTTTAAATTGCTGTGTGCCACTCAGAGTGACAGACGGTGACTGGAGTGCTTCAGTAGTTTCAAAACACTTCAGTGCACACTTGAGAGGTATTTTTCTACAGAGATTTATGGAAAACTAGCTCAGATTTTTGTGATTAACACTGAAAAGCGAGAAATGGAACCATAACACACTTGTCAAAATATAAGAAAACTGACTGCTTCAACTCCTTTGGTTTAGACTAGAATACATTCCTTGTTACAATTTGGATTGCCAGCTCCTTTTCCAAGCAAAGCTTCTATGCCTTCAGCAGCTTCCTAAAAAGCAGAATTCTAACGCATGATATCTCAAGATTTGAAAGCAGAAAACCTTCACTTTTTAATAGCTATTTGCCATACAACTGCTAACACTATAGGAACATTATAAAAAGGACAAAAGCCATTGGCAACGAACAGAGTAGTTTTTCACATCTAACACATGGAGTATCAACCCTACCCAGACATTCTACCTGAAGACAGCTTGGAAAAGTTTCTTTATAAATGAGAAGATGGAGGAGTTTTGGAGGTGAGAAAAACAATTTTTCCAAAGATTATTCCTGAACAGAGTAAATGAACATGAGTAAGACCTGGCAGGAACCGGCAGGATGGTTCAGCGAGTTGGGTACCTATCTGTGGAGCCAATGGTTGAGAGTTTGATTTATTACTATGCATCCTGGGTGGGAAACTAGCATATACAGCTGTATCGTCCCAGAGCATCCCAGGAAAAGTAAACAGAATGCCATTTCCAAATGTTCTACACCTAGGATACCCCGAAAAGGGTTGCCATAAGTCAGAATCGATTTGATGGTACTCATTCAAGAGTAGCAGGGCTGCATATACTTGTCCTGCTTCCATCTCACTAGTCCTTCCCACAATGGATATCTTATGGGGGTTTTGTTTGCCCTAACTTGAGTAAAAGTGGACACTAGCAGAAGTCCACAGCAGATTTCTCTACTTAACATAAGAAGGTCAGGAAGACAAACAGGAAAAACTAGCAGGATCATGGCAAGGTAGGTTTTAAGGAAATTGTGCTCAAAATATTTTAAGAAAGTCATTCTTCAAATGTTGATTAATTACTGTCACTGGAATTGATGAAAACAACATGTGGATGATTGCAGAGAGTCCAATATTGTTTCCTGCAGTGGCTTGAACTTCGTAAAATACACCATATTTTGAAATCCATGAAGCCTCAATACTCTGGTATTTTCATTTTTAAACTATGAGCCTTTTTGCTTGTAGATTATATGAAATATGGCTTTAATTTAAAATTTCATATTTAACATAAAAAAGCTCTGTTGCCATAAAAGTGGAATATGCGTAGAGGTCCTGACAATGGTATAGAAGTAAGTTTGGAAGTGCTGCTGCTCGTCATGGCAGTCCACATAAGAAGCTCTCCCCCATATGATGAGTCAAAAACAAACAAACAAACAAACAAACAGGTGAAGGTCTTGTAATCCTTAATTGAACATTAATAAAATTCTTGCAAAAATATCCCTTCTAGGGAAAATACATTTCTTTCTCTACAGCGAACAGCCAGTCTACACTTGCCTTTAATTTACATTTTCTGTTGTTTTTGCTGTGGCTGGGGGCAGACAAGTTACAGTGTTTACACTTGTTAACTCTTAAAACACTTTGTCTTACCTCTTTTACTTTCATGTCACAACTATTTGATTAAGCAGTAGAGCACCTTTCATTTTGCTGTGATTTAAAGTCACCCTGATATCTGAACAGTATAAATATTTAAGTCAGTGAGTAATATCGATGTAGGCATTGGTTGAATTGTAGGCTTTGTTACTGCTTATGGTTACGTGACATTTGCAATGAGTTATACTTTTTTCAATTTTTTTCTTGCTACCCTAAGTAATGCAGCACAATTTCATTATACTGTAATCTATTATATTATAATTCTATTTTACAACTTAGTGTTCTATCGTTAGGCCAGTGGACTGCAGTACTGCATTTGGATAATAGAAAATACTCCCTGTAATCATCTGGTTGCCTGCATTGAAAACAGGCAGAGAAAGGGGACATTATCACAAGGAGGGTCAGAATAATTTGCTGTATGAAAAAGCATAGCCATTTGTCTCCAGGAATTACTGAGCATAAGTATAGATGAAAGAACTTCTCTGTTGAGATCTAAATTGTACTGCCATAAAGATAAGGTTTCCACACAGAACAGAAAACTCCCCCCTCTCCCCAAAATGGATTAAGTCTAAAAGAACTTGGGGAAAATGGGAAGATTGGACCCTCTAATAGCTGCAGAGAATAATCTCACAATCTTGGAGGCCCCTGTGGTAGATTTGGAACAGCTGAGAGGAGAACGAATATGGTAAAAATCTCCCACCACTCCTCCAAGAGCAGTGTTTCTCAACGTTTGGTTTTTGGCCATCAATTCCCAGAAGCCTAAGTCAATCCCCCAAAGCACTGATCAACCAATGTACTGATTTAGGCTTCTGGGAATTGAAGTTCCCCCTGTGGGCTGTGTGGCTGGTAACCACTGTCACAGAGGTGCAAAGGGATTATTTAAACAAACATTTCATTTCATGGCCAGTGTAAGAATGTTGGAGAAGATTGCATTTGTGACTCTTTAAGCCCTCATGGAACCCATGGGCCTCACTTTGCCCACCTGCAGTATATTTTTTGATGAATTCTAATAGAACATTTGTGTGCAAGTGTCAGAAGTCACAAAATGTGAATTAGCTGTTGACATCTCCAACATCTCTTGGAATTACTACTATCTATTTGATTTAGTCGAACTGGCGTCACATACCACTGGCACAAAATTTTGTAATTATGTTCTTTAACTTTTGTGGAAAGGTTTCGCATAATCCTGTTTTTCACTTTTTCTTCCAGTTTTTCTTCCAGTTTTTTCCAGGAAATTGGGACATATAAACATATGTGGTGGGATTGTAAAATTATCTCCAATTTTTGGCAAAAAAATGAACAAGAAATAGCTAAAATTTTAAACTTTAATTTAAAGTTGAATGAAAAAATTGTTTTACTGGCAGACTTAGAGGAATTGAATTTAGAGGAAAATACAAAGGACTTATTAGCTATTTTCTTAACTTTGGCAAGACAACAAGTGGCCAGAAATTGGAAAGGTGCTTTGAATTTAGAACTGAGTAAATGGCATACTGATGTTTGGGATATGGCAGTTAGCGAAAAACTTAGATGGGATTTAAATATAAAAAGGGAGATATTAAAACAAAATAGATTTTGGGACATTTGGAAACCTTTTTTTGCAGTATACATTGAGGGAAAATAAAGGAGATAAACCTGCACTGAATGCAATGTGTTTTTGGCAGAACAATTGAGTTGTAAGACGGACAGCTGGCAGACTCAAGGACCTTAGTGCACTTGGGTGGTACATGTATTGTGTTATAAAAAGTTGTAATACCATGATGAAGAGAACAATTGGAACAAAGTGTAAAAGTATATTTTACATATACATATAAGTAGAACGGTTAAGAGGTAGATTGTATTGAAAAGAATTGAATTAACTTGTGTTTTTTTTCTTGTGTTTTATTAAAATTGTTATTTCTTCTTTTTGTATAGTAAATCATGTCATTTTGTAATTTGTTCTTTTTTCTTTTTTTAAATATTTTTTTTCTGTTAAAAAAACTTTAATAAAAAAATAAAAAAATGTGAATTAGCCAGTGGGTGCCACAGGTTCCCCACCCTTCTTTCATAACATATCTTGGTTTCTTTCAAGTTCACCATAATCACAGATGACAGCTGAGTTTAATGGTAGAGCTCACTTCTTGATGATGTTGTGAAGCTACTCTATTATGGGGAAACTGGAATAATCTATCCATCTGTTGCCCGACAATGTTTTAAGGACATCATAAGCAATGTTTTAAGGACATTTCCAGGCACAACAATGTGCCCAGTGGACATTTTTATCCTTGTTTTCTTCCTGAGTAGAATAAGTGTCTTGTTCAGACTTGGTTGAGTCCTATATTCTGTTATTCTGTGATATCTCAGGAAATTAATAACACTAAAGTTATTTCCCTACCAATTGGTCCTCTTAGGTAGAATTCATCTCTAAAGAAGTGGCAGTGATAACTCATTTTGAGTTAAAAATGAGCACCTCCACATTTTTCTATCTAAATATATTCTTGTATTTTTATGGGCTACTCCTACAGTTTTAATGGGAAGGCTAGCAGGGCTTTGTTGTCAGATTTACTAAAAATTGCAAGGAAGTCAAAGTAATGAAATTGCAACATGTAGCCCCTAGCCAGTGGTCCATGCTGATTTTTATCCCCACACTGATGCAAGTAGATTCTTGAGAGCCAGGAATGGAGACTTAGAAAAATCATTCATTCATAGAAGAATTTTATTCTCACATGCATGTGTCTAGAAATTTATATCACTTGTTATTTATTTGTCCTTTCTAATGTAAGCATAATATAAGTTAAGTCATATCCAACTCTAGGGTATGGTGCTCAGCTAAAGAGCATCTGCATCTGCAGATGTTTCCATGGTCATGTGACAGGGATGATTAGAATCAGAGTGCACAGAATGCTGTTACCTTCCCATTGAAGTGGTACCTATTTATCTACTTGCAATTTCTTGCTTTTGAACTTCTAGGTTGGTAGGAGCTGTGACAGAGTTGGGTGCTCACTGTTGTGCAGCACTTGGGTCTCAAACTCCTGGCATGCTAACCTTCCAGTATTCAACTTCAGCATCTTAACCATTAAGCCAACACAGCCAAGCCACCATAATTAACCACCAGTGCTATGAGATGTTCAAGTCCTATTTGCTTGAAGATGTTGACCACATAGTCATGACTTAAAACTTTCTACTTTTCAATTCTTCTCTCTAGAAAGTAGAAATTAAAGAAATCTGAATCATGTACACTGTAGAGCACCTTTATCTTTGACCAATGTTTCTTTTCCCTTTCTCATTCTCCATAGCTGAATCTTTCATTTCAGAATACCCTAACCTGACCACATTATGAAGCAATTATAGTTTCATAATTTAACATTTAAAACTCTTAAGACCAGTAATGCGGAAACCATTCTGCCTCTTTGCAGGAAGAAATTACCATACTCAAGAAAAATGATTGAGCAAATCTAAGATTTTGGTGTTCATTCAGTGTCTGTTTTAGACTGCAAATTAATTAAGTGAATGAAGGGCATTACAGATGAAAGGGCTAACATTTTAATTGTTATGAAACTAAACCTCCACAGTCCATTTTTGGCAGTTTGTGCTGCTTGAACAACAACAAAACATTGTCTAGGGAAATGTGTGAGTACAAGAATGGATAGCCAAGATTTACTGGCAAATGAGTGGCATTTTGATTGAAAGCATGTTATTTATTTATTCTTCCTGCACCTAGATTAACAAATTGCTATCTCTCTGAATTATATATGAAACTAGATTTTGTAGTAAAGGAAAAGACTAATCCTCTTGGCAGATATTCTTATATAGGTCTAACATCTTTTAGAAACCAGCTGTGGCCTTTACGATCACAGAGAATAGTTAGCTATATATAATAATAATATCATAGGCTGACAAGTCAATTCTGACTTAGGGTGACTCTTTCCAAGATTTTCTAGGTAGAGAATACTCCAAATTGGTTTACCATTTCCTTCTGGAGTTATCCTGGGACTGTGCAGCTTGTCCAAGGCCATGTTGGCTGGCTTTTCTCCCAGGGGGCACAGTGGGAAACCAAACTCACAACCTCTGGTTTTGCAACTAAATACCTAATTCATCCATTTCTGATGTGTTCATTTAGCCTCTTACATGGTAATAGAATTTAATAACTGATTTAATGCTTCTTACTTCTCTGTACACACACATCTCCTCAAACATTCAAGACATCTGACTGGCTAGAAAGGATATTAGGATATTACTAATGGAGAATTTTAAGTTCAAAAACTATTAGTAGTTTGAAAGACATAAGTCTTTAATTCTAAATATATGCTTGCTTTTTGGCAATGAAGAAATAGAGCCTTTGCAACTGTCTAAAATCAGGCTGGAAAACATTGATGGAAATTCTCTTGAGAAATCATGCATGGATGACAAAAACAGTATGCCTACTGCCCCTGCCCCCTGAGATTCATTTATGTTATACATCGGGGGTGCCCAAACTAGGGCCCATGGGCCGTATCCAACCCCCGCCACCAATTCATCCAGCCTGCACTGCTCTTGCCGCTCATGGAAGTGGAAGTAAAATGTGCCTGTATGGTGTGCATTTTACATCTGCTTCCAGGAGCAACAAGGATGGTGCAGACTGGATGAGTTGGTGTCAGGGGCTGGATCCAGCCCATGGGCCATAGTTTGAGCACCCCTGGTTTAAACAGAGAAAATGGCAGCCTAAAAATCTATCTCATTTTATTGCAAAACAGATTGTAAGGTGCATTTTACTTCTACTCCCAGTGGGAGGAACCACATGATCGGCCCGCTGAACCTCGTGATCGGCCTGTGGTCTGAAAAGTTTGGGCATCCCTGTTATACATAATACTGTACAAAATAAGTGTTCAGTAAAATCTGGAATGTACTAGTTCATGGCAATCAAACTAATTGCTTATCATTAGTCCCTTATCACACTTTGGTACATAGCCTCTGAAGATATGAAAACATTATTTCTGAACAAGTGACATTTTATTAGAGAGAATCTAAAAGCGTGGCTGCGAATGACATGGCTGCCTTTTTCTGATTAATTGTTTCATTTAATTTTTTGGTACAGTTTTGAGTCTACCTAGATAAGGGAGTGAGTTGATGAACTTGGGTTGCTTGCTGTCATGGATCCTGATCAGATATGGGGAATTGACTTCAGAGCAGTGTGACAGAAGTGGATTTCTGTTTGCCAGTTTAGGAAGCCAGACTCCCTTTTCAATTCTTTTCCAAGCAGTGTCTGCACAGCTATGTACCTTAATACACAGGAAAAACCAAAGTTAACTTTTCACAGTAGAACCAATTTAGGCATAAAACATTTTGAGAAAGTAAGGTTCAACAGAAACATCTACTCTGTTCCATTTTCATTTCCTCTCAGTTTCTGTCCTCCACTACCCTGAAACATACAACGCAATTTGCCACTCAATATATTCAGTTCTCAGTTCACTTCTTTTGAAGGCATCTTCCTTACCTCTTAGTTTTTTTTAAAGACATACATGTACTTTAGCAACAAAATACTGTTACTATATGTGGTGGTATTTCACTGTCTATTTAGATCATCAATGCAAAACTGTTCCAGAATTAACAGGTGGATTATATCTTTCCTAAAGCAAGCCTGCCTTTAGTGAATATGAGACCTAAGCACTACATCAAGGAAAACCATTAAAAATCCCAGAATTGCATCTGGAGATACAATTTGGGGTTACTTTCACAGTGGTTTATACAATGATGGGATGCTACTGATTCGGACCGATTTGCCTGAACAGGTAGCACCCCATCAGGAGGGCTCATCGGGGGTGGTGGTAAAACCCCGTGTGACCTGTTTGGTTGCTTCTCCGGTCCCCTCCAAAAATGTTTTTCCGGGCAGCCAAAATGGCTGCCCAGTACTGCACATGCGTCAAACCTCCATTTGACGCATGCACAGTTCTATTTTTTAGTGGACATGTGTCAAATAGAGGTTTGATGCATGCACACTAAAAAAAGAATTGTGCATGCGTCAAACAGAGGTTTGATGCATGCACAGACATTTTTAATTTAATTTTATTTATTTATTTGCTCTGCCCACGACGTCATGATGTCAGCTACACCCACAACGTTGCTGACGTCACGGTGGGGTAGCGAAGATTTTCACAATCCACCACTGAGTTTATATGTATAATTCTATCTAAGGAAGGTCAAATTTTGCAGTGGTGTGAGGTGGTCACCCTTTATGGCCTCAGTAGACCATCTGGCCTCACCCCTCAAGCCCAGTGCAAAGAATGCTAAGACAGGGGGGAGGAAGTAATGTCACCTGATGCAGGAGTTTTTCCACACTCCCCTACAGCATTTGAGATACCAACAGCAACAGGAAGGCCATGGAATTTCCTGGGAGGGATAATGTTGCAGTCTGGTCCCACTCACCTGCTTTTATAAGCTCTGTCTAAAAAGACTGTGTCAAGGAGCTGAACTTATACATCTCACTCACTTCCCAGGAAGGGGATTTTTAGAGACCCTAGTGTGGTCAACTGGGGCCTCAACTGAAAGGATTACACTCAGGGTTAGTACCAAAAACTCAACCTTCTGAGAAGATGGGAGAAGAAGTGGTTGAGGCTTATGTTATTCCTTCACTAAAAGCTTCACTGAAAAAGGAAATTAAGCTGGAATCCAGAGTGTTCTTGTCTAAGGATGCATGGCCAGCAAAAGTGGACTAAACGTAGACAAAAATAAACAGGGGGAAATGGACATGACAAAATTTATTGAAATATGTTGGCCACATGACAAAGAGCACAATGAATCTGTATTTCTAGTGGTTGTTTGGAATGAGGAATTTCAGAAGACAAGTTACAGCTGCTGTAATTATGATTTATGCACAGTTGTTAAAGGAGCAGAAACTCTGTTTCTTTTTTCATGTGTTTGCCTTTTACACGGAGGGAAAGGGTGATGGTGTACAACAAAGATCTTCCTCATCTTGAGGCCGTGTAGATCTGCTGGTCAATAATTCTCATGATCACAACATATGGTGAGATCATGTATGGCTCCCCTCATCATTGGTGATTATTTTGAATATTTCAAATTGTTGAGATTCTGGTACAAGAAAAGACAAAACCGTACCCTTTAAGAGATCTTTTCACCATCTGTGATCTCTCATACACTTGCAAGTACAAAAGGAAAAAAACCTCCATTATACAAATCTCATCATCCCACAAAGAATGTCCCATTAATTTCAGAGGATTAAATGCACCTGAGCTGCATGGACATTATCTGATGCTATCTCCAGATCTGTCTCTTTGGAATGAATGACATAGCATTTGTGCACTGCAGTGCTTGCAGGACTGAAGTAGGCTGGATATTGTGTTTTAAAACTATAGAATCGGTTAAAGAGGAAGAATGCTAAAAAGTGTACAAATATTCCATGATAAAGTGAAACAAAACACAAAAAAGAAAGTGACAAATTGTTATGCTGTTGCTGGCACAGCATGGGTTAACTGCACTAAGGAGAAAGGGAGAGAGAGAGAAACAGAAGCATCATTCAAATAACCGAGTTCAATTACCAGTTCAATCAAGTCAGAAGGATAAACCAAGGAGCATTGTCAGAGTACAGGCTGAGGTCAGAGACCAAGGTCCTTAAGCAGGTAGAGTATACAGAACAGAGAAACACAGCATTGGAAGATCAAGTCTTGTTTTGACAAAAGCCATAGCTGCTGTGGATGGTTCCTTAAGAGTCCTCCCTTTCTGGACTCACAGCTGGAAGTGGTCTGTGTAAACGAGCACATGCTTCTCTCCTTCACACCTGCAGCTCATGTCTCAGCTGACGGTGAAATCTCTTTGAAGTACTTGGCTCCTCCTCCTCCTGCCTACTGAAATTTGGAGCCTAGGTGTGAACTGGCTGAGCTGCTGTCACCTCCTGATCTCTTTGATCAGTTGTGTCCTGACCAGGTAGTTCTGATCTGACAGCAGGCTGGGGAGTTGAATCTTCCTCCCCGAACTCAGGGTCCAAGGCCATCACACAAATGTCCCAGTGTTTTGCAGAAAAAGAGTATATTTTGTTCAAAATTACTCTGTTTTGCAAAAACCTTCACCCTCTTATATTTTGATATAATGTTAATACTATAATACAATATAATATGCAATCTTTTCATTTGAACAGTCCCAGAGTGTGCAAAAGCTCTAGTAATATCAGCCCATGGGAATAATTTTTTTATTTTTTTAGTTGTGAGAACAAAAGAAGCAAAGACTTGCATCCATATTAAAATAATATGGTGAAGGAAAATGTAATCCATACCTTTTGTACAACAGTTTTATTTTTTAAAAAGTAGCCATCACAATGAATTAACAATTGCTTTAATATTTTCAAAATGAAAAAATAGTCTCTTTAACAAAAGAACATTGTTGGGTTTATTACAATCTCAAATCTATCATGGAAAAGAAGAAAAATTCAGACTTCATTGTACTTCTAATAAATCAGTGTACAGTATATTCTGTTTTAATTGAGTTTTCTGTCACCATATATTGAAATGAGGGGATACGCTACACTATTTGAGTTTTCTATTAATATACATGCATTATTGACTAGACATTGAAGTACAGTAATACCTTGGATAACGTTTACCTCAGAAATTGCTAAAATCGCATAACGTTAAGTAATCTGGGGGAGAGAATTGCATCGAATAACGTTAAGGTCCTATGGGACGCATCAGATAACAACCGCTAAAGCCTGTGCGGTTACAATGTATCTCTATGGAGCTTTAACATTATCCAATGCATCCCTTAGGATTTTAACATGCATCAGATAACACTAAAAATCAGATAACACCAAGACTTGTGGAACCAAGTTTTAGTGTTATCCGAGGTTTTACTGTACTAAATTTACTTTGTAGAGAAGCCTGTATTTTATTTCTACCACTGGATATGCTGTGATAAATAGATGTTGGCAATTCATGATAGATATAATTTTGTTAATAATATAATACAATACAATTGACATTTTCATTTTTTAAATAATGACTGGAAAAGTCTAGAATGACAGTTTTGTGTAGACAAACAATGCTGATCCTAGCTGTTATAAATTTAAATGTGATAAGAGCCAATTACTGAAAATTCACATGATTGTTTAGAACACTTAAATATATGGTGGATGAAGTAAACATTGTAGACTGAGACAACTCAGTTATAACAAATACTGTAGATGAAATTCTGCATTCCAATGCACAGTTAGATTTTTTTTCTTTATTTTCATGTACAGTACTTGGAGAGACAGCAATGCAAAGAAAAATCCTTTATTGGATCATTATTAATTGACTAAAATCCTATTGCTTATTCCTGTAAGTCACAACTAGAGCAGGGCTATTGAATCAGTAGGAACTCGGTGAGTCAACTCTTCTGTATGTTTCATTAATTAAATGGACCTACCATAGTTGTGACTTACAACTAAGCAAAATGAATTCAGCTTCTTCTTCTGTGTCTAGGCCAGATGTTAAACTGGCAGAATGAAGCCACATTTGGTGAATTCGCTCTGTAGTTTCTTTCGCTTGACCTAGTGTGAGAAAGATTAGCTGGCAAAACATGGTTGCCATTGCCCGGGGTACACCCAATTGTGGTTCAAAAATACCACAGTCTTTGAGGAGGCTCTTTCTGTGTACCCCATGAATTCAGCTAGTATTAGTTAACATTATCATCTTGGGATGATCTGGATATTTATTATCAATTATCTCAGTGATGGGATGTCAAAAATTCTACTACCACGCCATGACGTCAAGGACGTCATGGGCGTGGCCAATGTCATGACGTCATGACGTCATGGGCGGAGCCAACGTCATGACGTCATGACGTTGTGGGCAAGGCCAAAAAAAAAAAAAATAAAATAAACATGCACACAGACCCGTAAATAACTTAAAGAAATAAAATAAATAAATAAATAAAATAAAAATTAAATAAAAGTACACCCACCCACCCAAAACACCATAAACCACCCACCCACCCCAAACACAAAACCCTCACTTACCCTTCTTGGGGCCGACGACCCCCATGGCCCGGGGCCACACGGCAAGGCACGCCCCATTGCCGCCGGAACCGAGGAGGAGGCGGGGCGCTCCATGTTGGCTCCAATTTTTAAAAAACCGGACCCGGAGCCACTGCCTGCTGCTGCTACTGTCGCCGCTGCTGCCGCCTCCCGCCATCGCCATCGCCGGGGGGGGGGGTGGAAGGAGGAGAGGGAGGGGACTGGAGTGCCGGACCCGGGAGCGTTTCTGTAATTGATCCGGGTAGATGCATTTGCTTTTTTCCCTCCTTCCTTTTCGTTCCGGAGCTGTCTTCCCCGCCTTGCCCGTTGATCGGCTCCCATCCCGTCTTCTTCGTTGCTGGAACCGGAGGAGGAGGAGGCGCGCTCCGCTGGCCTGGGGCGACGGCGGCAACGGCGGCGATGGTGATGGCGGGAGGCGGCAGCAGCGGCGACAGTAGCAGCAGGCAGTGGCTCCGGGTCCGGTTTTTTTAAAAATTGGAGCCAACATGGACATGGAGCGCCCCACCTCCTCCTCGGTTCCGGCGGCGATGGGGACGGCAACGGCAGCAGCGATGGCAGGAGGTGGCAGTGGTGAGAGCACCAGGCAGCAGCAAACGGCGGCAAGCGGCTCCACAGGAGGCTCCAGTCAGGGGCGGCCGGATCCAATTTTTTTTAAATCGGAGAAAAAAATGGCTCCAATTTAGTGCGCATGTGTCAGATTGAGTTTCTGCGCATGCGCACTAAATTGGAGCCATTTTTGCTCCAAATTTTTTTTAAATTTTCCTCCCGGTGAGGCGTCCGATTCGGACGCCTCAAAAACGGTTTTACCCCCACGGAGAGCCCTCCGGAAATCCTTAAAACGGTTCTGTGGATCCGGTCAGAACCGGTGTCATCCCATCACTGTATTATCTACTGGCATTCCTTACAAATCTATTTCAGTGGGTTGGAGCACTTAGTTGCAAAGCCAAGAGACAGGACTTGAAATCTTGCAACTCCAAGGAGAATGTACAGCTGAGATTTTCTGCAGCATATGGCCTTGGTCAAGTGATATGGTGCTAGAACACTATCAGAAAGTGGGATGAATAGGCCTATTGAATCAGTACAAAGTACAGAAGAGTTGATTCACCAAATTCCCATTGAGTCAGTGAGCCTACTAAGTGGACTGCAGCTTACTACACTGCAAAACAGGAGTTCAGTCGAGATGTCACTGGATTATTTAACACCCACACATACTCATTTTTCAAAACTGGAAGTAGATTTCTAGCCACTTCTGCTTTCTTTTTTTCCTGTCCTTTGCTCCCCCACCCACCCACCCACAGGGGTGGTTGGTCACTGGACTCATTGCTTTTGCCCACTGATGCCTTACAATTGGTGTGAAAAGAAAAGAAAGTCAATGATATTACAGTATTCCCATACTGTAGGACAGGTGATGGATATTAAAGCTACTAGCTACTAGCTTGTTTCAGGCAGCATCAAAATTTGGACAAGGGACTTTGTGATTTGTAGCTCAGCCTTTTTGCCACTCTTCTATATCAGTTCTGACATAGTTCTGAACATAGTTGTTTTTCCTCTGCAAGAAATGATTCCTCACTTTTAAGTGCATCTCTGTGTGTCTACATCTGCATGGACACTCATATACAAAAATGTGTGTTCACAAAGATATAGGCAGGCATGTGTACATGTATGCACACACATGCACACACACACAAAGATGAATATGAATATGAATGTGTCTAGAGAAAGATTTATATTTTCCAGTTAAACTGGACTGCAACATAAGAATGAGATGGGATATATAAGATATCAAAGATCAAAAGTTGATCAGAGACCAGAATGGGCTTTCTCAGCAACCTTGAGATTGAAAGGGAGTCATTTAGAGCGAATCTGAACAATCTGTTGTTGCTAATGGCTGTGTGAAGCTGTATTGTTGTGCTTGCTTGTCTGTCATCTTGCTTGACCACACCCTTCTCCCTTTACCCCCTGAATTTGGTGTATAAAAACCATGCCTGTAAGTTTCACTCTTTGTCTGAAGAAGTGGACTTGTTCCACGAAAGCTAACAATAAAAATATAGCAGTTAGTCTTTAAAGTGCTACAGTATTTTTTATTTTATTTTTATTTTGTTTATTTTGTTTTGTTTTCTGATATTTGTTTTCTGATAAGATATTTAGTAATATTTCTCAATTTTTTCCCCATTTATGACTGACATTTGGAGTCCCTTAGTAATTTTATTTTACTTCTGACTGAAGAGGGCAGCCTTTCTTCATTCCTTTCAAAGGCTGTACAGTACTTTGAAATGCCTGTTGTGCATTTTGAATATTCTTTGCATTATTCCATTACTGGAGGCTGGGCTTTTTTAAAAAAATTGTTTTTGATTATTGACCACAAATATAATTAAAATTCTAGAATACAAATTCAGTCATAAAGGGATCTAAAATACAATAACAATATGATATTCTCTGTGTAAGTATGTGAGAGGAAAAAAAGTAAGAAATGAGGAAGGAGTGAAATTATAATGTTTTTTCTATTTGTGGCAATCTTCCTTACTAGCCATCCACTTTAAACCACTAAATGGTGCAATTTTATTTTCAGAATACATACCTAGTATAATGCTGTTGCAACATCAACTTTGTACTATAAGATGTCTGAGATTTATTGATTTGTTCCTGAAAGTTAGCAAAACACAAAGTAATTCTGTCTTATGATACATCATAAAGCAAATGGTTGTTCCACTTTTTGTAATTAGCACAACAGATTTAAAAAATCCTTAAATAATTTTATTGCTCAATGCATTTCAATCCTCAATTAACTGTAGGAAGGACGCTTGAAGTATTGTAAGAATGATAGATTCTCTACACTTATTGGTGTTGCAGTCCCTGAATTGCATATCTTCTCCTGCAATGACAAATTTGAATGCCTGCCTAATATTTGTCCATGTCACAATTTTGATACAGTGCTTTGACTGATTAGGAGGGAACAAGAATGAACTTGACAGGGAGTAAATGTAGTAGCAGAGCAAAGATTGGGAACCTTTCTTTTTTGGACTAGTACTCCCCAAATTCTCCTGCCAACCTAGCAGTTCAAAAGCAACAAATTGCAAGTAGATAAAGGTAAAAGTTGCCCTTTCTTGAAAGCCAGTCATAGCCAACCCTTGGGAGGGGTGTTCATTTATATTTACAGCCAAAGAGCTTGTACAGACATTTATGTGGTCATGTGGCAGGCATGACTAGACACTGGAGCACACAAAACGCTGTCAGCTCCAGTAAGGAGACCACTGGGGGAGAGACGGGAAGTTTGTATTTTTAAAGGATCCTAGAATTCAGTTAGGCTTGCTGGTTCCTGGAAGACTGAATATGAGATGGGATGATTCAATAGAAAAAGTCACAACTTTACATTTGCAAGATTTGAGCATGGCTGTCAATGACAGGAGCTTTTGGAGACCCCGATTCATAGGGTTGCTGTAAATCAGAAGTAACTTAATGGCACATGACAGCAAATATTCATCTACCGAGAAAAAAATTGAGTTCAAATAACATCACTGTCAAGTTAGTGTGCCCCAGCCTCCTCTGACACACTGTCTTTCATAACACATACCTCTCTTATATTCTAGTGGATCAGATAATGTGAATAAAATCAATTAAGAAGAAACTGCTCAATCCATTTTTTGCTTTAGCCAGTTTATGATTCCAATAGCAATACATACATGATTTGAACCTCTTAGCAGTGATCAGCTAGTGAAAAAAAATTGAGGAAGAGATATAAAACACCTAGAAATAATCATTGTCAGTAAAATGTTGTACTCCAATAAAAAAATCTATTCATTATACTTATTCCATCAAAGCTCTCTGCTGCCCTGAGGTTGACGGAGATTCTGGAGGCTGAGTTTTGATGAAATTAGTATAATGATGTCACTTTTTACAAATAGCTCTCACCTGGTGTCACTAATTCTTTTGTTCTTGTCTCAGTTTCTTGTGCGATTGATTCCTATGCAACAAAAGTTATTTAATACAAAAACACCCTTTCCTTTTAACCCACCTCTCAATAGTTTAAGTGCAGCTGACAAGTTATATATATCTTTAGTTTAGATTATTCTTTTTTCTTTTGTGTCACATACTTATGATGCACAACCTGAGCTATGGGGAAGCACACAAATAGAAAGAAAGAAGGAAAGAAAGAAAGTTAATTCACTGACTTTTCCCAATGCTGGGCCAATGGTTTGTTCCCAACCTTAAGAAACCAAAATTTTAAGATTCCAAGATTGGTCAAAAGGCTCAGCGCTGCGTACAACAACCTCCCTTGTCCTCAGTTTTTAGAGAAACAGATGAAGAGGAAAGAGAGCCTACAGGGTTACACAAGCCCACAGTATGTTTGAAGATGCCAAGTTGTTAGACAAAAGGGATTTTTCGTGGCTAGTGAAAAATGCAAATCTCCTTCCCTTGGCAAATCTTCATGCTTTCGTTGGGAGGCCTGTTTAACTTTTTCAAACTCCTTGTATGCTTCTTAGTTCAGATGCCACATAAATAAGCATGACATGTGATGTTTATAAGAATTTAAATCCACAAATAATCTCAGCCATTGTGAATGGTCACCAGATCATAGTCTAATAAAAGCACAATAAAATGGTTTGCAAGTGAGCAAAAACCTGAAAGGAAATAATGATATATGCAAATGACCAACTTGAATATATCACTCAGCTGTGAATGGCTCTCCATTTTAAATTATATATCTTTTTCAATACAGGCACTCTGGGTTTAATGGGCAGTAGGCCAGGTAGTTAAATAACCAATAGGTTTCAGCACAACAACAGTGATATATTCATGGTATCCTTGCCAGAGGACATAATGTTTTAATTTATTTCACAGGTTTATTGTGAGAAGTATACTCCAATGTATGCTTTGTATCTTGATACATGGTACCCTGAACTTCCTAGAGGAGAGGTGAGATTAAAATGTGATAGAAATGAGCAAACAGGCAGACAATTGCTATCTTGTTAGAGAAGGTAGTGAATTTTTGTAGAATTACTTCTTCTTGATGAGACATGCTATCTTGGCATGTTAAGACAACCTTTCAAGAAATGGTTGGCTCCCATGAGACCTTTCCTCTCCAACTTGAGTAATTTATCAATGCTGTTGAAGTTTCCAGATTTTGAGCAAAATATTTCTGTGCAAAGGTCTTTTCCCTTTGTAAAGAAAAGTGCATCCACACAGAAGGTGTGGTAGATTGTTCAAAAGGTTTAAACAACATATTTAATGTTCTGAACTTTGAAATGTCCATACACAAAGGCAGCAGCTATTTCAATTTTACATAAGTGTCAATTGATTCGCATGCAAGAACTTTGAGGAGAGATAATATTTGAGAAAGATAATATTTTGTTTTGTAAGTGAGGAGAACTATGTAGGGTTTCCTAGCCTCATACACTAGGATCAGATAAGTGAGAATAAATAGGCCATTCACATAAAGCGTGAACTGGATCTTGGCAAATTTATTTTGTTAAACATTGATGGCTGGGGGATTCTGTGAGTTTTAATCCAAAATTTGAGGAACATTTAAAACTCTGTAAAAAAAATCCTGTGCTCCAGCTGCCCTGCTCTATCTAATAAATCACTATAAGTAGTCTTCTAAAAAGTTAGTCTGCGCTACTGTCTTGTTTTTAATCTGGATTTTGGAGATATTAATGCTGTTTAATATATATATTTTTAGGGACTGCAGTGGCTTATGTGGTTAAGACACTGACTGGGAGGCGGAAGGTCAGCAGTTCAAAACCTGAGTATTGCATGACGGAATGAGCGCCCGCCTCTGTCCCAGCTCCTGCCAACCTAGCAGTTCGAAAGCAAGAAATTACAAGTAGATAAATAGGGACCACTTTGATGGGAAGGTAAACAGCGTTCCATGCACTTCGGTGTTTTGGCATGCCTGCCACATGTCCATGGAAACATCTGCAAACACAGACAACGCTGGCTCTTTTGCTATAAACAGAGATGACCACTGAACCCTAGAGTCGGATGCGACTAGCTTTTGAGCAAGGGTGTCCTTTACCTAATGTGTTTTTGCTTAATTGTAATGGTATTACAGTATGGCTGGTTAATACGGTTTTTTAGTTAAATGTGGTTTCTCTGTTCTCTTTTGAAAGTCTATAACAAGTTTCACGTGATCTCTTTTAGTGAAAAGGCAAGGTATAAATCTTATAAATAAAATAAATAAGTAGATTGTGAAGTCCTAGCACTTTCTGTCATTGCAAGTCAACATTGACGTCTGAATCATCACTGTGTGTAGACAAGCTCTCTAATGGTTGGAATTTTGTTGTTGTTTTCTATAACAGTCTTGGCAAAACAGCCTTTCTCACCAGAAGTTGGACTCTTTCTTCCAAAATAAATTAGAAATGACAGGAAACAAAAAGAACATCATATAACAATACGACACAGTTGTTAAATTAAAAGGAGACTCATTGTTGTCTCATAGATGAGCTGGAGTGAAAGTTACAACTATAACTGCCAAAAGGAGATAGTAACTATTGAGAGAGGTTGACTTGTAAATTATGTAAATGAACTCTTTCAGAATAAAGAAGGAAAATTCTCTCACTCTAGCCTGAGTTTATTTGAAACCTATAGTGCCTCAATGTTTCCACACATTTGTTGCTAATCATGCCAAATATACCAAAGATGGAGGGGAAAGTTTTTTTTTAAAAAAGCTACCCCAGGATTTTGGATTTCTTTCTCTTAGATTATTTCATGTGAAGTTCCTGGCTTCTCCATCTGTCTCTAAAATGGTTTGTGCCTCCTTACTTCTAGCAAAGCTGGATGTTACATTTTCTGTAAACTGCAATATTTCCTTAAAACAATCTGTAAGAGCATCTTCTCTTTCCCAAACCATCCAGCACACTGTTTAAAGCTCCTTTTGTATTCTGATGGTTTTATTAGAAAGGAGCTGTCTTGAGCTTTTTAAAATTTTATCTCTTTAATTAAAGTAATTTGGATTAAGAGGAGGCAGTTGCCATATTAATAATTCCATAATACAGCAGTATTTTATACTAATAGTGGCTTCAAGGTCTTTTGTGCTTATAAAAAGACTGAACATAATGGAACCTTAATATAAAATGAAGTGGGATGTGTGAAGTATATGGGTTCCATTTTAAATGTCAAAAAGAAGCAACAAGAAACCAAATAACTATGGATTAACTTGCCCATTTTCTTTTCTGTGGTGTTGCTTTTTGCAGTAATGCCATAGCATTGATTTATTAAAACAGGGATGGCACTGCAGTGATTTTTCCCACTCTATCCCTTCATGCGTATTTTAAAGCATATCTAATGAGACTTTAAGATGAACTTTAAATGTGGGCTACAGTTTGTTTCCATGCAGTAAATACCTTTTGGTTAATGATGCATATTGGAATATATAATATAGTATGGAAGTTAGTGATCTTGCTCTTTAGACTACCTTTGGTAGTTTTTCCTGTTCATTTCTTTTAAAATACTGTGCCCTAGGTAGGTCAATAACTTGCTCCAGATCACCAGCCTTTACAGAGCACCAAGATCTAGGGGTGAATCTATTGATGAATAAGAAAATAAATGAAAACACCTCCTAATCCTATTCAGTTTCCTTTATCTGAATGGATAGGATATCCTCTTTCTTTGAGGGACACCATATTCTCTTTCTCCTTTTATGTGGGGAGGGACTTGTACCTATCATACCTCAGGGGTGCACTGGATGGGAGATGGTCTTCTTGTTTCATGTACTAAAACTGCTAATTATGGCTCTGCTGTGCCATTTTGCTTGGGCCTCCTATCCGTCAGAGGGACTTCCCCATCATACGGCAGTAAGATATGTTTGAATGTAGTTTTGTGGGTGACTTAAAACTGCGGGAGCTAGACAAAAACTGGTGTGTTTTCTCCAACAACAGCAAAATGACAGCAGGAAACTCCACCTAGGTAAACAATAAGTTCAACACCATCTAGACCAGTGTTTGCCAACCTTTGGTTTTTAGACTTCAATTTCCAGAAGCCTAAGTCAATTCCCCAAAGCACTGATCAGCCAACTTGCCCCACATTAGGATCCACTGATCTAGACCATATTATGACTCTCTGTTTGTGGATTGAAAGCAGACCATTCTGGCACCTTCTAAATATCCTAATTTTAATTCTAGCAGATGGAGCTACTACCTTGAATCATTGTTTTTTAGACATAATGTTGTGATAGGAAATGGATCATCTAGATTCATTCTTGTTTTCTGTTCCTTTGCCTAACACACTGGATGAAATATATTTATTATTACAGTTATATTGAGATATTTGATGTCCATCTGTGAGTGCCATTGCCTACCCAAGCTGAAGGCTGGCAGGGAATCCCTCCTTTGTCATAGTTTCCATAAACTCCAAACTTCCAGAGCTGTTTGAACTTGACTTTATTAACACTGTGATACAAGGAAAGGAAAAGTGCCATCAACATCCCACCCTGCCAGTCCACTCTGTTGCTCAGTTAACTCCACTAATCCTCTGTCAAGTCAAGCATCGACTGAACCCCAATTCCCATCACAGAGATCAGGTTGCTCACATTCTGTTGGAGTTCATGGAGCTTCAGGGCAGCTGCGCTCTCTCAGCTCCTTCAGTGAGGGTTTATAATGCCAGACAGTCAATAGTGTTTTATTCTCCTGGACCCTGCTGCTTCGTTTTGTGTCTGGCATCTCCAGCACCTCTGCTGAGTTGAGTTAGGATTTGGATGCCCTCTCAGTCATCAAGGTCTCCACTGGGTAACAGCCAATATTAGGGAACCAGGGGACTGATATTGTGTTCTCTCTCTTTGGTGACAGTGACCACCAGCAGACCCTTTCTAGGGGCTCTGTATGTAATATGTTGTCCATATCCCCAATAAAATAGAAGTCCAGCTTTCTCTCACTCTCTCCAAAGAAGTGCTGTCCAACATCTGCCCTTTGCTCTCCTTTATCCCATTTTCACATCCATAGGATACAGCTACCTCCACCCCAAAATGTGTTTTATCACCTTATTTTTCTACTCCACCTGGAGCCCCAATATCTTCACACTCCTGGAGCATTGGTGCTGCAATATCCACCAAGCCCTCCAGTGTGTTGAGGTGAGTGTGAGTGACCTACGATAAGAGTGCCAGGAGCAATCCTCCCCACCCCCTAATACCATCTTTTAGGAGCCTACATGCCATTCTCCTTACAGATACCTGGGGTTAAAATGTTGCAGAAAATACTCCCTTAATATACTGTTATGTCTTGATCCAATAACTTAGTGTTTACAGGCCTAAGATGGCAGTGTTTTTCTTCAGTGATGAAAGTGAGAGCGATGTAATGTTAAGTAATAGATGATGGTAACTTTAATTATCTTGATTTATTTGTTTATAGAAATCTACAGTCAGCAAGACTTCAGGTGCTTCTTCATATAGCAGATGGTCAAGTTCACAATCATATCAGGTAATAATACAGTATATTACTTGTAATACTTCTTTCAATATAATGATATGCTTGATGTCTCTTTGTCTGGTGAACTTTATTGATGTTTAAAGAATTTTTAAGGTCTCTTTTGTCTTATGAGCATATGATAAATAAACTCTGTATTAACGAAGAAAACAATTCCTTTCATCACTGGATATTACCTTCTGGAGCAACAGAAAGCAAAGCTATACAGTCTTCTATTAGATAACCTCTTCATTAATTTGAAGATAGCTGTAATATCACATTTCAGTCTTCTCTTCTGAAGATTAAATGTACACAAATTACTTCAAACATTCTTCAGAAGATTTAATTTTCAGAATCACCAACCATCTTGGTTCTCTGTGTTCACCTTCAATCTTGTCAAGTCAGGCTGCAGCATTGTGTGGCTTCTTATGATGTTATAAAAGGACATTTACAAGCACCATATAATCATTATTCTTATAAGAATCATCCATCATGAGAAAGCAAGACTCATTGGAACAGACAATAATGCTAGGAAAAATTAAAGACAGCAGGAAAGAGGAAGTTTTTTTTAAAAAAATGTAATGGATTGAAGCCATTGTCTGGACTTTACAAGAACTGAGCAGGTCCATTGAGAATAGAACATTTTGGAAGTCACTCATTCAGGTGGTCATGATAACTTAGAGGCATCTTGACAAAACATAACAATAACAATAACCATCCTAATGTTTAAATACTGGATCTAGACATCATGAGTATATTATGTTGACAATTCTCCTAGCTGCAATTCAGAAAAGTAACTTTTCCAAATGACTTCTGACTTGTAGTAAAACTTCACTGTATTTTCTATATGGAGTTAATTTATATCAGGAGTTCTCAACTTTTTAAAGCTGGGCCCTGGGTCATTCTCCTTCAGACAGCTTGGGGGCCAGACGACCATTTTGTCCTTCCTCCACCACATGGCACTTCCTACAGTAGTATGGTGGAGGTGGTGGGGGCCACTTGAAATGGTGTCGTGGGCAGCATCTGTCCCACAGGCCACAGGTTGAGAATCCCTGATTTATATGCTAAAATTTTCAGTAGATTCTTACAGATTTGCTTAAGAATTAAATCTAATTGAGCATTGTTCCTTCCGTTTGTACAGGTATACATAGGATATTCTGCCCTGTTAATAGCAGATGCACACCCAAATTAAAAGAAGGCACCTTTAATATAGCCCATGAAATAATGAAATCCACTTTACTATACTGTATATTGTTAAGACTTGGTTTGTATCCTGTGAGGATTATTGTTTTGGAGTGTTAGAATCTTGTTAGTGGCTGAACAGGGTTGGAAGATTAACTAGTAGGTATATTATTTGGAAATAAATCTGATGCTGGAAAAGCTTTCTCTGGTTATATTAAAACATACTTGTGTTACTATATCACCACTTCCAGTATTATATCTCACACATGGTAATCTTTTTCCTTCTTTTTGTCATTTGTGTTATAATTTCCTTTCCTTTTCATTTCTTTGTTGTAAACTTTCATCTTCATTATTTTGGTTCTAATAAGCATATATACTTTCCTGGTACATATTAAAATGCAAATGCCACCAGTGGAGTTGTGAGATTGGGGAAACTTTTACAACTCCATTGAAGAAAATCAAGGCACATTTTTCCCCACCAGGGCTTTGTCAAACATTATATTCCATGTGATGTCCTATAAGAGTCTTTGTTTACTTTCATATTTAGAAAACAATTTCCCAAAAGAAAACAAGATTATGGTACAAATTCATTCTCTGTACTTTCTCTTTGCCTCATGCTGGGAATTCAATGAAGCATTTTTAATATACATCTTTAAAAGAGCCCATAGAAAAATTAAATAGAACTACATAAATGTGACCTTTGGTGAATCAAAGGACTGTTACAAGTTAAATTGATTTTTTCCTATTTTCCACTAACTTTTATTTCCCAAATTTATGATGGAGAAACAGTAAAGGTGGAAGTCTTTTGTAGGGTATTGTGAACCTGGACACACTGCCTATTTATTTGGAGTGAACTGTGGCTCAATTATCAATATGTATATACCATAGTTTCTGACGTATAAGATGCACCCCATTTTTATACACATATTTGAGGAAAAAATAATTATCTATATTTTTTCATGAATTTCTGAAGGAAAGCCATAGCTGACTGTCAGGAGGGGGGCAGAGATCCAGCAGGCAACAGAGCTCCTTTGGAAGCCATCCTTCACCCGGCTCCAAGCGGCCATCAGGAGCTGCTGAACTACACAAAGGGTAGGGTGGGGTGAGAGCAGCTTTCAAAATAGCCCTTTCCTGTTTCCAGCCACCAATCCTCTGTAGGGGCAGCGGTGTGTGTGTGTATGGGAGGGGGGCTGTTATCAGTGTACAGTAATACCTCATATAACATTAGTATCGAATAACACTAAAATCGCATAACATTAAGGAATCTGGGGGGAAGAATTGCATCAGATAACATTAAGATCCTATGGGATGCTTCAGATAACAACCGCTAAAGCCTGTGTGGTTACAATGTATCTCTATAGATCCCATAGAGGATCAGATAACACTAAAAATCATATAACACCAAGACTTGTGGAACCAGGTTTTAGTGTTATATGAGGTTTTACTGTATATGTTTTTCTGGTGTATTTTAAAGGGGGAAATATGTCTTATATGCCAGCAAATGCAGTAATTATCCTGCTGAGTAAACTGAAAAATACATCTAGCTAACACATGCTAACTAAGAGTAACCCATACTCTGCAATGTATTGTTATTGCTTTTGGTAGTTTTATGTAGAATGCAATATGACCAGAAGTGTCCAAAGATTATTTAACACTGCCACCACCCCAGCAATCCAGATCGAGCATGCTCTAGCAAAGCCCAGAAAGGTGTACATAATTCAAGGAAGAGAGTATTAGTGTGCCTGCATTATATATAGAACCAGTTTGGTACCATTTTACTGTCATGGCTCTATCCTACAGAAGTGTAAATTGTTGTTATTGTTGATATTTATTGTTAAGTCAGAACTGACTTGTAGCAACCCTAACAGGGCTTTCAAGGTAAGAAAAATATTTAAGGGGTGTTTTTTCTCCAGTTCTACATACCAAGTGAATATCCATTGCTGAGCAGGGATTCAATTCCGTGCCTCCTGAGCCTACTCAATCACCCTATCCACTACAGCAAAAGGGTATCCCAGAAAGCAAAAACATGCATCATCTGGCATTCTCAGGTGGTCTTCCAACCAAGTACTAACCAAGTCTGACCTTGCTTAGCTTCCAAGATCAGACAACATTGGGCATGTTTTAGGGTGGTATGACAGTAGGCATAGTTTGGTGAGCTACTCAAAATTCCCTGCTGTACTTCTGTGAGCTACAGCAGAGAATTTTAACTGTCCCATCACTTGCAAATAAAAAAATTCCATAGGATGAAGTTATATGTTCTATTAAATGGGTACAACTCTGCACTGCAACCACACCAGTCTTTCTCTGCCTTTTATTTATTTATTTATTTAGACTTGTTTAGCCACCTGTTAGGCATATGGAACCATACTTTACAGGAGAATATAGACATAACAAAAGTTGAACACATTTTCTTCCATGAGCAAAGACTCCTAGAACCAGTATACGTATGTAGAACGAACATACATTTGCTAGGATGGTTCCTATCTTTAATAATATAAATTAGTCATATAGATATGTTTAATAAGATTAGAGCTTCCAGATCTACTGCCCCTGACTACATAGCAGAATGCTTTTCTCCCAGTTGTTTGACAGATGATAGAGAGATTAGGGTATAACTTAAAGGATCCAAAAACAAAGATAGCTACATGATCCTTACTTGATACAAATGCAGGAGCAAGGTGATGCCTTTATTAGTTCACCACAAAATCAAGACTTTTTCCTTTTGTCTAGAGCCCTATTCAGACATTCCAGAAGCCAGATTTGCCAACATATTTAAGAGAAAGTGCCATCACTATGCACGAGCAAATAAATAAAGCAAAAGAAGATGGATTGACTTACTAAAAGAAGGCACAGCCTTGAGTTTGTAAAGTTGCAAAGGACAAGACATTATGGAGATCACTCATGTTTAGGGTCACTATAAGTTGGGGGCCACTTGACGGCACATAAGAACAACACAACCAGATGGATTTAGCCTGATAAATTTGTTCAGTTTATATGACTCTTAACTCACCATTCAGCAAACCCAATTTGGAGTAGAAATTGGATCTAGGCCTACCTCACACCTTGTGATGTAATTAGTTCTTGTGGATCTCTGGGGTGTATTTGCAGGTCTATTCTCATACTAAATGCTTTGGTCTGGGAAACCTACTGGAGCACTTGAAGAATTAGAACAATATTACAACATCAACCATTTGAATCTTAATCCAAGCAAGACTCAAGTATGTGCTTTGCACCTTCAAAACCGAGAGGCAATGGTTAAGTTGAATGTTACATGGCAAGGGAACTGATTACAGCACTGTTCAGCACCAAAATATCTCCATGTGATGCTTGACCAGACACTCACTTTTAAGCAACACTGTCTGAATATCAAAGCCAAAGTTAGTACAAGGAACAACATCACAAGGAAAACTCACAAACAATAAATGGGGAACTCAACTAGCCACACTGCGCACATCAACTTTGTCCCTGAACGTCCCTGCAGCAGAGTATGCTGCTGTAGTATGGAGCACATCCACATACACAAAACAAGTTGACATCGCTGTTAATGAAGCCATGCATATAGTGACAGGATGCCTTAAACCTACACCAGTTGAGAAAATATACCCTTCTGTTGGTATTGCTCCACCTAAGATCAGGAAAGAAGTAGCAGTGGATGCTGAGAGAACTAAGCAAGACAATGACCCTCAACACCCTCTGAAAAGATAAGAGCCTCAGATCCAGGAAAAGCTTTATGGTAAGAACAAACATTCTTGAGGGTACACAAGAGCAAAACCAAATTAGAAGATGGAGGAAGGAGCTAACTGGGCAAGGTACCTCAAGATATAGCTCAAAATCTCAACCTCCCCTACATTACTTGAAGGACCCTTAGGGTTGGAGTCCATAAATGCAAGACCAACATGCTCAAGTGGGGACTGCTGGCAAACAACAACACACTGTGTGAATGTGGAGAGACATAGAGTCCGGCTCATTTACTGGTCTACCAATTGCTGCCAGAGACATGAACCGATAAGGACTTGGATTTGGGCAATGACAAAGCAAAGAAAGTGGCTTCATTCTGGCAGTCCAGGGTTTTATCAGATCACGAAAGAAGATGTTAAATGCTTACTCTTGACTTGTCTGTAGTAAAGTCATCATATATTGATTTCAACATCTTATTTTCCTGCATAAAACACTATAGTATAGGGAGAAACACACCACTTCCTTGGTAAGTACTATAACAGAGAAATTACTGCCTTTGTAGATTCAGGCTATATGGGCTACAAACCTAAACTAGACTTCTTGGGAGCAAACATATTAGACACAGTTGGTTCTTCTCTGTCACTGTTTTCTTACATCACAGTGTGTTTCATTTGGAAATCTGTTCAAAGACCTCTGCACAAGCCAGCAAGTGAAGAAATCACACATTCTCACATTGCAAATAATGTTGCTTTTGAGTTTTAGGTCTTCAGAAGGTTTATTGAACAGAGAAGTTGCTATAGTTCAGACGCTGTGTAAAGTACTTATGAGGATGTGATGGAAACATTGATCTGTGCTATTGTTTTGAGCTGTTATGTGTTTTCTATTACATTGTTTTACTTAATAAGGTACTTCCATTTAAAAGATTTAAAATTTACAAAAAGAAAACCAAAAACAACTTATGAAGCTCATGAGTATCTTTCAGAAAATAAAAGTAACAGTTTAACAGAGTCAGGAAGCATAAAGCAAAAGGAGTTTGACACCAAAAACACCAACAAAAAGACCAAACTCTCCTGGAAACCCCAGACATTTAAGCCTTTGGAAAGCTCAGATAAATAAGTTTTGGCAATGTGAGGGAAGAGCTTTAGTCAGTTAGAGATTTCAATTTGCAGCATTTTCATTTTCAATAAAGTGGGTGCATATTGGAGATCTTTTTTTCCCTTCTTTTCCAGGGCAGGAACAGATCTCACTTTGCATTACATTTTAGAATCTAGTTAAGTATTGGTGTGTGAATGTGCATGAATATCTTGAGTTTTGCAAAGGGTCAGACTCGGCTATGCGACTGAACAACAACAAAAAAGGTCACATTCTGGCCAAGTTATACTGCTATGGTAATAGCGATTCAACACTGAGTGTCAGGTGGCGGTTAACTAACCTGACCACTCTGAGGACTAACAGCCTTGGGTGACAAAGTCTGCAGGGGAGGGTGATGGCCCCCAAGTGGATTAAATCCCACTTAAATCCATCTTGATGGAGGGCAGCAGCTTCATCAATACTAGCCAGAAAGTCACTCGCGGAACTGGATCAGTGCTATGGGTGTCATGTTGCTATGCGGAAGGCAGATGAAAGGTCACTGCATTATATTCTCAAGATAGTCTTCATGGCTGATGAGGATCACTAATATTTGGATTCAGGTATGGCAGAAGAAGAAGAAGGTCACATTAGAATCAGGATGTAAGTCGCCTCCTTTCTCTCCTTTTGTACTTTACTTTTTAATCCCTGCTGCTACTGGCTTTTATTTTTGCAGCACATTGCTTTTTTATTCTTTCTGTGCCTGCTTGTGGATGTGGCTGCTTTGCTTTGTGATTGGCTATTGGAAGATAACCACTGGTCTAATTTGCAAGTCAGAATGCTGAGACATGAATGTCTGGGGAAATCATATTGTGGAAGAGAACTGGGTTAATTGAAGAGAATACATGTTTCCCTTAACATTTATCTTTGGTCCACAAAATGAGGCCTTGGAAAATGAAACTTCACCTCAATATAAAATATACAAAAATGCTAAACAGAACTGACCTTTTTATATACAAGAAGTCAACATTAAGGGAAACCTTTTAGCTAAATCCAGCTGCTGAAGAAAATTCTTTACCCTTATGACCCCTGTTTGCATTCAAAGCTCTCCACTTGCAATGAAGTCAGTTAATTAGTTCTATGAAATGGCCTTGAGAATCACACCTATCAACTTCTTAAAAATGAAAAGGACAAACTAAAGTTACTCCTTTTTCTTTGGGTGTGGTCCTCTGCCATCAGTATCCCAAAATAGACAATTTTTCTGGTTATGCCCTGAGTTGAATAAGTTACTCAACTATGAAAAAGTAGATTATGTGTTGTGAATCAAATCAATAATATATGGTGAATCTTTGAGGTTCTCTATTTTTTTCTTATATTTTTATACCACCCAAGTTATTGAATATCCACTACTCTGTCTGGTTTTACAACAAAATAAATACTATCCCCAACACACTCACCCACTCCATAATATAACCGATTACAATAAACTAAAAATAACCAAGTTGTGGCCATTAACATCTAATGTTAGTAACTAAGTTTTGGTGTGAAGAAACATGAATTGAGGGGAAATATATTCTTGAAGGTTTCCTTAAACAGCATAGTTTTCATTGTTTTCTAAAAGTCTGAAGGGAGGAGGCCAGGTGTACATCAAGTGAAAGTCTATTCCACAAGGGCATAGTCATCAAACGAGAAGGCCCAGTTCCTAGAAAATACCTTTATTGCCTCTCTTGGACTGGCCACTTGTAGTAACAAGGCCTGGAAGAGTTTGGTGATATAGGTAGTAATTTTTTGGGACAGACATCCTAACAGATCCCAAATCATTAAGGGCTTTTTATTTCAAAACCAATAGCTTGCATCTGACACAGAAAACAACAGGAAGCCAATGCAGACAGGCCAGAATCAGATATATGTTATCAAATAAAATAAATGGATAGATAAAATAAAGTGGGAATGCTTTGGTTGTGACTTAATCTAGTTGTACCTCTGTCCCTCCTCCCTTAAGACTTTTTAAAAAACTGTAGTTGCAGCTAGAGTAGGCACATTTGAAAAATGGAACTTACAAAAAAGTGTTGACACTACAAGTTCCAATTGAGTCAGTGGGCCTATTCTAATTCTCCGTGACTCGGAGAAGAGCCTTCTTGGTGGCAGCACCAATGTTGTGGAACTCTCTTCCAGTTGAGCTGTACCAGGTACCATCCCTGCTATGTTTAAAATACAGCTAAAAACATTTCTTTTTAAAGAGGCTTTTGACAATGTTTTATGAATGGCCCATCGTTAGGGATTTTATTGTGTCTCTCTCCATCGCCAATAGGTTTTCTTTTATGGTTTCTTCAGTGGTGGACTTAAAAAAAATTACTACTACACTGTAGGTATGGCCAGGGGAAAAGCCCTGCATTGCACCCAAATTAGGACTACTTTATTTCAAAACTTGAATGGGCATGGCCAGCTAGAATTTCTGCTGTCAGTTCTAGCGAACTGGTGCGAACCTGCAGATGCCCACCACTGGGTTTCTTGTTTCTGATGTGAATTTAAAAATATCTGACTGTTTTTAATGTTTGAGTTTTATGTTAGCTGCCCAGGGTAGGAAATTTTTTCCTAGGGGGCGGGGTATAAGTATAATAAATAAATAAATAAATAAATAAATAAATAAATAAATATATCGCCCCCTCTTCTGGGCCCACAACAACGGCCTGAGGAAGAAGATGCCAAGGCCTAGCAGTGGCTGGGGACCTTGCCCACTCCTCTGGGCCCACAACAACAGCCTGACGGGAGTTAGTTTGTGTTCTGGTTTGGTTGTTTTATGTGGTTGCATTTTATAATTTTTATTGTACTGTTGTTGTTTTGACTGTAAGCCGCCCTGAGTCGCCTCGGCGAGTGGGCGGCAATATAAATCTAAATAAATAAATAAATAATACTATGTTCAGCAACACACTTTTGGCCATTATCTGATTATTACGTCTTGTTATATGTTGTTAGGATACTTTTTTCACTATTTTTTAAAAATGTGAACATAATTTTGTCCACTTTATTTCTCTGAAATGCCCTGCAAGCCTTCCAAATGTACAAATTCTAAGGGAGGGGTATGTTTGTTCTTGCAATGAGTCTTAGGAGGTGTGAAAAAATCAACTTTGATCAAAACTGTCAAATCCAACATAGTTCATTTCCATCCATATTATTAGGGCAAATGGGACATAAGGAAGACATTAGTAGAAACAGCTTGTAACTTCTGCTACAAGTCCTACAGGAAAGTTCCAAAGACTAGAGTGATTACTGGTTGATGCAGTCACTGTGGAAATTAATGTGGCTCTGTTTACTGTAACAAGGAAAAAATCTTGGAAAGATAAATCTGTGGGTGGGGTGCTTTTTTCAGTTACTGGGGTTCGGGAGAGCACTCATTCATCCATTAAACCTTGTGTTTTACTTTCCTGAAACAATTTGCAAGAGGTGAAGGAATTCTTGTTATGCACACTCCATCTGAGTTGACAGAGAGAAATCCTAACTTAAATTGCACAAATATGACACATTCGCTCCAGTTCTACCCTCCTTTCAGGAACAATTACTTCCTTCCATTCTTTTCTGCCTGGTACAGCTGTGCTGCATTATCAAAACTGAATTACAGCTGCTCATTTAAGTTTGTAAAGAAAATGAATGAAAATAGATTGCATGCTATAGACAAAGGGCATTCTGAATGGCAAGCAGCTCTGTTGATTCCTATGGTTACTTAATAGAACAAAATACAGTAGTACATAAAGATACGTTTAGCCAGTCAAGTAATCTTTCACATTTGATCTAATAGTGACTTTCAAATTATCTTAGAATTTGTTGCACTGATTCTTCCAAGCAATTAAATTATATGGAAAATGGAAATGAATAGGCAGCTACTGGGCACTCTATTTACATGGCAAAAAGAAAACAGAGCACACCAGGCAAAAATTAGAAAATATCAATCATCATCTCTTATCCTTGTCAAAGTGCACTCACATCAAAGAGACAAAATAAAATAGTGAAAAAAGTAACAAGGAGTAAATGTCTAGAATGTTCACATGTGCTTCCTCTGGACACCTAAATAATTATGTACACTACCTTGTCTAAATGGCTTCTATTGTATTGCATATGCACATAACTTTCCAAATACCCTATACAGCAGGGGTGCCCAAACTACAGCCTGTAGGCCAGACCTGGCCTCCAATGCCAATTCATCTGACCCATAAAGCCCTCATTGCTCCTGGCAGCAGAAATAAAACACAGCTGTATGGGTGTGTTTTACTTCAACGAGGACTTTGTGGGCTGGATGAATCAGCATTGGGGGCAGATCTGGCACACAGGCCATAGTGAACCATGTGACCAGCCCATGGCCTGAAAACTTTGGGCACCCCAGCTTTACAGTTACTACAGCACAAAAAGTGGCATATGCTTTATGCATCTGTACTACATGGCTATGTGTATTGTGACCCTGCTTCCACATCACAACAAACCAGTGTGTGAAATGATGGCACCTGGTTTGCTGTGATACAGGAACATATCTATACTAACAAGCCATACGTTATTAACCAATCACAAACCAGAACCTGAAATTGTGGTTAGTTATTGACTTATGAGCTTTGGCTTGTTTAAACTATAGCTTATTGTTGCAACTAAACTAGCAAACAGAGGCTGTCCCATATTTGCTGTCTAATTGCTGCCTGTGAAATAGAACCTGAGAATGTGGCTGAGGAAAAACAAACTTGAATGAAGAAGACAACCCACCACTTGTTTTGTTGTCTGTTCTGCAATTCAGAAGTCAGAAATAGTGGTTAATATAAACCATATCTTATTGTGATCTGTGAATATCTCCATAGTGCCCAGATTCCTAAACATTAGAGGGAGAGCACATAAATGTGTTTTTGACCCTGCCTTCTCCACTATAAGAATCCCAGATGCTATTACAGGTCTCTGAAAGACCTTTATTGAAGACCCTAAAGGGGCACTACTAAACACATAGACACAGTTGGCACAACTGCAAATAATTCCAAAAAGGAAAATAAGTGGTAGACAGCAAAAAAGACAATTGTGGCATTACAAAAAGCTCAGATAGAGCTAAAAATGAAAAAGGACACAAAAGACAAAGAAAAGAAACAGTGGTTCAGCTACTCAGTGGAAATGGGTAAATAATAGCTGATTACAAAGAGAAGGCAGAAGTGCTTACTTTCTAGTTCAGCTCAGTCTTTTCTCAAAAGACAGTCTATGACACTCCAGGCAAATGTGAAGTACAAAGCGAGGCAGCAGGATTGCAGCTTGAGATTGATAAACAATACCTTGTTATTTGAATGATTTCAAAACTCCAGGACTGGATGAACTGCATCCAAGGATGCTGAAAAAAAAAAGGTTGAAGAGATCCTAGAAACAATGTCCAGGATTTTCTTGAAAACATGGAGGATGGGTCAAGTGCCAAAGGATTGGAGAAGGGTTACTGTTGTCCTTATCTTCAAAGGGATTGGGGGAGGAGGAACCAGGTAAGTACAGACCAGTCACCCTGACATCAAAAATTTGGAGCAGATTATAAAGTAGTCACTCTGCAACACCTTGAAAACAATGCAGTAAAAATTAGAAACCAATATGGATTTGTCAAGACCAAATCCTGCCAGACTAATCTTATCTTATTTTCGATCAGGTAACATTCTTGATGTTACAGGGACTGTGGTGGCTCAAGTGGTTGTGACTCTGAACTTGATGACTGGAAGGTTAGAGTATGATTCCCGACTACTGCACGACAGAGTGAGCTCCTGTCTCTGTCCCAGCTCCTGCCAACCTAGCAGTTCAAAAGCAAGAAATTGCAAGTACCACTTTGGTGGGAAGCTAAACAGTGTTCCATGTACTTGGGTGTTGAGGGATGCCTGCCACATGTCCACGAAAACATCTGCAAACGCAGACAGTGCTGGATCTTTGGCTGTAAGCAGAGATAAGCACTGAACCCTAGAGTCATATATGACTGGCTTTCGAGCAAGGGCAACCTTTACCTTTCATCCTTGATATATGGTGGGAATGCTCTCAATATAATATATCTTGGGGTAACAAATGGGCTACCACAAGGCTCAGTTCTGGAATTAGCAGTTCTCCAAATATTATACTGCCATTTTAAAAAAAGGACCAAAAAGATATATGTTGCATATATTTGGAAATGTAGTGCACTATTTATGTATTATATATGGAGCTGGTGTGGTTCAGTGGATAAAGTGATGGGTTAGGATTTTGGAGATTTTGATGCAAATCCTCACTTGGTCTAGGAAACTGCAGTGGGGGCAACATACCTTAGAAAGTCAATCAGGGTTGCTATAAGTCAAATGTGTCTTAATAGCACATAACAACAAGCAGCTGGTATAGATGACTGAATTAGAGTGGCTTGCTGTAGAGCAGGGGTGCCCAAACTTTTCAGGTTGTGGGCTGGTCATGGGGTTCAGCGGGCTGGTTATGTGGTTCCTCCCACTGGAAGCAGAAATAAAACACACTTTCCAACCAGTTTTGCAACAGGATGAGATTTTTAGGCTACCACTTTCTCTGTTCAAAAGAGCCTTGCTTCCAAGGAGAGAGTTCACTGAGATCACACAGTGTGTGCATGTCTGATGGTCCTACATGATCTGCCACTGTGTGGCTGTGGGCAAGCTGCGTGGTCCCACAGCACCACAAGAATTATAGGCTGGCATGTCCAGATAAGTTATACCTAGAAAACACTAGGTACAAATACTAAATTGCCATAACTTGGAATCAACTTGATGACACATTATTAATACATTCTTAGTGTGAATTAATTGCAAGTGGTATGTATTAAGTGCCATTGATAAAACAATGCACATATGATGCACAAAACACATCCTATCTTTTAAAAACTTAAATTAATGTAGTAACAGCAAATAATGTTATTAATCTTTTAAACAGGAAAAATTAAAAAACACTGAAATTGACAGATTTGATCACCAGTAAGCTATACCAAGAGAATAATACTGTTTTATATTACATAATGCTTTCTTGGTGAGCAGGTTAGTCACTGAGAGCTTAATAGGGTTTTTTTGGAGGGAGGAGGGGGGAATAACTATCATATACAGCTGTCCTGTAATGCCTGTGATAGAAAAAGGTAATAGGAAGAAACATTCAAACTGAAGGCTGGTATTTTGTCTTTAATTCACCCTAGTTTGCTTAGGTATAGGAGAACATATGGTGGAAAGGTTACTTAGTTATCTGAAAGCAATGAAAGAGTGCCTGCCTGGTGTAATGGGAACTGCTAAGGACACTGTGTCATTCTTAATGTCAGATCTCCTGGCTATTCTCATTTGTGTTGGAGCCTGAGCCCAGTTTGCTCAAAAGAGAGATTTGTATTCTGGTCAGCCTCAGTGTTCAGAGTTGGTATGCACTTTGTGAGGTCTTATTGATTTATTTGTTTATATTCAAGATTTATACACCTCCCTTTAGCAGTAAAAACTACTAGGGAAGTTTAATAAAGAAAAACAACAAATTCCTGATATACAACAGAGACATTGGCCGCCACAGCCGCAGCACAAATGTAGAAATGGGAAAATAAAGAGCTCTTGTTTTGATGGTATCCCTCCATCAAAATTCCTTCGAGAAAATGCTGCTCAGAAAGAGTGGTTCAAAGCAGGTTCCCCAGAAACACACCTGCTATTTGATCTCCAACCACCAAAGCAGAGACTGAAATCAAGGCATAGCGTCCGAACAACTTCAGCCCCTCCGAACAACCAGCCCCCACAGACCGCCTTAGAACTATGGAAGGTGAGCAAGGAGCTACCAGGTAACTGGGCAGAACCACATGACTCTCTACCGCCTGGCCATGAACAACCATGGTCTGTGTGGTAAGCTTTAAACAGACTGTGTGCAGGAGTAGAAAGATCAAGGGCTAATCTGAGAAAGGGGGTTTCCCTGTAGATGATAGCCTGTGTGAATGTGGAGAAATAGAAACTATCTCCAATATGATACAATGCACATGATGTCCCTCAGTGTGCACTGAGGAGGACCTTATGCTGGCAAAAGGAAATGCTGTTGAAGTGGCTCGATATTGGGCAGGTGTCATCTAGCCCTTTTAAATTCTATTTTGTTTTTAGATGTGTTAATTTTAGCTTTGTATGTTATTATATGATGGTGGTGCATCTGACACGAATAAAGAAAAAACTTAAAACTGTTTCATGGGAGATACTGGATAGGAAAAAGAACATGTCCAGATACACATCGGGTTATGGCAAGGGAGAAGGTTTACATTACAGAAAAGGCCCTCTTCCAAGTTTGAAGCTGCCTCATCCTAGATGATGAGCTTACCAAGAGATGAGGCAAGTGCATATGGTAACTGATGCACTTTTAGGGATGCAGATTTGTTTACACATTTAGATACCGCATGTAATGTGAACAGCAAGATCCTATCTACCTGACTTGAAAAGCTGAAAGGATAAGTTCTGAGTGTTGATGTGTATATTGTGTGTAACTGATATTTAGGATACAGGCCTCTAAGTAGGGTAATTTGGATGAATTGAGGTGAAAGTTATTAGTGGGAGATTTTTAGAAGAGCTAAGGGTAGCAGGGTTAAAGTCTTCTATATCAGTAAAGGCAATGATATCATCAACCATACCCCAAAGTTCACCTATTTCTCTGTGTTTAATTCCTATTCTTACAGCAGATGAAGAGTTGATGAATTTTTCCCCATATAATCCATGTTGTGATCTAGAATATTTTGAAGTACAGTAATACCTCATATAACATTAGTATCGAATAACACGAAAATCGCATAACATTAAGGAATCTGGGGGGAAGAATTGCATCAGATAACATTAAGATCCTATGGGATGCTTCAGATAACAACCGCGAAAGCCTGTGTGGTTACAATGTATCTCTATGGATCCCATAGAGGATCAGATAACACGAAAAATCATATAACACGAAGACTTGTGGAACCAGGTTTTAGTGTTATATGAGGTTTTACTGTACTTTGGTCTTGAGTAAGCTCTTAGGCTCCATTTGCTTTACAAAACACCTATACTTGGTGGAGATGGAATGTTACAGATTTTTTGATGTGGAGTAACATTGTTTCCTGCATTTTTCAACTCATCTTGCAGAGGTTTAGCTACAGAAACTGTCCTGATGAGTTCCTGTGCTTCAAAGATTACCGCTACACCACTGGATCATGTTGAGAGCTATTGTGGGAGCTCATTGTAACATAGGCCCTGAGAGAAGCAATTTGCTTGTGCTACATTGCACTCACAGCATGTGCATATGCTGACGTTTCAACTTATTGCTGTGAACTTCATGATTTGATAGTTTAGGCAGTAATTGAGCTGGTGGCATGTTGCAGCTGACAAAATGAGCTTTTAATGCTTTCCAAATCTGTTTAGTCATAATTATGTACCTCAGTGGCTTGCTTACTAATAGTTCTGTATGAGAGATATTTCTAAACCCTGATGGGTTTTCCCCCTATAGGGAGTAACACTAGAAGAACTGCATTTAGACAAACCTAATGCACTTTCATCAGTGAAAGTCGATGAAATCAACTTCTAAGATAAAATATGCATTATTGATACAGGAAGGCAATGGGTTTTATGGGCTCTTTAGTCACTTTAATCCATGTGTGAATATAAGTTGATAGTCTGCAGCAATAATTCATATACCCAAGAATGAAATTTGCTTTTTAGTTCTCTTTCCTCTCTTTGTGGGTAAATCAAACAAAACTCAAAAGGAAGCAAAGAAAACAGGGTAGTATTGCAAGCAATTATATTACTGCTACTGTCATTATTGCAATGGTTTATAATAAAAAAGCATGCCTGATTCAGACTCCTGACAAACACACAACTTCAAGAGTGTCACTATACAAAGTGGAAAATGCTGGTAGCCATTAGATACAATATAGAGCCAAGTCTCTCCCCATCAATGTTGCCGTTTTTATTTTATGGCAGGTACCTTAAACTAAAATTTGCCATTAAATACAGAATTGTTGTTACTTTTGAAGTCAGAGAAAACTGTTAATGTAGGATAAAAATTGCCTTCCTGGCTTTTTAAATATGTAAACAAAGTTTTCTTTTCCATATTTTCTCTCTCCCCTTTGTTTCTTTGTTATCCTGCGGATAATGTTCATGCCTTTTGTGAAAATGTCTATTGTGAGCAATTCATGAACAGCCAAAGCTTTTGTAAGTCCATGATAAATCTTTTTAGGATTTAGGGGCATAACCCACATGCAGTGATGTGAAGAAAATGACACTACAGTAATACCTCGGATAACGTTTACCTCGGATAACGCTAAAATCGCATAACGTTAAGTAATCTGGGGAGGAGAATTGGATCGAATAACGTTAAGGTCCTATGGGATGTATCGGATAACAATCGCTAAAGCCTGTGCAGTTACAGTGTATCTCTATGGAGCTTTAACGTTATCCGATACATCCCATAGGATTTTAACATGCATCGGATAACACTAAAAATCGGATAACACCAAGACTTGTGGAACCAAGTCTTAGCGTTATCCGAGGTATTACTGTATATCTATCAGCTAAACAGTTGACCAATTCTGCATTCTGTATGTTTTTGGTTAGGATTAAAGGAAATGCATTCTCATCCATACTCTACCTCTCTTCCCTTGTCTCACACCCCCTGTATGTAACCTCTGGTAAAAAAGACTAGGCATCTGTCTGTCAGTTAGTTCTTTAATACTACATGTCCTCTTAATAGGATAAATGGCAGTGACATCAACGCATTCAGTTACAACTTGTAGAGAAACTGGCAGGTTAGGCATTGGATGAAATGGCATCTTCGTTGTCTCTTTTGAATTAAGCTTGTTTTACAAGGATATAGCCTTCCAAGACCTGCTGAATGGAATAATATTTCACACTGCAGACAGATAGGAAATTCAGAACTACATGAAAATGAGCAAAATGAAACCGGGTGTTTTTTGTTAGCAAGATGATAAAAATAGATGATAGCCAGCTTCCTGAAGAAAGGTGATGAGGCTAGAAAACAATATACTAAGCAAGCTGTATTGCTTTGCAAAAATTATTTCCATCCATCCATCTACCCACCCACCCACCCACCCATCCATCCATCCATCCATCCATCTATCACTTTCTGCGATAGAAGAAGTGTACTCCAGTCAAGAGAATAAGATAGCTGCATTCTCCTGCTAGAATCTCCAAACAAGTTTTTTGCATATCTTCTGAACCCATGAAAATTATGGTTTGGACCAGTTGAAATATCAATGTATTTTACCTCCATGTATCTCCTAAACCTATCAAGATGTCCAATTTTCTTCTAATTGTGGCAAACCTACTCATCACCACAATGTTTAATTTCTGTCTCTTTAACTAAAATGGCATGAGATTTGTTGTTGTTGTTGTTCTAAGTAATTATATTGACTTGGGCAAATGAACACTCCAAAAACATTGCAATAGGTTTGCTTGTACAATTTAAAAACCTGCTATTTTTGTCAGTTAAATAACACACACACCTTTACATGACAATAATGAAGTGGACTTGATCCATGGAAGTTCACACTGAAATATAACAGTCTTTAAAGTGCTACAGCATTTTTGTTTTGTTTTGTTTATTCTCTCATATACATGACAAGTGGCTGAAATTTGGGAACATGGCTGATAACATGTCAGGGGACAAAGTTATTGAGCACCTACACCAGGGATTCTCAACCTGCAGTGCCTCCACCACGCCAGAAAGTGCCATGTGGTGGAAGAAAGGCAAAATTGCCATCCGGCCCCCAAAGCTGTCTGAGGGAGCATGACCCAGCCCCCGGCTTAAAAAGTTTGAGAACTCCTGGCCTACACCGTCAGTATATTTTCATGTGGATTCTGCAATAACGATGTGACTTGTGGGAGCAAAATATCCTGTCCTCGTTTAGGTTGTAAATCTTCACTTATTTCATTCTCTTGAGACAAAAACTTGCATTCATTGTGGCACCGTTTTTGTGTCTGGGGGGGAATCACAACAGTAAAAATCTTGTATTTTATGTGGAATACAATGATTCAAATTTATTTTTATACAAAAAATGTTGTGAGTACTATTCCAGATGAAAAAGATGTCACTCATGCAGGAAAGATAATCTTTCATATATCTCATGTTTAAAAACAAGGTTTTTCAGAGTATTGATAGGTCATATTTTATTGATGATTTAAAATTTGCAATTATTCATTATACCTCTAGTCATGATACATGAGAGGTAAAGCATTAATGAAGTAACATTAATGTAAAAATGTATCAGAAAGGGGGGAAGAAAGGTCCTGCAATTCAAAAAGTCTGCCAGCCAGCGTGGCTAGGGATTTCTTGGCCCAGTAGTGAAAAAGGTAACTTTCCTAATACAGTATCTGCACAGAATTAAAAGGGATCAAAGCCATCACCCAAAGGCAAGAATATCCATCTGCTAACCCTAAACAGATACTTCTCTCTGAAGTAGTACATGGTGTACTTTGTTAGCTGCCCAGTACACCATGGGGAAACCTGACACACTGAAAAGGCTTTTCAAGATGACAGCAAGCAAGTGCCACAGGGCATCCAAAGGGGAAAAGGAAGAAAGAAAAATTAACTTCAGAATTGAAGTGGGGAAAAGTCCAGACTCCAGGTCCCAAATGTGACACAGGGACAGAGCAAGGAGAAAACATACTCACATCTTAGTCAACGTATCTGTTCATACTCTTACACAAAATTGTCTTTGAGCTCTAGTTCTAGCAAAGCATTTTTTTCAGCAGCCATACACTTATGGTATATAAATAGTAGCCTAAGTAGTGCTTAGGAAGAGAAATCGAGAGGTCCACTAAGCAGGTGGGTAGGAATCCTCCAAAATCAGCAGGGCTGGCTAATCATGAACGATGTACTAAAACTGCAGTCTGTAGAGTTTTATAGTATTTCTCTGTAGAATTGTGTTTCCCAACCTTTGGTTTTTGGACTTCCAATTCCCAGAAGCCTAAGTCAATCCCCCAAAGCACTGATCAGCCAATGTACTGACTTAGGCATCTGTTTATGAAATGCATTTGTATTATCTTTTTCTTAGCTATACAAACTACTTTCGCCTTTATTTGAAAGCACTTTCAGCATTTGGGTGTATGCCTACATACTACTTATTCCTCATTAAATTACACGTGCATTCATTTTCTATATTTTATTGTTATCCTCATTTTCAATATAGTATTTATTGTTCTCCAATATGCAAACTGAGTTCAAAGCATGTAGATAAATTCTGTATGACAGCAGCACGTCCTAAGCGCCATTGTAATCAGTAGATTACAACTAGAATGTGGTTTGTTGTTGCTGTTGTTATCACTGAAATTCTATACCGAAGGGATTTGCTGTAACAAGGAAAATAACATTTTTCAGAAACATGGTGTTAGGAAACACAAAACAGATTTTCATTCTGCTTACTACATTCTAATATTTGCATGGGGAAGAGAATATTATTTATATTTATTTATTTATTGGTGAAAAATGATGCTATGCTTAACCATCAGGAATGAAATCTTCGATGGGAGACAGTATTTTCTCTGTAGAGAGATAGAAAGAGTCACTGGAAGTGCTCCTGGCAGGAAATGAATCTGAAATGAGTTGTGATTTGTAGCTTTGCAACATGAAGCAGAACTGGCTTGTTTTGACAGGTTTAATGTACATTACAAAATGTTGTCAATAACGTCTAGACAGGTGACTTCATTGGCGTGTGTGTTTATTTAATTAGTACATATGAGTCTTTTGTTTTAGAAAAAAACATAATTTTAATTTATCCATGTTGTCTTAGGTCTTCAAAGTCTGAAATCTGTCTTGAGCTGGTTCTTGCTTCATTTGTATCAGAGCAATGCACAATCTTGAGCTCTTAAAAGCCTTTCATATCTTTTCATTCATCTGGCTATGAAGTCATGGTTGCTAGATATTACTGTTAATATCTCATTTTACACAAAATGGAGATGAGGTTTTAAAGAGTTTTTCTTTTTTATCAAGAGTTGTCATCATTTAAATGTTTTAGCAGCAGTTTATTAGCATATTTCTCAAAGTATCTCAGTCAAGGTTCTTCCAGCTAGAGTAGGGATTCTCAAACTCCGGCCCACAGCACCATTTCATGTGGCACCACCACCACCTCCACCACACCAGGAAGTGCCATGTGGTGGAGGAAGGGCCGATGACCCGGCCCCTGGCTTTAAAAGGTTGAGAACTCCTGAGCTACAGCAATAACCCACCACCCTTTCTTCTAGTTGGTAGCAAATGAGAGTGGCGTTTCTGTCCATACTTAGTTTTAAAACTGTCTGTCTCTTCTATTTAAGAAACCAATTGCTCCTTAAGTAATTGTTCATACATATTTCAAAAGGCTGGAGGGACCCATTTAAACATTTTCTTTGGATCTTCCTGGATGGGGTCCTGGTAGCGCAGAGTTTAGACTACTGTGCCACAGCCAAAACTTTGTGAGTTCAGCCCCCCATCCTTCCAAGGTCAGTAAAATGAGTACCTAGCAAGCTGGGAACAAAATGCTAATTTCCTTATGAATCGTCCAGAGGGGACACTAAGTGCTATGGGGTGGTATATAAGTGTAATTGCTATTGCTATAGGTGAGCAAGGTTAGGTTTGGGGGGTTTATCTCTTTGCCTGGCTCCTTCCCTTCCTCAATAATCATTTCCAGAGGGTTCAGCTTGGGAAGGCAGTTTCTGCACCGTGGGTTCAATGGTGTGATTTGCCACAGGGATCAATTCCTTCCCTATTCGACATCTATATGAAGCTTCTGGGTGAGTTCATTAAGAAATTTGGAGTGCATTACATCATTGTCAGTGGAGGCTGTTCAGGTCCTAGATCATTGCCTGACCATGATAATGGACTAGATGAGGACTAGATAAGGTTAACTCCAGACAAGATAGAGATACTGTACTGTTGTAGGTAGGTGTTAACCAGTCATGTCTGGATGGGGTTATTCTCCCCCTGAAGGACCAGTTTCAAAATCTAGGCATCATTTTGGACCTGATTTCTCTATGGAGAATAAAAAATCTGCTGTGGCCAGGTATGCCTTTTTCCACATGAGGCAGGTGGACCAGATTCTCCCATTCCTTGATAGCAAGTCATAAATTGGTGATCTCTAGAATTGATGCATTCTGTAATGGATTCTGTATGGGTTTACCTTTGGGGATGGAAGCTGCAGCAACTGCAGAATATGGCTGCCCAGGTGTCAGATAGTTGGAGATATGACCAGATTTCCCCAACCCTGGCACAACTGCATTGGTTACCTGTTTGCTTCTGTGATCAATTCAAGGCTTTAGTATTAACATACAAAACCCTAAATGGTTTAGGATCTTGGTACTTGATAGAACATTTCACTCTGGTAAATAGTGCCCAGACAACTAGGTTCTCCCACAACTTTGTGCTGTGTCTGCCTGTTCTGAAGGAGATCTGGGAAGTTTGACCAAGGAATCAGACATTCTCAGTGGTGCACGGACACTCTGGAACATCCTTCCATTGTACTTTCACCAGGTGTTCTGCAAGCTATATAAGTAGGTGTTTGATTCCATATTGTCTCCATTTTAAAGTTCATCCAATTTAAGTGAAACCTTTTCTTCCTCCACATGAGTGATTTATGTTTTGGCTACTATCATCTAGTTGATATTTTTGTTTTCATTTGATTTTGCACTCATAAGTAATGGGGATGATGGGCATTTTTTTTGTCTTGTTTTACTGCTTTGTAAACTGCCCAGACTATTATATTAGTTATAGATTTTGTGTGTAGGTTTGTTTGTCTGTTCAGTAGTAGATCACAACTAAACATGAAAGCTTCCAATTAGAGTCTTTGGCAGCAAACATCCACTGTTAAACCAATTTGAAAAACTGCTGTCTTGAATATAAACTGTTCTAGAAATCTGGAGGAACTCTCTGAAAATAACCTTCCCTTTTGGAGTCTGCCATTTAGTTTTTCTAATTTTTTAAGTGTTTGGTTAGTGCTGATTTTTAAGGGACTGTAGCAGCTTAGTGGTAAGATGCTGAACTTGATGACTGGAAGGTCAGCAGGTCAGCAGTTCGAGACCCGAGTGCTGCATGACGGAGTGAGCTCCCATCTCTGTCCCAGCTCCTTCCAACCTAACAGTTCAAAAACAAGAAATTGCAAGTACAGTATATAAATAGGTACCACTTTGGTGAGAAGGTATACAGCATTCAGTGCACTCTGGTGTCTAGCCATGCCTGCCACATGTCCAAGGAAACATCTGCAGACGAAGATAGCACTGGCTCTTTGGCTACAAACAGAGATGACCACTGAACCCTAGAGTCAGATACAACTGTCTTTTGAGCAAGGGTGACCTTTACCTTTAACTAGTGCTGAATTTAAAAGCTGCCAACCAGAGAAGATCTCACTTCCAGATCTTCACCTCTGCAGTATAAAACAGAATGAATGCTTTGTCTTGCAATTATCTGGAACGTGGGAGGAAAAAAACAGTATCATTGGAGACCAATTGGGTGCTTTCTTTGGAGACGTCCACAGCTGCTCAAAACAGGACTGATTGGCTTTGATTTTATGTCATGCCTGGTTAGTTGATTGTGTTAGGATGGTGACTCAGAGATCAATTTGCTGCTATACAGATAATTCCTACAGAAGAAATCCAGAGTAAAGATTACTCCTTGCTTCAATGTCTGGACACTTGAAACTTATCTTGCTAAGATTTTATACAGCATTATGAAATCAGTCTGCCTGCTCATCATATGTATTTCTTTTCAATGTATTTCAATTAAAACACACAGAGGTTTTATGTGCACCCCTTTCCTCAATCTGGTGGCTTATAAAGCTATAGAAGCAGACTAATATTGAAGAAACATATTTTTAGGTTTATTGACAACCATCTGTATGAATCTGCCAATCCATAGTGACAATGACATCTTAGACAGCTAAGCATCTTGTTTTCTCATTTGTTTGAACAATTTAATTTTCTGTCTTTCCACATCTTAGGTCTTCAACAGCATTTTATCAGTTCCAATATAATGGTTTTATGTGTACATCTCTTACCTGAGTACCAATGTCAGGGAGGCACGTATCTCTGGCACTAGAAGGAGGGCCTTTTCTGTGTCTGCTCCGGCCCTATGGAACCTCCTGCCAATGGAGCTACGCCTCCAGACAGAGCTGCTGCCCTTTAGGAATAATCTAAAAACATAGCTGGCGGGACAGATATGGGGTGCAGAAGGTATAATGACTCCAGCACATTGGATGATCTGAGCCCCTCTCTTTCTCTACTTTTAAATTAGTAGTTGTAGCACCTGGTGTGTTTTTAATCTGTTTTTAATCTTTTTTAGATTTTAATTTTAAATTTTAACAGTTTTAAGATGGAAGCTTCCACTTCCTAATCCTGGGCCCTACCTGCCCAGGGAAGGATAAGACTAACGTCCTCTGGCTGGGAGGAGGAATGGATTTTAGCTGGCGAGTGGGCGGTGATATAAATCTAAATAAATAAATAAATAATAGTTACAGAAGTCTCACTGCTGAAATTTCACATCCACATTTATACCATTTATTAATATTTTTATTAGCATAGACAAATGCATACAATCATAAAAATATCGAACACCAGTAATATATAAAACAAAATCCATTACAAATTGTGCTCTGACCCATTTGGACCATTAGGAAGTTACAACTCTTTTTCCCCACTGTTACCTCTACGGAGCCCCATTCCCGCCCCCCGCCCCCCAAAAAAAATTCATTTACTTTTACAAGGTGTTGGTTTGCTCTAATCTGATTTGATTTGGGCCGCTCCAGTTGGTTCAAGCATCACTCTGGGCAGTTGATAACATTAGATTTAACAGACAATTATTACAGACTAAAACAATTATTATAACCTTTGGCCCGTGAGCTGGATGCGGCCCATGGCACCATTTCATAAGGCCCCTATACCACCTCTACCATACCAGGAAGTGCCATGTGATGGGTGAAGGGCAAAATGGCCATCAGGCCCCTGAAGCTGTCTGAGAGAGCAAGACCCAGCCGCTAGCTTAAAATGGTTGAGAACTTCTGGACTAAAACATATCATAATAACAACAATAAAATACCTGCATAGATGACATCCATAAATCAATTAATATTAATTTATTCAACTGAGATGTAGTAGCACCCCTTATTTTACTGGCTATATTTTATACCTTTTATTGTACTGTTGTTGTTTTGACTGTAACCCTGAGTCGCCTCGGTGAGAGGGCAGCAATATAAATCTAAATAAATAAATAAATAAATAATGTTAAATTTGGAAGTCCTAACCCTACTATTATTATTATTATTACATTTTTGTCATATCTTTTTGTTAATTCTTGAGTTTTATCTCAATTTCAAAATATATTAAACATATTTTTTCAGTCTTTTAACTCTTCCTTGCTTATCTTTATTGGTAACACAATCCATAAAAACATTATTTTAGGTACAATCTTAATTTTACATACCATTATTTTATAAACCATGAAAGTCCAATTTTAAAAAAAATTATTTTCTTTCAACCTTTCTAAATTCATTGGAATATTTATACCTAAATGTTTGTTATTTTAGAATTGGAATAATACAGTACCTTCATTAGCTGCATAGCATTGTCTAGGTTGCTTAACTTATTATTGTTTCAGCCTTCCTTCTCTGGGTTGGGGTGGGTTTTCTGATTTGTTAGTTACTCAATATTATTATTATTATTATTATTATTATTATTATTATTATTATTATTATTATTATTATTATTATTATTATTATTATTATTATTATTATTATTATTATTATTGGTTGAAGGGATTTTTGCTGGAGAATCTGCTCAGGGGACACCTGAACAAGGCTCCTTTCAGGTCCCCAAGATTTTTTTCCACTGAAGTGCTCCCTATTTATCTACTTGCAATTTCTTTCTTTTGATCTGCTAGGCTGGCAGGAGCTGGGACAGAGACAGGAGTTCACTCCATCATGCAGTACCCAAGTCTCGAACTGCTGACTTGCTGGCTTTCCAGCTAACAAGGCGAGCTTCTTAACCACTGAGCCACCACAGCCCCTTATTCTTCAATGATAAGTTGAATGAATTGTGGAGGGAGTCTGCAATATATATTTTTAAAAAACTTAGATATTATGTTGCCTTCTTACACAATTTTTAGTAACTGAATCTGGTGTCTTTCTTGGTTATACAGTAGCCCATCATTAGGAATAGATAAGTATTTTTTCTATATATCAGTTTCACATATATTCATTTATAAATTTACACTGTCTTATTCTCCATTTATATAGGAACTTTGTGGACTAATCAAAACTTTAGGCATAGTGAAAGCCTGTAAATGTTTCATTGTTGGACTGTAGCTCCTAGAATTCCTCAACCAGTAAGGCCACTTGCTATGGTAGCTGAGGTACTGGTGAGTTTCAGAAGCAAATAGCTAGCAAATAACTAAATGTGCAGAGAGACAGAGTGAAAGAAAAATGAAACAAATGATTGTGATTTGCAGATAAACAAAGCAAACCATGATCATGTATGATGGATAGTAAAAAAATATATATCACACACACCACAGTACATGTTGTTCAATCTTTTCTCTTAATGTTCCCTCCAAAGGACATCCCTTTTAATTATCACCCTTCATCAGGTACTCAGGGTTATAGCACAAAATCTAAGAAGTAGGGAGGTAAATCAAATAAAGGAAAAAGCAAATGTTTGTTGTTAATGTTTTATTGTGAATTCTGTTGAGGAATCAACAAAGAATTTTTACAATTTTGTTAGTTTTCCCTTAATCTTCTGCAGCTCAATCCATCTAATGTAAAGTGGCTTATGTAAAAGCAGAACTGAAAATGGTTGCAGCAGGACACTTCAGAGGGGTGATTTGTCCATATAATATACTGAAAGAGTGTAAACAAGGATGAAGAGAATGGACTGACAGCACTTCTGGGGAACAAGGAGAGAGCAATGTCAAAAATACGCTGCCAATGAAGCTGTGAAAACTTAATGCAACAAAGTCTACTTCAGAGCATGAGGTGAAGCCAATTACCGTGGTGTAGCCAGAAGTATACAATGAAATCAGCTGCCTGTCAGTCAGACATGCTTTCCTTGGACACAGAATAGCTAAGGGGTCTTCAAATAGTTATGACGTGAGAATTCTTTAAATGGTTTTTGGATTATTTATTGACAAGAACTAGTCGTGCATTGTTTCATCTTGAATTGTTGCGTGCCCTCTAAACCCTGAGAATAATGGCCAGGCAGTACTGAAAACACCCTCAGATTAGGTACCATGTGAATTAAAAAGCTAATGGTCTCTCTTGCTCAAAAGCCAGTAGTATCTGACTCTAGGAGGCAGTGCTCATCTCTGTTTATAGCCAAAGATCCAGCGCTGTCTGTGCCCGCAGATGTTTCCGTAGTCATGTGGCAGCCATGATTAGAAGCTGGAGCAGACAGAGTTCTGCTACCTTTCCTGTCAAAAGGATATCTATTTATCTACTTGCAATTTCTTGCTTTTGAACTGCTAGATTGGCAGGAGCTGGGACAGTTGATGGGAATTCACTCCATCATGCAACACTTGGGTCTTGAACTGCTGACCTACCAGCTTTCCGGTCGTCAAGCTCAGCATTTTAACCACTAAGCCACCAAGGCCCTATGCCAGGGATTCACAACCATGGGCCTAATCCTGCCCATGGCCCACAAAAATTCATAGACGTTTGCAGCCATTAAGGCTGCTAAATGTTTGGTATATGATCACCTGAATTAATTTATTAAGAGCTTCAAAAATACCTATATGATTTAAAATGTAGTCTCTAATATAGGACAGGGACTGCAGTGGCTCAAGTGGCTAAGATGCTGAGTGGAAGAGGGGAGGTCAGCAGTTCGATTCCTGAATACTGCAGGACGTAATGAGCTCCTGTCTTTGTCTTCAGGTTTGCTGTTCAGACACTAATTGTTTATCAGCAACCTCGAACTTTTGCTACCTTTATTTTTCACTGGGCATGAACAGGACAATCCTTATCAGATATAAGACACCTTCAAAGAGATGACTGCCCTCTAACAGACCCTTAAATGAGGACCAAGTTCTGTAAAGTAGAACAAGCATCACAACAGAAAAAGTCCTAGGCCTTCAGTGCTGATTACAGGGTGCACAAAAAGAGCCTCCTTGAAGATTGTGGTGTTTCTGAACCACATTCGGGTTGTACCCTGGTACCAACAACTTTGTGTTGTCAGCTAATCTTTCTCACGCTAGGCCAGGCAAAAGGAACTGCAGAATGAACTCACCCAAAAGGTGCCTTCATTTTGGCAGTTTCACCTGTGACCTAGACATGGAAGAAGTAGTGATGATTGCATGATTGTGTCATCTATCACTGGATTTGAAAATTTCAGCATGTTTTAAAATCAGCGACACAGATGTGTCACTCACTGCATTGCTGGGTATGTGGGAAAGACATTTAACTGAGGTGATAATACAGAATGGAAAAGAAAGAAAGAAAGAGAAGAAGACTACCTGTTACTTACAAGCTCACACTGGAATAGTTGGTTGTAAATGATAAAGACTAAATGAATTTGATATTGCTCAATACTGTAATTCAATTTTTTTCTTCCTAAGAAGTACATTAGTGCAGTGTATAGCTTTTACATGTACAAAACTATTCTCAGTTGCCTGTGGAGGTTAAGTAGAACATCAACATCATCAGCAAAGCTGCCATGTTGTTGTAAAGTGGAAGTCTTGATCCTTGTATCCACTTGGTTGGAAGAATAATGTTGTTCAATAGCTTGACTGAGAGATCCTTTGTGTTGCTCTTATTCTGAAGCAACAGACCATGCTCGACACTGTAGTATTTAATGCCTACAAACCAAGAGTTTAAGTTGGTTTGCTTCACAAGATACATTGTCTGAGCTGCCAGCCGTTACTGCAGGTGTATAGCAGCATTACCACCGTTACTGAGTTGTGAGAGAAATACCTTCTGCAAAGATACAGAACCGCTAATTTCCTTGTTAACAGTTCATACACCACAACTGAGCCCTGGCGATAAACAACAGTCTCCAAACTTGAGCTAAAAGGACTTAAACCTGGATTTAAATTAAGCCCTGTGGAAATCATATCATGGACATTGTTTTGCCTTTTTTTGTTTTCCTTGTTCTTATCATGGGCATAAGTAGGTGCTAAACATTATGTTATGCTGAATTGCAAAGGCGGGAAGTGACAGACTGCATGTAGAAAGTTATTGTAACAAACATATTATGTATTTCTAAAGGTAATAAAGACATAACAAGAGGCACACTGCTAATAATGTAATGACTGGTGCCATCTTTATTTTTTCCATGTAATGAGTCACATTGAGTTTCTAAATTTTATTTTACTTTTAAGGGATTATAATTACAAATGCTTTCTTCAGGCATTTTGAGGACTCCCCCTGGTCCAAATTTAGGCCATGAGATATAATTTTGAGATGGGTATTATTGTTCAAAGAACAGAAATGCCTTGTTGGTATATGCTGCTTAAAACAGTTGCCGCCTGCTTCCTAATGACTGGGTTTCTTATTTTGCAAGTGACTTACTCAGATCCACAGCATAACAACAGTACATGTATGCCCTACCACAAAGCATTGTTGTGTCATATGCTGTGTTTCAGGAATCAAGCCAGCACAAAGGAGTACAATGAACAAACCCAAACACAATGAAATGAAAAGTGAGGCAAAGTCCCAGAAGGGCATATGTACAGGAGAAATAAAGAATGATCCCCCAAATTATGGCCAAATTTGTGAGCCAGGCTTTCAGAAGGAAGGCAGGTTCCAAAATGGAGACTGAAGAATTGTAGAGTCAATTAAAGGGGTATGTTCCAGATACCACTCCTGTTTTGGCATTGCATATATTTTGATTGATTGTGTCAAATGTTTTAGTTGAAACTGTGAACTTTTTAGAGATTAATCTATTGGGGCAAATCTCATTTTAATTCTAGTTTAACTGTGGGTCTGATGAGTTTTTCCTTGCCCTACAGGTGAAGTGTATTAGTGTAACAGCCACACCTGTTTTGTGATAACGGGGCCTTTCACCTGCTTCACCATTAAACCTCAGAAGAACCACACCTGTTAATTCTGAGAGACTCTGTTTTAGTAGTAGAACTGCATTTTTTGTAATGTTAGAAGTTTTAAGTAAAAGTAAAGATTTTCCTTGCTTGAAAGCCAGTCATATTTGACTCTAGGGGTCAGTGCTCATCTCTGTTTCAAAGCTGAAGAGCCAGCGCTGTCTGCTTCTGCAGACATTTCCATGGTCATGTGGCAGGCATGACTAGACACTGGAGCGCACTGAACGCTGTTACCTTCCCACCGAAGTGGTCTCTATTTATCTACTTGCAATTTCTTGCTTTCGAACTGCGAGGTTGGCAGGAGCTGGGACAGAGACGGGAGCTCATTACGTCCTGCAGTACTCGGGAATTGAACTGCTGACCTTCCGCCTCCCAGTCAGCATCTTAGTGACTATCTTATACTTAATAAGGATTTTTTTAAAGTGATTGTTTTGCTATCGTTAATGTCCTGTTGGTTCATTTGGTTGTATCTCTTCTTCTAGTGTCCTCCAGTGACATATAATAATAATCTTAGAGCTGTATAGCTGGAATGGGCTCTCTGGATTGTTGAGTCCAGTTCTTGTCAAGGAGGCATAGTGGGAAATTTAATTCCCAGCATCTGGTTCCACAGCCAGGTACCTAAATCAATGAACTATCCATGCCAGGCATTAGTGTGTCAAAAGAATATTTTACTGTTTGACAACTAAAGTGGCACTCTGAGGCTTTTTTCATGTCCTGTTGTTTTCTTAGGAGGCCAGCCATTCAAAGAAATTCTATTTCTTCACCTTTTCTGTATGAAATTTACCCTTTCCCAGGTAGTTAATTAATTGGCATTTTGAGCCCACTGAGCATCCTTATTCCTCACTGTCCAATTTTGAGGTGGCCCTTAAGTTTCTCCTCTTCTAAATGATTGTTCTTTTTAAATCTTGCTGTGTGTGTGTGTGTGCATGCATGTGTGTGTGTGTGTGTTCCATTTTCTGCAGAGGCTGCAGGCAGTTTCCTCTCTGTTGCTAGTGTATAACGATCTGTCTTTGGAGAATAAACTCAGTACAAGGATGCACCCTGAGGACAGCAACAGTTTTATGGTTCTTCATGAAGCACCTGAAAGCATGCATGCATATGCTCTGCACAGCCACAAGAGTTTGATGATCCTTTAATTATCATGGCTCCATCCTATGGAAATCTGGGATTCGTAGATTGATGTGGCACACAAAGCTCTTTGGTTTGCTTCAAAAAAGTGCACTGAAACTCTCTATATGGGATGGAGATATGCCACTGAAATTGGTATCATATTGCTATGACACTCTTGCATATAATTCCAATTTTAACTATTGCAGCTAGTGCATGTTCCTATTGCTCATGTTTCCCTAGGACAGTGATGGCAAACCTTGGTACTCTAGGTGTTCTTGGACTTCAATTACCAGAAGACCAAGTCAGCACTCCTCCTGATCAGGGCTTCAGGGAACTGAAGTTCCAGAATACATGGAGTACCAAGGTTTGCCATCATTGACTTAGGAGCTGTATTTCTGTGCCTATTCCTAGTATGTCTTTGGTTATCTTGCCTTATGGTGCTACTGAAGTAAAGCATGATATTCTGACTTTCCATAAAAAAAATTTTTTTAAAAAAATTAAGTAAAGTGATGCATTGAATTAGTGGTGACCTGGAGGTAGGTGTGTGCGTGTCCCCCCTTAACCGACAATTTTGCACCTAAGACAAGCTCCTGGGCTGAATTGATCCTAACAAAAATCCAGTGCTCTCTGCATCTGCAGACATTTCCATGGAAACATGGCAGGCATGACTAGACATCAGAGTGCACAAAACACTGTTTATCTTCCCACTGAAGTGGTACCTATTTATCTACTTACAATTTCTTGTTTGCAAATTCCTAGGTTGGCAGGAGCTGGAACAGAGATGGAAGCTCACTCCGTTGTGCAGAGCTGGAATCTGCAGTCCACAGTCATCTGGAGGTTCACCCTTTACTGACCCAATGATATGGAGCATATCTTGGATTCCTTTTCTTAATGTAACTGCAAGTTTTGGAAAGGGACATTGTATCATTATTTGAGTTGTGCTGGCTCTGACCAAAAGCATACTTAAATCTGTTTTCCAGACCATTACGCATCTGGTTGTCAACTCTTTTAGTCAGATGGCCAAATGTGATTTTTCCCATGAAGTAACTTGACCAAGGTCTGCTGTTTTCACAGCAACCAAACAGATCCTCTGGCATATCAGAATGTTGAGGAAAAATGTTTTCCCAATGATGTTACTTGGTTTTCGAAATATGGGTCCCGTCTTACACTCAGTATTGTGCTTGGATAATATTACTAACTCAGTATCGTGCTTGAGGAAAACAACAATAGCAAATACCTATAAGTGGACATTAAATTCTTCAAACTGGTGCAGGTCTTTTATGTTCAGGAATTACATCTTGATTTCTGCAGTCATTTCTGGCAAGATGGTCTATGATCTATTTGAGACTGGGTGGGAAATTTCTTTGTGTCCTGAACATTATGTTTGATCACAGAAAAACTCTGTCCAGTTCTTTACTTGGAGGTACAAAATATGATATTCATCACTAAGCCAAGTGACAAGGAATGGTAGTCTTTTATAAACTATATAGTTAAGAAATCAATAGGGGAACAAAAGGTAGTTCTTGGATCTGTTATATCACAGCCCCTAGCCCTTGACCTAGAAAGAGGTGGGGAAAAGGATATCAGTGGCCCTGAATAATGCATCAAGGTTTAAAAGAATGCCACATCTTTTTGACCTCTAAGCCTTCACACAGGCTGGTAACAGTACAATATCAGTTACTTTTCACACAGTTGGCATTTATATGTACACAAAGATGCAAGTGATTCATGGAGGCTATTTTAAGCATTTTTGTTGAAGAAGCAATGACATAAAATTGAAAAAAGATAAGAGGTATGCAGTTAATAAAATAATATAGTTGTTTTCTTTGTCACCATCTCATTTTTAATGTACTACTGTGTATCTTATGAGACCTTTAATGTTCAGGAGGAACCAAATGTCTTAATTTTTTTAAAAAAACACTCCTTCTTGCTTAAGGCTTCCCAGGAAATTCTAGAACAAGCATTTTCCCAAGGAAGTTACAGACATTATGGTCTGCTTTATGTCACTCTAGGGACTTGCCTTTTGTGATTTTTTTCAAAGTGGCATGTTATGTCAATTTCTACTTTTGCATCTTTGCTAGGTTAGCTTTACACATGCTGTGCTTGGTTTAAATCAAGCCCGATGTCTGTGGGCCAGATGTGGCCTGTGGCACCATTTCATGTGGCTCCACCCTGAGTCCACTGCACCAGGAAGTGCCATGTGGTGTAGGCCCCTGAAGCTGTCTGAGGGAGCATGACCTAGCTCGTGGCTTAAAATTGTTAAGAACTCCTGATCTAAGTAAATATAAGATAAATAGGTTAGCTAATGTGACTAAATATTTAGCAGTTATGCTCTGTATAGTTCTAGACTATTTATCAAGTGGTTATGGGTGAAGCTAATTATTTTATCAATATATTATTTGTATTTCATATTGTCTTGAAGTATCTACCTGCACTTCTAGATTAGAGATGGCCAACTGGCAGTCCAGATCAGGTTTCAGAGGAAGTTTTATCTTCCAAAAATGGCATGATAAAGAAATATAGTTTGAAACCTATGGTTTCATATGGGAGAACATTTCTACTTTTTAAGAGCTAGAAATATTTCATATTTTTAATGCTTATGCATCAGAACAAGGAATTTTTGTTCCGTAGCATTACAGATTTTTGCAGTATCATTAGAGAGTTGTTCTCATGACATAAGCATTCTGTTGTATTACCACCTGAAAATTTGTAAACAATATCCATAAGTTACCAGCAGTGGCCACCTCAACAGGGCCAAGGAAAAACCTAACAAACTGGACAAATAAATGTATTACCTTTTACCACTGGGATTTTTTTCAACCAATAAAATGTTTTTTTGTTTTTTTGGGGAGGGGGAGTCAAGTGCTATTGATGCTTTGAAGTAGAAGTGATATATAGTATCAGTAAGTTTGCCATACTAGTATTCTTAATGAGTTCAGGAAACGTAAGATGTGTACATTAAATTACAACCCTGCTGATAACCCTTAATACATTTAAATTGTCCTAGGCTAGAAAAGGCCTCCACAGTTCACTCAGAGTTCATCGATAAAGGATCATAAGATAGATCCTTTTGATTTCAATGACATTGCAAGTCTGCATTAGGCAATTTCATGGCCAAATGTAATGATAACCATCAAAGCAATGTATGTGTCACTTAGCTGTGAAGCCCTGGTTCAATCATTTCATTTTCATCACCTTTAAAATGTATGTGACAGTGGAGTAAAAAATATTATAGAATGACAACAGGTACAATATCAAATATAATATATTCTTTGTGCAATGTGAAATGATTAAAACACAACAAATTTGAATCTAAGACTTTCCTTTTATGAGAGGGAAACTGAAATCCTGTTCATAGGATAGTGAGGAGGACCCTCTCTAGCTCCTGGGAGCACCATTACCAGGCATCCAAGTTTCCTCTTGGGTTGCCTTCACACTCTGGCCATAGGGAAAGCTTGCTGCCCTTTCTGTTCCTTTCTGCTCCCAGCCAGGAGAGCATCATCCAAAAAGTTAAAGACTCTTAGGCCAGGCCTGGTGCACATCCACTCTTCTTGGTAGCTGACCCAAGTGATATCCACTCTCTGCTTGCACCCAGATGTCTAGGAACCAGGGACTGGACTTAGAGCTCCAGAATACCTAGTGAACATCATGACTCTTTATTGATCAAAACAGGGCAGGACAATAAGGCAAAAACAGGATGGAACCACATGTCCAAAAGAAAAAGATGGGATGGGAAGTAAAACTGAAGGATCAGAAGTCAAAAAGAACAAAATAAAATATGCTCAACTTAAAAGGGAGCAAAAAAAGTGAAACCTTGCAGCCAATGCTGGGCCAATTGCAACCTGGATAAGTGTGTTAGTCTTTCCCTTTCCTCTAACCATGAACTCCTCCTTCCCACACTCCATGGGGCAACTCTTTCAGGATGTTGTTCTGCAGTTTGCTTCAGACAGCCATCCTGTACAGGATGTACAGGAATGTACAGGAAAGCCAAACTCTTAACCACCATCCAGATGTTTCCAGCCAACTATTATATCCATCATACCCTTGCTTGATCTTACTCTAGCCAATGGGAACTTGGGGTGCCAACCAGGCCTGTTGGGTGATTTGTCCCTGGATACAGCTTGCCCAGCAGTTAGCTCATCCTGGCCCAGGTACCCCTTATTAATTAACCTCAACTGTAATACAATCCCAAGGCTGGCTACAGTTTTAACACCTCCAAGGCTGTTTGGTCTCCTTTCTTTCTGTCCTTTAATATTACTGTTAACCATGGCGGGGCAAGGGTTTCACAAGGACAAAAGATGTTGTTGACTTCATATGACAGATTTATTTCAGAAATTAAAGTTTCTTCCTTCCATCTACCCAGCACACCTCTATCTTCCCTTTCATTGTTAGGAACCCCTGGAGGCCATAGAATCAATTAAAATCATTTCTGCTGATGTGACTTTTCCTATAGTTAGTCTGTGTTCTAGTTTGGTTGTATTTTGTATTTTGTGAGGTTATATTTTATAATTTTTATTGTACTGTTGCTGTTTTGACTGTAAGCCACCCTGAGTCACCTTGGCGAATGGGCAGCAATATAAATCTGAATAAATAAATAAATAGTTATTGATTTGTTTCCTCTAAGTGATTTGAGAATTTTTTTTACTTTGCTTTCTAAAATTGCAGATTCTTTATTACTGATTCATCTTGAAAGGAATTTGTCATCCTTGAATCTCTTCTGGATATATTCTACTTTTTCTTTGGTTTATCTTGATCAGATGATGATCCTTCAGGATGTCTAATCAATGTTCAAATTTCTTGGATTTTATGGATCACTTGCTTTTCCTCATCATGTTCTCTTCTATTTCTTTGGATTGTAATAGTTTCCTCTGTTTCTATGCAATAGTTGCTGGAGAGTGGCATTTAAGGTCCTGACACTAATTATTTCACCTCATATTTTTGCAACCTGTCTGTCCTTAACAGTTTTAACACTTTCAACAGTCATTCAGATAGGCTTTTCTTTTCTTTTGACTACAGCAATTGTCTTTTTCATTCTTTCCTTATTATATTCCTGATTTCAGCCTGCAGTTCCTCTTGTTAATGATAATACAGTTTAATAATGCAAATATGTTTTATATGCACTTTAAATTGTTAATGAATGCCATTTAAATTATATTTTGGCACTATGATTCTTTTAGTGTTCTTCAACATCTTTACTTTAATAATTTATATTAACAATTTATTGTCTGCTCTTGGTCCTGCTTTGGCAAATAGAATACAGTTTTTCAATCTACTTCCAGTTTTTTGTCTATTTGATTTCTGTATTGGCAATCTGGTAATGTCCACAATGAATGGTATGGTTACCTGAAGCATGCATTTGCAATAAACAGGTTGGTTATTGGTTTTACTCTAGGCCAAATTATCCAACAATGTTTAGTGCTGCTTTGTTTCTCTCTCTCTCCCTCCTGTTTCACATTCTGATCACCTATGATTATTAGCAGAACACTGTAAACCTATAAAATATATAAAAATAATTTTTGTTGTTCTAAATCTTCAAGAAAGTCTGAGAACTTCTATTTAATTTGATTATGTATTTGCAATTACTGAGTTTGCAAAATATAACTGATAGGCAATCCTGGGTACAAACCAGCTAAAGTGCTCAGATTCGCAGGCAGCCTAGCCCCTGGCAATACAAACTGAATTATTAGTTTACAACAGTTTCATTTTCACATGGGGGTGGGGTGGGGAGAGATTTTCATTGATATCTAGCCTACATGAAAATACTCACATTACTATGTTATTCCTTTGTCTTTCTCTCCTTGAAACAGTCTTAACTCCTTTCAATGCCATTTTTTCCAGATGTTTGTTCAGTTCTGGCAATGCAACAGTGAATCAAATGAGTGGGAAATGTTATAATGCCTAATTATACAACTCGTTGGATGTCTGCAAAATGAACAATGGAAAGTACTAGGTCTACTTTACCCATTTAACTTCATTTAAACAGTCCTTGGCACCCATGTTGCATTAATGTGATAACTTTTGTGTAGCAATTAACAGACTGTGGCGATTTGGAAATGTTCAGGCAGCTCATCAGGAAAAGTGCTGTGAAGTGGATAGTTAGTCTTTGTTAATATACTGGCTGCTTGGGACTGAAAGTCTTTCCCTCTACTTTCTTGAACAATTAAGAAAGTTAACTAACAATATCAATAATAATGATGATGGACACAGAGTTGACATGTATCATTTATATTTTGGCAGCAGTATTGCTCCCCTCGCCAAGTCTTTGGTAGTTAGAATTTAATTTAATTTACAGCAAAATGCCTAAATGCTAGTTTGTGATTCCTGGGAACTGGCCATTTCTTCTTATTTGTTTCCCTTGTTCATTAGATTTCTGGAAAGAGAGTTGTTTCTGGAAAGGGTCAGACAAGAGGGCACTCTTGTCACAGGAAGTCTCAATTCTCTTTCTATTCACAAGGATTTTTCTCTTCCTCTTGGCACAAACTGTGTTCCCAGTTTTCTTGTGCTTGATGGGAACATGTATAAAACAGGGTCCTCATAGATAGGATTGTCAGAAAGAAATGATAGAGGCAAAATAATTGTGTGGCAGAATGTGAAGAACGAATATGTGCTGTGTATGTGCTTTTCATCATGTCTAGTTTGCTTTTATTCCAGACATTTTGACATATTACTAGTGCCCCATTGGGCAAAACAACCTATCTTTCTGATGCTTAAAAAAAAAGTCAAAGGATACAGAAAAAAGTGGATCCATAGAAGCAACAAAATCCAGAAATAATGGTTGGCGAATATCTTTATTAATATCAAATATAAATTTATCAATGGATATGCTTTGTAACTCTTCCAGATCTTCTACAGCCTTTCAAATTGAAGATACATGCTCAGCATTGACCATATGTGTTCTAAAATTAGGTGTGATTTATACTCACATCAACATTTATTTTTAACTTTTTTTTCATAATTTCTTCTCCGTATTATATTGGCTTCTGTCACTGCTGTCATGGCTGTAACACATTGAAATGATGAATTCAGATAGCTTCCTTTTCATTTATATGTTGAATGACTTGTTTCCACCTACACCATTTAAATTTCATCCTTGTGTCATCTTGTAGACTGAAATTTAGTTGCTTAGCATATCAAGTCACAGTAGACTCGACTCATGTGGATAGACTCTTCAGAATTTTTTTGACATCTGATTTAGATCATACTCTTCTGTATACTCTAAAGTTCACCACCCAAGACCTGAATGTCAATAAACAAGCCCCAAGCCAATTTTTGGAAGTTACCTTTATATCTTATGAATATAGTACTGTACTTGTGTTTTGCCCTTCTCTATCTTAGAGTTGTATCTTCTAATCTAGTATATTTCTCCCAGTACAAAGCTGCTACAAAGCTTTCAGATACCTCCTTGGCATCATGACACAAGGATCAAATCCATGCTTTGCTCATGGCTATGCTAAAAGGGCGCTGGACAGGGAGTGAAGAGGGCGTCTAACCCTAACAAAATATTTATGTTCCCACTCACCTTCTAATTTCAACTTCCCTTTGGGGATTTGAACCAACAACCTCTTGCTTACAAGGCAAAATTTCAACCTCTAAGCCATGGTGGCTCTGCTGCCAATAGAGCTGCTTTTGTAGTCTTATCTTTGGCAGCACAGGAGGAGGAAAGAAGGCAGAGGAACACAGAGCCCTGCTCATTTGCTTGATTGTTCTGAGCATTGCAGCTTGGCTTGGCTCTTTGGATTGGCATCCGGGGGGGGGGGGCACCATGGTTCTCTGGGTATGGGAGGCACCCCTGGCTGAGTCCTGGTAGTCCGTTCGGCCAGCCCACCACTGGCTTTGCCTCTGGTCATGTGAGCCCTATTCACTATGACTTTGCTGATCATTATTTGATATAAAATCCACTTTTTAAAATAAAGAATTTTATTGAGGCCAGCTGGATAGCTCAGTCAATCAAAGGTTGAGAGTTCAGTTCCCTACTGTGCTTCCAAGGAGAAAGGTCATCCAATGCCACCATTGACAAGCTGCAGAACTGTCCCCAGAAGAAGGGGATGGGAAACCACTTAGGTAGCCCTGAAAAATGTAGCCCTATGTTAGAATTGACTTGATGACACACTATTATTATTATTACTAAAGAATTCTATCCTGTAACATTTATTTTAAACTCTAGTCCACGTGACTTTTGTCTACTTTTTAAAAAAGTCTTTTTGTATAGAACTGTAGTGTGTTGATGTTTCTTGGGCACTCTTCTTTCCTGAGGTATTTATTTTCTGTTATACTGTCAAGAAAAGCTGCATGTCACAGTCTTGTTATAGATTCAGGCATAATAATGTCGAAGCACAAGCTTTGCCTCTATTGTAATCACACCAAAATGGGCAGTTGTAAAGAAATACTATGTAACGTTGTTATACATTGTTCCTTATTTTCTATCTTCTTGGATGAATCTACTATATACTGGTCAAGCTTTTATAGCATTTTTATGGTGCCATTACATAGTGGGCTTAAATTTCAGGAATGAACTGATGTTCCTGTTAAGTCAACATAGGCATTAGCTGCTGTGTGCCAAGTCATGGCAGTCTGTATAATGTTTATACAGTATTTATACTGATTGATTTATGCTAATGGGATTGGCCATTTTTTGAAAAAGGGCACATGTAGTGGGACAGCTGAACATGCTATGCTTCTTTTTGTTTTCTTTTTTTTAAAAAATCATGAGTGAGTGAGTGGGTGAATCTTAACTAGGTATTGTTGCCTGTCACTTGTCAATGAAGTTAGGCTGGGACTAAGACTCACCAAAGTGTCCTTCATCGGATCCCTTGAGCAAGGTGAAAGCAGAGGGCACATGTCATGGTCCACCTAGCCAGCAGGTGACATGATATCCAAATGGCTAAAAAACCACACACAGATGGATTTGATTTCCCAGGTCCATTTGCATGTGCAGAATTTTATTTATTTATTTATTTATTTATTTGTTCGCATTTAATACCCCGCCCCACTCGGGAAGACCCGACTCTGGGCGGCTTACAAAGTACATTACCGCAATGGGTAGTCTATGCACACACAATATTATAAAACATTAAAAATTCATGAGTTCATAAAAAATTTAAAACATTAAAACATTAAAAAACAGATAGAAACAAGTGATAACAGGTACAAATACCAGGTGGTGGGGGGGGGGATGGCTACCCTTAAATTAGCCATCCTGGGTGGGAACCTACATTATTGTGTCCCCACATGTGACCTGCCAGCCATGTCTTTAATCCCTTTCGAAAGGGGAGGAGCTCCGTCTGCAGGCGCAGCTCTGTTGGAAGGAGGTTCCAAAGGGCCGGGGCGGACACGGAGAAGGCCCTCTTCCTAGTGCTCGTAAGACAAGCCTCCCTAGCAGATGGAGTCACAAGAGAGCCCCTCTGATCCGCCCTAGTGGGACGGGCAGACATTCTTAGGGTGACGCGGTCTCTTAGGTATCCTGGCCCACTACCATATAGGGCTTTAAAGGTAATAACCAGCACCTTGAATTGCACCTGGAGGCATACTGGTAACCAGTGCAGCTCCCGGAGCAGTGGTGAGGCCCGAGCATAACGCCCACACCCCATTACTACCCGAGCTGCCGCGTTCTGAACCAGCTGCAGCCTCCGAATGGTCACCAAGGGCAGCCCCATGTAGAGCGCATTACAGTAATCAAGTCTGGAGGTGACCAAGGCATGTGTGACCATGAGCAAGGCGTCCCGGTCTAGGAGGGGGCGTAACTGGCGAATTACACGAAGTTGTGCAAAAGCCCTCCTGGCCACGGCTGCCACCTGTTCTTCGTACAGTAGTCGTGAGTCCAGGAGGACCCCCAGATTACGCACCGGGTCCTTCTGGGGCAAGACTGCCCCATCCAGAACCAAAGTTGGCAATTCCTGTGATAACACAGGACCCCTCACCCATAGCCACTCAGTCTTACCGGGATTCAGTTGTAGCCCGTTGTCCCTCATCCAGACCCTCACAGCCTCCAGACACCTGGAGAGGACTTCCACTGCACCGCTTGGGTGCAGTGACAGAATGTCATTGTGGAGATGTCTACCATTGCTTTGACTTCTTGTTGAAATAATGACTCCAAGGTATCCATGGTATAGGACCATCACTATACAATGGAACTGCTGAAAAGGAAATCATAGTCTACATCAGTGATGGGATGTCAAAAATTCTACTACCACGCCATGACGTCATGGACGTCATGGGCGTGGCCAATGTCATGACGTCATGACGTCATGGGCGGAGCCAACGTCATGACGTCATGACGTTGTGGGCAAGGCCAAAAATAAAAAAAATAAAAAAAAAATAAACATGCACACAGACCCGTAACTTAAAGAAATAAAATAAATAAATAAATAAAATAAAAATTAAATAAAAGTACACCCACCCACCCAAAACACCATAAACCACCCACCCACCCCAAACACAAAACCCTCACTTACCCTTCTTGGGGCCGACGACCCCCATGGCCCGGGGCCACACGGCAAGGCACGCCCCATCGCCGCCGGAACCGAGGAGGAGGCGGGGCGCTCCATGTCCATCTTGGCTCCAATTTTTAAAAAACCGGACCCGGAGCCACTGCCTGCTGCTGCTACTGTCGCCGCTGCTGCCGCCTCCCGCCATCGCCATCGCCGGGGGGGTGGAAGGAGGAGAGGGAGGGGACTGGAGTGCCGGACCCGGGAGCGTTTCTGTAATTGATCCGGGTAGATGCATTTGCTTTTTTCCCTCCTTCCTTTTCGTTCCGGAGCTGTCTTCCCCGCCTTGCCCGTTGATCGGCTCCCATCCCGTCTTCTTCGTTGCCGCCGCCGCTGCTGGAACCGGAGGAGGAGGAGGCGCACTCCGCTGGCCTGGGGCAACGGCGGCGATGGCGATGGCGGGAGGCGGCAGCAGCCCCGCCTCCTCCTCGGTTCCGGCGGCGATGGGGACGGCAACGGCAGCAGCGATGGCAGGAGGTGGCAGTGGTGAGAGCACCAGGCAGCAGCAAACGGCGGCAAGCGGCTCCACAGGAGGCTCCAGTCAGGGGCGGCCGGATCCAATTTTTTTTAAATCGGAGAAAAAAATGGCTCCAATTTAGTGCGCATGTGTCAGATTGAGTTTCTGCGCATGCGCACTAAATTGGAGCCATTTTTGCTCCAAATTTTTTTAAAATTTTCCTCCCGGTGAGGCGTCCGATCCGGACGCCTCAAAAACGGTTTTACCCCCACGGAGAGCCCTCCGGAAATCCTTAAAACGGTTCTGTGGATCCGGTCAGAACCGGTGTCATCCCATCACTGGTCTACATGTTGCATGCAGGTACACTCAGCCATGGTACCTGCAAGTTGCTATACACCAGCAATGTCTAGAAAATGGCTCATTTAGGAGCATGGCTTTTCTGTTGAATCTGTATGCCAAACATAACCAATTAAAGAATAATTGCCAGTTCTAGTAACAACTTGTTTGTGTACCAGTATATTGGACACGTTCTCAGTAATATATACTGCAAATGAGGAGAAGTAGTCATATATGTACATGTAGTGTATGAATTATTAAATCACATGCCATTATTCACCAAGCTATATTAGTAGCAGCTCATGTTTTATCCTCCTGCAGCCGAATGAAATATTGGAACAAAGGCATGTTCAGGGATAATGTAGTCTGCTGGATAAATATGTATTTCAAAAGGGACACACACCATTAGCAAACAGTAAAATCTTATCAGATGAACATATTTGCGGAGTGGAAATCCTTTCCCTTATTTCCAAATAATGCAATCTAGTAGTACTAATGGGCAAACTGTATAAATGTATTTGCATAGGGTAATCACTCTCCGTTTTCTTCCTTGCTATGTGTGCATGCATATATATACATGCATATTCTTTCTCTCATTCACTTATTCGGATGGGGAAAAAAACATTGGGACAAGAAGACTGGTAGGGGCTGCATAATTCTTTTTTCCCCTTTCCCAGCAATGTGCTTGTCTGCCATCTGTCCATCCATTCACCATTCTGCAAATATTGTGGACTGGAAAGTGATTCATAGCAACATACTCCAAAAAAATGACAATAATATTGCGGAGCACAAGAACTCTCTTGTAGGAAGTAAATAGTGCTTCAAGAGTAAATGACATAATTAAATATAGCAACAAAAACAGAATAACAGAATAATAATGTCAGACCAGGGCCAGGTTCTTTTGGCATTGCTGACAAAAAGCAGAAGAAAAGTATGGGAAAAAATAACAGCAGTGTAAAAATTTTCGTGGAAAACGCAATCAGTTACCAGTCCCGGGTATTTGTAAGAAGACATCATTTGGCTTAGATGATAAATAAAACTATGTCTGCTAGAGATGGGATAGAGCAGCAGAATGAGCCCTTTTATTGCATTTCAAAGGTAAAAGATACATGATTTGCACAAGATTTGTTGAAGATGACTGACATATATGACATTTTTGTGGTGATAGAGGTTTCCTCTGAAACTCATGAAGATAACAAAGAATCTTGTCTTCGTGTCGAGCACTGCAATTTTGCTGGGGCATCAGCAAACCTCACATTTATAATGCCTTCACATTTTAAGGCTATTTTAGCGCCTTCCAAGATAGCTAGTTTCACATGGATAGCCATTCACATATATCCAATACCATGACAGGACCTCAAAATAAAAATAAAATGTAGTGTTGGAACTCATTATAAATAACCTAATCTATGTTGAACCACTACAAGTAATTCTAAAGCAGAGGTGAAAATATAGTTTTTGATAACGTATATTATCCCCACACACACACACCCCAATAAAATAAACAAATTAAATTAACCTGGAAGTAGGTAGAAGTCCACTTCCATTTTAAAAACATGGGTGTGATTATATAAAAAGAATAGAGGTGCCTGTGATCAGTGCAAAAGGATTTATATATCTGTTAATTGAATTTTCTAGCTTGTTCATGGAAGATAACCAAAGAGTGCCAATTGTTCCTTATCGTCTTGGAGTACAGAATGGGAAACAGCTGACATGACAATAGTACATGTGAAAAAGATCTAGAGAGATCCGGAGAGACGTGACTCATGAGATGCCACAAAGTTCTGTCCCTGTCTCAGTGTTATTCAGCACTTTCATAAAATACTTGGATGAATGTCTGGAGAGATGCTCGTTAAATTCACAGATGATACTAAGCTGGTAGGGAAGGCTTAGTGCCTCAGAAAATAGAATCAGGAGTCAGCAAGAAAAACAAATAGCTGAAATCCTCCGCTATTATGCAGAAGGTGTAGATTTTAGTGATAGGTTGAATTAAATTAAGAAATTTCCACAGCCATTGTCTGTGACACACCCAGTTGTGCAACTTCAGTCAGTTTGCTGCTGAACTGTCCTGCTTTGACATAACTGCACAATAGGAATTTGACTGATGAGACTCAGGAGGGAGAAGTCTACTTTTAGCCAGGAAAATTCAGGTGCACAAGTACAGAATGGGAAAGAGTTGATGTGACAGTAGTACATGTGAAAAAGATCTAGAGGATTTAGTAGACCACAAGCTAGAAATGAGCCAACAGTATGATGCAGCAGGAAAAAACAGCTAACATGATACTAATTTGCATTAATAGAAATATAGTGTTGAAGAATTAATAGGGTCACTCTGTTCTGCTTTAGACAGTGCTTGCCAATAATGTTGTGTCAAATCCTGGGCACCAAAGCTTCAAAGTATCAAAAAACTGGAACATATCCAGGGAAAGGTGACCAGGATGACAAAAGGTTTGAACATCAAGACCAGTGAGGAATAGTTGAGAATGATCTTGTGAGGAGATGTCTGAATGATAATATGACAGTTGAAAAATTCAAAGTGCTGCCGCATAGAAGATGGAGCCAGATTTTTCCCCCTGCAGCTCAAGAGGGTAGTCCCTAAAGTACAGAATTTAAATTACAAGAAAGAAGATTTCAATTTAGGATTAGTAAAAAGAAAAATGCTTCCTCACAGGGTGGGCTGCTCAAAATATGGTAAGTGATACGTTCTCTAGCACCAGAGGTGTTTAAACACAGGGTGGATGACAACCTGTCAGGAAAACTTTAGACTGCCAGAGGGTTGGACTAAACTCTTCCAGCCCTAGTAAAGGTCGAAAGCCACTCGTATCCAACTCTAGGGTTTGGTGCTCATCTCCATTTATAGCCAAAGAGCCAGTGCTGTCTGTGTCTGCAGACATTTCTGTGGTCATCTGGCAAGCATGACTAGACACTGGAGCACACCAAGTGTTATGACCTTCACACCAAAGCAGTACCTATTTATCTATTTTCAATTTCTTGCTTTTGAACTGCTAGGTCATGCAGCACTCGGATCTCAAACTGTTAAACTGCTGACTTTCCAGTCATCAAGTTCAGCGTCTTAACTGCTAAGCCATCGCAGTCCCCAGACTTCCCCAATTCTAGATGAATCCCTTTTCCTGGAGGCATTCTAGCCATAGCAGGAATCCCATTTTTGTTAGAGAAAGGAGGTACTACCAAAACATGATGGAGGAGATGGATAGTTCCGAGGTTGCACTTCATCCTCCTCATCTTTGACATTAGATAAGAACCAAGAAAAGTAACATTTAGTGTGCCATAAATGCATTCTGAGACATTCTGACCCATTCAGCCAAATTGTATCCACATCAGCCAAATATGTCCCAAAAGAAGGATGGTACTACAGGAGAAGATTAATGCTGTAGGACCCTTGTCCTTTTCCCCACAATTATCTGATGCTGAGAGACACCTTGTCTCTTCTACTGGAGGTTGCATTTAACCATTATGAATAGTAGCAATGGATAGTCTTATTCTTCATGCATTTGTCTAATCTCTTTTATATTGTGTTTTATGTCTCTTTTGAAGCTTTGTTAGCCACCCTGGGTCTCCTTGAGGAGGGCGGCATAGAAGCCTGATTAAATAAATAAATAAATAAATAAATGAAGCCCTCCAAGCCAGCATCCAACAATGCTTCATGTGGAGCTGAGCACTATACTGTATTAAACTATGTATCATGCAGCTATTTTTTTCTGATTTCCACTTTTTATTATACTATTATGGATCTTTAGAAGGTCAAATAATAAAGATGAAGCTAAAGTACTTTGGACATCAAATGAGAAGAGAGGATTCACTTGATGCTTGGAAGGGTCGAGGGCAAAAGAAGAAGGGGGCAGCCCAAGATGAGATGGCTAGATGGTATTGTGGACGCAATGGGCACAGAGCTGAGCGAGTTGAGGGGGATGGTGGAGGACAGGAGTGCTTGGCGGACAGTGGTCCATGGGGTCGCAGAGGGTTGGAATTGACTGTGCGACTGAACAACAACAACAACATTCTGGATCCAGGAACATGTGTGAACCATGGCCAACCCCCTCAGACTGCTGCTGCTGCTTCCATCTCTAGGTCAGATGTGACTCTCCCAAAATTCAGGCACTTTTTTGGTGAGTTCATTGTGCAGTTCCTTTTGACTGACCTAGTGTGAGAAAGATTAGCCAGCAACACAAGGTTGCCATTACTAGGGTATGCCCAATTGTGGTTCAAAAATACCACAATCTCTGAGGAGGCCCTTTCTGTGTAACCTCCTGGACTCTTAACATGAAGGTGTTACAGTGATTTCCACACACTTTGTTTTATTTTCCATCACTCCTTTCCCTTCCCTCCAAGGAAGCCATGTCATTACTCCCCCCTCCCTCACTGTGAGGGCAATCCCTCACTTCCTCTCACTGGTTATATATAGATTAGCTATGGCTATATCTTTGAAATTAGATAGATGTTGGCGAGTGATTGTTTATCACTCTCAGGTTGTTCATTCTTTGCGGTATCCTACTGGGAGCTTGAAAACGGATTTTTATTTCCTTATGATTTTGCCCTTTTCTATTTGAGAAAACATTGATTTTGATTCCCCTCCTGAATGGAACATGAGTCAACATAAATGCCCTTTCCCTTTCCGTGTCTTGTCCTTGCAGCTGTTTTGTTTATTACTTGAGAAACCTGGGCACTTCCTTTAACTTTGTTAATATGGAGGGGAAACAGGAGCCAAAGCTAGCTGACATAAATGCTGGTTGCGTCACAGACAATGGCATGCACAACTGAGTATTTCAGACCCGTACTCTCATTCATGCTGTAGAGCAGGGGTGCCCAAACTATGGTCTGGAGGCCATATTCGGCCCCTGATGTCAATTCATCCAGCCCACAAAGCCCTCATCGCTCCTGGAAGTGGAAGTAAAATGTACCCATATGGGCCGGATGAATTGGCATCAGGGCCAGATCTAGCCCCTGGGCCATAGTGACCAGTTCCCTGAACCACATGACTGGCCCACGGCATGAAAAGTTTGGACACCCCCGCTGTAGAGGAGCAAAGTATATTGCTACACTTTGATCTTAAGGTCCTGTTTTCATTAGGAAATGAAGGCATACAGTGGAGAAAAATGCATGCTTGCTCTCACCCGGCTCCAAACCGAGGAGAGCAGAAACACCTGCCCCCCCTCGCTGGGCTTCAAGGGGCTGCTGTGGTGGGATGCGTCCCCACAGCCTTCGGACTTCAGCCCAGCCGGGCAAGGAGGACTTCAGCCGGGAGCACCTGGACTGTCCCATCTGCCCGCTCTCCTGCGCCCTGCCCCCACGCCGGGTTACAAAGGGCTGTTGTGGCGAGCCATGGCCGCTGTTTTTTGGAGCCTGCTCGTGTCCAGGGTGAGAGGCCTGATATTGTTGGATCATGTGTTGTTATATTGTATTATTATTTATTGAGATTATACTATGTATATGTAATTGTAATTGTACTTTTTGTAACTTTGTTTTGAGGTGTGGTTTTTGTTTTATTGCACTGTTGTATTAGATTGTTACATTTATTGTAGTATACTGTATTACTTTTGATTATGTTGTATGTGTGAATTTTGTGAACAGCCCTGATTCGGTTTTACCGAGTAGGATGGTATATAAATCAAATAAATAAATAATGCCATATTTTGGTTGAAATGAGGTATCTTTTAAAGGACACTTCCACCCTCAGCAATTATCTACCTTTTCCTACTTCTTTTAGGTAAAGTTAAAGGTCACCCTTGCTCAAAAGCCAGTCATGTCCGATTCTAGGGTTCAGTGCTCATCTCTGTTTACAGCCAAGGAGCCAGGACTGTCTGCGTTTGCAGACATTTCTATGGACATGTGGCAGGCATGCCTAGACACCAGAGCACACAGAATGTTGTTTACCTTTCCACCGAAGTGGTCCCTATATATCTACTTTCAATTTCTTGCATTCAAATTGCTAGGTTGGCAGGAGCTGGGACAGAGATGGGAGCTCACTCCACCATGTAGTACTTGAGTGTTGAACTGCTGACCACCTGACCCTTCCAGTCATTAAGTTCAGCATCTTAACCACAAAGCCACTGTAGTCCCTCTTCCTTTTAGCCCTGACAGCAAACAGTTGCTTGTGCTGATATGGTTCTACCTGTGTTCATAAGCAGCAAGGCTTCCACAATGATGCTTCAGAAGAAAATGAGAGATCTAGCATCTCAGTTCAACAGTGGGGCCTCAGCAAGTTCCTGACCACATTTAGCCCTTGGTGTCATCATACTCTCTTTTCTTTAGAGGCATTGATATGAAAGCTTGTTTCTGTCTGAAACTTGGAGTTTTGTTATATTTTTGGAGGGAAAACTGACTTTGCTCAGCACACCCCTCCTCTTGATGTAATGGAGTTACACTGATTTATGCTATCAAAAGATCAGGTCTTGGTAGTTTTACCCTAAATTCTGAATCAATAATGCAGGGATAATGATTCAGAAGATAAATACATGATATGTGAAATTGCAGGGGGTTTGTTTGTTTTAGTCATAGTAGGTCACGCTCTTCCCCTTAACCTGCCTGTGCTCTTGTTACCTCTGTATTTCCTGCTATAGTTTTATTGCTTTAGTTTTAGAATGCAAACTACTTCTGGAAAGATAGTTTTGCTTTGGCTTCACTTGCTGTAAAGCAAGGTTAGGAATTCTGCAAGTTATATATTTACTTTCTTATATATTGCATTTCTGAAAGTGCACTGAAAAAGCAAACGCCTTCTGTCACACATATATGTGCAAGACAAGTGTGTGTGTGTTTTCCTCAACCACCTCTGCCTTCCTTTTAAATAGTGAATAATGGTCTTTGTATTTTAAAATGGCATTTCTGTGACTGTGCTAGATTGAGCTATATTTCTTCTCTACGAGAATATTCACCTGGTGATAAACTACTTATAGAGGTTGCCTTAGGGGGCTGTTTAATATAATGTACTTTGATGCAGAAGAGCTGGTGAAATTTGTCAGTCTTCTTTGTATGCAGTTTTAACTTGCCTTTTTGGAATATTTGCATTTATTCATACAAAGCGTTAAATATTCGCCTAAATAAATGAAGCCTATATTATTCATGAGAGGCTCATCAGTTTAAATCTGCCAAAGCTTGTAAGTTGGGAGGGGGGTCAGGCCCCTTCTCTTGAGGGTTCTTACACTACTTTCATGGCATGGGAGTCATTGTAGTAAGTGACTTTAATAAGAAAGATTTAAGGTAGATAAATCCTTAGGCCTCAACATCCTTCCCTCAAGCTTGGAAAAGTGAATGTTTATAATGACCAAAGTTACCTAGCCAACATAGTCATTGGCTGGTGTGTGTGTGTGTGTGTGTGTGTGTGTGTGTGTGTGTGTGTGTGTGTGTGTGTGTGTGTGTGTGTGTGTGTGTGTGTGTGTGTGTGTGTGTGTGTGTGTGTGTGTGTGTGTGTGTTCTTGGGGTTGTTGCCTTAAAAAGCAACTTTCCCATGTTCTGATCATCTCACTAAAGAACTGTGAATACAGCAATGGCCTTTTTCTTTTCAAAAAATGTAGATGTTATTATTAAGATGAGATTTTGGAAGCTTACTGAGGCCCTAAAAGATGAAATCAAATTATTGCACTCTATATGTCAAGAGATTTGGAAAACACAACAATGGCCGCAGGATTGGAAAAGATCAGTATACGTTCCAATCCCAAAAAAGGATAATGCCAAAGAGTGTTCAAATTATCGAACAATTGTGCTCATCACACACGCTAGCAAGGTGATGCTCAAGATAATAAAGGATAGACTGCAGCAGCATGTGGAAAGAGGCTGGGGAACTAGAGACCACATTGCCAACATACGTTGGATGATGGGAGAAACAAAGGAATATCAGAAACAAGTCTACTTCTGTTTCATTGATTACACTAAGGCCTTTGACAGTGTGGATCACAACAAAATGTGGCAAGTAATTAAAGAGATGGGAATACCGGAACACCTTATATACCTCATGAGAAATCTGTACATGAGTCAAGAAGCAAGAGTTAGGACAGAATACAAAATGACAGAGTGGTTTTCAATAGGAAAAGGAGTAAGACAAGGCTGCATTTTGTCATCCTGCTTATTCAATTTATACACAGAGCACATAATGCACAATGTAGGGATGGAGGAATCACAGTTTGGGATCAAAATTGCTGGGCGAAGCATCAACAATTTGAGATATGCAGATGATACTACCCTAATGGTAGAAAATGAGGAAGACCTAAAGAAGCTCCTGATTAGGTTGAAAGAAGAGAGTGCAAAAGCTGGCTTAAGACTCGATATCAAGAAAACCAAGATCATGGCAACAGGCCCTCTCAGTCCCTGGAAAATAGATGGGGAAGAAGTATAAGCAGTGACAGATTTTACTTTCTTAGGATCCAAGATAACTGCAGATGGGGATTGCAGCCATGAAATAAAAAAAGCAACTGATTCTTGGGAGGCAAGCTATGAGAAACCTGGGGAACATAGTTAAAAACAGAGACATCACCTTGGAAACAAAAATACACATAGTCAGAGCAAAGGTATTCCCAGTGGTATTCCCAGCTGACAAGCCAATGATGTGGGTGGAGCCAGTGTAAAAAAAAACCCATAAAAATAAGTACACATAAAATACAAATTAAATAGACATAAAATACATTAAAATACACATAAAAACACATAAAAAACACATAAAATACACATTAAAATAAATACACATTAAATAGACATACAAACACATAAAAATACTGTACAAATTAAATACACATAAAACACATGAAAATACACATTAAAAATAAATACACATTAAATACACATTAAAAGACACCCACCCACCCTACACTCAAAGGTGAGTCACTTACCCTGGGGAGCAGGTTGTGAGAGCTGGACCATTAGGAAAGCTGAGTGCAGAAGAATATAAGTTTTTGAAATGTGGTGTTGGGGGAGAATTTTGAGAGTCCCTTGGACAACAAGTAGAACAAATAAGTCAATCTTAGAAGAAATTAAACCTGACTGCACCTTAGAAGGTCAAATAGTAAAGATGAAGCTAAAATACTTTGGAAATCAAATGAGGTGAGAAGACTCACTTGAGAAAGCCTTGATGCTGGAAAGGTGAAGGGCAAAAGAAGAAGGGGGTGGCCCAAGATGAAATGGCTAGATGGTATTGTAGACACAATAGGCACAGAGCTGGGCAGGTTGAGGAGGATGATGGAGGACAAAATGCCTGGTCCATAGGGTTGCAAAAGCTTAGAACCGACTGTGCGACCGAACAAGTGAGGCCAAGGTCCCTGCCAATATTCCTGTTATGGGATACAACAGGTTTGCACCAGTCCGCCAGAACCGGTAGTAACTTTCCCCAGTGTCCCGGAGAACCGGTAGCGGCTTTGGGGAGAAAAAAACCCACCTCGGGGGCTTACCTTTTCACCAGTTCCCCCACTGTGCATGTGCACCAAGCACTTGGTGTGCATGCATACCTACAGCGCTTGGCTTGCATGAGTGGCCTCCTTGCTGTCCTCCCAAGCGGGGAGGAGGAAGAGAAGCTGCTAGCCTGAAACTCCCTATAGCCTGCTCCCCAGGGTAAGTGACTCACCTTTGGGTGTAGGGTGGGTGGGTGTCTTTTAATGTGTATTTATTTTTAATGTGTATTTTCATGTGTTTTATGTGTATTTAATTTGTACAGTATTTTTATGTGTTTGTATGTCTATTTATTGTGTATTTATTTTAATGTGTATTTTATGTGTTTTTATGTGTATTTTAATGTATTTTATGTCTATTTAATTTGTATTTTATGTGTACTTATTTTTATGGGATTTTTTTACACTGGCTCCGCCCACATCATTGGCTCGTCAGCTGCTACTCGCATCTGAGCATACATTTTTCCTGGAAGTAATTTTCTCAGTTGATGGATGTGTCTCTGGTGACTCAAGAAACTGATCCTGGCATGAAACATCCAGCCACACATGTTTGGGAATCAGGACTCAGGAAAACCAGGTTAAAATCCTCACTTGCTTATTGAAATTCATGGAGTGAAGGGTAGTATTTATAAAGCCACTCCTTAAATCTCTCATTTACCTTGAAAACCATGCTGGTTCACCACAAGTTGGAATTGTCTTGACAGCACACAGGAACACTATGCCCTAATGCAGCACTAACATGCCCGGACACATATAACCCAGGCTTTAAAGAGGAAGGAACTCAATGCTCCTAGTCTGGAGGATAAATATTCCAACTACAGATTCTTCAACATTCAGTTTTAAAAGGTTTCAACTTCTTTACAGACTTGTAAATGAAGAATTGTTTTTTTAAAAAGAATTTTAAAAAAGAATTTCTTTAAAAAAATATGAACTTTCATTGCAGTGCTTGATGTTAGTGAACTACAGTGGACTAGAAAGGGATCTTTTCAATCAGAAACCTACAAAGTGTTCTACTGTGGAAAGGGGAAAACCAGAAGAAATGCAGTGGTTTTAATACTGAGGCAAAATGTAGCACAGGCAGTTAGAGGCTGCAATGTATCCCAGTGGTACCCAGTGTGAGGCTCATGCCCCACAAAGAAACTTCAGTTCAGTGGTGGGCAGCCAAAAATTTTACTACCACACTGTGGGTGGAGCTGACATTGTGGACAGAGCTGACATCATAACATCATGACGTCGTGGGCAAAGCTGACATCATGATGTCATGCTGTTGCAGGCGGAGCCAATGATGTGGGCGGAGCCAAAGTAAATAAAATAAAATAAAATAAAAATACGGTACACATAAAAATAGAAATAAAAAACACATAAAATACAAATTAAAATAGACATTAAATAGAAATAAAAGCAGACTACATAAAACAGTGTTTTAAAACACCCACCCACCCCAAACACAAACCCTAGTCACTTACCCTGGCTGTGGTTGGGGAGCAACAGGTAGGCAACAACAGCAGCGGCACAGGGACAGCAGCGGCACAGTGGCGCGGTGGCACAGTAGACCAGTGGCGCAGCAGACCGGTGGCACGGTGCGGCAGACTGGTGGCGTGGCAGCATGGCAGCGCAGCCTAGCCCAGCCTGGCCTGGCCTGGCCTGGCCTGGCCCAGCAGCACAGCATGGGCTGGCCTTGCCTGGCCCGGCCCAGCCCAGCTCAGCGGTGCATCAAGGGAAGGTCACCACTGCCGCCACTCCTCCAAAGAGGCCACTGAGGACCTCAACAGCCAGCCACTGTGCCCTTCCTTGCAGCCCCAAATGGCTGCTCATAAGTGCACATGCGTCAAAATACCATTTGACGCATGCACGCCTCCAACATTCAGTGTGCATCTGTGAAATGGTGTTTTGATGCATGCTCACTTATGAGCAGCCATTTTGGGCTGCAAGGAAGGGTGGCCAGAGAGGCAACCGAACTGGTTGCCTCCAAAAAAAAAGTAACCATACCGGGTGGTCTCCCGGGAGGGTTACTACCCCCCCGGGAGACCACCCGGGACTTTTACTAACGGTTCGGTAGAACCCGTCCAAACCAGCTGCTGCCCACCACTGCTTCAGTTTCCAAAACCCTAATTAAGTACATTGGCTGATGAGTACTTTGGGGAATTGACTTAGGCTTCTGGGAATTGAAGTCCAAAACCCAAAGGGTGAGAAACACTGATAGCCTCTAAGTTGGACACAATAGTATCAATCATACTCTGTGAGCAAATCTATCAGTATAGCTATTATTCAAGTCTATGCTCCAGCTACTGATGCTTTAAAAGAATTGGCCTTTAATGCAAGCATCTGGGAAGTAAACCAAAACAAGACATCCTTATAATCACAAGTGACTAGAGCACAAAAGAAGGGAACAAAGCAGAACAAAATGCTATTGGAAAAATTGGCTTAGGGAAGAGAAACAATCCAGGAGAATTACTTAACAAGTTTTGAAAAGCCAACAATCTATTTATTACAAATTCATGCTTGAAAAAACTGAACAGACAAGCTGTACACATGGATATCACCAAAATGCCAATACAGAATTGAAATAGATTATGTAATTGGAAGCAGGAAATGTAGTCTCTCTGCCAAAACAAGAACAGGAGCAGATTGTGGTACCAGTCATTAATTGTTAAGATCCAACATTAGAATATAGCTGAAAAAGAACACTAAAAGAATCATAGTGCCAAAATATAATTTCAGCATTCTTGGTGAATTTAAAGTCTACATAAGGAACAGATTTGCATTACTAATCTCAGTTGACTATGGACCAGAACTTTGGCTCAAAGGGATAGATTTTATTAGAGAAGAATTAAAAAAGACAGAGCTGTAGTCAAGGAAAAAACCTAGATGGATGACTGAAGAAACATTTAAAACAGTGAGGAGCAAAAGGCGACATTAATAAGACCAGAACCCTGAATGAAGTTTTTCAGTGACAACAAAGTGAACTACTGTATTACAATAATCAGTGCAAAGAAATAGAAGAGATCAAAAAAATAGGAAAAATAAGAGATTTCCAGAAGATCCAATAAACTGAAGAGAAATTTAAACCTAGGTTAGGATGCTGAATGACCAATAGAGAAGCATACACTCCAACTAGGAGAACATAAAGAGAAGGTTGAAACAGTATCTTGAAGTCCTATACAGAAGAGAAAAAAGGATGGCAGAATCCTTTGAAGAGGAATCCTATGGAAAAACCCTACAGTTCTAGAAAGTGGATGTGAAGTTGAAAGGTGCTTTGACAGCACTAGGAAGAAATACATCACCAGTAGTAAATGGGATAGTAATATAAACTATTTGAAGCCTCAGAGACTGAATCTGTCAAAATCCTAGAAAAAATGTTTTTGGGGAAATTTGTTATCCCTTTATATATTTAGCAGAGAGTGAGATAAAAGGCAAAACAAGTGCAGCAGATAAAAGCATAAGAGAATAGCCCAAGTCTCGGTCCTAATCTTCTTCTCACAGTGACTAACCCTTTGTGTATTTAAAAAACCACTTTAGCAGCATTTACGTATGGGAAAACTATCTTTACTTATAGTTAATAATCTGTAATTACAGTCAGAAAAGTAAAAGGAAAACATTGGTGCCTCCTTGTCTTCTGTACGGTTGGTGGGTGAGGAGAGAAAAGGAAGAACAACAGAAGCAAGCAAGCAAACAGGAAAAGGGGAGAGGGAAGCCAGAGATAGGGAAAAGATCTTTTTCAATATGTTAATGCTAAAGGACAATCACTTTAGATTGTGGTGGTGCAGTGGCTCAATGGTTAAGAAGCTCACCTTGTTAGCTGAAAGGCCAGCAAGTCGGCAGTTCAAGACTTGGGTACTGCATTATGGATTGGGCACCTGTCTCTGTCCCAGCTCTTGGGGAACATGAAAGGAACTCGTTCAGGCATCCCCTGAGTGGAGTTTCTCCAGCAAAAATCATTTCAACCCAGAATAATTTCTGATGTGAAATTATTGTTACTTTAGATTGTAAAAATTCTTCCATTTATATCCAGCGTTAGTGCATACAAGATTGTTGCCAAGATAACAGAATATGCCAAGAAATATAGAAAACAAAACAATAGCCAACAAACTGACAATGTTCAATACACAAGTCCAATCCCAAAAACAGGAGTACAGTAAAGCATTGCTTTAATTTTCCATTCGAGCAAAGTGATGCTCAAGGTGTTGCAGCAAAATCTTTTACCTTACATGGAGAAAAAAAATGCCTGATGTTCAAGCTGGACTCAAAAAAATGAAGAAGGACTCAAGATCATATTAAGCCCTGGAGGATACAAATAATTCCAGAAGATCAATCTATGCCTTTGATAGTGTAGATCAGGGGTCAGCAAAGGCTCTCCAGATGTCCTTGGACTTCAATTCCTAGAAGCCCTGACCAGGAGGTGTACTGACTTGGCCTTCTGGTAGTTGAAGTCCAAAAACACCTAGAGAGCCAAGTTTGCTGACCCCTGGTGTAGATCATGAGAAACTATCAGCTGTTCTGAGAGAAATGAGCGTGCCTCCATACTTGGTAGTCATGATGCATAACCTGTATTGTGACTAAAAAGCTACCATTAGGTCAGAGTATGTAGATATAGAATGGCTTCCTATAGTCAAATATGTCAGACAAGGGTGCATTTTATTCCCTTATCTGTTCACTCTGTAGAATGAGTATAACATTGAAAGCTGGACTAGATTCCGATGATGGAGTGAAAATTGGTGTATGAAATGTAAGAAATTTATGCAAATAACAGCATCTTACTGACAGAAAGCAGCAATTACTTGAAGCAACTTTTAGTGAAAGTAAAAGAAGAAAGTGTCCAAAGTGAGGCACTTTGACTCTTTGGCACATTAAAAAGACAAAAAAATTACTATAGAAGAATTACACAACAAAGAAGACATTGACATAGTGAAAGATTTTTTTATATTTTATATTTTTATATTCAATCGTCAATTGAAATCAAGACTACAGCCAAGAATTCAGAAGAAGACTGAGACTTGGAAGGACAGCAATAAAGAAATTTTAAAAAGATCACCAAGTGTAAGGCCGTATCAGGAGAGACCTACATCAAGTTCCATCCATATTCTTGTACTGTATCCCCATTCACTATGTATTCCTGTGAAAGAAGTTGAAAGGGGGGCGGATGTTTGAAATATGGTGCTGGACTGCCAGCAAAATGAAGAAGTGGGTCTTAGAGCAAATCAAGCTTGTGCTGATTATAGAGGCTAAAATGATGAAACTGAAGCTGTCCTACTTTGGGCACATCATAGGAAGGCAAGATTCTCAACCTTTTTTCTTTCAGGAAAAGGTTGAAGGCAGCAGGAAAGGAGGAAGACAAAATATGAGATAGATTGACTCTCTAAAGGAAACCACAGTCTTGAGTTTGCAATTGCTGAGTAGGGCTGTTGAGGACAGGACATTATGGAGATTACTCACTCATAAGTTCACTGTAAGTCGGTAACAACTTGATGGCGACAACAACAAGAGATTGTATGAGTTATATTTTTTAAAATTCAGAGGGCTCAGTGGTCCAGCAGGATACCTGAAAAAATTATTTGTGTAAATATGTCTCTAGATGTTAATAAGGATTGCTGGGGAAGCAGCACCAACTGGGCTGGTGGGGCTTCCCCTTGATGGTGTGTGTGCCAAAGATGTATCAAGGGTGGAGCTTCCCCTTGATGATGTGTGTACCAGCAGAATGGCCTCTGCATGTCACTTCTGGCATGTGTGCCGTAAGTTTGCCACCACTGATATAGTCTCTTCTTCAGGGTTGGAGCACCACCATCCTCTAGATATTTTTGGATTTTAATTCTCATAATCCTTTATCACTAGTTCAACGGTGGGCTCAATTTTTTTTTACTACCACACTGTGGGTGTGGTATGATGGGCATGGCCAAGGGGAAAGTCCTGCTTTGCACCCAAATTAGGACTACTTTATTTCAAAACTTGGATGGGTGGGGGCAGCCAGAATTTCTGCTACCGGTTCTGGTGAATTGGTGCAAAACTGCTGATAACCACCACTGCACTAGTTTACCTATCTAGGGCTAATGGGAATTGTAGACCAAAACACGTGGAGGGTTGATGTGTCCCACCCCTTCTCTACCTGGAAATGCTAAGTGCTGCAACTTTCACATTGTGAACTGAGTACTTGTTACTTGTACCTCTTCTACATCTATCTAAAGATGAGGGCACGTGCAGATGGTCTTTCTTAAGTAAAGATTTTATGTGCTTCAGATCAAGGAATCTAAGACACAACTTCCTGCATTGTCTGCTACCACTAAAACTATGTAGAAAGAGAACAGCCCTTTGTAAGTGGTACAGCATATGATTTGCTTATAGAAAATCCCAGTCTTGTAACACTTGTTAAATATCTCTTTGGAGAATATCACATACGGCAGAGAATGCTGAATTAGAGAAGTGTTCATATGACAATCTCCTCTGCTCTCTTCAAAGCAATACAGCATTTACAGCAAACACATATTAAGATGGCATATGTTAAATTTATATACTAGCAATTTCCAGCAAACAAGTAAATTAGGTTTCTTAAGTGTAAGTCAGATTTTAATCATACTCAAGTAGTCTAGAAAAAAAAGAAAAAAATATTTATTTATTTATTTATTTAGATTTATTATCCCGCCCCAATCAGGCGAACCTGACTCTAGGTGGCTTACAGAAAAGGGAGACTATATTCAATGCAAAACAATTAAACAATCCCCCTACAAATTCATAAATTAAAACCTTAAGGTTCAAAATTACTTTAAAATCTATTTAAAAGGAATTAAACCATGAATTTACCAAAATCTAAAAAATTTAAAAAGTTAAAAGGTTTAAAAAGGTTTTAAAAGAGTGAGGGAGGGGTGGCTGTCCCATCAGATCAGCCACCCAACATGGGACCCCACATTCCTGGAGCCCCACACCTGCCCTGCCAGCCAGGTTTTTAGGCCCTTCCGAAAGGGCAGGAGCTCTGTCTGTAGATGTAACTCAGTTGGCAGGAGGTTCCAAAGGGCCGGGGCGGCCACGGAGAAGGCCCTCCTTCTGGTGCGAGAGAGATGCGCCTCTCTAGCTGATGGAATGATAAGAGAGCCTCTCTGATCCACCCTGGTGGGACGGACAGATGTTCTTGGGGTGAAACGGTCTCTTAAGTATCCTGGCCCACTACCATGTAGGGCTTTAAACGTAATAACCAGCACCTTGGATTGCACCCGGAGACATACTGGCAACCAGTGCAGCTCCTGAAGCAGCGGTGAGGCACGAGCATAACGCCCGCGCCCCATCACTACCCGAGTTGCCGCATTCTGGACCAGCTGCAGCCTCCGAATGGTCACCAAGGGCAGCCCCATGTAGAGTGCATTACAGTAATCAAATCTGGAGGTGACCAAAGCATGTGTGATCATGAGCAAGGAGTCCCGGTCTAGGAGTGGGCGTAGCTGGCGTATTACACGAAGTTGTGCAAAAGCCCTCCTGGCCACGACTGCCACCTGCTCCTCGAGCAGTAGTCACTCCATGAGTTTTTACCTTTTGGAATATTAAGAAAAAAAAAACAGTGACCAGCTTTTATCTCCTGCCAGTTAAAGAGAATCTCAGTTCTTTGTATATTAGCAAAGCTGGAATCCAATTTCTAAGTGGCGTACTAGACAAAATCAAGTGTAACATTACCTAGTACAGGAAATGGTTGGAGTAGGGAATGTCTCTTCAACCCATAAAACACCTTGAAAAATTACAATATTTGTGTTAAAATGAAGAAACTCTGCTTAGAGTCTGACATGTTTTTTTAAAAAAAGGAACAGACTCTAATGAAGACAGGAGGGAACACAAAGGGGAAAGGAAAAATGAGAAGTAGAAAGCTCTAGAGAAGAGACACTTTTAGGAGTTGCTCAAAAATGATAATTAGAAGCAGGTGCTGTGAATTTCACAATGAACAAGAGAGAAGGCACCTACATAACAGAGGAAAATGCCTAAGGTTTAGCCAAGAGATATTGCCAGGGCAAGGACTGCAAATAAAGAGAACAAAATAGAAAGATGGAAATTAGTCTCAATGTCTCTATCATAAAGAACAGCTAGTCCTTTAAGTGTGTCAGAAAGAATGTAGTTAAGGAAGATATATTTCTTTTCTTCCCACCCCTAAATACCCAATGCATGTTCCAAAGCTACTAAATTGAGAGGTGTAGCAACTAATATTGCTGACTTTTCCTTGCCAAGGGAAAAGGCATTTGAGAAAATCTTTTTAAGATACAAAATTGATCCTTGGAAAATAAACTAGACTGTTAGGTGTTCTCCCTCACAGAATGTCCAGGGTATTGCCTTTTTTGTGTTCTTCTGTTTACATGAGGAAATCAAATGACTGCAACAATGAGATATCAGTGAGAAAGAAATGGATGACTGTCAAGCTTTACTAGATGGTGTCTGTTCAGTGGTGTTTGCTAGATGGCGTACTACACCAACCCCTTTGATTGTACGGACCACAAGTAATTAAAGGAATTAGGGAAGAAGAAGCCAGGGCAGGCTGAGGACTTTGCTGCCCCTCCCCCTGCGCCCCCACCTATGGCAAGGGAAGAAGCAGCCAGGGCAGGTTGAGGACTTCGCCGCCCCTCCCCCTGTCCTCACACCAACGGCCAGGGAAGAAGCAGCCAGGGCAGGTTGAGGACTTTGCTGCCCCTCCCCTTGACTCCCATCAACATATTGTAATGTAACGTATTGTTTGTAAGCCACCCTGAGTCGCTATGGCGCGTGGGCGGCAATATAAATTTGAACTAATAAATATATAATAAATAAATAAAGAGATGAGAATACCAGACCACCTCATCTGTCTTATGGTAAGACAGTACATGCGTCAGGAAGCAATAGTTAGGATAGGATATGGAACAACTGATTAGTTTCGAATAGGAAAAGTAGTACGGCAAGGCTGCATATTGTCACCCTGCATATTCAACTTATATGCAGAGTACATAATGTGTAATGCAGGGCTGGATGAATCACACGCTGGAATTAAAATTGCTGGGAGAAACATCAACAATCTGAGATATGCAGATGATACTACCCTAATGGCAGAAAGTGAAGAATACCTAAAGAACCTCTTGATTAAGGTGAAAAAAAGGTAGTGCAAAAACAGGCTGAGACTCAACATAAAAAAAGAAACCAAGATCATGGCAACTGACCCTATCACTCCCTGGCAAATAGAAGGAAAGAAATGGAAGAAGTGACTGATTTTACCTTATCAGGATCCAAGGTCACTGCAGATGGTGACTGTACGCATGAAATAAAAAGACCACTAATTCTTGGTAGGCAAGCTATGAGAAACCTAGGAAACGTAATAAAAAATAGAGAAATCACCCTGCCAACAAAAGTTTGCATAGTCAAAGCAATGGTATTCCCAGTACAGTAGTAATGTATGGTTGTGAGAACTGACCATAAGGAAGATGAATACGCCTTTGAAATGTGGTGCTGGAGGGGGATTTTAAGAGTACCCTGGACAGGAAAGAGACTGAATAAGTCGATCCTGAAGGAAATCAACCCTGATTGCTTCTTGGAAGCTAAAGTACTTTGAACACCAAATGAGAAGAGAGGACTAACTCAAGAAGGTCAAGAAGGTCTTGATGCTGGGAAAGACCAAAAGCAGTAGGAGAAGGGGGTAGCAGAGGATGTGGTGGGTAGATGGCATTGTTGACACAATGGGCATAGAGCTGAGCGAGCTAGGAAGGATGGTGGAGAATGGGGTGCCTGACATGCAGTGGTCCATGGCGTCGCAAAGGGTCGGACTCAACTAAGTGACTGAATAAGTCTACACAAGAGTGTTTTACTTTATCTCAATGCTTGATGCATATACACAGCAAAATCAGATGTTGCTGCTGGTGCACAGAGGGACAACTACCACTTGGATGTATAGCTAAATGCAGTAGTAAAAGGTTTAAGAAAGGAGGGATATATTTACCAAACAATTATAAAAATCTAGCTAACTGAAAAGAAATTAATCAAACTTCCTCAGCTGTGACGTGTGATTGACAGATGGTGGTGCAGGAGTTGACTTTTAAAGTCACCCATTCCTGGATTGACTGAGGCCACAAGCAAAGCTATCCTTGACAATGTCTGTCAAGTAGAGCTGGCCTTGTAAATGAGCTGAAGAAAGGTTGCAGGCTCAGACAGCAGACACAAGCAAAACACTTCCCTTGCTTGGCAGCATGGTCTGAATGAACTGTGCAAGGTGCCCTTGTCTGATCCTAAGCAACTTAGCTCCAAAGGAATGGCAGTCATTTCCTTACCACCCTCCAAAGCCCCTTTAATAAATAACTATAAGTCATTTAACCTATTTCTGTGGATGAAGTGTAATAATTTCATATATATTCTTATTGTCGCAAAATGATTTTGGTGAATATCAGGATTCCTTAGAGGTGGTATGTTTCAATTTTGTTGCCTGGTCTGTGACTTCAAATCTACTTTTCTAGAAAGCTAAAAGATGACATTAATAAAAATCAAGGTCACATGTTGCTTATTTTTTCTCTTTTTCTGTACTGATTTTTTATTATTTCTACTCTTTGCTTGGCTATGTGTCTCCCTGCACACTCAGACTGAAATCCAGTAGTAGGTTGTACCTAGTAATAAAGTGGGTTCATTAAATTACTGGAATGTCTAGCACAGTTGACTCCCCAAACACCCACTGTGTTGCTCTAATTGCAACATACTACTAGATTTTAGCAGTGGTGAGCAGCAACAGGTTCGTACCCCCTGGGGAGAGGGGTGGCGAAATTGGGTGACCTTTGGGTGGGTGGGGGAGCAAACTTGGGTGGCCACACCCACCTCCCTGTCCTGCCCCATCAGGTTTTGTCCCTGCAAGTGGTTCAAGGTCTCCCTTGCTCAAAAGCCAGTCATATCCAACTCTAGGATGCAGTGCTCATCTCCATTTACAGCCAAAGAGCCAGTGCTGCTTGTGTTTGCAGATGTATATGTGACCTTATGGCAGGCACGACTAGATTGCCCATGATGTAGGCTCCGCCCATGATGCAAGCTCTGCCCGTGACATAGGCTCCGCTCACGGTGCAATAGCGAAATTTTTTGCTGCCCACCACTGGATTTTAGCCACAATATATTAACAATGCAAGATGCTGACCTTGTTTTCTGAGCCTTCCTTGTGGTTAGGATACAAAGTGAGGTAACAGAATGAGGAACATAAAGGTAAATGTAATAGTCTCCCTTGCTTGAATGCCAGTCATATCTGACTCTAGGGTTCAGTGCTCATCTCCAGTTACAGATGTTTCCATGGACATGTTTCAGGCATGACTTGACACAGGAGTGCACGGAACACTGTTTACCTTTCCACCAAAGCCGTACCTATTTATCTACTTGCAATTTATTCCTTTCAAACTGCTAGGTTGGCAGGAGCTGGGACAGAGCCAGGAGCTCACTCCATTGTGCAATACTCAGGTCTTGAACTGCTAACCTGCCAACCTTCCAGTCATCAAGTTCAGCATCTTAAACACTAAACCACAGCAGTCCCTATGAGGAACTAAAGCAGAATTTAATTAATCCCTTTTCAATAATTATGGTGGCCTTTTTAAAAACAAAAGTTTGTTTTAATTAAATAAACTGTTGTGCTGTGTTTGCATGCTTCCACGTGTCTTTCCTCCCTCTAGCTTCTCCTTGACAACAAGGAGCAAGGATACAAAATAAAGAGTCTTCCCTAGCTGAAAATATCAATATTGGAGAGTGGGAGAAAGCAGGTGCTTTTAAAAACATTAGACCTTATCTATTTTCTATTTTGGGATGTACACCTATGGTTGTTACTTGATCAGCACTTTTTAACAGCAGAGTGTGCAGCCTTCTATAATCTAATGCAGTCAGTTTTCAGGAACTAGACTATACCTTAAATGGTCTTGATACTTCCTAACATTCCCAAAATGGATTCACTTTGATGTAAAAATAGAAGGCAGCAAGGTGATCAAATTATTAATTGGTTTAGTGAAATAGCAAGCTTAGATTTTAGCCTAGGATAAAAAGCAAAATTGGGCACAGTTGACAAGCTGAGGCTGCACAGGTTAGTGGCATTTCTCTTCTTTGTACAGTATTTACATATTTTTTTATCTGAGTTGTAAAAGCAATTGCTTGCAATTTTAGTGATGTGACACTACATTGCACCTGGATGTCTGATTGCAACTGACAGGTGAGGAAATGGCAAAGTCTGCTTAAACTGATTTTTTTGATTAAATGCTTCTATGGTTTATAAAAGAGAATTACTGGTAATCTGTTTTTGGACAAGAAATGGTTTTACCACCAAAAAGCCCAGCAAGGCAAGGAATCCATTGTATAAATTAGTCTGTATCTGGTTTGTGTCACTTTTACATCGATAAATTCATGCAGCCCACTTTCCTTATCTTGTGATTTCAAAGACACATATACATGTTTATTTTCATTGTCAGCTTTTTCCAATGTGTGTTTTCTTTGATTTTTTTTTTTTTTTGGCTTGAGGACTGCATTGCAAAGTTTTGAGAAAAAGCGATCCCAAGAATGAGTATGTTACTATCTTCATCTTAATCCAGGAAGTGGGATTATATTTCATTTTAAAAGAAGCACACAAAATTCTACTGCATACCTAGGAATAAGCAAAAATATCTGCCATTGCCTCTGCTTCACTAATAAAATTTGTTGACTTTGTTTCAAGTAAAGCTAAATCCAGCAACATTGTGAACCTGACACACACAAAACAAGACCTTATCATCATTTTACAATATGCATCCAAATTATATTAAATGTAATATTGTATACAGTAAAAAAATGAAGAATGAAAACTTTGTATCCACAGTTTTTAAAAATAGTAAACACATATTTGTAGGAAACTCACAGGAATCACCTTTAGGTTGTCAAGGGACAGCATGAAATTAAATTTGGCAGGTTGTATCTACACCTATCATATGAAATTGCTCCTGGATGCATGAAACAGGTAGGAATTTCTGTGTATCACCATGTGCTTTCAGATCTTTATTTTCTTGCAGACTGGCAGCATACCTTTAGAAAGAGTGTCATGACCTTTCCTATGAAAAACTCTGAACTCTTCAGTAAGTGGTAGCTCTGTTCAAAGTTGGCTGAATGTGTCTTCGTTAGCATGCTTGAAAGTTCTTCAAATTAAGTTAAATAAAACTGATAATTGTGCTATTTGACTGTGTGATTCTGAAGCTGTGTGCTTTCATCAGTGACCCTCAGAGAAACAAAGTACAAATTTACTTGGCAGACTTAAGACACAATGTTTGACCTGTTCTCTACATTTAAGCATGCATTTGAAGCACAGAGTCACTCTTGTGTTTTGATAATCACTAATGGAGATCCTGACATGAATATATGAGTGTTTGTGTGTGAGACTGGTCTGGCATAGGTTTTAGGTGTATCAATGAGCAGTAAAATACAGGTTTCCTTATTACCAAGGCAGTTGGCAAGCTGTAAAAATTGAAGCTGTTAACAAAATGTAACAGGAAAAGGAATCTCACGACTTAGAGAGTTTAGAATACAGTACCTTGCATTTAGAATTTGCCCAACTTTCTTTTTAAAAATATAAATGAATGAGGGAGAGTTTTATTTAGTAGCTGAACTTTAAAGGAGAGAGGTGAGGAACTGATGACAGGCCCTGGATTCTTTGGGATGGGGTGGAGTACAAGATTCATCATCTTCAGCTAACTAGGTTGATATCTAGGGCAGTGGAAGTTATGGCCTAACAACATCTGGGAGACTATAGCATTGCTGGAGTACAGAGAGGAATGACAAGCAAAGCTTAGAAAAGGACTGTTTTGTATTGCACTTTCCCAGTTTCCTAGCCATGGGTAGTAGTCTCATAGGCCATACAACTTTGGAGATATATGTTCCAATAAAGTAACTTTTCCAAATTGGGTCTATAAAAAGAGAATAATACAGCACATACTAATGTAGAAGCAATACCCACTGAGTTCAGTGGGTTTTTTATGTTCCTTCTGAAATGCCAGGCAATCTGAGAGGTTCATGTTTGGGGCTATTTAGTCTGGATCTATGTGTAAAAATTAAATCCATAAGGATTAGCAGGATGGAGGCTTAGGCAGTACTCCCAGTGGTACTGCAGTTCTTGAGAGAGCTCAGGCAGCTTTCAAAGCAATTCTTCTGCTCTGGAAAAGAGTGAAGTGTCCATTATTTCACAGACCTCTTTTGCTAACAGCACATTAAAACAGAAAGGCATAAAGGAGAAGATCCCAGTTTTCATTAGATGATAAGCTATCAAGTTGGCAGTGCTTCACAAATGTATAACAAGGATGAGTTCAAGGTGAAGAGATGCTTAAGAGTTGTAGTTGTAGTTGTAGTTGTGATGTTTTATCATAAAATTCCAGGAAATAAGGCTTGTTTTGTTCACCTCATAAGCTACCTTTGCAGACCTGAATCCTCAAATCTCCTTTATCCCCATAATCTTTCCCTTCTTTCTTCCATCCCATCTTTTCCTCTCTAATGTTTCTCTAACACCCCCGTCCCCTTTTCTGGTCACTTTGCTTATCCAGATAAAATAGCAGCATTGCAGCAGGAAAAAAATATCAAGGTGATCCCTTTTCTCCCTTTGGTTAGCTTACTTTCATACCTAGTGTGGTTAGTGGATAGAGTTGCATGACCAGGGATCAGGAGGCCTAGATTTAAATCCCTGTTCATCCACGTGGGAGGGAGTATGACTTTGGCAAAAACACTCGTTAAGTGTCTTATTTACCTTCATGGCCCCAAGAGGGTAGTTATGGCAGCACATAATGCAGACCTCTCTTACCTTAGGAGAGTCTTCTGGCAAAGGGGGTGCTGAAGGACAGCTGTCTACTTCATGGCATCTTCTATTCAAAAGCTGTCCAGTCCACATCCAAATTATAGATGAATAAACATGAGAGGGGAAATCTGGGGCCATAAAGTTGCATCTGGACAGCAGCACAAACAAGAGGAAAGCAGATCACATAACCAGTTTTCTTGCTCTCTTGATATGTACTGCATTTCTACATAAATTTATGGCAATAACTATATGTGAGCACATGCAAAATAGTCTGCTGATGTGTGACCTGAATTGTTTGTTGTGTGTATGTGTGAGAGAGGGGAAATGGCAAAATGAGAAAGAAGTGTCCTTTTCTTGTTTTGCCATTTTATCTTTAACGCCTTATGGGAGAATAAAAACCCTTGTGTCCCTGCTTTTAAGCCCAGAAGTATGGGTCCGATGAATGTATAGTCACTAGTTGATGATTGAATGGTCACAAAATTCTATCCCACCCCCACCCCCATCTCTAATGACATCCTTGTTAACTCCTTTCCTGTGATAACCTTGTGAGAAATCGTTTCTATATTCCTTCTGGCATTGAAAATAGATTAACCCAAGAGACCCATTATTGCACAGAAAACTCACAGCTTAAAGAATGCATATTGTTCTTAATTTGAATTGCATTGCTTCTAGATATAAAGAGGAACGTGCCCATCCTTTCATTAATTTGTTCTTTCCCCCTTAATGGGGCTTCCTGATATTGTCTTTCCCCAGAATCACAAAATGAAGCACACTAAATGCAAGGTGCATAGATGAGGAAACATATGGGCTGGGCCAAATAAACATTTTTACCATTTGAAGGAGCACTTTCATAAAAGGCTGCTGAGTGTGTTATCTCGTTTCACTGTAAGTATGCTTCCATCTTAGCATTGCTTTTGGAAGGACTATTTCCGTTCAGTAAAACAGGTTCCTAATTTTATGATTATTTTACATTTTCTTGCAAGTGGCCAAGAAAATGCTAAAACAAAGATGATGGTGCAAGAAGATGGAAGTGAGGAAACTGGGAAAAACCATAAATATGTCCTTGAAAGATACTCAGGCCATTTCTCTACCTCTGTCCTTTCTCATCAGTGATAGTCAATTGCTACATTCAATGGTGCACTTGCTTGCATCCTTGATTTTGCTAAAATAATCGATGCTTGCAATATTTTGACAGTATCATTTTTGGGACAGCAAAAGGTACACTGGTGAGGAAACCAGAGAGACAGAACAATAAAGAATTATCTTGCTGATAGTGTTGTTCCTCTGCTGGTGTAGGATCAGGTGCCTAGAGGAATGGAGAAGAACATTTCTGGCCAACTGGCTGGAGCATTGGAGAGGAGCACAACATACAGCAAGCCAGAAATTCTGAGCCTCCCTTCTGGTAGAGATACACATTCAGGGTTTTACTTAATGGATTTGCAGCTCAGTCTTACATGGAGCTTGACACTTCTAAGCTCACTGAAATCGCATTGCACACATTAGTGTTTGTCATGTAGTAACACAGCACAATCCACTTTTCTGAGAACTTACAGCAATACACTGAAGGATATACGAGGAGTTTGCCTTGTGAAGCAAAAAAGAAAACCTGTAAGCTACAAAGCACTGATACAATATTTATGCCATGTCACATGCTCCTGGCGGATCTAAACCTCAGGACATGAACTGTGATGATGCCTGGGTTTTTTTAATGCAGCAATCCATATGTAGGGAAATGGGTTATATTTGTCTCTAGCTACAAATGGAAGGCATTTGGGTGATATGTTTCTCCCTGGGTCTCATATAGTTTATTAGGGTTGCAGCTCTATATATAGGTAAAGGTTGCACATGCTTGAAAACCAGTCGTATCTGACTCTAGGGTTTGGTGCTCATCTCTGTTTATAGCCAAAGAGATAGCACTGTCTGCATCTTCAGATATTTCCATGAACATGTGGTAGGCATGGCTAGACACCAAAGTGCACAGAATGCTGTTACCTTTCCCATCAAAGTGGTACCTATTTATTTGTTTGTAATTTCTTGCTTTCAAACCTGCTATGTTAGCAGGAACTGGGACAGAGATGGGAGCTCACTTTGTCGTGCAACACTCAGGTCTTAAACTGCTGACCTGCTGACCTTCCAGTTGTCAAGTTCAGCATCCTAACTACTAACCCTAGTTCTCTATATATTTGTGTACAGCGGTACCCCATATAATGAACGCTTCGTATAACAAAATAATAATAATAGTATAATGAAGTGTTTTGGCACTATTGGCGATACCCTGCATAATGATTTTTTTTCATTATATGGGGTTTACCATGTATTATGAAAAAAAATTCTGTTATATGGGGTATACCCCATATAATGAAAAGCAATGTCGTTATGTGGGGTATCACCAATATGATTTACATAATGAAAAATTCATATAATAAAGAGCTCCATGGAACAGAGCTTTTTCGTTATATTGTACAGCGTACCACTGTATAAACATAATAAGGGTTTTGTCTGACCAGATATATTCTGAGCTGCATTGTAAGCCACCCAGATTTTTGTAGTGATGTGATAAGGAGTTGCTCAATTAACATAATATTTATAGTGATATTATTTCTCATAAATAATGACATTTATTATTTCTAAATTCTGAACTATTCACTTTCAATGTAAAATGGTATTCCCAGAAAAGCTAAGACAAAGCTAAGACAACAAATAAGTGGAATGAATGCACAAAGGAACAAGTGAATGAGCAAGCAAACAGCAAAGCTACAGTCTGAAATGCTAACAACATAATGGCAGCAGAATTTAAAATAAAACATCACCATTAATATGAGACCTCACAAGAGCTTAGAGAGGTTTAAAAGCTTGGGGAAAGATCTTAGTGTAGCAGTGAGAGGCAAACAAATTAGGCAAGTAACAAGTTTTATTGAGAAGGGTGTTTGTAGGTGAATTCCCTCCCTGACCACCTTGTCTTGTAATAACTTTTTAGCTTGTACATTCAGGATGACCAAGAGACTGAATTCCTCTGTAAGCACAACTGAGAGCCAATAAATGGCTTTCATTTGTACGACATGGCTTTTTACTTTCCTCCTTTCCCTCTTCATTTCAGTCAAGTTCCTCTCGTGGCAAGGTCAGCTGAAGTTCTTTCTCTCAGAGCAACAGAAGATAAGATGGCACTCTCTACTACAGATCCAGAATCAAACTGGATGGAGCTGAGCTGCAATTTACTTTAGCATGGGTTAACTAGGGAATAACTTTCATCATATCTGAGGGGAGCAGGAAATTTTAGGGAGTGCAGGAGAGGCTGTGTGGCAGAAACAATGACAAGGCAGACACCACGTCCACTCATCATAACCTCCCACCAGAGGGCTTTGCCTTACTGTGGCGATTCTGAACCTGTGGCCCGTGAGCTGGATGCGGCCCACATTACCATTTCATGTGGACCCCCACTGCCTCCACCACACCAGGAAGTGCCATGTGGTGGATGAAGGGCAAAATGGCCATCCAACCTCCAAAGCTGTCTGAAGGAGCGTGACACGGCCCCCAGCTTAAAAAGGTTGCGAACTCTGGCTTTACTGTTTCTACTTTCACTTTATTTTCTCCTGGTCATATAGTGTACTTTCCTGTTGACTTCTCAGCAATCATAATCCAGGTTTAGGTTTTCCTCTAACCTGTGCTCAAGTCTCTAACCTAGCCTTCTTCCTCTAATCTGGTGGAAAACGTTATCTCATTCCTATTACTACAGTAAGAGTTAACTGCCAGTCTCGTCATATTCTCTATGTGGACTGGGGAAGTGGTGCCATCTTGTTCTTTGCCTGAAGAAGGGACATGTCTTTGGATAGCTCTTAGCAATTAGCTCAGGACAATGGTACTCAGAGAGAAGATGTTTCATTCATCCCCCATTTAGCTTTCTTCATATAAATGACCTTCAAAATCATGTATAGCCGTGCTGAGGAATGTAAGGATAACAAAGCCCATTATCCCACTACCATAGGACTTGTTCCACCTGACAGAGACAAGTATACATTTAGGAAGTCAGCATAAAACCTTTTGCTGCTTCAGAGTATATGTGGTTCTGCTCCAGGCTAGAGAAATCTATAATACATTTCAGTCATTGGCTGTTTATGCTTACAAACCAGCCAGATCAGGTAGAAAATAGAATGGTAATTAGGTAACAATATTTAGTGTTGCCAATAAAGAAATAAAGGAACTGGAATAATTCCACCAGTTTATGCTCTATAACAATTATGGTGAACTTTGGCACTTTGGTGCAGTAAACCCATTCACGTGGAGTTACAAGGACTTGGGCTTCTGAGAATCGAAGTCCAAGAACATCTGGAGTTACAAGGTTCATCATCACAGCTGTATATCAGTGATGGCAAACTTTAGCACTCAAGGTGTTCTTGAACTTCAATTCCCAGAAGCCCTGATCAGCAGGAGTGCTGACTTGGGATTCTGGAAATCAAAAATACAACATCTTCTGTTACAAGTCAGTTTTTATTTGAAGTAAAAATAAATCAAAGTCCAGGATCACAAAAAAGTAGATGAAAAATAACAAGGAACACCTTTTTCATCTTTCCTTTTCCCTGGATAAAACAAAAAAGTCATATCAATCTATACTTCCTGGCCTAGCCAGCAAGCAAAATCAAGATTACATTGTCTACCGTTCAACTCAAAAGAAAGCATAGGCAACTGCTCTTTCCTCCTGCTTTGGAATATACACAATAATAATGGCATTTCTTATTCTACATTCTAAAACCCATCTTTCTGCATTATTCTACATACATAAACCGATCTTTCATTCTTTATCCCTTCTTTTCCTCTCTATCACCCAATGAACTTAACATTCAATGTTTATCATTCCTACTTCCATTCTCACTGTCCCAGATTGTTGTGACTATCTTTGAGGAAAAGGAATCTGCGCCTGGTCCTTTGACCCAAACCCAAACCCTGGCTTCTCAGGAATTCACGCCTATCTCAAGAAAGAAAGAAACACAGTAACCATTTTAACTCACTGAAAGCAAAGCTTCCATTTAATTTATTACAAGGAAAAAACCCAAAGGAAATATTAGCTGCATTGTCTATTTGTGTGGCAGAGTGACTAGTACAGTGATGGGATGTAACAGGTTCTCACCAGTTCGCCAGAACCGGTAGTAACTTTTCCACGTGTTCCAGAGAACCGGTAGCAGCTTTACGGGGGAACCACCTTCGGGGCTTACCTTTTCACTGGTTCCCCCACTGTGCATGTGCACCAAGCACTTGGTGTTCATGTATGTCTACAGTGTTTGGTGCGTATGCACGGCCTCCTTACTGTCCTCCTTGCTGTCCTTGTGTTGTGGGTGGGTGGGTGGGTTCAGGGGTGTGTGCGTGTGTGCTTATTTTTATTTTATTATTTTTTATTATTTTTTCTTTGGCTCCGCCCACAATGTCATGATGTCATGATGTTGGCTCCGCCCACACTGATGACATCAGGGTGGGGTAGTAAAAAATTTGACATCCCACCACTGGACTAGTAGTATCCATAAATATATTAACAAGGAAGTATTAAACATTCCCTCCCATAAAGCTGTTATCCCTAGCCAATTGCCGCCATCAATAGCTAGTTTTAAACTTCAAGACAAGGAGATCTGATTAGATGACAAGAGGTCTGAAATGAAATCAAATTTACCTAGAAAACACTCTTGTCAAACAGTATAGTCTGCTAAAAATATTCTTAGTGAAAAGTGGAGATGGAGCATCAGAAATTGAAATTATTATTCAATTTTCCCTTCCCCCAGTTTTCTAAACAAAGTGTACATCACATTTTAAAGCTAAAAATACACCTAAAATATAGGAGAGTCTAGCTGCAATACAATACAAACATGTCTGTGAGCAAAAGAAACAGGGAGAAAGCACATTCTTTCCGACTTCAGCACCAGTATCTGAAAGTAGCTGATACTTTCTAGGATTTGTTCTGGGGCTTATTTCATTCAATAGCTTTATTATCTATGCTGGATGTAAGAGCGTATTAATGAAAAATGGTAGCAATACAAATGGGAGAGTGTTTGCTAATATTGAAAAAGGGTTGGTAAATTATGCAAAATTAATCAGATGTCATCATGAAATAAAGCAACTGAAATTTAATGAAATTCAGTAGTACAAAGTATATGATCATAATTTTAAGGACAAGGTAAGATTTTTTTTTCTTATGGAACTGCAAGAGAAGGAAAGAGATCTGGAAATGCTGATCAGTATAATGAATGGAGCTCACTATGATTTCTAAATGTAGAAGTCAGCAATTCAGGCCAGCTGGGGTGATGAAAGATGACAGAGAGGCCACCCCTGTATTTAATCCTGTCTGAACCTTAAACAAACCTTTGTTTATGAAATAGCTGTCTTCAAAAATTAATCCTTGGATAACGATAACACACCATCCAAATTCCTTATAGATCACCAGCAATATGTTGCTTCAGAGAGAGTAAATCTGTTGGTAAACAGCACTTGAAGAAGATTGCACACAAATTGTAAGCTTCAAATATCAAGGCTCTAATCCTGCATACACTTACTTAAGAGAAAGCCTCCCTGCCTGCCTCCATTAGCACCATTAAGTGGAAAGGAGGTTTCCAAATTTATCAAGAAACAAATATTTATTTATTATAAATAAATTGGGGAAAACTGTGGAACAAGTAAGCATGCATATTGATTTGGGTTTGAAAAGAAACCTGCTGAGGTGACATTTCCCTGTGGAAATAAACAATTTGCACATGTGGAAATATAAAGGTAAAAGTCACCCTTGCTCAAAAGCCAGTCATATCCAACTCTAGGATACAGTGTTCATCTCTGTTTCATAGCCGAAGAGCCAGTGCTGTCTGCTTCTGCAGACGTTTCTGTGGTCATGTAGTAGGCATGGCAGACACAGAATGCTGTTTCCCTTGCCACCAAAGGGGTCCCTAATTATCTACTTGGAATTTCTTACTTTCAAACTGCTAGGTTGGCAGGAGCTGGGACAAAGACGAGAGCTTACTCCGTCCTGCATTATTCAGGTATTGAACTGCTGACCTGCTGCCTTCCAGTCAGTGACTTAGCCACTTGAGCCACTGCAGTCCTTGGGGCAAACTACATTTCGGCATGGAAATTGATACTGTACATTACTAAGGGTGATAATGCATTTTGATAAAGCAAAAATGCATAGAAAATCATGTACATATTTTAAAAATACATGTAACTAAAATACTGTACATATATTTGAAAAATCTGCATTATCACACTTCAGTCAATGGGTAAAATTCTTCAAAAGATGTATGGTACATTGGAAAAGATACATAAAGATGTACCGTATATACCTTATGGAAAATGGGCACAAAAAGAAAAAGGAGCCTTGCAAACTGATGTGAAACTGAGATGGGGCAGCTATATAGATGAAATTCTGAAAAACCAATCAAAATTAACCTGATGGATTTTCACATCAATAATGAGAATTGTGCATCACAGTTTATAAAAGCTGCCCTGACTAGTGTTGTGTGTTGTTTTAAACTGATGCTGTCGCTGGCTGCTGACTATGAGACAAGGTTGTCATGTTTATTCCCTTGTTTATGTGATTTGCTCTTTCTTGATCTGACTCTCCTTTTTTATGTTAATGAATACAGATGTGCTTCTGAAGATTCCCATCTGGTTTCATGCATTAAATGTGCAAACACAGATGTTTAAATCAAATATTGATAAATACAACTCAGAATACAAAGGCTTCCCTTGTAAGCAAACTTGTGTAGGTGCATTGACTGTTTTGCATTATTCTATTATTATTTATTTTCCATCTGGCTGTATCACCTCTTGGAGGTGGGTAAGAGATGGGATATAAGCCCTATGCTTAAATTTAAATCAGAAATCAGACTTACAACATTGTTTTACTGCCCAAACTTGGACTTTAATAAAATGATGGATATGTTTTCAAAGAATAATCTTCTAGCCACTGTGAGTCTTTTCCAGAGCTGTTCCACATGCCTGAATATTATATTGCTTTTGCAAGTTGCTGCATATTTGGAGAAGTTTATTTGTGTGTGTTTCTTTGACAACAGAGCTTGCTGGCTGTATTGCCCATAATGTTTTTGAGGTTCATACCTCTAAATCTGAGCCCCTGATACTATTTTAGCTGTCTTTGTGCCTGTGGAGTATTTGGGAATGGTACCTTAAAATACATCATAACTAGCTCCCATAAATATAAGATAAGCGCTTGGAAATAACAAGTTACAATGAACATAGTGTAGTTAACAGAAACAATGTTTAGTTGCATTGACACGGCAATTAAATTGTATTTCAGCTAGTTACTTTTTTAAAGATGTCTTATTATTAATCCTAAATGGCAAAGAAAGCATTGGTTTTATATTTTCCTATATTTTCAAGGTGTCAATATCAGGGCTGTCCACAAGAAAAAGACCAGTAAAAATCAGCTGTATTTTTCTGATAGGCCAATAATGCCAATGCAACCAACAAATTACTTTGGAAACAGGACAACAACAGTGATAACAGCATCCTGTATGGTACGAAGTCACGAGCTGTGCAATAAAAGCAATGTTCTAAACCAGTGGTGCCCAAACTATGGCCTGGGGCCCGGATCTGGCCCCTGACACCAATTCATCTGGCCTGTGAACCCCTAGTTGCTCCCAGAAGCTGAAGGAAAATGCGCCCGGGAGAAACTAGGGCTTCACAGGCTGGATGAATTGGTGTCAGGGGCCAGATCCAGCCCCCAGGCCATAGTGACCGGCCCCCTGAACCACATGACCAACCCACGGCCCAAAAGTTTGGGGACCCCTGTTCTAAACTCAGTATAAACTGGAAACAAAACTTCTGATAGGAGGGAGAAATAGCTGTAATATCTATGGTATTATAAATATCAGAAATATATACAGTATTCTCAAAACTAGGATCACTCTAGTTAGTTGGGGAATGTTGGGTCTGGATGCTGAAATATATTAAAATGGGGCTTAATTTGGGTTCCCCTATCTCAGGACACTACCTTAGGTTTCTGAGAACTGATGTGGTTTTCCCAGTCTCCAAGTGGAGAGAAAAATCTCAAGTTAATCAGCACCAAAGGAGAAGAAAGTTCAATTTTTGGATATGAAATGTCTTCAAAACCTAAGGACCCAACACCACACATTTCCAGCTTATACTTGGACTCACTGGCTCAGCATGAAGATGGAGATGTTGCTTTATGTTTGTTTCTCTCTCTTACCTCTGTAATCTTACAAGGGCCCTATCTCTGTGATGCCATAAGAACCTGTCACCAAGCCTTAGGGTTTGGCACCAAAACCTCAGGCAATAGGATGGTGCTGGCATGCCAACACTTTACATATTCTGTTGCCCAAACAAAGCCAGAACACCCATCTCTCATCATTTTTAACAACCTTTGGTCCCCACCCCACCCCTTTCTAAAGAGTCTTGGGTACAACACTAGGTTTGCAATAGCATCAGACCTGGACAATCAGTCCTATCTGAAACCTAGATCCTAAGCAAAGAAAGCATTATATGATAACTGGCAGTAGTGGTGTTCGATTTTCATGATGGTTGTCAAATCTAAATCTCTTTATTCTTTGCCTTTCTTAATGATCTATGGGATCAGGAGAAAAAAAGTCAAATGCTAGATGGTGCTACCCAGTGTCATACAGTGGACAGAATAAGGAACTAGGACTTAGCAGCCCTGGGTTCAAATCCCAGTTCAGCAATGGAAACCCATTGGAAGTGTGGAACTAGTAAAACAACTCCTTAAATGTCTGACTTTATCCTATTAGGATTGCTATAGATCTGTTCTGATTTGATGTCACATAATAAAACAAAAATGCCTGTAGCAAGAATTAAGTATATATTATTATATTGCACTTCTTATTTATCAGCATTCCTCGTACACAAGGTCAGACTAAAGGATATAACCTAAACATTTGAAGTCAAGTCCTAAAAATTCTTTAGTGAGATGATATGTTTGAAAAATCCCCAAATTTTGAATTTCAGAAAACTATTTGGCAGCTATTAGCAATTGCTTGTTGTTTATTCAGAAGCAACTGGTTTTTTCAGTGGTAACTTGCTTATCCCAGTACAGTTCTGAGATTACATATTCTAAAACCGGAAGTGGTTAAAATTTATACTGTGGAGGAAATGATGTAACTCATAAAATTTATTTAACTGCTGGAAAATGATTTGTGCTACGTTGTTATGTCAGTTTGTGTAATCTATTGCTGTTGTTGCTGCTGCTGCAAATTATGATGATCATGATGATAATGATTGTATTTACTTGTCATCATCAAAATATCACTTTTAGGCAAGGGTCTTAAATGCACTTTCTTTTGAGTAAATGTGCTTCACATTGCTTCAAATACATTGGCTTACTTATACTGCTGCCTTTACATGGCATTACAGAAACATATAGGTTTTCTCTTCCACCATCAGCCAGATAATATAGCACTGCTGATAAACTGAAGTCTGTATCTCCCAGAAAGGATTTTAGGGCAAGAGTAAGAACTCCTGTCCCCGAGTAAGTAAAGGAGCTGCTATTCAGTGCTTGTTTGCTTTTTTCTCCAAATCTTATTCCTTTTGTTTCATATTTGTTAGTTCACTGGCCAACAACTAATGATTGTCTTAGTTTTCAATAGGACTGTTTCTCTAAACTCTTTCTATACAGTGTTTAGAAACTAGTTACAACCATTAAATCAATCAATAATATTGTTGGAAACTCTTGAAATGGCTTGTGAACAGTCTCTTCAAGACTTCAAAGCATTTCTAATAGGAAGCATTACTTTCCTAAAGATACACATGCATTGGACAAGATTTTATTTTATTTTATCCATATGTTCTGTAGAAAGGTGATACGTATGGATGCAACCTTATGTTCCAAATCAGAGTTCTGAGGCACAGTGGAAGTCAACAGGCGCTTTCTGTTACAACAGCAGCTACTCTTGTAAAATGACAGTGAGGCAGATAGAATATGCCTGATAGACCATTAAAATACACAGCAGCCAAAATGGGTAGGAACCTTTCTTTTAACACCCATTTCTTGTATTTGTACAAATTCCATTCTTGGTGTATTGGGGATTACCAAAGGGTAATTGAAAGGGGGGACTGTGGTGGATTAGTAGTTAAGCCACTGAGCTTGACAACGGGAAGCTCAGCAGGTCAGCAGTTTGAGACCCAAGTGCTGTGTGACAGAGTGAGTGCCTGCTGTCTGTCCCAGCTCCTGCCAACCTAGCAGTTTGAAGGCAAGAAATTGCAAGTAGATAAGTAGGTACCCTTTGGTAGGAAAGGTAACAGTGTTGTGTGTGCTCTGGCATATAGTCATGCCTGCCACATCACCATGGAAATGCCTGTAGATGCAGAGAGCACTGGGTCTTTGGCTGTAAACAGAGATGACCACTGCCCCATAGAGTCAGACATGACTGGCATTCAAGCAAGGAAAACTTTTACCAGTTCACCTAGTCTATTGAGGACATAAAATGTTGCATTCTAAAGGGCACTTTAATGTTAGTGAATATTGCACTGGAAATATATAACCAAAGCTAGAAAGACTATCACGTTCTTAAATCCTTTGTGGTACATATTTTATACTTTGAAGAAAGGAAGTGGTGAAATGACTGTATAGAATGCAAAACTAACAATATAAATTGTTAGGCTTTCAGATGCTTGCTGCAAATGCTATATGGGATTTACATTGCCTTCATAAAAATGCTACAGGCATAAAGAGACTAATTCCTGCTTTAAATTAAGTAGTTTGAGGAAGCATGTTCTCATTTTAAATGGCAAGAGCTTGTGAATAGCACATAGGACATTTTCCTCTGAAGGGAGACAAAAATGATCTTGAACTCACAAGTCTGAAAGCAGAGAAAGGTGTATGTGGGATTCTGTACTTATGAGTAGCTGAGGCTTGATTGTAGGTGGGAATTAATTTTGTTTGCATGAGACATGGATGTCCAAACTACAGCCTGTGGGCCAGATCCAGCCCCTGATGCCAATTCATCTGGCCCACAAAGCCCTCGTTCCTGAAAGTGGAAGTAAAATGTGCCCATATGGGTGTATTTTACTTCCGCTTTCGGGAATGACAAGGGCTTTGGGGGGCAGATGAATTGGCATTGGGAGCCAGATCTGGCCCAAGGGCTGTAGTTTGGGCACCCCTACTCCAGAGTGTCACCTATCAAACTGCTGCTCATCACACAGCTGTTAAAGCTATGTGCAGAAATCTGGCCCATGGACCATAGTGACCAGCTCCCTGAACCGTATGACTGGCCCGCAGCCCAAAAAGTTTGGGCATCCCAGGTATAAGAGTAGAGCTGGTTTATTCTTGTGAGCTGGTTTCTTTCATGGTTTTTCTTTAAGGCGATGTTACCCTCAAACAATTGGGGTTAGCTAAAGCTCTGGTTGTACAAAACTGACAAATCTATTATGCAGATTCCTGTGGTTCTGTAAAATTGAAATACTTCTTGAACTTTGATTAGATACACTAAACTCACAGGCACTTTTGTATGTAACTGCATATAAGTGCAGTAAAACCTCGCATAAAGAGTGCCTCGCTTAGAGACTAACTCGCTTAAAGAGGAGCATTTTCTCTGAATGGTCATCTTGCTTAACAGCTAAAACCAGCCAAAACTCGCTTAACATCTAAATTGGGGTTTGCAGTCCTCCCCCACCAGAAGTCTCAATTGGTCACTTACAATGGTGTTTCACTTAAAGAGCAAACTCACTTAAAGAGCAATCCCGTGGAACGCATTATGCTCTTTAAGTGAGCAATTACTTTATTTACAGAGATGGTTTCACTGGTGCAAATCACAGCTATTCCACATTGTTGTTATCATCTTTCTTCTTAATCTGGCCTTCACCACCTGATGGTAAACTCTATAGTGATGCACCTTGCTATCTATCTTTATTGGACAACCGATCTATAATCTGCCAAAAGGGATATATTGGAAGCCTTAGCATTCTAGCAGAACCTGGCAGAGACTTTGCTAGCGTTGCTTTGGGGAGTTAGTGTCACTGCCATATCACAATGAACTGGCAGGGGAGGAATTTCCTAAATTCTAAAACATTGACAATGAACTCCAGAGGCACTTCTTCTCAAACAAAGGTGGAAATGGTATAGCATTAACTGTTATCAAGCAATTGTTTCAACTGATATCCAGACAGCTGGTACTGTATTTTGTTACATAATATACAGTCGGGAAAGACAATGAAATGAAAAAGCAGTATTTCAGAGGAAGGTCTAGAATGGCTTCTTCTTTTTTTTTTTAGCTGAGTTTCTGTTGTGCATGACCTAACGTTTAATAGTGAATTGTCATTAGTTAAGAAATCTTATTAGGCATTTTTTGTTGAACACGAAGTTGTGTGACTTTATATGCAACAGGCAATGACTATGGATATTTTTTAACATATGGGGATTTACCACTAAAAGTAACACCCTTTTATAACTGTGCCACAGGGTTTCAGCCAGAGTGCTCTGAGAAGGACTATGTGGCAAACCTAATGACATGAGACACAGGGATGAAAGGACCCTGTGTAGACATCCATGGGGTACTTTACTGGTACTCAGGGATATTATTCCAGAATGCCCATGGCCAAAGAATGAACGAACTAGAAAAATAGTATAATCCTCTGTTTGAAGGGTACCTGGCAAAAATAAAATAAAATAAAATAATAATAGTCCTTCACTGGAAGATTTCCTGAGTAGATACTTTTTAAAATGCTCTTGGATAATTATCTTTCAGGACTAATGTTGCTAGTCCTTGTAATTATATATAAATTGTAAGGTACAGAAATTCACAGTGATACTATTATTTTTTTCTAATACAAAACAATAAAAAATTTTCTTTTCAATACCCACAATTAGCTAAAGGAAAACAGCAATTTATATATAATGCTGTTTTACTTCCTTTAGCTAATTTGGTCTTTCTGCTGCTATATGCATCCTAATCAGAGAAGTTGTACTCCAATGTAGTACTGTATATGGATCCAGGGGATTGAAAACAATTTCAAATCCATATATTTAAAAACGATTTGAAAATTCAATGCTCCAAAATTGGAGGGGGGGGGCATCTTCAAGGGTTTAAAATATATTTTTAAATGGCATATTGCAGTGGTGGGGAATTTATGGCACATGTGTCAGAGGTGGCACTCAGAGCCCTTTCTGTGGGCACCCATGCAGTCACCCCAGCACAGAGTTTGCCCTGCCTCTCTGCCCAGCAGCCCAATGGGAGTGCTCCCTCCCTCCCTCGGCAAAGAGTTCACCCCGCCCCTCTGTCTAGCAGCCCAATGGGAGTGCTTCCTCCTTCCCCCAGCACAGAGTTTGCCCCGCCCCTCTGTCTAGCAGCCCAATGGGAGTGTTTCCTTCCTCCCTTGTTGGTGTGTTTGCACTTTGCGATAAATAAGAGGGTTTGAGGTTGCTGTTTGGGCACTCAGTCTCTAAAAGATTCACCATCACTGGCATATTCCATAAGTGCCTCTGCAAATCAGAGTATTTTTTTAAAAAAACTTATAGAGTGCTGGTGCGGCTGCCAGGGGTTGATGTAGAGGTGAGGGAACTTGTAATTTTAAAAATGATTTCCTTATAGCACGACATCACACAAGCACTTATGTAATATGATAGTTTTAAAACCTGTCGTTGTCCTTGTTCAGTCGCAAAGTCAATTCCAATCTTTTGCGACCCCATAAACCACAGCACACCAGCCTCCTCTGTCATCTGCCATTCTACGTAGTCTGCCCCAGATCTATGCCCACTGTGTCAACTATGCCATGTAACCATCTAGTTTTCAAATATATGTATATAAAAATCTTGAAGATATGTATGTCCTTCCCTCATTCCTGGAGCACTGAAAGATCAGGAACCTTCTCTGGCTTGTCTCATTAGCAACTTCCCTGTTAGTAACAATACTCATTTCTGGATCATTTGCTCACTCCCTTGCCCATCCATGCTCTCTCTTTCACCCCAAAACAACCAATTGCACATGCCATAATGATTCAAAACAATTGGTAATCAATTTAAAACAAGCTGTGTCTTCCCCCCTCCTCCAAGGATGTTTAAAATAAAGCCCTTTCCAGGAAAAAAGGGCATTTAGCTGTATGTCACGTGGTTCCTGGTCTTTTAATTGATTTACACCTTTAGAAACTAGAGACAAACACAGAAACATATCAATGTCTAGATGAGCCCTTAGTTAGAAACTTGCTCAATTTGCACTGCTTCATGCAAGGACTGTCAGATTTGCAGTTGATGACATTTCTTAAAATTATAAATATCTTGGTTATCACAGGAATACAGTCAGGTTGATTTGTAGAGAAGCCATAATGCCTATTAAAGTGTATTATACAGACATTCCAGATGTCATATGACTCTCTTGTTTTGAAGTCTTGATTATAAGGCTCATACCCATGCTTTGCCTTTGTTCTAATAATTATCACCTTTCTTGTAATGTTCTTGATAGATAAGGTTATTGTAACAGATGAGCTTACTAGGTCAAGGTAAATTTTTGTGTAGCTCACACATAAACTATTAACTTGTGAAACTGTTTCCTAATTAGTTTTCAATTATCAGATCTGTTGGAGGGAAGAGACATTGGTTCTTTACAAAGTAGAAATATAGCAAATTATTTCCTTGATCTTTAAAAAAGCTTGCAGCCAAATCATAATGAAATGTCTTGAAAGAGGGAGATAAAATACCTTCCTTCATCTGGGAGTCCATCTTCCAGTTTTACTAACAAAGCATAGAACACACACACACACACACACACACAGAGAGAGAGAGCGCACAACTACAGAATATCTGGATGGTTATTACAAAAGATGCAAATGACCCATCCAATGTTTCTAATACAGTAATACCTCAGATAACGTTTACCTCGGAAACACTAAAATCGCATAACATTAAGTAATCTGGGGAGGAGAATTGGATCGAATAATGTTAAGGTCCTATGGGATGGATCGGATAACAACCGCTAAAGTCTGTGCGGTTACAATGTATCTCTATGGAGCTTTAACGTTATCCGATCCATCCCATAGGATTTTAACATGGATCGGATAACACTAAAAATCGGATAACACCAAGACTTGTGGAACCAAGTTTTAGCATTATCTGAGGTATTACTGTACTTTGAAGTCCATGCAAAAAGGGTTCACCCATTTGTATTTATACAATTAGTGTTGGCATGCTAAAGCATTATTTTTATATTGAAGCATTATCTCTTCACTATTATTTAATCTGCTTAAAATTCTTCTCATTTTCTTCTCTTGGTGAGAGCTCCACAAAACATCTGGTTTTTAACAGGGTGATGGAAATAATTGTCTTCTTTGTCATAAGAACAATATCTGTTGTACTTTTTTCAACTCCCAATTTGTGAAGCCGTCTTCAGAACCCTCTCAAAAAATGGGTGGTAAATTTGGTAAATCCAATCCAAAAATAAACACAGTGTAATTATTATAAGTTTTACATTTTAGGTATAATTATTTCTTACATCTTTCTAGTGAGCTATTAGAGTCTTCAGTTCCCAGATTCAGTTCTAACTTGAATGCTATCGATTTGTGATCAACGCAGATAGAAATGACTACCGATTTTTATCATTTTGTAGAGTGATGTGCCTGAAATCCTGATCATGTGTAGACTTCATACCTGTATACAATGGTGGAATTCAGCAGGAACTCCTAAGTATGCCTTTACTGGTAGTAGAAATTCTGGGTGACCCCACCCATCCAGTTGCCAGAACCTCTGGTTGCAGGTTTGCACCTGCCTCCCATACTGGTAATGCAGCCTCCCCAGGCTTCCCCCATCTGGTTGCCGGAGCCTCAGGTCATAGGTCTGCACCTGCCTCCCGCCTGGGCAGCATGGTCTCCCTACATCTGATTGCCTGCATCCCAGTCATATGGCCACACCTACCTAGTCACATGGACACCTGGCCATGCCCACACAGTCACATGCCCACCATGTCATGTCCACAGAGTAGGTAGTAAAAAAAATTGAATCCCACCACTGCCTGCATAAGAACCCAGATTCTCAAGGAGAGGGGACAGGGGAACTAGTCAATCCTTGGTAAAAGTGCTGATTACAAGCAAGGACAGTGATGGTGAACCTTGAAACCCCAGATGTTCTTGAACTTCAATTCCCAGAAGTCCTGATCAGCAGGAGTGCTGACTTGGGCTTCTGGGTATTGAAGTCCACGAGCAGCTGGAGAGCCAAGGTTGGCCGTCACTGAACTTGGAGGTATCAAGTAAAAATGGTTTCATTCTGTACAACTTTCTGAAAACATGAATGCAATTAGTCACTGAGTGTTCTCTCTGCATGCTATTTGCATTGTTGGAGGTTACTTTGTGTGGAGGAGGTTAAATTAAAAGAGTGCATTTTTATTTTTGCACTTGGAAAATGAAAAAATGAATTGGGAAACAATGTTATTTGCTTTCCATTAGAAAGCAATTTGGTTAAAATGCACTTGTATTAATCAGTCTGTTCCCAAAAAATAAACACCTACATTTATGGTGTCATTGCAACCCCACCTTCTAACAACATTTGCACAGGAAAATATATATTATGCTATTTGATGCCTGTTCACTGGGTGTTCATGATCTGTGATGGATTCCTTTTAATGGCTGGTATTTACCTGCTTCATTAAATGTTCCTTGATAGACTGTTACATTGGAATGTAGAAAGAGCTTTAATGCAGTTTCCCCTCCACCATCTGAGAGAGCATAATGCCTTGTGTATGCATGCGGTTGGTTAGACTAACCTAACTTAAAGAACTCTTAACCCTTATATCACTCTCATTGTATGGCTGGCCAAGTGCCATTTTAATGCCAGTCTCCATGGTAACATCTGTGCCAGATCTCTGACTAGATAGATTCCCATATTACTTTGCATTTCAAAAGAGTTAGGCAGGTTACTACAGCTGTTTCCACTTAGAGGGGCAGTTTCTCCCTCCACTCTAGCAGAGCTGCAACTAGTGTATTCATAGTTATCTACTTGTATCTGTTTACAATCTCTATGCTAATGGTGCCTAAACTTTTTTCCCTGAAGGTTGGTCCCACCCTCGACACGTAGCTGCCGGAGGCAGGCTGCTCCCACTGCTGATCATTTTGACATCAGCAGCGGTGGTGGTGGTGGTAGCAATCGAGCTTCACTCCTGCTAGTCCAAGCAACTTCCACTTGGTCCCAGCAGTTCAGAAGCCTTTAGCAACATGGGTTACCATGTTGAAGAAATTTTCGAAGCCTTCTCTGTTTCAAAATCTGTGGCACTGGAAGGGTAAACCTGGTGCGCCACACTAACGTCAGCCTCAACGCACCAGGTTTACCCTTCCAGCACCGTGGATTTGAAATGGAGAAGGCTTGGAAAATTTCTTCAGTGTGGCAATCCACGTTGCTAAAGTCCAGAGATGGCCCATGTTCTCACCCCAGGCCAGCTTAATGATATACATGGGCCTAATTGGGCCCACGGGCCATAGTTTGGATGCCCTTGCTCTATGCAAACTGTCTGTTTGCCATTCTCCATTGGCTGTTTTGCATAATATTATATTTCTTTCCAGATTATATTCATAAAGGATTCCTCAGTTTGTACTCAAAGAAACAAGTAAATAATTTACACAATTTTATGGAGAGTTTTGAAATTAGCAAATCTTGCTTTCCAGATAGATGACATGTGATTTTGGACTTTCTTGAGCTTGAGTTGAGTGTGAATTTTGCATTGGTAAAATATTACATGCTCTATATAAACAAGAAGTAATTTAAAGGGTTCAGTCACTAAAAGTAAATAATACAGCGGTCCCTTTAACTTTTCCCATACAAAAGTAGTATTGGTTTGCTAGTCTACATTGAGTGCACTGAACGAGTAAAGAGACTCTGTCTGAGAGAATCATTTAATATTCCTCACAGAAACTGCCAATTTATTGTTGTTTTCATAACATCAGAAGATAAGCGTAACCAAGAGTAAACAAAACAAGACAAAAAGACAAAAATGTTATGGCACCTTAAAGACTAAGTGCTGTATTTTAATGTTAGCTTTCATGGAGCAAGTCCACTTCATCAGACATAAGAGGAGACTTCATGACATCCATTTAATAATGGTAATAACAAAAGATCCCTGATTGTCAATAAATTTTAGGTCTGAAGGACAAACTCATTAGCATATGTGTAATGCCACAATGTTTGTTTTGCATCCATCGACTAGGCATTTGCAATTAAACAGGAGATAAAATGTATCTCTTTCACAGACCTAAGTCACTTTTTGGACTCCTGGTACTGCATTTCTGATGTTATTCATTCATTTTAAAATGCAAATGATGTGAAACTGTAGTATTCTTCCTTCTAATAGTAGCAGTAATGTTGTATAACTTGGATTCTTCATTTGTACATTTAAAAAGTGTTAGGAAAATAGATGTACTAGCTGGTTTTCATGGTTTTTACAGATGTATTCAGGCCAAAGGAAGATGATGAGTCAAATAGTTTAATGCAGTTTTTTCCCCGATCAGATTTACAGAATAGAAATCATCCCTGATATATTTGACCTGGACTGATCTTTATTACATAACCTCAAAAGGAAACTGCCAATATTTGTAGTGACTACACAGTGATAAACCTAAGAAACCATTTAGTTGAGGTTTTCTTTAAAACAATATAGAGTATATTTAACAAGAAAAGCAAAGAACAGTTAGGAGGCACACATTTTGCATTCAGAAAAGAACCTGAAACCAAGAAATGTGTATTCTGCGTACATATACTAGAAAAAAAAGATGTTGCAACATTAGAATATAGTTATGCATGGCTGTTTTATTGACATTGAGAAAGTCTTTGGCAAAGTGCAACAAGTAAAGATCTTGATTCAGGAGAGATTCATATATTTGGCCATCATTGGAGATAACAAAAAGCTGCACTGAACTTGAAAATTGAATGATACCATGCCATTCTGAAGATCAGATGGAAACACAAGGAGGAGTTTGACAAGGATGCATACTTTTGGCACTGCTTGGTATTCTGAGAACATATTTAGAGAAATATTTACCAATTCAAATGATATCAATATTGTCAGGGCCAAAGTTATCAAAAAATATCTGATACATAGGTGATACAGTACTGCTAGCTCACCCTTTAGATCTGTAACATTTAGTTCATAAAGTCAATGATGTAATTACTGTACACTGAACACTAAAATGAAAATGTGGAATGTATTGACATATGCAAATGTCTTAGAACTGGATTGAGAACCTGGTTGTAAATATAAACTGAATGGGTGGAACTATTATTCAGCAGCTATCACTGCTGTTGTTGTCACTATTCATTTCTGCCACAGATGGGAAGAGGTTGTGTAGGATGAAATGTCATTTATTCATTTAAAATTCAATTATAACTTGTTTAGTGTGTCCCTTGTTCGTGCTTTGTAAAACAAATTATCTAAAATGCAAAAAAAATGTATTGCTTCTATTCTTTGAATAGGAGTGATTGAAAAATTCACTTGCTTCACATTTTAATGAGATGTTACCTGATTTTCCTTTTTTCTATCAGTACACAATCCAAAATACAGTACTGCTATCTTCTGCAATTCACAGTTATCTAAATTTTCTAATGGAGTTTTCCAGTCAAAATAAACATTACAGAAATATGTATAAAGTATTGGGGGAATACACAGAAATGTGTGTGTATTTTTGAAAAAAAATATGACAAAAACTGTGTGACAAAATTGAAATACATACAAAAAATATTTTATGATAAATGTACATAAAATGCATACTAATTTTTGTGCAAACCTAAAAACAAATTTAAGTGTGAAAAAATATAATTCAAATATATAATTCAAACTGAAATTAAGGCTGGCGAAAAAATAAATGGTGAAAAACTAAATCTTTGCAACAAATACATTTGTCTCTCCATGGTAGGTGAAGTGTTGAACATTATGTCATGCACCGATAATGTAATCAGTGTTGTTGTTGAAAATATGGTGGGATGTGAACTAAACATAAATAGCTCAGTTTCAGTTTGGGACCTCGATTTCTTGCTCTGGCAACTGGTCATCTAGAACAGGGGTCTTCAAACTTGGCTCTCCAGGTGTTCTTGGGCTTCAAACACCAGAAGCCCAAGTCAACACACCTGCTGATCAGAGCTTCTGGGAACTGAAGTCCAATAACATCTGGAGAGCCAAGTTTGAGGAACCCTGATCTAGAGTAAGTAAGAACAAGGAGACTTTAATTGTCATTCAAAGAATTGTTCACTTTGCTTGGAGAATGAAGTGTACACCACTCTGGGTGAGGGGCAAGTCAATCAGAGTTGGAAGCATTGCCTTTTTAGCAAAGTATAGGATGTTGTGTTAACTGCAGTTGTACAAGGTAGAGTATAACCATAGTTATTGTATGGAAAAGACAGGGTGTGTAGAGGTTATATTTTTAAAGAGTAAATAGTATCAGCTTTTAATGCAAATCTACCTATTTGCATGTTGTCATAATCAAAAGTCCAAGTGCTATATTATTAGACATGTCTTTGCATGGGGGGGGGGATATTAGCATAAATTATCACAGTGTGTTGTCACAATCTTTGCATGCTATGAAGTCCATTAGTTGTGAATAATTATCATTTAAGACTATTTTTCTGTCATCAAGTGGAGGGGGAAACCCTTTTCCCATCTGGCCTTATTGTTGTGATTTATCTTTTGCTAAGGTAATGCAGAGGAGAGGGGAAATATTTTACTTTATAAACTGTGCAGGAACAAAACTAAATGAAAAACTTGCTCCCTCTCCCTCTCTTTCTCTCATTAGTATAATAAGTCATCCAGACAATTGTGAGATAAAGGTTGCTTGCACTGAAAATACTAATACCTGTACTTAGAATAATTGTTGTTTGGCTGTTTGTAAATAAAACATAGATAGTTAAAATTCTATTTATACTGTGTATAAGTTATGCCTCTTTGGCCATCACTTTTAAAAAGACCAATAATTAAGCAGGTCAACTGGGCAGAGTTATCCCCAATATTGCAGAGGCCAATTGGTTGGACATATGAGATCTTCCATACAAGCTAGAATACCATGTAGTCAGATCTTGAGTTACATGGAATCCTTCATAATTATAGCCCCTGCTGTAGAGGAACAAGGACTCATAGGGTGAAAGCAACAGGATTAGCAGGAACTATGACATCATCCACTCATGGTTTCTTCTCCACTCAATAACTTTTACAGTAGCTGGAGAGAAATTAATTTTCAAGGCAGCAATGTATTATTACAAGCCATCCCTGTTGTAATGCAATGTATTTTTAAGGGTGATTTAGTTCGAAATGAGTAACTAAGAGTTATTGGCTTTATAAAAGTCCTGACCTCATTTGTTAATGTAGACCAGTGGTTCCCAATGTGGTCCCCATTGCCCACAGGGGAGCTTCAATTCCCAGAAGCCTAAGTCAGTACATTGAGTGGGATATCCAGGGGTTACATCCACACTTTCTCATTGGATACAGAGCTCACTCTGCTTTGTTCAAACTGAACATCAAGGAGCACCATCTGCTGCTGCTTTTCTATCCCTTTTTTAAAAAAATGGTTTCCACTGATATTCATGGTTCCTTCTGTCAGTCATCTCTTGATCTTATGCTCCATATTAGCATTTGGGGTATTCTTGGTGCTTTGCTAGTCAGCAGAGTTCAGGTACCATAGCATTAACATTTATTCATTGCCCTTTGAGTATTCTGATCTAAATTGTTAGGTTAATTATTTTATTACATTTTTATTTAAGATGTGGCCCTCTTTAGGCATGAGGTGCTCTATCATGGCCCCCATGTCTCAGAAGGTTTGGGACCATTACATGAGGTCAATATTGTCTCCCATGCAATGGCTTTCCAAACTCTTAAATACAAGACCTTTCAAAAGTCATTCTTTTTTGTACTATAGTTTTCAGAATCTCCCAGCTAAACTGGGGTACAATGCCGAAAAGACTAAGTCTTCCATCACATCTCTACCACAAACTTGGAATGTTGGTTTATATAGGTTATTAAATCCTGCACTGCACTGCAAAGCACTCTCTGCGGTCAATAGTTCATCCATTTATAAAAATCATTTCCATCCTATGACTCTTTTTTTAAAAAAAAAAATAGCATTACTAGAAGGGCAATCAACTTCAAAAATGTCATATCCACTTGCTTATTACTTTCATTGGCCAGAATCCTGTTGCTGATTTGTGTTTACACAAGGGAAATTGCATAAATCTTGATGGCAAATTGCTGTTCATTAGCAAGGTGTTGTTTTGTTCTTGTTTAATTAATTATTTTAACAATTTGCTGAAAAGTCGTTCATCAAGGTGACTTTACAGTATAACTGAAGGAGAAGCAGAGGCTAATATAGTTTGCCAGCAATCCCCTTTCCATATACTGTACTGAGTACATCTGTAGGGATTTTTTGTGTGCATAGTTTTATAGAAGTGCAGGCCTCCAAACAAGCTATCACTCTCTACTATTAAATTTAAGCAGATAAACATCTGTACATCATTGCTGGTGTCAAGCTCTGCAATTAAGAACAGGAATAGTGTCACTGTCTCTTAAATATCATCTTCTCAATTTTATAAATACAGTAAAAACTCGCATAAAGAGCGCCTCACTTAGAGAGTAACTCGCTTAAAGGGCAGAATTTTCTCTGAATGGTTGCCTCGCTTAACAACTAAAACCAACAAAAAACTCGCTTAACAACTAAATCAGGGTTTGCAATCTCCTCCCCCCCCCCCAGTCAGAAGTCACAATTGGTCACTTACAATGGTGTTTTGCTTAAAGACCAAACTCGTTTAAAGAGCAATCCTGTGGAATGCATTATGTTCTTTAAGCGAGGTACCACTGTAGCACTAAAAATAACATTCAAACTCTTTAAATAATTTTTGAACCTTCCTATATGGAGAGATCAGTTGAAAAATACATTTTGACTATGCAGAGACCTTCAATAGTAAGACTTCAGAATAATTAAAACCAAGATTATGAGTAATGTTGATACTGGCCTTGAGCCAGAAGACTTTAGAGTCATGCTTCCTCATGTGGGGCACATGCCCCATAAGGGGGGGGGCAATCTGAGATTGTTTAGACCAAGTTTAGCCTTTTGGGCTTCCTCCATGCAAATAGGAGTTCACTTTTTGAATAATAAGAATTATATGCCATGGGAGGTGGGGCATCAGATTTTATAGATGCCTAGGTGGGGCATGGACAAAAAAAGGTTGGGAATCACTGCTTTAGAGCATGAGTAAGGACCAAAATAATACTTTAAAAGAGCTTGTTTTTGTTTTAATTTTATTCTCATTCTGTACATATGCCTTCAACGACCATGCTCTGCATTTACTGTGTTATCTGAATAATGATGTTCTTGACTACAGCCTTCAGTTGCTGACTTGAATACAGATTTTGGGACACTTTGGAAATAGCCTCCAGAAAGGCAGAATCCCATAACAAGTTTGCGTTTGATGTTAACACTAAGACCTCATTGTGCATCAGGGCTATCTTTCCAATACCAAGTCATCAAAAGACTTGAGCTTGATCAAAACAAACTGTTTATGCCATTTTGGTCTAGTTATTGATTAAACTGTTCTTGATGCCTGCAGACATCAGACATTTTGATCAGTTGCTCTCAGGTTATGCTTCTTTTCTTTCCTTTCCTTTCCATGACATCTTCATTTGTAGTTCAGACAGAATTTTAAAAAGACTGAGATGCTTCAGTTGGAATTCTAGGAAGGTTACACAATTTGCTTTAGGGCAAGGGTCACTTACTGATTTGTTGTTTTTCTTTGCCTATCCTTCATGCATGGGCCATTAAACTGTTTGAAAGGGTCATTTGTATTGTGTACCTATGGGGTTAACATAGTCTTGTTATATAGAGCTAGAAAGAGGTATTGAAAACATAAAGAGGAAATAAAAAACACAATACGTAAATGTCATGCTATAACTTGTATGCCAGTTATGGAAACAGTAATCAAGATGAGGCCTCACAAGTGATGAATACAGGGGTAGCTGTACTTCATGGATTTTTATTCTATACCTTTGTTAATACAGTCTCAAAGAGTATTTTGGCTTTTTGCAGCCACGTGGTATTCATCTTGTGATCTAAAACAATTCCAAAATTCTTTTTACATTTGCCAAGTATTCCCTATCAAGTAATTGTGTGTTTGATATTTCCCCTAGAACTGTGCACTTAGCTCTGCTAAATTTCATTCTATTGGTTATAGCCCTGTGCTCATGCTTCACTGTCTTTTCAATTTTTTATCTGCAAGAAATTGAAGGAATTTTGTTCATCTTCCAGGGTATTCACTATTACATCCAATTTTGTATCATCTGAAAAGCATTCCCTGCACCAGTCATCCAAGTAATTAATAAAAATATTGAAGAGCACCAGACGCAGGATTGAGTTTTATAGGACCCCACTTGTTACCTCTTCCAGGATTAGGAGAGGGAAATATTGATATATACTCTGAGTTTGTCTCTAATCGACTACATATCTACCTGATGGTTCTTTCATTCAGCTTACACCTAGTTAGCTTGCTAAATAGAATATCATGGGACACTTTCCTAAAAGCTTTGCTGATGTTAAGATATTACATCTACAACATTCTCACTGTCTAGCAAGGAGGTTGCTTGATTTAAAAATGAGATAAGATTAGTCAGACAGGATTTGTTCTTGACAAATCTGTGTTGCCTCCTATTTATTACTACATTGTTTTCAAAGAGGTTGCAGAGTGACCACTTTATAATCTGCTCCATGATGAAGTGCTCAGTGATTTTGGTATCTGGCTATAGAGCAAGAGGGTGGGAGTTTAATTTCCTATTATTTCTTCTTGACAGGGGATGGGCTCAGTTATTTGTAGGGTCACTTCCAGTTCTGGTAGGATCCCTACCACTTCGGTGGGAAGGTCTACAGCATTCTGTGCACTCCAGTGTCTAGTCATGCTTGCCACATATCCATGCAGACGCAGACAGCACCAGCTGTTTGGCTATAAACAGAGATGAGCATTGAACCCTATTCAGATAGAACTGGCTTTCAAGCAAGGTCAATCTTCCAGTTCTGCAGTTCCAAAGTTGTCATTTTTATTGTTGTTTTTATTGTTGTTTGTATTAGCCCTCCTCCAGTCATTTGGCACTTCACTCATTCTCCATGATTTCAAGAAAATAATGGGCAGTGTTTCTGATACAGTAATACCTTGGATAACGTTTACCTTGGATAACGCTAAAATCGCATAACGATAAGTAATCTGGGGAGGAGAATTGGATCGAATAATGTTAAGGTCCTATGGGATGGACCGGATAACAGCTGCTAAAGCCTGTGCGGTTACAATGTATCTCTATGGAGCTTTAACGTTATCCGATCCATCCCATAGGATTTTAACATGGATCGGATAACACTAAAAATTGGATAACACCAAGACTTGTGGAACCATGTTTTAGCGTTATCCGAGCTATTACTGTAGTTCTGCAGCCATTTCCTTCAGTAGTCTTGGGTGAAGTTCATCCAGCTCTGGAGATCTGAACTCATTCAAAGTTATAAGATATTTAATTGATTATCAAACTCAAGCTGTAAGCCATCCTGTCTAACTGTATTTCATATTTACCTGGAGGGTCACAGACTGTTTCAGGAAAAGACTAAGGAAAAGTAGAAATTCAGCACTTCTGCCTTTTCTTTGTCATCTGTTATCATTTCCCACCCTCATGAGTAGCTCAGCCCCTCTCTCTTTCTCTCTCTCTGTGTTGTGTGTCTTTTGCTATGTAGACTGCTTTTCTGTTGCTTTTAATGTGTCTTTCTAAGTTCAGCTCATTCTCAGCTTTTCCTTCTTTAACACCTTCCCTGTAATTCTTTGCTACTTGTCTATACCAGGGGTGCGCAAACTATGGCTCATGGGCCAGATCTGGTCCCTGACACCAATTCATCTGGTTTGCACTGCCCTTGTTGCTCCCGGATGCAGAAGTAAAATTCACACATATGGTTTTATCTAACCTTTATATAATTCTTTTTCCAGATTTACTACTTCTTTGACATCTTCACACCACCATATAGTGTGTTTGGACCTATGCCATCTCTTTCCACTTTTCCTTTTTCTGCATAGTTCTTCTACAGCACTAATCAGGGTGGTTTTGTATCCCTTCCATTCATCCTCCATGTTCTTCACCTCTGGTGGCAGTCGGTTGAATGCTGTCACTATCTTTCATTGTAACTGTTTGACTATTGGATCACAATTCTGTGATTTTTAAGAAGGAACAGAGTTGCAGTAAAGCCAACAGCTGCATTTTGATTAGTTGTCGGGTAGTTTCTCAAACTAGCTGGTTATATGTTATAATTATTACCATTTTCTCTGGAATACATATTATATGACATCATGACACTTTTTATTACAATTCCAGTTGGAAGGAACATGTTATTTGATACTTATCTATGTGGAGAGCAGCAGATTAGATTTCTATAAATTGTAGACAGTATCAAACATATTGACTTACAGCTGGCTAGCTGCAAAAGCTCAACCTGGGGAAAGTTAACACTACCAATAGTTTTTCTCTCTGGAGTCTCAACAAAATAATTTTTAGGTCTATTCATACTTTGTGAAGCTAAAGCCTGTTCATCTTGATCTTTTTCGGACCAAACAAGTCTTCCAAATATACAAAGTGTTCTCCAGAAATAATGGCTTTTGGAACTGTTGGTTGTGTTTCTATATTGATATGACCATAGAATTTGAAGATGCAGTGGATGAGTGTCAAGCAGTGACACATAATTAAAGTGCTGTGAGCTCATTATGACAGCCAAACCAAAGCTACTGGTCTTAATAGGATGGTTTTCTTTCTGAAAATGTGCATTGCTTAGCTTGGTTATTTGAGTTGTGTGGTATTTTTTTTTGTTTCTCATTTTCAGTGGTGCACTCATTTTTCTGCTGTATGAAGACTGCTATAGCATCAAGGAGGTCATAGTTAAGAAAACTGCAACATCTCAGAAGACAGAGAGTTGCAGAGGTTGTTGTAAAAATAAATGGCTTACCATTACTGTGTTTTACTTTTTTTCATAATTTGTATGAAAATTGCAAGAAACATGCAAAAATCAGTGAATCTGCTGATGAAGGGATATAGGGTTTATGATGAATACAAAAAAGAAAAAGAAATCTTTGCTCAATTGGCGCTAAACATCATACACAAAAAAGGCAATTAGGATATGGAGCTTACAGTGGAAACAGTAGAAGGACATGATTATTCAGCATATTCCAGTATATTCCTGTAAACATCCAGTGTTACAGCCTCCTAGTTTCCACAGGCAACACCAAAATATTTTTAGCACTTTGGCTGTTAGGATAGAGAACTAGGAAAACAGACTGTACATTGAGGCAGTCTTGCAATATATCAGTTTATAGCATCGTTCCCCAGAGGACTGTGTCTGGATAGTCCTGATAAAACTGCTCATTGTGATTTGAGGTTACAGCTGCCTGTGCTGGCCTACCCAAGTGGGCATGGTCACTGCACGATGGTGCTACACACAGAGTCTGTTCAGGGAAAGTACAGATATCAAAGACTAAAAGGCAAGCTGAGATCTGGTTACCAGTAGTCTGAGCAAGCGTCTAATCCAAACGATGTCCAGGGGCATTGTCACCATTGGCAAAGAAGTCAGGGGCATGGCAGGCAGGTCAGGGTCTAGGTAGGCAGTCTGGAGTCGAGCAGGGTGTCAGTCTTTGCACAAGAGTTGTACTGATGCTGGAAGGCTGCAACAAGCCTCCCAGCTAATCAATATCAGCTGGGAGCTTTCTTTGACACTTCACTCTAGCTTGCCTGCATCTCAGGTGTAGCTCCTTTCTGGACCTTTCCCTGACTGAGGGCTGATCACTGTCAGAGTAAGACCCCTGATCTAACAGATCAGCTGCTGGGAGAAATAGACTTGGGCTAGGCATAGGTTGAGATCCCTGGCTCAGGACATCTTCAGGTTCGGGTGCAGGCAGGACTGGGAAGGACATAGGGACATCAGATTTATGACCATTAATTTTTATGTGTGAAATGATTGTCTTGTTTGTCCTCTGTAGATTGTGGATGGACATTGCTGGCAAAGCTAGCATAGATCATGTTAACAGAGGAACAAGTAGACATACCTGATGTAGTGGGTAATATTGTTGGGTTAGGAATTGTGTTGCTAGAGTAGCTGTGGAACAGAACTGGCATCTTGGCTCATAGAAGGGTTTAGTTCCTTTCTGTAACACTGTTGTATAGTCTTTTATGTGTTGAGTTGTTTCAGGGTGGAAGAGTGAAATATTCATGTCAAGAATGGGATGTAGATAATTTATGATGCTTCTAAGTGATCTCACTTAAGGACTGAAGGTGACAACTAGTAGTGTTCAGCCATTTTCTCTTCTGTGTCTTGCAGTACGTTGTTTCTAGGTACGTATTTGTTTTGCTCAGTTAATTTATTTTTTAAGCATAGTGGGTGGACAATGCAGTTTGAGAAATCAAATCAATTTTTATTGTGGTCACAGACCAGCATAATACAGCATAGCAGTCTGAGAAATGCCTTTTGTAGATCCATGAGTTAGGAGTCTCTGTCTTGTGAGACTAGGAAAATGTGACAGGCTGATAGATTTACTAGTATGCTGAAGATCTCAGTTAGAGGCCTGCAAGTATATATAGTAGTAGTAGATGTGCCTGGTAGTAGAAGACGTTCTTCTCTCAAATCACTCTTTATAGGCACCCACAAGACTATCCAGCAAAGCTTGCGTGATGGAGGGAAAGTTAAGATTTTTGTGTTACCAAAATTAAAAACAATGTTGAGTAATAACAAATCCTTGACAAGGGGATGACACTTCAGATTTAAGCCGTTGACTAATTATAGATAATTTACTTGTACTTTACTATGAGAGTTTTCAAAGTGCAAAACCAATCAACTACACTTAATTGCCTATGCCCATGGCCAGTCAACAGTTGAAAGCTTGTTAGTACTCAAGCTAATTAAACAAGGCAGCAGGGACCAAGCAATGTAAGTGTTGAGGAATATGCATGAGGACACTTCCAATTCGTACACAAACCAGAAAACAACACAGCAAAATCAAGTGTTATTGTTTCCTCTCTTCAGCTCCATCATGTCAGCTCCACTTTACTAAACATGTTTATCTTGGAACAACTAATAGATCCCTCATGCACAGATTTCAGTGCCACAGCTTGGTTTGTTTAGATGGATTGATTTGCTTACATTAGATTTTGGGAACGACGTTGTAGAAATTCTAACAAAATATTGCCTTGTAGTATCATATGTGTAGCACAATGGGAAACTGAGCATCCCTGCTTAGTTAGTTACTGACTCACCCATCCCATATTCCAAGAAGATGGCATGCTTCTTTTTATTCTACGTCTTGCAGAATTTCATTCAAAACATGTAGACTTGGATCCAGATTATGTTAGCTGCATGTAGTTTCCATTAAAAGCAGTAGAATTATTCCCAACTTTACACAATGCTTCCCAGGATCATGAGAACTTAGTCTGGATGGAATTTGTAAAATAAAAAAAATGACATTTTTTAAAACAAAGGACCATAAAAAGTTGAAAAGAAAAGTTTCCATGAAAAGGGTTAACATACTGGATCATAATTTCCAAAAGATATTTTCATTTCTATCAGCTTCTTGAAAGTGTTTTTGTTATGCCATTAACAAAAACAAACTCGTGATTGTCACAAAAGCTATGTTGATTCTAACTGTCCTGATTGGTGTATCTCTTGGGCTCTTGTCACTGATTTCACTCAATCTGTCTTTGCTTCTGAAATATATCAACAAACAATAAAAGAAATGAGATTTTTTTTTTGAGGGAGTCTTTTTTTATTTTGCAATCACATATGATGCATTGGACATTGATTGGAAAGACTGCAACTTGTGCGTGGTAGTTGTTATCCTTATTTATAAAGCATTATGAAGTTGTATGTGTCTTAGAAAATATTTCTGTTTTGTTTGACAGAAATCTGAATATGTGACCTGCTCTATACTAAGATATTCTCAAGGTTAAACAAATATAATTAATTTTAACTCAGTGTCTGGAATCATGTTCTTACAGCTTCTGCACATGTAATGCCTGGGCCTTGCATTTATTTTTAATTAAAATCTTCCTGTTCATTTCCCCACCCATTCCAAAGCTCCTTAGGGATCCCTTATGAGCTAGGGAAGCCTTTTAGAGCCTCAAGATGTGTGTGTTTTGGGGGGGGGGGGAGAAGTATTTTTAAATATACCACTGCTGGCCCTGCCCCCTGCAATAATGATTCCCAGTTCTGTTGTGATTAGGAGAAAAATGTATAATGCTGAATTTTAGAAAACACAATTTTTCTGCATGAAACTGGATAACAAGGAAAGAGATTCTGATGAAGTTTCATCCAATTTTATAGTCTTTTAATGAATGCCTTGCATAATTTTTCTCCTCTCCAAGTTGCTGTAGTGTATTTTAATGTAATTTTTATTTATTTATTTATTTTATTTATTTATTTATGGGTTTGTGTTGTGGGTGGGTGGGTTGAGTGTGCGTGCACTTATTTTTATTTTTTTATTTTTATTTGGCCCCACCCATGACATCATGATGGCGATAAACAAATATAAATATAAATAAATAAATAAATAAAATGACATCAGCTCCGCCCACACTGTGATGATGCCAAGGTGGGGTAGTAAAATTTTTGACAACCCACCACTGGAAAAGGGTCTGAGTTTAAACATCTGTGGGTATGATCGGATTGGCATTTAGTCCACAGTTTGGTCTGCTGCCAGGATTGGATCACTCCTGGTTCTGGTTATTACATGATATAATTTTAAGACCTAACCACCTAACTTGTACCTTTCTGGCTCTTCTATTTCTTTGGTCTTGGTAGGAACACTCCATTTTGGCTTGTTTTCAACTACATGTGATCACTGGAAACTAACCAAAGTGAGCCTTTGGATATTAGTGCTCATTCTCCTGTCAATTGCCATGCCGTGATGTGGCTCAAAAATCCCACTTCAAGATATTAGCAAATTAAACATTCTCTGCTTCCTCCCAGAGTGTAGAATATTGGTAAAGACACGTCGGTTAGGGTTACCATTAAAGAGAAACAAACTGTGAATGATTTATTAGTTTCTTAGATCACGGAGAACACCATGCAGATTTTTGGCCTTAGGCACAAAAAATGTTTTGGGTGGTCTCTGGGGTTAGATATTTAAGAAATACAACAAGAAGAAAAGTGGAGCACCCAGTTCTGTTGAGAAGATTTATGAAGGTGTCATGTGTATGATTCTCTTTTAAAAATATGCTATTGTCATGCTTTGGGAACACTGGTCTTGCCAATGTTCCTTCTTACCCATTTATTTTAAAAAGATCATTTTTTTTATCTCATTGAAATCCATACAGCTGCATTATGTAAGAGCACTGCTGGTCCAAGCCAAGAGATGTAATCCACCCTTCTGTTCCCTCACTGGGCTACTGAACACAATGTGATGCTCATGGTCAGCTCAAAAATCAAGTAGAACCAGTGGTGGGATGTCAAAATTTTTACTACCCCACTGTGATGTCATCACAGTGTGGGCAGAGCTAACATCATGACATCATGCAATTCTGGGTGGAGCCAAAGAATAATAATAAATAATAATAAAATAAAAATAAGCACACACACCTCAACCCACCCACCCACAACACAAGGACAGCAAAGAGGCTGTGCATACACGCCAAGCACTGTAGGCATGCATGCACACCAAGTGCTTGGCACACATGTGCAGTGTGGGAACCAGTGAAAAGGTAAGCCCTGAAGGTGGTTCCCCCCAAAAGCTGCTACCGGTTCTCTGGGACACTGGGAAAAGTTATTACCGGTTATGGCGAACTGGTGAGAACCTGTTACATCCCATCACTGAGTAGAACCCATCAATTTTCTTTCTGAAGCTGCTGCTATTTTGTTTTTATCAAATATTAGTTGCCATGGAGGACGCCATAGGAAATTTGAAGAATAATTACATTCATCTGAATTATATTTAAATTTAAATTGCATTTAGATTACATTGAAACAAATGTTGAAATTTCCCTTGTTGTCTTGTATGTGATGATAAACAGTCAAAAGGCATTTCCTATGGAAATGTGACACAAATTGTGTTAGTCTGCTCTCTTTATATATGTACTGGTACCTCTCAAGATAAAAGAAGCTTAGAGTGAATATTCTAGAAACGGCACTCAAGTGAGCATTCAACGAAATACTTTGAGCTGGCTTATCTCAACTATTAGGACTGTCTATTATATTGGATTCCCTAATTGCTTGTGTCACAGCTTTTCCGCCAAAGGCTTGGTAGCTCTGTCAGTAATTGAAGACTTTATTTTCAAATTCCCTTCACAAGGGTATACCTGGCAAGGACTCAAATTCTTTCACTGCACAATCTTTCTGCTTTCTGCACTGAATAACGAACAACAGGGATAGCCACTGTCTTTTTCAAATCTGTCACCGTGTGGTTTGACCCTTTTCTCCCCAAGGGGACTTTGGGGAAATGCGAGATTCAATGCTTAAAGCTTTGCTGTTTGAAGGGGAAATACAAGAAGGAGGAGAAAGCATTGAAGGCAGAATATGACCAGTTGACCTTTAAACTGCTTGTGATGCTTTTCAAGCCCCAGAGAATGTTTAAGCTGCAATTTGGGAATTTCTTGGGGGGAGGGGGGGAGTTATGAAAGGAAGGAAACGGATGTGTCCATAGATTGCTTGTAAGTCCCCCTGGATCACAGTTTGTCAGTTTGTGATGAAATGAAGGCAAGAATTATGGGGATTTTTGCCCCATTTAGAAATGACTTGAGATGGAATTACTTCTGCTTAACAGAGGGTTAGAGTAAGAAGTTACCTTGTGTGCTGGGTTACGCTCCCTACTACGTTTATTCACCTGACTTTCAAAAATACACCTCAGCTCTCTGTATGACCATTTACATCCAGGTTATGAAACTCACACTCTCTAGTCATTATAACCGCCAATAAAGGTTTGTGACAGTTGTAATCTAAAACAACTGAAGAGCCAAGGGTGCCTCACTCCTGATATACATATTCATAGTGAGAGCAAGTAAAAGAATTTATTCTTCTTGTGTGTCTAGGCCTGATGTGAAATTGCCAAAATGAGGCCACCTTTGGATGAATTAATTCTATATTTCCTTTTGCCTGACCTAGAGTAAGAAAGATTAGCCTGCACAAGGTTGACATTGCCTCAGGTATGCTTGGTGGTGGTTGTTATTATTATTATTATTATTATTATTATTATTATTATTATTATTATTATTATTATTATTATTATTATTATTATTATTATTATTATTATTATTATTATTAGTTCAAATTTATATTGCTGCCCACTCACAGTGGCGACTCAGGGCGGCTTACAAAAAATACATTACATTACAATACAATATGTTGGTGAGGGCACAGGGGGCGGGGCAGCGAAGTCCTCAAACTGCCCTGACCTCCCCCCCTCCCGAGGCAGCCACAATCTTTGTAGAATTTCCTGTGTACCCCTTCTGTTTAATAAGGATCAGCATTAATAATTAGACTCCTCAAATTAATCTATTTTATCTTCCTGTCATGATCTTCTCCAAATTCTAGCTTGCTTGTGTTCAATGTGTATAGTAAAGGTAAAGGTTTCCCTTGCTCGAAAGCCAGTCGTATCTGACTCTAGGGTTCAGTGCTCATCTCTGTGTCATAGTCGAAGAGACAGCACTGTCTTCTTCTGCAGATGTTTCTGTGTTCATGTGGCAGGCATGACACGACCCTGGAGCACACAGAATGCTGTTTACCTTCCCACCTAAGTGGTCCCTATTTATCTACTTGCAATTCCTTGCTTTCGAACTGCTAGGTTGGCAGGAGCTGGGACAAAGACGGGAGCTCATTCCATCCTGTAGTACTCGGGAATCGAACTGCTGACCTCTCACCTTCCAGTGAGCGTCTCAGCTAAACTCCTCTTTTAGAGCTACACTAGCATAGTGAAAATGGCATGCCTATTTGATGGCAAATTGCTTCAAATCACCATAGACATTATATATACTATATTGAATAATGCAACTCACAAAGCTTTGCCTCCCTCTCAACATTATACCATTAGTGTTATGCCAGTGTAACTACACAACAGGATTTTATATCAGTACTGTACTGTACTTTAGAGCTTTTGGTACCTTTGAGCTTTATCTTGTATTCCCCTTTATATAACCTTGTTTATTTTAAAATAAGTCTTACTTCTCTTGAAGGGACTTGCTTTTTATAAAAGTGCATAGAAGTTCAATGTTATTCATTTTTCAAAGACTGGTGGTTCATTTTTCTTATATTTCCACCTGCTTTTCAAACTCACTGATTAAAACAAGCTTAAGACAGACTAAAGAACTGAAGAATAATCTTTTAATTAATAAGTGCTTGGGTAAAAAGGCAGCATTTGTTTTATTTTTAACCTGGTGCCATAATGGAGGCAGTGTTGTTGAAGCTTCCATAAGGGGGTTCCTATAGCTGAGAAAACTGTCTTCCATATTTGCATAAAATATACTGCTCTCTGGTGGAAAACAGAGGAGGGTTTCTCTGGAAGATTTTAATGATCGGGTGGAAGGATTTTAACGGACTCTCTGACAACTCTTCAAACACTATAAAATAGAAAAAATGGTCATCCTACTTTGCTATACTGGAAGATATAATTTCTGTTCAGATAATTAAAATAACTTTGCTAATGACACCATTGATCTTTCTTATACTTTACATCTTTAAAAAAGATTAAACTAAGATAAGGGACTGCAGTGGCTTGAGGGACTGCGGTGGACCAAGTGATTAAGACACTGAACTTACTGACTGCAAGGTCGGAGTTCAATTCCCAGGTACTGTATGACAGAATGAGCACCCTTCTCTGTCCCAGCTCCTGCCAACCTAGCAGTTCGAAAGCAAGAAATTAGAAGTAGATAAATAAGGACCACTTTGATGGGAAGGTAAACAGCCACATGTCCACATGTCCATGGAAACATCTGCAGATGCAGACAGTGCTGTCTCTTTGGTTATAAAAAGAGTTGAGCACTAAAACCTAGAGTCAGATACGACTGGCTTTTGAGCAAGGGTGATGTTTACCTAAGATACCTAACCACTGTACCCTTGGGTGAAGGAAAATGACTTTTCTTTCACCATGGGGAGACCATTTCACCATGTCAAGGACTTCAAGAGGTTTCTGCTGTAAGACCGAAATGGTTCCATGCTGCAGCATTTGTGAAATAGGCCTATGTAGGCCCAGTAAATCCAATTCTTTTGAGACATGATCTAACATGTATCATGGGGTTGGGGAACTCTCACAACATTCTGGCCATCTCAGGATTTGCTCTTCTCTTATAAGAAGAGTACAAGGTTCTAAGTGGCATGAGGTGGTTTTATAATCTCACTTCCCCACCTCTTTTCCTCCCTATAAACTCTCTGATAATGTCAGCAAACCTATATTTCTATTCATCAGCAAGTTCAGCATAGCATTTAGAATTTTCTGTCTCTCACCTTTCTTATTTTGTGGTTTGAGGAAGCCTCTATTATCTCTAGGGTAATACTATTTTATCATTCTAATCATTTGTGGATTAGGTTTATAATCTCTAATGTGATGTGTTTCAAGCTAGGGTATCTTGAAATGTAGCCAGAAGCACCTGATGAAATGGCATCCATTCGTACAGTAGATTTTGTCACATCTTGAAATCCTCAGAGTCTTAAAAGAGAATATGTCTATGTTGAAGAAAAGAATCCCTACTAAGAATCTCCAGGCACAAGTCTTCTCGCGTGCTCTCTCTCTTCAAACAGAACTAGAGAAAATGTAGCCAAAGGCAGAAATGCTTTTAATAATAATAATCCAGGGATTGGAAAGTCTCAAATTGATGTCATTTCCCCAGCCCACTCATGCTTCGGAGAAGTTCATTTTAAAGGCTTAGCAACCAAGACAGCATGGACTGTACTTTGGAAGTCATTTGCACACCCCAAATATCTGTCAAAGTCTGATGCAAGAATGAAACTTAGAGCAGTGCTCTGACCTTTCTCATTAATATGTCAGCTGTAAAAAGGCAATGAATCAAGTTAGAACAGCTTGAAATTTTCTAGCAAAACATAATTATTCATCATAGTCAATTAAGGGTTTCAGTAACCATTCCAGAAGAAGAGCAGACAGGAGGTGGGGCATGTAAGGGGTGATGGGGAGTTAATTCCATGTATCTTTTTGATATATATATTTGATGGCCATTTATTCCCATGGTAATTCTATGTCATTAGAATCAACAAGATGGCACCAGAAGCCATCAGATGCCAAACAGGAAAGATTTAAATCTCCAACCTCCTGGTTGAAATAGGCATGTTATTTAAGTGCATGTAAGCAAAGAAATTGACAGCTAGATAGCAGTCCTAGAAATCCTAAAATGTGATCTACATGATCATATATATCATATCATCCAAACAATTTAAATGCCTGGACCAATGTTGTCTGCCCACTTTGAAGGTGAAATAAATGTTACACATTTATTGTGACTTTACAAATTTGATTTACAAATATCCTAAGTGACAATGTTAAAAGTTTAGCAGGGCTGATTTTAAAATAATTGAAGATATTTCAGTCGTCTTCAGAAGGACTAATATCATCAGTTAAAAACAGGTACAGTATTTGTGAATTTATAAATAGGGACTCTTCGATAATTACACAGAAGTCCCTGTGTGTTGGGCTTGCACATCTAGATGGGAGTTTGGCTTCAAACCACATAATTGGCATGAAGTTAACTGACTGGAGATGAAAGCTGGGAAGAAGAAAGAGATTTGAGATGGTAGGAAGAAGAAGGATGGCACATGGCAGTCCCTCAAAATTCAAATGAATAGCAATGGGAAATGGAGATAAAGACATATTGTGTCTTGACTTGTTAGATTGTGTCATTTGCTACTTCAAGACAAAATGGAGTTTCTGGATGGGCAATGGCTTATATTTGAGTCTAGTTTTTTAATCACCAATGGCTGCTGCACTTCAAAACAGCTGCAAAGCAGCGTCAGAGACTCTGATTTAGGAAATGTTTTCTCCACGTGAACTGGTACAAAAAAAATTGCTTTTTGAAGAAAATGACAATATGTTGCTTCCCTGTTCCATGTACAGAATCCAATTGAACTGCCAGTTCAGTCTTTCTTTGGTTCCTACTAATGGCAGGGCCGAAGGTTAGGTTATAGGTCACAGGATGGGGCACACACAGTTCTGTCTTTCAACACCTTAGTGCCAGCATCTGCCATCTCAGGTCTCTCACTCTGTTAAGGGCCATATCTCTTCTCTAGATTGGAGATATTTGAATGGCCATATCACCCCTAAACTTGCTACAAAGGATTTTCTGACACCATCCCTCAGCGTATAACTTGCCTAGAAGTCCATGACAGAAACCCCTTGGCAAAGAAAAGGTTTATTCTTTCAAGAGTGATGTGAATGATAAATAATAGGCCTGAGAAAAGAGAATTTGTTTTGCAATTCTTGAGGGAGAAAGGAATCTTTTTTTCTTCAAGTGAACTCTTTCTAGCCACAACCTTTCCTTTGATTTGCTAAGATTCATAGTCCTATAAAAGATTTCTTTGGAAGGGGAGGGGGGAGTTCCTTCAAGTATAAGAGAAGTGTTCCCATCTTTACAAAAAAACCACCCTCTTCAAAAACAGTAAAGTAACCACTTGTCATATAATGAGACTTTAGTGTAGCCTTTAGTGTTCATTTGTATGCTTTGTATTTGAAGAGTTGTAAGTTAAATCTTTAGAAATCACATTTCATAAATCACAGATGAGAGACAAAAGAAAACAGCTCTGTCTGAGGTATTAGAAGCAGCTGGATAGAAGGGGGGGACCTCCTGCTCTACTGAGGAGGGCTTTCTTACCTGTGGAAAATAAGCATGCATAGGATTGTATGGAACAAACTTTAACCTTAGATGCACATTGCATTTGTTTGCTATGTTATTTTGGCATACTTATATTTAAAAGTAGAACAGCAGCCAATAAGAACTTCTGTTTCCTATAGGCCACCTTGAAATGTTGGAGAGGCATTCCCATCTACTGTCAATGCTGGATGTCATGATGGATGTTATAGTCTAACACACCTGGAGAGTGACAGGTTGGGGAGGGTTTCTCATAAGCATTTAGGACTCTGCCAGATGTTATTCAGAGTGTTGGCCCATATAGTCTCGAAGGGCCCTGGTGGTGCAGTAGTTAAACTGCTCTACAGCAACCAAAACATTGTGAGTTTTATCCTGAGAGGTTGACTCAGCCTTCCATCCTTCTGAGATCAGTAAAGGTAAAATACTCATTAAAATACCCAGAATGTTGGAGTCAAAATGTTAATTAACTTGCGAACCACCCAGAGAGGGCACTAAGCACTATGGTATAGAAGTGTGATTGTTTTGCTTTTCCCCCTGAATCCTAGTTGGAGAACTGATCTACTATTTGTGAGATTGCTAGATTTTTGTATATAATGACTACACAACTGATTTCTTATCTTCATTGACTTTCAATTATTCTTCCCTTTCCTATAAACAACACATTTTGTTTTACCAGATCTTTTGCATTCCAGTCCTTGATGTGGTAGCTACCTGACCAGTGTTATGACATTTTGGGAAACATGGCCTAAACATGTGGTGATCTCAGATTGACAGCCACTGCTATATATTTGGTCTAACAATGAAAGACTGGGTGTGTTACCATTGTATGTAACATTAGCTGTTCTTTCTTTCTTGATAGCCCAACTCCACAGTGAGAACATACCAAAACAGCAAATATCGAGTGACGATGAGTCCTGGCTTTAGTTCACAGTGGAACAGCAGCCAACCTCTATGGAACACGTATAGTATCCCAAGAACAAACTTGCACTACCAGTCCCATGCTAGCTATACCTACTGTACTGGGCACGCTGCGGTAAGTAACCATAAATGATTTAGCTCCCATTATTGAGTGGAATGTAAAAAATAATCTTTTTTTTTCACAGTTTGAAACACAGAGAGCGTTTACTACTGTTCACTTTGTGCTAGTGCCGTCGGAGTGGTTTATTGTGATCTGGATCATGCAGAGTGCTTGAAAGTGTTACTTTTTTGTTAATTAATTAATTTTAATTAATTTTTTATCCCTAGCAGGAACCAATACAGCAGGCAAACACATTTAAGACCCATGGTTAGTTTAAAAATACCGATTAAAATGTAAAACTATTTATACATATTTTAAAACTATAGATCAATTTTCAACAAAGTTTTTCTATAGCAGTGACCTGCTAGTACCCCAAAAACCACTGTAAAGAGGTCTGTTTTAAGTTGCTTTTCAGTTTAGCATCTGTTATAACTTTTCCAAACTTGTCCTTCAGATACTGACAACCCATACCATCACGCCGTTGCAACAACAAAGTTTTTCATGAATCAAAATTTAATATGAAGTTGCAGAAGGTAAACTTTCTATGGATTCATTCTGTGGAGTAATTTATTCTTTAAGTTGTACAAAAGTGTGAACTTGTAGTTCCCTTTTGTAGCACATTCCACTCCTTTAATCTGGAGGCTAACAGTTCAGACTTCTCTTTTGACAAAGACAGGTCCCTTACTAGATCATCTAAATCTGATTGGTTCATAAAATGTTGCTTACTCTCTTCAAATTGAAGTTCATAACATTCATTAACATCGACATCATCCTCCCGTTCCTCATCCGACATGTCACTGTCAGTAACAACAGATGTACCCTGGACTGGCACTGGATTCTCTGCATTATGTGGCACTGGCTTCAGAGCAGATAGACAATTTTTGACTTAGTCTTCTACAAAAACCCAGCAATTTTACTCATACAGAAGTAGAAGTTGGAGTGATGATCTTTTGGTTCACACCAAACCACAGGTACAGCAAATGGCATTTTATTCATTTCCCCATTCAGCCATCATGTTAGGCCAATGAAACACACCTGACAGCAGATATGAAGTACCTAGCTTTTATCCTGATCTCCAATTTCACATCCAAAGTAATACTTATAAGCAAATCTCACCCTCTTGATTAGGTTCTTGTGTTGATCACATGAGATATATTTGCCACAAATCTAGCAAAAATTGTCCAATTTTATTAACACAGCTGCACCTACTAATCTTTAGTTCAAAACAGACTCACTATGCCCTAGCTGTACTATCCAATAAAACGATTTTGCACTAGAGACAAGCCCTTGGTCCATCTTGCCTTACATACCTATTTCTGTCAGCTCACTAACTTGCCCAGACATGCTCAGCCACTGCTCAAACATGCATGCCACTAGGGGATGTGATTCAGCTGCAGTGGCAGCAGACATAGTGGTCACTGCAGTGGCATAGCTACCGCCGTATCTGCCGTATCAATTATACGGGGCCCCCAGGCCACGGGGGCCCCCAACGTGCGTAAGCAAAACAAATCTTTACCCTTCCTAAGGGTCCCCAAACAAATTTTTATACGGGGCCCAGGCAAGGCACGCTACACTTCTGGGTGGGAGGGCGGCCAGGCTCCCCCCTCCCTCCCTCCCAGGGGGCTCCAGCCTTGCCCCTGCTGCTCCATAGGGGCAGAGCCTGCTGCTGCTGCCCGGAGTGGGGTCAGAGAGGCCAGGCAGGAGCCGCTCTCGGAGGCAGCCTTAGCCAGCCTGGAGGTGCCAGGAGGGGATGAGCCTAAGGCGTAGCTACCGCCGTATCTGCCGTATCAATTATACGGGGGCCACGGGGCCCCTAACGTGCGTAAGCAAAACAAATCTTTACCCTTCCTAAGGGCCCCCAAACAAATTTTTATATGGGGCCCCGCCAAGGCACGCTACACTTCTGGGTCACTGTAACTATTATAATGTTCCCATGTAAAAATACATTACCCAATTACTGATCATTTGAATAGCTATAGCACGCCTTAAAATCTGTACGAGATAGGCAAATTCTGAGTTCAGATTTGGAATCAGCGCACTCGATATCATGTAACTCACATGTGTTATTCCCAGTAGCAAAATCATTGTTGTACAATCCAATACTGTGTGATTCAGGGAAGATTTTTTAAAAAATCCTTACAATGGCTTCCTTGCAGTTAGCACAGAATTATAACCTTTTCCAAGGAAATGTTCACTATTTTCCTTACTCTCAGACAGGGCTCCTCTAGTTGCTTATGTAATTCATTATGGTCATGGATGTATCCAGAATACATGTTGTGGCTCTCACCTTCTTCACATCCTCTGGTTACACAAACTGAAGCAAATCCATTCACCCTTGGCAAATGGGAATCAATGTTACTTTAACACAGGGATTCTCAACCTGAGGCCCATGGGCCAGATGCGGCCCATGGCACCATTTCATATGCCCCCACACTGCCTCCATTACACCAGGAAGTGCCATGTGGTGGAGGAAGGGCAAAATTGCTATCCAGCCCCCAAAGCTGTCTGATGAAGCATGACCCGTTCCCCCAGCTTTAAAAGGTGGAGAACTCCTGCCTTAACAGAACCTACATTAACTCCAGCATCTAAGTTAGACCAGATCTGAGCACTTTTATTTGGAAAGTATTGAGTAAATTGTTTATGGCATTTATTGAATGATTAACCTCCTATTATATGCCCTGATGGTTCAGTGGTTAAACTTCTGTATTGCAGCCAGAACATTGTGAGTTTGATCCTGATCAGGGCTCAAAGTTGACTCAGCCTTCCATCCTCTAAAGTCAGTAAAATGAGTATCCAGCATGTTAGGGGCAAAATTAACTTGCGAACCACCCAGAGAGTGCTATGGGGTGGTATATAACTGTAATTGCTATTGCTCTTATGGGTGAGATGATGGTAGGCCCCTGAAACTTTTGGAATAGCTTCATTGAATAACTCTGTGCAGGTGTAAGATTTCCTTGCTGCCTTCATCACCATGCAATAGGCCTTCCATTAGGCCTCTAGCACATGCTCAGTCAGACTCATTTCACATTTTCTGTCATTGTGTTTCTAGTCTCCATCTCATTTGTTTCTTGCTGACACCTCCCTAATAAACAAAGGAACAAGCTTAGCTTCCTTCCATGGGAGGGGGAGCTTAGCCGCTCTTGTACTTATAGCCCCGGCCACATTCCTATTCCAGAGATCAACCAGGACTCAAACAAAATCACCTGCACAGGCAGCAGGAAACTCCTCAAGAGGTATCAGAGAACCATTTAGATGCATCAACTTTTTCAGGCAAACTAATTTAATGGGCACCCTTCACCTGTGCGGAAGCTCTGTGTTCTAGTGAGTCTAAACTTTGACATGACTTGTCCACGACAATAGAATTATTAAAAGTTCCTCTGCAACCAGATGGCAGTCATTGTGTGAGGCCAGATTTCAGACAGCGCTACAATCATCATGGCAAACATGAAGCCCTGAACCCTTCCTCACAGCATGGTCCTGGCATGAATGTTGAAGTCTCCCAGCATCACAAGACAAGGAGACTTGTTTCGACTGCACATCCTAGAATCCAGGAGGATTATGCCATCTATGTTCAGAACAGGTAATCTCTAACATCTCTGATCAAGAATGATGAGTCCATGGACTTTTTTTAAAAAAAGGTCCATACATCATCAGATAGCTCCTATTGTATCAGTTCAGTGAAACTGAGACATTGGCAATGATGTAGTAGTAGCAGAACTGACAGTGAAGATATCTTAATTGTTTTCTGTTCTTGTCTTTAACGTTTGAGACACGCCATAGTTAAGTGAATGTTCATTGAACTCAAACGTCTGTAGAGTCTGAGTTAATTATAACAGGTTTTAAGTAGAACCCATTATCTTCTGTCATGAACTTTTGTCAATTTGCTCACCACACTCGATAGAGAACATAATTGCCCACCTCTTGTGCTAAGCTACTGCACATATCTGTACCCAAGCAAATAATGCTCATCTCATCTTCTCCTTTGCTGTCTTTGAAATAACGTTTGTACTTGTCATTATAAAAATAGTTTGGAACTATTGTCCAAATGTTGAACACTCTGATAAATAAAAACATAACTGCTATACTTTGGGAGGAATGTAAGAGTGTGAGAAGCCATTATGGCAAGTAAAGGACTACAGAGAGGAGTAGAATCTCCATGGTAAGTTACCTCTCTTGCCCCATTCCTTGTGCTCTGGAATGCTCACTATTTTACTTGGTATTGTAAAATTTGCCACAATCTTGTTTGGATTTTCCCTCTGCATAAGTGAAATCTTTGAGTCACAGTGGTGAGTTGCAGCTGATTAATAATGTGTTGGTTATGCCTGGTTGCACATCTGGTTACAGGAAGACTGTAGGGTTTTGCAGTTGTGACTTTATCCACTCCACACCAATTGCTAACATGAGAACTCAGCATACAGATGTTTTCGGCAGCATTTTCTGGTCAGGTATAAACTTGTTCCATCTGTAAGTTCTGCCTCACATCTGTTTGCACATAATTAGATGATTTGATTTCACATGGGAGGACAAGTAGATGAGTTTGTGAAAAGCAACCCTTGGAAAATACAGTGCTTGAAGTGACTAAATGTGATAGAAAAGCTCCATCTGTTGGGGTGAGGGGTTAATTTCGAAGGGTTCACATATGCAAACTGTCACTTGAGTAAATGTGTATGTATTAACTCCTCCTAGAAAAATCTAAGAAGTACAATCCTGCCAGTATTTTTGAGTTTTGATTTTGAGACCTTCTATAATTTTCTTTCATTTTAGTTTAACTTTGGAAATTCTTCACATTAATATATGCCAATAGTTATAAAACAGCATAATAAACTCTCTTAGTCTCAGTTCCAGTTCAGCAGAAATATGAAAATGTTGTTTATATATTTTATTGTTATAAGCAAAACAAAATAGCTTTTGGACAACCTGAGATTGTGTGAGCTGATTTAGAGCAACTGCTTTAACTTCCATGAAATGTTTTATTATAAAATATGCTTAATATACTGTGTAATGCACTAGAAAATTAATGTAAAAGAGATAGTTACCATGAAAATCTGAAAGTACCTTTAACCATAGTTCCAGCTAATGCAGCACATTTCTGTATCCAAAGCTGTTGTTTGCTAGATACCTTTAATTTTAGTGTATCCTTGATATTGTCAAGAATTACTGTATATGCTGGTGTATAAGACTACTTTCCCCCCCCTGAAAAACATGCCTCCAAGTGGCGGGGTCGTCTTATACGCCGGGTGTACTTCAGTTGGGATAGACATAGCTGCCCATAGTGGCCTCCCGATGCTCACCCAGTGCCCATAGTGGCCTCCCGATGCCCGCCTGTTGCCCATAGTGGCCTCCCGATGCCCACCCACCTCATTCTACATACCATCCAGTATCGTGCGGTATCCAGCGTGGCTGTGGCGAGCATCAGCAGCGAGACAGGGGTGCCAGCCTTTTCAGCGTGACCGGCCCGTTCTTCTTGGCAGGAAGCAGCGGTGCTCCGCCTGCCCCTTGTCTACGCAGAGCTCGCACATGCGCACTTGCGCACCAGTGCCGGGCACATGGAGATGTTGAAATCAAATCTGATGTTCTTTTATGTTTTATTTGGTGTGTGGAAGGTGTGCGGAAGAGGGGGTAGTCTAATACGGCGAGTATATAACAAACTCTATATTTTGAGTGGAAATGTTGGGGGGGGGGGTCATTTTATACGCCCAGTCGTCTTATACGTCGGCATATACGGTATTCCTGAATAACATTTTCAGCATTCTTTAGTATTTCTAAGGCTGCTAGAGGAGACTGAATAGGAGCAAATGGCAGGGAAAAGCACAAATATATAGTAAGTTAAAATGTTATGTATGAAGATAGGCCATGTGAGCATTTGAAATTTTAGCTATATGTACAGTTGAGTTATTTTTTTGAAAAAAAAATTCATAGGAAAAGATCATGAAGAAAGGAATGGCTGCACTTCTGCACCCTGTATCTTAGGGCAGAAGTCCATCTTCATCACCTGCTGTATGGCACATTTCAATTGGGTGGGGAATGTGGGAATGTTTGCATGCAAAGTGTGTGACCTATCTCTCTATACTTTTCCCACCATTCAGTAGAGTGCTACATAACTCTACAGAGAGCTCTGGAAACTGCTGTCTCAATGTATGTGGGCACATGGTTGGTGACTGTACACAACACAGACTAGACCAGTGTTGGTGAACCTATGGTACACGTGCCAGAGGTGGCATACAGAGCCCTTTCTGCCAATATACTCACTGTTGTGGGCAAGCCCCACACTCCCCATGCCAATGGAGAGGCAAGAGGGGAGGCTGAAATCCTGCCCAGGAGGCAGTAGGTGCATGCATTACTTGAGGTTCACTGGCGACATCACATGGGTGCATGCACATATGCAGTGGGTGCTTGTACACCCACATGATGTCACCAGCACACCTCAAGCAGCACGGGTGCATGCACCCATGTGTTGTTGCTGGAGGTGCCCTAGCAATGACACATGGGTGAATGCATATGCACATGCATGCACATGTGCCATCTTTGCCTCTTTGGGCACTCAGTTTCTAAAATTTTACCAACTATACCAACTGCCAGGGGAAGAAGAAGCCAGGGCAGGATGACGACCTTGCTGCCCCTCCCCCTGTGCCTATACCAACTGCCAGGGGAAGAAGAAACCAGGGCAGGATGACAACCTTGCCGCCCCTCCCCCTGTGCCCACCCCAACATATTGTATTGTAATGTAATGTATTGTCTGTAAGCTGCCCTGAGTCGCCACGGCGAGTGTGCGGCAATATAAATTTGAACTAATAAATAAATAAATAATAATAATTTTTCACCATCACTGGACTAGACCAATGCCATTACAGTCAAACCTTGCATAAAGAGTAACTCGTTTAAAGAGCAGAATTTTCTCAGAATGTTCGCTTCACAACCAACCATAAACTTGCTTAACAAATAAATCGGGGTTTGCAATCTCCCCCCACAATTGGTCACTTACAATGGTGTTTCGCTTAAAGAGCAAACTCCCTTAGAAAGCAATCCTGTGGAATGCATTATGCTCTTTAATCGAGGTACAGCTGTATTTCTAAATGTCTCAATTTATATATAGGAGAGGAATCTTCCATCACCTTTTATTTGGGTGGCTACTAGGAATGCCAAAAATACCTGGAAAAAAACTCATTCTCAATAATGTGAGGTTTCTAATCATGGCAAGAAGTCTTAATTTTTTGAGTATCATGACATTTCTTGGAATCACTGCAAGAGTGAGTCATAGAGTGGTATGAGGATATTTTTGTGCAAAATAATCCTTTTTGTATTAATTGCAAACCTGGCTTTGGGATTTTTGTTTTTATTTCTGAGTCTGTTGTTGTGTTGCACCAAAATGGATGTCAGCTGAATTCTTGCTGGAAATCTGCTTACACATGGATTCTTGTGAGGACTGTAGAAAATTCTTTGTAGGCTTACGTTGTTATTCTGTGTAACCAGGTTGCTTCTGACATATGGAAACTCTATGAATTAGTGACTTACAGAAAGTTCTCCTGTTAACAGCTTTGGTCAGGTTTTGAAAACTTAAAACTATGGCTTATTTATTGAATCAATCTGTCTTTTACTGGGGTCTTCTTTTCCTGGCGTCTTCATCTTTTTAAAGTATGATAGTCTTTTTCATTGAGTATTGACTTCTGGTGATGTGTCTAGGTCTTAGTTTCATCCAAGATCATCTGGATGGCCATGCATTCCCCAGCTCTGCTTTAGATATTCCTTACTAGATAACCACCATTTCACAGGGTTTTCTATTTTATATTTATTGTATTGCTTGCTCTATTGCTCAATTATGATGTTACATTGTATTGTTATTATTATTATTATTTGCTGTATTGTGCTCTGTCCCATTGCTGTGTTATATTCTATTGTACTCTTTTGAAATTATTATGATTTGTGATGATATGTTTATTATGGTTGTGGAAACTGTATTTGATATGTTTATTATTATTATTGTATTTGGTTGGTTTGATATTGTATTATTTTTATCATACTGCTGTTGTTATTGAATGTTATATGTATTGATTCTGTGAACCGCCCTGAGTCGGTTTTACTGAGTATGGCTGTATATAAATCGAATAAATGAAATGAAAGAATCTTCATGAGATAATAAATGAAAAATACATGTCTGTCATTTGTGGTGCTGTGGGTCCACAAAAGTGCTATAGACAATTGGCATGTGACATTTAACAATAGCATTCTTTAAAATGTTAACTTATGACATCATCATTAATTTTCTGGGAAAGTTTATCTTTGAAAACTGTGTCAGAGGAACAAGGACTCCAACATGAGCTTATTAGGCTGCTTCATCAAGAGCATAAATAGAAGGCCTGCCTCCATTGTGTTGGGTTTCTTTACCGGAAAAGATGTCAGGTTCAAACAAGTGAATCTCTCAATTAGCTTCCTTACCTTCCTCACTTCTTTGCAGCTGAAGCAATGGTCCCTGTAGCTTCCAAGATTGCTTTTACTGCTGCCTCTTTAGGCCAGCTTTTCAAAGCAGCAATCTCATGCAGTTAATTCAAATCAAATCAGCTTATCAGCTTGGTTCATTGTAAGTCTTTCATAAGCGTTCATGTGTGACAGCCCATTAAAACTTGGCCAGAGCCTTTAAAACATTGCACGTGCATGTGCACACAGACACTTACGCACACACATACACACAATCTGGAAATATATTTCATTTTCAAGTTTTTGAGCTAGCTAGGCATATCTGTTTTATACCGTTAGCCTCTGAAATTGAACTTCTTTCCTCAGGTTATAGGGACAAGGCAATAGGTAATAAATATAGTTTATCCAATGTAATTTATCTAGTTCTGCTTTATACATGATTACTTTCATTGTTTCAAAAGTTAAATTAGAAAAGAAGTGTTGATTACATAGGCTTTGTCATACATTCTGCATACTTTGAAGGGTCACTTCATCCTTTGTACACTTTTGACAGAGTTTATGTATTATTTCTTCTCATTTAGATACTATCAGGTTTAGTGCCAAAGCACTACTTGTGGTGGTAAACAGTAAGGTAAATCAGAGAGTAAACTAAACAAACAAAAGACAAAAAACACTGTGGCACCTTAAAGACTAACTCCTGTATTTTAATGTTAACTTTCATGGATCAAGTCCACTTCGTCAGACATAAGAGTGGATATCATGGTATACTTTTGTACATATCTGATATAGAGGCCCAGAGTAGCTGGGCAGAGTTGGTTGGTTCAAGAGATGGATATGCAAATCAATGAGTTATTTACAACCAGTAATAACATGCAGTCAGTTTGGCTATGATTGCATGTTGTTGCATGTTATTACTGGTTGTAAATAACTCATTGATTTGCATATCCATCTCTTGGAACGGCAGAGGTGAGGACCAAGTTGCCCCTGCAAAATCCAAAATCAAAAGGGTACGGAGGGAAGGAGCATGCCCCTTAAATAGGGCTCTGGCTCCTCCTCTCCATACCACATGTCTCTGGCACACCTCTGCTCTGTCACGCTGGGTGGGGGATGCAAAGCACACTCCTGGAGTAGCTGTTTCTGGCATGCAACCAAAATATTTAACAGGCCTTATAAGACCAATACGAAATTCCAGCTAGATCAAAATCATGGCATCATTGTTAAGTGGAACTGGGAATTTGGAACACATCTTCTATGTGCTATTGACCACTGGCTCCCTTTATGTTTGGGATACAATTCAAGGGGCAGATTTTGTCTTCTTAAACCACATGCAGCTTTGGACTAAAATAGCTGAAGCTCTGGTCTCAATTACATCCATTAACAAAATTATGGTTTTGTTATTTGTATAAATTAAATGAAATAGCTAAATCCAGAGCTCCCAAGAAATTCATAAGGAATCAGTGCTTCTAAATCTGTACATGCAGCAAAAAGAACATGGATTATTTAATTGTATTTCTGTGCCGTCTTCCTCACGAATGACTCAGGGCGGCTAACAACAGTTAAAACAATAGGTTTGCCCTCCCCTGGGAGAGGGTAACAAATTTGGGTAGCCTCTCGGCAGGGTGGTGGTGAAATTGGGTGGCCACGCCCACTTCCCTGTCCTGCCCTTTCAGGTTTTGACCCTGCAAGTGGTTCAAGGTCTCCCTTGCTGAAAAGCCAGTCATATCCAACTAGAGTGTAGTGCTCATCTCCATTTACAGCTAAAGAGCCAGTGCTGCCTGTGTTTGTAGATGTATACATGGTCATATGGCAGGCATGACTAGATCACCCATGATGTAGTCTCTGCCCACCGCGTAGGCTCCGCCCATGATGTAGGCTGTGCCCATGACATAGGCTCCGCCTATGACATAGGCTCCACCCATGATGTGGTAGTGATTTTTTTTGCTGCCCACCACTGCCCATACCCCATAACTGCCCCACCAGCCAGGTCTTTGCACCATTTCTGAAGGATAGCAACTCTGTCTGGATATGTAGTTTGGTTACCAGAAGGTTCCATAGGGCCGAAGCGGACACAGAAAATGCCCTCCTTCTTGTGCTAGAGAGATGCGCTTCTCTAGCTGATGGTACGAATGTGTACATGCACAGTACCTCCAAAACCTCTGGAATGGCATTAGTATACAATCTTTCAGTTCAGAAGATAATTATTTCCTCAAATATCTGAAACACTTTTCAGATACTTTTGTTGTTGTTCAGTTGCACAGTCGATTCCAACCCTATGCCACCCTATGGACCACTGTCTGCCAGGCACTTCTGTCCTCCACCATCCTCCTCAACTCGCTCAGCTCTGTGTCCATTCCATCCACAATGCCATCTAACCATCTCATTTTTGGCCACCCCCTTTTTATTTTGCCCTCTACCTTTCCCAGCATCAAGGCTTTCTCAAGCGAATCCTCTCTTCTCATTTGCTGTCCAAAGTACTTTAGCTTCATCTTTACAATTTGACCTTCTAAGGAGCAGTCAGGGTTGATTTCTTCTAAGATTGACCTATTTGTTCTCCTCGCTGTCCAGGAGACTCTCAAAACTCTTCTCCAACACCACATCTGAAAGACATCTATTCTTTTGCGCTCAGCTTTCCTAATGGTCCAGCTCTCACAACCATACATTGCCACAGGGAATATCATTGCTTTGACTATACGAATTTTTGTTTGCTGTCTCTACTTTTCACTATGCTCCCCAGGTTTCTCATTGCTTGCCTCCCAAGAATCAGTCACCTTTTTATTTCATGGCTGCAATCACCATCTGCAGTGAGCTTTGATACTAGCATGAAATATTTTGCATGTTAGGTAAAAATTAACATGAAAACACAATAAGTAACAATTTATAACCCTATATTTTCAAGACAAAGTTACTGAAAAATTTCACATGGCTGAGAAAATGTATCTCTTGCCACTTTGGAATATTACTTGTGTAGACAGAAGCCATAAATATCTTCAGGAGGGGAAATAATCCTTTTAAAAAAATTTCCATGCAAAAATCTTATCAATGTTTTCTTTTTTAAACATGGTTTCACCAAGAGACTTAGAATGACCAGAAGACTCTTATAATGATGGAATTAAAGTAAAGCTTGATTGACCTAATCTGAACATTGATTTTATGTAATTGACAAATTACAAAAAAGGTTGGATTGAATCTAGGTGAAGTCCAGATCCAACCAACCAAAATTGTGGGGTTTTTTAAAGCAAAACAAATACTAAAAACTCCATCCATAGCCTGCTTTTCTAACCATCATTGTCAAAGTACCTAATAAAAGTTAATGGTAATCACTTCAAGACACATTAATCTGCACCATAAAGCCAGGATTCAAACAGGAAACACAATTAAAAGCAAACATGCTTGTATATGATGTAAAACAAAATGCCTTCAGCATTTCTTTTAAATAAATTGCTCATAGTGTATGTATTTGTATATTTGATTTATTAGCCCTCTTATCTTCATAAGATCCAGTGACTAATTACAACCTACATAAAAATATATTTAAGGACATGAAGTAGAGTAAAAAACATCAAAACCTACAATAAAAAGCAAGCAATAGAAAAATTTTAAAAAGCAATAAAACAATAAAAACACTTGCTTAGAAACTATGTTAAAGTTTTTAAAATAGCCAATCTGAATGACCCTGGGGAGGGAGAAACTTCAAGGGAGTTCAGAGAGCTTGGACTCTCCTGACCGAAAAGGTTCTGTAAACACCCTGCAGCATGAGGAGGAGGTTTATTTTAAATTGCAGATAGAGAGCATGTACAGTACTTGGATGATCTGGATTCCTGAGAGAAAGTATGTGTAATTATGATACTACCTCCAAAAAGCACCTATACTGGTATGCAACAAGAAAGGATAAATTCTGATCCTACTGGACAGTCACTCTGTGAGGACAGTATCCTTTATAGCAACCCTTCCACCCATCCAGAAATAATTCCAGTCTGCTGCCACCACTGTTCCATCACCCTAGGCAAAGTAGTTCTACTGCTGGACCACAAATCTAGTTTGGGCACAGATTAGAGGTGAGCTGTTTCACGTTTTCCTGTACATCTATTTCCCCATCGAATCACATCCTAAGAGGGAATTTGGAGCACAGGTTCACTGTACCATCATAACAAATAGGAATTTTTTTGATAAGCACTATTTTTTAAAAATAATCTCTATGTTCATACCAAACAGCTACTCTAAATTGTTCTCCAAAGTATATTTAAAGAGAATCCTAACACTTTCAGTGCTACTAGCAAGTGAATTTGGGGTGGTAATTTATGTTTCTGTGATGGTTAGAACTATTATTTTGAATATCTATTGCATATCTGTTGTTGGATCATGGTCATGGTTATCTTGAGCTTACATTCATTATCTTCTTTGGTTGCTTCTAATTACATCTAAATCCATATTCAAGATAGTAATATTAGAAATATATTACCTATGACTGGATAGTACTCTATGGTTTCTTTTTTTTTTTTTTTTGGCAGTTAAATTATCATTAAGTTCTGGTCTAAAATATGATATTTTCTTCTGTAATACTTCTGCTCCTGCAGATAAGAGATGCTGTATTACACAAGATATTTTGAGTATCCTTTCAACCACATCTACTGAGTAAAATGAAATATAGGATCCATCAAAAGTTGAAAAGATAACACTTTCATGTTTTGAATACATCGTAAGAGGAGAAGCAAAGGGGCGGGGAAGTGAGAATCAATTTTCTCCACTGAAGGGAAAGTGCTAGCGAAGCAAAATAATTACCACATCCTGCCCTAAAGCATTTTGGCAGATAGTAGATGCGTAGGAGGAAAAACACACGTTTCAACAAGGATTTTACAACAGGATACCTAGCATCTGTTTTATGAGTATCAAAACAGTGTCCGTTGATATTATACTTTTTTTCTTAATTTTTCTCACTGGTCAAAATGAGGTATAATTTTAATGGTTTTTAGACATAATATTGCACCTCTCAGGTTGATTTGTATGGCATTGGCTGAAATGCTGTTGCTTAGTGTAGTGGATTGCACTAGTCAGGGCCATTGAATCAGTAGAGATTTAGCAAGTCAGCTCCTTCAAAATTTTAATTGATGAAAATGGGCCCATTCTGGTTATGACTTACTTGTGATCCAATGAGCCTACTCCAGCACATTTTATTTTGCTAAGCAACAGGATGTCAGATACGGGCGATCCAGTGCGAACTGGCTGATGCCCAACACTGCTGAGGACTAATGGCCTTGGTTAGGAAAGTCCACAGGGTAGGATATTGGTCCCCAGGTGGATTAAATCCCTATTGAATCCATCTTGATGGAGGGTAGCAGCATTAATCAATGCTAGCCTGTGGCTGATGAGGAATTGGTTTGTCAAAATAGCTCAAGACCAGAAACTGAGTCATGGAACTGGAGCAGTGGTATGAATGTCATGCTGTAATCCAGAAGGCAAATGGAAGGTCATTGCATTACATTGTCCCAGGAGAATCTTCATGTGTGATCACCATCTGGATAACCAATATTCAGAACTGAATACGGCACTTTAAGAAGACATGCAACCCCATTTTAATCTTTCATGCCTTCCCATTTATACCCATTTACCATTCTTATCCACTCTTCTCTTTTACACATACCTATAATTGTATATGAAGGGGGACTCAAAGAGGAACAGAGAGAAAGTACAGTATTGTCTATTTCTTAAAAAAGACAGCCAACCAGTATATATTGTTCCATCAATTTTTAAAGAACATCATTCAGTGAGGATATGAGATATTATGAACTCAGGGTCATGAAATTCTGTCTTTAAACCCTAAAGATGAAAGTATGTTTGATCAGTTACAAATCAATTCATTTCTCTCAGGAAATGTATTCTCCATCAAAGAGAACTCTATTACTTAAATGTTGTAATTTTTGAAATGGTAGCCGTGTTAATCTGTGTTTTAAGCATATATCAGAGAATAAACAAAACAAAAAGACAAAAACATGGCACTTTAAAGACTAACTGCTGTATTTTAATGAAGTCCACTTCATTAAATGTTGTAGTTCCTGTTGTAATGAGATAATATGGGTAGTCTTTATCAAACTAGTAAAATGCAATTAGCCATGTAATGCAATTTATACCAATAATAATCATGCAGAACCTGTAAGACAGACTAGCCTTTATTTTTCATAAACTTTTATGGGTCTAAGTGTAACACTCTCTAGTCCTATCTCTCTCTCTCTCTCTCTATCTATCTTCCTGTCTGACTGTCTGTCTGTCTCTGTCTAAAATGAATATTGCAAAAACAAACTTCCAAAAATGATTTTGTATGTATATAGGTATAATAAAACTGGATGCTACAATTTGTACAATATGAGTTCTTTCCACCAGTCCAGAGCAGGAGTTGCTTGAAGAAATAACAAATTTATATATCTCTTTGAAGGCAAATGAAAACATAGTTCAAGAAACTGTACATTTATCAATTGAAGTAGGACATCCATAGCATAAAGGAACAGGCTCCACATAAGCAGTCTGTCCCACTCTAAAATAAAATGCAAATACAATTACATAAGATCATTTAAGTGGATTCACCTTTCTGATATCCCTCCTAAACAAACATGTTGACCTTCTACTACCTCAACCAAGATGGCAAGGCCTTCCTCTTCTTCCATGCAAATATAAGCCCCTGTGTCTCTAGCTCTCCCACTCTTTCTAACTCAAATCCTAAATCACAGCACTTTCCTGGGATTTCCCCACCTATGAACCAAATACATTAATCCATAGTGGTTATATTAGTGCACTTCTTCATATGGATGCCTTGGTTGTGTCTCTGGCTAAAATATAAAATATATTGGCAGTTTAAAATCATTAATAGCTTAAAATTGGGGCCAATTGTTTTAAACTGCTAACAGTTTTCTACTCTGCCCCGAAACATGGCTATTGCATTCATGTACTTAAAACCATGAAAGTTTATTTTAAAAAAAACAACAACTGGTTATTATTACAAGTGTTATATAACTATTTAGAAAGCAGATAGATCTTGACTCCCTTTCCTTTCATATCATATTATTCAAAGCTCAGAAATGTATTTTTTTAAACTATACATCCCAGAATTCTCGTTTGTTCATGTCAGATTTGCAATATTAGGGCCTGTCGTTTTGAAAAGTGGGATATCCAATCAGGGCATTTGCACTGAAGACCTGTACTTTCACTGGCTAGGAATTCTAAGCAACAACCACATGCAGTTTCTCTTATTTTAGATTATTTTTCTATTCATTGTTGTAAGCCACCCCAGAGTGGTGCTTGTACCAATTGGGGTGGGGTATTAATTAATTAATACATTTAAATTAAATTTCAAGTAATGAATCAATGAATTAATTAATGATGTTTGTTTCTGACAGTGGAATCTATACAGCACTGAGGTGGCTTAGTGGTTAAGACGCTGACCTTGGAGATTGAAAGGTCTGGGTTCAGTACACGAGTGCTGTGTGATGAATCTTGGGGACATGAAATAAGCCTCATTCCGGTGTCCCCTGAATGGAATTTTCCCAACAAAAATCCTTTCAACCCAGATTAATTTCTGACATGAAATGTATTACAGTATTTAGTAGAATCTATGGATCTAATGAATAAGGCCAGAAGAACAGTGGTGGGATGTCAAAAATTTTACTACCCCACCATGATGTCATCACAATGTGGACGGAACTAATGTCATGACGTCATGGGCGGGGGCCAAAGAAAAAATAAAAAATGATTATAAAATGAAATAAAAATAAGCACACACACACCCCTCAACCCATCCACCCACCCACAACACAAACCCGCAAATAAATTAAATAAATTAAATAAAAAATACATTAAAATACAGCCACCCACCCACCCCAAACACAAATCAACCAGAGCTTTTAAACCAGAGCTTAAAGCTTATTCTGGCTAATCTTTCTCATACTAGGTCAGATGGAAGGAACTACAGAATGAACTCACCACAAGATGCCTTCATTTTGACACTTTTCAACTTTTCAACAGTTAAAGAAGTTAGGTACTAAGTCTTTGCCTAACCAGTTCTCTAGGATAATATGCCTTAATGTAAATGTAAAACAGCTGTACCTCCTGAAAGGTTCTCCAATTGGAACAGAAATTGGAACAGCACAGGTGTAGCTTATTGATGAGGTAACTCCAAGACTTTGCTTAAAAACCCCAAGACAGGCCACCAGGCCTTTTTAGGAACTGTGGTAGTATGTCAATATAGGTAAAGGTATTAAATACACATTAAAATACACACAGACACACCACATCCAAAGGTGAGTCACTTACCCTGGGGAGCAGGCTATAGGGAGCTTCAGGCTGGCAGCTTCTCTTCCTCTTCCCTGCTTGGGAGGACAGCAAGGAGGCCGTGCATACGTGCCAAGCACTGTAGGCGTGCATGCACACCAAGTGCTTGGCATGCATGTGCAGTGGGGGAACCTGTGAAAAGGTAAGCCCCGAAGGTGGTTCCACCCAAAAGCTGCTACCGGTTCTCCAGGACACTGGGAAAAGTTACTACCGGTTCTGGAGAACTGGTGAGAACCTGTTAGGTCCCATCACTGCAGAAGAAGCAAGAAGAAAAAAGAGTGAGTGAGGAAAAATTTACATTGCAGAAGCCCAGGGGGAGGTCAGTGAGACATCATGCCACCTCCCCCCCCCCCGGGCAAGAGCAGGAAGGAGGTGGCGACCAAGATCCCAACTGCCATTTACATCACAGAAGCCCAGGGGGAGCTACGTTTGAACCATGGTTATATGATTCTCACAACCTTTCAAGATACTCCGGGCACCCACCAATAGCCGGAGGGGAGAGAGAAATCTATTATTGATTTAGAAAAATGTATTATTATTTTTTTGTGCTGTGTTGCTTTGCTGATTGTAAGCTGCCCTGAGTCGCCATGGCGAGTGGGTGGCGATATAAATCTAAATAAATAAATAAATAAATAAATAAATAAAAATAACAGAAACCAATTACTGTGTTTTGTGTGTTGTGCTAGAAAGAAGCTAGAATGATCTTAGTCCCCCTTTTAAACTGCAAAAATATAAATCAGTAGTCAACTTTCTGAATAAATGGTACAACACAACACCTGGGAGAAAGACATTTAGGTGGGTGGAAAGGAAATGGGGCACATTCTTTGTGTAATTATAGAACCAGTCATGAACTTGTCTTTATGTTGTTTTGCTTGGCTTTCTTGGCAGTCTTTGAAGGAAGCTGCTTGCTTGTTTACTCCCTTACATTTCAATTCTGTCTCCAAGTTACTGATAGAGAGAAATGAAGTTAGCATGCAGCAAAATTGGGAAAAGCTGTGAAACCAACTGACCCTTTATTTGTATCAGAAACCCCAACAGGTATCTAGCCTTGGCTAGTTTCATGAAATGCAGATGGACTTAATTTACAATGGACTTCAAACTTAGAAGAATGTGGACACTTTTTATTCCTTGGCCTCCATTTAACTGTGAGAGAAAGGTGAAAGTCTGCAAACTTGGCATATTAATTGCACAGTACAGATATGAATAATAATCCCTAAACCCCTCATTCTCATTGTCTGAGTCAACAGAACAAGATGCTTCAGGGGGAGATAGGGGAGCTTTTTCCCCTACCAGGATCTTGGCAATTTACACAAAATATGTTTGCTCAAAATTAGTGTCCTTTTCGTTTGAGAAGCAAAGTGCCCCTAGAGAGAGCAAACATAGAAAGAGCAGATAAGTCTGTGACACAGTTGTGCAATTTATACAATGATTTGCGCCTACCAATGTGAAAATTCTCCTCACTAATAAGAGAATGCAGGGACAACCATTTAAATCCCTACTGAAAGGGTTAATGATGTGTGCTGTCAAGTTGATTTGATCTTATAGTAACCCTAGCAGAGTTTTTAAAATATGTGAGCTATTTAAGGAATGGTTTTACCAGTGCCATGCACCAGTGACATTTCATGGCTAAGTGAGAATTTGAACCTAGGTCTTTAGAGTCCTAGGCTGAAAAATCTGTCTACTATTCTGGCTCCTTTAAGGAACTGCCATATTGATATCAGAACTGGGTGCTACTTTTTTAAAAAGCAAACTTCTCAGAATCTCATTTATAGTGCTTCTTTTCTGAATTTCCACACACCACAAAATCTTTGTTAGGGTGGTTGCATCTTGGGTTGGTATAATATTATAACATCTAACCATGATTAGAAAAGGAATAATAACAAGAAAAGGCACTCTTCTTTTAGTCACTTGAAGACAAATAGAATTCTTTGAATAGCTGGGAACCACAATAAATGCCATTTGGATTTGGATACGGCATATGTTTTCAGATAAAGCAGGTTCTTCGATCAAGTGGAACATTGTACTCATGTTTTAAGTGAATGCAAGCATGGTGCTGCCTAACACAGTTTTGGCTGCAGGAGGGAGCCATGGCAGGATGGAGTCATGGCAGAAATGCATCCTGGGATATAAGATACAAAGCTTTTCTTTCTAGAACAGTGGTTCCCAACAAGGGGTACACAGCCCACTAATGGACTTCAATTCCGAGAAGCCTCAGTCAGTACATTGGCTGATCAGTGCTTTGGGGAAATGACTTAGGCTTCTGGGAATTGAAGTCCAAAAACCAGCATTTGGGAAACACTGTTCTAGAACATCTGATAGATTTTTACTCATATGATACTATTCTGCATATGCTGAGAAGTAAGAAGTTAATGTTAAACAAGGGCCTCAGCCAGATTGGACTTGGTCCTTTTTATGCTTGCCTCATCGGTGGTTAGTTGGCTTTCCTGAAAGCTTGGAAGCAACTAGTCACAAACAAATTGCTTTGTTGTGAGAGTTTGCAGTCCTCTAGATACCAACATAACCAGCAAATGTGCATTAGAAGTTTACTGAGAAATTATATTAACACATGAGCTATTTCAGAAGGAAGAAAGAATAGGAAAGGAACGTAGACTGGGTAGCTGAAACTAGATAACAATATCAAGAACTGCAGGAGGAAGGTGATATGTTTACTGCAGGGGTGACCAAAAAGTTATGGGCCATGGGCCAGTCATGTGATTTATTCCACCAACAGTGGAAGTAAAATGCTCATACACATGCACAAAACACTAACCATAAATGCACCTGTGGTTGTCATAAATGTGTTTATGACAGCCGCAGGTCCATTTATGGCAGCGTTTTACTTCTGCTTCTGGGGGCAGTGAGAGCAGTGCGGGCTAGATGATTTGGCACCGTGGGCCATAGTTTAGGCAACTGGTTTACTGGATCACTAAAAATAATAATAATCAAACATCACGTGAGATTTCATGATTCAAGATCACTTCTTCAGGCATGCGCCAATTTCTAGTGGACAGTGCAAGAAAATTATCAATAACAGTCCCAAAAGTTCTTGGCAATATGTTGTACCAGGCTTTACTTCTTAGAAGTGAATTTGGTGGGGGGACCCACAGGCTGCATCTGATAACATTGAACAAACACAGGTAACCAGCACATGGTCTTCTTTTGAAACCACAAGTTTCAGTTTGGTCAGAGGAAAGGACAACTCTATATTAAGGTAAACAAAGTTCATTAATGGAGTCTAAATTACAGGAGTTTCTAATAAAACATAGTGCATCAACCCTTACATCTGCAATTAGTGTGAAATGCCAAAACAACTTAGTTTATCTCATCTTATTAAACTTGAGAGACACATCTGTTGAGTTTTTGTCATTGCTGAGCAGCAGAGCCTGGAACATTATTTATTTATTTTTTCAAAAGGAACTAAGTGAATAACTCATCACTATTTGGCTATCATTATTGTTACTTCATTTGCAGAAGCAACTCAATGCATTACAATGTAACAAAATTCAAATGGCACAAACACTTTGCCTTTTCTTACTAGAACACTCCTAAATTCTTGTTTCCTTTAGTGGCCAACTATGATATTGTACTCTGAAAATGCATATAAGTATACAAAAGAGGATACAAATTAATACAGTGGTACCTTGCTTAAAGAGCATAATGCATTCCATGGGATTGCTCTTTAAGCGAGTTTGCTCTTTAAGCAAAATACCATTGTAAGTGACCAATTGTGACTTCTGGTGGGAGGGATTGCGAACCCTGATTTAGTTGTTAAGCAAGTTTCTAGTTGGTTTTAGTTGTTAAGTGAGGCGACCATTCAGAGAAAATTATACTCTTTAAGTGAGTTAGTCTCTAAGTGAAGCGCTCTTTATAGGAGGTTTTACTGTACCTTGCTTTCAACATAGGCATGATAAGAGAATGGTGAAAGGTTTGCAAAAATCATGTCAAAATTGGCTTTAAATGTGTGTCCCTTAAAACTGACTCTTGAATGTAACAAGAAAACTTTTTGATACATACACAAAAATAACTATTAAATTGCTTATGCAATATAGCTTAGCTACATCCTTATTATCCGCCAAGTAATTAAAATTAGCTGCATTACTTATAGCTAATTATTCCAAATTCCATGCAGAACCAGATATTTGAAATTAATTCCTTTTCCCAATAGCAAAGCTGAACCTGTTTAATTTAAATTTAATTTAATTTTTGCATTTGTATGCCTCCTAATCAGGAAACCCGACTCAGGGCGGCTCACAAAATAATTAAACAATATATACAGTAAATACACAATAACACAATATACAAAATTCAATCTACAAAAACAGCACATAATAATATACAACAACACAATACAATACTATGATATAATGATTAAGTCACAACCATATAAAAAAGTTCCCAAACAAACAACTAAGTCTGGGGGTGGGCCAGCAGGCATCCTCAGCCTCAAGGCAGGACTGTCTTCTGTACCACATAGAAAAGAGACGGCCAGCAAGAAAGTCCAAGGCCCAAGCTGGCTGAGGGGAGGGATGTTCAGCCCCCTAGCCCCAATGGCCAAGTCCCCGCTTTTCAACCTCCAGGCATGGGTGAGGCCCGGGTGAGGGGCAGCAGGTGTTCTCGGCCAAAGGGCAGGCCGTCTTCTGCCGCAGAGAGCCAGCACGGTTTTTCAAACCCTGGCCATGGGTGAGACCCAGGGGAGGGGCAGCAGGCATCCTTGGCCAAATGGCAGGTTGTCCTCTGTTACAGTTTTACCCACTTTCTTCCATTATGCCAGTTCAGGATGCCAGTTGCAGTGCAACAAACATCTGTATTTATATCAGTGATCAAAATATAAAGCAAATGTGAGACATTCACAGGGTCCGGTTTCCTTATCACCTTCTGTTCAACTTGTTTCCTGGATGCTGGTTCCTTTTCATTTTGGGCTCCAGTTATTTTGCTGTGCCAAAACCTATCCAGTTTCATAAGTCCTTACACAAGTCTTATGTCATGCCAATATTAGAGATGGCTATGAAATAATTTTAGTAGTAGAAATGAATGTTTAGTAGATTGTGACATTTTTAAAGAAAATTGGAGAGTATTTTATAATTATTTTGGAGAAAAGTATATAAAAGAAGCTGAGAAATAAAATAAATAAATAATGATTTGATGGAATAAGACCAGAAGAAGTTCAATGTAAGTTTTTGGATAGAAGTTACAGTGGAACCTCGGTTAACATAATTAATGCATTCTCTGGGACGTTTCTTACAGCAAAAATTACTTTAACTGAATTTTCCATAGGAATGCATTGAATGCAATTTCCCATAGGAATGCATTGAAAACCAAAATGCACTAACTGAAATGTGGTTTCCCATAGGAATGCATTTTTCCATTCTGAAAAAAAAAATCTGTAAACAGAGCCACTATTTTCTATGGATTTCCTTTTATTATGCGATTTTTATGTTAACCGAGCCATTTGTTAAGTGAGGTTCCGCTGTATATGGCATCTCCTACTGTTTTTCTGCATAGAAACAAGGGATAGGGGGGTTGCTTGCCTTGTTTTAGAAGAGAACTACACTCCTGGTAGTTCTAAAGTGCTACAGTGTTTTTTTATTTTGTTTTGTTTTCTGATACTCCTGGTAGAGTTCTTCAATGGAAGCATGCACCCATTGCATACATTAATTTAGCACAAAAGGATAATTTCAAGTAACTGAACTCCCCTCCCCCTTCTGGTTGTTTTCATATTTCAAAATTTGTCAGTGCCCAATGAAATGCAACCCACTGTGGGATCTGGAGAAAAAAATCATTTGCTCTATCCCCATCTGCAAAGATAATGGGCAGCAAACTTATTTTCCTACTTTTAAAGGCTGAAGCATTTTGTTCCACTTCTTCTTTACTCCCTCTTTTATCACTTTCGGTATCAAGGGAGATGCAATTAATATTGCTGTGGTCATTTCATAGCATTTTGTTATCTTCTCATAAAAAGTGAAAAGAAGCATGATATTTGCAGAAATAATGCATGCAAAATCATGATGAATGCTCCTTTGTTGTTGTTGTTGTCCAATTTATATGCTGCCTCAATTGCTTATAGCAACTCTGGGCGGCTCACAATGAAACAATACATCACAGTTACAATATCAAATAATTTTTTCATGGACTTCTTAAGAAATAAAAACATTAGATACAGAAAGTTTGCATCTCTCTCTCTCTCTTAACAGTCAGCATTCTCTTGCTCTGTGCATGTGTGGGAGGTGATCTGTCTGCCTGTGTGCTTTGCTTCTTGAAGAGAAAGGACACCAATTTTGTGCAAAGGTACAAATAAGGGGGAGTTTGGATGGGGGTGGGAATATTTGTCTCGTGCCTGGAGGTAAGGAATCTCACAGGGCCTGAAACTTCATTATAATGTGGAATCAAGTCATAGAATAATAAAATAATTGAAATGGAAGGGATCCGTGAGGCCATTGACTAACTCCCTGCTCAGTGCAGAAATCCAAAAAGATATGACACCCCTTGAGGTAATTGGTTCCATTGGTGTACTGCTCTAACAGTTAAGAAAGTTTACCTACTATTTAGTCTGTATCTAGCATCATGTAATTTCAGCCCATTAATACATATCTTGCACTCTGAGGTGATCGAGAACAGATCCTCTCCCCTATGAATATCTTTCAGATATTTAAAAAGTGCTATCATATTTCTCCTCAATCTCTTTTTTGCAAGGCTAAATCTGCCCAGTTCTTTTTGTCTTCCCTCATAAGGTTTGGTTTAAAGTCACCTGATCGTCTTTGTTGCCCTCCTTTGAACTTGTTCCAGTTTGTTGAAATCTTTGTCAAAGTGCAGTGTCCAGAACTGAACACAGTAGTCTAGATAAAACCTAACTTGTTCCAAATACAGGGAGACTAGAACCTTACAGGTTTTTGGAGACTATACGTCATTTAATGCAGCCTAAAATAGCATATGTTTCTTTTTCAGTTACATTGCATTGTTAGCTAATTTTCAGCTTATGATCTTCTAGAACAATTCCAAGATCCTTCTCATGTAGTATTATTGAGCCAAGTATCCCCCAGCTTGTACGTATGGATGATTGAGCCAAGAGTTCCAGTCAACTCCAATCTGTGGGATTTTTTTAAAAAAAATCTATTAATATGAAAACATTTCATACTATTAAAAGAAGAGAAAGCACAGTCTTGGTTTTTTCTACTCTTCACAAAATGACAAATGAAAAACTTAGTAAACAGAGATAAGTCTGTTCACAACTTAGCTGTGGTTGAATAGCTTAATTAGACTCTGGATTTAAGGTGTTTTATGGGAACAAAGTTGTTTTTCAATAGTGCAGTTGCAGGAAAGTTGTCAGGAAAAAGAAGAGCATGGCAGTTTCCCAAGTTCTGTAACTTGACTAAAGGACCCTCTTTTCACAAAATAAAATACTTTTGTCCAGTGTGAATGTTGATCTAAACTGTGAATGCTGAAATGCTGTGGTTTGCCATTTCATTCCAATGGTACCTCTCACAGGAAATCTGCTTTTGCAAGAAGAATAGATTTATAGTTTCTCAAAAGAAAAATAATAACATAACCCTTCAAGTTTATGTATTCAGAAATACATTAAAACAATAAAATCCTAATCAATGTATGTGGTGTGCCATCCCTTACATTTTTAAACATTGTAAACATACCTTAATGGCTACTGTGATTATATCTTAAGATCTTCATGTTATTACACCAGAGTGGAGAACTAACGATGTTGTGGATTGACTGTACAGTAATATTCTGACCCAACTTCTGAAAAACAAAGAACCTTTTGTTTGTCTATAGGCTTATATACTAAACTGATCAAAATTTGATTGGATTAGTAGTAGCACATAGAATATTTTTTTGGGCTGAGTTGAAAGCTGATCTTATATATTTCATTAACAAAGCAACCTGATATATGCCAACTTAAATATAAGGCTCCTTGTATTCAGTGGGGTTTACTCTCTATGGATTAGATATGCAGTGTTAGTCTTAATATTTTGTTTTATATAATCTTTTTTTATTTGTAATCTATTGGCCAGAATACTACTGATATCTGTGTTGGGTTTGTGTAACTTGTCACAACTAATTGTGGCTAGCTGATGAAATGACAGGATGTGTCTCAGTGATGTGCTTGTATATGTGCCTGAATTCACAAGCAAGATATAGACCAGAACCTCATCAGTTAGTTCACTTAGCCATTGCCATGGGAAGTTACACAAATCTTAACTAAACACCAATAGAATTCTTGTGAAGAAATGGCTAATTCAGTGTCCCACCATTTTTAATAATCACATGACACAATGGCAAATTTGAGTCAATATGAACTTTTTGCTCCCATTATTGAGGTTTTTTCCTCTCTCCACTAGGAGCCTCTGCTTTTTTCAAGCTGGAAGAATACGAAAGGACTTTCCTCCTGGAGACAGTTGTTTAGTTCTGCAAATTGATGGAGGGTGCCTGTTGTTAACTTTGTGGGAACATAAGTAGTGGTGCAGGATGTTTAGAAACTGCAGGAACATTTACTCCATGATCTGAATGTCCCTGATTTTTTTTTTATTAAATGGATTTAGCACTGAGTCATTGCATTGTTAGTTTAACACTAGATCACCTTGTCACAGAAAAAGATAATAGCACAGAGTCTCCCCTATCCTCAATCCATAGTTTATCTTACCCATCACCTCACAAAGAAAAACAAAGTGTTATATTGTGACTTTCTGCCTTTTTACTGTATTTGGTGAGTTTTTCTATTTTAAAAATACACCCCAAATTTAAGCATAGTTAGGACAGGAAGCAGAACTGCTCTGTTTGAGTGGGACTGGATTTCACAACAGCTGGCTAAGCTCAGAAGATATAATAGGGGGAAAATTACTTCATCAAATAATGGAATAGGTTCCTGATGTTTATATTTGGCGTCAGATAAAATAAATTATTATAAATAAAGACTATTGCCATGATGATAGCCAATATCTGGAATGGATACAGTACCAGAAGGAAATGGAGAAGGAGAAGGAGAAGGAGAAGAAGAAATTGCACAACACTATTGCCCAAATGTAATTTGTTTCTTCTTTTACCTTATCAATGTAACCTGAAGATTGTCTGTGGAAGAGCCAAAACATAGGGAGATCCAGAACTCACACAGATCTTGTCACAAATAATGTTGCCTGCAATGCATTATTTTAAGGGGGCAATTATTTTCTTTTCATTTGTACAGCAAGTACTAATGCAAAAATCTAAGCATAAGATCCATAGCAGACCTGTTAAAATCAGTGCAGCTCAAGTTAGTCCTGAGCTATTTGCTCTCCACTGATTTTAATGGATTTTAATGAGTCTGCTTTTAGTTTGAATAATACTAAACTCAATGAAATCCAGATCAATAGAATCTATTTTCTGACTCAATGAAATCCTTGGACTAAGATTCCTAAACCCACTGATTTCTTTAGCCTAAATCAGGGTTGCCCAAACTATGGCCCGTGGGCCGGATCCATCCCATGGCACTAATTAATCTGGCCTGCACTGCCCGCACTACTCCCAGAAGTGGAAATAAAATCTGCATGCTTGGGCACCTAACACTGCCGTAAATGACCCAGGGCTGCAGTAAACACGTTTAAGACACCCACTGGTAATTTACAGCAGCATTATGCACATGAACGGCTGCATAATGCACACATGCACATTTTACTCCTGCTTCTGGTGGAAGGAACCAAGTGACCGGCACACTCAACCACATGACCAGCCCATGGCCCAAAAAGTCTGGGCACCCTGGGCACCAAACCAAAAAATCAAATTGCTCGTCCCAGCTAGAGTTGATCCATATACTCTAATCAACTGTTTAACAGTAAGCCAAAAACACATTTTAATAATCTGATTTAACAAGCCTTCTCTGACTGGGACTAGGAGTTGGATTTAGGCTGTTGTCATGATTCTCAGTATGGCTAGATATAGATTCAATCTTTTGATTCTATAACACACACTCTCCTTTTCCAAAATGCATTTTTGCTTCCAAACTTTATGAAATATAGGTGTGCAACAATAACCATGTATACCTTTCCGCCAACCCAGTGACAACAATACAGTTAAGTGATTATGTCAATTTCAAATCTCCTTCTCAGATTATTCAGTTTTCTAAGAATTTACTATGTACTGTATTCCATAGGCCTGAAAATATAAACTTGTTAATATAAATTATGCTATCCTATTTCATTCTACTTTTACTTTTGAGAAATCTCCTTTCTGAAAGAAAAGGGAATTTTCAGCCCTGTGGATAGTTTACGGGTAGGGTTGCCTGAATAATGCTTATTTCAGCTATAGATTTGGTGGGCTGAAACATTTAAAGCCTTTAACAAGCATTATATTAGACCCCATATAATTTCAGCAAGTTTAAAGGAAAATATGTTAGACCTTCATGAATGAATGTGAGGTTCTGAACACCAGGACATAGTGTGGGCAGTATTGTGCGCCATTGCGTTCAGCTCCTTGAGATCTAGTAATTATTATTAGCAAGAACATTATTCATCCTTTAGTATCTTGGGTGTTGGACTTGTTTGTTAAACATTCAAGAAGAGATGGGAGTTGTAATAAGCCACCATACAACTTGTTAATCAGGGTATTGTGTCAAACTGGATTCATGAGAAATACACAGTATGCCTGGAAAAAAATGTGTTCCCTGCTGTCATTTCACACTCTACAGGGGGGCATTTTTGTGAGTGGATAGCAAGTTTCAGCATTCTGGAAAGGCATTTTCTGCTTAAAGGGGAGGGGGGATAACAAAGTCTAAATGGATTGTTCAGATTATTTACTACTGCAGCCAGGCAACTGTTGAGCAGCATTCTATAAGGATTCTGCTGCGGTTTTCTGAACCATACCGTTTCAGACTTTAATCTTGTTGTATATCATAAATTCTGCAAGGCTAGATGGGAAAGGGAGAAAGTGAGTCCAATCCAATGAAAAAGAATTCAGAACGTATCCTTCCATGACCCTGCTTGGTTGCCTTTGAAAAAATGGATAGATAAATTTGTCTCTTGTGGTTTCTTTCTGTTTCTCAGTTTTGCAGCCTTCTGTCCACTCAATTCTAACCATTATTGCATCATTTTGTGTATTTTAAAAATCTAACCCAAAATTTACATTTAATTTCATATGTATTGCTCTGAATACATGGATTTTTAAAGTTATTTTTGCACTGTATGTGCATTTTGTCCAAATGTTTGCCTAATAAACACATCTTTTTCATATTGCCTTTATTCCTTTTTTTTAGAATGCGTTCTCAAATATATATATGTTTCCTTTAATATATTCCCTAATTTCCTGCTCGAAGCCAGAAATGAAGCATAGAATTGAGAACTGAGTTGGAATGGGGCTATGAAGCCATTGAATCCAACCCTCTGCTCAATGCAGGAATCCAGGGTGGCCACTTTCACTCTGTTTTCCCCATCACTCCTCAATTGTGGTACTCCAGGATGATTCCAGGGGCTCAAATTGCCCTCACTGAGTATAAAAGAAAATCACCAGCTTGAGTCCATGAGCACTCTGTCTATCTGAAGTACAAAAGGTATCATGGAAAAGGAAGAACATTTTACAGAGTAAGTCATTCCTTGTCTCCCAAGTGTAGCCTACACTTGTGTTTCCAAGACAGTAGGCATGTACACAACTTCTGGTACATTCAGGTACCAAGTGGAGATTGTTCTGGAGTCTACCCTTATGCATAGTGTCCATAAATTCAGTATTATTCATGCTAGTGTAATAATGTCTGCCTGCATACATTTAAGATTAAAAGCTAAGCTAGTAATTGAATCGCTTATAGAAGAGTACTCCTTGATTATTATTTTCTGCACCTTTCCCTAGCCCCACAAATCCCCTTTGAGTTACAGTGAGTAGAAGCATGCTCAGTTTTCCAACTATGATCACACCATCAATCTGTACAATGGCAATAGCACACTGTCAGTTTTATTTCTGCGTCTTTTCCTAACAATCTCCTGCATGGATTTCTTCACAGCTGCCGCATGTGTCCTAGATGCACAGTTTGCCTGTTGCTCCAGCTCTGCAGGAGAAAACATTTGGCAGCTAAATTCACATTTTCCGACTTAAATATGCCTTGGTAGAATCACAGATACTTTTAAGACAGAAGAATTTCAAGTATTTAAACATTTCTTTTGATACTTCTTCAACATGTAGTTATTAAAGAAAGTTGCAGTGTAGCAAATGGAATCTTGAGTACATTGTATGGTGAAGAAGTAAAATTTTAGAGGAACAAAAGCAAAACCATTACTTATTTAAACATACTGCTTGGTAGTACTTTGTTGCATTACTTTCAGAATTCTTAAGTAGCACTAAACAGAAGTGCAAAGAGTTGCTTCTCTGTCACTTGCTGCATTGCCCATTAAAAATGAGTTTAACTTTCATATTTGAAATTTAATAATGCTGGGGAGGCATTCCCCTCTATAACACCATGCTTACTCTTCATTACGGAGGTGAGTCTGAAGTAGGGGTGAAAATAATTATAATAATGATTATGTGTGAATGAGTGGGTTTACTTTATTATTATCAAAGATCACCACTATGTATGTTCATTGTGTTGCACTTTCCAAAAGTCACAAATCCCTGTGTATGAGGGGACATGAAGTACCTGAGATGTGGGAGAAAAGGATGCTATCAATTTGATGTACTGTACTGATCTATATGGATCTGAGTACAGTACTTAGCTCTCCAAAATCTAAATCTGAATCCCTTTGTCTTCATGCTACATTAGGATTACCATCACTTTTTCATGAGTAGCTTTTCATCTTTAACATCTCTGTGTCAGGAACAACATGGTCCAGTCTGATCTTGGTAAATTATATGTTGGAGTCAAGCAGCTATGCCTAGGTAAGAATTTTGTTTCAGATTGGGGGGGAGGGTTTAAATAAGGAGCTTGCTTGCTTGTTTCTTTGTTACATTTATGCTCCACCTTTCCACACAAAACAGCACTCAAGGTGGCTTATAAACATTTAAAGAAAAAAACCATACAATTTCATTTAGCTAGAAATAATAAAATCACATAACAGCCATCCATTGCTATTCAATTCACAAATCTGTCATATTTTGGGTGCAAAAAATCTATCGTATGAGAAAGCAAAATAGGGATGAGTGGCTTTAAATGTAGGTGCTCATTGTGCAAATTGAAATGTTGCATGGTCAGGGTTTTAATATTTAAAATAAAAACAAACATGGAGTCTAGGTGGCTAGAAAAGATTCTCCTCATTATGACTTTGTCCCAACATGCAGAGGTGACAGCAAGGATGAAGTAGCAGCTTGTGACCAGTGTTTGAATCACCCAAGAGGAAATGGGATTCTGAAATGGCATGTGGTCAAATCTCATTCCTATTGGAGATAACAGAATGAAATTAATCTTGCACTGAAGATAACATGTTCTTCCATGTGGAGCAGGTAATACTGAAAGAAAGGCCTCCTTCAGGTTCCCAGGCTGTCCTTTACTTCCTCTGACCTACACTGGCCTTCTTTCAACCATCCTAGGCTAATATTGTTAAGAGTTATGGTTGTCATCACCTTGCAAACAAAAGTCCGCATAGTCAAAGCAATGGTATTTCCAGTAGTAATGATGGTTGTGAGAGTTGAACCATAAAGAAAGCTGAGTGCAGAAGAATAGATGCCTTTGAGATGTGGTGCTGGAGAAGAGTTTTGAGAGCCCCGTGGACAGCGACGAGAACAAATGGGTTGATCTTAAAAGAAATCAACCCCGACTCCTCCTTGGAAGGTCAAATATTGAGAAAGCCTTGATGCTGGGTGTCACCACCTCACTACTCCATATTGGGTCCAAAACAGAATGTGACAGGCAGAGGGGGGAGGGTGAGAAACCAGGTGCACCTAGGTGAGACTTTCTAGGCCTTGCTTCTCAGTCCTCCTATCAAGCTGCTCGGCAACAAAATACTCCCACAAATTATCTTCCTTTCAAGCCCTGAGACTCATATCTCCAGCCTGAGTTTTTCCTTCTTTGATCTCCCCTCCTCCTAGGCGATCTCCAAAGATGTGCAATGGGAGTTTTGCACAGTGGTAGCAAAACAATCTCAATGTTCAAAATAATCCAGCAAGTTCACAAAACAATGTTTCAGATTGTCTTTCCATGGAAAAGAGACCCACCCAGACCTCTCATCCTTTTATTGCGAGGGGAAACAAAATACAGTCCATAAATCCAATTGAAGTATCCAAAGGCAAAGCATAGTAATTGCTAAACTACTTATCTGGTTAAATAACTTCAAATAAAAAGATCCCATTCCTGGGTCCTTAACTCTATCTAACCTAAGTTCGGATGACTTAACGCAAAACAAGAAAATGCGTAGAATCTAAGAGTAGACCTAAACTTATCCTAGAATTCTAAGTCCAAAATCAACAGAATTTTGGCTAAGTGTTGCTTTGGTGAGAAAAATCAGAAAACCCAGTTCCATTCCTTCTCCCAAAGAGCGGTCTTGCTTTGGCCCCATTACAAAGTTCCATCTCAGATCTTCCTGGCGATGGTTTAGAACTTCAAAGTGCTCTGCTGCATCTGATGAAAACTCTCTCTTCTTGGCAAAATCAGGGCTTTTTATGGTAAAAAAAAAAATCCCTCTTTTCCCCACCTAAGGAATTTACAGGTGTCCTTGAGATAAGATCTGAGAGATAAGATCTCTCTGAGATCTTTCAAGGTTAAAACTTACTGGCTAAGTTCCCAAGGTCAACTCTCGCCCCTCCTTTCTCTAATGTGGGTGGTTGACATTACACATTCAAAAAGATATGAACATGAAGTTCAGAGTTTAAACAGGTATGATGAGTTCTGGGAAATCCCTCCTTTCTCTGACTCACCGTCCACTAGAGGCGCTAATTGTAATGTTTTCTAGGACAGCATTCATGCTAACTGCACAGAGAAGTTCCTTCTCTCAAAACAAAAATCAATGATTATGGACTTAAATCAAAATAACGTTTTCCAAGTTCATTACACTGGGAAAGGTCAAGGGTAGAAGAATAAGGGGGTGGCAGAGGATGAGATGGCTAGATGGCATTGTTAATACAATGGGCACAAAGCTGGGTGGGCTGAGGAGAATAGTGGAGGATAGGAGTGCCTGGCATGCGATTGTCCATGTTTATTTACTGTGGGTTCTTCTGCTAACAATCACACTGACTATTGTCTCCCAGTAAATATTTTTTATTCAACTATACATAGCAAGAGGGAGGGGACATCCTTACATTATTGCTATACATGTAGCTGATCAGTAACATACTAAATCCCTTTGAAAGTCATAATTGCCAAAAGACGTCTGAAAATGAAACCAAGAGTTTAACTCAAATGCTCTTAATTGTAGTTACAGTTGATGCATATCTTTTGTATCTACCATATTTTAAGGGATGTCTTATAGTAATGAAAGGATTGGCTGCTCTCCAAATGTTAATTTAAGAAGGTGTAAAATTGTAGCACTGATTTCACAAACTAATTTGGGATTTGAAAATAGTGCTGTAAAGATGAATAAAATTATGATAGTCTTCATTCTGAGAGACAGTTGAGAGCCAAAGCCAAAGAAGAAGAAGCAAGCAAGCATGCAAACAAACAAACAACACTTCAATTATTCCTTCCTTCCCATACATCAAGAAAAATAAGATAATGGCAACAGGCCCTATCAGTCCCTGGAAAACAGATGGGGAAGAAGTAGAAGCAGTGACAGACTTTACATTCTTAGGATCCAAGATCACTGCAGATGGTGATTGCAGCCATGAAATAAAAAGGCGACTGATTCTTGGGAGATAAGCTATGAGAAACCTGAGGAACATAATTAAAAGTAGAGACATCACCTTGCAAACAAAAGACCACATAGCCAAAGCAATGGTATTTCTGGTAGTAATGTATGGTTGTGAGAGCTGGACCATAAGAAAAGCTGAGTGCAGAAAAATAGATGCCATTGAGATGTGGTACTGGAGGAGAACTTTGAGAGTATCCTTACAGTAAAGAGAACAAATAGGTTGATCTTAAAAGAAATCAACCCTGACTGTTCCTTGGAAGGTCAAATACTAAAGATGAAGCTAAAGTACTTTGGACAGCAAATGAGGACTCACTTGAGAAAGCCTTGATGCTGGGAAAGGTTAAGGGCAAAAGAAAAAGGGGATTGCAAAGAAAGAGATGGGTAAATGGTATTGTAGATGCAATGGGCACAGAGCTGGGTGGGTTGAGGAAGATGGCGGAGGATAGGGGTGCCTGTTGTGTGATGGTCAATGGGGTAACAGAGGGTCAGACTCAGCTATGCGACTGAACAACAACAATATATATAAAAGATCAGATTAAAAGATCAGATTAAAACCATACAGTAATAACCAATAAAAACACAAGAAACAAAACCAGATGGCATCAGAAATCTTTAAACCACAACAATATTCATAATAAACACAATGCCAAGAACTGATCCCAAAATCAATCAATCAATCAATCAATCAATCAATCAATCAATCAATCTATCTATCTATCTATCTATCTATCTATCTATCTATCTATCTATCTATCTATCTATTTGTATTTATCCACCGCCCTTCTCACCGAAGCGACTCAGGAAATTGTCTTTTTGTAAAGCATGTGCTCTCCCACTGAGTCTGTCTCTTACAGCATTAGCAGAGCACAAAGATTTTGTGCTGTAAAGGTTCTAATGTGCCTTTCCAGCAACAATTAGCAACTGGCTAATATGAGCCTTTCTATGTAACATGTACAGCCACTGGTCAGAGCAAAACAAAAATATGTGGGGCCATGACCTGGGCATTTCACCCAAATTATTTGTTCTCACCCTGAAACACTAATTTCACATGATTTAGGCATCTCCAAGAGGAAACTGAAGCCCCAGGTATCAATAATCCTAGTTATAGTTTTGATCACTAGTTTTCTTAGTAGATATAAGTGGCCCATTGCAAGCAAAATTCATTGCTGCTCTACAAGGATAATTTTGGAAATGAGTTCTCCACTAATCATTTGGAATGAAACATCATTCATTTGTTTTCATGTCAGAGATTACTCTGGGTTCAATCAATCAAACTTTATTGCGGTCGATGACCAGTACAGTAAAAAGGGTTTAGATGCATGAAACACCATCAAAATACATCCCGTAATCACATTCATTTGGAATAAAACAGAATAGAATAAAATCAGTTTTTAAATTTATGCTACATTTTGGACAGGTATCTGGTTGAAAAAGAATAAACCAGCACACAAAACAGTTTAAAAGTTATACTTGCAGTTATAAAATAAGGATAAAAATGTCTTTCTAAAAATACACATAGTAGCATTTCTGGGTTGAAAGGATTTTTGCAGGGAATGCCCAAATGAGGCTCCTTTCTTGTCCCCCATTGTGCAGCTCTCGGGAATCGAACCCATCTTTCCAGTCTCTAAGCCTAGTGCCTTAACCACTAAGCCACCGGAGGAGCTGTATGAAACATTGTAAATATAACCTAAGAGAACTTTTGCATATTCAGATTGGAAGTTACTTTCCCCTTTAGTAGCAAGTTGCTTTCTTGTCCAAAATATGTACATGTGAATGATTCCTAATGTAGGTTACATTAAAATCAGAACTCGGAAGAGCTATATTTTTCAGTCTGCAACTCCTAGAATCCCCAGTCAGCAAGATGAGGAATCCCAAATTCCTCCAACCAGCAGTGGGTTCATGTGAGTTGTTTTTTAAAAAGTAACTTTTCCAAGATTTTGCTAAATTTAGCATATAGTTCATCAAACATTTTCTTGTAAAATAATACCAGGGAAGGCAAGCTGGAGTAACTGTGGGTAAATATTTAGAATAGCTGGTTTTATATTTATGTTCAGTTTTGCTGCAGTATAAAACAAGGGTAGAATGTGACCAGATCAAGCAAAAATGTTGGCAATGGGTTTTCAGAAATGTCTCAAAATTGGATCTCCAACCTAGGTTATCAATCGATATTGACTCTCAAAGTATTAAAGGTGACATGGGGGCAAAAGCTCACATGGAAAACCTCTGCTCTTCATTAAACTTCAGAAACATATCCACTTTCTCTCATAATAAAATAAGTAAAATAAATTTCATCAGACATCTTATTTGGACTTATTTCATTTGCTGATGAATGACACAGCTGAGAGTCAAAAGCAACAGCATGGTCTACAGAGAACTAATAAAGTTTATTATGGATATAAGCACATGGCCAAAGAGAGAGGCGCATGTTGAACAGCATCAGATGAAAAATTAAACAGGGAAAGTAATTCTTTGCACTGTGATAGTTCCATATATTTGAATCTGGCTATAATTCTATGCAGCAAGTGAGATCTTTTAAGCTGATACTCAACCTTTGATGCTCTTTCACTTCCATAATGAAAGTACTGGTTTCCCCTTCTGAAAAATTAAGGAATATTTTAGGTTGGGTAAAATTGACCAACAGGTTTCTATAAAATATATATTAGAGTGTGAGAAACAAAAACCAAATCCTAAGATATTGAGGAAGAGATTAGTTCTTTCAATATTTTGAAAGAGAATATAACTGTTACTGAGTGTACATTCACACATTATGTCTGCAGGGACAGTCACTATGTGTCCAACTTTAGAAGGGCAAAATTTAGCTATGTGCTAGAATTCTGCATACACTGTCAAAAATTGAGGCAGGCAGTAGTGTTGAGAAAGAAGATCATACTCCCACCCTGTTCAAATGTTCAAGATAAACTGACTTGGAAAATTGAGAAGTGCAATAATGTGTCCCAAAGTGTCATTCTGGCCATCTGCTCATATTTGTTGCTCACTTCTTGCTACTATTGGTATACATTTCCTTTTAATCCATATGGGAAAATCTATCTCCACTGATAGCTTTGCTGATTCAGTGTAAATGGACTGTAATCAAATGGGGATTTAAATTCTTGCTCGTTCAAACTGCATAATTCCCCCTGCCTATTTGCAGAATGGTAAGAGATATGTCAGTATTGATCAAACTTTTTGTAGTTGTGTAAATGATCTTTGCACAATTTTTGTAATTGCACAGTTGTAGCTTCAACCCTGTGGAGTAGACTTCTAAAAATTAGTAGCACTTGGCGGATTCTTATTGTTTCATTTTGTTTAATCAGCAAGGGGGGTCCAATTCCCAAAAGTCAGTACACTGGCTGATCAGTGCTTTGTAGAATTGACGTAGGCTTCCAGGAATTGAAGTCCAAAAACCAAAGGTTGGGTAACAATGAGTTACATCAAATAAAGATGATGCCATGAGCTGTGGTAATTTTTTGGGATAAATTCTGATTCTCCCTGAAGGTTCTCCATTGAATCCCATTGAATCTATTTTATTTTAAGAAATAAATTGGAGCTGTGAGGTGGTGGAATTTTAATTTTTGAAAATTATCACCACTGCTAGAATCATCCCAGATCTTTCCTCTAAGTGTGAGTAGAGATTCCTAGATCTCCAGAACCAGATCATTAACAGGTTTTTTCCTCATACCAGGGACCAAGCAATCTAAGAACAAATCAAGAGTGAGTAGCTGGAACTGCAACACAATAGTAATTTCAGAAAGGAGCCGCTCTCGCCAGAAACACCTGCGGCGGGGGCGGAACAGCCGACTCAACGTCCAGCCTGGGGACCCACTCCACCTGGCCTCGAAGCCCTGCCCTGCGGAGACCATAAAAAGGGACGCCGAGCCGGGACTCTTCGCACCACCGCCGCTCTCGCCAGAAACACCTGCGGCGGGGGCGGAACAGCCGACTCGACGTCCAGCCTGGGGACCCACTCCACCTGACCTCGAAGCCCTGCCCTGCGGAGACCATAAAAAGGGACGCCGAGCCGGGACTCTTCGCACCACCGCCGCTCTCGCCAGAAACACCTGCGGCGGGGGCGGAACAGCCGACTCGACGTCCAGCCTGGGGACCCACTCCACCTGGCCTCGAAGCCCTGCCCTGCGGAGACCATAAAAAGGGACGCCGAGCCGGGACTCTTCGCACCACCGCCGCTCTCGCCAGAAACACCTGCGGCAGGGGCGGAACAGCCGACTCGACGTCCAGCCTGGGGACCCACTCCACCTGGCCTCGAAGCCCTGCCCTGCTGAGACCATAAAAAGGGACGCCGAGCCGGGACTCTTCGCACCACCACCGCTCTCGCCAGAAACACCTGCGGCGGGGGCGGAACAGCCGACTCGACGTCCAGCCTGGGGACCCACTCCACCTGGCCTCGAAGCCCTGCCCTGCGGAGACCATAAAAAGGGACGCCGAGCCGGGACTCTTCGCACCACCGCCGCTCTCGCCAGAAACACCTGCGGCGGGGGCGGAACAGCCGACTCGACGTCCAGCCTGGGGACCCACTCCACCTGGCCTCGAAGCCCTGCCCTGCGGAGACCATAAAAAGAGACGCCGAGCCGGGACTACTCGCACCACTGCCGCTCTCGCCAGAACATCTGTGGTGGGACTACTCGCACCACCGCCGCTCTCGCCAGAACATCTGTGGCGGGGGTGGAGAGGCTTCTCACCTGATGTGGGACTTAGTAATTGTTTTGCTTTTGTTTAGTTGTTTTGTAATAATTTGAGTGATTTGATCGAGATGTGAAACTTCTGGACTGTTAATTGATATTTTTTATTGAATGTCTTGTTATTGTAGTGATATTGATATTTTGATGTTATGTATTTATGATTTACTGACATGAACTTGTAATTTTACATATGCTGTGAACCGCCCTGAGTCGGTCCTACCGAGTAGGGCGGTATAGAAATTGAAATATAATAATAATAATAATAATAATAATTCCACAGTTAGGGTCAGATGCAACATCTAGAGAGGTAAACACATAGGATTAAGACATCATGAGTTAAGAAAAAACAGATTGCTTTTCAGTTAGAAGATGGATTTTTTTGTTAACTAGAAAAGGGAAGTGAATTCCCAAAAATATCATTGGTTGGATCTTAATAGAGCTTGACACATACCTAATGAAATTATTGGAACTAAACCATTGACTTCAAGGGGCACACTCTAAGCATGACTAAGTCTATAATGTGTTTCCATCTTGCCATTCTAATGTGACAGAACTCTGTTAACTTCCATTAGATCATGATAAATTCAAAACTAAATTTCAAATGTAGGGTAAATGAAGAAACTTAACTAAATCATTACTTCCTTGAACCACTGGTTCCAAAATCAGTATTGTTGTTATGTATTGTCAAGTTGCCAACAAATTATGCTAACTTTAACAGGGCTTTCAATGCAAGTGAGTTGTTTAGGGAGTGAGTTTTTCCATTTCTGAGTGGGGATTTGAATCAATTTCTCTTGAGTCTTAATCTATTACTGCATCCATTACATCACATTAGGTATCCCAAATCAGCATTTAGTAAAGTTTAATTTAGATCCATTCTAGTGATCTCTCATTTTTCTGGCTCTGATTAATTTGTAGTTGGATTGTTTTATATATTGGTTTAAGGACTCCAAATACTTTGTCAGTTAAGGAAGCATTTAATGATATACTAAATGTCTCTAGCTCATAGAATTAGAGGAAGGTGCCTTACTTTGAGACACTGGGTCATCTATTCCAACACTGTCCACTCTGGGCAGCAAGCTTTCTCCAGGACTCCAGGAAAGATTATTTTTAGCCCTACCTGGAGGTCTTTAATATCCTGTTTCCCATTCAAGTATTAACCAAGGCTTTCCCTCTTTAGCATCTAAAACCAGATGTGATTGAATGTGTTCTGGCTGGTATTGTGGTGTCAAATAAAGATGTGAGCTAAAATTGTGGTTTGCAAGATTCTGCAGAAAATGTAATAGAATAGTGCATATAAACTCAAGCTGTAGGAAATGTAACTCATGTAAACAGTTCCGCTTAGGAGAGATATCAGAATCAAGTCCAGAATCCAAGTCAGAAAACACAAAATTTAGCAGTTCAGTTAGGGGTTCGAATAGGCCATACACGTAACCACTATACCACCAAGATTCCCACACCATCAGTAGTATTGAATGTTAAATTCATGCATTCATCACACATGCTGAGATGTGCTGAAAACACAGCACATTTACATGAGATTTCCCCCCCAAATATCATTATAGGAGAATTGTTTGATTGCACATGAGATCTATGAGTTAGGGCTTGTATATTCTTTTCCTGTTGGGATAGTGAAGAGTAAATCAAACTTGCATCTTGAGTTCTGGTTAGTACTATAATATCAAGGTCACCCTTTAAAGAGTCAATATGGCACTTCTGTCAGAAGATTGGGCACAGTTGTTAAACTAATCACCATGAGAGCAGCCAGTGGAACATTTGAACCCACTAAATGTCAGATGTTTAGGACAGCAGTTCCTCTTGACCTGAGAAATAGTGAGGAAAAAATGAGCAAGGACTTGTGGAAAGAGCCAGAGGATACCTGCTTTCAGTAAAACCAGGGAGAGGTATGCTGCAGAAATGGGAAATGAAAGTGTGTAGAAAAATACACTAAAAAGGCAGGAAAGAGCAAAGTCACACAATTGTATGATGTTTACTGCAGTTTAGTAGCATAGCTGGGAAACATTCAGACTTTTGAAATGCTTTTAATTTGTTTTGAAATAAACTCATAAGTTTATGTAGTGGTGTAACTAAACTTGATAATAACCATATTTAGAATATAAATATAGTGTTCTTATAAGGTGCACCCATAATCTAATTTGGACCATCTCACATTCTTTCTTCTTGCCCAATTTAGATTGGAACCTGAACTGGAAAATAACTATTTGTTTCAGCTGGCTCCATAGGTTAACTTTTTTGGCCTCTGGCTTCTGCACTCCACTACAGTGAAGATGAAAGGAGACAGTCAAGTTGTAAGTGAAGTCAGGACTGTCAGCTTTAATGCAAGGAGTTTGACAAAAGTGGGGACAAAGCAGTCATTAAGTACAGCCATTGGCAGACACACACACCAATTTGTGGTGGCTCATAAGCAATGGAATAAATGGCTGATAAGCAAATACATGGCCAGGTATGGCCTGTATCCTGAGTTCCCAAAGACCAATCAAGCAGATAAAGGTGCTAGAGGTGGTTCTGCATGTTACACTAACATCATGTGGTGGCTGTTCATTAGAATTCTCCGCATGAGGCCATCATTAGGCTGAGCAAACAAAAGAAACCCATCAGAGAGATAGCAAAAACATGGAGTGGCCAGTACAACAGTTTTGAACATCCTAAAAAAAAGAGAGGAAGTAACTGGCAAGCTCAGCAACAGCAAAAGGCCTGGACAACCACAAAAGACAACTAAAGTGGATGACTGCAGAGTCCTGCTCATGGTGAACAAGAACTCTTTCACAACATCTTGTCAGGACAAGAACACTCCTGAGGAGGTAGGCATGTCACTGTACACATCTACAGTCAGGAGACAGCTTTACGAATGTAAGTACAGAGACTTCACAACAAGGTGCAAACCACTGAGAACACTCAAGAACAGAAAGGCCAGATTGGACTTTTCCAACAAACACCTAAATGTCCCTGCCCAGTTCTGAACTAAGATTCTTTGGATGGATGAGACCAAGATTAATTTGGGGAAAGAAAACTAGAAAAAATAAGGAAAGAAACAGCTCATGATCCAAAGCATACTACATCATCTGTCAAATATGGTAGAGGCAGTGTTATGGCATGGACGTATGGCTGCCAATGGAGCCAGGTCCCTAGTGTTCATTGATGACCTGACTCCTGATGGAAACAGCAAGATGAATTCTGAAGTGTATAGGGCTACACGTTTTGATCAGATTCTCCCAAATGCTGCAAAACTGCTTCATACTGCAGATGGTCCAAAACATACAGCAGAAGCTACCCAAGTGTTTCTCAGGGCAAAGAAGTGAGCTATTTTTCAATGGCCACGTCAGTCACCAGATCTCAACAGAACATGCTTTTCAGTTACTGAAGACAAGACTGGAGGCAGAAATAGTCACAAACAAACAGCAGGTGAAGGCCACTGCAGTAAAGACCTGGCAAAGCAGTTCAAGGGAGGAAACTCATCATCTCCATGGGAATCTAGACTAATTCCCTACTTTTGTCAAACCACTTGCATTAAAGCTGATAATCCTGACTTGGATCACATCTTGATTGTTTCCTTTCATCTTCACTGTAGTGGGGTGCAGAGGCCACATACCCAAAAAAGTTACCCTTGTTCCAATATTTCTGGATCTGATGTATTTTTCAACTTTGCTTTAGCTTGGATAGTTCCCCTTCCACCCACCTGCTAGGCAAAGCTGTGCTTCTCTACTACTTCCTTATCCTTCCCATCTCCATTACCTGGAATGCTACTGGGACATAGTCCTATATCATGGGGATTGTACCATAAATGAAAAGAAAAGGAACGGAAAAGAGAAAAGAAGCAAGGGCAACCCTATATTTAGGCACAGCAAAGCAATTGTGTCAGTCAGCAATTGCTGGAGAGCAGCAGTGACAGTTCTGAGTGAAAATATACCTTAGCCATATGCAATTTCATTAATAGTTTGATGTCACAATGAGTGTTTTTAAAAAAAGAAGTGCACTTTTTTAAATAAAAAAAAAGCAAGTAGTTAAACCCTTTAAGGCCCATTAAATAGACAAAGAGGTTTAGAAGCCTTGCTGATGGAAGTGAGGGTGGGAGAGAGCGCACAAGAGCATTACAGTACAAAACAGTGAATGAAATATTTATACGTTCTGCCAAGGCTGCACTTATGTTCTAGAGGGAGAATCCCTGTTGAGATGGGTCTTCCCCTTTGTTCTGATTCTATTTTTCCAATTGCTCTGACACAGCTGTTGGTTTCACAATCACTCTGACATTGATGAGATTAGAAAGGAGAGGCTTGCCTGCTCAGCATGACCAATGACAAACATGAAGTTGCTATGTATTCCAAGCATGTCGCTTGAGAGTAAGAGAGTCCTTTACAGGGTGCTTCAATATGCACAAACTAGTTCTTTTAAAATTGAGTAGTATGAGGCCAGCAGGGCTCGTGTGTTTGACAGCAGAGATCTAAATCCCAGCCTTGTGCATTTTAGGCTAAACGAAGAAGTGCAAACCAAAAGGAAAACCAAGCCTCCATACTCGTCCAATAGCAAGAGGTTGTTCATTGTTCGTCTTGTATAAAATTGACTGGCGAGCTCAGAGAGTTAAGCATCTGAGTCAGATGTCAGGAATTCAATGCTTTTATTTATTTATTGAATTTCTATACTGCCCATCTGGGTGTTATCCCACTCTGATCAGTGAACAAACAGAAAACAAATAACAATACCCACAACAAATCAAACCCACCACCGACAAATACATCACAAACTAAACTAAAATAAAATAAAATAATTGGTGTCTGAAGAGAGCCAGCCTCTGTTGCCTTCAGAAAACTGCATAGTCCCAGGATGGCCCCAGAAGAGAAAGGAATGGTAACCCACTTCTAACCTGCACAGGTTGGTGGGTAGCATATAAATGAAAATCTATAGAAAACAATGGCAATTGTTACCATAAGTCAGATTCATATTGACAGCACATAATTATTACGGAAATGGTAGATTTTTAATACTGATATTTCTGTGTTTCACCAGATAATAGAAAATAAAGAATCACAGTAAGTATTATTATATTGCCCCAGGCAATGTGTAGAGATGTAACAAATGATTTAGGGATGTATTATAAATACATTTGTTACATCCCTACACATAAGTGCGAGCATGCGTGTGTGGGTGCACACACACACATGCACACATGCACACACGTGCACTCACACAGAGGGATAGATTGTTCAGAAATATGCAAACAACCCATACAATGCTTCTACTTTTTAATAGCCTGTGCAATATATATACACCGCGTATCTGGGAAATTAATTCCCACTCTGGGTGGTTTACAAAATTAAATCAAAATTAAAACATAAACATGAAATAAGACCAACAACAATACAATCGTATTTAACCCACGCAAAATGCGGCTACATGATATAAATAAGAATAAAATTAAAAGTCGTGTGTAGAGCCATTTTTTGTATATTTTCTTTTTTTGTATTATTATTATTATTATTATTATTATTATTATTATTATTATTATTATTATTATTATTATTATTATTATTATTATTATTATTATTATTATTATTAAAATAAAATTAAAAAATTTTAAAACTGTCAACCAGCAAAACATCAGGTCTGGAAATAAACAATGCTCAAAATTAATTATCCAAAGGGGAGATAAATGCCTCTCCAAATAATTCAGTTTTAAGACTTGTGTTTTTTTTAATGTTGACACAGCTCCACCAGTAAACTATTCCAAAGAGCGGAACTGTTCAACTGTTCTTATTCTCAACAAAATGAGAATGTAAGATTTTCATTTTCTCAGAGAAGCAAAAGACCATGGTTTTTTCTTTAACAGCAGCATTAGTGAATAAACATTGTTTAGTACAAAATATATTTTCTTATGCAAAAAAATACTTTTGCAAATTTTTACAAGGAAGATGTTGGGCAAAAAAAATTCTGCACAATGATCTTACTTTGTGGGAGGAAAAATTTGAACTATTGCAATGTGCAATGAAGTAAATGAAGATTTACATCCCTCTGTGTGCTTAGTTTCAGAAAGAGAACAAGAGGTAGAGATATTTCATTATGGAAGAAAAGTGCTTGTTATTTCAGCAACACAGGGGAGGCTGCATCTCTCACAGGAACCTGAGATTCTGAAACAGGCTGTCTAGCTGCACTGAGATAGTCTGTCTCAACTATAACTATGATGTTGGTGAGATTTTTTCACTGACATGGCAAAGAACAAGTAAATGAGTGATCTAGAACTTTAGCCATTGAGGATATTATTCTAGGAATTCATCTGGCATAAAGTAAGACATACACCCACACTTACACATTGGTTCCAGTAAAGGTGGAAATCAGGTTTTTTGGGACCAAGGACATTAAAATGTGTGGGGAAGGAGAGCATGTTTGCAGGGTGAAATAAAAACAATATCAAGCAGCATGGAGCATGATGCATACCATCCAGTTACACAAGACTACTTGGATCTGAAGCTGAATGTGTTATGTTAACCTTTTGTTAGTCTGGTTTCAATCCAGACATCTGGATTTATGTGCAGAAATTATGTGCTTTGGTTCCTTCTATCTTCAGTGGCATTTGTTTTATTTCTTAGGATGCAATGCTAATGTTCCTATGCACAAGATTTATTAGAGACACAGAAAATAGGGATGTATTTGAGAGTCCCCTGGACAGCGAGGAGAACAAGTAAGTCAATCATAGAAGAAATCAAGCTTGACTTCTCCTTAGAAGGTCAAATAGTAAAGATGAAGCTAAAGGACTTTGGACATCAAATGAGAAGAGAGGATTCACTTGAGAAATCCTTGATGCTGGGAAATGTGGAGGGCAAAAGAAGAAGGGGGTGGCCCAAAATGACTAGATGGTATTGTAGACACAATGGGCACAGAGCTGGGCAGATTGAGTAGGATGGTGGAGGATAGCGGTGCCTGGAGAGCAATGGTCCATGGGGTTGCAAAGGGTTGGAATCGACTGTGTGACTGAACAACAACAAACCACATATTTAAGCAACTACTGAAGTAAATAAAAGCAGAAATATTCTGGGTCACTTGGAACACAGTCAAAATCCTGGGCTACAGAGGTTAACTTTATAGCATAGTAAACTGTTACATATTTAAGAGGCAATGAATTCAGTAATTAGCATTATGACAAAATATCTCCATCATGTCATGGCAATATTCTATGATGTTTTCAACCTGCTGCTTTCCAAATAAGCTGGAATATCCAGCATCTCCAGTTGAGTTGTACTTGCACACATCTGAAAAGCATGAGATATGCCAAGCTGAAAGTGAAGGTTACCTTCTAGTACCCATACTTTAGCATCTTTTTTAATTATAAAAGACTTGCAGCTCAATGGCTGTCCACTTGAAATACCTTAGATAGAAATGAACATTAGGGAAATGATTTTGTATTACCTGTTCAGTGACTAAAGCCCCGTACTGTTTGACCAGTTCATAAAACCATTTATATTACTGTCCAGTTCTATCCCATCTTTCCTGCAAGAAGCTTTGTTTTATTTCTTAGGATGCAATAGGAATGCACAAGGTTTGTTAAAGACACAGAAAATAGGGATATATACCTCATCTTTAAGCAACTGCTGAAGTAAATAAAGGCAGAAATATTCTGGGTTGCTAGGAACACAGTCAAAATCCTGGGCTACAGAAGTTAACTTTATAGCATTGTAAACTGTTACATGTTCCTCATGTTCCCCTAAACCAGGGGTGCCAAACTTTTTGGGCCGTGGGTCAATCATGTGGTTCAAACAGCTGGACACTACAGCCTGGGGGCCGCACCTGGCCCCCGGGCCTTAGTTTGGGCACCACTGCCCTAAACTATATCATGACTGACTGAGAATTCAAACATGGGTCTCCAAAGGCCTTTTGGATGCTCTAATACACACCATTACACTTTTAATATATGTATTAGAATTCACCTTCCTATTGAATGAAGTTTATCCAGTGGGCAAAATCCTGTTGTACAAGAACAATGGTATAAAGTTAAAACTTGCATTCCTGAATATCCTCCAGCCATATGAGTTGGTGTGCAATGAGGAATACAAGTGAGAAATTGTGAAGTAGTAGCAATTTACCATTGCAATTTACAGCACTGCTTTACCAACAGGGTTCTGACCGGCATACTGCTCATGTGAAAAAGGCAAATTCTATGTCAACGATCACTACAAAACGTGTTCCTCTTGACGATTTATTGCCTGGCTGTTAACTGGAGCCTGTTTTTGAAGTTCTTCAACTGATGGACAACAATTTTGAAATCAGAGGTAGAGTGTTCTGGTTGGATGACTAAAGTGTTCTGTTATTAAATTTGGAACATTGTCCTGCCCATTAATTTTTTTCATATAACGAATGGCAAGTGGACGGCAATATAAATTTGAACAAACAAACAAACAGTCTACTTGTCCTTAATAAAGTGATATGTACATCTGCTGGCAAAAGAGGACATATACCATATGAAGGGATGAACATGGTGACACTATAAGGTGAAGATAACAGTGCTTCCAATGTAGCTATTAGAGCAGAGTTGGCATTCATATGTGCCACTAAGTTTTGTTTTTCTGTCTGTATTTGGATAGGTATTAGGATCACCAACAATATCTTTGGATGATTTCAGCAGGGTACTGGAAATAGCAATAAGTGGTATGTTGTTATTGTATGTTCTAAGTTTGGTTTGTAGAAGAGGGGCTCTAAATACAAGTCTGGCCTTGTTTCTTTGGGTCCCCCCCCTTTTTTGGGGGGGTGAGTTTACAAGCCCGAGCTATTTCCTATATAAATAGTTGAGCCAAGAATCTCTGTCCAATGAGTTAAAGCAGATATAGTTATATAATATAGTGTGGTTAGAGATACAGTAAAACACCGGATAATGATTGGATTGGATAATGCTAAAATTGCATAACGTTAAGTAATCTGGGGAGGAGAATTGGATCGAATAACGTTATGGTCCTATGGGATGGATCGGATAACAACCGCTAAAGCCTGTGCGGTTACAATGTATCTTTATGGAGCTTTAATGTTATCCGATTCATCCCATAGGATTTTAACATGGATCGGATAACACTAAAAATCGGATAACACCAAGACTTGTGGAACCAAGTTTTAGCGTTATCCGGTGTTTTACTGTAATAGACTGTCTTGTATGTACAGGGTAAAAGTTGTCTAGATGCACAGTGGGGGGGGGGGAATCTATGCTTCTTGTAACTATAAAAACTCCATTTTGGTGGTGTCTACAAAGTGAAGTTGTGTAGACTGTTTTGGGTTTCAGTGGATGGTGGGAAAGATGTACTAGACACCTATTTTAACATCTTTAGTGCCTCTTTTTCATGTATCATAACAATAAATATGCCATCACAGAATCAGAGATATGGAAGAGAGTCTCTAGAGGCAATTGCTAAGAAAGCATTGTTCCAAGTCAGACATCAAGACTGTGATATATTGTGGCAGGGCCACTGTCTAACATGTGTCTGATTTTGTCAAAGCTGATGTAATAGTAGGGCGAGTACAAAGTGACAGACGTGGGTGCCTCGATGTACTTTACTATGAATCTTGTGGGTGGGGGAATCATGTGGGATAAGGTTATACAGTATATGGTTATCTGTTGTGGCAATTATGTATTTTACCTTCAATATCAGAGGCAGAATGCTTCCCAATAGCACTTGTTAGGGGACATGGGTGGGAAGCTGATGTTGCCAGTTGTTCTGCTTGTGGGTTTTTCACTATACATACGGAATACTGGTTCAAAAAGCTCTTGGGTGTGATCCTGAAAGACTATTCCTACATAACATATTATGCTATCCAGAGGAGGAAGTATAAAATAGGTAAGCTTGGAATCTAAAGTTTAAAAAAATATCTCAACAACATTTGATGGAGAACAAAAGGAGGAATATGCTATCAGCAGATAATGGAAGACTGGACGTGCTAAGTGTCCATGAAACTATTGGTTCACTGTTGAAGGAGATGTACCGGGGGGGGGGGGATCAGAGAGTAATACAGGGGTTCCTAACCTTTTCAAGCCGGGGGCCGGGTCATGCTTTCTCAGTCAGTTTCGTGGGCTGGATGGCCATTTTGCCCTACTTGCACAATGGGGGTGGCTATTTTGTCCCAACAGCTTCAAAGGGGTGACCATTTTGTTTCTCAAATACCTTTGGAGGGGTGGAGGACCACATGCAATGGTGCTGGGGGTGGATCTGGCCCATGGGCCTTAGGTTGGAAACCCCCGGAGTAAAGGGTTACAATGGATTATCTGGAAATCCAGACATCATTGGCTGGCATTTTGTTTGGAAACCCTGATGAATAGCACTCTTTATTGTACCTTTTTAATGCCAGTCTTACTTTGCCTAAACTGTAATGTTGCACTATATTGGTATTTTAATTCTAGTGTTCTTGAAGTTTGAAGTTTGTTTATGATATTATACTGTAATATGATATATGTATATCTTCTCCACTCCATTGCACAATTAGTAACTTGTTGGTGCTGTCAAGATTGTTACTTCTCCACAGGACTTATTGCTACTGAAGCAACGTCATGCCCAGGCATTTGATTAATACTGCTCTCTCCCAGGGAAGTCACTGATGTCTTTGTCTTTTTGTTTACTTTTCTCATGCTCCTGAGAATGACTTTCTAATACCTCTTTGTTGTTAATTGCCACATAAACTAATTCAGAGAAAGATTTAAGATGAAGAACTGTAACCAAACAGAATTTAGGCTGTTGAGAGAATTCAAAGTGCTTAAAAAATAATTATGTGATTTTATCTAAATGCAACACTTAGATGCAAGCAGTGAGCACAATGGTTAGCTATAACTGGTAAATGGTTGTTGTTGTTTACAGAGCTCAACAAAAACCTCCCCCCCCCCACACACACACAGTTTTAGTCCCACCCACCCCTTGACATACTGTAAAATAGAAAGAATAATTTCTGAGTTGTCAGAGAGGTAATGACATTACCAAACTCTTGGCTGCCGTTGGTTGTCATGTTTTCTTTCCTATGAGTTCCATATTGCAGTTGAAACACAAGACTTTCTACATATAGAGGAGGCAAAATGCTAAGGACCAATATCCTTGTCAACACATAATACATAACAGTGAAAGCAAAGAAATTTGAAGAAAGGGTTGATTTGTTCCACTCCCAGAATTTTACCAGACTTATTTTGGTAGTAACTACAGGGGTTACCAACCATGCATCTGGTATTTTCTTGAACTGCCCTCCTTTAAATAACTATATCATCATTATCAAGAGTACTGTTTTGCTTAGAAAAGACTGGGAGAAATGTATGTGTGTTTGTGGAACAAAAAGGTGTCTCTCTTCTTTGTCAACTTTCAGTCTCTCCTTAGCAACTTCATTTTCCTCCCATCTGTTCTTTTCCTCACTAAGCCCAGGTTCTTTGGCTAAATCTGGAAGATTTCCTTCCTCCTTCTGAGACCTAGCGACCACAGATGCACCAGTCTACCCCTCCTCTCCATTACCACTTCTCCAAATAAGATGAAAAGCTGTTCAACTGATTTTTTAAAAGAGAAGAAGTAGAACCTATGATAAGTCCTTAGCCCAAAATAGGACGTGAAAATTGCCATGACTTTTTTCACTTCAGTATGTCTAGTCTTAAAATGTACTGCCAGTGCCCTAGAGAAAGATACAAAAACAGAAGTTAGCCTGCTAATCTACAATAGGGTGAGGAAGCCAGATTCACAGCATAAAAGTATTTTTTACTAGAATTAGCTACATACAAACAGGGAATATGGCAAAGCATTTAACAAGATGGTTCCTCACTTGTAGTTGAAAAGGATATAGCTGCCAAAGGATTGTTGAATATCCACCTCAGGTTTTAGAGAATTTGAGAAAAGACTGGCAAATTAGGGGTCTGGTTCTTTAGCTTGGTTTTGTCATATCTCTTCTATAATTCAAAAAGGGAATGGAAAGGCTACATTGTTTGGTTAGCTTGGAAGATAAATATCTGCCTTTATGTGATAAGAAAAGTTCTGACATCTTTATAAAACCCAAAAGAGCATTAAACAGGTTTTGTGTAGGACAACAATATCCATTTCATCCGCAGCTTTACCTTCCAATTACAGGAAATTGCTTCTGGAGAAAAATTGTATGTCCCTGACAATTCCATGGAACTATAATTGGCTATCTGTAATCATGCACATCTTTTAACATTTATTCTGTGTATATTGTACTTCCAAATGACTGAAATCCAACTAGCATCATCAGTAGCATGGCAGAGATAGAACTCTAACTGAGATGCTTGAATGACAGTTGAGAGTTGATGGTGCGTTAATCTGCTCATTCTACTCCAAGTATCCCAGTTTTCTCCACTGTATTAAGCTAGCATTTTCATTACTCCCTAGCCATCTCTGCTATTGGGGAATAATGGGAGTTATAGTTTAAAAAATATGTAAAACATTGGAATAGGCAGATGTATCCGACTCCACATCTGTTCTGATCATTTTTGCACATCCTCTCTCCTCTGCACAATTGCAACTGCTTTGAAAACAATGGGTCGCTATATTAGAAAAGAGGTACCAAAAGAAATAGATTTTTGTTATTTGCTTATGCAGTAGTAGATACGCTGGAAGGGCAAAATACATTCATCTTCAGAAACAAAATAGAACTGACCATGTAGAGTGTGAAGGGGAAGCTTAACCATGATTTCAGATTCTGAACTTTGAGAGGGGGCAGTCTAGCATTTGCATTGCTTTATGTACATTATAATTTATCTGTCATGGGTTGCATCTTATTTAAAATTTTGACCTTATGGCTTTGGACCATGGCAACTTAATGGAAAAAAATTGCTTCTGATAGTGGATCTCTCTCTCTCTCTGGCAGCAATGAGCTAGTCAACTGCATTAAGCCTGCCTCAAGCTGTGACTTCTTTATTGCAAATAGAATTTTCTTTTTGCCAAATGTCAAGAGATCAACATGCACATAAACATGCAGACTCCATAGCAAAAGTTGCTACATACAAATTAGGATTCTAGTCAGGCTGGCTACTGCAGAAGCTTAGGGACCTGTGGCAGCTTTTCTGATGACCCAAGTAGCTCAAGTGACAAGGCATCTATGGACAAGCTTACATACACTCTCGAAATGTTCTGCCAGCTGGGGAGCAATGGCAAATTCATCAGTTTCCTTCTTTTCTCCTTTAGATGTTTCAACGCTTTGGTTCTTCCAAATTGTGAGAACCAGATCTTGTATATTGTGTTTAAATGTTGCATTGGGAAGAAGGGATTTCAGTGGACACATTGCCTTTGAAAAACAGCTACCTTTTCAGATGAAGGTTGCCCACTTGACAGTTATGTTGAATTGAGAAATAGATGCTTACTACCTCTGCTTTATGGGGAAGAGTGGTGGCTTAGTGATTAAGATGCTGACCTTGATGACCAGAAGGTCAGCAGTTCAAGACCCAAGTACTGCACAACAGAGTGAGTGCCTGTTGTCTGTCCCAGCCCCTGCCAAACTAGCAGTTTGAAAGCAAGAAATTGCAAGTACAGTAAAACACCGGATAACGCTAAAACTTGGTTTCACAAGTCTTGGTGTTATCCGATTTTTAGTGTTATCCGATCCATGTTAAAATCCTATGGGATGGGTTGGATAACGTTAAAGCTCCATAGAGATACATTGTAACCGCACAGGCTTTAGCGGTTGTTATCCGATCCATCCCACAGGACCTTAATGTTATTCGATCCAATTCTCCTCCCCAGATTACTTAACGTTATGCGATTTTAGTGTTATCTGATCCAATCGTTATCCGGTGTTTTACTGTACATAAATAGGTACCATCTTAGCAGGAAAGGGAACAGAATTTTGTGAACTCTGGCACCTAGTCATGCCTGCCACATAACAACGGAAATGTCTGCCAATGCAGACAGTGCTGGCTCTTTGGCTGTAAACAGAGCACTGATCCCTAAAGTTGGATACAACTGGTGTTCAAGCAAGAGAAATCTTTACCTTACCTCTCATTAATAGCCAACAATTAAAGCTAACTGTGATTTAAAATGTATGAAACTGTCAGTTCAGATTGCCTGTGCTTATATCTACATTTTTAAAAAATCAAATTAGCCAGGTGATCCACTTGTAGAAAAAGAAAATACCTGCGCAGGATCTTTAAACTGTTAAAAGATAAAGTAAGCTTTGGAGTCCCCCTTTTTAGGAAGTTAGAAAAATCTGTAGGACTGGGGAAGAAGTGAAATCCTAAAATATGCAGTAGCCAGGCTGGTTATGGGAATGAAAAAAATTCATCACATCTCCCCAGCCTTGGCAAGGCTCCCAATTTCTTTCCATATCAGGTACAATGTACTAAATGGTTTGGGACCATCCTTCCTAGTGGAACGTCTTTTCCTCAGGACAACAGCCCTCATCACTTGCTCCTCCATGATGACGCAGCTCCAGGTGCTGACCCCAAGATTAGCTAAGAAGGCTGTAACTACAGGGTGTGGCAGCATAACTTCCTGTTTTCAAAACTTAATAAAACCCATTGTATGAATCAGAAAATTTTTATTTGTTTTTTATAATGTAGGTGTACACCTAAAGTTTTGTTTTGCACAGTTTTGAAGATCAAATCAGGTAGGTGACGTCCCCCATTCTCCATACACTGAGTAAACTGATTTCTGGCATTTGTTATGACTCTTTCCAGCATAGCAGGCTGTATGCTGGGTTGCGATCACTGAACAACCGGTCAAAAAGTAGGCCTCAATGGCAAATGCATGCTCCACACTATTCCAATGCATGATGGTGACTGAACTGTGTCTGGACAAAACTTCATAGTCCCGCCTCTCGAACGAGACCACTAGCGCTCCGCTACGACATCAACCGACTGAATTGCGTGCATTTTAATAAAAAGGAAGTTATGCTGCCGCACTCTGTAGAAGGGCAGCCTTCTCAGTGGTGGCATCTATATTGTGAAACTCCCTCCAAGTGGAGCTGCACCTGATACCATCTCTCCATCTGTTTAAAAAGCATTTGAAAACATCTCTTTTTTTAAAAAAAGGCCTTTGGGAATATCTTACCAATGGCTGATTGGTAGGCATTTTTTCCTGTCTCTCTGTATCACAGATAGGCTTTTTTTAAAAGGGTGTCTTGGGTTTTGATGTGTTTATAAGAAAAATTTAATATTTATGTCTGTTTGTATCTGTTGAGTTTTATACTGTTAGCTGCCCTGAGTAGGAAAGTGTTTCCTAGAGGGGTGGGATATAAGTTTGTTTCATCAATCAATCAATCAATCAATCAATTTAAGAAGATGATGATGATGATGATGATGCCCACCCCATGCTAATTCTGGCTAGCTGCAGTGGTAGTTATTCCTGAAGAAGAGCCACTTTAACCTTCTGGAGCCACTTTAACCTTCTGTGGTAGACAACCTCTGTCTTCAGAGATCAACAACGCTGAAGTTAGTGTTGAGGATGTATATATAAGATTGGAAATATGTTAAATATGAGTTTTCTACACTTCTGCCATTCCTGGCCAGGAGTTCTCTACTAACTCTGACCTACGCCTTGGTAATCTCCAGAACTGATATGTGGAGAGGAATGAATGCCATCAATTTTCAACTGGCATACTAGCATCTCAGTTAGAGCAATATCTCTATGTTGGGCTGCCCTTGAGGCTGGTATGGAGACTCCAGTAGGTGCAAAATGCAGCAGTCACATTGATTGCAGATATTGGTCATTATGATCACGTTACCCCTGTCCTTCTCAGCTTGCATTTGCTACCTGTTGAATACCATGACAGGTTTAAAGTTTTAGTATTAACATCTTTCTCTTACAGTGCCGTATCTGATTCCAAATATTGGCTATCGTCATGGCGATTTATTTATTCATAGCTGAGCCACAGAACAAGAGAGCAACAAAACTCTCCAACAGCATACTGTTCTAGATACTGGACCTATTAGACAAAATCCTATTGACTGTTTACACTAGCATTAGGTCCAAAGGTGTAAACAGCAGGAGCAAATTGCAACATATTAATGAGTTGCTGCTCAACTTTCTCAGTACATGCCACTCACATGACTTAGTGTGACATATGGTGATGACTCTTTAACTAGTTGAAATTCACTTCTGTTTTTTACTCTATTGCAGGTAACACCACTATAGATAGGATTCAGGCAAATATATAGTCATCATGTCCAGCAGCATTATTTTCTCTTGTTCTAAAATAAATGTATACATTCGACTAGATATTTTATGGCAACAGAACCAAAGAAAACTGTCTTACTAAATAGTTTTCTAAGCATTAGGTTAAATGGATAAAAAGAACATTAAAACCTTACATGTTTATTGAGAGTTTTCCAAGCTACAATTGCCTCTGTTCTAAAATGGCTTATATGATTGTAAGCAAACTGGCAACCTGTTCACATCTTCCCATTATCTACAGACATACCTGTACTCCAATAGACTCTCTGCATGTCAAATACCCTTATAGGTCTTGATTACAATGGGCCTTATCTTTCTTGGCACACTGACCTAGATGTTGAGAAGGATATTCAGTCATTGAAGCAGTGCTTTGTAGCATTTTACCAGGGCAGCCCTCACACCAGCTTCCTTCTGGTACCTGAATGTATCTTTGTCAAGAATGCCCAGAGTATCCTAGGATCCATGTGACATTAAAAACTCTGCTTCTAACCATTATAAAAACCTGTGGAAGACATCAATGAGAAGTGAGACAAAATGAAACTTGGAAAATTGCCTATTTGTTTTAAACTAATACTCCTACATCCCAAAAGTGTCCAAGATCGGAATTGTTCCAGTCTCAGTAGGGTTACAAAAATATGCAATGGCTTTGGTGGAAAGAGAAGGGGTCATCAATGTATGGACCCAGGGCAAATAGCAATGGAGGCTGGTATATTAAGGCAAATCAGAGCATGCCTGATCTCTGGTTTGGATCTGATCTGTAACCAGTGCACTCTTGTCAGAGGAAGAGGGTATCCTATTACTTGTCTTACTGTGTGAAAGAAGGAGAGAGAGAGGAGGGTGAAAGAATAATGAGATAATGAATGTTAGTGAATGTCAACGATACAGTTTTGAAACCATGTATGACGAGAAGTGATTCTAGCTTTAGGCAATTTTTACCACTGAGTTTCTGCTGTCACCACACAGTTTCTGACTTTAAAACAAGATTCATCTCCTGCCATACCTTGTTTTCAAGTGGCATCATGCTTCTAGAATACTCCCAGAAGTACAGTTCCACTTACAAATGTGAGGTTAAATCAGATGCTACCACATCACTGGAAGAAGAAAATGCGTTAGTGTTACAATAACGTAGTCCTCTCCCCACATTGGTGTCTGGACAATCAGAGTGCAAGCTAAACTACTGCTTAACTCCTGAAGACTAATCATTAGAACAAAACAAGCTTATTTTTCAAACTACAGGAGGTTAGAAAAACTAATGGAATATGGTCAGCTGTCTCATTTTAAATGGTTAAGAGAGGATATAATTTTTCATCTTCAGCAAATCTGGTAGTGTCCAAATGTATGAGGTCTCTGAGTGATTTGAGATTTGCCAAAATAGCTTCCCAGGTTCCAATGGTGCCCGTTCTTGTGACATACTATGTGCTTTCATGGCATAGTGTGAGGGAACATCACAGACAATATTCAGCATCGTTTACCCCAAGAAGAAATGGTGTTGTAGTAAAGTAAGATTACAAACTGTAGTCATCTCATTTATAAGAATAGAGCATGGATAACAGTATATTAAACACATACTGTATATGAAAACAGCCAAATTAAAGGAGAATAAATAAAACATTATGTAAATCAGCTTGCTGTATAGATCTTCTCCTCAGTGTGATCTCTCTATGTGGTAACGTATGCTATTCTCAGTGTTAACCAAAAATAGGACTACAGAGGTTGTTGGATTACAGCTCCCTAAATTACTGGCTATTTGTTATGTTGGGCTGGGGTCTCTTGGAGTTAAAGTTCCACAATACCTGAAGACCCATGTTTAGAAGCCATTGCTTTAATTAAGAGAAGGAAAATGAGGCTTGAAACCACAGCCATGACAGAACCAGGATTGTATAAAGGCTCAACACGAGTTATCTACGGTGGATAACAATAGTGGTTCACACATTTACTTTCAGGGAAATCAGGAGGGCTGACTTGTGCTTGGTAATTGAAGTCCATGAACACGTGGAGTGCCAAGGTTTACCATCACAGCCTTAGAGGCTCTATATCAGTGGTTCCCACAGGGGAACTTCAATTTCCAGAAGCCTAAGTCAGTACATTCGCTGATCAGTGTTTTGGGGAATTGATTTAGGCTTTAGGGAATTGAGGTCCAAAAACCAAACGCTGGGAAACACTGCTCTATTTCATCAAGAGAATGTGAAGCAACTGATCCCTATGCTTACATGGTTCTTTGGGCTGTCTTTCTCAGTCCCTGCTATAAGACGCAGCTAGAATCCTTTTTGATGCATCAGATGGGCAAACAGGCAGGACAGCTTAGTAAAATGAATGATCTGAGAATCTAGGTAGGAGACATTGTGCTTTAGACAGTTGTTGGATATTACCCCAGATTCTTAAAACTATAGGCAGACTCCAATTTTTTAAATCTAGCAATTGTATTTGTAGTTCCTGGTGGTTTGTTTTTTTTAAAATATTGCTTTCTTTTAGCTTAGGTCAGACAAGAGGGTTTGCATTTCACAGTTCTTCAGCTGTCCTTAGATGTGCTGTAAGTAAAGCAAAGTTTCTCAAGGCTCATTCAGATGGAGCTTTCTTGTCCTTTTATGAAATACTTGGCCCAGTCCTAGCAATTCCTCAATTGGACCTGTTACCACCTCTCACAGTGTGCACACAGGACTGGACTTTTGAGAGGCAAGAGTACAATTTAATGGTTTGAAGAGTCAAATTAGTTTATAGCTTGGATTTCATCTTAATCTGATGCATACAGCTATTCCCAAATCACAATGTGATGAGAGGAAAATATGAGCACTATCAGTTTTGGACTAGGCAATGTGAATTTGCCAAGGGACAATCCACCACTGCTACTTTGCTGATAGTGAAGAATGTTTCCCAATAGGAGATTTTCTCTCTCTGTGGAATGTTTTGTGCACAGAGACAGCAAACTGCAGGGGTTTGATGCTGATTTTTTACAAAACTTGTGCCTTGTTATGTCTTGTTGCCAGGACTTCAAATTGTTTGGGATGTGGGAGGGAAAAGGCTCAAAGTATTACATTCCAATAATGTATTGGTGTATTAAATTTGAAAGTCTTTAAACTGGATGCATTGACAAGGTTAGAAATGAGATCAGGATTCTTTTTAAAGCTCATTGTAAACAAGCTGTCAGACATCAATGTGGGTTCTTTATAAAACACAACTAAATAGAGAAAAAAGGAAACAGAAAGGTGGTGTTGAAAATGTAAAATCAAGAGCATTGTTGTTCAGCATTACAGTACAGTATATATTTCCCTTATTGTATTTCTTTAGTGGGTGGCAGAGATGTTTCTGATGTTTGTTTATCTTAGATAATTCTGATATTATTTTAATGTTAGCTAATGCTTCTGGCATATTACAGTCTTACTTATAAAAAGTGGAAGGATTGACTTATTATAGAGACTTCCTTGACTCATGTGGGTGGGAACTGACAATGTTTTCATGGCATGAAGTAAATAGTTGCATTTTACATGTTTGATTTGAATAACTCCTATAATCAAACAAGAAAGAGGCATCACATTAAACTCCAGCTACGTATACATCTTTTTTCTCCCCTATTTTAAACAGCTTCTTTATTCTGCGTGCATCTGGCTTTTGAGCCAGTGGTTAGGAGTTTGTTTCCCAGGAGAAGAGCCAGCCTGCATAGCCATGGGCAAGCTGCACAGTCCTAAAATGCCCCAGAAGAAGGGAATGCTAAACCACTTCATAGTGCTATCTACTTAGAGAACCTTGGAAAGAATCTCCATAAGTCACAATCAAGCTGATGACACACAATTCTAATATGTTTAAAACACAAGTTAAAATTCAGAAGATTTTACTACTTTAGTAAAATGTAGGCTGTAACTTGATCTGAGTATACATTTTTCCCTGACCCAGGGCACTGGGAGGCCTGGTCTTGGAGTCCACCAGGTTCTGGGCTGCCTTCGCCCTCCGAGGCAAGCAGGAAAAATACCACTGGTATGAATTTGTTTAAGGTGGATCCCAGCTTGCCATGAAGTGACCCACACTATGATCTTGGAGCCATCTCCTGTGACACTTACAAAATGAGACATGCAGTTCTGGATTTAAAACACCAGGACTGCAATGGACAGCCACAGCCTTAAGGATATTATCAAGATACGTCTTCACAGCCAGTCCATCTGGCATGGCCTCATCCACCTCCATGACCGTTGGGAATCAGAGTAGTAAAGTGGTTTCTCCTCCACTCATTTTGTCGTTGGGCCCAGTATGATAGTTTCCAGTAGCATTTCCTCCACTGAGGGAACCATCACCCTACCCGAACGGTCTCATGTGCCCATAGCCATTGGCCCCTTTGGGAGCCAGGTTATTTACCACTACTATACAGGTCTATGAATTGTTAAAACATTCCAGGTAGCTCTAATATAGTCTAATTTCAGTTCCTTTCTTTCCCATTGGTCTTCTCCAATAAAGAACAAATAAGAATACAGTGGTACCTCACTTAAAGAGCGTAATGCGTTCCACGGGATTGCTCTTTAAGTGAGTTTGCTCTTTAAGTGAAACACCATTGTAAGTGACCAATTGTGACTTCTGGCTGGGGGGGGGAGGTTGCAAACTCCAATTTAGTTGTTAAGCACATTTTTGGTTGGTTTTAGTTGTTAAGTGAGGTGACCATTCAGAGAAAATTCTGCTCTTTAAGCGAGTTAGTCTTTAAGCGAGGTGCTCTTTATGTGAGGTTTTACTGTAACTGCAAACAATATGGGGATTTCTTGGGGAAAGAAACAAGGACAGGAAACTCTCAGGACATTTCCAAAGTATGTTTCATGGAAAGTCACCATCTTGAAGTGGCCCTAGTATAACTACCTTATCATGCAGTCTGGTGTGAGTCTACGGTTGGCAGTATTTAATTTAAAGATTTACTGGCTATCTGGGTAAGACAAATGAAATTCCACTTTCTGTGACGTAGACACAAAAGATTGATTGGCATCCTTTGGCTTGTTTTAGCTTCTATTTTTCTTTATTTATTTTTTGGCTGCTTCAAGATTATAGCCAGTGTGGCATGTAAGCACCAGGGGTGAGTGTCACCAGGGCTCTTCACCTGAAACATTTGTATCCAAGGCATACAAGGGAAAATGGGACTAAGTTTCCTTCGACTTCACAGCGTGATCTGCTGGCTTGTCTCTTAGGCCAACATGCACTCCTGGTGATACTCCAGTTAAAGAATGGCTCATTATATTTTCTGCTGATGGATTTTGCTTACGTATGTGTCATGGTTTTCTTACATGTATATTGAAACTCCTCTCATTTGTTGGCTTCAGCTTCCTAAGCAGTTCATGAATGCTGTCATTCTTGAGTGGATAGTAGCCATCCAAAGAGTAAGTTCTTAAGTTAGCCAGCTGTTGCTTACTGAGACTAAACAGCTTGCCTTTTCTTTGGTGAAGTATTTACACTTAACACCCGGCAGGCAAACCTCTGTTAAAGCTAACAATTTGATTCTGTTATTCAGATGCACAGGCCAGAAAATGAAGGGATTTCTATTTAAGTAGCATGCTCCCAAGTCACAGATGATCTTTTTGATGTCTGTATTTTACAAATGGAAATTCCACATTTTCTAGCACCAGCAGCCTTCCTTTTATAAGGTTTATTTGCATTCTCCTCCCTCGCTAGAATCTTTCCCTTGCATCTGTCTCTCCCTTTTCTTCCAGTTGTATTCTCATTTTGATTTCATTTCCCAACTAATCCAGATTCTGTGAAATGATTTCTGTAGAAATTCAGAATGCATAAATATCCCTTCCCCACTGCCCCCATTTTGGTGGTGTGACAAAAAGTCACCCTTATCTGTAAAACATAAATATTTTCAATATGATTAAAGACTCCATCTTGTCTATTGTATAATAAGATAATATTGTACAATATATTCTTTTCTTATGCTATTGCATGCTCTTTTTATTATATTATACTATTATTGCACAGTGTGTAGGCAATATTGTTTGATATCTGTGGATAGAAGTGAAATATTGGGATGGCTAGACATGTTGAATCAATTTCTGTGGATTTTTTTTTCCTTTTCCCATCTCTCAATTCCATTCTGTGCTACTTCTATGCAGCTTTTTCTTCTTTGATTACGGGACCAAACGTGTACTTTTGATTTACCATCATACCAGTTATGTGCACTAGTTTTCTGACAGTATTTATTTATTTACCTTGTATCCTGCTCAATTGGTACAAGTATTTGTTGCCATATTAATGGGGAGAGAGCTGATACCAGCTAAAATTATGAAACATACCCCTAGGTGTCAAATCCACATATCAAACCATTAACATTTCTGATATATGATAATACTGGCAGTGACCACAGGAGTGATGTAGGAGTATATAAAGGTGTTTTGTATTGAGCCAGAAGTGCAAAAAAAGTTTCAAGAAAAAAGGTCTGAAGTGACAATATCTTCTTCATGCAAAGGAGTATTGACAGTAGCCTTAGAAATGTATAGGATTTATGATTAAAGCAACAGTGCCCTGTAGAAGTTGGTGTGAGTCAATTTCCTTTCATAAGCCATCCCTGTTCACAATACTGGTGTAGGATTCATTAAGGTTACAGGAAATGGGAATGGAATGGGATGTCAAGGGAAAGACCATGTCTGTATGGAATCCTGGATAAGACATCTCTATGCCACAGATCCTACTAGTTCTACACGTATTCCTTTGTGTGCAGTCATTCCCCTTTAACATAACAGAATTTATACAGGAAACAAGAGCCTTACTAAATTATGTGTACAGGTGCTTTCCCTAAGGGTAAATGTCTCTATGGAGACAACTGCTCGGGATGTGTTGTGCTATATATTTAACTGCCTACGTAGCAAAACTGAAATAAGCAGCAGCCGGTTATCCACATTTGTAATGAGAGCAGCTTTTAATTGGCTTTGTTTTCAAGACCCAGTTATCAGGCAGAGGCCACTGGAGCCATAATAAATGACGACCCAACATAGTTATTTGCTTTAATAAGGCTACTATGGACAGACAATTTCGTATCCACTATTAAAAGATGGTAGAATAAATTTTTGCCATAGGATCCAGGTGACTCGGATTGTAAGCTAAAGGAAACTCAAATTCAAAATGTTGTAGACACCAAACAAGAGAAAACTGAGAGGGCTATGGTAACCATTTTCAAACATTCAGAAGGTTGCTGTATAGCAGATGATGCAATAATGTTCTATGTAGCTCCAGAGGGCAGGACATGAACTTGAATTTAAACTATAAGAAGAGAGATTTTGCCTAAATAAGATGAAGAATTTCCTGGTGTTAAGTGTTGCAGGCCAGTAGAAAAGAATGCCTGTAGAACTGGTGGACTCTCTTCCATTGGAGGCTTTTTAACAGAGGCTGGAAAGCCATATACAGTACAGTATCAGGTATTGTGCAGGGGATGAACTAGGTATCTTTTGGTGTCTCTTCCAGTTCCACAATTCAGAGGTGCATCTTTCTGTGAACAACATTGTTCAAGTAGTAGTATTCTTGCAACAGGGGATGATTATTTTGTGATCTAGTTGATGATGGAATTTAACATGTGAAAGATTACCTGCCACTGCAAGAAAAATAATGAAAGTCAAAGCATCACACATATAGGACAACAGGGTGAAAGAGGAATTCTAATTTGAGAAAAATCCTACGGAAGCATCCTGGTATGAGCAGATGTTGCCAGAAATGCTGCTATTTAGTTAGTAAGTTGCTGTAAGTTGGTTCAATGGGCCTACTGTAATTGCAACAGCACTTCTGTCATTATGTTTTAAAAACATTTTTAGTGCTTCTAGATCTTTGCATTGTTTTAATTTTGCTGCACTCTCTCTCTCTCTTACACACACACACACACACACACACACACACAGTGTTGCTCATTACAGGAAATATATTTATGTAGCAAACTCACTTGGTATTTTTTCACAGCAGATACTGGTGGCAGGGCTTGAAATTAAATCTGTCACCTGACAAGCACCAAAATATATACACTGGAGAAATAAGTACAGTATATGAAACAAATATATCCTTTTGATGATAATGTCATTCTAATAATAAATAATGATTAATAACTTGAGTTATTTCGGAAAGGCCAGGATTGCCTCTGGAAGTACATTGAGATGAACTAGCAAATAATGTACTAAGTAAGATAATACCGTATCAATTAAGTAGTCTCTATTTATCTACTTTCAATTTCTTGCTTTCCAACTGCTAGGTTGGCAGGAGTTGGGGCAAAGACAGCTCATTCCATCATGCAGTACCCAGGTCTCAAACTGTTGACATGCCAGCCTTCCAATCATCAAGTTCAGCATCTTAACCACTTGAGCCACCGTAATCCCCTCAGTGTTCAGATAACACTGATTATCTGAACATTAATGACTAAAATGGGTCTCTGCTTGCTTTGCATTGCAATACTATACATGTTTATCTAAAGGGATATACAGTACTACCATGTAAGTGTGTACAGCTGGTTGCAGCCTTCATGTGTTGAACATCAGAATCTTAAAAATAATTAACATTTGAGGTCTTTTTATTAGCCTGAAGCACATTTAATGCACACTTGAGCCACATTTCCCAGCTTTTCCTCACAGCTGTAGGTTTCAGAAACACAGACAGCAATCCTTCTTAATGTTTTGAAGCAACAAACACAATTCATTCCAATGAGGTTTAAACTAGTCAGAGTGTCCTGAAGATTGAGCTGCTATTTTTTAAATATAAATAATGGCTAAAGCAGTCATGTTTAAGAGAAGAACAAAACTAATGAACAAGCAAAAGCTCTCCATCAAACATGAAGAAATATCTAATCTAAATAGGATCTACAACAAAATATTGAAGTTGGCATGTTCCTTTTTAGGATTACCAGCCTGCCAATCAGCCAACATTTTTTTTTAAAAAAAATACTGCTATCCACACCAGGACTCTTAAATCAGGAATTATATCATGGAGCCTGGTTTCTCAACTTTTCATACTTTATGTCACACTAATCACTTCACTGAAAAACTTGACTCCCAGTGTGATGGAAGGAAAAACCCAAATCTTTCTGAGAAATAGATTTATATGTCTACAAGCATCTTCATGTTAAATTTATTGTTTATAGTAAGTTAGTGAGCAGGAGGAACAGGAGAGTAGGAAAAATATTGTACATTGAAAGCTACAGCTAAAATGCCAGAAGTAATCATTAGACAATTTGTAGCAATCAGAATCAGTAGAAGATAATACATGATACATGGATGCTTCCTGATAATTCTTCTTCTTTTGTGTCCCAATCAAACCCTGGACTGCCAAAATGAAGCCACTTTCTTTGCTTTGTGGTTGCCCAAACTTAAGTCCGCATTGGTGCTTGTTTCTGGCAGTAATTAGCAGAACAGCAAATGAGCTGGATTCTGTTTCTCTCCACAGACACACCGTGTGTTGTTGTCCACCAGTAGCCTCCACTAAAGTATGTTGGTCTTGCTTTAAAGCAGAGGCTCTCAACCTTTTCAAGTCAGGGGCTGGGTCATGCTCCCTCAAACAGTTGAGGGGGCCAGACTGGTTGTCCTGCAACCCCACCATTTACAGTGGCCGTAAACGAGTCCGTGGTCAATTCTGGCAGTGGTGGCTTAAGCAAGGGTGTGGGGCAGATTATTTGACGCTGTGGGCCATAGGTTGAAAACCCCTGATTTAGAGACTCCAACCCTCAGCTTATTTAGGGTCCCCCAAGTGACATAGGGGAGGTTGAGTTTCTCAGTTTTATCCTCCTTTAATGTTGTTCCTTGTCCAGTGAGCTCCTCCCTCCCTCTTGTAATTTGGTTTTGCTCACCAGTAGTATGTGTACAACTAATTAAGAAACACTGTTCTATAGGACGAACATAGAACAGACCGAAACAGCACTTGGTGTTCTCAATTAACATTACTCAAGTGTATCATCAGCACATATCGTAACCAGTGGTGGGATGTCAAAATTTTTACTACCCCACCGTGATGTCATCATAGTGTGGCGGAGCTAACATAACATCATGGGCGGAGCTGATGTCATGACATTGTGGGCGGGGTCAAAGAAAAAATAAAAAAAGCACACACACACATCCCTCAACCCACCCACCCACCCACCCACAACACAAACCCATAAAATAAATAAATAAATAATACATTAAAATATACCCCAAGCCAGGCTGCCAGGCCTTTTTAGGAACTGTGGTAGTACGTCAATATAGGTAAAGATATTAAATACATATTAAAATACACACAGACACACCACATCCAAAGGTGAGTCACTTACCCTGGGGAGCAGGCTATAGGGAGCTTCAGGCTAGCAGCTTCTCTTCCTCCTCCCTGCTTGGGAGGACAGCAAGGAGGCTGTACATACGCACCAAGCACTGTAGGCATACATCCACACTACGTGCCTGGTGCGCAAGCGCAGTGAAAAGGTAAGCCCCGTAGGTGGTTCCCTCCAAAAGCTGCTACCGGTTCTCTGGGACACTGGGAAAAGTTACTACCGGTTCTGGCGCACTGGTACAAACCTGTTACATCTCATCACTGATCGTAACCCATTGCTCCCACCTTAGTTTATAAAAATATTATGTAGTTTTATTTGCAGATGACTCAGTTCTACTGTCTAGACTTATGTGTGTGTATGTAGAAGGGCCCCGGCCCTTTGGAACCTCCTTCCAATAGAGCTGCGCCTGCAGACGGAGCTCCTCCCCTTTCGAAAGGGTTTAAAGACATGGCTGGCAGGTCAAGTGTGGGGACACAGTAATGTAGGTTCCCATCCAGGATGGCTGATTTAAGGGCAGCCATCCCCCCACCCACCTGGTATCTGTACCTGTTATTATTTGTATTTATCTGTTTTACTGTTTTAATGTTTTAAATTTTTATGAATTTATGAATTTTTAAGGTTTTATATATTGTTTGTTTATAGATTACCTATTACGGTAATTTATTCTGTAAGCCGCCCAGAGTCGGGTCTTCCCGAGTGGGGCGGGGTATTAAATGCGAACAATAATAAATAAATAAATAAATATAAATGTAGAAGAGCCTTATGTGTCTTTAATATATAGTGTACAGAGAATCAGTTGGAGGTCAATTATCAAAAAACTAAAATTAAACCAGTCGGAAAGAGACCTAAATCTAGAACTTGGAGTATCAATGGCTATAGAATAGAATATGTCAACAGTTTTAAATATTGGGTGGGCGGGTTATACTTGTCCAGGGCAAGGAAAGCTCATTATTTTTATGTAATTGAGAAAGGTCAAAAATCAGCAGGGGCCATTTTAAGATATTGATCCAAAAAAGGATAATATATACCTGCTGCCCTTAAACTATAAAAGGCCAAAACCCTATTCCAACCTTTGTATTACCTCCAGCCTCCAGTTTCACTCAACTTGAAAGGGTGTGGTCAAAGCTTGTAAGTACATTATATTTCCAATATTTATTTACCTTTATAATCAGGTTTGATTACTATTGAGGTTAGCCTGACCTCCATCAAGTTGTGGTTCAAATTGAATTTCAGTCCTCAAGGCTTAACACTCCTGATTCTGTAGACCCATTTTTATCTCCTCTGTCACTACTTGCAGTTGGATTGGACAGGGAGGTCCTACCTGTTAAACAGAGGATGTTAGTTACTGAACACCAAAAGGATATCAGCAAAGTACCAAATTGTTGGTTTGCTAAGAGTTTAAGGTACGTAACAGCCTCATCAGCCTATCTTTCTCATGTGGATTCACCAATACACTACAGGACCTTTTCCCTAGCCAGACGGTGTGTACTTCCCTCAACAATAACTGAGGGGAGATATAAGACCACCATAAATGAGAGTGTGTGTTATTGCCTAATAAAAATTATCAAACATGTCATGCTATGCTGCCAGTTCTATCAGGATATATAGTCTAGCTTCATCTTCCCCAAATTAGGAAAGGTTTTGAGGAAACACTGTGCTAGAGACATATTGGAAACTTCTCTTAGTCCTAAATTCACAAAGCACAATTCTATGTGCCAAGTCCTTTAGCCCTTCTTGTAAAATTTGTAAGGACTACTTACATAGCACTAAATAATTTTATAAAAATAACTTATAATTTTAATATTTTAACATTTTAATGTGGAAATTATAAACATTTGATAAGTAATCCACATCACCTACAATTATTTCTTGCTGTGTAATAGGGAGAAGACATATTTTTAGGTAGTGTGTGTGTTTTATTATGTTTTTAATTGCTTGTAAACTGCCCTGAGTCACTCGGTGAGAAGGGCGGTGGAGAAATATGAACAAATAAATAAATAAATATTCCCCCAAAGAGACTTTATAATTGTTGTTGTGTTTTAAGCTGGTTGCCAACTGGATTAATATACTGTATATATTTTAAAAAGCCAGCCCTGTCTTCCATATCCCCAATAATGCAGAGCTTCCCATATAAAGCAACAACATCATTGTTGGAGAACTGCTGGTCCTGGAAATCCTGTAAGTGCAGTCCGCTGGATGATCTTACAATGATCACACGATGATCGGCATGGTGGGGGAAATAGAGCAGGGCTTATATATGTGTTACTATCCTTGCCACCCTCTGAGTCCTTATGCTTGCACACTAAATGCCTGCACAGGGCTCTGAACAATGACAACTCTCTTTTATGGACGTTAGACCAATAAGACATCCAGTAACCACATTTTCTCATTTTAAATACACTAGTTTAAAGAACCCCATAATCTTATAGATTGCAATACAGATGTCCCAACTCATGACTTTCCAAATGATGTTAGATTACAGCTTTCATCATTTCTCACCTTTGGAAAGACTGGCTAGAGTAGACAGGACCTGAAGTGAACTGGAGGAATTAATGTTGCCCATCCTTTATGAGGAACATTTAATGGTTTCCCTCACAAAATTAACATTTTAAATTATGTATGCCAACATGTATGCCATCATCATCATCATCATCATCATCATCATCATCATCATCATCATCATCATCATCATCATCATCTTCTTCTTCTTCTTCTTCTTCTTCTTCTTCTTCTTCTTCTTCTTCTTCTTCTTCTTCTTCTTCTTCTTCTTCTTCTTCTTCTTCTTCTTCTTCTTCTTCTTCTTCTTCTTCTGCCACATCTGATTCTGAATATTAGCAGTCATCATGGTGATCAGCCATGAAGACTGTCCTGTGAATATGATGTCATGGCCTTTCACTGGCCTTCTGCATTGCAGCATGATACCTGTACCATTGATCCAGCTCTGTGAGTCACTTTCTAGTCCTGAGCACTTTTGGCATGCAAAGTTCTCCTCAGCCCCAGGCCAGTATTGATGAAGCTGTTGTCCTCTACTAAGATGTATTCATGTAGGATTTTATCCACTTGGGGACCGTCACCCTTGCCTGTGGACTTCGCCAAGGCTGCTAGTCCTCAGGGTTATCAAGTTAGTTAACCACTGCCTGACACTCAGCATTGAGTTGCTGGCAGTAAAGTCTACTCTATTACCATAGCAGGATAACCTGACCAGACTCTAAACACTAAACACACATTATCATGATAAAAACTGAAAATGCAACAGAGTTACTTTTGTATAGAAAAAACCAATCAATTAATATGCCTGCATTTACAATAGCATTTTTAACATGATGCTCCCAAAATTAAACTGTTGGTATTACTCTTGCATCCATGGGTAGGATATTCTATAATCTGGGTGCCACAACCAATAAGGCTTTCTTCTTTGTTGTGACATCTAAGATCTGAGCAGACACTTTCCAGGTTCAGTTAAATAATGGTGGGGGAGGATTTTTTTAATTACTGTATTAATAATAATTGGAAAGAATCTGTGACTTGCATGTCATTAGTAATAAGGTGCAACTATCATATAGTTAGCCCTTGTCTCTGCATTTGTGAATTTTTCCCCCTATAAGGATATAAAAAGTATTTACTCTACTCAATATTATAACAGCTGACTGACAATGTGAAGCAAAGAGTGATGCTTGCCTGCCTATGTCATGAGCAGGCATGTGCCCACAAACCAAAATACAGCTGGCAGGTCTAATTTTAGCTTTATCCAGCCTTCAGAAGTGTCCCCTTTTTAAAAAGAGTGATTCCCTCCTCCTCTGGAACAATTTGCTTGATAATATGGCAGCTGACAACAGTCATACTGGGCTGTTGCATGTGATTTAAATAAAAACAAAAGAAAGTGTGGCAGTCTTCCTTTATTTTATTTTTATATGCAATTTGCTCTCAGCAAAGCTGATGGCAGATCTGTTACTGGAGTGGAACAGTAATGTGTGTGTATGTTTCACTATATATAGGTTGTTCACGGAAAATAGCTTTCTTGTGGATTTGAGTAGCAATATAGGAAAAGCTCACATTTCAATCTTTAATTTTTTATTTATTGCTTGCATTTATATCCTATTCTCCTTTCAGTGAACTGAAAGTAGCATTCAGAGGTCTCATACTCTGTAACTTATCTCCACAATAATCCTGTAAAGTAGATCAGGCTCAGATAAAATGACTAGAAATTAATAAACTAAGAGCCATGTGATCTTTATACATTGCAAATGCAGGTGCAAGGTAATGCCTTTAGGTATCGTGGGCACACATAGAGCCTGTAATGTTGGACTGGCATTTGGGAGATCCAGGTTCTAGTCCTCATTCAGCCATAAAACACCGTTTCAGTGAGCTTCTATTATTTTCCAAATGCAGGAGTAAGACAGTACCTTTACTGGATAATCGAAAAACAAAATCATGAGATTTGAAGATCACTTCTTCAGGTATACTGTACAATGATTTCTTCTGGAAGGTACAGGAAAATTATAAATGACCATTCCAAAGGTTCATGTCAGATGTCCATGCCAGGCCGTGTTTCCTAGAGGTGAGTTAGAAAAAATAGCAGGTTGCATTTGGAGGGGTGGTTTTCCAAACAATACCTCACACAGTGTTGCTATTATAAGAAACTGGTGTATGCTTGAAGAATAGATCTTGAAAGTTCATATTTTTTATTTCTTTTTATTTTTTACAATCCACTAAAACTCTTGCCTTGCTCTTACTTTGGAAATTAATAGAACCTCACTGAAATAGGGTATTTTTGGCTAATTGAAGACTAGAATCTGGAGCTCTGAAATCCCAGTTCAGCATTCAAACCACTTGTCAATGTGTGCCCATAGTACAGTACCTCTATTATTTCCTCCCTTCTGTTTACTCATCTTTACTCATTTTGTAGGTGCCAGATACTGTATATGTATTTATTTTATTAGCTACTCTGTATAACTACTAGATACACTTATCCTCCATTAGATAAATATTAGGTAAATAACACCTAAGTTCTTGCCTTTACTCCTTATCTGACCCTGAAACTGACAAGATTAAAACAGTTGCTTCTTGGTCTGCAATTCCAAGGAAATTTATCCCCATTGTAGCCTAGGATGACGAGAGATGGTAAAGGGAGAGAAGAAGAGGCTCAAAGACTAGGTGGAAAGATCCATGTCGTGGTAGTTTCCCATTTCCAGTTTAAAGGTGCTTAAAAAAAAGACAAGGAAACATTCAAAATAAGAGCCAGCTATAGTCTGTTTGACCATATGAAATCCCCCTCCCACGGCATATTTTTCTAAGTAACCTGTGTAGCTTTTGAAGATGGGGAGGAATTGTTAAAAAACTTTCCTTAAGAGTGAAGTTGCATAGGCTAGAAGCTGCTTGTATGAAAGGCTTCTTCACTCAGCCTTAGTTTGTCTGTACAATAGTCTGGATGATTTTAAAGGGGGATTGGACAAAGTGATAAAAGATAAGGACTAATGAGGACAATCAGTAATGATGGTATTATATGCCTCCAGGATCAAAAGCATCAAGAAAGACTGTTGCCTTTATTATACCCAGCTTGGTGGTCTCTACAAAGCAGCTACTTGTCCCATGTGTTTGAATAGGTACAGTTCATCTTCCAATATGTTAATCAATTTCAGTGCTATATTAAGTACAGTACCCAAAATCCCGTCAGTCTCTGGTTCCACACCCAGAGACTGGTTGCCACAGTCTCTGGGTGTGGAACCAGAGATTGGGAATTTGATTTCCCACTGTGGCTGCAGAGAAAAGAGCCAGCCTATGTGTCCTTGGACAACCTGCACCGTCTCAGGGTGCTCCCAGAAGAAGGGAATGGTAAATTACTTCTGAGTACTGTACTGTACTCTCTATCTGGAAAACACTGAAAAAAAGGATTACCATATGTCAGAACTGACTACTTTTTCTTCTTCGCAACAGTTATGTACCTCACTGACTCTTAGCTCCAGGACTAGGCCCAAAGTAGTGGAGTTCTAAAACTCCAGTCTGAAATCTGGTGGACCATGTATACAACAACAACAATGACAATAAAAAGTTAGCATAAGCTTTTGCTGTTGTACACTGAACTGTGCAACTAAACACACAACAGGAAATGCCTCTGCCAGGTTCTTAATGTGCATCAATTCACCAATGATATTTAGACCAATTGTATTATGCCATCGCAAGAACTCAGTAAGATTTTGGTCAATATTACCTGTATTTGGTCAATATTACCTGTATTTGACTTACTGGGATGTAATTGCAGCAGGTTTCAACCTTGGCAACATTGTGAAGCAGCAGGGTAGGTAGAATGTATGTAGAGAAGGTCATATTTCACCACATGCTATATGAAAAACACAGCTTGTAAAGCAACATTTTGATGTTTTTAAAATAGCTGGAGTTCTTCTGCCAGCATGGCCAGTGGCTTGGGGGATTCTAGGTTCAAAAAGTAAGTTTTTCAAGCTGCACATTTCTTATACTACATATAAGGTCACAGCTGGTTGTCACTTTGTAGGATCATCAAGTCCTGATGCTACTTTTGCCGGAATGTACCCTTGGACCTACATGTGATGTAGACTGAAGTTTGTGGCTCAGCAATTCAATTCAATGGGGTGACAATTCAATTTTGTACACCAGATCCATCCAGTGAAAGAAGATCAGAGCCATGCTCCATGGCTCTTGATTGGTCTGACTGCTTCTAAAAGGCAGGCCTCTTTAATTGAGATCAAGTCCCATTGAATTTAATGGCTTTTTATACCTTTGATAAAGTGTCAGCCTGTAGATTTAAACAACAGTCCTGATTTTTAGGCCTGCTTTCTTCAAATTGGCTGCTTTTACAGGGGTTGGTCTAAAACAGGAGTCCTCAACCTTTTAAAGCCGGAGGCCAGGTCACACTCCCTCAGGCAGCTTCAGGGGTTTGGATGGCCATTTTACCCTTCCTCCACCACATGGCACTTCCTGGTGTGGTGGAGGCAGTGGGGGGGGGGCACATGAAATCGTACCATGGGCCACATCCAGCCCATGGTCTACAGGTTGAGAAACCCTGGTCTACAACATCCACAGACTTGCCACTTAAGAAATTATGGGATTGTGATCCAGCCCACTTAGAAACTGCTTCATTTGCACATTCAGCTCATTTTTGAATAAAGATATTTCTCTGTTAATTAGAAGGGTTTTTTAAACTGTCCTTTTGCAAACTTACAGAAAAAGAATAAAAACTTTTCACTTGCAGTGTCTTTAGGATTCCTTTTTACTGCATTGTGGTGTGTCTTTGAATGATGTGAGAGGACACCTCCTTTGCTTTTCCTTGAGGAATTTTTTTAGAGGCTTTGTAAGGACTTTTGATCCCCCCCCCCCCGACTGAACATTGTGATTTTGTGCTTTCAGAAAAATCACTGGGCAGGGGCCTTCCCCTAAATTCTGTCATCCAAGTGACTTTCAAGCTCCTACTGCTCCTTAGGGGGTGGGGAATGGATTGTCTCCAATTTTCCATGAAACTGTGTCAGATTTCACAGGGCTGTAGCTGGGTGGGTGGAGATAGTACTGGAAGGATGATGATTATACAGCCAGGCAGGGTCCCCCTCTTCCTCCCTTAGACTTTCTTTCTGACCCACCCTGCTCTCAAATCAAGTCCCATTGAATTCAATGGCTCTTATACCTTAGTGTCATCCTGTATTAGAGAGTAAACAAAACAAAAAGACAAAGAAACATTGTGGCATTTTATAAACTAACTGCTCCATTTAATGTGAGCTTTTGTGGATCAAGCCCACTTCCTCAGACATGAGTGAGACTTCATGGCATTGATTTATACACATCACTCTTATGTCTGAGGAAGTGCTCTTGATCCACAAAAGCTCACATTAAAATACTGCATATCAGAAAACAAAACAAAAATACTGCAGCACTTTAAAGACTAGCTGCTATATTTCGTGGACTGGATCAAGTCCACGAAAGCTAACAAAAATATAGCAGTTAGTCTTTAAAGTGCTACAGTGTTTTTTATTTTGTTTTCTGAAATGCCTGAACCACAGACTAACACGGCTACTATTCCAAAAAATTAAAATACTGCAGTTAGTCTTCAAAGTGCCACAAGGTTTTCCCCCTCTTTTTGTTTTGTTTACTCTGATATGTTTGAAACACAGACAACACGGATACAATTTCAAAAAAATTCAGTCCTGTATTAATAATTGAAACAGCAGTCCAGGTTTTTAGACCTGCTCTCCTCAAATCTGGCTGCTTTTAGGGTTGTGTGTCTCTATGACCTGGACAGACATGAAGGGAATTGTGATCCAATAAAACTGGGCTGGTTTTCCTAGTGGGGAAACTTTGGGAAGAGTCTTGAAAACAGAGAGATGGGAGAAAGTGAGAGGTGTTTGTGTGTGTGTCAGAATTGGGAATGTTGTCTGGAATAGTAGATGTGTTAGTCCATGTTTCAAGAATATCAGAGAATAAACAAAACAAACATTGTAGCACTTTGAAGACTAACTGTTAAATTTTAACGTTAGCTTTCAGTGGCTCAAGTCCACTTCCTCAGACATGAAGTCCCAATCCCATGTCTGACAAAGTGGACTTGATCCACAAAAGCTAACATTAAAATTTAACAGTTACTCTTCAAAGAGCTACAACATTTTTTCTTTTTTTTAATTCTCTGTAATAGAATTGGGAAATGCAATGTCTCAGCCTCCTCCGTCTAGCCATGTTGCACCTAAGCACCCTGAACAACCCTGAAGCCCCCTTCCCCTTATAATTCTTACTATTCCAAAAGTCAACTCCTATTCAAATGGAGGAAGACTAAAAGGCCATATTCACTGGCCGTGGTGGCTTTGTGGTCAAGAAGGTCGCCTTGTTAGTAGGAAGGCCGGCAAGTCGTCAGTTCAAGACCCGGGTACTGCATGACGGTTTGAGCGCCTGTCTCTGTCCCAGCTCTTGGGGACTGGAAAGGAGCCTCATGTGGGTGTCCCCTGAGCGGAGTTTCTCAAGCAAAAATCCTTCCCACCCAGAATAATTCCTGACACGAAAGTATTATTATACTTCATCCCCCTTAAACAATAACTAACTCTCCCCCTGTGGGGCGTGTGCCCCACGTTGGGAACCACGGAAGGGGGGGGACTAGGTTTTGTTCCAGCACCACCGTAGCTGCAAACCCCCCCCCCCCGGCTTGCTTTTCTGCCATAGCCAGCAGAGGGAAGCGACGGCAGGGCTTTGAGGGAGCCGAGCCCGCTTTTTTTTTCTCCTCAGAGGCAAGCCACTGCAGCCGCCTGGGGTGCGCCTTCTTTCTGGCGGGGAGAGGCCCCACCTCGCCCCGGCGGAGGGAAGGAGGGCGTTTGGCGGAGAGGCGAGCCCTCGAAGCCCCGGGGCCACTCCGTGAGGGAAGCCAAGGCAGCGTTTCTCTCTCTCTCCCCCCCATTTCGTTCTCCCTTCCTTTTCTCTCCCCCTCCTCATTCCTTTTTGGCAAGAGTTGGGGTGTGCGTGCGCGTGTGAGTGAGTGAGTGTGAGGGGGAGACACGGCTTGTGCGTGCAGCGAAGGCAAGAGAAAGGAAAGGGCTGGAGTTGGTCGCCCGTCTTTTCCCCATTTCGCCTCTCAGGAAGCTGCCTCGCCGCCTTCCCGCCCACCACCCATTTCGTGCTTCTCTCTCACACACACGCACTGGCAAACTGACGTGACTCCGAAGCAAAAAGAAAAGGGGGGGAGGACTGGGAGTCTTACCCCTTGTGGAGGAGAGCGAAGAAGACCCAGCTTCCACCTCCCCAGCCCTTTTTTCCCCCCTTTCCTTTTCTATATATATTTTTTTATTGCCTTCCTCACACCTCCCACCCGCCTTGGTGCCTCTCCTCCTGGCTGTGTCTGGAACTAGCGCTGAGAAGGCGAGGAAGTCGAGAGAGAAAGAGAGAGTGAAAGAGAAAGGAGGAGAAGAAGAAGAAGGAGGAAGAGAGAGAGACCCTCCTCAATCCGTCAGTACCACAAGTACTGTCAAGGGATAGTGGTGTAAGAGGAAGAAAAAGACCTGGGGGGGGGGGGACGGGGACAATTGGGCTCCACTCTGTCAACGAGTTCCCTGCATCGGAGAGAAAAAGGATTTCAGCTACATGGGCAAACGCCTGGAACAGCAACCAATGTACCCCCAGTACACGTACTACTACCCTCATTATCTCCAGACCAAGGTATGTGGGAGGCATGAGTGTGTGTGTGTGAGAGAGAGAGAGATCGAAGGAGTGTGTGTGAAAGAGAGAGCAGGACGTCCTGGGGGTCCAGCCAGAGGTGTCAGGATGATACCATTAAGCACTTAGTGGGTGATGGATCGTTTGACTGGTGTAATTTGCAAGCTCGCTTCCTCCTCCTCTCTTCCTTTCTCCCTTTGGATACTGGTCTCTCACAAGGGATAGCCAGCCAAACACACAACAAAACAGTCCAAGGGAGGGAGAAAGGCAAGGTCAAAATGAATTTCTTGGGTCTTCTTAATGCACTGGAAGTAGGAGGAAAAAAAAAGGGAGGCTGTTCTGTTTAGTCAAGCAGCTATAGAGGTGTGTTTTTTCCTATGTATACACTGTCTTTCTCTTTCTTTGGCTGGATGGTGCTTCTATGCAAAGGGCAAGTATTATCTCTGTTTCTGCCTGTGTGGTGTATGTGTTGGTTTAATTAAAATGAAACAGCCATGCTCAGGAGGTGCTTTCCTGGTGCTGCCGATCTGAGATCTGGTCTGGACAGTGTCAGCTAAATGCCACTGACGGGTGAAAAGGAGTTCGGAGGTGATTGTCAGGTCTGTGCATTTCAAATGGACAGAAGCATTTTATTTTATTTTATTTGCCATAGGAGTGTCAGAGGCAGAATGGGCAGTCCCAAATTAATCTGACACATGTGTGAGGCCCGTCAGGGTTGGGGAGGGCAAATAAATGACCTAATAGAACCTTCAAGAGTTTGTAGCTTACACATGAGGACACTTTTTCATGCACCATTAAATGTTGATTGTGAGATAGTCAAACATATTTCACTGAACAGGTCTGGAAATCAGTGGTCACTACTTTTTTGGAGGGAGAAGGCTATACAGGATGTGAGTCTACCAGGACATTTTCTCTTTTTTCACCTTTGTGTTCATAAAAGGCGAGTCAGGCCTTTGATTTGTTCGTAAGACTGGGATGCAGCCTATCATGCAATGAATTAAAATATTACATTGTAAACATTTTTCTAATGCTGTTTACTTTACTTTTCCTTCTTTTATTTTCATCAACATACATTTCTGATGAACTTTCCAAAAGAAGGAATCATTACACCCATCAGTTGTTGTTATGGCACCTTTTAAAAACATGTTGTTCTAAAGTTTGTCATCAGCAATGTGGATTCATACACTTTATGGACAGGTGACTTTGATGAGCTCGTTGATACCCATGAGGTGTGATGCTCTTTTGCCAAGCAACCCAGTGATTGGTGCTTTGAGTTATTGGTGTGGTGTGATGGTCACAGTTCTCTGCAGATAAGTTCATTTTCTTAGGAAATTGCCTTTTGGTTTGCATTTATTATTAGATCTCTGATAATCTAAACGAACTAGTTGTGAAAACCAATAATGCAGGTAGTCTTTAATATCTCTGGAGGACATAAGGACTTCTGTGCATGACAATTCTGCTCTTATTTATAATCTGGGGAATTGCTTATGTACTCAGTGTGATGCATTGTGCAAGCTTTCAGTGTGTAAATGCTGCATAAGACACTTTAGGCTTTTAAAAAAACAATTATTTTCACATTTTCCCCCTTCATCTCAAGGTCGATTCAAATAATATTTTACCTCTGTGGCCATTTAGTATCTATTGCTGGTCCTGTTTGAGCAGGAGCAGCCTGTAGCTAGTTTGACTGCTATATATTGCTTCAGTAGCTCCAAATGTTTGGAGGAATTGGGATAATAAGACACATGGCATTCCTTAAAACCTGGCAAGCCAAGGACATAAAGCAAATTATGGGAATTTTTTTCCTCTTAAAAAAGAAGAAGAAGAAGAACAATAGCTTTAATTACCTGATGGAGACACTGTGGGCATTCCATGGCTTTTACTTATAGTTTAAATGATGCCAAAATTACATTTTTGGAAGATCTTCTGTTTAGTGAAATATACTTTGGGGATTGAGGTTAGGAAACTAACATTGTGAATGACCTTTTAAAAAAATAATATTAACAGCTTTTTTCATGGAGCTTTATTATTGCACACTATGCTAGTGGTTTTATAACAATGTTCTTAAAATTGAAATTTTTTAAACATGGATGGAGACTTTATTTGTAAATATGTCTTGACTGTTCAAACAACCTTTCAGAAGAGCAGAATGTGTTGTAAATATTAGTACAAATGATGTTTTTCCTTTACTATACTTGAATCAACAAATGCATTCATTGTAAATATATGCGTGACTGTAAACTATTTAATGCTTTAGTATAGAAATCTACATGCAGGACAATAAGTTTTTTCATACTTTATGTATATTGGTGGACTGCCTACCCACCCATATTTCTCTTTCTCAGTCTCTCTCAAACATAATTACAGATATCTGCCAAGAAAATATGAATGACCTGTCTTATGCTATAGAATGCATATTAGTAAAATTAACAAATGCATATTTGTTTCTGCACAGTATTTGTTAAAGAGTTTTAAAGGTAGAACAGGTAGTCAGCATCTGGATTTTGCTACCTTAAGGTTATCCATCAGCTTCTGGAACTTAAAAAGAAATTGTTATCATTATCATTTATGTTAACACTGTGCTAACCAAAAGCTACAAAGACAATCGCTTGCTTCTGTCCTCCTCAGGGATCTTATACCATACCAGAAATATCACAGTTAATATTGAAGTACTCAATAAAATGATACAGTCAGAATGTGTACCAATATGAGCTCCCATTAGAAAATCAATACGTAGTATAGTGGCAATGTAATTATTAGATATTACATAGACCTATTTTTTGTGTTAATGTATAGCATATAAAGCATTCATTTTAAAAATGTTTTCTTTCATAATTTTTTTTGTCTACATAAATTCAGTATCTTGAACCAATATTGTTTTTAGGGCTACAATTGTATCCTGGCCTGATGGTGTTTTGATTTCAAGATTTGTTATGAAAAACAATGTTGGTCTCTTTCTATGTATTTATCCAATTTTGAGAAGCTAGGTCACTTATTAGACATGCTAGATATTTTGTGGAATATGAAATGCCTATTGTTTTGTTTTAGAACACTACCTACAGAGAAAGTATGTGAATATTAATTTTGAAGAAACTATTCTAATGTAAAGACATTTTCCAAACCACAACACTATTGTCTATATATTTTAAAAAAGAAGCTAACAAAAATACCATTCTCATGTGGCACTGCCTGGATGTACTAATTTTAGGCTGAATGATGGCCAACTCTTAATAACAGGATTGGCTATTCCAGGCATGTTATGCATCAGAGACCAGCCAAACACTTTTTCTTAGTATTGGAAACGAGAATATATGGCTTCAAACTGCAAAATCAGATTTTAGAAAGGATATATGCTAACCTAGCAGAAAGAGAGTAATATTTGGTGTGCTTTGAACATGAAAGTTATTACAGTGATTTGTATAGTGTACACATAATTGGCAAAATAAGGAACTGAGTGGCTACATTACCTAACTGTGGCAAAAAAATTATATTTAAAAATGGGAAGATAGAGACATCTGTTTAGTTGGTTGCTGTAGAGCAAGATCTGCCATTTATCTATTGTAAACGATTGTGCCCACACTAGTTATTGAAATTTAATCGTGTACCTGATCAGTGGCAATCCACTGCTGTCTACAGTAATCTATGGATGAAAATTGGATTTAGTGGCTGAAGGAACACAGTATATTACTGGATTTCTTCTCATTTGTTCAGATCAGCAGTGTTGGATTATCTGTTGTGTTTATTGTTTCTTTTTTGGCTTATTTTGAGTGTGGTCTTAAGTCATAAGGTGTTTTGCCAGCTTTCTAGTTGGTCAGCTAAAGCTTTGGAAGAAGGCACGTATAGTTGAAACAGATTCAAATGTTGAGGCTGCAGTCATTCTGTAATGGGAATAAGTGAAACAGATAATATTTTGGAAGCATATTTTGGCAGGAATATAAAAACCATTGTATGTAATACTGAATTATGTCTTTTGAACAATGAGAAGATAAGTACAGTATAGGGGGAAATGTTACATGTGTGACTAAAAAAATGTGAAGTGGAAAATTGCATTTCAACCTTAGCAAATAATTTTTGGGTGATCTATTTGCTTTCCCCTAAGACATGGAAAGTGATGTGAAGAACCCAAAATTGTATATTCTGAGATATTTAAAAGATTAGTTTTGAAGATGATACTTAACAATATGGATTAATGGAATTTGTGTGCAAAATGCAAAGATCTCTCCTTTAGCAGCCTTTTCTTTCCTTTTTAAAATTATCCATTACAATTCCACTCCTTACCTTTATTTTTCTTCTGCTAACCAAAATGTCTGTTTCTCAGTTACTGCATTTTGCTCCCTTTTGGCCATCTGTCCTTGCTAAAAGCCTTTAAGGAGACAGTTCCAGATATGAACCTTTTTTTGTCTGGTAATGTTCAGGTTGTGTTTTCTGCCTGATGTTAAGTTGGAGTCAGGTGTAAAGAAGCATTTTATCAACTGTACACTGATTTTGGGCTACATTTCAAGCCATCTGCAACTTGGATTATTGCCCCGGCTTCAGAATCTTGCTGTGGTTTCAAGTGCCAAAGTAGAGGCAAATATGTGCAAATAAGAGAAAAATGCATTGTTAGGAATGCTGTTGGTATGCATTTAAGTCCTATGTTTGAGCTGATAAATTATAGTATTTTCCCTCCCTCTTAAAGCTGCCATAGCAACATCCTTTTATTAAAAGACAAGGGTAATAATAGATTGAACTTTGATTACAGTAAAATATTTGGATTAATATCTGTCCTTGATATGATGCCAGCTGTTTTTCGTACGGAATATTAAAACTTGAAATTGGCTTTTCCCAGAAGCTGAAAAATAAAAAAACCTGTTTCTCACTGACTTTAGTAATCTCTACATTATTATCAATGAACATTTTCCCTGCTGTCAAGAACGTGGGATATTTAAATAATTCTAAATGCATTTAGTAGTATTGAATGTTCTTTTAAGATTGTTGTTACCATCCTCTAGTTAGCTCATGGGGAGATGATTTTTTTTAGTTTTGAAACAACTTTTGTGCCTGCCACTTTACTAAATACACAAAAAGGCTTAATTTACTGCCAGAAAAGATACATGTACACAAATCTGGCCTGGAAGTGCTGATGAGATAGATCTTGCTACAGTCAATATCTGGTATTAATATTTATAATGTATACTAATACATTATGCTTTAAGCATACTTAAAAGTCAACAGCAGAATTTCTTTAATGTTCAGAAGGCTCAGGTTGCTTTTTTTGTATGTTCTATAACTAACCTAGAAGGCAGAAGAAGATGTGATACTTTCAAATTCTCTGAATAGCAGGAAATAGATCTCCAGAGGAAAATAACTAGATTTACATGAAAGCCAGTTGAACCTTGGGTTTGTATTGGCTCTTGCAGTAAATTATCCCAGGCTGTATTAAGTTTGTCCTGATAAGAAGAGTTCTATTCTTTTTGACACTTGTAATTCCAGAAGGGAAATGAATTTAATACTGAACCCTTCTGAAAGACATCTAATGTATATTAAAAACTGGTGCACCAAGCCGTGAACCTATTTTGAGTTCTCAATTTAACTGTGACTGGCCTTTTAATAACAATTTATGAGAACCTATTATTATTATTATTATTATTATTATTATTATTATTATTATTATTATTATTATTATTATTATTATTATTATTGGTGGTGGTGGTGGTGGTGGTGGTGGTGGTGGTGGTGGTGTCGGTGTCGGTGTCGGTGTCGGTGTCAGTGTTCCTACAGGCCAGCTTTTTAAAACCACATTTGACTTCTGATAACATCCAGTTATGCATGTTTGACAATGGCTAGCACAATTTACCCCATAACAGAGGGTTGGTCCATGGTCCTGTTAAAATTACAAATTTCTGGTGTCATCTTTCAAGTCTGTCCAGTCAACTTGTGCATGAGATGTGAGAGTTTCAGCTCAGGACATTTTGCATGAAAAACAGGCAAGGGAGGGCTGGAAGAGCTTTTAGAAGTACAGTGGTACCTCGCTTAAAGAACATAATGCGTTCTACGGTATTGTTCTTTAAGTGAAACACCATTGTAAGTGACCAATTGTGACTTCTGGGGGTGGGGGACTGCGAACCCCAAATTATTTGTTAAGTGAGTTTTTGGTTGGTTTTATTTGTTAAGCGAGGCAACCAGAGAAAATTCTGCTCTTTAAGCGAGTTAGTCTCTAAGTGAGGTGCTCTTTATGCAAGGTTTTACTGTACTGAGGGAAGTTTTTCTTCCTTGTGTTTGTCAGACATGATTCAATGGTGCTCCAAGAGTAGAAGGAAGAGCCAGTAGGGTGCTTTTATTGGCCTCAGGATGCCTGAATGTGTTCACAGTCTTGACACCCTTCAATGAAGCTCCTTCCTTGTCAGGTACTCAAGTTTTTGGTATGCTATAGCCAGTTTCACATTAAAGAGAGAGCTTAAAATGAATCTTTTGGTAGTAGTTGTAGCTTCTTTATCCTTTCCTCAGTTTTGAGAATATGAGTAGTGGCTCTTACTGTTTTCTCTCCAACCTTTACTGTTGCTTTCAGAAGAAAGTAATTGATTTAAATTTATCCTGCTGATGAAAGTTTCATTGACGGTATAGATGTCGTTGGGTATGAAGGGTAAGAGTGAGAAATATAGCAAAGATAGCCTCAGAATTTGCCCTGTGATTTGAGTTGACATTTTGTAAGAATTTTCCTAGGCTACAGCTGTGTGTGATTAAATACAATAATATTAAAAGCATGTGGGAATAAGGGCTTTTGTAACATCCTTGCCCAATATCAAGAGAATACAGATGCAGTTATTTAATTCTGCATTTTTGTAATGCTGATTGTGTGTATGTATTAATGTACAGTATATGTGTATGATCAGAATAATAGAATTACAATTAGAAGGGCCCAAGAGGAAGCTAGTCTAAACCCCTGCCAGTTCAAAATGAACAGCTAAGGCATCCCTGACAGATGGTCAACTGGCATCTCATTTGAAATATCAACTGAAGAAGACTCCATTACCTTCTGAGGTAATCTGTTCTGCTATTGAACAGCTCTTTCCATCAAGAAATTTTTGCTACTGTTTAGTTGAAATCTGCTTTTTAGTAATTTGAATCCATTGGTTTAGGTACTACCATCTGGAGCAACAGAGAACAAGCTTGCTCAATTTTCCATGTGGCAGATTAATAAATGATAGGCCATTCAATATTACCACACTACCTTATCATTTCTTAATCTGCCACATGGAAAATTGAACAAGCTTGTTCTCTGTTGCTACTGGTGGTAGGTAGTAGGATCCAAATAATTCAAATTTGAATATCTATATTTTTAAAAAATATTTGAATATCACACCCTGTCATTCATAATCTTTTTTCCAGGCTAACACAGTCAACTTTGTTAACTGTTCCTCATTGTGCTGGTGGCTCTTCTATAGATATGTTTTAGTGTTGCACAGAACACATGCACATATGCACACAAAACCTTGTGCTGAAGATTTCTATATATGTGTGTTTTTTTGTAGCTAGTTGTTTCACTTTTTTAAACTGGGGAGATGGATTCATTTGAAGAAAACAAAAATGCATGTCTTTTACCATAATATATTGTGTTACACTTCCAAGAGCATGAAAGGAGAAGATTAATCTATGTGAGCTGTACATATGGTCTATGCAGATTTCACTCCACTATCGAGTAGTGGATGAGTGACAGACTAGGACTTGGGGGACTTGGCTTCAAATCCTTACATGGCAGCGGAAACTCACTGGGGGATGGAATAGGTAAAACATTCCTCAAATATCTCACTTGAAAAATAGATTAGGGTCACTATAAATTGCATGCAACCTAACACACACACACACACACACACACACACACACACACACACACACACACACACACACACACACACACACACACACAAATGTAGATACAAACATGCAGTGGACTGTACCCATGGGAAAAATGACCTCACTGATACTCAGAGTGATCATCTCAAACAACACTGCAGCTTCTTGGTTGTTACTCTAAGACTCCACACATCTTCTACACCATACAAGTTGTTTTTAGCTCTCTAAATTATCATGCTGACTCAGGTTAGTTGGAGGATACTTGCTGATGTTGAAGTAAGATTGACCTATGTGTTCATCTATTTCCTATATATTGAATGGCGATGAGTACCATCTTGCCCTTCATTGTAGAGAACAAATTGCATCGGACTGGCCTTGAACAAATGCTACTTAGATGGAATTTAGTTCCTCCAAGTAGATACTGCTAGCCTCTTAGGCAGTGATAATATGTTGAAGGGAGATGATGTCTGGAATCAGTCCAGTCTTGTGGGCTCTATAAATGAATGGCTTTTCTGTGAAAATCAACAAAGCAGGCCATCTGCATGAATGAAATGGGAAAGTAATATTAATACTTCAGGATACCCAGTGTCCCATATGCTACTCTCCTCTGCATGGAGATGATATTCAGAAGGGTAAGAATAAGCTTTCCCCACTTAATATGCAAGCTGAATCATGACAAATCAGTCATTTTAGTTTGCAAAAATCAAATTGAACTCTACCCTAGATGCAAAGGATAATAGCGCTGGCTCTTCGGCTTAGAAACAGAGATGAGCACTGACCCCTAGAGTCGGATACGACTGGCTTTCGAGCAAGAGAAACCTTTACCTTTACTTACTGTTACAGATATCTCGTTAAGTTTTTTCTTCAGTCAACTAACATTCCAGGTTTGTCTCATAGACCTGATAGGTTTTCTGAAACAATTTTCTAAAAAAAGCTAATAATAAACTTATTCTTTTGGGCTTCCTTCATAGATCAACAGGAGAATTAATATCTGTGTGACAGACTTTGCTGTCAGTATTAGCTCTGAATGTTCTGGAAGTGAATTGAGTAGCATGGCTTTTTTTGTAGTGGTGCCTCAAATTAGGAATATGTTCTCCAATTAAAATGTGTCAAGTTGTTTCTATTTGTTTTACTACCATTTGAAAACAAACAAAGCAAACACACATATATGCACATGGCCAGACATTTGTCACTACTTTTTAGAAACTGGTTGTACTTTCATAAATATATTACAGGCTATGTTGAGAGAAAGTGTGCTGTAAATAATAAGTTCTTAGAAGTGCAAAGTGAGCATTCATATACCTCTTGACAGAAAAAGATTCACCAAAAGCTTGGGTGAATTAAAGTCTCAGAAACGAAGGGAAGAAATCTGGTACAAAGAGATTGACTTTGATGCTACATGGTAGTGGGCCAGGATACTTAAGAGACCGCCTCACCCCAATAACATCTTCCCGTCCCACCAGAGCAGACTGGAGAGGCTCCCTAGTTGTTCCATCAGCCAGGGAGGCACATCTCTCTGGCACTAGAAGGAGGGCTTTCTCTGTGTCTGCTCCGGCTCTATGGAACCTCCTGCCAATGGAGCTACGCCTCCATACAGAGCTGCTGCCCTTTAGGAAGAATCTAAAAACATGGCTGGTGGGACAGATATGGGGTACTGAAGGTATAATGACCCCAGCACATTGGATGATCTGAGCCCCTCTCTTTCTCTACTTTTAAATTAGTAGTTGTAGCATCTGGTGTGTTTTTAATCTGTTTTTAATCTTTTTTAGATTTTAATTTTAAATTTTAACAGTTTTAAGGTTTTTAGATGGATGCTTCCACTTCCTAATCCTGGGCCCTACCTGCCCAGGGAAGGATAAGACTAACGTCCTCTGGCCGGGAGGAGGAATGGATTTTAGCTGTTTGTGCTGTGTGTGTGTTTTTTCTCCCCCTGACTGTAAACCGCCCTGAGTCGCCATGGCGAGTGAGTGGTGATATAAATCTAAATAAATAAATAAATGCATGCTTAGGTTAGAATGTAATACAGTATAACTATGACAATGTTTTTGTTGTTTCTGTGTGTATCTCTTTGTTTCTTGATTTTCCATAGGGTTCTTTTTAATGTAATACAGTATGTGTAAAAACAACATCACCTCCACACACTCATATGGAAGTAGCCTGCACTGAAGTAGCTGAGGCTCACTTCTGACCAGATGTGTACATTTACAAAGTTTATATGTCCTAGCAAATCATTACAGAGTAGTATCTGTTCAGTTTCAAGTAATGATTCTTCATGACTGTTGGAATACTGGAGTGTTGACTCTACTAGTTACAGGTTTTTCCCTTATGAGAAAAGGTGCCAGCAGTCCGGCAGAAAAGATAACCACTTCTGATACTGGGTACTGAGGAAAAGAAGAACAGTCAGAGGAAGATATTTTTGTGCCATCCAGCTTACCTTGTGACCCTTACCTTGGCTTGCTGCCTTCAGCTGTGAAAGATGTTGCATTGTTATCACCAATGAAATAAAAACAAATCTTTGTGAGTTATTTTTCCAAAGTAATTGTGATTAATCCGTCCTTTCATAATTTCATTCAGTTCCAAGGCTTTTGAAATGGCTGTTTGCTGCTGTAGTTAGAATTATAGAAAAGTGATTGTTCACATTTCCATTTCTCAGCAATAAATGGAAGGGCTACTTTCAGCTACTTTAAAGAAGATAACAGTACAAAAAATGTACATGTGGTGCAAAACGCAGTACAGTATAAGACGTTATCACATTCTTTACATTTGATGGGGGTTGTTGGATAATTTTCTAAGGTGACAGTACCCAGAATAGAATTGGATCAAGTATGCAGTAACTAGGGTTTTAAAATCCTGAAACATAACAATTAGATGTAATTTAAAATGAGAATAGTAATGATAATTGGCTTTTTTTAAGTAACAATCTTGACATTCTGTCAGCCAAACAGTTGAAATGCTGATTGTTGTTTATCTGCTTTTAAGTTATTTTAAATAGTTCTCTTATTATTTTTATACAACTATATGTTTAACTGTGTTTAATGAAATAATCATTTTTATTTTAACTGGTTTGTCTTTTAATAATTTGTGAGCTGTTGGGTCCCTTAATTGGGAGAAAGGCAACATAGAAATTAAATACATTTATCACTATCCCCATACTTCATGAAAGTGTATTGGCTTAATGCATATTCTAGAATTACCTATTTTTGTGGAATGGTGAACTTTTTCATGACATCTATCTACATTTTATCTTAATTTGTATGCTACAACATTTGGAAATGGCCTCATTCTCATGTGGTTAAAATTTATGTAAGAAACTAGTGGCAGAACTTTTGTTTCCCTTGAATGTGAATCATAAATTGCTCATACTTTTTTGTGTTGAAAAATCATAGTGAACTTAAACTGTAGGTGTCATTGAATCCTTCATGTAAGTATGAGTTGTAAAGAATTTCTCATAGGTACAGTATATCTAAATGACATTGACAAAACATTCAGCAGTCATCAAATCAAGTGGAAATGAGTAACACTTCTAAAGAAGGGAAATAAAGTAGCCTTGCCAATTTTAAAATGGAGGGCTGGTACCTCTTTCATCAACATATGAATTGGAAGAATCTTTCTCACTATGTTTTGGATACTTGTTTGGTGAAGCTGTCTTTAATGTTTTGTAAGGAAATGTTGGTTGCACAGAATATTTTAAAACAACATGGAAATGCCATCACATTCTAATGCCTTCTTTCCTAAAACAGTAGCAGAAGTACACTGTAAGGTTAGATTGACTGGATATGTGTTTCAGATACAGTACATCATATTCTTTGACATTTCTTAATTTCTTAACAATGATATTCTATAATTTGATACTTTTTGGAATGCAAAATACTTCACGATTCATATCTCATTTAAAATCTGTCACTTTTCTTTAGCTATAAAGGTGAGAGCCTAATGCATGGGTTTCCAACCTTTTTGTACCACAGGCCAGACAATGCCCCCTGGACAGCTGGGCAGGCCGGTCATGTGGTTCCTCTCGCTGTAAATGCTGCCATAAAAAATGCCCACAGCTGTTGTAAACGCGTCTTATGCCAGCTGTGGGTGCATTTATGGCAGTGTTTACAGTAGGTGTAGATATATTTCTGCATGCACGGGTGTGTTTTATGGCTGTTGTAAATATTTCTGCTTCTAGTAGCAGCAAAGGTGGCAGTGGGGCACATGAAATGGTGCTGCAGGCTGGGTCTGGCCTCTGGGCCTAATATATATGATTTCTTACTTTATCAATGGAAATTGATTTTGTTTTTCCAGGAGTTTTTCAAAATCTGTTTTTTCACTTGTCGTTAATCCATGCCTATTTTCAAGGGTCTTGTAAAAATAATGTTGATTACCATGAAAATGTGAATTTTACTGAAACTGCAGTTCGATTATTATATCAGTTGATCTTTTCTGCCATGGGCATAACTCTTTATTCCAACTCTTCAATTACAATTGCAATTCCCTTCTTGCTCAAGTCATACCTTGTTATCAGGCTGCTTTTATTTTAGATTTCCTTGTCTCAGATTCTTCAAATTACTCAAATCTGATTGGATTTTCTACTCCAAGTGAATTTTCCATTTTGGTTTTTCTTTCTTAATCACTTGATTCTTTTAGATTTTCAAACCTTCCTCAGTAGTACCATTAGCTGCTGCATACATTAGTTGATTTGGTTGAGCTAATATTTCTGTTGGAATAACCTTTCTTCAAAATTTTAGCCAAATTTTCCTTACTAACTTGGTTCAGTTTTGGCAATCAAATTCTTTATACCATTTTCATTTGAACTTTAACCTCCTCAATTAATTTGTCACTGATTACTAGTTCTTCAAAATTATTTCCAACTGTTGCTTCTTGTTTTTCAGTAGTCCTGTTGTTCTCTTCTCATTTGCCCACACTTGCTTCTTGTTTTGTAAATTAGCTGCCTTATAAATTATGTCTGTTAGTCTTTGCTGGCTAATTTCCAAGTCTGGGTTGTTTTCTTTCCAAATTTGCCACATGTATTCTTGAAATCTATGTTTTAATGGCTCATATTGGTAATAGGTGTCCATAATTTCTGCAGGGTTTTTTTTTTGTTTTTGCTTTCTGATATGTATACAGTAATTGAAATAGTTTTCTTCCCTTGTCCAGATTTTTTGGTTTTTTAAAAAATTGCCTTCCAGTCACTCATCAACTCCATGCTCTAGTTGTGTAGCAAAAGGAGTTGATTCCTGTAGCACATGTTTGTGGATGCCCAGGAGCTATAGTTTCCAGCACAATCCTTGTTAATCTGGGCGATGATTGAGTTGAGATGGAATTAGAATTATGTATTCTTACCATATTAAATGAGGTTGTGGAATAGATTTAGTGTGGTTCTTCATCTAAGACTTGTTTAATATGGTTACACCTGTTCAGCATAGTTCCTAGCATCATTAGAGCACACAAGCCCCTCCACCATGACAAGGTACTGTTCCTTTTGGAGGGATTATTATTGTTATTGTTCACTTTGTTGTTGTTGTTGTTGTTGTTCAGTTGCATAGTTGATTCCGACCCTTTGGACCCCATGAACCACAGCTCACCAGGTGCCCCTATCCTCCACCATCCTCGTCAACCTTTCTAGCCCTGTGCCCATTGAATCAACAATACCATCTAGCCATCCCATTCTCTACTGCCCCCTTCTTTTGCCGTTGACCTTTTCTCAGCATCAAAGCTTTCTCTCTTCTCATTTGATATCCAAAGTACTTTAGCTTCATCTTCAATATTTGACCTTCCAAGGAGCACTCGGGATTGATTTCTTTTAAGATCGACTTATTTATTTAGTTTGCTGTCCAGGGTACTCTTAAAATTCTTCTCCAACACCACATTTCAAAGGAGTCTATTCTTCTGCACTCAGATTTCTTTATGGTCCAGTTCTCACAACCATACATTACTACTGGGAATACCATTGCTTTGACTATGCAGACTTTTGTTTGCAAGGTGATGTCTCTACTTTTAACTATGTTCCCCAGGTTTCTCATAGCTTTTATTGTTATATACCACCTTTTCTTGATCTACCTTTTGACTTACGAGGAACACATCTTATTTGCATGAATATTCAATTTGCTCACTCACATGCAGTCCAATACTGATGCTGGATATCAATTTAGAACCAAGATCTCAAGAATAAATGCCAGTTAAACTGCCCCCCCCCCCAATTTGATTTTAATATGCTTTTCATCTGAGAAGCTTAGACATAAGGAGGCTTGGAGTTTTTCTATAGGCAAGCACATTTTGGTGCTTTATAGATATTTGTAAGTTTTATTTACGTATTTCTACCATCTGACGAAGTGGACTTGATCCATGAATGCTGACATTAAAATATAACAGTCTTCAAAGTGCTACAATGTTTTTGTTTTGTTATGTTTATTCTATGATATGCTTGAAACACAAACTAACATGTTTATTATTTCAAAAAATTAATTTGAACCTGCTGTCTTTGAATTTGCTTAACAAGATGGGAAGTGTTCCTTGCTACAGAACTTACTCATATTTTATTTTTTGATGGTCCAGTCATTGAAGTTTCAGGTTTAGTGCTGTAGAGAGATGTGAAAATCTCTTGGGTCTCCACTTTGTTTATTTCTTCAAATCCTGCCTGCATTTTCTTCACATGTGTGCTTGATAATTGACATACCTGTACAGGTTTTTGTTTTTTCTTTCTTGTTTACGCCGCATAGACATTTTTTGCTATTTTTTCCTGATTTGCATCTTTATTTACACAGTTTACATAAATTATACATATCCTCTGTTGACTCTAGTGCTTGCCCACACTTTAATAGTACATGTTAACCATTCACATTTTATAAAGTATGCATAGTTTTGTATGCACTTGGCAGGATCTGGGGCAACTTCATCACTCTAGCTGTGATTAGACCCACAGCCTGCTATAGCCGCTAGAGCCCTGATCAGTCCACCTGACTGCCCAGGGGGGAGAACTATATAAGAACCATCTCCCTCACCCCCTTAGAAGCTGCCTCAGAAACAAAAGCTATTGTATTTGTGTGTGTGAACCTCCTGCTCTTGCTGTGGCTACTTTGGCTACTTTCTTGGTTAACTGACTCAAGGCTTGTTTGGCCTATATCTCCTCTACTGTACTAATCTGTCCCTCTGTCTACTTCTAGCTTGGATTAGAATTTGGCTAAAGTTTGCCTTTGACTTTTTGCTTGGTTGCCCTGGATCCTGCTGTTTGTGCTGCTAGCTGGCTGCCTATGTCCCAGATTCTGATAGAAGTTAACTAGTTTGAAAGACCTCATAATGAAAGAACCCATCCCATACTGGTCCATCCTTCAGTTGAACATTATTTCTTCTTTCAGTGAGTCTCAGAAGGTATGAAAGTACAACTTCTCACATGCCCATTTAACTTGTTTCCCTTTCTCATTCTTTTCCATCCCTAGAATTTAAGCCTACATACAAGCTGTATTTCAGTTCTGGGCTTCATTGCTTTGAATGTGTCTGACTTTTACTTTGTGAAGGGTTCATTTTGTTAGCATCTTCGGGCTAGAAGAATACTGTTATAAAAGAGAGGAAAAAAGAATGAACATACTTTTATGATGGACAGCTGGTTTCTGCCAGTGAATGAATTTATGACCTATTCTCTACATCTTTCTATTCATGATGGAAGATGTCTTGAGATTTTGCTGTGTTGTTGTGATCTCTTGTTCCATCTTTTAACAAACTATGAAATATTTAAAAAGATACAGGGGAGGGGGAGCTTTTCTAATGTGCCCACAATTCAAGGGGGTGATTTCATATTTAATGAAGACTAATGCACATACAAATCTTACTAAGTATATCTTAGGGAATTTTACATGTGGGAATAGATTAGCATGCATTTTTAGTAATTGTGTTGATTTTTCCAGCAAATAATGTAGGGTGAGGTAATGAAAAATAATCTAAGGTAGAATAATTTGAAGTAATGTGGCTTTCTTTCTTTCTTTCTTTCTTTCTTTCTTTCTTTCTTTCTTTCTTTCTTTCTTTCTTTCTTTCTTTCTTTCTTTCTTTCTTTCTTTCTTTCTTTCTTTCTTTCTTTCTTTCTTTCTTTCTTTCTTTCTTTCTTTCTTTCAGATACACTAATGACAGTGTACAGCAGAACTGTCCAGTGTAAATGACAGTACAATAAAGCACATATCAAATACATCATAATTATTTATGTATTGGGGTTTGGTGATAGCAATATGCTGATGGTACCCTACTTGTTGAATCTCCTTTCCATCTGACTGCAACGGAGCTTCCTCCATTTAGATGCCACCTGTGATTTATGCCAGTAACAGACGGGATGTAAGTAAAGAAACAAATCTTAATCCAGGCAAGACAGAATTACTCTTGATCCATCAAAAGGCAAATTATAGAAAGTAGAGTCATGATGCTTTGGATAGAGTAACATGTTTGCTATTTAGTTGTATGCTTGGATTTGTTCCTGAAGCTAGATGCTCGAGCCTCAGAACTGTCAAGTGTGCCTGTAGCACCCATTCTTGGAAATATCTGACTTGGCTGTAGAGTCACCAGAATTTCATTTAACTTGAATTGCTGTAATGCATTCTATGTGGGACTGTTTTAGAAGATTGTTCAAAAACTTCAGTTAGTTCAAACTACTGCAGCCAGGTCTTATAACTTTTTTGTTACAACAAATATACTTTCTAGTGGTCCATTTCGGAGCCCAGTTCCAAATGCTGGTTATCTCCTGGGAAGCAATGTATTGCTTGGGCCCATTCTATTTAAAGGACTGCATCTTCCTATACTGCACAGTCCTTCTTGCTATCCTGATGTCCCTGGAAGGGATTTCTTTTGGTTCTGCTGTTTTCAGAGGTATGTAAAGAGAAGGCATTTTCAGTGGCTGCTCCCAAATTTTCATATGAGGCTTTTGAACTTCTGCTGGCAAACAGAAGGCATTCTTTTCAAGCTGGGCTTGGGTTTTTAAACAGCCTGCAGTAGAGTGTTCAGTACACTTTACTATACAGTACTATGATGTGTTTTAATTGGTTTTAAACTGTTTTTTAATGAGTGGCCTTTTAGTTTTGTTATATATTGAAATTGTATTTTAATATTGTATTTTATTATAATTTTAGATGGTTATTTGTATGTGTGTGGGTTGGTCATTGAAACCACATTGGGCACCTTACACAGAGTAGAAGTAACTTGTACCTCTCTACTGGGAGAACCAGTGGTAAAAAGAGAAATAAATATTTCTTTTGGAAGCATTTCACTCCTCCTTTTACTTGGAAAGGAGGTGGGTCATATATTTTTATATCAGTACAGGTTACTGTCTCTCTTAAAGTAGTTGCTACAGAGCCAATTTAAGGAAGGTGACCCAAATCAGTGTGCTGTAGGGAGCACAATCCATAGTTCCCTTGGCAACAGAGGGGAGGAAGGATCGACTCAGGCTCTACATATAGATTTGTTTAGATCTATACTGCAACAAACCTGAGCTCAGCCTGATTTTCCCTTATTTTTTGCCAAGAGAAATAAGGATCAGATTCCAGTTGGATTGACATCTTCTAGGGGCTATTTCAATCATTTTAAGGGATACACTCACTTGCAAGGATGGGAAAATTTGACATTCAAATGATAGAATGTCAAGTTTCTTTCACTTGTGAATATGTTCCTTGTGAATTTTGATACATTCTTACAAAAAAAATGAACTAAAGCAAAATCCTTCCTGAAATTTCACTTTTAACATCTGGAGAAAGCTATGTTGTATATGCCTATCCTAAAAAGGGTATAGAGATGAAGAACATTTTCTGGGGGAAAGGAGCGACATGTACCAACATGGTTAGACACAACAGGATTTAGATTTTGACTTTTAAGAGTTAAGAGTTTGTCCCGGATGGATAAATCTATTGTTAATTCTTCAAGATTTGTGTGTTTTAAATCTCAAATTCTTTCCATAACAAATAAGAAGACTTCTTCAAATTTTATTAAGGTCTATGAAAATTAAAATTCTTATAAAATATTTTATGAACAGAACATGTCACACACAATAATTCCCAGTGAATATTATTATTATTATTATTATTATTATTATTATTATTATTATTATTATTATTATTATTATTATTATTATTATTATTATTATTATTATTATTATTATTATTATTATTATTATTATTATTATTATTATACTTCTATGCTGCCCTACTCGGTGAAAACTGACTTAGGGTGCCTTACAGAATCCCTCAATATCCAAAGTTACAATACAACAAAAATACAGTAAGATACAATATAACAGAGCATCAAGTACAATAGTTACCATATAATAGATCAATACACATAATAGATAAGTCAATACACAATAGATCAAACCATCTCATAACTATCAGTACACATTAAACCTAAACCCAAACAGACAAACCCACAGTGTCCCCAACGGAGCCTGGGGCTCGATGTCCACAAAGGAGTCTGGGCTCAACTTCCAGACGGAGCCTGGGTTCAATGTTTGCAAGAGTTTATGGCTTAAACAGAGTTGACCATTGAACCCTAGAGTTGGATACAACTGGCTTTCAAGCAAGGGCAATCTTTACCTTTTTACCATGGCTTAAATTTGCATCTTTTAAACTAGTTGGTGTATTTGCTTTTTGGACAGTAACTCACATAATCCCTATGAGGTTCTAAGAGATGTGCAGCTCTGAAAGCAAACATTTCCCATTTTTGCAGTAGTGAGTTTAAGGCTGAATTCTTCAACTTTTCCCCTTTACCGGAGACAGAACTAAGCATTTCCCACAACCTGTCATGGGTCAGTCAAATTAGCCTTCAGCCTTAGGTCTGGTGGTGAATGATATTGTATATACTGTACAGTGATAGAACAAGGTTGAGTTGTCTGTCCAGACAGCTTCTGTAAGTGGAAGAGTGTGTTCTAAAAGGCTTATGGAATTTATGAGGGCTTACTTTCCATCAGACATATATGAAACTATATTTAGCCATATGTAGAACTTAGAAGCATCTTCTTCTTTTGCTTGGTGTTATGATAGCAAGAAATCACAAGTAGATAAATAGGGACCACTTCAGTGGGAAGGTAAACAGTGTTCCGTGCACTCTGGTGTCTAGTCATGCCTGCTACATGACCACAGAAACATCTGCAGAAGCAGACAGCGCTGGCTCTTTGGCTTTGAAACAGAGATGAGCACTGAACCCTAGAGTCGTATGTGGCTGGCTTTCAAGCAAAGAAAACCTTTACCTTTAAAAACCTATGCAGAGAAAGCTATAATGAAAGACAATTTTATCCCACAAAGGGATAGTTCCTCATTTGGGGAACTCTTATCACTTTCCCCATTGGTGCCTTTATAATCTTTAAAATGACACCCTCAGATTTTACTATGACATCTGAACATCACAAACAATTGATTCAGCTGTAGAGGCTGAATTTTTTTCTGCACTTGTGCAAAATGTGCAATAAATAATATTTATGGAGATTGCTTAACTTACAGCAGTTTGCCTTGAAAAATTATGCCCTTTACATACCTACTCAATAAGATTCGAGTCTGTGTATCTTGAATGGTTCATGAGTTAATTAGTATTTTGTCCCCCAAATGCTGGATACTTATTTTACCTACCTTAGAAGGATGGAAGGCTGAGTCAACTTTGGTATCCATCAGGATTGAACTCACAATGTTTGGGCTGCAGTACAACAGTTTAACCAGTGTGCCATCAGGTTTAAAAATAATAATAATAATATAAATTTTAAGAGTTTATATCCTAGCTATTCTTGGCCCTCATTCATGCTATCCATTTCCCTGCTGTTATTGACTTTGCCGAAGAACTGAGTCAGGAGGATAAATGCTTCTGACTTCATAAACGTAGAAACAATTCATGTGGAGATTATATTTTATTAACAAAAGAGGTTTGCTCTAGGATAATTGCCAGTGTTTGTGATACCTTGTTACTTGGAAGTATAACACAGGATAGAGAAACAATTATTTACTGAGAGGTATTAAATAAGCAACATTAGATACATAAGAAATTATTAAGAGCCAGCTGCTTCCTGCTGGTGCTTCCCCTTACTAGTTTTCTCTCCTTCCCAAATTCCCCCCACCTTCACTTCTTTCCCTCATAATATTTGGTTCATCTACTTTATATTGGTTCGGCATAAAATCTGAAAAGCAAGCTTGTCAAGAGCACATTCAGTAGGCGTTACATGAAAACAAACTTACTTAATGGCATATGCATAATTTACATCATATTAAGCATTTCTTCATTACCTCTAAGGCAATAATGATAGCTCTGATATTTTTACAGTCTTTCTTGGTTAAGATGTGGCAGTAGCAACTTTGGTCATATAGAACAGAGTTTGCGAAGCAATACTGGAATGCATGTTGAAGTTTACATTTTCAAGTAAGATTTGAATATTTAAAATATAAATTTGCAGTTTTATACCAGAATACATATGAAACATATACAGTTATACTTAGCTTAAAGAGCATAATGCGTTCCACAGGATTGCTCTTTAAGCGAGTTTGCTCTTTAAGTGAAACACCATTGTAAATGACCAATTGTGTGTGTGTGTGTGTGGGAGGATTGCAAACCCCAATTTATTTGTTAAGCGAGTTTTTGGTTGGTTTTATTTGTTAAGCGAAGCGAACATTCAGAGAAAATTCTGCTCTTTAAGTGAAGCGCTCTTTATGCGAGATTTGACTGTATTACTAATGTGTCATCAAATCAATTTTGATCTTTCTTAGGATTTTCTTGGTAGAGAATACACAGAAGTGGTTTACTGTTCTCTTCTCCTGGGGAGTAACCTTGGGCTGTGTAGCTTGCCCATGACTAGATTTTTTTCGACTGCAACTCGTATCTGAAAATGCGTTTTTTCCTGAAGCAGGAAAAATGTCATTGGCATGAATTTGTTTATGGTGGATCCCAGATTGCCATGAAGTGACCCACACACTATAATCACGGAGCCATCTCCTGCGGCACACAAGAAATGAGACATGCAGGATTTAACTCCGGGACTGCAATGAACTGCCACAGCCTTGAGGATATGAGCAAGGTGTGTCTTCACAGCCAGTCAAGGTGTGCCTTCACAGCCATGACTAGAGAGACAGGCTCTATTCTCAAGAGGCACATTGGGGAATTGAACCTCCAACTTTTGGCTTTTCATCCAGATACATAACCCATTGAGCTATCCAGCTAACACGAAGTATATATACATTTTTGGGAATTCAGTAAATCAGTTCCTAAAGTTTGGCATGGCCTTCAAATACTGCCATACTAGGATTCTGGGAATAAAAGTTTTAGATTCTAATTTGATCATTTGATATTAAGTCAAATTTCATGAAACAGATTGACTGTTTATATCTATAACTGGAAATAGCAATTGCATTTGATATCCATAATTTATTGCTGTGAAAGTTCAAAATAATTTTAAACACCTTCAGAGACAGGTGTACTTACTTTGCAGCCTGTAGATGAAGTGTTTACTCTCTGGGTACTCATTTCATTAATTGGCTGTAATTTGTTTAAGTTACACTCAAATTCTAGGACATCTGTTTGGTCGAATGCTACTTCTGAATGTTTGTACCTAGTGTTGCACCAAAAGACAGGCCAGGGACTCTTATGATGCATTTGGGCACACTGGGTGGACTTGAGCATAAAATGTGTGTAGTAGTAGAACTAACTCACACAGCCTTATTATAACTGATTTGTGGGCACTCTCTCACACACACACACCTCTGCGTAGGATGAGCCTAAGAAAAAGAAACATTACATTCAGTGCCCTGATCTCATAATTGCAGACTCTGTTCAGACTGATTTGGTATTTTACAAGCTGTCTGAGTGCTTTATTTGTCTAGCAATCCAGCTAGACCAGTCAGAAGTGATTGCTTCTGTCTAACTGTTTGATTATATTTGTGGCTTTGCAAAACTTAAGATAGCAATTAATTGAGGATGCTCTGGTGTCTTTAATTAAGGTGGTTTGACTATATCATTTGCAGACAAGTCAGGGCTTCCCCAAGTTTTTCTAAGTTATTTCATAAGCTACCTGCATACAGTCCACCCATTCTTTCACGCAACTTTCCATATTTGACACATATCTAAATGTATTTAGGTAAAGGTAAAGGTCACCCTTGCTCAAAAACCAGTCATATCTGACTCTAGAGGTTGGTGCTCATCTCTGTTTATAGCCAAAGAGCCAGTGCTGTTTGCATCTGCAGACATTTCTATTGTGATGTGGCAGGCATGACTAGACACTGGAGTGCATAGAATGATGTTTACCTTCCCACCAAAGTGGTACCTATTCTGCAATTTCTTGCTTTCGAACTGCTAGGTTGGCAGGAGCTGGGACAGAGATGGGAGCTCACTCCATCATGCAGCACTCAGGTCTTGAACTGCTGACCTGTCAACCCTCCAGTTGTCAGTTTCAGTGTCTTAACCACTAAGCCACCCCAGTCCCTCTCTAAATGTATTTAAGTAATTCTGTGCCCTGCACTCTCAAAATACTTTTCTTTTTTACAAGCTTGCCCTACCAAAAAAGCCTCTCTGTGTTTTTAGTGGCCATTTTTTAACCTACAGAAATGTAGGGGAATGATTCTCCCTGCTACAAAATGGCAAAATCTCCTCCCGTGCTCTTGAAGGGCATAATACTAGTACTGCCCACTAGTATTTTATTTTGGACACACAAAAAGAAATTAAAGTATTTTAAGGTCAGGAGAGGTGTGTGCCAGGGTTCCAGAGTTTTCACTTTCCCCATGCAGTTATGTAAGGGTGTGTTTTAGCTTCTTTCTAATTCTGTGCAAACATTAATGATTCTACAGGTGTTTACTAATTGTTCAAGTCAGTTGCCCTTTTTTGGATGCTCATGCTTTAGATTACAGTCTTTCTTCAGCTGAAACTGCTTCATGGTATGTGTGGGGAGGTCTTGGAAAATGGGGGACAAAAAGGTTTGTGAGAGTAGTAAATAGAATATGTGATCCCGGAGAGGTATTCCCTTCACACTCCGAAGAGTCTAGAAAAGATAAATGTGTTTCGTGACCATGGAATAAAATCTGATTGCATTGGGTTATGGAACAACAGTTGGAGAGGGGACAAGACGTGAGAAGGAATGGAGTGACCAGAATCCAGAACCGAGGCCCTCCATACCGCATCATTTTGTTGCATGCATTCCTTATCATCCAAATATTTAAGATAATAAATCTTAATGTGGAAATTAATTACAGTAAGGTCCTTGGTTTTAGTGGAGAGGAGAAGAAGTAAACTTGTATCCATCCATACTTCATAGATGTTGTTAGAAGCAACCTCTGCATGAACTCTTCCAGTGGTGGGCATCAGCAGGTTCACACCAGTTTGCCAGAACTGGTAGCAGAAATTCTGGCTGACCATGCCCATCCAAGTTTTGAAATAAAGTAGTCCAAATTTGGGTGCAATGCAGGGCTTTCCCCCTGGCCATGCCCACCATACCACACCCACAGTGTGGTAGGAATTTTTTTTGGAGCCCACCACAGATTTACTCTTCCCAACTCTGACCCAAACGGATAGCATGCCTGTCTCTCAGAAGACTAAGATCAGAAGTCTCTAAAACACCCATGAATGTTTTAGACACCTGGGTGATGCATGGCTTCAGCCAAAACAGGTTGTTAAGCAGAGACCAGGCAGCTGCTTGGTGCTGGTAACCTGGTGCTTCTCCATGTCCTTAGACTTGCTAACGATTTGCATCTGTGAGCTTCCTAAATGAAAGAAATTACATGAAATGACACCAGGGATAGAGGGCAAATGAAAGTTGCTGATTTTATGGGGAGAGTAGCAGTATTAGTCTGCTGTAGCCAAACCACCATCTGAAGAAATGGGCTGAAGTTCATGAAAGCTTATAGTAAAATGTGTTAATTGTTTTCTGCTGCTTTTTTTAAAGAATAATTTTAACCAGGAAAATTGCTAGAAGGTAAAATATGTTGGAAGGCAAGATGCAACATTACATGCAGCACATCTTGAAAAGGAAGTAAAAAAGTGACATGGTAAACCACAAGAAACTTTCAATTATGATTCTGAGTACAGAGAAGGAGAAGATTTTATCCTTTGCATCTAAACTCATTCATAAACCTGTCTGTCATTTTCAACCTCTGTATTGTTTCCAGTGTGTGTCACATTTTCTAAAATGGTTGTGGCAGAACTCCAAATGTTACATTTTAGAAGGAGCTCATGTTACTCTTTATTTCTTCTTATTATTATTTTTCCAGTTAGCACAAGTACCTAGTTTTGCACATTATTGAAACATTGTATTGTTGAAACCAACAACCCAGAAAAATATAGGGAAATGTTGGCTGGTGCCTTTGGATTGCCTATTTTGATACAGTAAAACCTCGCATAAAGAGTGCCTTGCTTAGAGACTAACTTGCTTAAAGAGCAGAATTTTCTCTGAATGGTCGCCTCACTTAACAACTAAAACCAACAAAAAACTCGCTTAACATTTCCCAGAACTTGTTAGCCTTTGCAGTGTCACAGGACTCTGTTATTTTGTCTGATTTTAGAATTTGAAAAGAATTTTCCCAATAGTCCTGTTTCTAGTCTTCCAAGTAAGATATTATCTGGTGGGGGGTGGGTTTTTTTTTTTGTACTATTATAAAACTTGTTTCTTTTCATGTGAAACAAACTGATTTTCATCTGTTAAATATTGGGGAACATTTCTTTCTGAGGTTTGTCCACCTCCTGGGTTTACTGCTCCACCAACACTGCAGGCTTAAATTTTGAGCATTTAATCAGTAGTCTCTTTTGCTTTGCTTCTTCTACGGCCAATTAGTCCTGACTCAAATTGCTGAGTGAATGACCCACAAGTGCAGCACCCTACTGTAATTAGGGATATGGTTCTTGGTGAAAATTTGCTTTGAACACAAACATGTAGTCCAGAGAATAGAGATTACCAGAGATTCCTGTAGATAGCTTGATTTGTAAGGTGTGATTGAATGCAGGGGTTGGAAAGAAGATCAAAGAACTGTGCTGAATAGCTGCTTGGATGAGGGTATTCAAAACAGCCATTCGGGTCTGGTTCATCTATTTCTGTCGTTTGAGTTACTTCCACCAACCCTTTTGCAGGATTTCACACCTTTGCTACTTCTCTTTCTCTATACTTTTTCCTTTTAAAGTACCTGAAAGGCTCTTATGTAGAAAATGGGACGTATCTTTTCCTTGTACCTCTGGAAGACATTGTATGATTTGCTTTCATCACAAGAAGGTAGATTCTAGTTGAGCACTGGGGGGAAATTTCTGGAGGTAAGAGCAGTTTGACAATAGGGTCAATCACAAAAGAAGGAACTGGCTTTCTAAAATACAGGACTTGAGGCAGAGGCTGTGGTAAACAACCACCACTTGTAGGGCATTCTAGGTCCAGTGATGGGCTCCCAAAAAATTTACTACCACACTGTGGGCATGGCTAACTGTGAGTGTGGCCAGGTGACTGGGTGGGCATGGCCGGCCACTTCCTTCTGCTCAGCATGCATGCACTACTTCATAGTTTGGCGCATGCGTGCTAAGCCAAGCAACCATTTTTTACACCTGGACTGGGAGCCGTGCGGGCGCAAAGCAGTGGTGGACAAAGCAGTGGCAGGGGAGATGGAGGTGGCAACAGTGGGAAGCAGCAGTGGGAGTGGCGGCTGGAGCAACAGGTGCACGCACCAGTTTTCCCCAACCCAAGCACCAATCATGCACTGCGATTGATCAGGGCTTGGGTCGTAGGGAGGAACGGGTACTCCTGCCACTGCTGCTCCTGCCACCGCCATTTCCGCTGTCGCTTCTTTCGCTGTTGCCACCTGCATCTCCTCTTCCACTGCTTTGCCTGCCGCTGCCTCTGTGTCCACACTGCTCCCTGTCCAGGTGTAAAAAATGGTTGTTTGGCTTAGCATGCATGCACTAAACTATAAAGTAGTGCATGCACACGGAGCAGAAGGAAGTGGCCGGCCAGTGGGTGTGGCCTCTCAGGATTTCCGCTACCGGTTTGCCGGACTGGGGCACACCAGGTCCAGCACACCACTGTCTAGGTCTGGATTTCCTACATAAAGCAGGTTGCTAGACTATGGGCCTGCAAAGTGGCCTCTAGCTCTTCTAACTGACCCCAAATGGACTCTGAGTTTCAACCTAAAATTACTTTTTCTTTGAATTTTGTAATATGAATTCAAGTTTAGCAGTGGATTGGAATGGGAAAGCAGATTATGGGAGTTTCCTCTAACTGTACTTATGAAAATAAGATCATGATTTGGTAATCAGGAGCAGGGGAGTATAAAGAATCTGTGGGGGCAAGACTTCTAATGCAAACTACCTGCTACTGATGTTATGAAATATATGAATAGAGAATGAGTTTTACCCCTTGAAACAAACAACAAATGGATGGTGAAGACACAGGCTGAACGTGGAAATAGAAAGTGGAGAATGGATAGATGTGCATAATCTGTGAAAAATTTACTAGATGTGATTGCTTTTTTGTTTGTTTTCATACCTGTCTTGATCATAGAGGGCTAATAGGGCAGTAATAGTCTTACTTACTGGCTACTTAATAATAGAAAAAACAGGATGCCAAATGTTGCAATACTCTTCTTGATGCAAAATGTTTTATGCATTTTAATAGTGTTTTGATATACTGTAGTAACATCTCTTTATCTGCAGAATTATCTGTAAATAATTACTTAAGAAAACAGAAGCAAAGTTTTCTTCCATCTTAGGTGTTTGCAATTGTGTAGAATGATAAATGCAGTTTTCAAACATTTAAATGTGTCCATATAGTTTCTGCTAATTTAACTGACCTAGCAAAAAAAATTGGTGCATGTGTGTACTGAAAAATGCAGAGATAGGAGAAGTTAATCATCATGGACTACAGCCCTGCCATGGGTATTATGAAAGCTATTGTCTGGAAAATTAATGTTTCCTATCTCTGGTAAGATCAGTGATTGTCAGGCTTTATAACAACCACCTAGGCCCAAGTAAAGAAACAACAGTTGAAATTGTTCCAGTTATTAGTGAGATAAAATGAGATGGATCAAGTGTAAAGCTCACTCATATCCCAAATAATGCGAGGTGGATCAGGAGAAGAAGATATGGGGCAGACAGAGCCACTTGGACTGATAATGTGTTCACTTCCAAAAGTCTGGCTGGTAACTTAGAAGTAATTTTTTACATTTATAAAACTGTGTGTGTACATGTGTGTGTACGCACGCAGGTACACATGTTAACAGAAAAAATGTAGTCAGAACAAAAAAATTAGGTGAGGATAGTAGGAAAACTACTTTAATTCTGCATGCCTTCATTCCAGTAATAATGCTAAAGCATTAGAATAGGAGTTTTCAACCTTTTAAAGCCAGGGGCCAGGTCATGCTCCCTCAGACAGCTTTATGGGTGAGACAGCAATTTTGCCCTCCCTCCACCACATGGCACTTTCTGGTGTGGTAATGCCCCCCCAACATGAAATGGTATCAAGGGCCTCAGGTTGAGAATCCCTGCATTAGAAAGCATACACATAACCAGTTTTGTTTTCATTTTTCCAACTACATGTCCACGGGGGGGGGGGGGGATAGAAATTTGTTTTTCTTCCACTTTAAGCTGTTCGCCACTTGTTAGAATGTTTATCTTTCAAATACTGCCATGAAAAGGTTGATTTTAAAATGAAGTAGATATTTGCCAAGACCTGCCTAGTATTTTGAAAGGGCATTTATTTTACACCTTTTTCAGGGAATGGTGATTCTCTTTATAAAAATTCTCCAGCTTCATATTGTTAATGCACCTTGAGTTATTGGACAGGCTCAAAATGGCTCCAGTCTAAATGCAGGTTTATAACCAGTGTGAGAGAAAGGTATGAGGAATTATTTTTCCTATATTAGTTGTTTGATAAGTTTACAAGATAAATCTACAAACGTTCTAAAGTTCTCTAAAATACTTAAAATACATAATCCTCTTGATTTCAGTGACAGATATGAGTTAAGAGGAGAAACCAAATACTGCACTACAGCCAAACTCTGGAATCTGTACTACAAAGTGTAGTGATATTCACCAACATTTAAGAGACTTTTTGACTGAAACATGGAACATAAGGTTTTACAAGTTTTATTAAACAGACATTAAGGTTTGATTAGGTCTAGTTCAGGGGTCAGCAAAGCTTTCCAGGTGTTCTTGGACTTCAATTACCAGAAGCCCAAGTCAACACTCCTGCTGATCAGGGCTCTTGGAATTGAAGTCCAAGAACATCTGGAGAGCCAAGTTTGCTGACCCCTGAAATCTAGTTGGATGATGAGATAAAAGACTGATCAATTATTTAACATAAGCAGTTTTTCTAAAGACTCAATAAGAATAATGACACATCTCTATACAGCAGATTTAATTTCCCCCCACTGTTACATCTTAATATGGGTCACTTTTTATTGGTTATAGCTTTAAAAAAATGGTATTTCTGCCGGCTCTAGTGATATTAATGCCACAAGGGCTTTCTGTGTTTTGACTACAGAAAATAATGCTTTTGTATGTATTAAATATTAACAATGGAATAAGGTTGGTTGAATCTAAAACTTTCACTTCCCCACCTGTATTTTTAAATCTCAAGTTTTATTCCTTTATGAAGATGTTTGCATAGAAAGCATCTCATATGTTTTATTCCTGTAATTTTGTAATTCTTTTAATCTTTTGATTTTTTTGTGAGCCGCCCAGAGTCCTTGGAGTGGGGCAGTGATATAAATTGAAATAAATAAATAAAGCAAGCAAGCAAGCAAGCATGCAAGCAGTGGAGAAGTGTGTGACTTTTGACAAATTCTGACCAAAATTGGAGTGAAATAGAATTGTAATCTGTTTATACTGCTCCAGGTTCAACTAACATAGCTATTCCAAGCATGGAGAGAATAGTGTTTTGTCTATTTGCAATATAGCAGAGTGACATTCCCTTGCTAAAGATGGAAGTTTGGCAATGGGACCATGAATGAGAGTGGCTAGCTATTTACCCACCTCTATAATTAATTGAAGGTAGCAGAGCAAATGAACTGTGCTGAGAATCTTTAAAAGAATCCTTTAAATCACATCTCCCCTTTATTGGGTAGAAACATAAACTGTTTATGGAACTGGAGCAGATATTTTGTTTTCAGCGTAATTAATGAGGGTTAAAGCTTCATGGGTTATTGCATTTTCTTACAACAGCCATTTTGATTCAGTGTATCTTGTAGGTGTTGATTCTCAGGACACCACAAACTTCTTATCAATGAAATGCTTTGTAAAAGCCAGACCTTCTTTGCTGTTACAGTACTTTCAGACCTTCTCCAGACTCATGGTTAGATCTTTCCCCTTAGTGTGAGGAAACTCAATAAATTGGTTTTGCTTACCTCATCCCCTCATTTATACTTATTCTCTAACAACAAAATCTCATCTGCAGTTAAAATTGTTGGTGTCAGCATTTGAATCCTCTTTCTCTTACCTGAATGGATGGTGTTTTGCTATGATATAATTGGCTAGATATATCTTTAGGAAGCTATGCAAATAAACTATCTGTCACACTGAAACCTGTCAGGAAGAAGAAGTGGCAAGCTTGATTAAGTATCACAAAAAAGGTTGAACACCCCACCTGTCCAAAGACATTTTGCTGATATTTTGTGTCCAAATATCATTCCCTTTCACCCATTCTGTGTTTAGAAGCTGACTGGTTGTCAGATGAAATTTATTTCTGTTTAAGATACCATCCTCCATCACACCTGAGAAATTGAGGCTGGTTTAGAATGTGTATGGTAAACCACGTGTTATGAACAAACTAATACCAAAGCAATCTTATATTCTTTGACATGGTTTGGTAACCATGGGAACACTATGAATACATAAACTTGATTTCATCCAAGTACATAACATAGTTTTGCATGATGTTATCCTTGATCAGCTGGTAAATGTTGATCAAGGTATTGTTAGGTAGATTCATAGCTGATTGATGCACAGAAAAGTATTGTTAGGGGTATCAACTGAATATTCATTCATGGCTCTGTAGCCATCTGTGGGAGTGCCACAGGGGTCTCTCTCACATGCAGGGATGTTCTGTGTAATAAATTACTTTGATAACGGAGAGGAGAGGGTGCTTATTAAATTTGCAGATGGGAAAATTTTCCAAAGGAATCTGACAGGAACATTTCTCTACTATGAAGGTATCATTTTGGACTGCTTGTGGAATGGTCTGTTGTGATCCGTTTCCCATGGATTGCACAATATGTGCTCCAGCCCAACCCCCAACTCATGTTTTAACCTGGACCTTAATGGTCCAGCACTAGGGCTCCTCCTTTTTGGAGCCAGGCTGGAATGATTCCCAGGCAGGCAGAAGGATTATTTTAAGGGTGCTTGTTCCCTGCAAATCAACTTTCTCGAGTGCAATCAGTCATGCGCCTTTCCAGCCATCTGATCATTCTCTAACATAAATGAGAAAGAAATCAAGGTTCAGAATGGATCTGACAGGATAACATTATGGATTGAATTCAACAAAATGAAATGGAATCATTAAGAGTAAATTTGTAAAGTTCTCTGTTTAGGTGCAAACAGTGAAATAATAATATAATAGTTATGTGATGTCAAGTCAATTCTGACTTATGGCAACCTTTCCAGGATTTTTTTTTAGGTATAAAGTACTAAGAAGTAGTTTAACATTCCCTTCTTCTGGGGACACTTCAGGGATTGTGCAGCTTGCTCATGACTCCACATGCTGGCTCTTCTCCTGGGAAGTCAGTGGGGAATTGAACTCACAGTGTAGAGTCCAACTCTGGCTCCACAGCCAGATATGTGAACCAGTGAGCTAGCTATCCAGCTGACTCAAATAATGAAAAGCACTTTAGTGAACAGCTGACCACTTTAGCTTCACAATTTCAATGTTCACAATTTCAATATTTGCCAGTAATGCAGTAAACCTACTGTTGCTGTCTTATACTACGTTAACAGAAGCATAGTGTCTTTATCATGAAAAGGAATTATATTACTTTGTTTGGTACTGGTCAGCTGCATGTGGAGTATGATACTCAGTACTGGGTGACACATTTTAACAAACATGTTAATGAACTTGGTCTAGACTAGAAGAAATAACAATAGCAAAGTAAGAACAGAAATATTGTGGCATTTCAGTGCAGGGGTTCCCAAACTATGGCCTGCAGGCTGGATCTGGCCCAGAGCACCAAATCATCCAACCCATGCTGCCCTTGCTGCTCCTGAAAGTGGAAGTAAAACATTCCCCCACATACGCAAAATGCTGCCATAAATGCACCCTCAGCTGTCGAAAATGGGTTTATGACAGCTGCATGTGCATTTACAGCAGCATTTTGTACATGTGTGGGAATGTTTTACTTCAACTTCTGGTGGGAGGAACCACATGACCAGCCTGCTGAACCATGTGACCAGCCTGCAGCACAGAAGCATAGCTTGCCTTGGCGGGGCCCCGTATAAAAATTTGTTTGGGGGCCCTTTATATGCGGGACAGTGGGGCGGCGCTAACGTCATGACATCATGATGTCGTGGGGGGAGCCAACGTCATGACATCATGACGTCGTGGGCGGGGCCAAAAATAAAAATAAAATAAAAATAAATAAATAAATAAATAAAATAGAATAGAATTAAAATAAACAAACAAACACACACACACCTCAACCCACCCACCCAAACAACCACAACACAAACCCGTAAATAACTTAAATAATTAAAATAAATAAAGAAATAAAATAAAAATTTAATAAAAATACACCCACCCACCCAACACACACATAAACCACCCACCCACCCGAAACACAAAACCCTCACTTACCTTCCTGGGGCCGATGAGCCCCCATGGCCCGGGGCCGCATGGCAAGGCGCGCTGCCCCCGACTGCAGCCTCCTCCTCCTCTTCCAGAGCCGCTTGCCACTGCTGCTGTCGCCACCGCCGTCACCACCGCCGGACCCGGAGGAGGCGGTGGCGCACTCTGCCAGGCGTCCCCAGGCCATGGGGGTTCGGCAGCAGCGGACAGCCCGGGCAGGCCTCAACCTGCCCGTGGGACCTGGGCGGCCCCAGGGGAGGTGCCCTCCTCAGAGGGCCACCATCGGAGCCGCTCCGAAAAGCTGCGGCTCCGACTCCGAAAATTTATTTTTTAAAATTGGAGCCAAAAATGGCTCCAATAAAGTGCGCATGCGCAGAAACTCAATCTGACGCATGCGTGATGCGTCAGATTGAGTTTCTGCGCATGCGCACTAAATTTTTGCTGCAATTTTTTAAAAAGAAATTTCCTGCCGGTGAGGACCGTCCTGCAGAATGCAGGATGGTTGGCTGCCCTACCGTTGGGGCCCCCCGTGGCTCGGCCCCCCCGTATAATTGATATGGCTGATACAGCGGTAGCTACGCCTCTGCTGCAGCATGAAAAGTTTGGACACCTATGTTTTAGTGTAACAGAATTATCACAATGTGAGCTTTCCTGCAAAATCCTTTGACAGATGCCAGCATAAGAAGATGATCACAGCACTAAAGAAAATTGGTGTAGATGATAAAGATATCAGAATCCTCACCAACTGTTATTGGAATCAGACAGCTCAAGTCTGTGTTGAAGAGCAGCTGACAGAGCAGGTTCAAATTTGCAGAGGTGTGCGATAAGGCTGTGTGAAGTCCCTGACACTGTTTAATATATATTCAAAGAGTATTATTTTTTTCAGAAGCACTATTAGATTTAAACATTGGCATTAAAATTATTGGGAAATACCTGAATAACATCCAATATGCTGATGACACAGTGTTGTTGGCCACAAACCTTGCAGATCTTCAGTTGATGCTGGATTGAGTTAGAGCTTCAAACACAGAATACAGAATATGGTTTGGATCTCAGCACCAAGAAGACGAAATGTCTGGTTATAAGCCGAACACCAACTCATGGCAAGCTAATGGCAGGAACACTAGAAATCGAAAATGTGGATAAAATGATCTAATTGGGGAATCTATTTCAATGAAAATTGGGATCCCAAGGTAGAGATTAAAATACAAGTGGAAAAAGTAAGATCCACCTTCATAAAAATGGAACATTTGTTATGCAGTAGAGATCTAACTCTCTCTAGAAAAGTCTGAATAGTGAGATGTTTCATATTCCCAGTGTTGCTATATAGAGTCGAAGCTTAGACATTGACTAAAGCATCTGAAAAGAGAATTGAAGCTTTTGAAATGTGGATCTAAAGATAGCTACTAAGGATATCATGGGTTGATCATGTGACTAACATAGAAGTATTTCCCCGAATGGATAGAGAACAAGAATTCTTTAAAACCATTAAGCAAAGAAAGCTCCCCTTGGCCATATGATGAGGAACAACATAAAGTACAGAATACTCCAATTCCCTCTGCAAGGAAAGATCCCTGGGAAGAGAGGCTCTGGACATAGACAGACTTCATGGCTGAAGAACCTGAGAGACTGGTGTGGCATGTCCTTGGAAGAAGAAGAAGAGGAAGAAGATGAGGAAGAGGAAGAAGAACTTTCCTGATTAATCCACCTCCTTGGACCCTGACCAGAAATCAGTGACAAGGGTAGCAAGGGATTTGTGTATGACGTGCAGAAAGACATGGGATCTATTTGCAGTTCAGGTCCAGATAAGCCTGTTTCTGTGTGTTTTTTGCCTAGAAGAAGTGGAATCTGAAAATTAGGTTATCAGAAGCTGTTGGGAGACCAGCTTTTTGATAGGAGAAAATAATTTATGGACATTTATTTTATTCTTAGCTGATTTTAGATACTACCTCTTCCTCCAATTAACTTAAAAGGGCTGCAGTCCTTTGGACCACAACTCCATAATCAAGGTCAGGTTGATTATCCTTGTGTCTCAGAGGAGACTAGAATCAGGAGCTCCAAAATCCTGTGTATAGCACTCAAACCATTGTGGCACATTGCCTTTCTTTCCTCCATTGGTAGTGCCAGTTTTGCATACTCGTACCAAGTAGTGGCTTAGTGGTTAACAAACTGAGCTTGATGACTGAAAGGTTGGTGTGTCAGCAGTTCGAAACTTGAGTGCTGCATGATGGAGTGAGCTCCCATCTCTGTCCCAGCTCCTGCTAACCTAGGAGGTTGAAAGAAAGTAGATAAATAGGTACCACTTCAATGGAAAGGTAGCAGCATTCCACGCACTCCGGCATCTAGTCATGCCTGCTACATGACCACAGAAATGTCTACAGATGCAGACAGTGCTGGCTCTTTGGCTATAAACAGAGATGAGGACTGGACTCTAGAATCAGATACGACTGGCTTATGAGTAAAGGAGATCTTTACATATTATTGAAACTGCATTTAGGTGCTGGGCTATTGCTCTAGTTAAGATCATAAAATCTCCCCCCCCCAAAAAAAAAAAAAAAAAAAGCATTAGAAATTCTTTTTAGTAGAAAATGCTCCTGCCAGATTCTCTAGTAGTAATAGCAGGAAAGAATAGCTAAAACTTGCTGTTGATGAAACATAGATCTCCTCCCTCCACACACACACTTATATGATTAAGCTAAAACATAATTCTTGCTTCTAGGAGTATATTTTCCTAGAGGATGGCATGATAATAATGTCAAGTATCTTACAAGAAAGAATTAAGCAGCTACTGAGCCAAGTGAGAGAGAAGGGTAAGGGGAAAGTGCTCACAATTCTTGAACAGGGAGATATTATTTTTTTAAAATGTAGGCAAAATGTGCTTATAAAGTACTTTATGTGTGTGTGCAGAAGTCAGATTGTCAGGCCGTATTAAGGAGAATAATTTCACAGAGGCAGTGTAGTGTGAGTCGGGCTAAACCCATTCTTTCTCTCTAGTCTGCTGCTGTTGGTGTGAGACCCTGCAGCTTTAGCCATCTGGAAAAGCCTTCCTAAAACATTCTCAGGTTGGCTTGGCACTTTTCTCCAGATCTGCCTGTGATAAATGATTAGTGTCAAGAAAAACCATGGTGGTCTTAGTATTCATCACTGCTGCAGATGTGTTAACTCCCCCCCCTCACCTCCATATTATCTTGTGTATGCATTCTTGTATATCACAAAACATCTGCCCTACTATCTTGACATGCAGAAACACACACACACACACAGGTTGTTTATGTTGAGACAGCTGATGCAATATGACATCACGTAGAGTAAAATGAAGTGATTATTCTGACTCCTGCTACACTACCACCACCACACCTGTGTCCCAGTGAAGGTTGTATGTCATTGTGCCTGCTTCAGTTTTGGGTCACTCCCAGATTCCTTAGTCAATATTTTCTTTTCCTTCCTGTTCTACTTTCCTCATGTATTTCACCTTGGATGATCAGTTCCAGCAATATGTATTTTTTCAGTTCTCATTACATGTATGGAACATCTCTCCCAAAGGATGCCTGCCTGCTCTACCTGATCCTCATTAATGGTGCAGCTTTACATCCAGACACTGAGGTTTGCCAGGAAAACCCAACAAGAAATTGGGCCTTCTCAGGAGTGGCACCTTGCCAGTTGAGCTGTTCCAGGCCCTGTCCTTGAATGTATTTAAACATCAGCTAAAACCAATGCTGTTTAAGGTGGCCTTAGGATAGTTCTTTCCCCTAGTTAATGTATGATGATATGTCTATCAGGATTTCTTTTGTTTATTTGTCCTCTGGATCTTAGTTTTTTAAAAAAATATTTAAAGTGCTTGAGTTAAGATTTAGTTGCCAAGATGAATTGTTAATATTTGTAACAATGTAATTTTTGATTAATTGGCTGTTTGCTGTTAGGTGTTAATGGTATAAACAGCCTAGAGTGGGATGATCTTCCAGATGGATGGCATATAAATATAATAAAAATAAATAAATAGTCTTTGTTTATTTTTTATGATTTATTGAACTTTATGCATTCTCTTTGTTACTTTTTGCTTGGTCGCTCTCCTGATCCAAGGAATTTTGACTAGTAAAGTGAAAATGTCTCTGAAACTTTAAATATTAATAATCTAAGTAAGTAAATAAGCAAATCGACGCACTTTTCTGAATTCCATCTGTGTTTTATTCCCAGTCTTGTTTCTACGTGGCTTTGATTTTGTTTCTCACATTGATATTCGTACACATTTTAAAAATATTTGTGTTTTTGTGTGCATGTTATTTTTCACCCATGCCCTTTGGGAGGTGTGATCAGCTAAACTGGCACAGGTGATTTTTGGAAGCCACTCATTCTATATGTCCTAACTCTGAAGACCCTTCAAACAAAGAAGTTCAAAAGATGTATTACAGCCAAATGCTGTGTCACCTGACACCCTTTCCCCATTCAGACTTGGGATGCCAAGACTTACTATGATTCCTCCATTATGGAAAGAACTTGCAATTTAAAAATCTGCAAGTGAGAGCAAGCAAAATGGACATGTTCTCACATCTGTACTAAAAAGAAAAAAGGAATAATGCAGAAAGTCTTGGAGGCTTGGATTCGTGTTAGGTTTCAGAAGCCAGTAGAGACACCTGTTTTGTGGATGCTAGGATTCAGAAGTCAGTACATGATCTGTTTATGGGGTCTATCCTCAAACATTACCCCTTTTTCTTCTTACATTTTTATTTTGATACATAACACTGCATCTCAAAAAAATAAATATTGTCTGCTATTTGGTTTAATCTATGGGTCCTATACTAAATCAAGTGCACTGAATCCAAATCTAAAGTCCGAATCTGCCTAAGATGTCAGGATATTAAGTTAGCAAACCTCACCCTCTTGGTTAGTTTCTTGCGTTGATCACACTGGATATATTTGCCACAAATGTAGCAAAAATTGTCCAGTTTCTTAACACAACTGTGCCTACTAATCTTTAGCTCAAAATAGACGCACTATGACCTAGAGCTGTACTATCCAATAAGATGGTTTTGCACTAGAGACAAGCCCTTAATCCATCTCGCCTTAAATATCTATTTCTGATGTTAGCTCACTGACTTGCCCAGACATGTCCAGCCACCGCTGGAACATGCATGCCACCAGGGGACGTGATTCAGCTGCCGTGGCCATATGAACAGCTATAGCATGCCTAAAAATCTATATGTGATAGGCAAATTTTGAGCTCAGATTTGGAATCAGCACACTCAATATCATGTAAATCACATTTGTTATTCCCAGTAGCAAAATCATTGTTGTGCAGTGTAATAAAACACTCACCAGATAGACTTTCTTCTTGCTGTAGTCAAACAATACCATTTTATGAGCACAGCACAAAACCATTCCAAAGCAGAAAGATTTCCCTCCTAGACATGCATGACAAATGTTTCTTTAAAACCTTCATCTCTTGCATTGTCAGGTAAACCCACATCCACATCTTGATGTTCTCTCAGAAGACAGCCTCTGAGACAGGCATATATATCAGTGTTCCATATCTGCAGAAGAAGCTTCAATCTTTCTCACACTGCAGGCTGCTGTCAAAGTCTAGGATATGTATCTTGCTCTGAGAAACAGGTTTTGGATTTTGTAAGAAAACTTCACTTCATAGGAGTGACAGGTTTGGTATAACATGATGAGTGCCATGTCTCTGAATTCTAATCAGAATTCTGAATTGAAATGGAAGCAGATGATGGTGGTGATGTGTGTCTTCGGGAGAACCACAAAATAAGTATAAGCTCTTAAACAGAGTATCTTAGACTCACATTTGAGAAATGCCAATCACTGGTCGCAAGGTGTTTTTTTTTTTATAAATATTCTGCAGTCTTCTGGTCTTTGACAGCTTTTATAACTAGCTGCCCCAACCCAACCAGCTTTTCCCAAGCTGCACCTTTCATGGTCTTTGGACTACAGCTCCCAGCATTCTTAGTCACTGGCTTTGCTGATTTGGCTGATGGGAATTGAAGTCCAAAACATCAAAAGGACACCAGGTTAGGGAAGGTTAAATAAAGGTTTATCAATCACAGAGTGGCTGTTTATCACTAATCCACCACTGATTTTGCTGTGTAGGTATCTTTATTTTTGGAAGGTCTTCTCTTTGAGGCTTAGATTGGTTTATACAAGACAGATAGACAGCTGTATCTTTTGGACAGTGGCTCTGATAACTCCAAGCATGAAATCTGAGAATCTCAAGAATCTATAACTTGCAGAAAACACCTGGAGTGATGACTTGATCTCTCTGGGTTATGCCCTTCAAATATAGACTTCAAAACACCAAAGATATTTGGAAGGCATGGTATGTAAAATACCACTAAAATGTAAGTGGCTCAAAAGCTAGTGCCAGGAAACATCCGCTCATACTCATAGTGCATGCTTTTTCTTCACTTATTTACTGTATTTAAATCTTTATATCCTGCTGTGCATCATTCATTCATTTCATTCATTCATTTATTCGATTTGTATACCGCCCTACTCGGTGCAACCGACTCAGGGCGGTTTACAGAAACCATACATCAATCTTAGGACAGGTTAGAGACAGTGAAACCAAACTGGAAAAAAAATACAGTCAAACCTCCCATAAAGAGCGTTTCGCTTAAAGAGTAATTCGCTTAAAGAGCAGAATTTTCTCTGAATGTTCGCTTCGTTTAACAAATAAAACCAACCAAAAACTCGCTTAACAAATAAATCAGGGTTTGCAATCCACCCCCCCCCCCAAATTGATCAGTTACAATGGTGTTTCACTTAAAGAGCAAACTCGCTTAAAAAGCAATCCTGTGGAACGGATTATGTTCTTTAAGCGAGGTACCACTGTATATAAAATGGTTAAAAGCTAAAAGCAAAGGCTAGGAACCTGTTTCATTTCCTACTTGTACAATGGATGGCTGCATGGCTTGTTCACTGCTTGAGGCACTTGCATAAAGGTATATTCAGAATCTCTTTGAGCAAGGAGAAGTTAAAATGTTTTCTTTATGATCTCCACTTGCATAATGGAGATTGGGCAGAACGGAGCATTATCTTCTGCTGCTGTTTGAGATAATTCTGTGGGATTAACTAAGTAACTGTGCTGACATCTATTGAAATTTAAAGTCAAATCATTGTCCTTAAGAGAATTGGTAACATCTGAGCCCTCAAGAGCAAAGCATTTTCTAACTGGAGTTTCATAGCAGCCTTCTTTGTCTCTACATAATATATTTCTTCCATTACTGGGTTGGAGGAAGATGGCTTGTGACAGATATTAGTGATCAGGAAGGTCGGTATATAAAAACAAGAGCCACATCTTCCAGGTATTAAGGACCTAAGCTGTTTAGAGCGTTGAAAGTAACCTGCAAGACCTTATACTGGTATCAGACATATATTGGCAGCAGGTGTTATATGGTTAGCAATTTAGTTGTTGCGCTCCACAGCTCTTGTTACAGCCTTTATATTGTTTTCAAGGGCAACCTCACATAAAAATGCAATTGTAGTAATCTAAATGTGCATATTGCATTGAAGTGACCAGCAACAATTATTACCTAGAGATCAGAGAGTGTAGGATGGCACATGGATCATTTATTCACAATCTTCTCAACTAAGATGAGGGCAACTGTACTTCTTGGATTATTATAATTATTTCAAAACGTGAATAATTGACAGTAACTGGGTCTATGAAAATTCTGTCTTCTGCCCTATATGTGCCATGTATTTTTCTTTTCTTTTTTCTTTTTTAGGCAGTGCATATATGTCCATTTTAATGTAGACATAAAGGCCTTTTGATCATAAAACACAGGCCTGATCTTGATTAATTGCTTAAGAATCAGGGCTGTAGCCAGGATTCTAGATGGGGGGGGGGTTCAAGAGGGGCAAAAAATTTTCAGGAGGGGCAACAATGTCACACTTATATATATAACATTGGCACACCGTGGTGGTTTGGGGGTGGGCGGACTGATAGCTCAGGAGGGTTTTCACCCCCCTGGCCCCCTGGCAACGGCCCTGATAAGGGTAGTTGTCTTCTTGCCAGATTTCTATGACATTTATGTCTGATTTAGAGAGTTAAAAGTGTAATAAAAGTATGTAAACACAGTATACTAAGAGGGTGTACTGTGCTGTTTCCAACTCATCTATCCCTGTGTTTGGCATCTTACATGTAGAGTGTGGCTGTTCTAACTGAACCAGAAAATCTGTTGTCTGCAGGGTCTCCTCTGTAAGTTCAGGACTTGAATTTTCCACATACAGAATTGTGACAGAAGTGAGAGTGGAAAGGGGATGGAGTAGCATGCACTTTCTTTTGTGGCATTGAGTAGACATGCTGAATAAGGTTCTTCCCTAGCACAAAACATGTTCCTATGCAGTTGCATATTACACTGAAAATGAGACCCCCAATTCCCAAACTCACCCGCTCTCTGCGGTTCAGCCAAAGCCCCCCTCACCGGGGAATCAACCGCTCCCCCGGTTCCACTGGTGCACGGCAGAGCGACCTCTTCTTCAGGCCCCTGTCTGCCCGCTTCCTCACTGGTGCCAGCCGCACCCTCCTCCTGCTCGCCCACAATCTGGAACTCCTCCCCCAACTCCATGGAAATCCCAAGCTCCAAGCTCGCATGAGGTGTGAGCAACGCCTGTGACGGAGGAAGATCCTCTTTCCCTCTCTCCAATTGGGTCAACCTGTCCTCGATCGCCCGCAGGGCCTCTTTCCACCCCCACCCCCCGGTCTCCCTGCCTTGTTCCCTTTTCTCCCTCCTGTCGCTCCCTGCGTTTGAGGGATAAAATCCCTGGCTCCCACATCCTCCTCCAGCACATCCAAGCACTCCACGATCGGACCAAGACACTCCATTTCCTCATCGGAGGACTCCTCGATTGCCTCCTTCCCCCCGCTCTTCTTCTGAGGCACCAGATCCTCCGAAATCGCCACAACCTGCCCTCGCTTATGAGACATTCTACTCTACCAGCTAAACACGTCTTGCTCCGACAAAATCCCAAACCCACAAGATGGTACTCGAACTTTCCACAATTCAAGCCCCCAAACCCCGCCTACCCCCCAGGGCACCCAGCCAATCATCCCCTTCCACGCTGCTGTCACCCGACCGCCCCTAGGGGTGGGGCAGGGTGGCAAAGACCCCTCGCTCCCAGCAGTCACTGTCGCAAAGGTACCCATGTAGTTGCATATTACACTGAAAATGTGTTGGGGTTTTTTTTTTGGGGGGGGGGATTTCAGGCTAGAGAAATGATGAAATGAACCCCATATATGTCTCTTCTGATCCCTAACACAATTAAGTTTGCTGCTCCACCCCATCCAGCTTCTGCCCAATATTTTGTTCAGTCGCACAGTGGAGTCTGACCCTTTGCGACCCCATGGACCATTGCATGACGGGCTCCTCTGTCATCTGCCATACTCGGTAGCCCACCCAGATCTACGCTCACTGTGTCAATGATGTCATGTAGCCACTCATCTTCTGCCGTTACCTTCTCCTTTTCCCTTTGATCTTTCCTAGCATCAGGGCCTTCTCAAGCGAGTCCTCTCCTCTCATTTGGTGGCCAAAGTACCTGAACTTCAGCTTCAGTATTTGTCTGTCCAAGGAGCAGTCAGGATTTATTTCCTTTAGGATTGACTGGTTTGATCTCCTTTGCAGTCTAGGGGACTCTCAATAGTCTCCTCTAACACAACAGTTCAAAGGCGTCTATTCTTCTGTGCTCAGCTTTTCTTATGGTCCAGCTCTCACAGCCATACATTACTACTGGGAAGACCATTGCTTTAACTCCATGACCACCTCAGGAACATCACAGAACTCTCTCTGCCTGCTGGAGAGGGGGAATGAGGGCCAGCTGTGTGGACCAGCTAGCTCAGCCATAAAGACCTTGCTGCTACTGCTATTGCTGCCTCCATGACCACCTCAGGAACATCACAGAACTCTCTCTGCCTGCTGGAGAGGGGGAATGAGGGCCAGCTGTGTGGACCAGCTAGCTCAGCCATAAAGACCTTACTGTCTCTCTTGACTGTATTGTATTTTTACGCTGTATTTTATTGTATTGTTTTTTTCTTTTATGTAAAATTTATTGTGTTATCTGTGCTGCATCTGTTGTTATATTTTTATATTATGCTGTATTTATATTTGAGATTGTGATACTGTATATGTTTGTGTTATGTGAGCCCCTCTGAGTCGCCTCAGTGAGGTGAGTAGAGGGGCATATAAATCTAATTTAATAATAATAATAATAATAAAATAACTATGTGGACTTTTGTTGGCAGGTGTTGTCTCTACTTTTTATTTTGCTGCCTAGGTTTGCCATAGATTGCCTCCCAAGAAGTAAGATTTTTTTTGTTTTTTATTTCATGGCTGCAGTCACCATCTGCGGTGATCTTAGATCCCAAGAAGGTAAAGGCTGTCACTACTTCCATTTCTTCCCCTTCTATTTGCCAGGGAGTGTTGGGGCCGGATGCCATGATCTTGGTTTTTTTGACGATGAGTTTCAGGCCAGCTTTTGCAATCTCCTCTTTCACCCTCATCAAGAGGCTCTTTAGGTCTTTTTCACTTTGTGCCATTACGGTAGTGCCATCTGTATATCTCAAGTTGTTGATGTTTTCCCAGGCAATCTTAATTCCAGTTTGTGCTTCACACAGCAGGGTGACAATGTGCAGCCTTGTTGTACTCCTTTTCCTATTCTAAACCAATCAGTTGCTCCCAATATTAGATGGATATTATTTCTTGGAATGAAAGTAATCACATCCCCAGAAGAGTATAATAATGATTTTGTGAAAAATGAAACCAGCTTCTAAAGGAAAGAGGAGAGAGACAATTAATTTTCACATTGTTTTTTCTTTTAATGTTGTGTAGCTTTCCAAGTATCAGTGACTTCCTCTTTTTCTAATAGATTGACTTTATTGATGCTGTTTTCTAACATGGCATTAGAGTACATCGAGGTTGTCATAGCAAATGTTTGTTCTAACATTGTTCTAATGGCAGAAAAACCCTTCCTGTGTTAAACAGAGCATTTATATTTCAGGATCTAATCTTTGTGAAAAATGTTACAGGAATAACATTTTGGGTTATGTGCATTACTCTGGATTAGATCCAAGGCCTGCAAAATTGATTAGTGTTATATTGGCTTCAGTGAAAGTGGGAACTGGCCTCCCTAAGAAATGATTTTTTCCATTTCTTGCCTTTCCTTGGTTTTTCTGACATTTATCATCAGATAGTTGTTTAAATGTGAGACGTTTATGAGGATGCACACCTTCATCCAAAAACGTATGGAAACTGATGCATTGGAAAGATGTTGTTGGCAAGGCTCAAGAAAAGAAAAATAGCATAATATGAAAGTCTAAGAACATTGTTACTGGTTCACGCATGCATACTGTAAGAATTCAGCTGTACTGTATTGTGAATTTTGAAACTTTCATCAGTATTTATGAGGGCATACCATAAAACAACAACAACAACCACTGTGTTACTTTGTCTTTACAGCTGAAATCCTAAGGAGACATACTCTACTTCCTTAAGCCTCACTTCTTTGAAAGTCTGTATAGAGTAGGGGAGTCTAGTACTTTGACTTGTTGAATATAATAATTTGTTCGGTTAGAATAGTATGGGTCAAGAGTTCTATGCAACTGTAAAGTGCCAAGAATCTGTATAACCTATTGTATAACATAATGTAAGATCAACATACAGTAGCCAAAAAGCAACATGAAGATGAAGCCAAAAAGCTCTACAAAATCTCCTAGGTTAGATTAACTTTCAGGAGGATTGATTTCCCTGCCAAATCATACATCTTATGTGAGGGAGATCTCTCTCTCTCCCCCCCTCCCGACCTTACTTGTTTTGGATTTTGACAAAAATGAGAAATAATTTTTGCCTTTATTCTCTGCCCTGAATGTGTATCACAACTCAGACAGGCCTATATAAAATCCCTTAAAAGTGGGGTTTATGTATCTAAGGAATTGAGAGATTCCCCAAGTGAGTTTAAGAGTAAAATTCAGAGAATTTGAGGAGCAAAGGAGCCTTTAATTTCTGAAGGTGGTCTTTTGAGGCTTAAGGAAGGTCTCCAGCCTGGATAAATTAAACCTTTAACAAACTCCTTCCAGGTTGTAAGTTTTCCTCCGGTCATAGGAGCTGTGTATAGGGATGGAGGATGGGTTGGAAGCAGTACATAAATTATGTTTCAAATCTAAGCAAATAGAGTTCCACGACCCTTTTGAGATATGGCCAACCCTAGACATTCTAGCATTTAGCTGAGCCCTTGCATATGGGCCTTTGGAGTCAAATCTAAAATAGAGATACAACTTTGATAAACTTTGTTATTGGGGGCAAAAAAGGTAGGATTAGTATTACCATTGGTTCACATGATGCAACTTCTGCAAATTGGACTGGAAAAAATCCAGGGATGACTAGGATTCAATGAGATTTACTGCCATGAAGCAGATTGTTCTTATCATCCCTAATAGGGCTGTAAAAAAAACCTAATGTCTCATTGTGACAGCCTGTGGGGAATTCTCTAACCCTGATAAAAGATTTTAGCCCCTGTGCTTTTGATTATTGTTGTGTTTCCCCCCACATCTTATGTAAAATGCAGCAGAATATGCCTGCATTACACATGCAGGGACATTCTGCTACAAAATGAATACTACAGTCACAAATTTCTCAAAATGGTTATAAATACTTATATAACAAACAAACATATAACAATAGTGATATAGCAGGATTGAAGACTACAACTTGTTCACCCCAAGTCCCCAGATATATGTATCAACCAAATTAGGCCATTCACAACATTTATTATTTATTTATTTATTTAGATTTATATCACCACCCACTTGCCGTGGCGACTCAGGGCGGTTTACAATCAGGAAAAACAACAGCAACAATAACACATACACAGCACAAACAACTAAAATCCATTCCTCCTTCCAGCCAGAGGACGTTAGTCTTTTCCTTCCCTGGGCAGATAAGGCCCAGGATTAGGAAGTGGGAGCTTCCATCTAAAAACCTTAAAACTTTTAAAAATTAAATTTTTTGATTATATTACAAATATAAATCAGCTCCACATATCTCTAAAACACTAAACCAAGGTATCAAGGACTTTATATTCCTCCATGGGAACAAGGAGTTAGCTGATGCAGAAGAGATTAAGAAAAGATAGTAAGAGTACACAGAGGAACTCTACAAAAAGGAGCTCACCAGCCCTCATAATAACAATGATGAGCCAGACATCCTAAAGAGTGAAGTCAGAAAGGCCCTAAAAAGCACTGCAAACAACAAAGCCAGTGGAGATGATGGTACCCCAGTTGAATTTTTCAAACCCCTTACAGATGATGGAATCAAATTATTGCATTCTATATGCCAGCAGATTTGGAAAACACAACAATGGCCACAGGATTGGAAAAGATCAATATAAGTGCCAATCCCAAAAAAGGGTAATGCCAAAGAATGTTCAAATTATCGAACAAATGCGCTCATCCCACACACTAGCAAGGTGATGCTCAAGATAATACAGGATAGATTTTATCAGCATGTAGAGAGAGAATTACCATAAGTGCAGGAGAGGTTCAGAAGAGGCAGGGGAGCTAGAGACCACGTTGCCAATATATGTTGGATCATGGGGAAAAATACCAAAGGAATATCAGAAACAAGTCTACTTCTGTTTCATTGATTACACCAAGGCCTTTGACTGTGTGGAGCACAATAAAATGTGGCAAGAGATGGAAATACCAGAACACCTTATATGCCTCATGAGAAATCTGTACATGAGTCAAGAAGCAACAGATTAGGACCAAATACAAAATGATGGAGTGGTTTGGAATAGGAAAAGGAGTAAGACAAGACTACTTTTTATCACCTTGCTTATTCAACTTGTACGCAAAGCACATAATGTGCAATGCAGTGATGGAGGAATCACAATATGGGATCGAAATTGCTGGGAGAAACATCAAGAATTTGAGATATGCAGATGATACTACCCTAATGGCAGAAAGTGAGGAAGACCTAAAGAAGCTCCTGCTTAGGTTGAAAGAAGAGAGTACAAAAGTTGGCTTGAGACGCAAAACCAAGAAAACCAAGATAATGGCAACAGGCCCTATCAGTCCCTGGAAAATAGATGGGGAAGAAGTAGAAGCAGTGACAGATTTTAGTTTTTTAGGATCAAAGATCACTGCAGATGGGGATTACAGCCATGAAATAAAAAGGCGACCGATTCTTGGGAGACACGCTATGAGAAACCTGGGGAACATAGTGAAAAGTAGAGACATCACATTGCAAACAGAAATTTGTATAGTCAAAGCAATGGTATTCCCGGTGGTAATGTATGGTTGTGAGAGCTGGACCCCTAGGAAAGCTGAGTGCAGAAGAATAGATGCATTTGAGATGTGGTGTTGGAAGAGAGTTTTGAGAGTCCCCTGGAAAGTGAGGAGAAGAAACAGGTCAATCTTAGAAAAAAATCAACCCTGACTGCTCCTTAGAAGGTCAAATAGTAAAAATGAAGCTAAAGTACTTTGGACATCACATGAGAAGAGAGGATTCACTTGAGAAAGCCTTGATGCTGGGAAAGGTGGAGGGCAAAAGAAGAAGGGGAAAGCAGAAAATGAGATGGCTAGATGGTATTGTAGACACAATGGGCACAGAGCTGGATGGGTTGAGGAGGATGGTGGAGGACAGGGGTGCTTGGAGGGCAATGGTCCATGGGGTCGCAAAGTGTTGGAATTGACTGTGCGACTGAACAACAACAAATGGGAACAACAGCTCCTGCCTCTTCTGCTGTCTCATTTTCTAACTCAAACAATAAATCACAGCCGCTCCTTAGGGTTTCCTCACTAGTTGAGCTGAAGCAAATAGTCCATAGTGGTTACACATGTACACATAAACATGCATTCGACAAGTAGAGAATTATGGTTTTGATCAAAGTAGATGGATCAGAAAGACAAAAAGGCTACTTTGTTTTTTCATTCATGCAAGTAGGCAACACTTATCTCATTTCCCAAATGTGAACATTCTCTCCAAGGCTCACAAAAATAATCACACCAATTTAATGTAGAGTTCTTGCATTGACTTGCTTGCCATGTGAAAAAGAAACAGACGAAGATTCAAATCCCCCACAGCTTTATAATCTGATTTTAGGTTTTTCCTTGGGAATCTGCTTAGGAATTTATTATTTCTCACGACTTGTTATAAAAAGCCCTTCCAAAGTAAATGGAAGATATAAAATAAGAACCATATTTTGATTTGAGTAATGTGGTATTATAAATCAATATTTAAATAACACAGTATGTATATTATTAACAGAGGCGTGGCTAGCAGAACTGTGTTGGCTAATGAAGATGTTCTTTTTTCTTTTATTCTTTATTCCTGTCAGATGCACTACCAACATATAATAACATGCAAAATGAAAATTAACACATCTAAAAATAAAATAGAATTAAAAAGGGCTAGATGACATCTGCCCAATATCGGGCCACATTAACAACATTTACTCTTGCCAACTTAAGGTCCTCCTCAGTGCACATTGAGGGGCATCGTGTGCATTGTATCATATGGGAGATAGTTTGTACTTCACATTCACACAGGCTGTCATTTACAGGGAAACCCCACATTCTCAGACTAGCCCTTGATCTTCCTACCCCTGCATGCAGTCTATTTAAAGCTTTCCACACAGGCCATGGTTGTTCTTGGCCAGGTGGTAGAGAGTCATGTGGTTCTGCCCAGTTACCTGGTAGCTCCTTGCTCGCCTTCCATAATTCTAAGGCGGTCTGTGGGGCTGGTTGTTCTGAGGGGCAGAAGTTCTAAGGAAGCTATGCCTTGATTTCAGTCTCTTCTTTGGTGGATGATGATTAAATAGCAGGTGTGTTTCTGAGGAACATGCTTTGACCCACTGTTTCTGAGCAGCATTTTCATGACGGAATTTTGATGGAGGGATGCCAGCTAAGTAATTATTTATTTATTTATTATTTATTAGTTCAAATTTGTATTGCACTTTTTTGTATCCAAGTTGGTTTTAGGCATCCTGTGACCAATCTTGCTGTTTCATTTACGGCCACATCCACCTGCCCTGTATGCTTTGATCTGCACCACACTGTACTACCATACTCTCCTGCAGTATAACATAAAGCTAGTACAGAAGTTCTTAATGTGTGTGGTTGGGCACCCCAACTTGTGTCTGTTATTTTCCTCAGAATATTGTTCTGGCAAAAACCTTCTGTGTGGTATTAAGACAGTGGGTCTTGAAAGTGAGAGATTAATCCATGATAACTCCTAGGTAGTTGGGGGGATGCAATGTTTGAGCCTGGTGCCATTCCAAGTCACCTGCAAGCCTCTTGATGCCTCATGGTTTTTCAAATGAAAAGCACAGAGTTGATTTTTTAGCTAGTTTGGCTTCAGTTGTTAATAAAAAAATATATAAGCAAGCACTATGTGAAATAAACTGTCAAAAAGAGTATCATTCTTAATGCATAATTCTAATCTTACCAGATAACCTGGACGAAGTTTTAAAAATTGATAGAAACAAATCTTTTGGTAGAAATTAGAATAAGGCTCTAAAATTCATATATATGTTAATGGGAAGGTGCCAGGAATGGTGATTGACCCAGAAAGGGAGCTGGGTGTTCAGACAAATAGATGAAAACATTGACCTAGTATGTGATAAAATTCAAATTCAGTGTAGAGGATCATTAGGAAAAGACCAAAACTAAAACTTCCGATATAACATCTAATCTATAATGTAACCAGACCTGAAATGATATATACAGTTCTGGTTTTAGCATCTCAGAAAAAAAAAAAATGGAAATGGTGGCAAAGAACAACCACTTCTCGTGACCAGAAATGATAATGTTTGTGCCTTTTTAACTTAGAGAAAAGTGACTAAGAGGAAAACAAGAGAAGTAGCATATAAATTTATACAAGGTGTGAAGAAGATGGATAGGAAGAGGGTTTTTTCCTTCTTTCTCATAATAATAGGTTCTTCTTCATGGTTTCTGTGATTGCACATAGATAGATTAAGTTCCTGCGCATGCACACAGATAGATTAAGTTCCTGCACATGGATAGACAACTCAGAATGTTCCAGAGCTGTGAAAGAGCCACAGGCTCCTCCCATCCTTCTCTGCTCACATATTTTCCACCCAGCAATCCCTCAATTCTTTTAAACTGCCACAGCATTCAGACCTACTCACCATCCCTCTTCCCAGTGAATTCTATGTGAATATTCCCTTTCTGTATATAGTTCTCTCACATAATTCCAAGTGGCTGCCACAGGCCAGATTAATGATATGCATGGGCTGAATTAGGCCCATGGGCCAGGGATTGGGAACCCCTACTTTATGCATTTAGCTCTGAAAAATAGAAAGTTTCAGCTGAAATTACATTTGTGGCAGAAATCTCTTCAGGCTATCAATTCCCTTTTGCCAAATGCTCGTTCTCTTCCAGTTATCTGTACTACCAAACCTAGGCCTAAACTAATGGTGTTGCACAACCTTAACCGAGACCAAAGAGTATACCTGAGAGACATGTTGCCAAGCCAAGTACACTTCAATATAAAAGGCTTCTAAACTACCTCCCAAAAAGAAGTCAGAGAAACAAAAATCAAAATTGAAAAAACCCACCTAAGACACACTCTCCTTGTACCTCGACACCACCATGCCAAACCACCAATGACCATAGGCATCAGGATGACTTGGTTTGTCTTGGGAAGGCACCAGAGAACTGAACCAGAGCCCTCTCCTTCTCGCCAGCCATGGACCCTTGATGTGCCTCAGAGATGTGCCCTCCAGCAGACCACTCTATATATTCAGGACACAGAACAATACCTTCAGGACCTTCTCCAACCTCTAGTAAGAGAGGACAGGTTCATACTCTTCCCCATGGTTCCCATTGAGCAGGGATTTGAGATCACCATTGATGGCACCTCTGGAAAAGAAATTAAAGCTAAAGCACTGAACTTCTCTCATCATTGACCCTAAAAGGTAGAAGAGCCATGGTATTCTCCACTCCCTAATTTTCCTTATCCACCTGGGTATTACTCAGGTGCAAATTGGCAACAGTTAACCCTCTATTTCTCTGGACATTATGGCTAATATGGGATGCAGACTGTTGGCTGTCTCCTATGAGCCCTCAACCTCACTTGGAAACGAATTGTCACCTTCAGCACAACCACCAAAGTTGATGTGAGGGACTCTCCAGTCATGATCAGGGCTCTAATAACCAGTCCTTTGGTTCAGGTACTAGACACTAACTTGCAGGCCAGATGTTGTAAAAACCCTGACACTGACATTCTCTGTCATCAGAATCTGATGTGACTTTGGAGCAGATACTGAGGCATTCAACGTCAAACGTTTCAAAACACTGACCAGTTACATCTGACTCCAGTTCTGAAACTGACCACACACCTGCCTTTGAAATTAAAATCTGCTACCTGACCTAAATGTTGAGGAAGAGAATACTCCTCATTGTTGATTTCTGACTCTGCACACCACACTGCACATTAAAAACAACAACAACTCACACCTGTCCCTTAACCAAAACAATTTATTCACATAGGCAACATCAACAGACCTGGGAATCCATATCCAATACACCAGAGAGGATTTAAAGTATCACTGATGAATGCATTTTGGTGTTTCCTGGCTCATCACGTACTGTACTTTATAAAGCATATAGCTTTATAACACTGCAGTGGCAGGTGTGCCACCCTCCAAATAATGTTGGACTCTTAATACCCATCACTCCTAGCCAGTCTAACTAACATTGAGGAATGATGAGAGTTGTATTCCATCATTAGTCATGACCTGAATAGTCAAATGTTCTTTAAAAATCAATCTAGAAAGTTATATGCAACTATTTGGTTTGTGGGATACTCTCTAGTTCTGTTCAGACATCCCACATCAAGGTATTTAAGGCTTGAAGGATGGTTGGAATGTCAGCATACTTGTAAACCCCACACTCCAAGTTCTCACAACATTAGGAAGTCCTACAGATGGTTTTTATGATTAGCAACCCTCTGGAAAACATATGCCAATCCTTGAAAGAGTGTAAGCACATTCAACTTTATGCACTAATAATTCCTACGCACACCCACACACACAGCCTGGCACAACATCTTTCCATGAACTTTTGGAGCTCATTGATAATTTTCCTGCACTATCCACAAGAAATTGATGCATGCCCGAAGAAGTGATCTTAAATCACAAAAGCTTGCATAAGGTTTGATTTTTTTAAAACTGAGCCAATAAAGGTATTACCTTTCTCCTACACAAAAACATGTTTCTTTCTTTCATCCCCCTCATTCCTGCCACTTGTACTATTCATGGTGGAGTTTCATCACCCTGGGTGTAATGCGATGTAGAAAGAATTAGTAGAACATGTGTATTAGTAATCCATTACAAGCTGTTCTGTACACTTGGAGCTATCTAGATGCTAATTAACATCAGTGGCTCTGCAAGAAGTAGTAATACATTAAAAGGTACACATTGTATTAGTTTTACTTTTAAGTACAATTATATTACTGTTTTCTTGCCATAATAGTGTTTATACCCAAGTAAAGGTTTTAACATCAAAAACAGAAACAAATCTTTTCTCTTTTAGAATTAGACAAAATTGTAATTTAAATGTGCTTGAAATCAAAACTAAATAGGCTTATGGTAAATATAAACAAAATAGCCATTTTGTTTCATAAGGATTATTATTATTATTTTTCTTTATAAATCCTTTATTGGCTGTAACAATTGGTCAGACTCTTATTCCTCAGAAAATATTTGGTCTAAGATTGTACCAGCCAGGATGCTTTTAAACTGCAAAGTCTGGCCCAAATTTTTCCTAACCCGAGACAAGCCCTGGGAGATTCAACAGCTAAATCCTGTCTTGTCCTCTTCCTAGAGTCAGTAAAATCTTGGTAGTGTAACTTAAAATAAACATACAGTAATACCCTGGATAACGATTGCACCAGATAACGCTAAAGCCGCATAACGACGACAAATTTGGGGGGAAGATTTGCACCGGAGAACGTTCTTTCTAGCGTTATCCAATACAGTCATTCTTAGCAGCAGGGTGGTTGGAAAGCTGAACGGGGTTCTCCGTTCAGCTTCCCAGCCACCCTGCAGCTACGGAGGCAGGGGTGGGGTGGCTGGAAAGCTGACCCCCATGCCGGGTCCAGGGAGGTAGGAAGACCCGATTCAAGCTGTTTCTGGGCTTCCCCGACGTCCTCAGCAAGTGCAGCAAGCCAAAACGTCAGGATTCAAATCCCGACGTTCTGGCTTGCTGCAGCCTCCAGGGAAATAGGGCTTTTTTTTAACATTGTGTGATCAATGTATCGCACAACGTTAAAAACCGGATAACGATGAGACTTGTGGAACCAAGTCTCATCGTTATCCGGGGTACTAGTGTACCAGAAAAAGGTGCATCAATTATACAATAAAATAGTTAACATTTATTCACTGTATCTTTAAAATACATAACTATGTGTTACTTTGAATATAGAACGATTGAAAAAACCTATCCCTAAATCTAATTGTTTAGGTGTACAATACCCTATAACAGTGATGGCAAACTTTGGCACTCCAGGTGTTCTTGAACTTCAATTACCAGAAGCCCAATCCAGGACTCCTACTGATCAGGGCTTCTAAGAATTGAAGTTCAAGAACACCTGGAGCGCCAAGGGTCACCACCATTGTCCTATAATGTCCTCCAGAGGGATGGAAATCAAAAAAATTATATCCATGGCATGATGTATCTACAGATATCTTATCTGCCCTTATAAAGTTCCTCCATGGAGGGCACCCTAACTATAATTATTCAGTCTACAGTCCTGACTATCTGTTGGAGTCTGTTGCTATCCTGTTTTGTTGCTAATCAAAACCAAATAGCTATTGAAGTGCAAAGAACAGGTTGTTGTTGTTGTTGTTGTTGTTGTTGTTGTTGTTGTTGTTGTTGTTGTTGTTGTTGTTGTTGATGATGATGATGATGATGATGATGATGATGATGATGATGATGATGATGATGATGATGATGTTGTTGTTGTTGTTGTTGTTATAATATTTAGATTGTATGCTGCTCTATTCACCAAAGCGACTCAAAGCGGCTAACAACGTCGAACACAAAATATATATAGTGCTCCCGGCCAGGTTCAATGGTTCCTTTATAAAACTATCAGTAGTTCCTTAGGCAGGTTGAACTTCCTGAGCTTTTGCAGGAAATTCATTCTCTGTTGTGTCTTCTTAATGATGGTACTAATATTAACCATCCATTTCAAATCTTGGGAGATTAAAGAAGCCAAAAACGTTGACTCCACTACTAATTCTGTATTGCTGAATATGGTAAGAGGAGGTAAGATAGTAGATGTTGGAAGAGTGCAAATTTGCAAAGTTGGGGGGGGGGATGGCTTTACACTGCCAAAAATGAGGTGGCTAGATTGTATTGTAGAGACAAATGGGCACAGAACTGAATGAGCTGAGGAGGATGGTGGCGGACAGAAGAGCCTGGCAGACAGTGGTCCATGGGGTCACAAAGGACAACAAACACTGCCACTATTTGATGGTCAAAGGACAGCAGTGAATCCATAATGATGCCAGGATACGTACCTGGTTCCTAGGGGTGAGACCAATCCCACCCAAAGTAGGCACAAGACCATCTAGTCCCTCCAACACCAAGACCTCTGTCTTGTTAGCCTGTTAGCTTTTGTCCATTCCATTATAGAAGAAAGACAATCTTCCTACTCCCTTCACCCCATTATTTAGGAAACTTTTATTTCCTATAAAGATTTATTAAAATTCTAAGCATCCTAGTTGCTACTTCTCATTTCACCTGCAGTTTGCTGCAATGTGTCAAATCTTAACATACAATAGAGCCAGGCCATGCTGGATCTTCGCAAACACTTCATAAGTGTTGAACTTAAATGAACTTGAGTCCCAGAAGAGTAGCGTGCCTTGGCGGGGGCCCGTATAAAAATTTGTTTGGGGGCCCTTAGGAAGGGTAAAGATTTGTTTTGCTTACGCACGTTGGGGGCCCCCGTGGCCCGGGGCCCCCGTATAATTGATACGGCAGATACGGCGGTAGCTACGCCTCTGTTGAGTCCCCTCCTCTTAGTTTGCAAGTTAACAAAACACTCCATGGGGGAAAAAAATTAAATTTACTCTTTTTATTCTTTCATATTGCAACTGTGAGCTAATTTTCTTTTCTATCATCTGCTAACATTCTGAAAGCAAAATTGCTGTTTTGTTCCTAAGCAACAATGTAGGAAACTTTAATCCTAATCTTTTAGTAATATTTGGATCATAACAGCAGACATCTTTGTTTTAGCTCTTTATAAAATAGCTTTACTTAAATTATTAATATTACTACAGACACGGTTTTCTGACTTTTGTGTGTGTAGAGATTTGCATTGTATTATATTCCCTTCCTAGACTACATACTTATTATTTTAATTGCTACCTGAAGCACCGCCGAAACCTATTTCCCCTTTCATCTTCTCCAGTATAAAAAAGCAATGGTGGGACAAAAAAAATTATTATTTTTTTGAATGGGTGTGTGTGTAAACTTTACATCCTAGAATAGATGGGCTGGCATGACCAGAATTTCAACATACTGTAGTTCTACTTCCATTTGCAGCAAAGAAGTACCCACCTTTAAGATGGATAAGACCTAGACCAGGAATCTGCATGTTTTCAGTGCTCAAATGTGGGTCATCTCACTTGCAGAGAAACTTGCAGTTTTCAGTAGATACATATCAGAAGAAACTAAAAATGCAAACTTCATCTATCCATAAGAGCTGTTTCATCTCCAAGGTCTTTCAGAACTTAGAAAAGCTACAAATTGTGGCTACACCCCCAGAATCTGTCAGTTGATATGTTTAGTAAAAAATGAAGGTAAATGAAGAGCATCACAAAAGATGAAGTACAGTAAAACATCAGATAACGTTAAAACTTGGTTCCACAAGTCTTGGTGTTATCCGATTGTTAGTGTTATCTGATCCATGTTAAAATCCTATGGGATTGATTGGATAACGTTAAAGCTCCATAGAGATACATTGTAACCGCACAGGCTTTAGCGATTGTTATTCGATCCATTCCATAGGACCTTAACATTATTCGATCCAATTCTCCTCCCCAGATTACTTAACGTTATGTGATTTTAGCGTTATCCGATCCAGTCGTTATCTGGTGTTTTACTGTATAGCTAAGACAGGAGGCTCTGTAATTTGCCCCTCACCCCAACCTGCCAGGGTGCAGCCTTGACATAGTTGTGTTTGTTTACAAATAAAATATTTGTCTATGTATGTGTGTGTGTGTGTACATATATAAATTGGCTTACATATGTATGTACAGTAAAACCCTGACTTACATATGCCTCAAGTTACAAAAACTTCAACTTACATAATAATTTTGTGCTAAAATTATGTCCCGATTTACATGATTTCCTATGGGTTTGCTTTGAGTTACATAAAAATTCATTTCCCTATGGGTTTGCTTTGATTTACATAAAAAAATAATTTTTCCTATGGGTTTGCTTCGAGTTACATAAAAAACCGACTTAAGCAAAACCCTACAGCATGGACTTTTTATGTAAGTAGGGGTTTTACTCTGTGTGTGTGTGTGTGTGTGTGTGTGTGTGTGTGTGTGTGTGTGTGTAAAAATATTTGACGTCCAAGCTCTAATACAAGGGTTCCCAACTTTTTCAAACCTGGGCCCAGGTCATGTTCTCTCAGTCAGCTTCAAGGGCCAGATGGCCATTTTGCCCTGCCTGCATGATGGGGGTGGCCATTTTGTACCGACAATATCAAAGGGATGGTCATTTTGTTTCTCGAATGGGGGTGCGGGCATATGAAATGGTCTGTCCCACAGGCCTTAGGTTGGGAACCCCTGCTCTAATATCTTGCAGTTAGACAAAACAAAATTTATTTTAAAGAATTGAATAGAAGAGTTTGCAAATCAAGGAACATTTTTAATGAAATCTACAATTAGATTGTGGTTGGAGGGTGCACACCTATACCCACCCCCACTACGTTACCTGGATATAAACTACATTCCAGCAATCTCTCCCCTCCCCCCCAATGTTCACCAGTTTAAACAAGTAAACAAAGAAAGCCAATAGATATGCAAGATTATTTGTCTTCAAAGTTAGGTAAAGGTAGTCCTTGCTTGAAAGCCAGTAGGTACTACTTGAAAGAATTGGTGCTTTTCATCCATTTTCACCAAGGATACCTTAACAATAGTTTTAAAATGGAAGATAAACCCAAAGACTCTAAACAACAGTAGAGTAATTTGTTACAAAATAACTCTGAGGATTAACTGCATCTGGTTGTTGATCTAGGCTTACATTTGCCATTCTACCTGCAAATCCACAGCACACCTGCTAACTCCTTCTGAGGAATTAAGAGGGTATCCTATGGTATATAGCAAACAGAAATACTGTACATTTTTACATGAATGAAAATACTAAATCCAGTTAAGGAAATATGGTAACCTATTATGTATCACCACAAACTGAATAAAACATTCCCCAACCATTCAAGCATATAACTAGTGGTAAAAAAAATACAAATTTGCCTAGCTCTTACAAATTGCTTATACAGTAAAACCTCACATAAAGAGTGCCTCGCTTAGAGACTAACTCGCTTAAAGACCAGATTTGTCTCTGAATGGTCGCCTCACTTAACAACTAAAACCAACAAAAAATTCACTTAACAACTAAATTGGGGTTCACAATCCCCCCGCCAGAAGTCACAATTGGTCACTTACAATGGTGTTTTGCTTAAAGAGCAAACTCATTTAAAGAGCAATCCTGTGGGATGCATTATGCTCTTTAAGCAAGGTACCACTGTATTCCTTTGCACTCCCATCTTTCTTCCAAGTCAGTGAAGCTTCCACGTATGGTTGGCATTTTAATTTGTCCCAGGGTAGAGTAGCCATATGAAATGTTAGTCTAAACAGTAACAAATGCTAAATATGGACAGATCTCTCAGTCCTGGTTTAGCTCAGTACCTACCTTTTCCCATGTCCATTTTAAAACAAAGTACAGTAATACCTCATATAACATTAGTATCGAATAACACGAAAATCGCATAACATCAAGGAATCTGGGGGGAAGAATTGCATCAGATAACATTAAGATCCTATGGGATGCTTCAGATAACAACCGCGAAAGCCTGTGTGGTTACAATGTATCTCTATGGATCCCATAGAGGATCAGATAACACGAAAAATCATATAACACGAAGACTTGTGGAACCAGGTTTTAGTGTTATATGAGGTTTTACTGTACTGATTTTGTGCTTCCGTCTTCTAGATAAAAATTCATATAAATTTTCACACATCTTTTCTCCTGATACAGTAGTTCTGTATGCAGTTTTGCCAAGTATGCACATTTTTGTCAACAATTTTCACTTAATTTTCTTCTGTGTACTGACCGAAATCCAAGCGGGGTGGGGGCCTGCATAAGGCAAGTATTTTCCTTTTTCCCATCCCTTAATACATGTAGGCCCAATCACCAAGCCAACAACTTGAACACTTCCAACACTCGACATGAACCAGGAATCTCATCATTATTTTAATTAAATACAAGAATTTGGTGCATACTTTTCCCTAACATATGCATTTAGACAGTTATGTAATTTTAAAGTGGAGAACCACATCTCAAAATTCAAAAAAAAAATGTTGCCTGAATATACAGTTGCATTTTTATTTGCATATTGGGTTGAGAAGTACAAATTAGCTAAGTCTGCATGATAGTGTGAACCAAACTAATTTCTCTCCATTTAAAGCATGTGCTAGTTGAAGATGTATAAGGACTATTGTTTGTTTACATTAACTCCATCCACATGTCCAGTTCAAGTGGGAAGAAATAACCTAGAGTAAGTCAGCCTACAGGCTTATAGTTGTCTGTATTAAGTTCATCCTTGGTTCTTTGAGTAAGCTCCACAAATAAGCTTGTGTACTGATTTATATTACTAATATTCTATTTCATTAAAAATACTCTATGTTATACTGTTCATGGAAATTATTAGTAGTTGGCTGATGTTTTGGCTATGTGTGTGCATGCCATGGATTATTCTGGACTTCAGAACAGGAATAATTAAGATGCTTTCCATTATTTGTTATTATTTGTTATTTGTTATTATTTATTATTATTTGTTGGTTGTTATTATTTGTTGGTTGTTATAAACATTTTTCAACATTTCAGCTAGTTGTGAGTACACTTAAAGCACTGAAGAACCATAATGAAAAAACAAAAACAAAAGAAAATAGGCGATACTTTTAAAAAGAAGCCAGCCTAATTAACTTACATCAAAAATGAGATCAACAAAAGCTTCAGCCCAAGCTTATGTTGTTAACACCAAACACCCATTAGCCAAAATATAACATGTGCTAAAAATACTTTTTCTGAGCCAAACAGTAGGAATCAAGATGTAGTTTTGACAGCACCTGTATGATTAACCTTACCGAGAAAACATGCCTCTTACTTGGGGAAGGGACATGACTTTGATTGCTGCTTCCCTCCACATATTTGAGGGAATAGGAATTATCTATGAAGAACTAATGCCAAAGATCCAGCATTTGAGATGTTGTTGGACTTCAATTCCCTTGAGTCCCAGGCAGCCTGAACAACACCTGAACTGGCACAGTTTTGACATTCTTGACACAGGATTTTAAGGGTTGTCACAAAGACTAAAAGCTAGATCCTTAAGTAATAGCTTGGGAACAGCATATTTCCCACATCTTGTCCCTCTCTAAACTAGCTGAAGTTTTTGAACCATCTTCAAATGTAAATTCACACAGAGCATAAAGCCTACTTTGTCTTCAGAGGTAGTACACATGGAAAAATGGTCCAAACATCTGTGGGAAAGAAGCTACTGATAAGTCAGAGATTCTTCAACTCTATTCCATGAAAAAAATTGTTATCATAGGAACCCGGTAGACTTTTTCCAAATAAGAGGACTAATTATGGTCAACAAACTTCCTGAAAATCATCATAATCATCATCATATTTAATTTGTATGCCGCCCACTAAAACGTGACTTAGGAGGGCTAACTAAAACAATGGAGCATATACACGTTATAACACAATGAAATACAATAGCATGAAACATCACAATAAAGAAAAAGAAAATCATTCAATTAGAAGTCCAATAATAGCAACAGTAACAGTCTCAACAGTCTTGGCACGAACTACACCATGGCACCACAAACCCAAAACATTGATAGGGCCTGGTGGTTGGTGGCAGCTTTTGTCCTCCCCAGCCATAGGTGGGGCCCAGGGTCAGCTACAGTGGCATCTCTGGCCGCCTGTGAAGCCATGGCGGCTTTTGTCCTCCCTGGCCATGGAAGGAAGTGCACAGGAGTGCACAGAATACTGTTACCTTCCCACCAAAGCCGCTCAGAGTTGGGTTTACCTAATTGGGGTGGGGTAACAAATTGGAAAAAATAAATAAATAAAGCAGTACCTATTTATCTACTTGCAGTTTCTTGCTTTCTATCTGCTAGGTTGGCAGATGCTGGGACAGAGATGGGAATTCACTCTGTTGTGCAGCACTCCCCTCTGTCCCAGCTCTTGTTAACCTAGCAGTTGGTTATTGAACTGCAGAACTTCCCACCTTCCAGTTGTCAAGTTCAGCAACTTAACCTCTAATCCAGGGGTGCCCAAACCTTCTGGGCCTGGGGCCAGTCATGTGGTTCAGGGGCGGGTCACTATGGCCTGGGGCCAGATCCAGCCCTGACACCAATTCATCTAATTCATCCAGCCCACAAAGCCCTTGTCACTCCCGGAAGTGGAAGTAAAACATGCCAGTATGGGTGCATTTTACTTCCTCTTCTGGGAGAACTAGGGCTTTGTGGGCCGGATGAATTGGCATTGGGTGCCAGATCCGCCCCCCAGGCTGTAGTTTGGACACCCCTGCACTGAGCCACTGCAGATATACAAGGGGTTTATTTAAGGACATGTCCTAAAGTATGATTGCCCAGGCAGCTTTTGTTTCCACTGTTGTATTTTTCCAATATAAACTTGTCACCTTCCACCTCCTCATTTGTTACTTCTGCTTCACATCTGACTTATTTTCACATCTGTCTGTGAAACTGCATAGTATCTATGTGAATACTTGACACACACACACACACCCCGGTCAGTTCACTATTAACTCCATGAGCAAATGGAATGTAAACATTGTTTTCTTAATTTGCTACAACTGTTTCAAGGTATTTATTGAAAGAGTTGTGAACTCTCTCTCACAAAGCAACACATAGGCCAGCTTAGTGCAGGGCAGAACCAGGAGTCACAGGGTTTTACTGTACATACATATGTAAGCCAATTTATATATGTACACAAACACACACACACACACACACACACACACACACACACACACACACACACACACACACACACACACACACACACACAGACAAATATTTTATTTGTAAACAAACACATAAACAAACAAACAAACAAACAAGCTGTATTTGTTTTTCTGAGAATTGCTATCCCCTTGAAAAGCTATCAGGTAGTTTGGGTATATAATGAAATAATAAGATAAAATTATTGGTATCAAATTGAATGTTTTACTGGAACTAGAATTTTGAACTGTTTGTGCACAGGCTGAAATCATTTTACAATAACAGTACTGTTTGGTGACAAACATAATCATTTCCTAACATCTGTCAATTATGCTTTAATGGTATATATTATACTGCTAGCCATTGATTTTTATCTCAGCTGTAAACCACTGGAAAATAGATTGTGCTTTCTAGTTATTCCTGATGTTGTTAAAATGAGCAAATGTTCAAATTATGTTGTCAGTATGCAGCTGTTTTTCTTTATGTGTCATGGTCCATTTTTGTGTAGCATAAAAAACTGCAAGGGAGAAGAACTATTTATAGTTAGGGTTCCATCTACATTGGATTCTACATTGATAGCATTTGTGGTTTAATAATATTTTTAATTCAGAGTGATTATTGCTTTTAATGAAATTGTTTAGAGCAGGGATTCTCAAACTGTGTCCTGTGGGCCAGATGCCACTCCCAAAGCAATTTCATTCAGGCCCCACAACCTCAACCACACCTGCAAGTGCCATGTGGTGGAGGAAAGGCAAAAAGGCCATCCGGCTCCCGAAACTGTCTGAGGGAGCATGACATGGCCCCCAACTTTAAAAGGTTGAGAACGTTTGGTTTAGAGCTCATTTCAGAAGCCACAAATTTTGGCTGTACTTCCATAAGAATCAGTTATTTATTTATTTGTTTATTTATTTATTTTATCAAACTCGTCATTGAGTCACTGGCTGTATGGTCTACTCCATTACCGTAGTAGGATGTCTGGCCATGCAATGGTTAAAGTCCTCCTAAACATACAGTCATACCTCACATAACGAATTTAATTCATTCTGCGAGGCTGTTCACTATGCAAGTTTTTTGCTGTGTGAGTCAGACTCGCATAATGAATTTTTCGCTATGCGAGTCGGACTTTTCCCTATGGAAAAACTCATATAATGAGCATTTCAAGGGGAAAAAACTCGCATAGCGAAAGCTTTTTGCTATGCAAGTTTTCCCCATAGAAATGCTCGTTATGCAAGTTTTTCCATAAGGAAAAGTACGACACACATAGCAAAAAATTTGTCATGCAAGTCGGACCGCTTAGCAAAAAACTTGCTCGTTATGCGAGTTTTTCACTAAGCGAAATGCTCGTTATACGAGGTTTGTCTGTAGTTTTATGCAACTTGGAGGAGTTGACATCTGACTTTAACATTAACCAGTTATCTTGTTGGAAAATTGCTGTGTACTTGCTGCAAATTTTTCAGACCTTCATTTGATTTTGAGATTTGTCACTTGTGCACTTACAGAATCACTTTGGAAAATGGAATATGTAATGTGGTGCATGGTTGTTAGTATTTTGATATACTGTAGATCCTAGAAGACTATAATAAGTAGATACAGAAATTTGGAATTTTATTTAGTGTAGTAATGCCAAACAAATACAGTAAAACCTTGCATAAAGAGCACCTCACTGAACTTGCTTGAAGAGCAGAATTTTCTCTGAATTGTCACCTTGCTTAACAACTAAAACCAACCAAAAACTTGCTTAACAAATAAATCAGTGTTTGCAATCCCCCCTGCCAGAAGTCACAATTGGTCACTTACAAATGGTGTTTCACTTAAAGAGCAAACTCATTTAAAGAGCAATCCCATGGAACACATTATACTCTTTAAGCGAGGTACCACTGTACTTACAAAGCCGTTCTGTGATTCTGTGACTAAAACTCTGTATATTGTTTAATATTGTGAAATTTTGTGCAGGTGCAATCAGTGTTCATGAAGGAAGGATTTTGTTTTAATAGATTTGTAATTAGATTTAGCTAATAGCATAAATTAACTATATCACTAACATTTGTAAAGGTTTTTTTTAATGTATTTATGGTCATAGTAATGCAGATTCTTAAAATATATTGTGTATGTACTTATGGTTATTTGTTTTGTAGCTATTGGTTATTGACCATCATAAAACATATCGATAAGGATAAAGGCATGTGTGGGATAAGAGATTGTTATGAAATTGGCTGCATTTCCTTCCAGCAATCTTCTTGGGATCATATCTATTTGGAGTTATGGACATCCCTTGGATATCAAAGTCCTCCAGGGTAGATCGAGAGAAATTTCTATGTATAGTTCATAGTTCTGGACTGTCTATTAACAGTGAATTGAAGTTGTAAAGACATTGGTGTACAGAGCTTTGCTGAAAATTCTAAGATTCCTCTTCTCCACAAGTAAATGACTGTGAAAAGTAGAGACCCGAATTGCAAATTAATGTATGTTATTCCCAACATTTGTCAGCATAGTTTTTAATTGTAAAATGCTTCATTTATGAAAACCATCTTGTACTGAATGAACTGTTCAGTGATGCATAGATTTAATTACTTCTTCTGAATCATGCTTTGATGTTCAGCAACGTTCGCCTTTTTGTGTGCTCTCCATGGTATCACATCATAAAGAAGTGTAATATTGTCACATGACAAACTAAAGCAGGAAAATGGAACCAAAGTGTCTCTGTTAACAATTTTAGTGACTGCTTTAATGGATATGTGCCCAAGGGGAAATACTTGGTGTTCCAGGTGATTTTGAAGTCCCATTTTCCCCACCACTCCCCATGGTTCTGCTTGCTACCTTGAACTAGGAACATTCTGAGATTAGCACAGTTCTTTCTGGCAGTTGTGAGTTAATGGGTTATTGTTTTTAAAACCTCTCTAAGTGCAAATCCTATAACTGGATACTTTAATGGTCCATACTTCGGCCTAATGCCAAGCTCTAGGGACTTCTGATCCTCCTTCTCTTCTTCCTCTTTGTTCTTGCCTCCTGTTAACCTGCCCTCTCTGGGTGATCCAGCAGTGATCTCCCCCTCCCTGATTCTGATTCTGTTTGAGAGGCAGTACTAATTGGACTCAGAGGGAGAGGCATTTGGATGAGCAGTGGCAGGAACTGTGCAGATATGGGCTGAGGGACCCTCAAAACCTAGAAGGAGGTCACACTTTCATATAGAATGGAACAGTATATCTCCTTGGCTTTTTTTTTTTTTTTTTTACTCACCACAAACATTTTATTAACTCATTTTAAGGAATATAACTATATGGCTGTTATTAGTCTACTGATTTATGACAAATTATATACTAGAACATAAATTATTGATTACTTCTGATCAACAAATTAGTATAAATTTGGGGGTGTTTACAAAAATGATCCATAGGATATGTCGTAGACTTGAACATTGTGAATGGTATTAGCAAAGAATAGAAAATGTTGTATGTGAAGAATTTAACTGCTTGCTGTGAAACTGGCTACAGATATATTTTACTTGCATTCTTGATGTAGAGACATTTTTCTTTTTTGAAAATTCTCCAGTTTTTTGGGGGGGAATCTTATTTCCTAATTGTAATGAAGAAGTAATTGGAAGTCAGAAAAAAAGCAGTAGATGTCATAACAATGGATGAAGTGAAGACCATAGTTAAGAAGAATCCATTACCAGGGATGGGATTTTAAAATTATCTGTACTGTAGAAACCATAATCCTTCATTCTAGGATTTCTACCTTCCTTATAGACACCTTACAAACACTTAAATGTGATTTTGCTTGAAAGATATACTTGTTAATAGTAGGGTAAACATGCCAAATTTACATATGAAAGATGGTAACTGCAGAATCATTTCCCCTAAACTTTAAGACTGACAAATCCGTGTGCTTTGAGACAGTATAATGTTTTGCGCAAGTTATCTACATGTTATAATTAGATGGCCAGTGATGACAACATTTTTGCTTATACTGTGCTAAAAACAACTACTTCATTATAAGAAATTCACCTGTGGGATATTTGCAGAAATTAAAACTCAGGTTCTAATTTCTCTGTCATTGTCTGTTCTATTAATAGAACAAAGCCTATGGATCTGCACGAACATTACCACCATCCTGAGAATCACATCTAATTGCTTTTCCATTACTTCTTTTCTTTAGAGTTTTGTTCAGCTGCTGACTTATTTTAAATAGACACCCAAGTGCTCCCATGTGCAGTGTTGTGGTACATATTGCTTGAACTTTTTAAAGAGAGAAAGTGGTAATTGTATTACACGGTATCTCCTTAAGTCAAACTAGAAGGGGAGGAAAATGCATTGTTCCTGATTTTCCTGGCAAACGACGTTTTTGTTTGCTGGAAACCACATGTTCTGTGGTATTATCCATAGCAACTGAATGTTCAGACTAGAAAGATGATTGGTGTCCCATGCAGCAAAAGGTGTTTTGTTAATTTAACAAATTGTTCCTCTAAATATTTAATTTAATATGATCAATGTAATTGATTATAATATTTTAACTGTTATGAATTGTGGGTTTGACAAAGGAAACTACCACTGGTTGACTGTACATTAGGAAGGTGCTCCATTTTCTGAGAATATTTGCCTCTATAATAAAGGGCTGAAATCCAGAAACTTAATGTATCCTGCGTGAAGCTGATGATGTAGTTAGTCATTGTGGTTATAAAAACAACAAGAACACAGAGTGAAAATACTATATGGAAATATAAACCATATAAAGTTAATAGTAAACTTAATAGGCTTGTATATAAAATAAGACAAGCAAACAAGAAGTGCAACCCTCCACTAAACCATTAGAAACATTAGAATTTCCATTTTAACATAAATTCTGAGGATGTCCCATATGCAATCCTTTAAAAATTGTATCTTTTGTGTGCATTTGGTCTTTTTTCTTTACTAATATAAATTCTAGAAAATTTCCCTCAATAGCATTACGTTTATCCTCTTATCTATCCCTTTTTAATTTTAATATCATAAGTAAACTTATCATTCAGTACTAAATCCCAAATTTCATTACACCATTCATTTAACTGAAATTCATATTTAACTTTTCAATCTTTTGTAATCAGTAATTTTGCTGCTGTTACTAAAGTAGTAATCAGTTTTTTGTCCAATCCCACTGAAAATTCTCATAAATTAACAAATGTGTGATTTTTCGACAATCATCCTTAAATTTAGCATATCATTCATTTTTTAAAAAACATCTAAGAATTTCTAACATTTTACAATCGATTGGTACTCCCATCACATGTGGAAATTTTTGTTGTTCAATCGCACAGTCGATTCCGACCCTCTGTGACCCCATGGACCACTGTCCACTAGGCATTCCTGTCCTCCACCATCCCCCTCAACTCGCTCAGCTCTGTGCCCATTGTCTCCACAGTACCATCAAGCCATCTCATCTTGGGCCGTCCCCTTCCTCTTTTGCCCTCGACCCTTCCAAGCATCAAGGCTTTCTCAAGTGAAATTTCCAGTGGAGCAATTAGGATCCACATTATTCCATTTTACTGGTGACAAAAGCTATCTCCATATTAATTTATAAATGTTTTATTTAATTTTGACAGACATAATCCTCAGAATTCTTCTATTTTAAAAAGAAAACCAGGAAGACTTATATATCAATATATAAACCCACAGCATCAAAGATATAACAATATAATTTGAATATAACCCTCCTCTATTCAGGAGAATAAAAATATCAATATGGGTAACAATAGCAGCAGATATCCTAACTTCAGGGCAAGTCACATTGCAGCACAAAATATATTAATAGTTGGAGAAAGCCTACTGAAATAAGTAAGTCTTCAGACACTTAAGGAGCACTCCTAGTGAGGTGCCTGATCTTATTTCCACTGGGATAAGTCATTCCTTGGTTGGTTTGATGGTATGATCTGTGATTTTTTTTGAGACAAGTCTTTTACTACATGTAAAGTTCATGAATCTTAAGATCCATTGTTTTAAGTTTGCTTTTTTATGAAGTATGGTTTTTTTCATGCACTGCCAATGTTTAGATGATTTTAGTCCCCTTTCCCCCAGTCTCTCACAAGCCATTGTAGTACTTGTGTCTCTGAAAAACTGCCCTGAGGTTGAGAAAAACCTCCAAAATGGTATCTTAATAGTCTGGGGTCACAAAGGGTCAGAATCGACTGTGCGACTGAACAACAACAACAACAAAGTCTGAAAATTTGGTTCCCTTGTTTGTTTAAGAGGCCATATTTTCTGTTCATATGGTTTTTCCTACCATGCAAACTTCTTACATTTAGCTTCATTGTTCTAGCTTATAGTGCAACCTTTAATACTCATCATATAATGTTTTATATTCTATATTTTATTCATCTTTTGAGACTTCATTGTATTTTCCCATCTTCTTCTGGGCGAGTGTGCAATTATGTGTGTGTGAGAGAAAGAGAGACAGACAGAGGGAGGGAGGAGGTTGTTTAACTGCAGTATGTTTGTCTAACCAATTTTACAAGAATATTTGGAATAAAACCTAAAATGAAATGAGAAACATTATGACAAAGCCATGTATACTAAAAAGGCCAGTATAGGTTGGTTTTATATTTCTACAAATATAGTGCAAAACTCAGAGGAAAGCTAGCAAGAATGAAAACATATTTTTCCATAATCTCTACAAATAATCTACCAAGTTATCTTTGTTCCACATATTTACTTGCCCCTATTACAATCATAATGCTTCTTATGGGTCAATTTGTGTGGAGCAGAAACAACACTGCATACAAAGTGCTTATACAGTTGTACCTCGCTTAAAGAGCATAATGCGTTCCACAGGATTGCTCTTTAAGCGAGTTGCTCTTTAAGCAAAACACCATTGTAAATGACCAATTGTGGGGGGAATTGTGAACCCTGATTTATTTGTTAAGTGAGTTTTTGGTTGGTCTTATTTGTTAAGCGAAGCAAACATTCAGAGAAAATTCTGCTCTTTAAGCGAGGCACTCTTTAAGCGAGGCACTCTTTATGTGAGGTTTGACTGTATTGGCAGGAAGGAAAGATCACAGTAGAAGAACAATATGAATTGTTTGCACCCATTTGGCAATATGATGGCATATTACGTTATTCATCAAATTCAGGCCATATTTTACATGAGTTTATATAAATAAATGTTTTTTAAAGTAACTTTTAGGAATAGTTTTGATAATTATTTTCAGAAAGTGCCCTATGAACTATAGAAAAATTGAGAGCAATGTTTCAAAAGAATGTTATGAGAACTGTTCTAGATTAATCAGTAAGAATATGTACTTCAGAATTAATGTATCAAGGATTTGGTTATTTCTTTCTGTATAGAGTTCTGTGGTGCTTTGTAGAATATCTAATTTATTGGTAAATTAACCAGTATATTTTGGTATAGACTATCAGGTCCTGAAGGTGAATTTAAAAATAAAATAAAATAAAATCCATATCCATATCTAAGAATCATCTTCTCGGATCGACTTTCTGCATTACTTACCACATCTTTTTCATTAAAAAAACCCCATTCTTACATACATACAATATAGATAAATACATTTCACTAATGTTCTGATACAACATAAGACTTCACTAATTGATTTTTTAATGATTTCTTTTGCTTTTTTATCTGTCCTCATAGAATAGCCCTGCTTCAACAGCCATTTTACATCTTACCCTGAAATCCTCTTCTCAGTTTACAGAGTAAATATCATTGAACACTGTAGATTTTATCATTAGAGGATACCAAGTCTAGACACCAAATAAGTGCCCTTATTCATAGTTCTCATGAACATTTGCTTTCCTTATAGTGCTTTGTGTCTTCCAAGTGCATAAGCGTCTTGTATTCTAAGAGCAAATCCTCATGTAGGCTCAACCAACAGGTCCACAACTGTGCAGCTGGAAAATAGATATCTAGAGATATGGCCTGATTTGAAAAGGTGCTGAGCACCCAAAAGCTACTAATGAAGGCAAGAACTCCTTCATGTTCAGCAGTTTTTAAAGCTGACCTCCATTATTGTGTGAATAACAGTGAAGTCTATGTGCTGCAAAAGGCAGTGTTCCTTACCTTTATTTTAGCTTTGCTGTGTTCCCTATAGTATTAACCTTTCACAATTTAGCTCCAAATATCATAAAAAATGGCAGTGCAGAATCTCTGATTCAGTCATCAGTGGCAGCTTCTGATTTTTAAGACTCATAAGCTTTTGTGTCTTCTCCAGAACTGCTTAGGTTTTAAAATAAAATGAGCATATTCAGTATGTTTTAAATATAATACAATGTATGGTGTATCTATCTCCATCCACAGCAAATAAAAATAATTTTAAAAGTCTGATGGCATTTACAGGGTATGGTCAAGATTAGGCTGTAGAAAAGTTCTAAGTGGAGTCCACAAGTGTGAAGAGATTAAAAGTAAAGCCATTACCTGTCCCCACCTTTTTAAAAATTGGGACAGCATGTTGTATATTGGCAATAATTTCTTCCAGTCTGGAGAAACCAGCATGGAACATGGGACAATTCCCAGTTGTCATTGCATTAGATTAGAAGGAAACTATTTTCAATTGTCCATATATGTAAACAGTTTGAGTAGATCTGGGAGTATCATCTGTGGATACCAGGGGCATAAATCTTTAGTTGTCTCATCTTCACAAAGAAGTAAAAGGAACTGCAGGGCTAATCACTTTAGGAGAGGCTGAGTTGGGAATATTTGTACAGATTAAGCAAAATTGTGTGAATACTTTCATATGTATAACCTCATAAACTTATAAATATAGTTGCAAAATTAGAAATGATTTCTGAGGAGATGCAGATGCTAGTAACTGTGTACAAGCAACATGAATTTACTCATTGTTATTTTTTAATAATTTTTAAAAATAATAGGGCAGTGTTGGCGAACCTTTAGAGACTGAGTGTCCAAACTGCAATCCCAAACCCATTTATTGATTGCAAAGTGCCAACACAGCAACAGGGAAGGAAGGAAACACTCCCATTGTGGGCTGCTGGACAGAGGGGTGAGGCATACTCTGTGCTGGGGGAGGGAGGAAGCACTCCATTGGACTGTTGGGCAGAGGGGCAGACCGAACTCTGTGTTGGGGTGACTACATGGGTGCCTGCAGAGAGGGCTCCGAATGCTATCTCTGGCACACATGCCATAGGTTCACCACCACTGCCCTGTGGTATAAAGACAATACAATTTTAAATTGGTTCATATTTTATGTTTTGAGATATTTTTGTATTTTGTATTTTGTGAGGTTATATTTTATAATTTGTATTGTACTGTTGCTGTTTTGACTGTAAGATGCCCTGAGTCTCCTCGGTGAGTGGGTGGCAATGTAAATCTGAATAAATAAATAAATTAATTAAATAAATGTTAGAGAAGGCTTTGTGTATGTAAATAATCTTTTGTTTATTACCTGTAAAGAATACTGAAGCAACTGATTTGTTGATTGTCCTCTGTTCTCTTGACAATTCAGCACTGACTTAACTTCTGGGGATATTTGTCTTGGAGATTGGGTGGTTAGTTCCAGCACAAGTCAGCTATTGAGTGGAATTATATCATTTGTGTAGGCTCTTTTATTATTTGAAAAGTGCTTGAGAGGTAATAGGTGGCAATTTGCATTCTTTTGTTCTGTGGTTTTACTCTGCAGCTGCCTTTTGTTGGGCTCTTTGTTAGGGTAAAAGAAACATCACAGGTGAATGGAAAATAGAGCAAAATCAGGATCTAATTGTCTGTTTTTGTGGCTCTGAAATTCTACCAATTTGGAACTGCTTTGCTGAGGGAAACAGAAACAAGAAGCACATTTTGTTCATAGGGTGAGGAAAGCAGACTAAATGGTTTATGTGGGCATATATTGTGTTGCTCATTCTTTCTCTTGCTATCACTCAAGACTCTTTGTCTCTCTTTTCCTCTCTTTCTTCCTCTCTGCCTTTTTCTTACACATAAAACAAATACACAATCAGACAAGTAACAAAACAAAACTGAAAACAAATGAAGGCAATATCCGACTCTAGGGTTCAGCGCTAATAGCCAAAGAGCCAGCTCTGTCTGCATCTGCAGACATTTCTGTGGACATGTGGGCAGGCATGACAACACCGGCGTGCATGGAATACTGTTTACCTTCCCATTGAAGAGATACCTATTTATCTACTTGCAATTTCTTGTTTTCAAACTGTGAGGTTGACACGAGCTGGGTCAGAAACAGAAATTCACTCTTGTCATGCAGCACTTGGGTCATGAACTGCTGACCTGCTGACCTGCTGACCTTCCAGTCATCAAGTTCAGCATCTTAACCATTGAGCCAACATAGTAACCCTGTTTTTGTTACTACATGCTGTCAAGTCTTCAACCTATGGCCAAGTGAGAGATGTCCAAAAATGGTCTGTCCTCAACTGCCCTGCTCATCTTTGGCAAACTTTAGCCAGTGTCTTCCTCTTGCCTTCAACCTTGTCAGTATTATCGTCTTTTTCAGAGAATCTTGCTTTCTCATTATGTGCCCAAAGTAGATTGCATTTTTTCCCCTCCAGAAACAGTTGAGGCTTGCTCTGGTCCCAGTTCCTTATCTTTCTGGCAGTCTTGGGCATGCTTAAAACTCCTGCAGCACAATATTTCAAATTAGTCAACTTTCCCCCTGTCACCTAAACTGCGGCTTTCAAGCAGTTTGTTTCAGCATTTTACTCTTATGAGGCTTTAATTTCTCTACCAGGCCTTGCACTTTTTCTTTTGCGTGAAAAGAAGAGCAAGAGAGCTAAGCAGGAGTGAAACAGTCTCTCTTGCTTTCCTGGAAGAAGGGCCTCTGTTCTCCTTCCCCCCAAATCAGGCATTCAATCTGTCTCAATAAATGATAGCCTAGACTATAATTTGTATACACCCCTGAGGCCCAAATGGTGTTGCCAGCAACCCCAGGAGTCCAGCAGCTTTTCATTTTTTGCTCAGAAATCCCCTGTACTCTATTGTGCACATGAGGCACTTCTGCTTTTTTGGCCTCTAGCTGTTCTGCCTTTTTCCAAAAATCTGTAATATTTGTAGAGTGTATGAGGAAGTCATCTTGTAACACATACAGCCTGAGTGTGCTCTTGGAAGGAGCAAGCAAGACAGGAGTCATGTAGTCAGGTATGCTGTTCTATAGGGCAGTGATGGTAAACCTTTTAGAAACTGAATGCCCAAACTATAAACCAAAACACACTCTGTGCTGGAGGAAGGAAAAGTGTCCCCATTAGGCTACTGGGCAAAGGAGGGGGTGAACTCTGTGCTGGGGGTAGGAGGGAGGAAAGCACTCCCAAATCTGAAAGTGTCCTCACAAAGGTTATTATTTCCTCTTTCAAACGCACTTTGGATCATCTGAATTGGTTGGGTAGTTTATTCGCTGGACCCCTGACAACTGACCCCCCCCCCAGCAAAGCTGTCACTTTTCTGATGCTACTTCCGATAGCAATTGTGTCCTCGCTTTAAATTTTTGGCTTTTGATTTCTACCAATTCTTAACATCGCCGAGACGATCTTTCAAATGATATAACCCTTATATTTGTGGGTGCCTTAGTTTTGGTGTTACAGCTTCTCAAAAGTACATGATTTTCGTTACATTGCAAGGGCTGCCAGACCAGACAACCGAAATGTAAGACGTTCATAGAATTCATGTCAAAATGAGATGGTTAGATGGTATTGTAGATGCAATGTGCACAGAGCTAGGGAGGTTGAGGAGAATGGTGGTGGACAGAGGTGCCTGGAGGACAATGGTCCATGGGGTTGCAAATTGACTGTGCGACTGTACAACAACAGGCATTATTAAGACAGGTACAGAGCTTGAAAAGAAATCTCGACTATATCATTTTTATATGCTGCCAAATAAATTCTGATGTATAGAGTCCGTAAAATGGGTTTCAAGGTTGGTGATTTGTTCAAGAATCAATTTACTTTCATTATCTCCCAGTGAATGTCTGTGGTTCTAATTCTATGCTCTGTCCATTATACCATGCAGGCTTTCCAAAAAATGCTCTTTCTTCACCTTAGTCTCCTTTAGTAGAAAGGAATGTCAGCAAATAGGGGACCTTAATATCTTCGCAGAACATTGCACAACAAGGACTGGTGTATTCTCTGAAATGATATAGGATATGTGAATGTAGCCAAGGTATCCCTTTACACATGTAGGGGTGAGTGGGTGGGTGTTTGTCCATCTCTATACAGTTCTTTGTGTGTACTGGAGCCCTTGAATCATGCCCACTGGGGACAGCAAAAAGGAAATATATGAGTATTTAATGATTTTATTAATTCAATCCATTTATCTAATGCTTAGCTTGTCAAAGTAACAGACTTAATTTAATGGTATTTTAAAATGCTGACTTTGCACCATTTTCTCTATAAATTTTTGTATATATGCAAGTATTGGTATCAGACTACTTTATTTGCTAGCAGCTTGACAACTGCAGGCTAAACTTCCTGCACTGACCCTTGTTTGTTTTGTTGTTACTATAGATTGTGGCTGCCTCTAAATAATCTGCTAGCATCTCTGACTATTTTGGAGTTGGTGCATAGTGCACATAAATGTGCAGTAGCCAATTTCACCTGGGTTCAAGAAGTAAGCTTGATGGATCACAGGAAATAGCAAATTACTGTACAGTAATATCTCATATAACATTAGTATCGAATAACACTAAAATCGCATAACATTAAGGAATCTGGGGGGAAGAATTGCATCAGATAACATTAAGATCCTATGGGATGCTTCAGATAACAACTGCTAAAGCCTGTGTGGTTACAATGTATCTCTATGGATCCCATAGGATTTTAACATGCATCAGATCACTAAAAATCATATAACACCAAGACTTGTGGAACCAGGTTTTAGTGTTATATGAGGTTTTACTGTATATGAAATTCCCCAAGTTGCAACAAGATTTACCTCTCCTCCTCCATAACCATCACATTGGGACTTCAGAATGCAGTTTACTTCTTAGAGAAGAGAAAGGGAAATCTATTGGTTGATTATTTCTAGAAAGCAGTGCAAGTATATAATTTCCTCTCTTTCACACATACACTCATGCAAAGTGGTGTTATTAAAAATAAGATAGTTTTCTCTCAGGAAGGAAATAAGAGTCTAGTGTTAATATTATATTGCAATATTCTGTCCACATTTTAAAGGAAAAAATGTTGTTGATTGCTTCAAAATTTAAATGTATGATTAAGTGACACTGAAATGCATATGTTTGGGGACATGTGCCATGCATACCAAGAACAATGACAGTATGTATCATGAACCTAGAAATCTATTCTGTGAAAAGGAGTGAAAAGAATGAAAAAAAGTCTTCTTGTGTCTTTTTAAGTCTGCATATTTCTCAAAAGGATACAGTATAGCAAAGATCGAAGGCAAAAGAAGAAGGGGGTGGCAGAAGATGAGATGGCTAGATGGCATTGTTTATGCAATAGGCATAGAGCTGAGTGGGCTGTGGAGGATGGTGTAGGATAGTGGTGGCTGGTGTGCAGTGGTCCATGGGGTTGCAAAGTGTCAGACTCGACTATGCGAGTGAACAACAACAAAAAAGCATATTTCCTAAAAGAAAGTTTCATTCTAGAGCATTTCAGGCAAAATCATTTGCAAGACTCATAATTCTATCAGAATACTTTTTTTAAAAAAAAAGAGAGGGGGGGGAAATCACAATATTTAAGGCCCAAGTAATTGAATAAAACAGTTTGCATTTGCATTGAGAAGGGAAAAAATGAAGCTTGAATTTCTGTAGCTCATCATTGTGTGCACTAGAGGCCATGATCCATAATTTTTGGGTGTGAGATTTCCAGTTGACTTTTTCATAGAAACTGTGACTTTGTTATTATAAAAGTTGAGAATGGCTTTTTAAAGTTATGTTAAAGTTATGTTAAGACTTTGATTTAAAGTGGGAAAGACTGTAGCAAAACAGTAGAACAGACATATTGCATTTGGAACGGATCTGCTAATGGGAATCCACTCTTTTCTGAGATCCTGTCAGATTAGGCAGTACAGTACTGAGCAAAGTGGACCAATAGCCTGGCTTGATAAAAGGATTTTTGTATTTACCTTCTGATGGTTCAAGGTTACGACAGTCAAACAGTGGAACAAACTACTGGACCTCATAAACTGGTAGATTTACCTTTACCTAGCAGGACCCAAATGATGCATGACAGAGTGACCTCTTTTCATCTAACTCAGTTCCTGCCAACCTACCAGTATGAAAGCAAGAAATTGCAAGTAGATAAATATGTACTGCTTCAGTGGGAAGGTAATAGCATTCCATGTGCTCCTGACCACAGAAACATCTGCAGACACATACAGTGCTGGCTCTTTGGCTGTAAATGGAGATGAGCACCACAACCTAGAGTTGGATACAACTGGCTTTTGAGCAAGGGAGAACTTTACCTTTAGTGCAGAAGATAAATATCAGGGATACATTGGATTATCCACACAGGGTCATTAATCCTCTGAGTCCCTCCCAACTTTGAATTTTTGAAGTCAAGTTGCATGAATGCAAGTCATTTCTGTGGAAAGGAAGGTTTCTGAGTCCATCCATAGTTCTCTTCACTCAAACATACACCTTTCAATAGACCCTACAATCCTCAGCATTGACTTTTTGTAGAGTGTGAAAAGATGCAATAAGATGCTGGGTGGAGAAAGTCCTCTTACATGCGTAGAATGCACTGTTGTTCCTTAAATCCAAGTCAAATAATTTTTGGTCTGGAGTGAACAAATATTATTTTTGAAGCTATAGTTATGTTTAGGAGCATGCATCTTCTCAAATATGACTGAACAGATATAATATTTAAAGAAGTTCTTTCCTTTAGATCCTTATGCATGCACAGACTTTCATTTTTGAACTATCTCCTGAAGTAATACTTTTCTGAAATGATTACAAGCAAATGGTCTGGAATGAGCACAGTTTGTCTTCTGTAATACCTATTTTTTTGTTAGTGCAGATAGAATTACTTGCCCCAGACAATTTACAAGTTAAGAAACTGATTTTATAAATGCTTACCTCTGTGCGTAGTATGCATAAGCATGAGTGATCCCACTAAAATTGTACTATTTTTGGCAACCAACCAACAGTGAGACTGCAAACTTTGCCATTTTAATTGCAAACCTTTTTATTCACAAGTGCTTTCTAGAGTTGTCAATGATAGTTACTATGAACTCAGATACAGTAATGCAAATTTTCTTTATACTGTGTAGTTTTGAATATCATTTTAGTCAGAGTGACCAATGGAAAGCAATTACTTTTGAGGAGTCAACGTATTTCCTAATAAGCCCTTTTGTTTGTGCATATTGTTGCTGTGTTGCATGCATTATCATGCATGTATGCACATTTATATTATTAGAGGTCCCCATCCCTAGTGAGAAAAAAGGAACATGGCCATCAAGAACATGGAGACCAATTGCCTGGGATGGTGGTGACCAATGTGGTCTATGAAGTAGTTTATGGTGAGCATAGGACTGGGTTTAGCTAGTTGCAATGATGCACCATTTGGAGGAATCATTTTCACATGAAGACTTGGAGCTCTCCATGCTAACCATCATGGAAAAGAAAACAGTGCTAAGAAGCCTTATGTTAAAGTTGAGGGGCAGACTCTGGTCCTCTAAGAATGTAGAAGAACCATGTTGGAATCACTCCAAAGGTCTATTTAGTCAAGCATTCTGTTTACATGTCAGTTATTGGAGTGCATTTAGAGGATTTGAGAGTGATTGTACTCTTTAGGAGGAGTCTGAAGACTCACATTAGCAGTGAATTGGACCTGGAGGTTCATTGGCTGTTTGATCCCAGGGCTTGCCTGAACATGCAGGTTCAGCAGCCACCTGACGGATATGAACTTGAATCAAACGAAACTTGTGAACAAGATACTTCTTGCATGTAGACCATGTCTCAGGTAATACTAAGAGACGTCATTTATATTGGAGTAGAGTTATGAAGGCTCAGGCTTAGAAGTACAGTAATACCTTGGATAACACTAAGACTTGGTTCCACAAGTCTTGGTGTTATACGATTTTTAGTATTATCCGATGCATGTTAAAATCCTATGGGATGGATCGGATAACGTTAAAGCTCCATAGAGATACATTGTAACCGCACAGGCTTTAGCGGTTGTTATCCGATCCATCCCATAGGACCTTAACGTTATTCGATCCAATTCTCCTCCCCAGATTACTTAACGTTATGCGATTTTAGCATTATCTGAGGTAAACGTTATCCGAAGTATTACTGTACTGTATTTAGTTCTAGGTGAAGAGTTCTGGAACAATGCTATGTTTCAACTTTCAGGTCAATGTTTCTCCTGACTAGATTTTTTGGGTTGTTGACATTTCTTTTCCCACTTTTTTATTGCACTTTAATCCTATGACTGCAGTGGCTCAAGTGGCTAAGATGCTGACTGGGAGGCGGCAGGTCAGCAGTTCGATACCCAAGTACTGCAGGACAGAATTAGCTCCTGCCAACCTAGCAGTTTGAAAGCAAGAAATTGCAAGTAGATAAATAGGGATCACTTCAGTGGGAATGTAAACAGTATTCTGCGTGCTCAGTGTCTAGTCATGCCTGCCACATTACCATGGAAGTATCTGCAGAAGCAGACAGCATTGGCTTTTCAGTTTTGAAACAGAGTTGAGCACTGAACCCTAGAGTCAGATACGAGTGACTTTCAAGCAAGGGCAACCTTTACCTTAACTTTACCTTACCTGTACTTAACTCTTAGATTGCTTTCTGACCTTGGTTCTTGTATTACTGCTACATTTGAGCTTGAGGTTGTTGTAGATGTTGCCACTGGTATTGTCTCTGTGTGATTCAGATGATTTTGCTTCGTAGATTACTGGTTAAATTTATACATATGCGCATGTGCATGCACACACGCACACACTTCATTAATGAGTACTCCCAAAGCACCAATTGTGATCTGAAGAAGTACCAGCATAGTAGTGCTTTCCTAAGTTCTGCAAGGATACTCCTCTTCATATTCTTTTATACTATGTAAGACTCCTCCCTCTTCACTGCTTGGTTGTTGTTTTTTTTTTTATCTTATATTATCCACAAGATTCTTGAAGTTTTAAGCAATTAAAAATTGTAATCCATCTTTTTTAAGGTAGAATTTTTACATGAGAGAATGGGACAGGGGACTTATAAGTGCCATATTTTAGTACTGTACAGGAAAAATTGTCTCTATTTCATATATATGTTTTGGATTCCATTTCTGTTTCTGTATAAGGTCATTATGCAGCTTTGCTTGATATATGTTCATCCTTTCTCTACTTTCTGCATAATATAATCTTCCTATATACATCTTGAAATCATTAGAATTTGTAAATATTCATCTGTGGATTTTTCCCTAAATGAAAACCAAGCATGGTTGACTTGTTGCATTGGCTAACCAGTTCTGGTTGTGACTAAGCAAGAATGTGTACTTTTCAAATTATCCATGAATAGGACTGCAGTGGCTCAAGTGGCTAAGATGCTGACTGGAAGGTGGCAGGTCAGCAGTTCGATACCTGCATACTGCAGGACAGAATGAGCCCCTGTCTTCGTCCCAACTCCTGCCAACCTAGCAGTTCAAAAGCAAGAAATTGCAAGTAGATAAACAGGAACCACTTCAGTGGGAAAGTAAACAGCGTTCTGTGCCTGCCGGTGTCTAGTCATGCCTTCCACACAACCACAGAAATGTCTGCAGAAGCAGACAGTGCTGGTTCTTCAGCTTTAAAACAGAGATGAGCACTGAACGATTGGCTTTTGAGCAAGGGAAACCTTTACCTTTACCTTTACGTTGAGATGCCTAATGCAGGATAGAGTGATGGACTATGATGATGGAGAACAGGGTTCAAATCCTCATTTGGCCATGGAAGCTCACTGGGGGTGTGGAATTGGTAAAAACATGTGTTGAATATATCACTTACCTTTAAAGCCCTATTAGGATCAGTATAAGTCAGTTCTAATTTGATGGAACAAAATGAGCAAATAACCACATCTCTCAGTGCTGTGTACATGAAAAATGTGTATGTTCTATAAAGTGTGAATAACAGATTTCAAGGGAGGAACTTCCATCAAAGTGAAAGCAGTACAAAACAGTCCTAATTGTGGTGAATCTCAATGAAATAAAGCTCAGCAGAATTCCCCATTCCTAATCATGACCCACTTTAGGCTGGGAAAGTCTTCTCCAAATATTACTGCTTCTTTATATAACACTGTAGATTGTGTTTTGCACATAATAAGCATGGCAGTTCCAGGTTGCAAGGGACTTGCTCTCTAAAAGTGTAACAGGCAGGAGTTGTAAATTAAATAACACATGTAGGGGCAACATTGTTTTCAGACATGTTGAGTGCAGAAGAAAGTTACATTTACAAATTAACACCAACAGTGTTTTGTTTCAACAACCACCAATATAGTTCATTTTTAGGTAGGTTTATAAACACCTCAATAGGACTCTTTCTACTTTTAACGCAATTCTTCCTTAAATAGTTAATTCTAGTTAAAAGGTAGGTGAAGAGCATGCTGGATGAGCAGGGTGGTTGGAAAGATGAGAAGAGTTGCAGCAGTTCAATGGTAAAATTTCCAAATGTTGTTAAATGCTGTGCTTTGGGACAGCTTTGTCCAAACTGAGTCTTCCCAGATATGTTGAACTTTAGATCCAATATATAGATCTTGTGATCATACCATAGATTGTATTATAATTTATGTGTCTATTTTGTGTATATCAATTTAGGTTTAGATCAAATAAAAAAAGTTAGTAAATGTTTCAAATTAGCAGGCTCATTAGTGGTTAATAAAGTGAATTTAAGCATTTTATACTAAAAGACCTATTTCTGGTTATAGGAAAAACAAGGGAAATGGAAGTAATGGTGATATGGTAAGCAATTAAGCATATCAAGGCCAGATCAGATTCAGCTAGGTATGCTAAGATGCAGAATGTAAGGGGATGATTCATATTCCAGAATAATGTGTATTTTGAACGGCTGAAAAAGATAATAATAATAATAGCTGCCCACTGATGCTCTGGGAGAAAGCTTTATACTAAAAGCAAGAGTTAAAACGAGGGGGTGTTTCTTTAAGCAAGCGGAACATCTTTTCTTAACTAAGTTGGTATAAGTGAGTGAGCAGTGTACAACAGGGTTTCTCAACCTATTACCCATGGTGCCAAATAATCTGGCCCTCACCCTCGCTCCAGCCACCTCTGCCGCTGCTCCTGGAATCGGCTGTGGACTCATTTACAGATGTCATAAACACATTTACAACAGCTGCAAATGAGTCTGCCACCTTCATAAACATGTTTACAACAGCCATACAAGGCAGGGGGACAACCAGTCCACCCCCTCAACTGTTTGAGGGAGTGTGACCCAGCACCCGACTAGAAAAGGTTGAGCACCCCTGATTTATAGAGTGAGATGCATTAAGACATAAGCAGAGGTTGATAAAGGTTTCCTAGGTTTGGGCCTAGTTTTTTATTGTTTGGACTTCTTCAACATTCTGGATTGGGTGAAGACAAAATTAGGTAGTATGTTGCAATTAATATTCTGGTGCCTGACTTAAAATATTTAGAAGATTCATAAAACCCCAGAACATTTTAGTGATATGAATGGGAAATGCATGGCTTCTTTTGTAGACAGTGGTTTGATATTAGGCACACATACATAACGACTCATGAATAGGCTGTTTTCAAAGAGAGGTACTATCCAGTTATCTCTCTCTCTCTCTCTCTCTTTTTTGAGTCTTGACAACATCTGGACTGTTTTCAAAGAGAGGTACTGTCCAGTTATCTTTCTCTTTTTTGGAGTCTTGACAATATCTTTTCATGAAACACACATGATTCCTTTGTGTTGAGAACAAGACAGCAGCATGAGGATCACAACTTTCACTCAATCTGATAAGCAGTTTCTGCTTAGCTAGTGCTCATGAAGAACCATCTCTTTTATTGGTAAACTGAAACAACGCCAGCAACACAGAGATGTTTTTGATGAGGAAAGAATAGTAGAGTGTCCAGTGTTTTTATTTTGAAGCATGCCTAGCAAAGCTAGTACCACACACTGAAGGGGGGAAAGAATGCTCTTGGAAGATATCTGAAAGATACATGTTACCTTGTCTCTTGACAGAGTAGGGAAGTGGGTTGTTTTGCCTGGCTTGTCTGTTTGCGAGATAAAAATCAAAGTCACTCATAATTAGAAATGGGCCAAGGAGAATGGTGTTCAGATCTGAATATGGATTAGATTGAGGGAGAAACTCAAGTTTGACATTTAACTGCCATCTCTGATTTTAAGGATGCAGTTCCCCAAAGTATTTGCCTTTCAAGTGTCAAAACTGTCTTAAAATGAGATTTTTATGTTCCTAGTGCCAAATCTGTCTGTTTTTTTTCTTTAGGACAACATTTTTTGCTAAATGGCTTAAAACAAATTTTCTCCAACATTTCCTGACTGTGTAGTGAAATTTCAGTGCTTAGGAATAGAACAGAAAAATAAATACATAATTAAGGATCCAGTTTAATATTTATTATAATATTTATTGCACATTTAGAAATCTCTCTCTCTGTCTTTTGCTTTCTCTCTCCCTCATTCCCCTCTATTAGTAGTTACTGTATCCTTGCTTGATATTTTGTATCTGTCTGGGAACTGTCTCAAGAATGTATTTTCACACATTCCCCCAAATAGTCAATACACTGTACCCATCTCTATTTTCTGAAATACACTCCTCACAGGAAGAGGCTGGTATAGCAGAATGTTGTACTAAATGGGTTGTGTTTGAGTGCCTAATCTGGCTGAAGGCTATTCTACTGTAATTTTTTTTTTACAGTGGCAAAGCATCGTGCTATTTCAGTGTCAATGTTTTGGGTATGATCATACGATCAGCAGAAAAAAAAGTGGCTTTCCCTATTTATTTTATTTATTTTTATTTTGCCAGATATCAGTCAGGGTAACTGGTGACTATTTGTATGTCCCATTTGGGAGATATTTTAAAAGGTAACCTCGTAGTATCAAAGGCAATTAACATGTTAAAAATAGCAAAGGAACAAAGTTTTATGTTTCTTGTGCACAATCCAAAGGCCACTATACATTCACTATACATACAGAAGTGGTCTTTCAAGCTGTACAGGTTTTGATCAGCCTGTGCACCAAAGACCTATTGTGTGTATGGTGCAGGAAACAAAAGGGAAGTTTCAAAAGTCATGGTCACCTGTTCTGGCCAGGCTTCTCTGTTTATAGAATGTTCAAAAGCACTAGCTTTTTCCTCTGCTGCTCTGTATTGAAATTCCTGAACGGGGAATACAGACAAATGTGGCAAACCTGCTTAAGTAGAGAAGCCTAACTTGCATTTGGCCATGATTTTTGGATGTTTTCTGTCCACCTCCCCTGCACTATACACACAGATCTCTGCTGGCCATCCTGATGAAGATCTGTACAGGTTGAAAGCTATTATCTATGAGTGAATGTTCAGTGGTCTAATAAAGATATTGCCAGCACTAGCTTTTGAGCATTTCTATGAATACCAGAAGAACAAAAATGTGAGGCTGCCTCTTTCATACTTGCTTGTGAGCTTTTGGCTGATCTCACTTAGAAACCAAAGAGTCCAACATGCTCTGATCTGGGAGGACAGTTAAATTCCTATGGCCAAGAAGACCTTATAATTTGTGAACATGGTCCAAATGTTAAAAGTGATTTTTTAAAATCAGGCTAATACATAATGTAACAGAGAAGGGTTAACAGCCCAAGAGACAAGATGGTATCTATCTAAATGCCTTTTTACATAATTTAGATGTTGCTTGCTATAAAAAGATGATTTGGAAATGATTCAGTATACCCATCAGGAATCATCTCAATCTCTGAAGTCTTATTAAATGCATACAGTCATACTCCCAGTGAGACTCTCATGCTGTGAAACTCATTAGAATAATAGATTAAGTTTCTATGTATACAGGAACTTTAAAAAAATCAGGTGAAACCCATTACTATATTCTGTTCTACTTTTCAACTATAGTTTTAAACAGACTGTGCCTAGATACTGCAAGGGTTACGCTCAGGGATTGGGAGAAGTTGTAAAATCTCCACTTTTCAAGCATAGCGTTTTAACCTGTATTTAGTATGGCAAGAGCCACATATGTACATATACAGTATGCAAGTTCCTTTCTACCAATGTTTTCTGCCCACCCTGCTTTGATAATGGCATTTCTGTTCATATACTTGTACATTTGGCATATACAGTAATACCTCGGATAACGCTAAGACTTGGTTCCACAAGTCTTGGTGTTATCCAATTTTCAGTGTTATCCGATGCATGTTAAAATCCTATGGGATGGATTGGATAACGTTAAAGCTCCATAGAGATACATTGTAACCGCACAGGCTTTAGCAGTTGTTATCCAATCCATCCCATAGAACCTTAATGTTATTCAATCCAATTCTCCTCCCCAGATTACTTAATGTTATGTGATTTTATTGTTATTCGAGGTAAACGTTAACCGAGGTATTACTGTACTGTGCATATACCTGAACTTCCAACTTTTGTCTCCCCAGTCAGTTATTTAAGTCACTGAGTAAAGTACTGTATACAGTTTTGAACTTTTTGATTTTTTCTTTCCAAAATTGCACATTTTTTATTATACCTAAGCCAGAATCTTATTATTTAAAAACACGGTCATAAGTCCATTTACATAAATGTCAGTGAATCTGGCAGTTGTATTTCTTATCACATTGTATTTGTATATGTTAGTGCAATACAGGAAGACCAACCTCTTGCTTCCTAACATATGCCAATTAATTGCAGACAGTCAGAGAGACAGACAGATGTAACCTATTCTCCCCCAGTTCTTAGGTAAATGTTGCAATTTGGGGGGAATCTAGCCTGCCTGCAAAACACTGTAGTCTATTTCACTGAGCTGCCTATGGAGCTATAGGAATGAGGGCTGATGTAGTAATGTTATATGAAAGAAAAGTATTAGCAAAAAACAGGATAAAAGCTGCTAGTACCACAATAATCTATACATCTTAAGATGCTATACATCTTAAGGCACTCTAGTTAAAACCAAGTTCTCTGTATATATTTAAATCTTCCACAGAGCTAGCTCTGGCCAGGTTATCCTGCTATGGTAATACAGTAGACCATACTGCCAGTGACACAAAGCTGATCCTCAGGCGATGGTTGACTAACCTAACAACCCTGAAGATTAACAGTTTTGTGTGGGAAGGGAAAAGTGAAGGTCCCCACGTGGATTAAATCCCACTTGATGGAGGGCAGCAGCTTCATCAATACTGGCCTGGCCGAGGAGGATTTTGCATGCCAAAAGGGCTCAGGACCAGAAAGTGACTCATGAAACTGGATCGGTGGTAGGGTATCACACTGTGATGAAGAAGGCAGATGAAATGCCACTGCATTATATTATCAGGATAGTCTTCATGGCTGATCATCATGAAGATAGCCAATATTCAGAATCGGGTATGGCACTTAAAAATAAGAAGACTACAAAGAGGTAGGAATAAGCAGTTTAGGCTTCCTAAATGCAACACACAAATTCTGGTTCTGTGTTTAGATATTGCAGTACTGTGGATCCTTCTTTACAAATACCTTGTGTGTTTGACCAGGCCTTTGCATTGTCCAGCCACATTCTTGACTGTATTCTCATGTTACTTGGCTATACCTTCACAATCTCCTGTTGTTCCTATCCCACACTGTTTCCAAAGCACTTTATACTCAGTCTGCATTCCCAGAACTTATTCTGTCTTCGGCAGCTTCTTCAATCTGTCTAAAGATAGGGTCAGCCCTGCTTGGAGCCAAACTGATTACTGGAGAGAGTGGTAGTGCTCTTAAATGTGAGAAGACTGTCTGATAGAGATGTAACCCTCACAGCCTTTTACTATCCGGGAGAAGCTGGGAGGGAAAAACAGTCTTTTTGAGCTTTTCTTCTGGCGGCAAGATATCCCAGTGAGAGTTTTTTCTTTCTTTACCTCATTTGAAATCCTCTCAGATTTCCTGAATATTTCATGATCAAAACTCTCTGGGAGAAATGCCAGGATTATTACAGTCTCCGGGTGAAATGGCACGTTTCCAGAACAAGATTTTCCAGAAAATACATTTAGCTATGCAGAATTAAAAAATTTCTAAATTGTAAAAAAAATATATGGAAAAAAATGAAATGATTGAATAATCAAATGGGAAAGATTGAGGTTTTGCTTTAACAGAAAGCAGGAAAACCTGGCTATTACAGGGAACAGTCTCAGCGTGAAATTTCTGCTTCTTAAAGCTGGAAAAATCACTGAGAAAAGGGGTTTTTCAAGCGGTCTTCTCATCCAAACAGTGCGGCCTCTGGACAGGGATGTAATTGCTCAGATTGATTCTGTTTAAGTTGCTGAGTGTTTGAAATAAGAAGATGTAACCACCTGACCATGTACCTTGAATCAAGTTGTACTTTACCAAATGGATTTCCCAGTACTTCTGTGAGTATTACAACCTGAGATAGAGTTTGGGCCTTTGTCATTTCCCTGTGTATCCATGGGAGGTGTGAAAAAAATTGATTCCACCTACATTTATTTCCATGTACACAGTAAAACCCCTAATAATGTTAATTCATTTTGCGGGGCTAGTCATTGTACGATTTAATCACTATATGATGCATGCATTGAATAGCGATTATCCCTGTGGGATTCATTGTACAAAGACTATATGGGGAAAATTGTACAACAACAAAAATTTGTTGTATGATTTTTTCCCATAGCAATACATTGCATTGTATAATGATTTTAGTTGTTATACGAGGCACAATGTTTTTTCAGATCCCCATTGTTGTATGATTTAATCACTGTAAGAGGCATTCATTATTCAGGGTTCTACTGTATAAGGAAGTAGACCACAGTGTTTCAGTTGCCAGGATGGTGTGGTATGTGGGAGAGTCAAGCAGGATTTGCACATAACAAGTTTTCTTCCCAGGTCTAAACTCAGAAGCCACAGAAAGAGTGTGTGCCCAATGTGGTATGCCATACTTTAAAGGTGGTTCTACAATTAATGAGAAAAGCCACAGGCCATTCCACACTGACAACTTCTCTAAAGCTTGCGGAAGGTGGTTGTGTTAGGATTTCAAAGGGAAGGCGTCGAGTGTCAGGAGTTATTACTATTACTGTGGCAAAAACTATGTTTCTCAGCTGCTCCTTTATGCCCTTACCTCCTACCCTCCCCTATGAGAAATTATGTTTGAAATAGACCACCTGTGTATATAAGTTGTGAAAGTAGGAGAATGGACAGGAAAGAGGTAGATCAGGTTTTGTTTTTTAAAATAAACACCAAACAATTTAAGCACCATCTAACATTACCTTTGAACACCTGGGATTGTTCCTTACCCGGAGAGAGGCAAATCACAATGAAAGAAAGCAACCCCTGCTTCCTTTATTTCCGTAAAAGAGACCAGATTGGCTTTTTGACAGGTGGCAGAGAAAGTTTGATTAATTGACTTATCTAGGGGAGAGAGAACTGTAACAGTCAGCAGTCTCCTGACTTTCTTTTCCCTGATACAGTTTTTCTTCTAAGAGAGCAGTCAAATTACATCCCTGTCTCTCCCATTCTGGCATCTAATAAATTTATGCTGAGGTTGTAGATCTCCTTGCAAGACTTTAATCCAAGGATCGGAAAATAAGCCCCACTAAGTTTCAGGTTACTGATATGTAGGAGATGTTGATAGATAAATCACCACCACCCCATTTTGGAAGTCAGAATTTGAATTTCTCCCCATCCTCATTATTACTCTTTTTCTTTCTGTTGAGAGTAGTTTGAAATAGCTGTGCTTTTAGTATTTTGACAGTGAAATTTTGGAACCTTGATATTGTTGTTTCAGAGAAATGTGTAAAGACTGATTTGTGATGTTCAAGCTAAGAAGTGGTTGAAATTTTATTTTGTATTTTCACTAATTTTTATGCTGACTTGTTTAAAAAATATTTTGGTAAAGGAAATCTAATTATTTTCATCTGACGTATAGATGGAACATCTCAATATATAGCTTGCTAAAAGCATAATTAATAGTACCATGAAAACAGGAATTTAAGTCATTGAGACTGAAGTACAGTACGTACCATACTGTATAACTCATCTGAAAAGGCTGTGTTTGAGTGCCTAGACTTATACTATTACAGAACCTATACTATTACAACAAAATTGTTTTAGTTTTCTAAACATAACAAATGACAGAGCAAATAGCATTTGGCCAGTGGCATACAAGAAGCAATCCATAGTATATGGATTTGTTCAATGGCATTTAAAGGACCTTGATTAAAATTCAGTCCAGACTGGAATGATGAGAAGACTGTTTACTTGAAGGCTGTTTAAAGTAATAAGTTGCGCTGTAGACAGAGACCACAGGGATACATAGATGGAAACATTTCTTACCTTGCATGTCTGGAAACTAGCTGACAGGAGCATCTGACATTTTAGAACAAGGGCATAAAAATTCTTGAGCAGTATGACTGCAATGGTTGCAGAGTATGAGTTTTTGTTTCCATTGTTATGCAAGTTAATGGCTTCACATCAAAGATCAGGGAAAATAATAACCATCTTATTTGCCAGCTACATATTCCTTCTTGAATTATTGCAGATGTTACACTATAGATGCTTTGTGTGTGTGTAAGTGGTGTGAATCTGAAAGCAATATAATGTAAAGCAGACAGGTCTTTTGTTAGTTTTCCCTGCACACCCTACGACAAAAGATCCTTTCTTAGTGGTAGAGGATAAAATAATTAGACCGTGCCTCACCGTTAGCAGCAAGGCTCCATTTTTGTTCAAAATGTGAGCAGCATTTCTGTCACGAGCCCAAGTTTTCAATTTCTGGTTGGAACAAAAGATATCAAACTTCGCCAACTGCCTTTTGTTTTTCTTCCATCTTACAAGCTAAGACATGTGTGACCAATTCAAAAAGAACTTTATTAATATAGTATCATAAAATACTCTGAAGAATATTTTCATGTTTAGTCTAGGTTGTAGAGCAGTTCATTCTTTAATCAGATAGTGATTGTAGTATATTATGAAAATCAGCTCAAAGATTTAGCTGTCTCCTCACTTTTCCCCCAGACTAGGCGATGTGGCAGCTTACTGCACTTTACATGTTATGAGGACAAACATGTTGTTGATCAGATGATCTTTTGGTCTTGCATATGGCTGCTTCCCCAGCCTGCTTCTCCCATCCAATATTGTATGTGAAATAGAGGCTTAAAGTAATGTTCTCTAGAGCTTGAAGACTTTGTATTTGCCATAATGGAAGAATTCTGATGGCGAAGGCATTCGGGCATTCGCATGTGTAATAAAAGTGGTTTAAACACATCCATTCCCTTTTCAAGCAATAATATTTAGGGCATAGAATATATGTTTTTTAAACCTCTTCCACTGCAGTTAGAGTGTCTGTCAATTTTCACCCTGCATTTATTGACTGATCAGTGATTGCTGTTGGCACATAGCAATTATACTACTGTGTAAAGAACTCTTGTTAGCACAGTATATTCTTCTTAAAACAGAACAGAAGTATTAGAGGAGTTAGTTTTTTGTAATTCTTACATACACTGTCCTAGTGTGCTACATCTGGACTAAGGTATATTTTAGAATTTAGGGTCAAATTAGACATAAAGGAAAATGTGTATTCATTGCGGTCAGCCTGGGTTTTTTTTTTCCCTTTCAAAGTTGGATTTCTTTGGAGAGTCAGGCCTTGACAGTATACTTACAGATTAGCCCCATACAGGTATCTTCCTTCCAGTGCCCAGTCACAAAACAAAGCACACTAAAATGTGAGAAGAGTTAAGGAAAAATATATTCTATGACAGGCAGAGATCTTTCAACACTTAGGAAAGCACAGTTTCTGAATGCATGCTGTGTTGTCTAACTCCTCATAGCTCTTCAGAGATCCTGAACATCCTGTACAGATTTTATTGTGCTTAAACTTGCATTTTATGAAGTAAAACATAAAAATTCATATTTCTTCAGTGGGGAATGTCACTGCCAGTGGTAGATCACCTCTGATAACCGATTTCCTTTTTTAAAATTCTGGGTCGCATGTGATTTTATCTCATTGTGTGTAAGCCATTTGCACCCCCCCCCATCAAAGGAGGTATGCAGATTAAATCTGTGCATTTACAATGGAAGGGTTGCATTTTGTTGGAGGGAAATGCACACAAAACTGTGTACATCAAAAAGGTGCCCAGCCAATCCCCCTCCCCTCGAGAGATAGCTAGATTAGTCAGCTTTAGTCACAACATAAAGGAAAATAAAAGTATTGTGACACTTTAATGCAATTAAATCACATTTATTTCAAAAAATATTTATTCCAGACTGAGTTTTTGTAGATTACAGTTAGTTTTTTCAGACACATGGTGGAAGATACAACATTGTGTTCCATGGGCTTGAATAAGTGAATTGGAAACTATAAAAAGCTCATGTTGAAATGAAGATGTTAATTTTAAATATGCTAAAATAAGTTGTTTTCATCTTTGTTTGTTGGCATGGTTTGAAAAATGTCTAAAAATTGATTTTTGGTAATGAGAAAAATGTACAAAATAAATTCCTTCTGGTTAGTTTAGATCAGTGTTTCTCAACCTTTGGTTTTTGGACTTCAATTCCCAGAAATCTAAGTCAATTCCTCAAAGCTAGTGGTCAGCCAATGTACTGACTAAGGCTTCTGGGAATTGAAGTGCCCCTGTGAGGTGTGTGCCTCATGTTGGAAACCACTGGTTTAGATTGTCTTGACACGGACAGTTTTTAAGCACCACAACAGCTTAGATCAATTCAAAGAGTTGTGTTGTACATGGTAGTGGTGGTAATAGTCAAATTATCAATAATTTGGTCAGCATGACTTTAAGTGTCCTTTCCATAGAAGAAATTGCTGATTGCTAAGAGGCAAGCAGTCTTCAAATTCTTAAACAAAAGAAGCAACCCTCATAGTTTTGAGGAAATTGTGGAATTGCCAAATTATATAATTTTGTTGCATGGGAAAAATGGGCAGTTTTGTGCCAAACATGGTCCTCATTAATGCAAAAGCTCCATCAAGAGTGCCAAGAAATTCCTCACCATCGTCACTTATGAAGAGAAAAATGCTAAAGTTCCTTGGTCTTACATGAAAAGGAAAAGGCAAATTAAATTTTATATCTCTAATAAAAATTGGGAAAGTGGGAGCTGGCAGCGGGGAAGGCAATATAAATACAGTGGAACCTCACATAGCAAAAATAATCCATTCCACGAGGTTATTCGCTATGCAATTGTTTCATTAATTTTTATTTAATTTTATTTATTTAACTTTATTTATTGCCCTCCTCCCCAAAGGGACCCAGGGTGATTCAGGTTTTTTTACATAGTGAAAATCCCTGTGGGAAAACTTGAATAACAATTTTTTTCCACATAGCAAGAATTCCTATGGGGGAAAATCAAATAGCAAAAATATTTTTGTTGTGTGAGTTTCCCCATAGGAATTTTTGTAATGCGAAAATTTTCCATAGAAAACATTATTTTCACATTATGAAAACTTTCGCTCTGTGAGGTGCCATTTTATTTTCAGTTTCCCTTCATTATGTGAGTTTTTCACTATAGGAGTCCTTCGTTATGCAGGGTTCCACTGTAGAGGGAAACTGCAGAAACCCCCTTGAGACAGAAGAAAGTGTCCCTTAGCCTGATGCACAACTAGACAGTGGATTCTGAGTGCTGATGGGTTTTAAGAAACACAGCAAAAAAGAAAATAGAAAAAAAGAAAGAAAAACCAACAACAAAAACCTAATAGATGTTATTGCCTTTACTCTTCAAATTCTGAACTCCACGTTTGTGATGAATTGTTAATGAAAATAAATGTATATAAAAGGAGAGCAAATTGATCTACTTTAGAGCACAATAAAAAAAAGGGTTTTGCATTTTTCCAGTTACTAATGTAGGAAAACAAATTCTTATAACTGTTGTGAAACATGTGTGTGTGACCACTTCCCAGGTGTTTATCGGAGAGTAAACAAAACAAAACAGCAAAAAAAAAGACAAAAAATGTTGTGGCACCTTAAAGACTAACACGTGTGTTTAAATGTGAGCTTTCGTGGATTAATCCACTTCATCAGATCTGATCCATGAAAACTCATATTAAACACAGAAGTTAGTCTTTAAGATGCCACAACATGTTTTGCTTTTTTTGGTGTGTTTTGTTTTGTTTACTCTCTGATATGTTTCCACAGATTAATACAGCTACCACTTCAAACATTCCCAAATGTTGTTGTTCAATTGCACAGCTGAGTTCTTACTTTCATGCCCCAATGGACCACAGCACGCTAGGCTCCTCTGTCATGTGCCATCCTGCAGAGTCCACCAAGGTCCACGCCCACCATGTCAATGATACTGCCTAACCATATTGCCCTCAGCCACTTCCTTCTTTTGCCTTCAATCTTTTCTAGCACCAGGGCCTTCTCTCTCCTCATTTGTTGGCCAGAGCATTTGAGCTTCAGCGTCAGTATTTGTTCTTTCAAGGAGAAGGCAGAGTTGATCTTCTTTAGGATGACTGACTTGATCTCCTTGCAGTCTAAGGGACTTTGAAAAATCTTCTCCAGCACCACAGTTCAAAAGTGTCTATTCTTCTGAGCTCAACCTTCCTTATGGTCTAGCTCTCACAGCCATACATTACTACTGGGAAGATCATCGCTTTAACAATGCGGTCCTTGTCGGCTGGGTGATGTCTCTATTTTTTATCATGCTACCTAGATTTGCCATGGGTTTCTTCCCAAGTTGTAAGCATATTTTATTTCATGGCTGCAATCACCATATGTAGTGATCTTCTATCCCAAGAAGGTAAAGTCTGTCACTACTTCAATTTCTTTCCCTTCTATTTCCCATGGAATGACAGGGATGGATGTTTTGATCTTGGTTTTTTTTTATGTTGAGTTTCAAGCTAACCTCTTTCACTCTCATCAAAAGGCTCTTTAGATCTTCTTCACTTTCTGCCAATAGCTGTTACTAATTTGTTGTTGGAGAATGGGAGAAGGGAGGGTGTGAGTGAAAGATACAGGAGAAATGACTGCAAATAAATAAGTGAGAATTGGGTAATTCCTTGCCACAGAAAGCAAGCCATCAGTTTTTCAAGACTTTTCAGTGAGCAGTTAGATCATTGCTAGTTTTTCCACAACTCTCTAAAGATAAAGTGAAAGCTTCATGCCATCTAATATATGTTACATTAGAAAAGTGCATTATGCTGCAGATTGGTGGGTCCATGGCCTTCATCATATTTTTCTGAAAGAAAAACACCACACATGAGTCTTCATTCTATGAATCTTCAACCATGAGTATTTCCGTTAGAGCTGTTTGAGCTGCATTTTCCTCTGTTATATTTATACAGTATTACCTTGCTTAAAGAGTATAATGTGTTCCACAGGATTGCTCTTTAAGTGAGTTTGCTCTTTAAGCGAAACACCATTGTAAATGACCAATTGTGTGTGTGTGTGGGGGGGGGGGGAATTGCAAACCCTGATTTATTTGTTAAGCGAGTTTTTGGTTGGTTTATTTGTTAAGTGAAGCGAACATTCAGAGAAAATTCTATTCTTTAAGCGAGTTACTCTTAAGCTAGGCACTCTTTATGCGAGGTTTGACTGTATATGCCAGGGCTGTTTTGTATTTGGCTATTAGGCTAGTTGAACTCCTGTGTTAACTGAGCTTCTGTCCAGCAGTAGATGGGAAGAAGTTTGGATTTCAAGCTTGTCCAATGAGCATAATTATCCTTTCTTGTAATGTAACACATTCATGGTTATGCTTTTGGAATAAAAGTCAGTTTTATAAGAGATATTTTCATATTGGAATGGAAAAGCTTGTATAACTGTCCAGACAACGTTAGCAACAGTAAAAGAAGATAGACAAAAACAGTGAGTAGTAGAGGAAAACAATCACAGATAAAGGAGCAGCCAGATATATTGAATTTAAAAGTGTAAGCATTAATGTTTAGAACACAATTGAAAAATTATGCCAATGTATGTGTCAGTCAGTTTGAATTTTAGCTGCTTGTATATTTCAGTTAAGAAGACTGAATCTTTGTCTTCCAGTGAAGATGAGTTTATCCAGCCTTCAGTGGGTTCCATTAAAGTTTGCAACATTTTCGGGGTTTGGTGTTCCTGATTTGATGTTATGTTCAACTGATTTCTGCCTTTTTCTTTTGACAATTAAAAAAAATCCAAGCTGCTGTATCTGGTAACTGATTAATACTCCATTGTCTATCTTTTAAGAAACCCTTAATAGTAGTACAGTAATTGAGGATGATTCAACTGGAAGACCAAAATATCTTGTAGTCCAGCATATGGAAAAGCACAGGAATATGAGTTTGAGTTGTTACCATGTTGAGCAAAAAGAATACTCACTGACCTCTTTGTTGTCATTGGTTTTGTCTGTCTGCAACAAGTCACCTCAATAATAATAATAATAATAATAATAATAATAATAATAATAATAATAATAATAATAATGATGATGATGATGATGATGATGATGATGATGATGATGATGATGATGATGATGATGATTCAGAAATTATTCCGGGTTGAAAAGATTTTTGTGGAAGAAACTCTGCTCAGGGAACACCCAAATGAGTCTCCTTTCATGTCCCCAAGAGCTGGGACAGAGACGGGCGCTCAATCCATCATGCACTATCTGGGTCTCTAACTGCTGACTTGCCAGCCTTCCAGCTAACAAGGTGAGCTTCTTAACCACTGGATTTAATCCATAAAAATCCATTTTAAAAAATAGTAGATATTGTCATCATATTATCTGCACAAAATTTTCATTGATTATCATTTTCATTCTTTGTGAAAAACACACACACACACACACACACAGAGCTTTGTCCTTTTGTAGTGGAAGGAGAATATTTGTCATATTAAATCCAGTTACTTGCTGTCTTTGTCACAGTCATGCACCAACTGTAGTGGGATTGTTGAACATCATTTCCAGAAATGTGCAAATGAAGAGGGTAATCTATATATCTAGGATTTAAACTTTAAAGATGCCTGAAAATACATGTAGAAAATGTAGATGCAATTGATAGATTCAGTTTGAATTGTTAAGTCAAAATCAGTGCAAAATGGATTCAGTGATTGCTTATACTGGGTATTATTTGATTATCCAGGTGCTCACTGAAGCAGTGACAGTGCTGTATCTTTTTTAGCCAATAAAGTGAAGAACTCTTTGCTGTGACACGGTCAGGAAAGTGGGAGACACCCATAACAGTTTAGGATTATGTTGGCTGCTGTTTCTTTAGCTGCAAGGAAGCTTTCATGATTCTCAGATTTCAGTATTACTTCTCAAACAGTTCCTTGTGTAACTAGATCAAGATACTGTAGCAGGAAGTAGACCAAATTTGGATGATGGGTGTATAATGGGGTTGTGTAATCACAGGACTGACATACTTCTGTTTAATATTATTTCTCAATAATGTGCAGCTGAGATACTTTATCTTTTGCACAGGTAGCATTTTTAACATCATATTCATTACCTAAATGCATTCTTATTTGCCTGATTACTTAGAAATTCTTGGTGTTTGTTTCTCCTGCCCTTTAACTTGTATTGAAAATGGGATCATTTATTGTAATTTTTAAGAGAAGCCTAACTAATTTGGGTAACTTATTTGAGATTTCCCATGCCTAGTCAATTTTTTGCCACCTCCAAAAGTGCTGTAATTATTTAGCTACAATGTATAAAAACAGACAAGTGTGAATGAATGAACAGATCTCCAAACATATTTAAGACTTCAGTGTCTCTGACATTCTTCTTCCATGTCTAGGTCAAACATTAAACTGCCAGAATGCAGCCAACTTTGGTGAATTTATTCACAAGTTCCTTTTGCCTGGCTGAGCGTAAGAAAGATTAGCCAACACAAGGTTGCCATTGCCCATGATATGACTGATTGTGGTTGAGAAATTCAGTGGTACATTGCTTAAAGAGCATAATGTGTTCCATGGGATGGCTCTTTAAACAAGTTGCTCTTTAAGCGAAACACTTGGAAAAAACACCACCGCTCCCATTGTAAGTGACCGATTGTGACTTCTGGTGGGGGGATTGCAAATCCCGATTTAGTTGTTAAGTGAGTTTTTGTTTGTTTTTAGTTGTTAAGCGAGGGCGACCATTTAAGCTAGTTAGTCTCTAAGTGAGGCACTCTTTATGCTAGCTTTTACTGTACTACAATCTTCAAGGAGGCTGTCCTTGCCATTGTACATATTTTAGTTCAGCGATGGCTGAATTAAAATCCTCTCTGAAATTTTGGGGTGAGGCATTCCCTTCATTTTTATTTGCAACCCAACCACAGTTCTACTGCTTAATTATGCTGTTTATTAAACAAGTCATTATTATCTTGCAAAGGGAAAATCCTAAAACCTGTAATAAGCAAAACTAAGAATAGGGGCTTTCTCCTGCACTTGAAATTTTTGGTAAATTCTGATAAAAATTTGAAATTAAATAAATTCTTATCCATTCCTAGCTGTTACTTCTCCCTTATTTGAATTTTACAAATTTTTGCAAACTGCTTTTTTAAGATGCATTCTCATCTGTCCCTAAATACCATATTTGCTGGTTTATACGACATGCTCCCCCCCTTAAAATATGCTTGAAAAACAGAGTGTGTCTTATAAACAGGTAACAGCCCCCCATGCTGGTGTGGTTTGGCAGCTGCTGCTGACTGTTAGGAGGCCCTTGCCATCATGCAATGGGCACTGCCGCAAAGCCTGATCCCTGCCTTTGCCACTGCTCAACAGACACCAGTGTTGAGGTTGGGGAGTGTGAGAGAGCACCCTGTACATGTGCAGACACCAGATGGTCAGGTAATGATGTCATTACATTAGCATAGGAGAAACTGCCCCATTTCTGCACTCCTGGCTGGAGTAAGCTTAGTGATATTTTAACTCCAGGAGCCAGGGAGGCTGGGATCCCGCTCTTGCTATTGCCTGCCGGGTGGTAGTGAGGGCAGGGAAATTCTGGTGGATGGAGAGGATTGGCAGTTGCAGACTGCTTTTGCTTGGCTCCTGACCTTCCAGGCTTGTGACAACTACCATCAGTGATGACTGCATCTGGGCCATGGAGGTGTGTGGGATGGGTGGGTGTGAGAGTTGCTTGAAAATAGCCCTTTCCTGCCAAAGTTGGATGATAGCAAAGGTGGGATCCCAGCCTCCCTGGGTCCTGGAGTTAAAATGTCACTTAGCTTACTTCAGCTGGAAGTGAGGAAACGGTGCTGTTTACCCTAATGTAATAACATCATTGCTGAGCTACAGGGACAATGGGGCACCTTTCAGTTACAGTTTTTGTAAATATAAATAACTATAAAATTAGTACAATAAATCATTTTTGAAATTCATGAAAAATTTTAGAAAATTCTTTTTTCCTTAAAAATGTGTTTTACAAATGAGGTGCATCTTATACTCCAGTGTGTCATATAAACCAGCAAATACGGTAAAACTCAATTTTATATTTTTTGTTACAGAAAAAATATTTTGAAATTTGTTTATACCTGCATTTATGATTAAGTAACAATGCTTAGATGGACTGCTTAAATCAAGAGATGCACACCGGCTGTTTTATATTCACTCCTTGAACTCGGTTTTTGGAAGATTATGGTCAGAAATCTATGGAACTCAGCAGAAGTGACCACCAATAGGCTATGTCCATGATAGCAAACCTTGGCACTCCAGATGTTCTTCAACTTCAATTCCCAGAAGTCCAAGCACCCTGTGAATCTACACGAATGGGTTTACTGTGATTCTTCCAGCCCATGCTGTCCTCGTCACTCCCGGAAGCAGAAGTAAAACACACACGTATGAGCGTGTTTTACTTCCGCTTCCAGGAGCAATGAGGGAAGCACGGGAAAGATGAATTGCAGTAAACCCATTCATGTGGATTCACAGGGTACTTGGGCTTCTTGGAATTGAAGTCCAAGAATATCTGGAGTGCCAAGGTCGGGCTATGCATTTCTTGCTGACAAATGGATTATATAGTCTGAACAGGTTGTTTAGATGATGTTTTCCTGTGTTCCAAGTTAGTGCACTGTAGCTTCTTAAGCTTCAGATAGGAGACTGTGGCAGCTTAGTGGTTAAGATGCTGAACTTCACAACAAGAAGGTCGGCAGTTCGAGACCTGAGTGCTGCATGAAGAAGTGAGCTTCTGTCTCTGTCCCAGCACCTGCCAACCTAGCAGCTCGAAAGCAAGAAACTGCAGGTAGATAAATAGGTACCACTTTGGTGGCAAGGTAAATGACAGTGTCTAGCCATGCCTGCCACATGACTACATAAGTGTCTGTACATGCAGACAGCACTGGATCTTTGGCTATAAACAGATATGAGCATTCACCCTAGAGTTGGATATGACTGGCTTTCATGCAAGGGCAACCTTTATCTTACCTTTACCTAAGCTTCAGATACTCTTGTGATGAGTGCAGAATGTCATCTCTACGGCATATGTTGTCCAATGTGGATTATTAAAATAAATAATTGAATGATCTTCTTCCACACTTTTTAATTACATGTTGCCAGCAATGGACTTTTAGTGTTTATGGAATGTTCACCTGCACAGCAGCATCTCAGATGGCTAATCTATACCTCATCTCTCATCTCTTTCATCTGATCACTCACTAAGTGTTGGAATTTAGTTTGTCACCTTCCTCCCAAACTGCTGAAACTCTGGACTGGTGATGCATAAATACTTGACAGAAATGGTTCTAACTATTAATGTTGTCTGGCTCTAGTGATGTTTCTGTTAGCAGTGTAGAAATTTTTGTGTCCTAGTATATAGATGAATCATTTGAAGAATTGCTAATACAGGAGAATGCAGTGGTAGCTCTGTCAATTGAAATGTAGTTACTAGATAGACAAATGTTCTTCAGATGTTAAGCATAATACACAGTGTCCTCAAATGTGGAGCAGAATGTTTCCAGTACAGTAGTTTATAGCACTGTTTATGCTGATATTACATGCAGTGTTTGCAGTGCTGTCAGCTCTTATGTCAGTAATAAGTTAGTTTAAAGGAAAATATTGCTTTCAGAATTATATAAAAATGAGCAAGGTTTCTCCAAGGTGTTCATTATTTCTTGGGCAGATCTGATTTATAATATATTTATGATCACCCTAGACATCCTAGAAACCTTTAAGAACATTTATTTTCCATCTTTTAAGTACTAATTGCTGCAGGTATATAGAAGAAATAACTGTTTTGTTACAGTCTGTATATCAAATAGTTGTGAACATTATAATGTAGCCCTTTCCCCTATGGCATATGAAAAGTGTAGAATTCCTTTTGCTTTTGCTTTTTAAAGGCCTATGGTGGAGTACCGTTCTTTTTCCTAAGTATCTGGTTTTGCTTATCAGCGTTTTAGGTTTTGTTGGCCTGAAATAATTAATAGCTCAATCAGACTTTCAGTTTCTATATGGAATGACAGAAGTAGAGATCAGATTACATAGATACTAGCGGTAATAGTTGCATGTTTGTTCTTAAGAGGTAGGAATGCCACTTCTGCTTAAGAATTACTTAATACGTGCCTCTGTCTCTCTGCTTGATGTAAAACACACAGGGCAGCAGAAAACAAACATCAAAACTACGACAAGAAGACGTGTGTGTGGAACTGCCATTTGTGTGCAGGCTTCACATCATTCCCCATTTTGCAACAGTTCGTACTGTTTAAACGACATCCCAAAGGGGTTTTGATGTGCTAGTAGCAGTTGATGTGTGTGTGGCACAAAGAACATGTTTGACAACAACTTGAGCATACCTGGATCTCACTGTGAGTGCTAAAAGGCCAGAGTGTGGGATAACTGTGGCCAGTTAATGTTCCCAGCTGAAGAGACCTGGAGAAAAACCATCCTCCAATGAAAAAACAGTGTAAGCAAAAACTTTGTTAAGCAGACTCTGCTGCAGGAGTTATCAACCTTTTAAAGCCAGGTCCTGTGTCGCACTGCCTCAGACAGCTTCAGGGGCCATACAGCCATTTTGCCCTTCCTGCACTACATGACACTTTCTGGGATGGTGGAGGCAGTTTGGAGAGCACATGAAATGGTCACGTGGTCCGCATCCGGCCCATGGGCCAGAGGTTGAGAATCCCTGCAAGAGCAGCTTGGTTTTCCTCTGACTACATGCACAGAGAATGTGGTGGATTGTTTTATTGTCTAACTCTGAGTTACATCCATGAAGAGGGAAGTGAAAGGAGAGAAATTAAATATATGAACAGTGGATTGTAGAAATGCCATGGCAGTTGCAATCAGTCTTTTGAAGAAAGCTTGTGGTTTTTGTGATGGAGGACATATGTCATATTAGTAAAGGTCAGTGTTGGAATCCTTTCAATTACAGCAGAGGTAGCCAACTTGTAGAATAATTTGTGGAGAGAAAGGAATGGAAATTCAACATCAGTCTTAGCCTGAGAAATGCTCCTTCTTCTTCTTCTTTTTTTGGGGTGGGTAGGTGGGTTTACTATAGTTCTAGTTCACTTCGGGTTGTAGGCTGAGGCAGTTTTTGGTGTTGCAGGACAAAAATAATAATAATGTTTCTCATTTCTGGTCTTAGCCGGCATACTCAGTGATGAGAGGCCAATAGAGTTACAACCTGAGAACATCTGGATGACCAGATGTTTCCTTCCTGTGATTTACAGATTATGCTGATACCAAAAAGAAAATTAATAATGACAATAGAATCCCATCATGAGCGATTGCCCATCATGAGCAACCCACCCAGCCAGCGGAAGGAGGAACACCTGGGGAGGGTGTTTAAAAACTGCTTGCTGCCAGACACTGGCCCCTTACCCACCTGGCCAGATGAAGGAGGAACACCTGGAGAGGGCCAGTGTCTGTTTAAAAACTGCTGGATGCTGGCCCCTTACCCACCTGTCCAGAGGAAGGAGGAACAGCTGGGGAGGGCTGGTTGCTGATTCAGGAGATGATGGTTCCTTTGCCACAGTTGCCAATGTATGTGTTGGTCTTTTACGTTTTATTGTACTGTTACCTTTAATTGTATTGTTATATTTTATTGTACTGTAATGTTTGATATGTTGTGATTTTTGTGAGCCACCCTGAGTTGGCATATGCTGAGTGGGTGGCATACAAATTGAATAAATCAAATCATTTGATGAAAGCTTTTATGCTGTCTTTGGTAGCCTTGATGTAACTCAGTACTGCTGTGCTTACTGTATCTTTGAAATTTCTAGATATCTTTCTTTAACTTGAACGGAAGCCTTGTGGTAAATGATAATTTCTCTATGGATGATCTTATTCCAGAAATAGTTGTAAATTGATCAGTACAAGAGGACTCCTGTCACACATACCAGCAGCTTTTTAAAACCAATACAGGTTACAGGTTAAATGCATTGTGGCACATCACTCAGGTGAAATGTATGGGAAGAAGAGGAGATGGGAAGCAGAAGGGAATGGAATGATCAGAAACATTGTAGGCGGATAACTATTATGAACAAATGATATTTGACAGAAAAGGGATTTCTCTAAAGCACAGTCTTTTCAGATCAGAACAATTCATTGATGGAGAAGTTAGTTCAGAACCAGCCAGACCTAGCACTGTTACAGGAAGAGACTTTTGATGTATTCCCCTTCTGGCTGGATTTATTCACCACACAGCTAATGCAGCTCTTTATTATAGAAAACTTACACCCCACTGCAAGCTGTGATAATAATATTACAGTGACTGGCTGCATTAATAAAGGTGGTGAGATTCTATCTTTGAAAGCCGTGGTCAAAATGAAAATGTGTGATAAGGATGCTCACATTTGAGCCAATTACAGCTGTGAAACAGCATGTCCCTCATTGCTTGCATGGCTCTGCAGAGAGAAGACTATAGGCCCAAATGTTGCCAGGAATCTCCAGGGCTGGTTAGCAGGAAAAGAAAGAATTACTGTTAACTCCAGTTACCTTGTTCTTGGTAGATGAAGGCTTTCTTTAATCTGCTCTTCCTTGGTTATTATAGGTCAATCAGACAATCTGTGAGGCGGACTGCTGGTATATAACTTTGCTCAAAGCCAGATGGAGAACAATACAACTGTTGGTTTGCTAAAGGAGCATTTCAGAAAGCCACACAGATTTAGTCTTATACAAGCAGACAGGTAGATTTTTAAAAATCATGTCAGAAGCACACAAAGATGGTCTCTGGGTTGAAAGGATTATTTGCTGGAGGAAAAATCCACTCAGGAGATGCCCAAATGAATCTGCTTTCATGTTCCCAAGATCTTTCCCCACCAAAGTGGTCCCTATTTATCAACTTGCAATTTCTTGCTTTCGAACTGCTAGGTTGGCAGGAGCTGGGACAGAGATGGACACTCATTCTGTCATGCAGTACTTGGGTCCTGAACTGCCAACTTGCTGACCTTCCAACTAACAAGGTGAGCTTCTTAACTACTGAACCACTGCAGTCCCTAACAAGTTGATAAGGATCTTCCTGTGTTAACAATTGGAAATTTTAGAAAGCAACTTAATCTAAGTTAGCAGGGTTTGTAATGTTTTAATGAACTGAATAGAGGTGTGTGTATGAAGCGTCTAGTCTTTATGTTATTTATTTATTTATGAATGAACCGCCCATATAGGATATTTTCCTATTCTGGATGGTGTACAATGATTGAAATATTACAAATATAACAAAGTCCACAACCATAAACAATAATAAAACAATAAATAATATACAGTAAACAGTAATCAGTCAACATACAGTGTTGGTGAGGTCTGAGGCATGGTCATACTGCAGATTAAACAAACTACTGCTTGGCTATAGGGAGGATGTCAAATATATGATGGCTATTCCTAATCAGAATGTATTAAAATATTTTGGAAAAAAATGAGGCTGGAACAAGAAAATTTGCTGCAGATGCAAATAAAATGCTTCATTCCCAACTCCATGTACAAAATCTTTTTACTATTGCCGTTTATAGTTTCTTCTCAACTCTAGTGATGGGCTAACAACTTCTACTGTACTGAGAAGATCTGAAGTTCATTTGCTGCTGTGATAATTTCTATTTCCAGAGAGTTAATTTAAAAATTGATTTGCTAGCTAAAGGTTGAAGTTCATTTTATTTCTTCAGAACATGGATCTCCAGACCAGGCCCTTGATTGAATTGTTTCCAGCTTGCTCCTGGTCACAGGTAATAGTTATTAATGTCGATTCAAATACAGGGAGTTTTGATAGACAGTTAAATGTGGGAGACTAACGCATGGCAGATAGTAATGCATTCCAACAGTGAAGGATGGGAGCTTAGATAAAAGACAGTATGAGAATGGAGAATGCAATTTAGGTTTTGTATATGCGAGAACAGTACTGGAACAGCTAAGGAAAAAGAATACAGAACAAGGGGTAAATTGGAATGCAAGACTAAAGAAATTTGGAAATAAATGAGAGTTTAAATGGAATATGAGAAAGAGTGCTCCAAACAAGACCTGAATTTATTGTGGAAGTTTTAGGAGGTTAGACAATACATTTTGTACTTTTCAGTAGATATATTTTCTCCTTCAGTGTAAACTTTTCAGAAAAATAAGATGATAACATTAGGTATATTTTCTATAATAATCAATTAGAGGTTTTTGCCCTGCCTTCAGGAACTAAGAACTGTAGGAAAATTTTGAGACAGTCAGTCAGATATTCATACTACAGACAGTCAGTCAGATATTCCCAACCACTGTGGTTTGAACTTCCAAGGGGTTGTTGATTCCTCCAGCTTTTCTTAACTATTCAAGCATCTCTTCATTGCATGACCAAATAGCAAGGTTGGATTTAGTGAGTTCAAGGTTTGCCATCCCTGGAAAAATAATCACTAAATAATATGTAACCAGTACTAACCATAAGATTTGGTTTGGACCATGATTTTGTCATTCAGAAATCAGCCTAATCTGAGGCTACCAAATTTGGCTCAGTTCAGAACGTCAGTTTGGAAATCCCAGTCATCTTGGTTTTCTTTGGAAATTTGCAAATGGATATTCTTCTTCTTTTATGTCTCGATCAAACCCTGAGCTGCCAAAATGAAGCCACTTTCTTGGCTTTGTCGTTGGCCAAACATAAGTCCTCATCAGTGCATGTTTCTGGCATTAGTTGGCAGACCAGTAAATGAGCTGGATTCTATCTCTCCACATTCACACAGCATGGTGTTGTCTGCCAGAAGGCTCTACTTGAGTACATTGGTCTTACATTTAGGCACCCCAATCCTCAATCTATTCAGAGTCCTCCAAGTGGCATAGGGAAGGTTGAGTTTCTCAGCTATATCCTCCTTTAGTGTTGTTGTTCCTTGTACAGTGAGCTCCTTCCTCCATCTTCTAATTTGATTTTGCTCTTGTGTACTCAAGAATGTTTATTCTTGCTATAAACCTCTTCCTGGATCTAAGCTGATGGACTTGAGGCTGATGTACACAATGTGGATGGTTGAGTTCCTAATTCATAGTTTGTGAGTTTCCTGATGGTATTGAATACAGGTAGTGCTGCTTAAAATCAAGTGTCCTGTCAAATGTCACGCCGAGGTATTTTGGTGCTGAACAATGCTGCAATCAGTTCCCTTGCTGGACAGATACGTGCTCCCCCCCCAATCGGAAACACTGCTGCAAATAGTGGTGGGCACATTTGCACAAGCATGGGCATATTTATAGGTGTCATAAATACACCCACTTTGGTTCAGGGGTCATCGCCATGGGCCAGATGGAATGGCATCATGGGCCAGGTCTGGCCCATGAGGCATAGGTTGTGAACCCCTGCCTTAAGACATAAAGAAAGTGATGGGGGGGAGGGAATCCTTTCTGTTGTTATCTTTGACATGCCTACAAAGTTTCACCATGTGGTCCATCACCTTTTTTATCTGGAATCTTAGATCTAATTTCCATATTGTATATTAACATTTCTCTGCTGAATTTGTGTATGTAAATTAGCTATTTTTATTTGTTTTTGTACTTTGTTGTAAGCCTCTCTATGAGATCCCTGAATTGAAATACAGAGAAGTGAATGTCTAAAATAAATAAAACATTGAAATAATGGAAGGCATCGGGCAAGGCTATATTTTGGGCTTGAACTATTCAAATTAACTCATATGTGGAGGTTTCTAAGGAGCCACAAATGACAAACAATGGCGTTTGCGGTTGGAAGGATCAGTAAAAATATGTGGATTAATAATATTTTGTGGATTTATTTGCATTTCAAGGAACTTTTTTCTTTTTAGTAAAAGCATATGATAAAGCAATTTCCTGTTGAAGGACATTGAAGAAGAAGAAGATATTTAAAATAAATTAAATAATTGTCTGGCTTTCATATGAGAACACTTAATCTTTTTCAAGTATTACAATTTCTAAGGGGTAAAGTAATGTAATGGAAGCAGCAGGATTAATTTGGCTCCACGCTCTGGGAAAAAATGATAGAAAGAGGATTTTCCTTGGAGAAGATACTTGAGCAGCCACTCAAACAAGATTAATTTTCAGGCTTTTATTTGCTATTAAGGGACATTACGAAGATGTATTTGCTATGTATAGTACCCTACATATAATGCAGAAAACAAACATAAAGCATGAGTGAAAATTGTTCTTGCTTATTTTGGTCTGTTCCTCTGCTTTAATGAATAACTCATAGTAAGCCATTAGCCTTAGATTTTTATCATTTGGATTAGAACCACTAATTTAAAACAGAGAGTTTTCTATCACATAAGGAAGTGTGTCAATTTTACCTCCATCCGAGGAATCTAGTCTCACTGAATAAATGAAACTGGAAATTAATAGATGAAAATGAATGAATGATCTGTCTACCCTCATGGAGATAAAATAATACAGTAGTTAATGTTTTAGTGGATATCAGAGGAAGAATGCACATTGGCAAGTTAAGATTGGTGAACATTTCATTTCAGATATTTCACTATTAAAATTACCATAATTTGAATGTGGGGTAAAGTGAAACTGCCAGATTTCTTCTATTCCCTATTGTGACGATCAATGCCTGTACATTGGTTTTACCGTGTCTACAAATATGGTTCCAGAGAATATGGACAGTGAGAGAAACAACCTGAGGATGATGGGATTAATAATGGGAATTCATAGGTATCTGACATATTCTCACTTCAGGTTGAGTGCTAAACCATAGACTAGATGTGCGTACCTAAACCCAGATCTATTAATGGCTCTTTCTGGCCTTAATGTCTAAACTTTTCTGTTTGTTCTTGGGTCCTTTTTTTCATGGGTAAGACATTCATTAATCCTAATGATTGGAAGTTTATGATAATACGACAAAAACGATAGAGAACAAGTGCACAAGTAACATCTTTTGTTAGGTCTCATAAATGGTAAAAACTTGAAAAATGTAATGATAAGAACTGGAAAAAAGATACTGCTTAAGTCCTGATTTAAATAACTGGGTGGATCATACAGAGACTAGCCATGCTATCTGTGGATTCTAAGGGGTGAGCTGGGCACCTTGGGAGGGCGTTGGACAGGAAGTGATGTTCAACGCCTATTGGGGAGTTGGGGAGAGAAATCCCATACATTCCTGCCTGCCTCTGGGGTGTGCCAGTCACTGGGGTGCACCAGGATGTGTCCCTGTATCCCTCTGGGCCAGCACACCACTGGGGATTCTGAGAGTTAGTCCAAAGAAGTTACATATCCTATGAGTATTGGGCTGAATACTGAGGTGGGTGGAGAGAAAAAAACCTATGTGAAAAAAGAAGTATTAGCTAAGGAGAGAAAGAGGACCGTAGAGTGTAAATGTGACTAATTTGTTTTTAACCCTCATAAAAGCTGAATAAATACGAGAGAGCCAGAGAGCAAGTATGAAAGCAATAAAATTGGAAGAGAGGAGACATTGGTGTGAAGGTGAATGTAATGGATTTCTACCACTGTATCAGCTGAATGAATAGCAGGGTGGGAAGAGAGACAGAGAAAAAGAGAAAACTGTGTGAAATAAACAATCTGAAGGGGGTGATGACAAGAAATACAATAATGGGTTAAGAGTAGGACTTGTGGAGGTTTTACCCAGGAAAGTTCGCACATAGTTAGAAATGATTTGATTAAACCTAAATAGGAGCAAAGGTCAGGCTCTATTAGGATATCTGGACATGCTTCTGTCCAGAAGTTTGAAATTTTCAAGATTCTGTTCCACATGCCATCATCACTAGCAGTTAATTTAATGGGCACACATGAAATAATGTTTTCGGTAGTAGCACCTGAGTTGTGGAGTGCCCTGCCAAAATAATTCTGTCTTTATTTGTTTCAAACAGGCAGTCAAAACTATAATATGTAATAGTGGTACTGTATTGGCTTTTAGAACTGTTCATATCCTGCTTTGAACAACTTTCTCTGCTTGATTTTTATATTGTGAATTCATTGTAAATCACTTGCAGGGTTCATTTAAAAATACTTTTTTGTGTGCTTATAAAAACATGATTAATGAAATAATTACAAAAAGATTTTGACTTTAAATACAAACAATTATGAATAGGTATATAACTTTTTTCACAATTGTAATGTGCAACGATGTTATTATCTCCCTCTCCATTTACCTTCTTTTACTATATTTTATCTACTGCTTTATAATGGGAGAGTTTTTCTGAGGCTTGTGAAAGGGAAAGTGGAAAAGAAGTGAGGGTTTCTCTGAATAGGGCTCAAACATTATCTCATTTAGTCATGCCAACAATCCTGTACAAAACAACCCTACAAGGTAGGATAATTATGCAGTGCCGTGCATTTCATGTCAGGACCAAAATATATATTGTAGGTATTTTATCCATAGTGGTGACATTTATATGTGGCTGAGGCAGTCTTTTGCATCTGAGAAATAAGTGTTACAAAGGAAGAGTATGTTTACAGCCTGAAGACATATCATGAAACAAAACAAGTTATCTTGAAAATTATGGGAAGTGAGAAAAATATTCTCATGTGGCAATCACAAACCATAAATATATAAGGAATTCCCTTTCCAGTGATTGGCTATGTGTAATATATGTTTGGGTATTAACTGGGGAGTCTTCAAAATCTTAAATCCAGCAGTCAAAGCATGAAACAATCCTGAATCTCAATTTGACACATATCTGTTTACAATGTGGATGATTTTGTGGAGTCCTACACACTACTATTTACTCTCAGTGTAAAACTATTAAAATTTTCACCTAAATAAATTGGTACTTGATCCTTGTTTTCAAACCCGTGCACTGTGGTTTTATGTATGTGACTACTGTCATAACCCATAGACTTGGACATAGAGTTCTTGTTTATGGAACACTCCCAATGGAAAAAGTGGAGAAGTCCCTTGTTGAAGAGTTCTTCTTTTTACTGTAGTGGTCTGAAACTTTTATTAGAGGGGTGACCCTCCAAACCAGTGTGGGAGGTATTGTGGAAGTTATGGAATGAAGAAAAAATGGCAAAAAATAGTTTTCCCTCCTGCTCTTCCAGCAGGAGCTCTCACTATAGCCCATGAACAGAAAGATTCATTTTATATTAAGACAGTTTCTACATACAGTCAAACCTCGCATAAAGAGTGTTTTGCTTAAAGAGTAACTCGCTTAAAGAGCAGAATTTTCTCTGAATGTTCGCTTCGCTTAACAAATAAAACCAACCAAAAACTTGCTTAACAAATAAATTGGGGTTCACAACCCCCCACCCCACAATTGGTCATTTACAATGGTGTTTTGCTTAAAGAGCAAACTCGCTTAAAGAGCAATCCTGTGGAACGCATTATGCTCTTTAAGTGAGGTACCACTGTAGTTCCAAATATTTAGAGAATGAAGATTATATCATTTTTGGAATGCAGATCATTTAGTTAATTTTAAATGTAGTTAACCTACCTTTAGTGAGTTAGGTATTTGGAGTCAGAGGTTATGAGTTTGAGTCCCCACTTTGCTTCCTAGAAGTGAAAGATATTATTGTCCTTTCCAGCAAGTCTTGTTTTCTTGTGACATGCCTAATGTACAACAGACTTGCTAAGAGTACATATAAAATCTCTAGCATCTACAATGTTGGTTGGGAAAAAGTCTTGCTTGATGCCTTGGAGGTCTGCTTCCAAGCCCGTGTAGAAAAGATTGAGATGGATGGACCAATATGCTAACTTTCTATACGACAACTTAATACGTTTCAGAGTAATTTTACCATTACTTATACATTTCAGTTTACTAATCTATACTTTTTGGAATTTTTGTCAGTTGTCTTGAAACCCTACTGTCTCTCTCTTTCTGACTGTCTCTCCTTTCAGAGACTGGTGAGACATGAAGATCTTAAATAAACAAAGACTAATTGGCTGTCGTGGTCTTGAGTTTTAGAAAGGAGTGACTTTCCGTGCAAAGGCATGAAATGCAGCTAGAATACAGAACAATCCAGTAAAGCACTCCTAATATCAGCCTTATCAGCCTCTATGTACGAAGAGACAAGCGGATGGTTTGTGTTCGGAGAGTTCAAATGCGCTGTTAGATGTGATCTTTCCCAAGGCCCAAAATGCTGTGGGCATTTTGATCTAAGCACATCACAAATAAAACCTTTGAGTTAAGTTCCCGTTGCATGGCCGCAGCTTCAAAAGAAGACAAACAATAACAAAAATATCCGTTCCCTTTTTCCCCTCCCTCGCAGTTCAGTCTAGCCAGCCCTCGTTCTCTGCTGCTTAAGGCTATAGTTACAGCAGTTAACTTTTTTAAAAAACAGGGAAACAAGGAATTAATGTGCATTAAAGAAAGCCTTCTTTGTACTAAGCACTCTACAATATAGTGTTTTTAAATGTCGGAAAATATGTTAGCAGGAAAGCCTAGGCTGTAATTTAGATAACAACCCTGACAATGAGCTAGCTTGTTAATTGTAAAGACTTGTGGAGAGCTGCCAGCTACAGTTTCCTTCTTTTTATAGCCTAGGATGAATTTCCCTTGTAAGACAGTGAATGAAGTGACATTTAGATTTTTATACTATATTTTGGAATCTTTCACATTGTTACTTCGCTCACATTTGACAGGCATTTTTCTAATGCTAAAAGAAACCCAACTGGCCTACTGGGTGGTCCTGGGAGAAAAACAGACAAAAAAGTGTCGTGGATTGCATGTTGATGCTTTCGACCTCATTGTAAGCCCTCTTTAAAACCAAGAATGCCGGATGCAAAAACAGGGCTGCCTCGCCAAATTGCACATCGTGAGACCGTTCTAGAAATTGTGGTTGGTGAGCTACGTGTTTCAGCTTTGTACTTCAGATGATTTCATACTACTTGCAGTAATGTTATGTGCTCAAAATGTCAGACTTTATGCTGTACCCTTCAGTAAAAGCAGACGTAAGCAGGAAGAACTGGGTTTCTTTGATCTGCTTGGCAGGATTTGGTTTCAGGAATGTATGAGGAAGGGGCATCCCCCACCCAAAGATTGGTTGAACAAATGTCTTTAATACACAACTTATCAGCTCTGATCCTCCTTGATTTGACTCAATGTTCCTCACATTTAGTATGCCTTTATTAGGAAATAATGAATCAGCCTCCCCCCACCCCAATTCCCACCACTTCTGCATGCTTTTCACTATTAAGTCCACCCATGCTATTTCTGCAATAATCTACAACTTTAAAAATACAGTGGTACTTCGGCCAATGTAATTAGTGTGTTCTCCAGGACATTTCTTACAGCAAAAATTACTTTAACTGAATTTCCCATAGGAATGCAATTCCCCATAGGAATGTATTGAAAACCAAAATACATTAACCAAAATGCAGTTTCCCATAGGAATGTATTGAAACCCAGTTAATCTGTTCCAAAAAATATTCTGTAAACTGAGCCACTATTTCCTATGGATCTCCTTTTGTTATGCAATTTTTATCTTAACCAAGCCATTTGTTAACCGGCATTCCTTTGTACATTAAATGTTTATTTAAAATGTGCATTTGTTTAAACATTTACACTGAAATTTTAAATGCACATTTTAAAAGCATTTTGATAGTTTTTTAAAAATTAGAAAGTGTTAACTGAACATTTCGGCATGATTAGTGTCAATGGATAACTAGGCTCTGATCAAACATTAGTCCAGAAGATATTGGCAATAGATTTTTTTGGTTGACTCATGGTTAAGGTTGACCAATATGCTTCTGCTTAACACCACCTTCCTTCTCTTGTCTGCAAGCAAAGATGAGCTGGATTTGTATGACCTGTTTCCTGTGATAAATTTGCTTTCTCAGGTTGCCTCTGAGGGAAAGAACTTGGCCTGTGGCCTTGGGGATGTGGCATGGTCCCAGAATGCTGCTAAAAGGAAGAGTACTTTGTACTTGGAATACCTTGGGAAAGGTCACCATAAGTTGTGACTAACATAATGGCATATCATTAAGAAGATCTACCAGCTTTTCCAGAGTAAGCCTGTGTTCTTTAGTCTTCATAAATCTGTGTATAAAGTTCTCAACCAAACAAAGAACTATCAACTTCATTCTTTTCACTAAAGAAGTTGATAAAGTGAGATTGATTTTAGATTTCTTGCCATATCAAAATAGTTCAGTTGTGCAGTAATTGGCACAGTTCCTTACACTGTCAACATTTATCTCCAAAATGGTGAAATTTAATTAGAACCTAGAACTGTACACACATAGTTTTTTTGTTGAATGAGACACAAACCCAGCCTTACTGACTCAACCAATGCTGAAGTATTTTGTTACTGAAGCTTATTGTGTGGAGTGGATAATTGCAGTTTCCGCTGATGATAAATACTTGTCCAAATTGGTGGAATGAGCTGAATTGTTGTTCTGACATTGCTGCTCTTTCATACTTAATTAGAAAGGTTAGTCTATTTATTTATCATATGATCCTGATAGGTGTTTAATTCTTAGTTGTTTTGTCAAAGTAGCTATAGTAGGACTACTGTGCTTCTCATCCCAAATTAAATTTCAGTTAAATAATAACAGTATTGTTCTAATTATACAAAACTAGACTATAGATTCATGTATCAATATTTGTAATTATGTCAAGTCAACATGTTAATTTCCTGTACTTAATTCATGTTTCCCTTTACATTTCATTTTTGTTTGAGTGTATTAATATTGTTGAATTTAAAAATGTTCTGGAAACAAATTACTCATAAATAAAAATATTGCTTAGAAGGCATTTATCCATTATTCTATTCTATTCTGTTCTATATTTGATTTATATCCCGCCCCAATCGCGAATTAGACTGTCCATTAGGACAGTCTAATTAATACTTTGCAAATAAGTAGATCGAAACAAAACCTTCCTTAAGATTTTTCATATACAGTAATACCTCATATAACATTAGTATCGAATAACACGAAAATCGCATAACATTAAGGAATCTGGGGGGAAGAATTGCATCGGATAACATTAAGATCCTATGGGATGCTTCAGATAACAACCGCTAAAGCCTGTGTGGTTACAATGTATCTCTATGGCTCCCATAGGATTTTAACATGCATCGGATAACACTAAAAATCATATAACACCAAGACTTGTGGAACCAGGTTTTAATGTTATATGAGGTTTGACTGTATTGGAAATTTTCAGTGCAGTTTTCTTGTAAAAAATATTTTCAAAAATTGTATTAATGGAATATACAAAAGTGGATGTACAGTGCTGAAAATAGCACACAGAAAGGCATATAGTAAGTTGGAAGTGTTTACATATATTCACACAGACTGGTTTTTTTTTTTAAGCAGACTGGTGCAGGAGTGTTTTGGAGTGAAATTGTGTTAGGAAACTTTTTTAATCATAAAAATTGCAGGAAGCTAAACAAACACCACCAGAAGCTAAACTGCTGCAGAGTAAAATATCTACCGTATTTGCCGGCGTATAAGACGACTGGGCGTATAAGACGACCCCCAACATTTTCACTCAAAATATAGTTTTTGTTATATACTCGCTGTATAAGACGACCCCCTTTTCCACACACCTTCCACACACCAAATAAAACGTAAAAGAACATCAGATTTGATTTCAACATGTTAATTTATATTCAAATGCTTATGACATGCATCTACGATTGGTGGAACCTTTGCAATGTGTCGATGGGGAGGGAGGTAGAATGGGCTTCTTAGACTGTGCTCCCCCTCCTTCTCCTCCTCATGCTCCCCGCAGTCTGTACTCTGCACATGCCTAGGAGCCAGGTTGGAACTCTGCACATGTTCTTAGCCACCCACCAAGTAGCAGAGGCTTTGGGCAGCAAAGGGACCCAGTGGAGGTTTTCTTTGCAAATATGGAGGTGGGGTGGTGTTTTATATCCAGTATTTCTGCACATGCCTAGGAGCCAGGAAAGGAAGTAAGGAAAGATGACAGAAATCAAAGCCCCCCCCCCCCCCAATTGTGACCAAAAAGGACTGGTGGTTTAGCAGTTAAGATACTGAACTTGATAACTGGAAGGTCAGCAGTTCAAGACCTGAATACTGATGGAGTGAGCTCCTGGCATATCTCCAAGCTCCTAGCAGTTCAAAAGAAAGAAATTTGCAAGTAGATCAATAGGTATCCCTTTGGTGGTAAAGGTAAACAGCGTTCTGTACACTCTAGTGTCTAGTTGTGCCTGCCACAGAAACATTTGCAGACACAGACAGTGCTGGCTCTTTGGATGTAAACAGATATGAGCACCAAACCCTAGAGACAGATATGACAGGCTTTTGAGCAAGGGTGACCTTTACCTTTACTTTCCACTGTCTAGTTGTGCCTGCCACATGACCACGGAAACATATATAGACAGTGCTGGTTCTTTGGCTATAAACAGAGATGAGTACCAAACCCTAAAGTCAGATACGACTGGCTTTTGAACAAGGGCAACTTTTACCTTTACTTTATGGCATCTAGTCATGCCTGCCACATGACCATGGAAACATATGCAGACAGTGCTGGCTCTTTGGCTATAAGCAGAGATGAGCACCAAAACCTACAGTCAGATACAACTGGCAAAGGAGACATCTTGACTGACCCTCCCTCAGCGACTCTCTTCTTGGCCCTTGGGAAGCTCTGGCTCAGTCCTAGCCTAAGCCCACTCCTCAGGGCTTTCTACATTACACTGGCCACCCATCTCACCCCCTGCCTCCCCCCTCCCCCAGTTTATGGCTTCAGGTGTTAATAGCCAGGATCAAACTAAAGAGCGAGAGGAGGAATATGAGGCAGCCATTAATTGCAAACCCACACACCCCAACCTAGGATAGGAAGGGGGGGGAGTGGCCTTAAGATATACCGGTAATTAGCTGTTTATTGAGAGTTTGGTTGGAGAGGCTAATTGGGGGGGGGGGGAGAAAATAGGAGTTGTAGGTGGATGGATGGAGAGGGAAATCAGTAACGTTTTCTTTTTTGCAAAACTTACTCTGCCTTGAGGACAGTTGAGGGAGAATCTTGGTAATAGCAAGAGACGATCTGAACAGCCAGGCCGGGGGGGGGGGAGGAATCCCTTGGTTTCATCTCCCTCGGCAGAAATTTCCCTTTCGCCTCTTGGAGGAAGGAACCAGCAGCAGCACAGCCCCTCCCCTTTGTTCCTCCTCCTTCTCTGCTGCCGAGGGGAGGGGAGGGGAGGGGGAGGAAGAGATCGCCCTTGTTCAAAGGGAATCACAAAAGGCCTCTCTCTCTCATACACACACACGCACGCGCGCACGACTGTTGCTCAGCCACGTCGGGTAGCGCCCCCTCCTCACAGCCGTGCGAGCTCTGCCTCTCTTCCCTCCCCCCTTCGCTGCTCCTGGGCGGGAGAATCAAATGCTGTCAGCAACCTTCCATTCCCCCGGCATGGAGGAGCGAAGGGGGGGGGAAGAGACACAGAGCCCGCACGGCTGTGAGGAGGGGACGCTGCCCGGCGCGGCTTTGCAACAGTCGCCACCGCTGCCCACAAGCAAGCCCTCGGCCCCGGCGACGCTGCTCTTGGCAATGCAGGCTGGCAGAGGAGGAGGAGGAAGCGGCGGCGGCCACAGAATTAGCAGCACCAGCACCCTCCACAGCGGGGATAGGGAAAGCTCCAGCGGGAAGCCACGCAGGGCGGTGGCTGGGCAGCGGGTGCTGCTGCAGAACAGAGGGGGAAACGGGGTGGCTCCCCGCATGGCCTCTTCTCCCCCCCCCTTCGCTCCTCCACACATGGCCGGAGCTGCTGCCGACAGCCTTCAATTCCCTCAGCATGGAGGAGCGAAGGGGGGGAAAGATGCCATGCGGGCGGTTGCTCCGCCCCTGCTTGAAAGGCCGATCCGAAGGCATCTCAGCCGGGGACAACAAGGGTGCGATGCAGGGACGAGACCCTCCCGGACCACAAGAATAGCGACGGGAAGGTGAGTCCAACTGAAGTGTACCCGGGGTATACGACGACCCCCCACTTGGAGGCATTTTTTCCAGGGGGAAAAAGTCGCCTTATACGCCGGCAAATACGGTACATACTTGGGTCTCTATGCCATTCTTTCCCTTCTCCAAGATGAGCATGCTTAACTGTCCATTGAATAATGACTTCTGGTTATACACCATCATAGAAAGTGACTTCTTGTCTTCAACAAAGTAAGCCTTGACTATTGCTTCTCTCCGCTATTAAAGGAAGAAACATTGTTCCAGGAGGTCTAACAATCCAAACTTTTACAAGATGTCAAGATGTAGAGGTTTTAGGATAGGCTCGAAGAGGGATTCTCAACCTGCGGCCCACGGGTCGGATGCACCTGTGGCACATTTTCATGTCGGCCCCCACCTCCTCCACCACACCAGGAAGTGCCATGTGGTGGTGGAAGGGCAAAATGGCCATCCGGCCCCTGAAGCAGTCTGAGGGAGTGTGTTCTGGCCCCTGGCTTGAAAAGGCTGAGAACTCCTGGCTGGAGGCTCTTGTGCTGGCTGATCTTGGATCTGCTGGATAACAATTTATGAGTTAGAATAGGTCAGCCAACTAAGGAGGAGCTGAGTTACACCAGAGCCCGGATTCACAGCTGCTAATATTGGCAGTACAATATTGGACTGGGGTCAGTAGTCTTAAGTAGTTTCTAGTGGCCCTAGTTTGGGAGAGTTTTTGATTTAGCACATTTCCAGCTGGCTTAGTGTAAACTCAACCAGTCTTCAGGCATAATAGCTAGGTTAAGATTGTGCCCTGTGTAAATTAATCTGTAGGCTGTCTGCAGCTCTACAAACTGTGCAGAGGAGAGGAAAGCTTCATGACATAGCTATTTACAACAATATGACAGCTATTAAGAATATTATGGACTTCATTTCAATCTCTGTTTTGCAATTTGGTTAATAAGGTGAAAGTAAATAGTCTATGTTATTCAAGTGTTAGCAGTGTATTGCAAGTCAGATTTAAACATCACATAAATGAGAATAGGACTTTAGTCTAAATGAATCACTACTTTTGACTGATTTGGGTTAAACCAGGTTTCTTCTCCAAGTAATAGTACTATTCTTTCAATGGAAAATTTATAAGGTTGATATAGATAAGATAACAATTGCATAATTGCTCTTAATGTGGATTTGTTTTTTGTAAGTAGAGGAGGATTCTCTTCAAATGCAAATTGTAGCTTCCAAGAGGCATTTTTAAGCATACTTAGTGATAGAGAAAGAGGTACATTTTTCCTTTCTACCTTTAGGTTCCGAGGCCGATTTCTTTCTTTGTATCATAAGTGTAGCACAATTTGAAAAGTTAAAATAATTAGACTGGTTTAGACCAGAAGTCTGCTACCTCAATAGCATTATCTCAGCCATTTACAAATCTTGGTTTGTACATGTGGCAGGGCATAAACTGCATGCAGTGGCTCAAGTGGCTAAAACTCTGACTGGAAGGTGGCAGGTCAGCAGTTCAATATCTGAATACTGTAGGACAGAATGAGCTCCTGTCTCTGTCCCAGCTCCTGCCAACCTAGCAGTTTGAAAGCAATAAATTGCAAGTAGATAAATAGGGACCACTTAGGTGGAAAGGTAAACAGCATTCTGTGCACTCTGTGCACTCATGCCTGCCACATGACCATGGAAACGTCCACAGAAGCAGAGAGTGCTGACTCTTCGGCTATGAAACAGAGATGAGCACTGAACCCTAGAGTCAGACATGACTGGATTTCAAGCAAGGCTGACCTTTATAAATCCTATATTGATTGACATTTTTTCACATTCACAGAAAATTTGTCCTGTATTCAAGTAGCCACATTTTACTTGATTATTCTTTAAACTTCTTGCTTTGCTTCTATGTCTATTAGATTTCTACAGTGTCCAGCCAGAATATTGTCCTGCTGGGATATCTCTTTGGCGTTCATCACTTTGACAAGGCGTTTCTCCTTCTTCTCTATAAGCTTAGTCTAGCCTCTTCTAGATGTGGCAGAAAACCTTTCCTTGATTTTAGCCATTATCGATTCTAGGGGATTGGTGCTCATGAAGTTGATGAGTTTGGTGCTCTATTAAGTTATTATGTTCATTATTTGCTAACACCTCTTGTCAGAGAGGCAATGGCTGACAAATAATAGACCTTTTCCATGGAGTGGTTTCAAGTTTTTTGTTGTTCAGTCGCACAGTCAATTCCGACCCTTTGTGACCCTATGGACCACTGTCCACCAGACACTTTTGTCCTCCACCATCCTCCTGGACTCACTCAGCTTTGTGCCCATTGTGTCTACAATACCATCTAGCCATCTCATTTTTGGCCGCCCCTTCTTCTTTTGCCCTCCACCCTTCCCAGCATCAAGGCTTTCTCAAGCGAATCCTCTCTTCTCATTTGATGTCCAAAATACTTTAGCTTCATCTTTACTATTTGACCTTCTAAGGAGCAGTCAGGGTTAATTTCTTCTACAATTGACCTATTTGTTCTCCTCACTGTCCAGGGGACTCTCAAAACTCTCCTTTTCACTAAAAGCTACACTCATTTAAAGCCCCACGCCAGACTTTGAAAGACTGTTGCGGCAGGAAGTTTCCCTGCTGCCCTGGATGTTGGACCAGCTGGGTGAGGAGAACTCTGGCTGGGAGTGCCTGGATTGCTTCTCTCGGCCTCGAGAGAATGGGACATACCTGTGTGGCATAGCTGTCTAGCAGTAAGAATTGTTATATTATGCTATATTGTGTTGATACTGTATTGTTGTGACATTTTTTGTAACTGAAATTTGGAGCTGATACTTTGATATTTTGTTTTTGTTTAAGACCCACCTGTTTTTGAAATGTTTTTATAATATCTTAATTTTGTAAGTGTGATACGGAATTTTTTGAAATGTATGTGATACTTTGATATGTTATTGATATGTGATACTTTGATGTAATTGATATGTATTACTTTGATATGTTTTAATATGTGATATTTTGTGATCTATGTTGTTAGCCGCTCTGAGTCGCTTCGGCAAATAGAGCGGCATACAAAAACAAAATACAAATACATTTGTAATTCAAGGTTAGCTTGTGGTTGGTAGACTCCAAGGTTTTCTGCTGGACTATCAAGGCAAGATCATCAGCATAGATGACACTCCCGGAGTATGGGGGGTGTCTCGCTTAAAGAGTAACTCATTAAAGAGCAGAATTTTCTCTGAATGTTCGCTTCGCTTAACAAATAAAACCAACCAAAAACTCGCTTAACAAATAAATTGGGGTTCACAATCCCCCCACAATTGGTCATTTACAATGGTGTTTCGCTTAAAGAGCAATTATGTGGAACACATTATGCTCTTGAAGCGAGGTACAACTGTATGTATGTATGTATGTATGTATGTATGTATGTATGTATGTATGTATGTATGTATGTATGTATGTATGTATTGCACATTGTTTAAACACATGTTTGCCTTTAGCTCTGTATATAAATCTGAACCTCAAAGAACTTAGTTCCTACCCATTCTTTGCAAATGCAGAGTATTTTTATAGCCATTAGATCTGGAAAAAACCACCAATATGTTAACACAGTTAATACTAAGATGGTATTCATGATTTGGTAGTGAGTTCAATTAAATCAATAGTCCTTGTTATTCTTAGTTATATTAAAGTAAGAATGCACTGACATTTTAATTACAGCTAAACAAGGTCTTTTTGGAGATAAATGTCAAAAGTGAAGCTTCAGTGTAAACATTGTATTTTTTCAAATACATTTTTAAATTTGCTCAGTTGCCTTATGTATCAACATAAAAGGTTACACATGGGTTGTAATTTTGAGTCAGTTTTGCTGGAAAAATATTGCCTTTAGAGAAATATAATGACCAGAATCCTGTTGCATTTTCACAATGCTCAAAATTGGTTATAGTGAGTTGTATAGTCTGTGGGAAACTGAGGCTGGGTGGGGGGGGGGGAGTGTTCAACCTTTTAAAAGGTCAGATTTCGGGCATATCTTCTATAGCAGTGATGGCGAACCATGGCACTCAAGGTGTTATTGAACTTCAACTACCAAACCCCAAGTCAGCACTTCTGCTGATCAGGACTTCTGGGAATTGAAGTTCAATAACATCTGAAGTGCCAAGGTTCGCCATTACTGTTCTATAGGGCTCTTTAAAGCTATTCATTTCAATATGGCCAAAACAATTGTTTGTTTTATATGGATTTAGTCTTGTTGAGGATATCTTTTTCTTCATCAGTAGAGAAACTTCATAGTTCTGAAAAACATAGTCCTACTAAAGCAGTGGGTCCCAAACCTTTTTTGTCAAAGCCCCACCTAAGCATCTCTAAATTCCTGATGCTCCTCCCCTGTGAAATATAATTCTTATTATTAAAAAAGTGAACCATTCATGTGTTGAAAGCCTAAAGGCCATTCACTGTTAATAACTCATTCTCGAATTGTCCCCCTTAAAAGTCAAATTGCCCCCCTGTGAGGTATGTACCCCACGTTGGGAACCACGGATCTAAAGTTTAGATTCTAAACCCTAATAATGATCATCTTGGAACCACTGGCTAACAGTTGTATTATAGGATTTGTATTCTGTTTAGAAAGAAAAAGGCAGTTTGGGAAAGAAAATTCCAAAGTGGCAAAAAGAATCCTTTTGAAGGAGCTGATAATAAATGTACTTCTAAGCTTAAGTAGTGATAAGCTGCATTCCGTCCTTTATAAGCTTTACTGTTTATTTTAAAGTTAATGATTTAGTTTACAGATTAATAACTCTTAAATCAGCAGATTCAAATACACAGCTCTAACTCAACAAGTTTTTGAATTAACTGTTAACAGCAACAAACTCTTTTCCACATTTCTAACATGAAACACAAACAGAGTAATGTTTTAGACTCTGACTTGATTAGACAAAAACTGTCATGTTATATTAAGGTTGATGGACCTGTAAATTTCCAGGAATATTTGCATCACTAAATTTCAATCTGATAAGTGTTCAAAGTGATAAGCAAGGGCATAGTATTTGAATGCTTTGGGTCATTGTTGGATCTTTTAGATCAGGGATCAGCAAACTTGGCTCTCCAGATGTTCTTGGACTTCAATTCCCAGAAGTCCTGGTGAGCAGGCATACTGACTTGGGCTTCTGGTAATTGAAGCCCAAGAACACCTGGAGAGCCAAGTTTGCAGATCCCTGTTTTAGATGTTATTGGTATTTGGTTCCTTGATTCTCAAGCCAGCTTTGCTAATGATCAGAAATTCTAGCTGTTGCAGCTAAGTAATATCTAGACCAGTGGCGGTGAACCTATGGCATGCATGCTAGAGGGTGCACTCAGAGCCCTCTGCCCTGCAGCCCAATGGGAGTGCTTCTTTCCTCCCCAGGACAGAGTCACCCCTCAGTATTCAGGTTAAATTGCCATGTTGGCACTTTGTGATAAATAAGTGGGTTTTGGGTTGCAGTTTGGGCACTCGGTCTCTAAAAGGTTAGCTATCACTGATCTAGAAATTCTTGCTTTAGATAAAGTTTACTGAACAAATGTGCCATAAGTCAATGTAGGAAATGCATGGCTATTCCTACTAGCCTAGTTCAAGTTGCTGTCTGTCTGCCAGTCATACAGCCTGCTTTCCTGTCTGAAAGAGAGAGAGAGAGAAACCATTGGGAAGGAATGTGAGATTTTAAGTATGTGGAAGTTATTTTGAGGAATTCCATAAAAGTCAGATGTAGGGAGCTGGGCTTGCATGGTAGAGTTAGAAGCTGTCCGTGTGATTATAATATTAACAAGAGGTCTTGTTCACTGTCCTGAACAGTCTGGTTTCCCTCTGAAATGATTGGAAGTTAAGGGCTCTTCAACAGATGTTCAAGAAATGTCTCAGTTTGGCACTATGTAGTCACCAGGGCTTTGTTTTAAAGTACTGGAAGATAAAGGTCAGATGCTGTCAGCATATTTTATTTTCTAATATTTTTCTGTGAACTCTTCTTGGAAAAAAGTAATGTTCCACGTTGATAGTGAGATAACAAATTTTGCCAGTCCAAATATCAAATTTAGAGGTGTCCTTGGCACATGGCTTTGGAGGTAAGTAGTTACCTGTACAAAGTAATTTTCTTTTGCTTTAGACTGGACTGGATTCAATGATATTTCCATCTCTGTAACTCTATGATTCTATGAAACACCTTGTTGTACAGGAAACTACTCACCTCTGTCTCTTTTTCTTCCTCTTTCTATTACCTTTTCCTGGTAAGCTGGAGGATAGTGAGGGAGTCACCTGTCCGAAGAAGTTGAGATTTATGCTTTTACATCTCTTGTGCCAGATTGGTAAAGCCACTCTTTCAACCACAAGGAGCACAAGGTCATTTGAGAAAAGCTCAAATGAGGATTTCTGAACCACGGTTTCTGACATGATGATTGATTTGAAATGCATACTTTTGAATAAATCATATATGCTAGTAAATTGCTAGCTGTATAAACTTGTTCATTATTCAGACTACATAGTGCTAAGTGGATTTATTGTTTTCATGAATAGACACTGTTTATGTGTCATTTGCTTGTTTACAATTGTATTATTAACACTGATCATAACCTTTCAAAGGGCTGGTTCAACGTTTTATGTTCAACGTTTATAGCACAATTGTCATTTTCTTCATCTCATTTCCTTCTGTCCTAATAACCATGATAGTGTAATTGTAAACCTTTAGCTTACAGTATTCAATTCATCTGAAGAGGTTAACTTGATCATCTTAAAGGTGCTATGACATTCTTTGTAATAATAATTTCGTGTCAGAAATTATTCTGGGTTGAAAAGATTTTTGCAGAAGAATCTCTGCTCAGGGCACACCCTAATGATGCTCCTTTCATGTCCCCAAGAGCTGGGACAGAGACAGGCGCTCAATCCATCATGCAGTACCGGGGTCTCAAACTGCTGGATTGCCAGCCCTCCAGCTGAAAAGGTGAGCTTCTTAACCACTGAGCCACCACAGCCCCAACATTCTTTGTTGTTTGTTATAACAAACTAACACAACTAGCTCCTTTGAAAATAAGCTGTTAAAAAAACACCATAATCCTCTTTGTTGTGGTGGTTTCCTAATGTTGTTACTCAGGAATAAGTGAACAAATTACTCTGCTGACAGGTTGATAAATTGTCTGGGGGATTCTGAGTGTTTGTCCAAGGAAGCAACTTTTCCTAAGGAATTTATTTGATAGGATTTGCATTTGAGTTGATTGTATTGTTTAAAGAAATAATGTATCTACCTATCTCTCTGCATTGTGTGAGGCAATGGATGATTGGGAGAGAAAATAGATGTAAACAATAGCAGGGATAACATTAGTTTAGGCAGTGAACTAGACACTCTTCCCCCCCTCCTCAAAGAGGGTCGATTTATGGCCTCAGAACTCTTGTCAAGTCTAACATTCCTGCATTTCTTTTTCATCTCCCTGCCCCTCCAAAACCTCAAATATATGGCAAGCAGCAAGAATAATATTATGTACAAGGCTATTACACTTTCTCTTTGGCCTGCTTAATGACCTTGACACATACCAATTTCATTCAGCGACAGCCAGTATGCAAATTAGTAAAAAGCTCCATTAGGTTGTTCAAGGCTAGGGAAACCCATCTGTCAGTGACTGTGACAGTTTCTAGCCTGGATTCTCATGTGGGAAGCTGTCCTTGAGACACCTAGACAGATGAGTTTCCTCTAGTGTCTCATGTTCTCAGAATCTAAGGATATACTCATACATTTTTATTGCTTTGTCACCTTGGGTGATATGTGAATCCGTTTGTTTGTACACCTGCACAAAGTCTTAGTAGAGAGAAAAAGATGGTTTTTTTTCAAAGTGATCTCCTTCCTTGACCATGTTTTTCTGAAAAATCTAACATGTTCACCTAAGGACATAATGGTTAGAAATATGTGCAGAGGGTTATTTTTATGAATTGATTGCTCTCCTGATGCATGGCTGTTAGCAGGAGAATTTAAAGGAAGAAGGGATATGAAAGGGCTAAAGTAGATCTGAGCCTGGGTACATTTGGAAAGAGTGTCATTCTACAATAGGATTGCAAATCTATTTGTCTTAGTTTTGTGCATAAGAATGAGAAAACTCTAAATTTTCTCATCAGCAAAAATGGCATGGTAATTTCTACTTGGTTTTAATGAGAATTTTCACATTTGAAAGAATGATTTTTGATCAAATTGCACAAAATGCATTTTTCACTTTAAAACTTAATAACTGTGGGTGGGCTGCTTGCCACCACTTTGATCAAACAGCCAATCTCTCTATGTTTGTTGCAAGTATGCACTTTGCCTATAGGAGTATGCTTGTTTTGTGGACCAACAGTGTTTTACAAATTTCAAGAACATTGATGGGGAGGGAGCATTATTGTCTTGCTCTTATGCTGGAGGTGAGAAATCTAGTGGGTGGTGGTAATGAATTGTAGGATTGACTTTATTATGAGAAGCTAGCAATCCTCTGCCCCCACAATCCTTTCTCTGAGCAATCTGAGAAAAGCAGGACCGCAGCCAGGATTCTAGATTTGGGGGGGGGGGGGTCAGGAGGGGCAAAAAAAAATCAGGAGGGGCAACAATGTAACATTCACATATATAACATTGGCATCACGGGGTTGGTTGGGGAGGCGGGCTGTTAGCTCAGGAGGGTTTTCTCCCCCTTTGGCTATGTCCCTGGAGAAAAGTACAGAATATTCATCTGTGAAAGTAATGAATAATAAAACACAGTATTAGTGTATGTGAACTCACATGAATGGTAGATTTAAAGGTTGTTTTATAAAAAATCTCTGTTGTGTTCACTTTTTCTTTCGCGTTTAGGTCAGACTCTGAACTGCCAAAATGAAGCCACCTTTTGGTGAATTCATTTCTCAGTTACTTTTGCTTGACCTAGTGTGAGAAAGATTAGCTGGCACAAGGTTGCCATTGCCTAGGGTACACCCAATTGTGGTTCAAAAATACCACAATCTTCAAGGATACTCTTTCTGTGTACCCAGCTGTTTCACTTAGCATAGTGTGATGTGCCTGTTTGTAAGGAATTACAAGCAGGCAGACCTCATTATATACCTGATCGTACAACTGATTGTGCAGTTCAACGTGCAACTAGTTTATTTATTTATTTATTTAGATTTATATCGCTGCCCACTCAGGGCGGCTTACAATCAGCGAAACAACACAGCACAAAAAAAATTAATACATTTTTCTAAATCAATAATACTTTTGTCCCAGGTGTGTGTGTGTGTGTGGGGGGGGGGAGAGATGGCATGATGTTTCACTGACTTTCCCCCTGGGTTTCTGCGATGTCAAATGGCATAGTTGTGTAGTGCACTCATGAAACTGCTTGTTGGATATGACTTCCACTTGGTATAAATTTTTATACCATTTGCACAGCTTTAAGCTATGCAGACATAGTTACACTACATGTTTGCAACTTTTATTTGTATCATTTTTGATGTGGCTATGCATATTTTAATACTCACTTTTCTTGACACACATGCTTTTCAATGTTTTTTGCTTACATATTTTCCCCATTGACTGAAGCCTGTTTCTGTGTTTTCCCCAAATACACACATTGCAAATTATATACATTTATTTGCATGTATTTATAAAACAAAAAAGAACTTGCCACTTTTGCTCTTTTCCCCAAAGACAGGAAAACCAAAAGGTAGTTTCATACTTTTAATTATGTCCTTCACAGTCATTAATTAGTTAAAGCTATTTTAAAAACTAATTAACACATCTTCCATTTCGACCCATGTTTAAAACTAGCTGTCTTTCACAGAAAAGATGACAGTGGTCTCCCATGGTCTCAACTCTGGTGTACAGGGGCCATACTACTGATGAACCTAGGGGTGAAATTTCCTCCTTATTCTTTCATTTTCCTTTTATTTGTTGGGTAAACTCAAGCTAGGATTTTCTTGGGCAAAGATGAGAGGCTGTTAAATACTTGACAAGTATCTGGTTTCTTGAAGTCTGTTTGTAGGCTATCACAAAATGTGCAATGAACTGCTGTGTCTCTCTTGGTATCCTTAACCTTTGCTGCACTTGCCAATGCTACCTGGGAATTCTGGGAATGTTACCGTAGTTCAAAAAAGTACTGTAAATTCTCCAAAATCTCCAAGCAGGGAGAGAACTCTGTATACATCTTTGCCTTCATGCACCCGAAATTCTGACAATAACATTCTGTATTCTTATGTGATTAATTTGAAAACTCTTGATTTAAAGATTTTTCCTTTTAGTCTACAACACCGCAGAATGTGATAAGTTTCCCATATTTCTACTATAGTGCTATATAGTTCTCTCCCAAAGAAAGAAAGAAAGTGGGAAGGGTTGATTTGTCAACCCTGTTGACTACTTAACCAATATGATTTTGAAGGCACATATTTTGAAAGACAGTTGCCAGTGTCACTAGATCAAGGGTGCCCAAACTTTTCGGCCCGGGGGCCGGATAACATTTTATCAGAGGCTCCGAGGGCCGAACTATCTCTCCATGGTACATACATCCACCAAGCCTTGCCGCCTCCGCCGCCACCACTAACGCCTTTGCCGCCGGCTCCTCTTTCACCGGCTCCTCCTTCGCCGCCTTCGCGGTGTCCTTTAAAAGTGTCCTTTTAAAAAAAATGACAGATCCTAGAAACTCACATCCAGCTTGGTCATTGTGGCATCCAAGGAGCTGTTGTTGTGTTCCAAAGCTTCAGGTAGGTGGGATTTTAATTAGCAATGAAAAGTCATTAGCCTTAGAAAAGATCTGCTTCCTGACATCATGTCAGGAAGCAGATCTTTTCTAAGGCTAGTGACTTTTCATTGCCAATTAAAACCCCACATACCTGGAACTTTGGATTTTAATTAGCAATGAAAAGTCATTAGCCTTAGAAAAGATCCGCTTCCTGACATCATGTCAGGAAGCAGATCTTTTTTAAGGCTAATGACTTTTCATTGCCAATTAAAACCCCACCTACCTGAAACTTTGGATTTTAATTAGCAATGAAAAGTCATTAGCCTTAGAAAAGATCTGCTTCTGACATCATGTCAGGAAGCAGATCTTTTCTAAGGCTAGTGACTTTTCATTGCCAATTAAAACCCCACATACCTGAAACTTTGGATTTTAATTAGCAATGAGTCATTAGCCTTAGAAAAGATCCGCTTCCTGACATGATGTCAGGAAGCAGATCTTTTCTAAGGCTAATGACTTTTCATTGCCAATTAAAACCCCACCTACCTGAAACTTTGGATTGTAATTAGCAATGAAAAGTCATTAACCTTAGAAAAGATCTGCTTCTGACATCATGTCAGGAAGCAGATCTTTTATAAGGCTAATGACTTTTCATTGCCAATTAAAACCCCACCTACTGGAAACTTTGGATTTTAATTAGCAATGAAAAGTCATTAGCCTTATAAAAGATCTGCTTCCTGACATCATGTCCTGCCTGGCTTCCTGCAGCCTCAGAGGGTGGGGGAACTTCAAAATTAGCGCGCATTGGGTCTCCCAATCAATTTAAAATCAGGAATTACACAATGCACAGCCATAATACTGTAAATCAATTTTGACTTCCAACTTTTACCAATACAGTAATACCCCGTATAACGTGAGTATCATATAGCGCTAAAACCGTATAACGTGACAAGATTTTTGGAAAAATCTTGTATCGAATAACGCGATTTTTAACGTTATCCGATACAGTCGTTCTTAGCAGCAGGGTGGGTGAAAAGCTGAACGGGGTTCTCCGTTCAGCTTCCCAGCCACCCTGCAGCTACGGAGGCAAGGGCGGGTGGCTAGGGAAGCCGACAGGGAGTCCCCGTCAGCTTCCCCAGCCACCCTGCAGCTGTAGATCGGGTCCTCTGATCTCTCTGGAGCAGGCAGGGGACACGATTCAAGCTGTTTCTGGGCTTCCCCGACGTCCTGAGCCAGTACAGCAAGCCAGAATGTCAGAGTTCGAATCCCGACATTCTGGCTTGCTGCACTGGCTCAGGACGTCGGGGAAGCCCAGAAACAGCTTGGATCAGGTCCCCACACCTCCCTGGACCCAGCGGGGGGGTCAGAAACCCCAAAATTGGTATAAAAAAAGGACGGTTTTTTCCAATTTTGGGGTTTCTGACCCCCCCCCCCCCGGCCGGGTCCAGGGAGGTGGCCAGACATGATCTAAGCTGTTTCTGGGCTTCCCCGACGTCCTGAGCCAGTGCAGCAAGCCAGAATGTCAGAGTTCAAATCCCGACATTCTGGCTTGCTGCACTGGCTCAGGACGTCGGGGAAGCCCAGAAACAGCTTGGATCAGGTCCCCACACCTCCCTGGACCCAGGGGGGGGGGTCAGAAACCCCAAAATTGGTAAAAAAAACCGGACTTTTTTTTACCAATTTTGGGGTTTCTGACCCCCCCCCCCCCCGGGTCCAGGGAGGTGGCCAGACACGATCCAAGCTGTTTCTGGGCTTCCCCGACGTCCTGAGCCAGGGCAGCAAGCCAGAATGTCAGAGTTCGAATCCCGACATTCTGGCTTGCTGCACTGGCTCAGGACGTCGGGGAAGCCCAGAAACAGCTTGGATCGGGTCCCCACACCTCCCTGGACCCAGCGGGGGGGTCAGAAACCCCAAAATTGGTAAAAAAAAATGGACTTTTTTTTTACCAATTTTGGGGTCTCTGACCCCCCCGCCGGGTTCAGGGAGGTGGGCAGACCCGATCCAAGCTGTTTCCAAAGTTCTCCCACCTCCCTGGAGGCTACAGCAAGGCAAAATGTCAGGATTCAAATCCCGACATTCTGGTTTGCTGCAGCCTAAAAGAGGGTGGGGGAAGTTCAAAATTAGCGCGCATCAGCTCTAGGGAGGTCGGGAGACACACACACACACACCTCTTTCTCCCCCCCCCCACCTCTTTCTCCCTCTCCCAGAAGAAACTGCTTGTAATCCTGGACAACACACACACACACATCTCTTTCTCTTTCTCTTTCTCTTTCTCTTTCTCTTTCTCTTTCTCTTTCTCTTTCTCTTTCTCTTTCTCTTTCTCTTTCTCTTTCTCTTTCTCTTTCTCTCTCTCTCTCTCTCTCTCTCTCTCTCTCTCTCTCTCACACACACACACACACACCTCTTTCTCCCCCTCCCAGAAGAAACCATTCCCCCCCCCCAGCCCTGAATAAGCGGAAGGCTAATACAAAATGGTGGACAGTTACTTTTAGCTCCCGGATGGCCTCAGGCTCAGTCTCTCTCTCTCTCTCCATTCTTAACAGCCAAAACACCTAGGCGGAGGGATTCAGCTATTCTAAAGTAGATTCGGCAGAAGTCCTAGTACTAAGCAGGAGAAGGAAGGAACTAGGCAAATCACTGTCTTTCACTGATTTGTGATCCCTCCGCAAAAAAAAAAGTCCGCAAATTTTTTTTAAAAAAAATAAAATAAAATTATAAGAGTTCCTATACCATGTTGGGGGACGGATGGAATGGCCTGGCGGGCCGGATCCGGCCCGCGGGCCGTATTTTGGGCATGCCTGCACTAGATGATTCACAAGCCCAAATAAGAGTTTATGACACCTCATGTGGAACAGGCAAAATGCTGCATCTCCAATTTGAAAGCATGCTTGTGTGTCTTGTTGCACACACTGTGGAATCCCCAGTGACAAATTACAGCAATAATAGAATTTCTGCAGTTTTGTGACAAATCTGCTTCTACTATTTCTACTAGATTGGGGATGAGATGCTGTTATTATTATTATTATTATTTAAAAAAGAAGGATAGAAGCAAAGTTTTATTCAGTATGCTTTGAGAAGTTTGATTCTTCGTCTTTCATGTCCAGTTCAAACGTTAAACTGCTAAGATGAAGCCACCTTCTTGGCTTTGTTGTTGTCCAAACTTAAATCCTCATCAGTACACATTTCTGGTAATAATTGGCACGCCAGCAAATCAGCCGGTTTCTGTATCTTTCCACATTCACATCGTGTGTTGTCCACCAGCAGCCTCCACTTGAGCATGTTCGTCTTGCATTTAGAGACTCCAACCCTCAGCCTATTCACAGTCTTCCAGGTGATGTAGCGGAGGTTGAGTTCCTCAGCCACATCCTCCTTTAATGTTATTCTTTGTCCAGGGAGCTCCTTCCTCCATCTTCTACTTTGATTATGCTATTGCGTAGAAGTTTGATAAAATTTAAAGTAACAAGTGGGAAGTGTGGTAAAATTATTGAGATAGTTTCTATCAGTCATATGTATGGCAAACTGTAATTTTGTTATGGAGTAATAACAAAATTTATAATTTAAGATGATACAAATTTCTTTACTGTAATGAGAATATGCTACTTATTTTTCTTGTGTTGATGAATCAGGTGTTGAATAATTTTGGAGAGGTGTTCCTAGCCCTGCCTTATCTACCATCACTTTGTATATGAAATCATTGTGTAGTATAAAACAGAAGTCAGCAACCTTTTAAAGTCAGCAACCTTTTAAAGTCGGGGACCGGGTCATGCTCCCTAAGACATTTGAGGGGGCCAGACTGGTGGTCCCCCTACCATAAACGCTGCCATAAACACTGTCATAAATGCATCCGTGGCTGCCATAAATGTGTTTACAGCTGCCCATGACTGTGGCTGCTTCTGGTGGTGACGGTTGGAGCAAGGGCAGGAACTGGATTATTTGGCCAGATTCAACCCATGGGCTGTAGATTGCCAACCCCTGGTCTAAAATGAAAACTATCCTGATCACATTCTAGCTTTTCTGATAAGCAGGGACTCCAATTTTTCTTAGCCATGTGGATAAAAAAGTGGTCCTCTTGAAACTCGATGATCACATGAGCAGAGCATAGACTGGGGGGGGGGGGGCAAAGCCAGGTGCTCCTTTCCAAGAATATTTGAATCTCCAAAGTCATCATTGTCTTTATAGAACTACTGAATATCCAAGTCAGTTATTCATTTTCATCTTTTATGTTTGATGGTATGAGTTAAGAGCCCTTTTGATAATTAATGCAAAGCAAAGCACTCACACTTCTATACAGCTCTATAGCACTAGTGCACTCTCTGGGTGGTTCACAAGTAAATTAGCATTTTGGCCCCAACATGGTGGGTACACATTTTACCGACCTCAGAAGGATGGAAAGCTGAGTCAACCATGTGCTCTGGTCAGGAATGAACTCACAACCTTTTGGTTGCATTACAGCATTTTAACCACCGCACCACCAGGATTTTTCCTATCTCTCTTTAACAAATCTTTTTTGGGATTTGGAATTCTTTTTACAGCAGAGATGGAGAGCTTTATGTTGGAATCCAAGTTCTATTAGTCTATGTTAGTATAAGTGTTTGTCTGGGATAATAGGGACATAAATGTTAGGAGTGTCCTATCCCCACTTTAAATGAACTGTAGTTGCTCTTTCATCAACTTATATTGATGCTCTAAGTTATTTATTTTATTTTATTTTATTTTATTTTATTTTATTTGTACCCCGCTCTCTTCTGAATAGAAGCAGTAAAACAGTGGAAACAATTGCTTTGGGAGATGGTGAGTGATCCAATGCTAGAAACATTCAAAAGAGAGAAAAAAAGGGCAACCATCTGTCAGATCTGCTTTGATTTGAGTTTCTGCATTGAGCAGAAGTTTAGACTTGATGGCTTCATAGGCCCCTCCCAACTCAATTATTCTATGGTACTATGAACATTGTTATCCCATGTGGCTTTCTTAACCAGCCTTGATCAACCAGGAGGTACACCCTTATTCTGTCAGGAAACAATTAACTTCACTTACAACTAAGAGCCAGGGCAGTATTGACAACGGCAGATCCTCCCATCAGGTAGCATGCCTGAATAAAGTTCCAGATGAGAAGTTTGTCCAGAAATGGCATCAAATTGTGCAAGGGTTACATCTAGTCTGAGTTTAGGTAGTCAGTTTCAAAATCAGCTAATGATAAAAGGTCAGCTTTGAAATTCTGATCTTCCGTGATTCCCCGAATATAAGACACTGTCTTATATTTTTAAAAACTCCAAAATATACACAAGGTCTTATTTTCAGGGGATGTCTTATTTTTCCATGATGAAGTAGAATACAGTACACATTTATTGCTGATACAGTGGATCGCCAGGGCAAGATTTAGGTGAGTGCCTTATTTTCGGGGAGGCCCTTATATTTCCAAAGTGGGGAAAAATAGGGGTGGGTGCCTTACTATATGAGGAAGTCCTATATTTGGGGAAACAGGGTTTTAAATATTATTTATAGAAGCAAGTCCTGTTTTTTAAATTATTTTCCCTTAGTTTTGTTTCATAATGTTGTTGTCTTTTGCCTTGAACTTTGTTTATCTACTCTGATTGATCAACTTTTTTGTCTGTTTTTCATGATTGTGATTTGTGCTCCAGGAAATGTTTCTTTTCATTTGCTTTGTCTCTAGTTCGAGATAACTACATGCTTTTTGACTGTGACTGCAGCAAGAACCCTTATTGTTTTGTGTGAATCCTGTCCTGTCCTGGAAAGACTGCTTTTCTCTCAACATCTGTCTTGTTTAATTGGCTTCAGGTGTTTGTTTAATTGTCAGCTGTTATCATCTTAAGTAATTTTATAATTTGAGAAGATCCTAGGTAAAGCACCTCTACCTTTTAATATTTTAACCACAAGATTCACCTTGATCTCTTACCTCTCTCACACATCCCATTATATCAGCTCCATTGCTAGATTTGTACACCTGTTAGGATTCAGCCTTGTCAGAAACAACCCTTTCTTCCCTGTTTCACTGCCAATATGCTCTGCAGTTGTTAGTATCTTTTCCTGTCATGTTATATTTTCCATCACATCTTCTTTTAAACATCTTTCTTTTGCATGGAACAAAGTTGCTGTGCCTAGTTATGGGATTTTCTCTCCTACCTTGGTTGGAAGTGAAAAAATTCTTCCTTTCACTATGAAAACAGTTGTGTGGAAAAGTACTTTTGCTTACATAGTCATTGAATAAGAGTGACATGGGAAAGCTAAACTTAATTGGATTTATTGGCTGCAGTTATGTCTCTCCAGAAGCACATCCCATTATGCTCTTTGGAGCTTGGTTTCACATATGTAAGCATAGGATTGAAGCTTTGTTATGTCACAATTAAGTGATTGTTGTATGATAACATAGGCAATGGAGAAATACGATATTTTACAAATGCAGCCACTTGAATACTGCCTCATAATGTGTAGTTAAGGAAATGGCCTTTAGGAAAGATTTAAAGACATGGCTGGCCCAGTGGGTGTGGGGTGCTGCTGTTGGATCTACTCCACCCTGCTGGTTTATATGACCATCTGACAATTTTGTTATGGGGAATTTAGATACAAGATTTTAAGATTTTAAGATTTTTAGATTTCAGAGATTTTAAGAGTTTTTATGATGTTTTATCTATATGTATGGGTTGTCGGAGTGTGTTATATTGGGGGTGTTTCTTGTGTTGTAAGCTGCCAGGAGTCACCTCGGCGAGGGGGTGGCTAAACAAATCAAAATAAATAAATTACAAGGTAATTTTCTCCAACAAGCTAGATACTCACTTTACCAGCCTTGGAAGGATGGAAGGCTGAGTCAATCTTGAATTTGTCAAAATAAAACTCAGATTGTGAGCAAAGTTTTAATTGGAATACTGTAGTCTCTGCATTAAAGAGAATATGTTAGTGCTAGGGAGCAAGAGAATTAGGAGATTATGTTTTTTTGCTTAATATGAAACTAAATGCTATTATTAAAATTTATCCTAAGTAATACATTTTAAAGATATGTTTGCTGCTACAGAGACATATAAACCAGTGTTGATTAGCCAAGGACATTGTGACTCTATGACTATATTTAAAATCCCCCCTACTGAGTTAAAAGTATTTTGAACATTTTAAAAAAGAAATGGTTAAAAATGCTTTTTGGAGAATTTTTTTGAAAAATCAAGTTTGCACCTAAATAAAACAGTCAAGTCAAATGCAATTGTTTGCATTTTAAATATGGGCATATTTGGCAACTGAGCAATAAGGAGTGTGATTTACATGCAACTGAAATTGGCAGTAAACTTTAACATTAAGGTAGCAGTTAAAAAGCTTTTGCTTCATAGATGTAGTTTAGGGGGGGACCCAACATGTTTCAAGATGGATAGAAAAAATTTGGAAGAGTAGGACGAATTATTTAAAAAGTTAATTTTTATTTATATGAGAATACAGTACTTTCTTTTTCCCTTAAGAATAAAGAGCAAAGATTATACTGTACATGCACTGTTTTAGAGAGGCATCACACTTTAGTGCTAGTTCTAATATAATATCAACTATTTTTAGTTGGCAGGGCTGGCCAAAGAGCACCTAATCGTGGAAAGGCTGATGATCCCTGCCTGATATGCTTGATACAGCCAATCACCTATATTGCTGAAGCAAATGTAAAGCAAAAATGCTTTCTTCACCATTCCTTTTACCAGTTGAAACCTTGGGTTTGACAACTTTTCCTCATTTGTCCAAATTTGTGTTCACTCCTGTTCATTTGATGTGACCCAGTTTGTATCCTATTTCTGCAGGTTCAGTCTTTCTGCAGTTCTTTTTAATTGTATTCACCAGAGGAGAGAGAGCAGGTAAAGCTCTCCAGAGAACCTTTTACCTAAGATATCCTGGAAAGTCAGAATGACTGTATATCTTCATTGTCAATATTAATTTGGAATGCACACATTTAGTCCTGTTTTTCCAAATGTACTATTCCTATTTCATTTTACAGTCACTTTTAATTCTCAGTTGCACTATGTGTTAGAGATGGTTTGAAATGGGTACCAAGTACAGTACATCTCATGCTGTTATCAATCTGTTATTGTTGTTATAAGTGCAATAAAAATGTTAATAGTGCCACTCATCAAAATTTGAGCAGTAATGGCTGAAGCAGAGGCTGCCATTGTCTTGACTCCGCAGTTTACACATTTTGACAGTTCTTTGTCCGTTCAAATCACTGGATGTATATTGGGATTCCTTTGGCTTACAAAATTTAAGAACTCACCCATACCTGTCTCTTGTATTTGCTGCTTTTGTCCTTGTTTTCTTGGCAGGGTTAATGAGCTTTTACCTCATCTTTCTCCTTGGAAACTCAAGATGTATTTCAAAAAGCTGACATTCTATGTTGCTAAAGTGTTAAGAATTTGAAAGGCATTTAGAAATGGAAAGAACATTTAATATAGGAAGGGAGAATTATCATGTGGGGTAACACTATGAGAAACCTGGGGAACATAATTAAAAGTGGAAACATCACCTTGCAAACAAATATTCACATAGTCAAAGCAATGGTATTCCCAGTGGTAATGTATGGTTGTGAGAGCTGGACCATAAGGAAAGCTGAGCGTAGAAGAATAGATACCTTTGAAATGTGGTGTTGGAGGAGAGTTTTGAGAGTCCCCTTGAAAGCGAGGAGAACAAATAGGTCAATCTTAGAAGAAATCAACCCTGACTGCTCCTTAGAAGGTCAAATAGTAAAGATGAAGCTAAAGTACTTTGGACATCAAATGAGAAAAGAGGATTCACATGAGAAAGCCTTGATGCTGGGAAAATTGGAAGGCAAAAGAAGAAGGGGGAGGCCAAAAATGAGATGGCTAGATGGTATTGTAGATGCAGTGGGCACAAAACTGGGTGGGCTGAGGAGGATGGTGGAAGACAGAGGTGCCTGGCAGGCAATGGTTCATGGGGTCAGAATCGACTGCGACTGAACAACAACAAAACACTGACTCATTTACCTACATGTCACAACATGTTAATTGTATTCACGCAGGATGGTTAAACTGCTGTCCTGCAACCAAAAGGGTGTGAGTTCAATATGAACAAGGGATCAAGCTTGACTCAGCCTTCTATCCTTCTGAGGTCGGTAAAATGTGTACCCAGCATGTTGGGGGCAAAATGCTAATTAACTTGTGAACTACACAGAGAGTGTTCTAAGTGCTATTTTTTTTTTGGGGGGGGGGTAGAAGTGTGATTGCTTTACTTTTGCTTTAGATATTCCACAGTTGCGTTTTTGTGGGATTGTCGGTTTTAATCTGGAAAAAGAAATCTTAGCTCTAGTCCCTTATTCTTATGTTGGTATTACAGTACAAAAAGGTGTGAAAATGTGATTAGAATAATTTTGGAATGGGTTGTATAAGCACTAAAATGACTTCTTTTTTTGGAAATGTCCTCTTTGATTCAATCTTTAGTCCATTTTCACTCAATGATATATCACTGCAACTATATTAGTGGTCTTTCTTGTGCTTTTGTAGTGTCATTTTACAAGCACCGTTAAAGGAAGGGAAAATATTTTTGTATTTGCATTAATCGAATTTTAGGACGGCCTTAGGTGTCATAATTTCCTTCAGAGGTATTGTGGTCATCCCAGAGTTTTAAAATATGGTCAGGTCTGCACACCACCACAGTAAAGATAAACGGAAGCATTCAAGATGTGAACTAAGTCGGGACAGTCAACTTTAATGCAAGGAGTTTGATTAAAGTGGGCTAGTAACCATTTTTGACATGTGGAAAGGCCACATATCAAAAAAGTTATCCTTGTTGCAATATTTCTGGGCTTCACTGTATATAAGAAAGAATAGAACATGAGCCTAAGGTTCATGAATATTAGCTACAGAAAATTTCACAATTTCATAAAAACATTTACCACTCTAACACTGGCTGGAAGATGCCTACAAGATAAATACACTTTGTAGAATCCAAATACTGTATAGTCTGTACAAGCTGAAGTAAGAGATTAGAGGTGCCTTTTACATGAACTTCTTCTGTATCAATTTTTGCCAAGCTAACAATTTTAGAAGGGACTTTGTGGATCAACAAGTCCAGCCCATGGTAAGGAGGTATGGTGGGAAATCAAACTTGCAATCTCTCTCTCTGCAGCCAGATACTTAAACAATTGATAATATGCTACTGAAACACATTTAGGTTTGCTTTACTTCTCAATCAAAGGTTGATGTTTTTGAACTTGAGATACCAGTGATAATAGAAAATAATATTGTATTTTGTGTTGTAAAAGGCTAAAAGAAGATTTAGAACTCAGTATGTGAAAAGTCTTTTGAATGGAGTTGCACTTTCAAGTATAGAAGATGGATCAAACTGAATTACATTGTGCTTTGCAAGTGTTAATTTTGTAAAATTTAAGGTTCAATATTGGTGTTTTGTTGTATTTCTAGAACAGTGGTGGCGAACCTAAGGCACACGTGCCAGAGGTGGCACTCAGAGCCCTCCCTGTGGGCACCCGTGCAGTTGCCCCAACACAGAATTCACCCTGCCCCTCTGCCCAGCAGCCCAATGGGAGTGTTTCCTCCCTCTCCTGTTGCTATGTTGGCACTTTGAAATAAATAATTGGGTTTTGGGTTGCAGTTTAGGCACTCGGTCTCTAAAAGGTTCACCATCACTGTTCTAGAACATTTTCTAGAACTTTGCGTGAAATGGATTTTAATGATCATTTTTATGAATTGTCACATCATTATTTGTATAAGCACAGGATTTATTTTGCCATAATGAAAAGAGGGTCATTCCCATATGCCCCATTAAATTGTACACATCAGGATCATATAGGGTGATTATAATCAACCGCAAGAAAACCAAAATAACTTGTTTGTGGAAGATAGAAACAGTTCTAGGCAGTGATTTATAATCAACCACAAAAAACAACACAACCCCCCCCCCCAATAACTTGTTGGTGGAAGATAGAAACAGTTCTGAGCAGTGAAAGCTAAGTTTCTGAAACAATTTTTCTTCTTTGTTATTAATGTGCTTTAATTTGAGGAGTAGCAGAAAGCCAAGCTTCAACTCTTGTTGATAGTTACCCTGCCGGTCACTGACCACTCTGCTATGTATTGGAATAATTGTTCTGTTTGTCTATTTTACAGGCAGGATTCTGTGGAACAGCTTACTCTTTCATTAGCAAAAGTTCATCAGATCTAATTATAGAGTGTGAATCATGAGATAGTGCTCTAAACATCTGGGTGAAAAAAGAATTGATATACCGGATACATATGAACTGAGCACTGTAAATTTTGTGTGTGTGTATTGTACAGTGTTTTAAGATTTATTGTGGAAATAGATACAGTTCTGGCTTACAGTCTGAGCATGTAACATGAACTAAGAGGAGTAAGATCAAAGCAAAAAGGGAGTAAGGAAAGAAATGGATAGTTCACATCCATATAAGAAAACAAAATCTACATCTTATATGAAGGTTGAGCTTGTCATCTTATAGAAATTTCAATATGTTAGTGCAGTCTTTTGTTTAAAAAAGTATTAATATTCAAAATCAGCAGAAGGGGTTAAAGACTGGTTACCAAAAAAATGTAGTGAAATACAGGTTAAAAAGAGGGCAATTTTAGCCTTTTGTCAGAGGAGCTGTTCTAAATTTTGCAAGAAAGCTGGCTTGATCTCAGAGTTGTTAGGTTGTCTGTCATTAGGTTAGGGAAACCAACTGCCCTTATTATATGTGCTCATATGCCTTTTTATTTAGTGTAGCATACCCAAGTAGAATAACATGCTTTCAGCCACAGTATCATCTGATTTGAAGTCTTTTGCCAATGGGATATTTTTCTTGCTTCCCCTTTATATAAAATGTTTTATCCATTGATGGTGGTGGTGGGAGATGAAAATGAATCCTGTTATCCTGGTATAATGATTTAAATGAGCAGTCAAAACAATCTACTAAACAGATAATTTTTATTAAACTTCTCAGGACAGTGATTTCCAGAAATAAAAAACTTTGCTTTGCCTGAAGATGGGACTAGTTAATATTTTTGAAAGCAGTATGTACGCAGATGGTGTCAAAAATTGCTATTCCCTTCAAAAGCAGGCATCTAGGCCATAGCTGAGACACACAAGACATGTTTTTCCATACAACTGTGGAGTAACTAGACATATTACTTTGATGAATACAATTCCAGATTTAAGAGTATAGTGGTCAGTCCCGTTGCTTAGTAAAGTAAATTGCACAAATTTAGGCTAATTGAATCAGTGGACATTTGGTGAGTCAACTCCTCTTCAACCTCTGTTGATTTATTTATTTATTTATTTATTTATTGAATTTATTACCCCGCCCCACTCGGGAGAACCCGACTCTGGGCGGCTTACATCATGATAAAATAAAGGTAAAAGATAAAAACATATAAAATCGTAAAAGTTTAAAGTTATCTAAAGTTAAAAACAGTAAAGTTAAAAACAGTAAAATAGGCTTGTTCTAGCTATGACTTACTTTAGCATAACAACTCATATTTAATTAGTAGGCCCTATGAATCAGTGAAACTCATGAATCAGCTGGCTGAATCAGTCCCCATTGATTCAGTCAGCCAGCTATGCTAAGAAGCAGAATTCTGGCCAGCTTCTTTTCTTTTCTTTTTATTGTTGATGGATGTCCGGTGATAGAAAAAATCCAGATTGGAACCATAGAGCAGTGGAGTAATGAAGAATACACCATGGAATAATATTTTACATACTTGTCTAAAATCCTAATAGCAGCCTGGTTTGGTTTGTCAATGATATAGAGCCCATAAGGTGCAGTGGTTAAACTGCTGTACTGCAGGCAAAAATTGCTAACATTGTGAATTTGATCCTGACAGGAAACAAGGTTGACTCAGCATTCCATCTTTCTGATGTCAGTAAAACGAGTACCCAGCATGTTGGGGGCAAAATCCTAATTTCCTTGTGAACCGCACAGAGAGTGTTCTAAGTGATATGGGTGGTGTATAGGTATAATTACTATTGTTATACAGTAATACCTCGGATAACATTTACCTCGGATAACGCTAAAATCGCATAACGTTAAGTAACCTAGGGAGGTGAATTGGATCAAATAACATTAAGGTCCTATGGGATGGATCAGATAACAACCGCTAAAGCCTGTGCGGTTACAATGTATCTCTATGGAGCTTTAACGTTATCCGATCCATCCCATAGGATTTTAACATGGATTGGATAACACTAAAAATCGGATGACACCAAGACTTGTGGAACCAAGTCTTAGCAAAATCCGAGGTATTACTGTATAGGGCATATAACCAATGGGGGAGTATGCTTGTTTGTAATACAACTTGTTCTGTTTTTAATGCCATTAGATGGTCTTTTACCTGAAGTCATATATCCTCCCCTGTAGAAAACAAATAGTGGTCAACCTTGCCCAAACATATCCATTAAAAACATTTAAATATAAGAAAATATCAAGCTTCTTTGTAGCTTGATTAGCAACAATCAATATAAATGTTGTGTTTTTTTGGATCAGTAATATATTCAACTGCTAATAAGCTCTTAGTTAATCATACATACAACTCTATTGTTATTAATAGTGTGATGGCTAAGACATTTTCAAATAGTACTTGTACTCTTTCAAATTGTAAAGTGTGACAGTGCCATATAAAGGTAATTGATTGTCCTAGTTGATTCTTCTTCCCAGAGACTTTTCCTTGCAACTTTATCCTAAATGCTATTGTGCTTTTGAATTGGCTCCATTCTGTTCCATGCCTATTCATAAAGTATGAAGAAACTGTTATTATTTTTGTGTCATCTCAATAATCTATTTAGGTTGTAGTTAAGAGATAGTACACCCCCACTCCATATCCTTGGGGTTTCATGAGTCTAAAAATATTCAGTTAAAAAACTATGGCACATTACCAGAGATGGCCACTAGAGGCAACTATTCAATATAGGGTTTGCTGTTATCCACAATTTGAGGTATCTGCAGTAGATCTCAGAACATATCCCTCATGGATACAGGGGAGATACCTATTATTGAAGTGCAAAATTTCTGCTGATTGCAGAAATTCTATTTTTGAGGGAGGATATGATAGAAGTCTTCAAATGCCTGAAAGATAATCGTAAAGACGAAAGGGAGGATCATCCCAGAGTTCAGGATGAATAATAATGGGCTGAAACTACAGGTAGCCAGACATAGACTGAATATTAGGAAAAACATCGTCTAGAGCAGTATGACCATGGAACCAATTGCTTCCAACACTGGAAGCATTCAAGAGAGAATTGGACAGCCATCTGTCATATCTGCTTTGATTGGGATTCTTGCATTGAACAAGAGATTAGACCAGATGACATAAAACAGATGACAAAAAACTAGAAGCCTAAGTCAATTCTCCAAAGCACTAATCAACCAATGTACTGACTTAGGCTTCTGGGAATTGAAGTCCCCCAGTGGGGCATGTGCCCCATGTTGGGAACCACTGGCCTAAATGGCCCCTTCCATCTCAGTGATTCTATGGTTCAGGGAGAATATGTTTTTCAACTGGTTGCCCACAATAAAATGTGATTTAAAAAATAAAATTCCATTAAATACAGATAATTGTTTCATCTTTCAGTTACCAGTAAAACCACTGGTAGTATTTGTTTTTTCCAATAATAATCTTGTCTTGTTTTCAGCATTCCTATGCACCAGCTCCCCACCCCATGGCTCCTCCCAGCCCCAGCACTAACAGTAGCAACAACAACAGCAACAACAGCAGTGGGGAACAGTTGAGTAAAACCAACCTGTACATCAGAGGCCTTCCACCAGGCACCACTGACCAAGACCTTATCAAGCTGTGCCAACCGTAAGTAAAAATTATTTTACTTGCTCTTTTGTCTGAATCTGGCTGTGCTTGAGGGTGAGGTTTACAAGGACAAATTGTCCCCAACAGCTCCCAACCCTCACACAGGCAGGTTTATTTATGTGCAAATGAGGCACTTAGGTGGATGGTATGCCTGTCAGTGGCTAACATCTGATAAAGGAGAACTTGCATCTTTAGCTTAAGTGTGATAAAAATCTTCCTGACAATCCCTGCTGGGCAAAGAAGCATAATTTGACCTGCAAATTATTTGGTGAGAATGAAGGAAAGGCTGTTGTTGGATCCCAGATGGGGCATGCATTAGTGGTTGCTAGGGAAACTTGCCATGGTGGGTGAGAGAATATAGAAAGGAAAGACAACACAAAGAAGTTTCTATATGGTTATTTTGGAAGTAACTTTGACCACGGAAACTTCTGCAGACACAGACAGCACTGGCTCTTTGGCTGTAAACAGAGATAAGCACCAACCCCTAGAGTTGGACATTACTGGCATTTGAGCAAGGCAAGGGAGACCTTTACCTCAAGACTGATTGGATGAACCCATTGAGGACTTTATAGCTGCTGCAACTAGAGGGACACAGATGATACTACCCTAATGGCAGAAATTGAGGAAGACCTAAAGAAGCTCCTGCATAGGTTGAAAGAAGAGAGTGCAAAAGCTGGCTTGAGACTCAAAATCAAGAAAACCAAGATAGTGGTAACAGGCCCTATCAGTCCCTGGAAAAGAGATGGGGAAGAAGTAGAAGCAGTGACAGATTTTACTTTCTTAGGATCCAAGATCACTGCAGATGGAAGACAAGCTATGAGAAACCTGGAGAACATAGTTAAAAGTAGAGACATCACCTTGCAACAAAAATTCGCATAGTCAAAGCAGTGGTATTCCCAGTGGTAATGTATGGTTGTGAGAGCTGGACCATTAGGAAAGCTGAGCGCAGAAGAATAGATGCCTTTGAAATGTGGTGGTGGAGGAGAGTTTTAAGAGCACCCTGGACAGCGAGGAGAACAAATAGGTTGATCCTGGAAGAAATCAACCCTGACTGTTCATTAGAAGGTCAAATAGTAAAGATGAAGCTAAAGTACTTTAGGCATTAAATGAGAAGAGAGGATTCATTTGAGAAAGCCTTGATGCTAGGAAAGATGGAGGGCAAAATAAGAAAGGAGTAGCCAAAAATGAGATGGCTGGATGGTATTGTAGATGCAATGGTCACAGAGCTGGGCGAGCTGAGGAGGGAGGTGTAAATAGAGGTGCCTGGCAGGCAATGATCCATTGGGTCGCAAAGGGTTGTACGACTGAACAACAACAAAAATTTAGCATATTGTATCAGAATCAGTTGTATGCATAAGGATTGCCTTGAATCTTCATATTTAAAATAAAACTGAAGAAGTGGAATATAACCCCCCTCTTATTTCTGCCTATATCTTCATGCACTGACTGTATTAAGTACTAGGGACAGTAGGATTTAAGTAGAAAAACATATGATACTTGTAGGGAAAATTGCAGAAAACTTTGTGGCTGTTTAGTTGTCAGGGTTTCCCACTGTCATGAATGCTGCTGTCTGTTGAAATTCTGCCCTCCCCAGTTTCCTGGTGTTACAACCACCCTGCAAGAGTCTGTCTAAATGTTTTGAAATAATACTTGCTGTGGAAAACCTGTGAAGCATAAAGAGAAAGCATATGTTTTGAAACGTGTATTGGACTCAAGACAAACCAGTATATGCCTGCTGTATGCTCATCTCCTTGGCTATCAAACATGAGGGTATTCTGAGATGTTCTATCATACAGATGAAGCTGTGATTTGGAAATTTAGAGTTGTAAAGAGCTATAGAGATCAATAGCCTCTTTATAGATGTTGGCATTGTAAATAAAATCCATATGTCTCACTTCCTGATAAGACGACAGGCTATTTTATTTCTTTGTTTCCATGTTATTTTGTTCATCACTTTCTTTAGCTGCTCATACCCATTTCTTCTGTCAACAGCTTATACACCTATTCCTTTCCTTGAGTTCTGTGATGCTTTTCTAAAATTTCTTTTTGGTCCAGTGTCTCCTTTATAAGGTCCTTCTGTTGCTTGAATTTCTCTCTTTTCCAGGGCTTATTCTTTGAAAGTCTGTGATGTATTGTTAAAAACTTTATCTGTTGGTTGCTCTGTCCCCTTCCTTCAACCAGCCTTAGGTGCTACTCTTCCTAGACCTGTTGTGATGATTAACAGCCAAACTGACCTTTCTCTATCTTGCTATTATAGAAGCAGCTTTGTGTCAAAGCTGCAGAAGAAATACTTAAGTACACCTATTAATTGTTTTACTTGCATTCAGTAGCCTCACACAGTTTTGGGAGTTCGTCCTTATGCAACTACAGCTCCCTGAGTGGGGAAGACTAGAAATATGCATGTCCTGTTTGTTGCATTCCAGTACATTCTACCTCAGTGTTTTCCATGTGTGGGAATGGAAAGTCTGAACAGAGAGAGAGAGAGAATTTTTCAAGAACTGATTGTTAAAACACTAGGATCACATTAGTGTTATTCAGTGGGCACATGATAGTGGTACTCAATGTATGGTATTGATTGAGGGTTCATAAGGTTATATACCTGTGGAGCCAACAGGCAAATTTTCATAGTGCTCTAAGCTGGAGTTTGTGTTGGTATGTAGGCATATGATGAGAAAACATAATAGGGTTAGGTCCTTGTCTTACCTTCTAGCACACTGGCTGCTTCATGGGCACAGGTAGCAGAAAGGTCATGGATGGATGGCTGGTTTTTGGACAGCAGCTTCTAGGTTTCAGTTTTTTATCTTGGTTATCCCACAATTTGGAAAATCTACCTTTTTAAAATTATATTGCCCAGAATACTCGCTTTGAGTTCCTTGATATTTTGGGGCTCCAATTCCACTAAGCAACATCTTAAATGTCTTCTCTAGCCCTTGACAAAAGGTAAATATAAGAACAAAATGCTTGCAAAAATAAAAGGTTTTATTTTCCCTACTCGTGTATGGTGATCTCAATCCAAGTCAGGTTTATATAGGAACTTCCTGGACTTTATTTCTGGGAAGAGTGAGCAAAGAAGATGATGACAGAAAACAACATATTATGGAAGTTTAAAAAGTTGGTTTTGGGGCTTCAGCTCTGAGAATTCCCCAAGTATCATGGCCTGTGGTCAAGCTGGTTGGAGAGTCTGCAGCTTGTAGTTCTAATAATTAACATTTTCAAGATCTGTGTGCTCCCAACTGGAGAAAACAGATGGGTAGAAGACCCTGGCAATGCAATTTGAACTGAAGGAAAAAATTAAAAAGTAGACAGAGTATGTTAAAATTAGGAAGGTGGTGAGTGAGGAAAATAGGGACTTCTTTCTTTGAAAGGAGGGACAACAAGAGTATGGTAACAATCTTTTCAGTAAAGTTGGACCAATCATATGTTTCTACAAGCTGACAGCAAGCACATTAACAGACAGGTTTCCTGTTTCTTCTGCCATCTGGCATTTTGAATTACTGTACATTACTTCTAAGCAGAGACATTTGATTTAGCTATGGCAGATTGTACCTGCTGACAGACATTTTCCATGAATATGTAGTGTTCTAAAGAAACCTAAGTTGGTGGGCACTGTAACCAACTTTGCCACAGTGAATCAAATAAATGCATTATGTTTTGCAGGAAGATGTTAAGATTGCATTTTAGGTTGCCTCAATTTGTCCAGTTCCTTGTTGTCTGTACGGGATTACAGTAAAGAAAGAGGAGCAGTGCAGAATGTTGATATTGTGGAACTGCAGCAAATGAAGGCTCATGGGCACTTCTCTTACTGATGGGGAATTATTTTTGAGGGTTGGCAAAGACATACTTGTAGTAGTATGGATGTGAACGTAGATACCCTGCTTTAAATCCAAATGATTTAACGAGTGCATCGTCTCACTCTACTGCCCCCCTTCACATGCAGAACATGGCTTGACTTCCTGTATCAAATCATGCACCACTGTGTCTTCCACAGAAATACTTTTGTTCCCTAACACATCTGTCCATGTTTCTTAACTGAAGCTAAGGCTAAGCTGGGCTATTAGCATTTATTTCAGTCTAAATTTGAGAAGAAGGTGATAGTGAAAGATTCCACCTTCTTTCATGCATATAACTTTTCAGGGTGTAAGTCTCTCAAAAGTTCTTCAGTGGAGTTGGCAACTTTTCCCCTCATTTGGATTGGGGCAAATGGAGGGGGGGGGGACTTTTCAGTCTAGCCTTACTTTGTGACAGACAGTACTATGTGTTAAGAAAATTCCATGGAAATATGTATCTCCTAAATTCCTTGTTCTTATCAGTTTAGACTGTCTTGACATGGCTTAATACTTTTGCTAATATTTTTGAAGTGCATTTGTGTGCACATACAAAATGAAGGAGGACTATATGATTATTAAGAAAGATACAGGCAGCCTGTTCAGAGCAGTGTTTAAATTCTTATGCACTGAAGTGTTATCTTACCTTTGAACAGTTTGCACAATTGACAACTGCACATTTGTTTGTTAAAATAGACATTTTTGCACTGAACATCCTTATTGCTGATACAAGAACTCTATTGAGAATACCAGGAAATAGCTTGTCATCTCTGCCAGAGATGATAAAAATATTGCTCTCCTATATGAGGCAAGATAAACAAGGGTTTATATCTTTATATCTCTGATATGTTCCAATATGATACCTTAATAGTCTTTTTACTGTGTCAGTCATAGAAAATTTCAGTGTAGTTTTTACACCTAATTCACTGCAGGTGTAAAACCACAAATAGCTATAGTCTAATCTATACCACCGGGAACTTTAACATTTGATTGTGCAAAAAAACATTATTTCACTTATTTGTGTTGCCTTAGCCATATTGCAAAAAGGTGGTATTTAATGGTCTATTCTTCTGTGGTTTGGGAGGGTATCATAGGGTCAGCCAATTTCACTATAACTTTGGAGTTGTTACAAACCCAAAACATTTGCTTCTGAAATTTTTGTTTCTCATTCTGTCCCTTGTCTGTGAGCTCTATGAGTTTAATGAGATGTATTTCCAAGTACATCTGCATACACTATGTGCTAGTGTATATTAGTTATGATGAACAATATGCTGATATAGAAAGCTTTTATCAATTTAATTCATATTTTTGATGCAATAGTAACAATTCCTACAGTGCCATGTTGTACTGAGAACAAATATTGAACCACTTAAATCTTGGAATGTTTGGCAAACACTAAGGTTTGCAGAAGTAAACATATATTTATTAAAAACCTAACAGGCCCTCCACCTCATCCTAGTCAGAATTAATCTTCCTTGGGATCCATACAATGTGGAATAAAAAGGGTGAAAGAACATGTTTGCCTGAAACCATGATTTGGAGCATTGTTGTTAGAAAATGAAGATGTAATACAATGTTTTGTTGATGGTTCCATGGATTCAGTCAATAATAAGGTGATTGACTTTGCAATCAAAGTCCCTCTTATCTGTTTGATTGTGTGGGTGGGAATCTCTGAACCTTAAACTGATTAAGATCAAGCTTTAGAAATAAGGTTTAAAGGCAGAATTAGCAGATTACTTTAGAGAAGACTTTTTGGAAAGTGAAATGCATGGACGCAGAATATCTATCCTGATGCTTCCTTTTTTCCACTTGCTCTTTCCCTCCTTACCAAAGCTTTTTAATCTGTTGTAATGTGGAGCCACAAAAAGATGAGGGACCCCCCCCCCATTTGTCTTATATTCAAATAGGAGGCCAAAGAACTGCAACATTGTTCTCATTTTTGAGGCTGGTGAAACATTTCCTGATACTGTTGATAAGAACAAGAATGCTAAAAAATCTTTTGACCAAATTATCCAAAAATGTTAAAAATATTGTGGCTGCTGATTTGTGTCAAAGACTTTTAAGAAGTGGAATTGGTTAGAGGTGCATCTGTTTAAATAGTTGCACAGTCCTTACAAGTTTGTTCTCCGAGTATTCTTTGCTTTTCAAAGGAAAAGAACAGTAGTTTTGTGCAAAGGTGTTTTCTAAAAATTGAAAAAACTAGTAGGAAGAAAGAACTTCCTGTCTCTTAAAGAGTATACAGTCAAACCTCGCATAAAGAGCGCCTCGCTTAAAGAGTAACTCGCTTAAAGAGCAGAATTTTCTCTGAATGTTAGCTTCACTTAATAAATAAAACCAACCAAAAACTCGCTTAACAAATAAATCGGGGTTCACAATCCCCCCCACAATTGGTCACTTTCAATGGTGTTTCGCTTAAAGAGCAGTCCTGTGGAATGCATTATGCTCTTTAAGCGAGGTATAACTCTAGTTTGTATTCCTCATAACTCTAAGATCCAGATGCTTGTATCATGTTCAAGAGGGCCTTTTTTATCAGGTAAGTCACAAATAATTTTACTAAATACAACAAATGTAGTGGTCGGCATAAGAAACATCTACTGGCAAACCTATAGAAAAATATTTCGATTATATTTGTTCCGGTGTAGGGTCAAATAAAAATCTGTCTTCTAATATCTTTCTGTACTAAGGCCATGCTTTGCACTTAGTGCTAGAATCATTTTAATTGTGTAATTCATGTGTGAGTCTCAAGGGTGGAAGTGAGTAAACGCTCATTGATGATAAATTCCATTGATAGCTAATCCTTTGCCACTTTCACATCTTACCATGTTTTTGTGTGCGGCATGTACTGCACATAGAATTAAAAAGTTATTCATCTCTGCTGCTGAGTCTATTATGTATAATGGCAGGCATTTTTGACAAATAAAATAACATCATCAAATCTCTTACCAATGTAATGCTAACCTTGTCACCGTAATCTGTCAAATGGGACAAATATAACCATAAGAAAACAACTCGTCGTGAACTCTGTGATAACAAAGTAAATTTAAAAAATATTCCTGGAAATTTTTTCTTTGTTTATTTCCTATGCTGAAATATTTTCAAAGAGTTTTTGATTAAAACATGTGGAGCCTTTTGAGGTGCCTGTGTGGGATTTATTTATATTTCCTCTGTGCCACAAATATATTTATTTTCTTCTAAATGTATCAAATGACAATCTGATTAAATTGTCAGCAAGTGTTGTATGATCTATAATCACATCACACTTGGGGTTTCTTAGGTTTGGATGCAAGGAATCTTTTTACCTCTTTGAAAATATATGTATGTTTTTAATAAGAAGTGTTCTTTCCCAGCTAAAAATGATGAGAAAGCAGTATTTCTGGCAAGGTCCAGTTTTTTGAAAGCTATTATGGATACTTTTCCTGCATATGTTCATTGTTCTATGTAAAATAGTAACCAGATCAGCAAACTGCAAGAAGGAATTCAACACAGGATTAGTACCATGAATTAATATTTATTTTTTGTTTCCAATGTACAGTACCTGATTTACTGGGCTAAAGCATGCTTAACTTGCTTGGATCAATTTTCTATATCAATTTCCCCCTTCAGTCTGAAATGTGTTCTAGTCATATATGATCTTAACTATTCTTTTTTGTACTTTCAGCACACATGAATTTAAGCAATAAGTTGAATAATGGATCTATTTCTGTTAGACTTGTCCAGTGGAACTTAAATTACTAGCTTTTCTTGGCATTTCACTAAATCTGGATCCATTCATATGTTTCAAACTGTTATCGTCATTGATTTCACTGGGACTTCTCTAAAAGATTTGGCAATAATCAGAATGTAAATTCAAATTAAACATTACAAAACATTTTTAATTGAAACACATATTTTATACTGTTGTATACTTTAGATGCCATACCTCTGTTCCAACATTTTTCTTTTGGCCATAAATCTGAATGAATTGTAGAACTAAAGCCTGAAAGGCAAGACATACAGAACAGAGACTTAGTAAATTATATAATTGCTGTGTCCATTGAAAATTACAGTCCTTGTTGAGTATCTCTTTATCCCATGTTGCTGTCCTCTTTTGGATTAGATATTTGCATCAAACTAGTAAATATGTTAAAGATATATTGGAAGATTTCCCCCGCTCAGGTAATAAGGAAGTATAAGGTGGTCATCTCCTTCACTGGACCATTGGACATTTTCTACTTCAGTCCCCATATTGGTAGTTAAATTTAGCTCTAACACTGGTAAAGAGCAAAGTTTAAGTTACCCATTTACACATGAGTGGGCATAATTTGTGCCCTCAAGTGTGATAGAGGAGGCTCCCTAATTCACACTGTTTAGTGACGATTCAACTGCAAATTCATCACATTTCTGTTTATTGAACATGAGGTCATTACTTTGTTGGCAGAGTTAATCTGTGCCATGTCCACTTAAAAATTGTGTAGTACAAAGTGAGTGGAACTTACTTGTTGTAGGAAGATGAAGAATCAGGACAGTAACATCTAGGATGATATCTGTCACCTTCCTTTGTTTCTTTCTATATAACTAAACATAATCCCTGCAGAAACAAATAGAGTAGCTTAGCTATAATATTTTGTATATGAATATTACATAGTTTATTGCAAGCATATGGGTATTTTACAAGAAATTGCAAGTAGATATATAGGGACCACTTCAATGGAAAAAGATCTTGTGGACATGATCATTCGGGCATCCCTTGAGTGAAGTTCCTGTAGCAAAAAAATCCTTTCAACTTTTTATTGTGCTTCTGACACAATTAAAAAAAAAAACCCCATAGTTAACAATGATATTTTTTATTTGTTCTGCCATGTTACCTTTTCAACAAACTAATACAGAGGGATTTAGTTTGTTCTCCATTCCCTCCCTAATCTTATTTAGTGGAAATGAGCCTGAAAATGAATCTTAAAAGGCAACGAGCCAGTTTTCTACAAGTTTTTTAAACCTCTTTCATAAAAGCCTCTGAAACCCTAGGTCAGTGTGTGCCTAAGGCATTGCAGGGAGTCCCATCTGGGACATGAAACTTTGCACTGTATAAAGAAGAAAAGAACAAAACCAATATAAACTAGATTTGAACACCTGCAGACATTCCTGTTTAGAAATGTAGCTATTTCCCTCCCTTTTACAGGACTAGGACAGTATCTTCTTTCTTTTCTTTTAAACTCTTTGTTTCAGAAATTTTCACATATAGAAATAAATATGAGGATTATATTTGTCTGAACACCATGCACTTAAAATTAACAGACATAAAGAAAAGTAACATTTAAGGATAGTTTTCCAGGGAAATATATTTGGTAAGATAATATGCAAATATCACTTCCTACAAAAAATCTCTCTACTGAGATCAGTTGAATAACAAATAGAATTAAATGCTTAATCTGATCTACCTTCACTTTTATCTTGACAGACACTACTGTATTTTCCCATTACACTGAGACTGAATGATTGATTATTAATTTAATTAAGTTAAGTTAAATTTAATTTATATACCACCAAATTAGTAATAAGTCATTACCTTGAGCGGTTTACAATGAAAGAATAGCCTACTAAACCAACCACAGACAATATTTAAACTACAAGGTGTATGTAATATCAAAAAAGACAAGAAAGAACAAAACAATTGAGAAAGCACAAAAATCAGGCAAAAATTAATACTAGAGGAAAATACTGTACTAGAAAAAATCTTCTTTTCAAAGCTCAGTCTTCAACAGCTTGCATAAGGATTGGAGAGAGTCAAAGCCTTGCACATTTGGACAGGTAATTAATTTCAAAGGAACAGGCTCACAAACAAAAAGGCCCAGTTTCTCAATGTCTTCTGTGTCTCTGTTGGCATGGCTACCCAAATAAAATAAATTTGCAGTCTGATGCTGCAAATATGATGTTCACCCAGCATCATTACCTTTATTTACATGCACATGTGTTTTTTGTCAGACACTCTCCCCCCAAAAAAGGGGGGAATGTAAAAATGTTCTGGCATCTTAGAGACTGTTAAATTTTAAAGTCAGTTTGAAGAAGTGGACTTGATCTACAAAAGCTAGTATTACTATAACAATCTTTACAATGCTATACTTTTTTTCTATTTTTGTTTGTTTGTTTGAAATGGTTACGTGTCTACCGTGGCCACTTGTTTGAAAACTCACAAAGTTGTTTGGTTAAAAATTTAGATTAGATAAATAATCTAATGTATTTGATTTATGTTGATTTATATCCCCCCTTTCTCTCACAAATTGGATGGCTTACAGTAAAATGCTACAAATACATAACATGAATAAAAGCCATATAAATTTAGACAGTTTAAAATACATCAGTTAAAAAAAAAAACACCCCATACTTCAATTGCCTCCCTACTCATCCCAAAAAGGCATTTGTACTATCACTAAGACCGTTTTGGTTAAGCTGAATTGAACAAAATGTTATTTGCCTTTTAGTGGAAAGGAGTAGCCAGCCTACTCTGTTTTGAAAGTTTCACCGTATAAGCCAGTGATGGCAAACCTTTTAGAGTCCAAGTGCCCAAACTGAAATTCAAAACCCACTTATTTATTTCAAAGTGCCAACACAGCAACCAGGGAGGAAGAAAACACTCTCATTGGGTTGCTGGGCCAAGTGAACTCTGTGCTGGGGGGGGGAAGGAAGGAAGTCTCCTATTGGGTTGCTGGGCAGAGCGGTGGGGTGAACTCTGTGCTGGGGGAGGGAGGAAGTGCTCTGATTGGGCTGCTGGGCAGAGGAGTGGGACAAACTCTGTGCTGGGGTGACTGCATGGATGCCCACAGAGAGGGCTCCAAGTGCCACCTCTGGCATAGGCTCAGTCACAGATGTTTTGGTTTCCACCACAAAGATCACACACGTTATAAAAAAGAGTTGCTGAGTGACTAATGAGATTAACCATCCTGGGCCACCTGAGTTCCTAGAAAATAAATGTGAATATTAAAATGTACTCCTCTTGCAGAAAGTCCAAGTTATAGAATATTAGAATGGTACAGTTGAAAGAAACCATAGAGATTGTTTCATTGAACTCCTTGCATCTTCAACAAATCCACAGTTGCAGCATCCATGATGGATGCCTATTCAAACTGTTTATAAACCAATCTACTAGTTTCTGAGGTAATCTTTTCCACTGTTTAAAATTAGGATTCTTTTTTCTAATATATTGTTAAAATCTCTTTCTTGGTGTGTTTTGATTTGCTTTGTAATATGAATCCAATAGTTTGGGTCCTACCCTCAGCAGCAGTAGAAAGCTCTAGTAGAAAGTTCACTTCAGAGTTTTACAGAAGGTTCCAAAAAAGATTGATTCCTAAACCTAATAAATTGTATGACTATATACTTGAAGGTGGAGAGGTACCAAGTTGTGGTCAAACTCCATAGTGGTATTGATATTGAAACCAGGAAAAATGCAGAATTAATAGACTCCTACTGTGTGATCTCTCTAATAAATTGGGATGCTAAAATATTCACATCAATTTTAGTTAATAGAATTAACAAATTTATAGGTGAATATATACATGAGGACCAAACAGGTTTTATAAAAAATAGACATACTGTATGTCTGATTTATTAAGAAAGATATTAAATTTAATAACACAAGCAAGCCAGGATAGATGTAAAGTAGGAATTATGTCACTGAATAGATTTAAAGCTTTTGACTCAGTGCAGTGGAACACAGAAAAAAACTGGTAAAGGAAATGGGATTTGGAGTAAAATTTAGGGGTATAGTAGATCAGCTATCTAAGAATAGTTACACTAGAATTAAAATTAATGAAGGAATACCAGATAGAATTGAACTGAGAGCAGGGACCCATCAAGGCTGCCCACTGTTACCGATACTGTTTGTAATGGTGATAGAATTGTTGGCTAGTGCAATTAGTGAGGATGTTAAAATTAAAAGAATTGAAGGCATAAAATTAAACCTATATGCAGATGACACACAGTTTATAGTAAAAGATCCAATAGAAAATATGGGTAGAATAAAAAAACATTTAAAAGAATTTGAAAATAAATCTGGATTATGAATAAATTGGGGGCAAACAGAGATGATTCACTGTAATAAAGCCAAAGGGTAGGCAGAACAATTCAAAAAATATAAAATTGGTATAGTTAAATCCCGTTCTTAAAGAGATGAGATTACCAGACCATATCACCTGTTTTCTGAGAATTCTCTGTGGATCAAGAAGCAACATTCAGGATAGGATGTGAAACAACTCATTGGTTTATAATAAGAAAAGGAGTAAGACAAGAATGTATATTTTCACCCTGCTTATTTAACTTATATGCAGAGTACATCATTTATAATGCAGGGCTGGAAGAAGCACAGGCTGGGATTAAGATTGCTGGGAGAAATATCAACAACCTGAGATATGCAGATAACACTACCCTAATGGCAGAAAGTGAGGAAGACCTAAAGATCCTTTTGATGAGGATGAAAGAGGAGAGTCCAAAAGCTGGCCTGAAACACAACGTCAAAAAAACCAAGATCTGGCTCTATCGCTTCCTGGCAAATAAAAGGGGAAGAAATGGAAGTAGTGGCAGCATTTACCTTCTTAGGATCCAAGATCACTGCAGGTGGTAAATGCAGTCATGAAATTAAAAAAAAAATGCTTACTTCTTGGGAGGCAAGCTATGGCAAACCTAGGCAGCATAATAAAAAGTAGAGACATCACCCTGCCAACAAAAGTCCACATAGTTAAAATAATGGTCTTTCCGGTAGTAATGTATGGCTGTGAGAGCTGGACCATAAGGAAGGCTGAGTGCAGAAGAATAGACACCTTTGAACTGTGGTGCTGGAGAGTCCCTCCTGAGAGGCCCATGGACTGCAAACAGATCAAATCAATCCATCCTAAAGGAAATAAATCCTGACTGCTCCTTGAAAGGACATATACTGAAGCTGAAGCTCAAGTACTTTGACCACCGAATGAGAAGGGAAGACTCACTTGAGAAGGCCTTGATGCTTTCAAATTGAAGGCAAAAGGAGAAGGGGAAGACAGAGGATGAGATGGCTAGATGGCATCATTGACATGGTGGGCATAGATCTCAGCGGACTGCGGAGGATGGCAGACGACAGAGGAGCCCGGCATGCAGTGGTCCATGGGGTCGCAAAGGGTCAGATTCAACTGTGCAACTGAACAACAATAAAATAGAAGAGTAGTATAAAGAGGTTTGGGACATTCCATTGCACGATAAACAATGAGGGAAATTGAATTGTAAGAAAGGTTTGACAAAAACAAACCAGTTCTGTGGGCTAGGAGGACTTTTACTGAGTATGTAATAAAAGATAATAAAAGATGTAAACCTATCCAAGAAACAATGACTTTTTCAAAGAAAGTAGATAACAAAAATAAATGAATGGAAAGCTGAATTGAACAACTTCCCTCCCTTCCAATGATGGTTTATTTATTTATTTATTTAGATTTATATCACCGCCCACTTGCCTTGGCGACTCAGGGCGGTTTACAATCAGGAAACAACAACAACAAAAACCAACAACAATAACACACACACAACACAAACAACTAAAATCCATTCCTCCTTCTGGCCAGAGGACGTTGGTCTTTTCCTTCCCTGGGCAGATAAGGCCCAGGATTAGGAAGTGGGAGCTTCCATCTAAAAACTTTAAAACTTTTAAAAATTACAATCTGAAAAAGATTAAAAACAGATTAAAAACACATCAGATTCTACAACTACTAATTAAAAGTAGATGGTAGCACATGATTATATTGATTAGTTTTAGCTCTAATTTTATGGGTTTTTCTCTGTTTCCCCTCTTTTTTAAAAAAATATTTGTTCCATCTTCCATGTAACAGTCCTTCGAATAGCTGAAAAAAGCTATCAAATGACTCTCAATCATTTCTTCACCAGGCTAGACATACATCGTTGTCTTACTCTAAATATTTCATTTTGGCTTCATGGAATTTGAAATAATTTTCCACCTCAGTGATAATAAATAAGTAGGGAGACAGCAGTTTATATTCCCTGACTACCAAAGTAAACCTTGTCTTACAAAACTGCGCTATTCTCAAATTTCTCCCTTGTGGAACATTAACATTTGCCCAATTTGCTGGATAAACTCTTCTTCCGGCTGCTGCAATTTCCTGAATCAAAAGAAAGCCCATATAGTCTAGCAAAATCAGTCTCATCAGTTTGAATTATATTGGCGTCCATCGTTTGAATGATTTGTTGGTTTGTAAGGCATTGGGTTTAGGTTGTTTTTGAAGTGACACTTGTTAATTTTTAATAAGTAGATGTGTGTTTTGGTGTGGGGCAAGGGGAAAGCTGCATCAAGGAACAAGGAAGGCAAATACATTTAATGAGCATCTTTTGACCTCTTGGAGACACGTTTTTTCTCTGTTCTTTCATTATCCTCTTCATTTGTGCTCTCCCTGAGCATGTTTTCCACATCTGGTCACTCAACCATAGCGGCACTGCTGGATATGTCCATTAGGCCTTGAGCTGTTTGCTTATTATTAATGTAAATGTTTGAGAATCTGAAAGCACCCATGGCATACCCATGCCAAAGAACAAAAAAACAGCTGCATATGTCTCCATCTGGAGCCCAGTTACTTTATCATTTTGTGTGCGTGTGTGTGTGCGTGCATGCATGTGTGTGTGTGTAGACAAGTGTCTGACATGGGCTACATCATGGAAAAACTCAGAAATTGCACACATGCATATACAGAATTTCTTTGCTGTTGTAGTAATGGTTTTTCTGTGCCATATTTCAGGGCATATGTGGCAAAAATATCAAAGCATCACATTGCGGTAAGCATCTAAATAATTTGGACTCCACTTTTCAGAATCCTTAGCAAGCAGTGCCAGTTGGTGAGGTATTGTGGGTGTGGTCATCCCAAACATTTTAAAATCCAAATGCTTGTTGAGCCCTCCATCCCTATCCTCTGCACTTCCTCTTCAATCTGCCCAGCTCTGTGGCATATCCAGTTCCAAATACTGGCTATCATCATGATGATCAGCCATGAAGATTGTCCTGGGAATAATATAATGCAGTGGCCTTCCATTTTCTTCTGTTTCACAGTGTGATACCCATACCACTGATCCAATTCCATGAGTAACTTTCTGGTCCTGAACCCTTCTGGCACATAAAGTCTTTCTTGGCCACAGACCAGTATTGATGAAGCTCCTGCTCTCCTTCAAGATGGATTCAAATGGGATTTAATCAATGTGGGGACCATCAACCTTCCCTGTGGAGTTTGTTACCCAAAGCTATTAGTCCTCAGGGTTGTCAGGTTAGTCAGCCACTGCCTGATGATCAATGTTGAGTCGCTGGCAGTATGGCCTACTCCAGTGTAGGCAGACCTATGGCATGCATGCCAGAGGTGGCACACAAAGCCAATTCTTTTGGCATGTGCACTGTCATGGACTAGCCCTGCCCTGCACCGCTGGCACCGATGGCATCATCGCTTCCCCATACACCCCCTCCCTCTTCAAATGGAGAGGCAAGATGGGACACTAAAATCCCACCTGTAAGGTGGAGGCAGGTATGAGGTAAGGCAACCACACACACACACACCCAGGAGGTGAAGGTGGTGTTGCATCCATGAGGGGCGTGTGGACCCATGGGTGGAGCATGCACACCTGGAGATGTGCATGCGATGTCAGATGGGTGCATGGGCATGTGTGGTGCCTCCTCGTTGGGCACTTGATCTCTAAAAGGTTCACCATCACTGGTCTACTCTATTACTATAGTAGGATAACATGGCAATATATGTTTTTTTTGGCCAGCTAGGTTTCCCCTAGTTTTTTTACTCATGATAAAAAATTGTGCATTTAAAAACAACTCATTGTCTTTCACAGATTGTTATAGGAATAGCTTTCAGAAAACAACAGAAGTATGGTAGAACCTCATATAATGAAAAAAGTTGGTTCCATGATGTCTTTAGCTATATGAATTTTTTGTTATATGAAGCATGCCTCATGTAATGAAAATCCCTATGGGATCCATCATACAACCAAAATCTCTATGGGACAAATCATACAACAACGTATGCTGCAGAAGTTGAATTCCACCGCTATGCTGAACTGAGTTCAAATTCCTACAATTTTAATTTAAGTTCAATCTGTGTTTGCTACCAGACTTTTAGTCTGCATTATTAAAAAATCTGCAGACATGGTGATTAAATATAAATACAAACATACAGTTTTAGGAGGTAAGTCATTCCTCACCCTGGAATCTGTCAGAGCATTAAAAAGTTACTTTCTAATACTGCTTCAGATTTATGAGTGTTGTAGTCCAAAATTAACTTTTCTCATCTCCAGAATCTTATGAGAGATGTACAAGAATCTTGCTAAGTGTCTTTGTGAGACAACCTGTCAACAGCGTGTTAACTAACCATGTGAGATTTTTTACTTCTAGCATAAGAAAAAAAATGAACAGCTTTTTCCTCAAGAATTTCATAATGCCTGCAAAAGTCTTACATAAAGCTCATTGCCAACACACAAAGCACACTCACAGCAAATATAGCAAAGCTGGCAGATAGATGAAAAAGATACAATCAACCCACTACTTATAATATTTTTAAATCCATGGACTGGGGCAACAACTATTATAGTTTAGCTCATGGGTTCTCAACCTTTTCAAGCCAGGGGCCGGGTCACACTCTCTCAGTCAGCTTCAAGGGCTGGATGGCCATTTCGCCTTGGCTGCACAACAGCTTCAAAGGGGTGGCTATTTTGTTTCTTTAATGCCCTTAGAGGGGTGGGAGGCACATGAAATGATGCTGTGGGCTGGATCTGCCCCACAGACCATAGGTTGTAAAACCCTGGTTTATCCTGTGCAAATATGCATTTTGCCTGACCTCTGCAAAAATGTGTCTCAGAAATGAGAAAATGCAGGTTTAGACCAACAGAAAAGGACTTGCAGTCAAGGAGAAAATCCGCCCCCCCCTCTTTATAACAAGAAAATCAAGAATTACATCCCTATAAACCTGAACTGCTGACTTGGGGGATGTTGTTCTTTAATTTCCCCCCTCCCCATGACTAATTTGTAACAAAGAGGATAGACCTCTTTAATTTGCTGAATTCTCATATTGCAAGGGTGAAGAATCTCTTTTCTGTCTACGACCATTGACTTGGGATAATTAAACCTGAAGCTGGATGAGTCAGACAAAGCCATGCCATTTCTTTGTGCTATTTGTCTTATTTTCTCCCCTTTTTAAATCATTCTCCTTCCCTCCTCTTAGCATTTGGAAAACATGAATATAAGTAGAAAAAGGTAGCGAATAGTGCACATCATTCTTTTTGTCAAGCATTCTATACTTAGTTTCCACTACAGCAAGTTTGGGAGCATGGACAGAAGTAGGGAAATTGTCAATGAGGATCGAGGTGGGGTCTCGCCAGTAATCAAAGAATGTTAAAATAAATGCAGATTCTTCAAAAAGGCTCAGAACTACTTAGCATGTTTAGAAACGAAGTTGGTGGATTTCGCTCACCTCTGCCCCTAAACCATGCCCTATAATAACATCTGATTAAGTGGCCATTGTTAAAGGACATGCCTGCTTTGACGAAATTATTCTCTCCTCCTCTGCACTTCCTGGGGTAACTTCGCAGGTAGCTTTCCCAACATTTGATCCCAATGACTAAACTGAGATTCTCAGCCTCTTTGCCCAGGGCTCTGAAAGGCAAGTAATGAGCTAGGAAGCACATTAGACAAAGAAACAATCTCTCAGGGGTGCCAAAATGGATAAGTCAATAAGCTTGATGAGGTTGGCGCACAAAATAAATAGTGCCAGGTAGTTCAAAGAGCCAGGCAATATTGAGAGTAAGAAAACAAGCTGAGTTTAAGCCATAAATCATAGTCCTACTGAATCAACATGAGCAGGGAGTAGTCAGAAGCAAAGTCAGTGGAGCATCAAGGTCAAGCTGCCAAGGTATCAATCAGTCAGGAATCTCATGAAGAAAAGGTGCAAGAGGTGCAAGTTACATATCCTGGAGAGACAAGACAGGCAAAGGTTCAGAAAGCAGGGCTTGGTTTTGGTATTCCAGATGATCTCAGATGATGCTTTCAGTTAGATGCTTCAGCCTGCAGTTTAGTTTCTTCTACCTGAGCTGGTCTGTGTACTAACTTGGATTTAAATGCAGGCTTTCCCAAATCAAGTCTTCCAAAGTTGTACTCATTATGACACTTTTAATATCTGGCTCCCTGACTGAAACACCTGCACTCATGACACCAGGAGCTATCTAGTTTTCTGTATCATTTCACTCTGTAGGCTCTAGGTCAGGGTCCGTCAAATTTGGCTCTCCAGATGTTTTTGGACTTCAATTCCCAGAAGCCCTAGTCAGCAGGAGTGCTGATTTGGGCTCCTGGTAATTGAAATCCAAGAACACCTGGAGAGCTAAGTTTGAGGAACCCTGTTCTAGGTTGTCATCTGACAAGGATTCCTCCGACAGTGATATGAAAAAGATGTGGAATACAAGATGGAAATGTTTCTGTAATGGAAAGAAAAGATAAAAGGTAATCCATATTACTGAATAAGTATGAAAATATTATTGATAAAGATATTTATTCATTGGTCTTTAGTCAAAGATGACAGCTCTACAGAATGAATAGTTTGGCCAATATCCTGAATGGAAGCTGCATCAATGACGTAATGTAGGATGAACCTCCTTGCGCAAGCATGGAGTATGAACGCCATGAAGCAAGTATGTCCTCTGTTCTAAAAGGCAAAGGTAAAGGTTTCCCTTGCTCGAAAGCCAGTCGTATCTGACTCTAGGGTTCATTATTCATCTCTGTTTCAAAGCCGAAGAGCCAGCACTGTCTGCTTCTGCATATGTTTCCATGGTCATGTGGCAGGCATGACTAGACACTAGAGCACATGGAACACTGTTACCTTCTCACCGAAGTGGTCCCTATTTGTCTTAAGCCAGATGTTCCCAACCTTTTCAAGTTGAGGGCCGGATCACTCTTTCTCAGTCAGCTTCAAGGGCCAGATGGCCATTTTGCCCTTCCTGCATGATGGGGATGGCCATTTTGTTCCAACAGCTTCAAATGGGCAGTCATTTTGTTTCTTGAATGCCCTTGGAGAGGTGGGGGGCACATGAAATGCCCCACAGGCCTTAGGTTGGGAACCCTTGGTCTAAGCAGACCGATCCTGACATACTGTGTTGGTGGGACTTTCCACTCGGTGAAAGCTCAGAAGAGTATTGGCTAATGAAAACAGCTGGGAAGAAGAACAAGCATAAAAGAATAAACGTCATAAAAACTAAGCTGCAGCAAATGGAATTTTTAAAAAAGCCAAACTGTAATATAGTACCTATGCATTGGAAAATAGAAGACTAAGTCAGAAATCAGAAGTGAAGCCAGGTCATTCTGCTACAGCAGAAAGGGTTCTGTCTCAACAGCTTCACTTTACATGGAGGGAGTTGGATCAGAGGTCGATTCTGATATCTGAACAGATTAATTTAGCAAACAGCAAGACTTTTATTTCTCTGGTTTAATACTGTTTGGAGAATTTTATAGAATTTTTAAATTTTCAATATCAACATATTGAATTGGGCTTGGAAAAAAGACTGGATGACAGAGTCCTTGGTTGAAAACTGGTGTGGAAAGATTCCATGCATTGTCCTCATTAATTAACATGCTGTTACATTTTACATAAACTGTAATTTCCAAACAATCCTTATGCGAGACTTGAGAAAATTAGACAGGTGCTTCATGCCATTTTATTCTTTCAGTGGAGCACAAACAACATTCCCCGATGAACACTTTCTTTTGTGTTAGCTTGAGAATTGGCCTGCCACTGTTGTATCATGTCAGTCAACCTCCTTTGCCATTTTCAGTATGGAGAGTCCTTTTATCTCTAGCTTTCAGACCCCCGGTATGAAAGCCTTTGGTTTCTTGATTAGTGAACCATAGTACCTTGGGACACAAAATGCACACACGTAAACTAGAGCAGCAAAGATGAATTCTGAAGTACAGATCTAACTGTATTTTCTAATGTTTTTCTAAAGAAAGAGCCCTTTTCCTACTGGCACATGGACTGAATTCCTAAAAAAAACATTTACAGGCATTAGCAAAACAATGTGATAGTCTCCTTTGATGTCCACAACAATTATAGAGCAGAGGAACTGCAGTGGTTCAGTGGTAAGGAAGCTCATCTTGTTATCTGGAAGGTCAGCAAGTCGGCAGTTCAAAACCCGAGTACTGCATGACGGAATGAGACCCTGTCTCTGGCCCAGCTCCTGGCAACCTAGCAGTTCAAAAGCAAGAAATTGCAAGTAGATAAATAGGGACCACTTCGGTTGGAAAAGATTTTGGGGACATGAAAGGAGGCTGATTTGGGCATCCCCTGAACGGAGTTCCTCCGGCAAAATATCTTTTCAACCCAGAAAGCATCTTTGTGTGCTTCTGACACGATTCTAAAAACAAAACAAACAAACAGAGCAGAAAGTTTATTATACTCTCACACTCTGCAAATAAGATGTGGGTTAATTCTTCAGAAATGTTATCTTAATGCCATAATGAGAACTAGTAATAACATTTGGAATGAATTGTCAGGGAAACCAAACATCCAGATCATTGTTCTCTGCAGAAATTAAGAATTTTAGCTTATACTTTTCATGTTGATAAGGGTGAGCAGAATAGACACTTGCAATTGTAATACTGTATAGAACTTTATCATAAGCCAGCAAAAAAAAAAAAAACTATTGTGTTCCAGTTGCTAAATATTTTGAACAAGCATTGACATGTCTCGTGTAACATTGTTTATTCCAAGTATTTGGTAACTTCCGGGTTGTTTTGAATGAGAAATTGTTAATGGTTTATATTTGGAAATGCAGACAGCCATAATATTATTTCAAAGGTATTTGTTGGCATGAAAATTCTTTCTCATTTTATCAAACAGTTGAGGCAGGATTTATGTCAAAATAGAGAGGAAATGTTGAAAACAATTTGTGTTTGAATTTAGCATACTAAGATTTCCTGTAAGAAAAAAAAAGAAAAAACTAGCTATAGATGTCAATTTTGCAATTTGACATGTGGCCAAATGTGATTATTTTGAGCTTCGATCTTGAAGTTGGTCTTCACTTTTAAACATCTTGGCTTTAAACCCTATTAAGGGGCTGCAGTGGCTCAAGTCACTAAGACACTGACTGGGAGGCGGATGGTCAGCAGTTCGATTCCCAAGTACTGCAGGATGGAATGAGCTCCCGTCTCTGTCCCAGCTCCTGCCAACCTAGCAGTTCGAAAGCAAAAAATTGCAAGTAGATAAATAGGGACCACTTTGGTGGGAAGGTAACAGCATTCCATGCGCTCCGGTGTCTAGTCATGCCTGCCACATGACCATGGAAACGTCTGTAGAAGCAGACAGCGCTGGCTCTTCGGCTTAGAAACAGAGATGAGCACTGACCCCTAGAGTCGGATACGACTGGCTTTCGAGCAAGGAAAACCTTTACCTTTATAAATATGGTTATTGTATGTTACTGTGCCCATCTACTTTATATTACTTCCCCTTCTCCTTGCTATCTAATGTGTTTGCTTAACAGATAATATAGGATTATAATTCTAGTGTATTATGCTTTAAGGTCCTGTTCTATCTTCATGATTTTATTTAAATAAAAAGGACAACTATTTTACAAATGAAGAATTGACATTTGCATATAAAGCATACAAGGAGTCCATTTTAGATGTTAAACTGAAAGGGCTAGCCCTTTCCAGCCCGGGAGGGGATAAAAACTGTACTGCATTTACCGCCACCGCCACTGCCAGGTGCACCTCCAGCCAGCCCGGCTGAAGAGGCGAGGAGGAACAGCTGGGTATCTCAGCAGGCTTTAAAAAACTGTGCTGCTTGCCATTGCCGGATGCACCCCCAGCCAGCGTGGTTGAGGATCACGTTTAGCCCTGGGCTCCATCATAGATGTTGAGCCCAGGCTGCATTGCAGATATTAAGCCTGGGCTCCATCATGGACATCGAGCCCCAGGCTCCATCATGGTCGTCAAGCCCCGGCTCTGACGGATACATTGTGGGTTTGACCATTTTGGGTGTTGTTGGTTGAATTTGTGTATTATATTTTCCTGATTGTATTATTTCTAATATGTGGCATTTATATTTGAGATTGTAGGACTGTTGTAACATTGTTAGCCACTCTGAGTTGCTATGGCAAGGAGAGCAGCATTCAAATCTAATAAATAAATAAATAAATCCTAGTAGGTTTTCAAGGTACAGTAATACCTTGGATAACGATTACATTGGATAACGCTAAAACTGGATAACGTCGTGGAATTTGAGACAAACATTTGCATCACACTATGTTAAGATAATGTTGTGTGATGCAGTTGTTTGCCTCAAATTCCCCGACATTTATCTCTGCCTCAAATCCTGCAAGGTTAGAGACCAGCCCTGCAGGCTTTGGGGCAGAGATCTACCGACACTTAGACCCCCAGTTTGGTGGTGGTGGGGGGGAAATCAGGCACGCACGCCTGTTCCCCGCTCCAGCCAAACTGGTGCTACGGGCTCTCTGCTTTGGGGTGGGGTAGCTGGGGGTGGAAGGCCTCTCCAGCCACCCCGATCCCAAAGTAGGCAACTCGGGCGGACTACCTGCTTTAAGATTGGGCTGGCTGGAGGTGCCTGACACCTCCAACCACCCTGATCTTAAAGGAGGCAGCCCACCCGGGTGTCGGGCACCTCCAGCCAGCCTGATCATAAAGCAGGTAGTCTGCCCGGGTTGCCTATTTTGGGACTGGGGTGGCTAGAGGTGCCTCCCCAAGCAAATTGGATGCCCCCTATGCTCCCTTTCCTCTTTAGAAAGGGAACAGGGCTTTTTTAAAAAAAATGTTGTGCAATCAGTGCAACACACAACATAAAAAACTGGATAATGTTATTACTTATGGAACCAAGTCATAATGTTATCTGAGGTACTAGTGTACTTGAGATGTTTGAGGAGTGGTGTCACCATTCCCAGCTCCTCATTGTGAATTTCATTGTGAGCTGTGCCATGAAAACATATCATGGGGGAATTTCAATGTTATAGATACTCTAAATATCTCCCATGGTTTGTAAACCCTATTAGGGTTGCTATAAATCAGTTGAAATTTGATTTTTCATATCAGCAGTGTCTATAAATATTTCCAAGGTCTAATCTCAGAACTGGCTGCTAAAAGAAAAAAAGAGAAGACTACCTCATATTTGTCTGGCCTGTTGATACATTGGCCTGTGTCATAATAAGGCAAAATGTGATGAATTGCTTGCATGAGTAAAACAACAGTAATGAAAACAGTAGCCTTGCCACTGAGAATGAGTAACACAGCCAGTTCCTTTTGAAATATAATGCTACATATGCCTGTCCTCTGTGTTGAATTATCTGTATATTCTTCACAGAAATCTCTTTCTTAGCATGTGATTGAATGTTTACTCTGGATGGCTTCAGTTTGGTGAAATATGGTTTTTAAATGGTTATTCCATAATTTTTCTACAGTGTAACTCCATAATCAATTCAGTTGGCGGTACAGTTTTCTGCAAATAATGAACATTGTGTAGCATATATAGAAATTTGAATTTTAGCATGGCATTTAGAAACATAATCAAAGAATTTAAGTAGGCTACTTTTCCACACCCTTTCTATTTTTGTTTCTCTTTCAAAGTGCATGAAGCTATAATTCTTTTCTGATAGAGAAAATATGTACAGCTGACCTACAGGAGCTAAAAGAAAGGAAAACAAGTGAGACAGAGTGTAATTCTGTTCATTGCCTTGTATAAGGAATACTTAAAATATGTGACTGTAACTCTCACTAGTAAAGGGAAAGGGTAGGCTCTAATGATGCCACTGTTAGATATCACCAGCACTGAAGCAAATACTTTATTTGATTTGATTGCATGATTTCCCTTTTGCCATCTTGAACAAGCTGAAGCAGTGGTCTGGTACCATGTCATAAGGAAATGAGGGTTCCATAAATATTTTATAGGTCTCTTGTAATAGTTTGGACTGTTGTCATCTTTATAACCTTTTACACCAGAGGAAAGGGGGGTTCTTAATTATGGGAAAGCTTTCTCTTAAGCTGTTTTAGCAGCATGCAAAACAGAAAGAAGAAGGTATGACAGACAGTTCTTTCAGATATTGCAGATATATGTCCTTTATATTGTTGAACAAAGGCTATAGCTGGGTTTATATTGCAGTTTCACCAGTGGATGCAAGAAAAGAATAGAACATGTACCCTAGATCAATGGCGTTGCGTACCGGGGGGTTTGGCAGGGTGGTGGTGGTGGCCAGCTCCAGGTGGAGCTTTTTGGGCTATATGTGTTCTTGGACTACAATTCCCAGAAGCCCTAGTGGGAGCGAGCACAGTCATCCATCGGGGGCAGCAAATTTGGCTTCAGCCCTAGGTGGCTGAAATCCACACGACGTTACTGCCCTAGATATATCTGAAACCGCACCCAGTATCCTTAACTATGTAATTAATTTTCACAGGACACCCACTTCTTAATACTTTTTGTAAAATCAATTTTTCAAAACTTGAAGTAAGTTTAATTCTTTTATTTGCCAAAGGATAGACCTTTGTTCGGTGGTCTCTGCAGCCACTGAAGTATTACTAGGGAAGAAATTAGGCCGTTAGACCAGTGGTGGAGAAACCTATGGCACACGTGCCAGATGTGACACTCCCAGGCTTTTCTGTTGGCACCCTAGCACTGAGTTTGCCCCACTCCTCTTCCCAGAAGCCCAATGGGAGTGCTTCCTCCCTCCCCCAGTACAGAGTTCACCCTGCTCCTTTGCCCACCAGCCCAGTGGGAGCACTTCCTCCTCTCCCCAGCAAGGAGTTTGCCCCACTATGTTGGCACTTTGCAATAAATAAAGGAGTTCCGGGTTGTGGTTTGGGCACTCAGTCTCTTAGACTCATCAAAGTTACTAACTGCTTCTGCCAAGAAAGTCCATAGATCAGTGATGGTAAACCTTGGCACTCCAGGTGCTCTTGGAATTCAATTACCAGAAACCCAAGTCATCACTCCTGCTGATCAGGGCGTCTGGGAATTGAAGTTGAAGAACAGCTGGAGTGCCAAGGTTCTCTGTCACTGCTATAGATCATACCATACATGAACTACGCTATAGGTCAGATTAAACAAAGCATGTATTTCGAAGATAATCATAACCACACCATGGTTTGAATCTCGCTAGCTGGAAAAGGGAAGTAAACATGTACTGTTCTCATGTCCATGCTAGAAGAGGAGGGAATATGGCACATGCAAATATGATATTCCCTCAGGTTTACTCCTATAGTGTGAAACTGTAGTTTTATGTAAATGAAGCCAGTGCCTGTTATTGGTATGAAAAAACAAACAACAAAACAAACTCAGTTCACAATAGTTCTTTCTTCGATATGATCATATGCAGTGGTGGGATGTCAAAAAAATTACTACCCCACCGTGATGTCATCACAGCGTGGGCGGTGCTAATGTCATGACATCAAGATGTCATGGGCGGGGCCAAAGAATTTTTTTTTAAATAAAATAAAATAAAATAAAAATAAGCATGCACACACACACCTCAACCCACCCACCCACCCACAACACAAACCTGTAAATAAAATAAATAAATAAATAAATAAAATTACATTAAAATATATCCACCCACCCAAACACCCACCCGCCCACCCCAAACACACACCTGTCACTTACCTATTAGTATAAGTGCCTGGGCAGCACCATGTTGCAAGATGGATATGGTCATTGTACCAGTTCTCTAGGATAATATCCCTTAATGTAAATGTAAAACAGCTGTACCTCCTTAAGGGTCTCCAGTTGGAACAACAATGGGAACAGCACAGGTGTAGCTTATTGATGAGGTAACTCCAAGACTTTGCTTAAAAACCCCAAGCCAGGCTGCCAGGCCTTTTTAGGAACTGTGGTAGTACATCAATATAGGTAAAGGTATTAAATACACATTAAAATACACACAGACACACCACATCCAAAGGTGAGTCACTTACCCTGAGTAGCAGGCTATAGGGAGCTTCAGGCTAGCAGCTTCCCTTCCTCCCCCCCCCCCCGCTTGTGAGGACAGCTAGGAGGCCGTGCATACGCCCCAAGCACTGTAGGCGTGCATGCACACCAAGTGCTTGGCGCACATACGCAGTGGGGGAATCAGTGAAAAGGTAAGCCCCGAAGGTGGTTCTCCCCAAAAGCTGCTACCGGTTCTCCGGGACATTGGGAAAAGTTGGTACCGGTTCTGGCGAAGTGGTGTGAACTTGTTACATCACATCACTGATCATATGTGAATAAACATTGTGAATAAACATTGCTCAGTCAATGATGGCAGTAGTTTGCTTTTAAAGTATACAGATTTGTGTTTTTGAACCATAACCCCCATAACTTTCTCCATAGGGAATTCTGCAAATGTATTCCAAGTTGAGAGAGAGCATACTTTTATTTGAACCCAACGAGGTTCCTATTTCTTCTGATTTCCGTTGTTCCCTTGCCTCTATCTCCCTGCAATATTTCTCTGTAGCAGTAGAGTTGCTGCAAACTCTCTCCTAACTGCAAAAAAGCCATAGTAAAACCTAACATGATCTGAGCTCTTGCTGTTACATTTAGAGAAGAGCTCAAAATATGTAAGAGTCTATATACAGCTCTCTTCCCAGAATAGCCAACCAGCCTTTTAACATTGAAGATTTGCCTTGCGTAATGTTGTGTGTTGTACTGAAGAGGGCTTTCACCGGCTTCAGTGGAAGCTTTTAAATGCTCTGTCTTTGCTGGTTCAGGCCTGATGCCAACAGTGAAGTGCTCTTTGTCTCTTAATGTAGCTGTCTTCTAGCGCGGCTATCAGGCAGCGCTGCAGCTGAAATGTAGTATTGGTTGCTAACTGTATATGCCAGGAAATACGTGCTCTAATAACCTCCTGGATCTTCTAATGCTGTGGATAACTCAATCACACCCACAAAACTGACATTAATGCAACATTAGAGTGCAGACTAGGAAAAGACAGGAAACCATAGAATGCAGGATTGAAATTCTATCCTTGGCTCTGCCACATAATGTGAAGGTGTTTTGAAGGCTCCTTGGAAAAAAATGTTTTATATACTCACAGCTGGATATTCATTTGAGTGGAGAAGTTTTGGGAAATTCTAGCTTTGCATTATTTTGGATAGAAAGCCAAACTAGACAAAACAGTTTCACACTTCATGTGCATGTATGCTGTATTTTGGCATAATAATTAATGATGCTCTGTGATATTAACTGCAACTATTCCACAAACCCCACCTCTGCACATTCCCTGGACTAGAAAGGGAGTATATTTTACGATCACCACTGTGGAGTTCAATATAACTCTGTCTAATAAACCTGTTCTGTCACCAGCACCAGTATGGAGCCTGAATGAGTAATAAAGGTCAAAAAAGAGAATATTATTCAGTGGTTTATTTTGGTTTAGTATTTTCTACATGTAAGATACACTTATGGTATGTATCTATCTTTTTGGCATTTTAACAGTTTTAAATCTCTTTAATTAGATATTTTAAAGGCATATTTGGAAATGTTCAAACATTTAAAGAATTTCATTACTAGAGTATCACAGCATTAGTATAAATTGTATTGACTGGCTAAATTCCAAATTGCTAGTTGTTTCACTGGGGTCAGAAAATAACTCACAACTTGTGTTGTTTTCCACTCATCAGAAAGATCTAATCAGTTTAAGAGATTCAGAGGATAGTATTGAAATTTAAAATTGTTCCAACATTCTTTTTGCTCATGCCAAATTTTCTCTTATAACCACAACATGGGTTTTAAGTTACTTTTTGCTCCAGTTTTACACATTTTTAATTAAAATAGTTTGTATCATAAAGATATTCTATTATATGGTATGTTTTCCAAAATCTATGAACCAGAAGTACCTAACTTTAGTCTCTCTGGAGTCAAGATTGAGAAAGTAGGAATTGTTTCATGTGCCAGATTTAATTGAGGTAATTAAATCCATTCTGTTTTGGCATTAAGTTGCTAATTCTTCGTTTAAAATATGTGCAAGAAGTCACAATTAAATATATATTCCCCCCAATACATAGCTTTAAATGTATTTTAAATGTATTTAAATGTAGCCGCCTAGAATCAGGTTTGCCTGAGCAGGACGGGGTGTAAATTTAAAATAATAATAATAATAATAATAATAATAATAATAATAATAATAATAATAATAATAATAATAATAATAATAATAATAATAATAATAATAATAATAATAATAATAATAATAATTTGAACCAAGATCTGAGTTGAAATATATAAGGCAGGGGTTCCCAAACTATGGAATGCAAACAACTAACAAGAAATTTTGTTCAAGACTACACGTTAAGGTCAAACAAGCATATGATTAGAAATAGAGTTTCCTTCAGTACCAAAGGGCTTTATTTTCATAGCACTTTCATTCAGCTTCATGTCTTTTGTTTTAATAAGCTTTATTTTGTGATTGATTTGTTAAGGTGAACAGATACATCATTTGTAAAATTGATTATCCAGTCTTATATCTCATCAGAAGTCATGTTGTAGGAGAAAGTTGGGGAAGAATGTTGCTGCCAGGAAGTACCCATTTTTCCTAATATACACTTTAATGAAGTTTAGAAGTGTGGATCTGATCAGGTTGCATTAATGTTCTCTTAGAATGAATTCTCAAATCATCTATAATGCCAAGTGATACCATTTTGATTCTCAGAAGCACTCTTGTTTATTACTGAAACCTGAATTTGAAGCTTCCTCAAACAAAATTTGTAAAGAATCAAAAGATTCAGTAGACACTGTTGGCAACTCAAAAACTAGAAAGTGGTTTTTGGAAGGAAATGACAGTATTAAGTGGGCCACGTAGTTATAAACCAACCTACAATTTCAAATGCTTCATCTATGCCTATTTGTATACAATCAATTTTATATTTTAATTGTTAGTTGAAGAAAAAGATAGGTCTCTCTACGGTTCTGAAATCTTGTATGTAAATGTCAAAACTTAGAAAAATCACACATCTGGAACAGAAATCCCATCATTTCTAAGACAGCATGGCCAGTTCTGAATATTTTATCCAAAAAATAAATAGCTGGATTTCAAAAATGTGCCTTCAACACTTTGATTGACAGAAATCCAATCAGGTTAAGTTCTGGACAGTTGTGTTCAAACGTGGTAAGATAGCTGAAGCTAAGTTTACAGTCCCTAGAGAATTCACCCAGATAAAATGTGTGCTGAGTGTGTACTAATTTATCACATGACCTAATCCTATGTTGTTTATGTCTGTTTTCACTAAGGGTTTGTCATCTGACTTGACAGAGCACAACCTAGTTTTGAAAGTCTCAAGAAATGCAACAAAATGGTTATGACAATGGAATCACTCACAGTATGAAGATACATTCCATTTACAGCAAATTGCAGTTACCAGACAAAAGTGGCAAAATCTTCTTGCATTATTTAACTACTAAAAATTCATATGTACAGTAAACAAAAGTGGCAAAATCTTCTTGCATTATTTAACTACTAAAAATTCATATGTACAGGAAAACCCTGACTTATGTAAAAAGTCTGTTCCATAGGCTTTTACGTAAATCAATTTTACGTAACTCGAAGCAGACCCATAGGGAAAATGAAGTTTTATGTAACTCAAAGCAAACACATAGGGAAATGAATTTTACGTAAATTGAAGCAAACCTATTGGAAAAATATTTTTTTACATAACTCGAAACAAACCAATAGGAAATTTCATAACTTAAATCGGGACATTTACATAAATTGGGACATGGTTTTAGGACAAAATAATTACGTAAGTCAAATTTTATGTAACTTGAGGCATATGTAAGTTGGGGTTTTACTGTAATTCAAGCTTGATCAAATGTGGGGAAAACACAACTTTTTATGTGTGCAATAAGTATATGTTGTGTCGATGGGAGACAGTTTAACTGTGGTTTCATTTTGATGAGAGTAAACAAAGATCACACTTCTTATATCACTATATGAATCAGAATAGAGTTATATTTGTCATATTTCTATTTTTCTCTCAAAGTTGCATTTCTCTGGGGGGGAAACTTGCAAAAAAATTATATGAGGAGAAATAGGTTAAAATATCTTTATATGTTTGTGTGTGCCAACATTTATATATACTTGAAGTACTTGCAAAACTATGAGTTAGGGAAATTTGCACATGAAGATGCATACAATTTTTGCAGCTTTTTAAAATGAAATATATATATATATTTGATTGTTGATTGATGGATTGATGTGTTTCTCTTTCCAGGCTCATTAATGGAAGTCTTCTGAAATGGTAAACGTTCAGAAGAACCATGTGTTGACCAATTGACTCCAGAACTATAGTTTAAATGTTCATACATATCCACATCAGAAAGAATTTGCCCATTATAAGTTTAATTTTGTGTTATACATTTGATAAAAAAGGCATCACTGGACATGCTGTCATCACAATTATTTTATCATAGTGCTCTTTTATTTCTTCTGAATAGAGCATAGAGGAATATTTTTTGCTGAGTTATATATACAGAGACAAGTAGACATTCACAATTTGTAAACAATGAAAAGAATTTCTATATGCTTACATGTGATTCTTGCACACTCTCTGTGAACTCTATAAAATGCTTAACTTGCAATGATCTCTTTGTTGACAGTCTCAGATAATAGCTGGCTTTCATCTTTTCTATCTCAGAGAATGGAACTTTGTATAAGTCTTTCCTCCAGCAATACATGTTAAGAGTGCAGGGAATGCTACTGACATTGGTGAAAAAGCAATTCAGAATTCAAAATATGTACTGTTACAATGAAAGCTAACATCACAATCCCATATATACTAACTCATAAGTTAGCATTGTTGACTTAATCAAGCTTTCTTTAAGAGAACCAGAAAAATAGGATTGTGGTTTGGAGTCTGACATGATAAGAGGTGTCAGATTTTGTGGTTGTATGTCAGAATTCGGGGCATGGATAGCTGGCAGGTAACATGAACGCCAGGACCCAAGACCAGTGGTGGGATGTCAAAATTTTTACTATCCCACCATGATGTCATCAAAGTGTGGGCGGAGCTAACATGATGTCATGTCATGGGTGGGGCCAAAGAAAAATTACAAAATAATAAAAATAGGGAGCTTCAGGCTATAGGTAGCTTCAGGCTAGCAGCTTCTCTTCCTCCTCCCTGTTTGGGAGGACAGCAAGGAGGCCATGCATATGTGCCAAGCACTAGGCGTGCATGCACACCAAGTGCTTGGCATGCATGCGCAGTGGGGGAACCAGTGAAAAGGTAAGCCCCGAAGGTGGTTCCCCCCAAAAGCTGCTACAGGTTCTCCGGGACACTGGGAAAAGTTACTACCAGTTCTGGAGAACTGGTGAGAACCTGTTACATCCCATCACTGCCCAAGGCGACCAGATAACAGGTCAAACAGTAATCATATCTCAGTCCAGACTCTGAGTCCAAGTGAAGCCAGAGATGCAGGATTATGGCCGGTTCTTATATTGCTTGTATAATCAAACTTTGTTAGCTGAAGTATATTGCTTCAATAAACCATACTCTGGTTGTTAACTTTTAATGTGAAATATCAGGGGAAGTATGGCGTGCTTTTGATAACATTATAGATAATTATTCTGAATCAAAACATACAGGAAAAATGTTTAGAGCAGTCTTGTACAGAAATAGATATTGTCAGGATTCAAAGAAAAATTGTTTGTGATTGGTTTAAAAATTAAAACAAAACAAAAAAAGAGGCCAAGATTTTCAGTGCATCACCTTTCCTCTGTGCCTTATTACATCTTTTTACATGGAGATCCCTATTGTGTAATACACTTTTGATACTTCTTTGTGAACAGAATACAATCACAGTACTTGCACATCTAAGCAAACAAACAAATAATATGTTGAACTCTTATCTGGCAAAGAATTATTTTTATTATAAATTGGAAGAATTAATGCTCTGACTGCTACAGTTATTTAGTAATTCTTATTCAGGAAATATGTGCTTAAATTAATTCTAATTGGTTTTGAATTCTAAATGATATAGGATTAATTATTTAGAATTACTTTTAAATATTTACTTTCAAAGTGCTGAAAATGTTACTATAACAAGTAATTAGAATTACATTTCCAGTTCTTTGAAAGGCAATACAAGACACATTTGTATAGGAGACAATACTTTCTTGTCCCTCTGGTGTCTCTCAGTCCATTAAACACAGATGTTGACTTAGCCCAACAATTTTGCTGAAGGCTACTGTAAAAATAATGCTATAGGTCTAGAATGCTATAGGTCTAGAATGAAACTAATAGATTTTAGATTTCTGTAGATTTTAAAAAATAGGTAAAAGGTTCTTATAAGGCTGATTCTGATGTTCAGAAACAGAAACTGATGTCAAGATGTGGATGCACATGAGACAGCCATGCGTGACTACAACCAGAACTCAGGATGGGTATCCAAATGGTAAAAGGGATCATTGGTGTACTAAGACCTAGCCTTGACATAGAAGAGGGTTGGTTTCAGATTGAGGGGGTAGGGCAAAGATTGTCAAATCTAGATTTGTAAATCCTTGCTTGTCACATCTTTGGTTGTTCTCTATATTAAGAGTTCCCAACCTTTTCTGGCCATGGTCCAGTCACGTGGTTAAATGGGCCAGTCACATGGTTCCTCCCACCCAGAAGTGAAAGTAAAATGCACCTGCACATGTGCAGAACACTACCGTAAATTACCTGTAGCTGTTGTAAACACATTTACGATAGCTGCAAGTTGTATATGGCAGTGTTTTATGCATGTGCGGTCACATTTTATCTCTATTTCCAGGAGCGGCAAGGGTGGTGTAGGCTGGATGAATTGCCATCAGGGGCCGGATCCAGCCCATGGGCCATAGGGTGGGAACCCCTGCCCTACATCTCCAACAGCAAGATTTTCTTTTCATTTTTGGCAAAGGTTTTCACATTTACAAGAACAATTGTACATGGATTGTGAAAACAATTGTTGTGGAAAAGAGCAACTGCTACCTTGCTGCCTGAACATTTAAAAAGTGGAAGCATTAGATGGGTTGTTTGTATCTTTTTTATTAATTAATCCATGGTTATTTGTTTGCTGTGGTTTTAGATACCTCTTTGGATAAACATTTTGCAGACATATTTTGCAGAAACTTTGTAAAAGTCAATCAAAATCTTATTCTCTTCCCTAAGCAGAATGTGAGATTCTCTCTTGGTGATTTATCTGCATCCTCCTTCAGTGTGTTAAAACAGCCTAGATATTTTGCAATAGTTTGCCACATTCCTCATTTATAAACATACGGAGTATGAAAAGAATGATTAATACCTTGTGCCCTATTTAGACATTGTGGGTTAAAATAAACATAGTAGTAGGAGGAAGAATTTGTTTCTTCCCGCCTTGCACATTATTGGCACTTTTCTCATTAGAGAATGACTTTCTAGGGTGGAGGGCCTCCTCTCTTTATGGAGGCTTACCATTTGATTCAGAATGTCAAAATACAGAATAGTGCTTTTCCCTAACTCCTTGCTTGTATAGGTGATATGGAAGGGGATTTGTAAAATATAATTGGCAAATGAGCAGAATATGTTCCCTTGCTTAATGTGTTTATTTAAGCTGCATTGATAATGCTTACATAGGACTTTAAAGACGTAAAATTATTCCTCCATTTGTATGGGGTGATGAGTTTTTAAAATTCTGAAAGAGTAAGGGGAGGTACTGTAAAGAGGGCTTCCAAGGGAGAAGTTGAAGAACTGTGAGCCAGTAGCAAATCCTGACTTTAGCCTAGAAGGAAAATGATAAAACAGAAACAACAACATCAACAACAACAACAACCCAGGAATGATAAACCCATAGGAAAATAGATGAAAAGGCCTGCTTGCTATTCATTTGCCCACAAATAGGATGCAGAATTTCAAGATATAGACCAGGTCTCCCCTGTCAGAAGGCAGGTCTTCTTAGGTTCCATGGACCAAGCCTATCAACTAAACACTACAAAAAGGCAACTTATTAGTACAGTTGTACCTCGCTTAAAGAGCATAATGTGCTCCACAGGATTGCTCTTTAAGCGAGTTTGCTCTTTAAGTGAAACACCATTGTAAGTGACCAATTGTGACTTCTGGCAGGGGGATTGCGAACCCCAATTTATTTGTTAAGCAAGTTTTCGGTTGGTTTTTTTTGTTAAAGGAAGTGACCATTCAGAGAAAATTCTGCTGTTTAAGCGAGTTACTCTCTAAGCGAGACACTCTATGCGAGGTTTTACTATATACATTGTGGTAACACATATACACACTTTGGTATCTTTATTGGTGCTGCTGATCCTCTGTGGAGCAGCAGAGATGTGGCAGGGTGGTTACTATTCTAATTGCTGCTTGTGTTATTTTTATATGATGAATTACAACGTTGATTTGGGGATTATTATTATTATTTTGCTGATTGTGCATGAAACAAGACTTGCTCTGCCCATTGGTTCCATGAAAAGCCTCTTAATATTGCTGCTTTTGTGAAGGAGCAGTAATAAAGAGCTTGAAACTAATTAACAGTCTGTTACTTTACTATTCCTACCCTTGAGCAGTGAGATTGGAGAACCACAACTCTACTGTGTTTAGAAGCTATATGGTTGCCAGAAAGCTACACCCATCTCTCCCCTTTCCTACCATGACATTTTAATTCCATTGAGACTGTTAGGAGAAATGTATGTTTTTTCCCCAGACTTAGTCACAATCTAAGTTTTAGTTGTCTTCTGAATCTAGATAGCAGCCAAGACTTAGATTCAGATTTGGTTGACCTCAAGGGAGTAATCTTTTGATGAAACATTTCTTGATTACCTTTGAATCAGCTCAATTCAATTTAGGATTTAGAACAGGGGTGCCCAATATTTTCTCACCAGGCACCTGACCACGCTCCCTCAAACAGCTGACCTGGCCGGTCATGTAGTTCCTCCTGACGGTGGTGGCTGCATGTGAATTCACCATGTGTTTTTTGGCATTTTTTCTGCCTTCCGCCACTTTCCTTGGAGGAGGGACTGAGGGCAGCACATTTTCATGCCATTTTTTGATTATTATTTTTTGGCACGTTCTTTGCACGATTTCAGCACTTCTGATGGCGGCAAGGCACTTCTGGCAATTGTGGTTATCTGGCCCATTGGCTGGATGATGATGTCCCATGGGCTGGACCAGGCCTCTGGGCCATAGTTTTGGTACCCCTGATTTAGATGAATCCTAAGTACATCCTTTGAAGTCACAGATTTTTCTCCTTTAATCAATTGGAAAATAGAAGCTTAACCTGATATACTCCACACATATCCAGGGGAAAAAAATATTTCCCTTAACATCCCCTAAAGCTGCCACCATGCTTGATTGATTTTTTTGATGATCCAAGAGAGAATATAAAAAGCCATCCACCTCCACAAGGATAGTCTTGAAGGACAGACCAGAAATGCAGAGGCAGCATGCAGAACGTTACCATGCAGTTGCTTTCAATACTGTTAATGCTGCACTTTTAGAGAACACTGGAGTCTTGGTCTTAAAGTATGTTGGGCAATTGGGTAAGGATTGAAACTGGAATGAAATGAACATCCCAAATATATACTTCTGCTTTTGTTTTGTTTTTCAGGTATGGGAAAATTGTGTCCACAAAAGCAATTCTAGACAAAAACACAAATCAGTGCAAAGGTAAGTGCCTGACATATCTGCTGCAAATCGCACATTAGGTTAATTGACTGGCTTGTGCTGCAGAAGTTCAGGCTCTGGCAGTGCAATTAACATAATGTACAGTATATTGAAAACATGTTTAATATTGCTAGTGCTTGGAGTTGTACTTTCAGTAACATTGCTCATTAATTTTTTTCATTAACAAACAAAATGAAAATCACAAATCAGAACAACTGTTAAATTGCTTCGGAGGCAAAGTAAATTGCCTTCTAACCACACAGTGTCATCTGATTTAAACAATATTATCAGAGATACAAATTGATTTCCTATGTAAAAATGTGAAACTCTTGGGAAAACTTTCTCCAGGAAAACCTCATTCTTTTTGTTTCATTTGTAGAAGCAGGGGGAACACCCATTAGCTATGGCCCAACAGGCTGCTTCTAAAATGGAGACATAGTAAAATGTCATAACAGCACTTTAAAATATAGTTTGTCTTTAAAATGAAGTTACTTTAATAGTTTATCAGAGGTGCATGTGTTACACACACAGACACACACTTACAAGCAGAAGACTTCTGGGATGCAATGATGGCATTTCTAATAACGTGACAATCTGATCATTTTTACTGGATAGATGTTCCACTTTAGTTTTGTCTCTTCACTTCAGTGGTGGGCATCAGCAGGTTTGCCCCAGTTTGCCAGAACCAGTAGCAGAAATTCTGTCTGGCTCTGCCTATCCAAGTTTTGAAATAAAGTAGTCCGAATTTGGGTGCAACACAGGGCTTTCCCCCTGGCCATGCCCAGCATATCACACCCACAGAGTAGGTAGTAAAAAAAAATGAATCCCACCACTGCTTTTCTTAATAGTGCTTTTAAAAATATACATTTGTTCTCTGACATTAATCTTCTATCTAAATAGCATGGTTTTATATAGGGACAAAAATGAATTGATACCAATCATGATATCCTTAACTAGCAAAGATATTGAAAAACAAAGAGCTTTCAGAAAGGTCATGATACAGCTTTGCCTGTTTTCTTCTCCTTACACATGTGCTCCAAAACAGATTGACTTGGTGATTCAGGTCTGGACTGGATCGTCTCCTCAGCTATTCTGCTTGAGTATCTACTTTCCCATACCTTGCCCCACATTTACAAAGGCAGATGAAATGATAGTAGAGGAACTCTAGAAGCAGCTGTAGCTAGGAAGTGGGAGTAGCATATGCACACATGACTGTGTTCACTGAATGTTGTAGTATGGGAAAAGTTTTCGTGATACTGGTGTGATGAGTAGCCTCTGATCCCGACAAGAGTAAGACTACATCTGGGAAAATGCTACTGAAGCTATCATTTGGAAAAAAAATTTTTTTGCGGGGGGAATGGCATAGCAATAAATGGATGTTCACGAACATCCCTTAAATATTCTTAGGAGCACAATGAATTGCAGTTCACAATGCACTGAGATTAAATCAATGGCTATGATTTTGATATACAGTGGAACCTCACTTTTGTACAACTTCATGTGATACATCAGTTATGCTCACTCCTAGATCGGGACTCCTTGCTCATGATCACACATGCCTTGGTCACCTCCAGACTTGACTATTGTAATGCGCTCTACATGGGGCTGCCCTTGGTGACCATTTGGAGGCTGCAACTCATCCAGAATGTGGCTGCCTGGATTGTGATGGGGTGCGGGTGTTATGCTCATGCCTCACCATTGCTCTGGGAGTTGCACTGGTTGCCATTTTGCCTCCGAGTGCAATTCAAGGTGCTGGTTATTACCTTTAAAGCCCTACATGGTAGTGGGCCAGGATACTTAAGAGACCGTATCACCCCAAAAGTATCTGTCTGTCCCACGAGAGCAGACTGGAGAGGTTCTTTGGTGGTGCCATCAGCTAGAGAGGCGCACCTCTCTAGCACTAGAAGAAGAGCCTTCTCTGTGTCCGCTCCGGCCCTATGGAACCTTCTGCCAACAGAATTGTGTCTGCAGACGGAGTTGCTGCCCTTTAGGAAGGGTGTTAAGACCTGGCTGGCCGGACAGGTATGGGGTCTGCGTCAGACAGTCACTCAGGCCAGTTGACTCATTTGACTCCCTATTAAAAAACCCCGTTTTCTTAGCTGTGTTTTTAGCTGTATTTTAATTTTTGCTTTTTAATTTTTACTGTTTTGAAATTTAACTTTTTATTAGCTTTTGTGATGGGTGGCTTTGTATTGTAGGATTGTATAACTGGTATGTTTTATTTGTTGTCAGCCAGCCTGAGTCATTCGTGAGGAGGGCGACATAGAAGTATGATGATAAATAAATAAATGATAAAATTAAAAAAACAGCTCGGTTAACTCAAAAATCGCATAACGAAAGGAAATCCATAGAAAATAGTGGCTCGGTTAACAATCCCCCCCCCCGCAATCCCCCCCCCCGCAATCCCCCCCGAATGGATTAATTGGTTTTCAATGCATTCCTATGGAAAACTGCATTTTGGTTAACAACTTTTGGTTTTCAATGTATTCCTATGGGAAATTGCATTCAATTCATCCCTATGGAAAATTTGCTTTACAATTTTTTTGTAGTACAAAAGGTCCCGGAAAACACATTAAATTTGTTAAGTGAGGTTCCACTGTAACTCAATCCCAAGCATATTGGAGGTGTGCATGCTCTGAAGTAAGATAAAGAGAGGGGGTTAATCTTCAGAGTACTGGATTCAGCATACCCTCCCATACCCATTTGTCCTCAGTTTCTCCTCAGCTGAAATGTGGTTGGCTGAAAAGGGCTTCAGAGGATGAACTACATCAGGATGAACTACATCAGGGGTGCCCAAACTATGGCCCATGGGCCGGATCCAGCCATCACTACTCCTGGAAGCAGAAGTAAAACATGCATATGCAGGTACTGAGCGTGCACGTGCATGTGCAGAACACTGCCATAAATGACTCACAGCTGTCATAAACATTTTACTTCCGCTTTCAGGTGGGAGGAACCACACTCGACCATGTGACCAGCACATGACCATGAAAAGTTCAGGCACCCCTGATCTACATAGATAGAATGAGTAGATGAGGAAAAAAGTTAAACATACCCAATCTTCACAATACATTGGGCAAAATTCTATTGTTGCAGTTCTGCTTGTGTAACCTGGATTGGGATGCTGGGAAGAATTAAATTAAAATAATCAAAAGTCACACACCCCCAATCCTCCTTCCTGTTTCATCTTCTGAGGCTCCCTTGTGCTCTATTTTACCCATGACAAGCTTCAAAATGGGGAGACTTCAGATGTGGTAGCAATTTTTTTAAAAAAAAATCACCACCAGATCACTGCCATTGTCCTAATTCCAGTGGTGGCTGTCTAATAGCAATTTTTGTCTTGCTCCAGCATCTCCAGCATTCCCAGAGCAAAAGGGAGCCCTGGAGTGCCTCAAGAACAGAAATAGGGAGATAGGCAGCTTTCAGTCAATTTAAATAAATTATTTATGGCACCCTTATCCATTCACACCAGCAGAAAGTTATGCAATAAGATTTTGCTCTTTGAATTTTTTGCTCCTTGATTTTATACTCTAACCATAATTATTAGACATAACCACATTAGACATAACCACTGTGTCCATAATAAAACTGTATGTATATTCCCCAACACATGTTTTCTACAGCCTCAGATGATTGTATTGGCAACTGGTTGAACAATGGTGAATGAAAAATTATTATTGTACACATAATCAAACATTTTTGAGTTTGTTATAGCTTTATCATTTTTGATCAGACTAGCACTTTACATTAGTTTCAAAAATATCAGACTTCTCTGCAGTTTTGATCTTATTATACTACTGTCACACATGTCCCACTGGAATATTTCCAAATTATTTCAGCTATCGTGATGTGATTCTCTAGTGAGCATGAGAGAGTATTGCTTTTGCAGCTTTGCTTTGTATAGGAATGTCTGAGGATTTGTTGAACTGAGAGTGAAATAGCCAGACACATATGCAAATATAGTTACTTAGTCACCTGCAAGTTAAATTAGAATTTTCTCAAGGTCATTGTAGACCACCTATTGTTGATACATAGTCAGACTTAAAGATTTCTTTCTGCTTTCTTCTGTCATTTACTATGTGAAGGTCTCTAAAAGATTAACATATCTATTTCTTTCTGCAACAGAAATATATACTTTTGTAAGTGCTGTCTCTGAAACATATCATGTGGGGATATAAGCATATCTTACATATGCATGTCTCGATACTCTGTATAGATATTCTGTTAACAGGATGAGCTTGGACAGCTATTTCTTGGTTATGTTGGTTTAGTTAAAAATATATAATTAAGTGTTTATTGGCAAAATATTTGTATTTGAATGTAGCCATTGAGTTTTAGGTCCATGGCTTTTAGTATATAAAAATATGTAGAACACAGTGAGCGTGGAAATTCTGATTAACAAGGTAGGTTGGAAGACTCTGTCAGAAATATTGAGGGACACCCCCCCCCCCAGTATGGTCCTTAAAATAATACAAGTGCAGGAGCAGGTGATACCTTTATTCTTCTTTTTCTTCTTGTGCCATATCCAATTCTGAATATTGGTGATCAGCCATGAAGACTGTCTTGCACATACAATGCTGTGGCCTTTCATCTGTCTTCCGGATCGCAGCATGACACCCATACCACTGATCCAGTTCCACAAGTCACTTTCTGGTCCTGAACCCTTTTGGCACACAAAGTCCTCCTCAGCCCCAGGCCATTATTGATGAAGCTGCTGCCCTCCATGAAGATGGATTCAAGTTGGATTTAATCCACTTGTGGACCATCACCCTTCCCTGTGGTGTTTGCCAAGGCCACTAGTCCTCAGGGTTGTCAGCTTAATTAACCACTACCTGACTCTCGACATTGAGTCACTGGCAGTATGGTCTGCTCTATTACCATAGCAGGATAACCTGGCAAGACAGGCTATACCTTTATTAGATTATTAAAATAAATTGAATAAACAGCTAGCATTCGATGATCATTTACTTGTGGGATAAACAAAAGGGAAAAAAAGAGGAAAAAGTGGGAGAATATCAATAAGAACTACCAAACATCAGATCAGGTTGAGTGTTTGTTTCCCCTAGAAAGATCCAGCCTGTGTAACCTTGGGAAACCTGCAAGGTTGCATTGTGCTCTCATAAAAAGAGAATGGTGATTCACTTTTAATCCAATTCCTAGAGTCTGAAAAAGTAAATTGTAACATAGAAAAGCGAACGCTGAACTAAAGCTGTTAGCCTTTAATATGTAATTACCCTTCTGTTTTGGCTACACATTTTGCATTTTATGTTATACTAATTGTTGTATCACAGAACCAAGATCCCACTCAGTTAGAATTAAAAACCCCACTTTTTCTGAGAAGGTCATTTACATGTTTAACAGTCATCTTGTTATTAATGCTAGCATGATGACAGGTTGCATGAACATTATAACAGCAATGCTAAGAGTAATCTCTCACACACATGCACAATAAAAAAAAAATCCATTAGTTGTTGAAACTTGTAATAATACTGTCCAGGTTTAGTTTTACTGCTGGGCCAACTGTAAAACCCTCATATGCCAAATGGTCACTGATGAATAATCTATTGCAAGAAAGATCATTGGGAGGCAGCACTTCAGGCCCAGAAAATCCCCAGTAATTGTTATGCAAACATTGTGTCCTACTTAGGTTACTTTGTCCCACTGTTAGAACAGAACAATTGATATAAATTATTTGTTTCCCTTTTTTAATTAAGACCAACCCAGAAGGTTTTTTTAAATATTTCTGAATTAGGGATGTTCCATTTTTCTTTATATCTTCCTTGCAGCAACTCTTGGGGCAACTCAAATTGTAAATTGAAAAGGGCTCAGAATTTGGGAAAGTCTAAATTGTCTGGATAACACATTGATTTAAGTATCTGGCGTGTGCCAGAGGTTGGGAGTTTAATTCCCTACTGCACATTCTAGAAAGCCAGCCTATGTTGCCTTGAGCAAGTTGCATCATCCTAGGATGCCCTCAGAAGAAAAGTATGGTAAACCACTTCTGAGTACTTTTGACCTGAAAATCCTAGAAAGGGTTGCGGCAAGTCAGAGGTAATTTGATAGCAAAAAGTTAATGTTAAGAGGATCAGTTACAGCAGTGGTGCCCAAACTTTTTCATCAGCGGGTCAGTCCAATCTCTGACACGCAGCTGCAGGGGCTGGAGGTGGGCTGCTCCCGCTGCTGACCGTTTCGATGTCAGCAGCGGTGGTGGTGATCGGGCTTCACTCCTGCTGGTCCGAGCAGCCTCTGCTTGGTCCCAGCACTTCAGAAGCCTTTGGCAACGTGGATCACCGCATTTCAGAAATTTTCCGAGCCTTCTCCATTTCAAAATCCGCAGGGCTGGGAGAGTCCCTTGGTGCCCCAAGGCTGATGTCAGTGCGGCGTGCCAGGTTTACCCTCCCAGCACTGTGGATTTTGAAATGGAGAAGGCTCAGAAAATTTCTGCAAAGCAGCGGTCCACATTACCAAAGGCTTCTGAAGTGCTGGGACCAAGTGGACGCTGCTCGGACCAGCAGGAGCGAAGCCCGATCAACACCACCACCACTGTAGGTGACGTATTGCTACATCAGGCGGTGAGGGTGGGTGGTCCAGAGAGAGCCTGGGCCAGACTAATGAGATGCATGGGCCTAATTGGGCCCATGGGCTGTAGTTTGGGCACCGCTGATCTGCAGGTTTGCTAGATATCCATCTGAACAATTAAACAACATGCAGGCTCATATGTAGGTAAAGAAGAGCGGAATGAGGAAGGGTGGAATTTCCTGCTCTATATCACAGGATCTCAGGCAAGGTTAGAAATCTGTATAAAAAGAGTTTTAAAATGTAATATATTTAAAACAATTTTAAGATCAAACTAAAGAAAAATTGAAATTTAAAAAAACAACCTTAAAACTATTGCATTAAATCCTATTAAGGCCACATTTCTCAACCTTCATAGGCTCTAATAAATGTGCTTTGGCTTGGTGATGAAATGATGCCAATGTCAGTGGCAATTGAGGCGCCAAGGGGAGCACATTATACAGATGTGGTGCTACAGAAAAAATAGTCCTGTCTTATGTTTCCACAGAATGAACTGTTCTCAAAATGAGACACAGAGAAGGACCTCTCTAGCAGATCTTAGCCATCAGGCTAGTTAACAATAGGGAGAGAAGCTTCTTTTAATATTCAGGTACCAAGCCTTCATAAGTCATGATCAACACCTTCAACTCAGACCAGAAGCATATTGGCAGCCAGTTAAAATTATTTAGAAGTGGTGCCATGTGGGTTCTGAAGGATGTTCCTGTTAACAATCTAACTGCTGCATGCTGCACCTACTACAGCATCTGTGTCATATTCAAGGAAAGCCCAACATAGAGTGCATTGTAGTTTTCTGACCAGGAAGTTATCAGGGCATGGACTACAGTTGATGAGTTATTAGTGTCTAGGCTAGGGGTTCTCAAACTTTTCATGCTGCGTGCTGGGCACATGGTTGAGAGGGCCGGTCAACCATGATGGGCAAAGGTCAAGTATATATCTAGTGGGACAGACTGATTCAGGTATGACGTCCACATCATAAGGCCACAACATTTGAAACTTCATTCCAAAAAGTGAATAGACAGTACACTGGACATATCCAACATTGTGTAAAATTCATGGCATCAAGATGCAAGTGAAGTGCCTAGCAAACTTCTTATAGCAGATGAAGTGCCTAGCAAACTTCTTATAGCAGATGACTGGAAATTGAAGTCTCTCTGTGGAGCATGTGGCCCATGTTGGGAACTACTGATCCAGAAGATCATAGTAATAGCAATTACACTTATATATCATTCCATAGTGCTTAGTGCACTTTCTGGGCAGTTCACAAGGTAATAAGCATTTTGCCCCGCAACCTGCTGGATACTCATTTTACCGACTCAAAAGGATAGAAAGTTGAGTTCAACCTTTTCCCCATCAGGATCGAACTCACAACATTTTGGCCACAGTACAGCAGTTTAACAACTGCGCCATCAGGGCTCTTGATCACAACTTGTTCACCTCTGATTTATCATTTTAACTGGGGAAATGATTTAAAAAATCAGCATGCACAATTTATGACCTTTCAGGTCACCTAGTATAAAAATGCTACATTGAGATGGACTTTCACATTTGCTCTTGGATAATGTGTCTGTCTTGCCTTTTTGTGTGTTTAGAGAAAAATGTAGCTGTTAAGACAACTACAGTAATACCTCGGATAACGTTTACCTCGGATAACGCTAAAGTCGCATAACGTTAAGTAATCTGGGGAGGAGAATTGGATCAAATAACATTAAGGTCCTATGGGATGTATCGGATAACAACCGCTAAAGCCTGTGTGGTTACAATGTATCTCTATGGAGCTTTAACGTTATCCGATACATCCCATAGGATTTTAACATGCATCAGATAACACTAAAATCGGATAACACCAAGACTTGTGGAACCAAGTCTTAGCGTTATCCAAGGTATTACTGTACTTGTCTTCGTCTATGTGTACAAAATAATTACATCTTACTTCTGCAAACTGAGCTGGTGAAAAACCGTGAAGAACTAACATTAGTAGAATAACATTAAAATTCTCACTTGTCTAAATATACCTAAAAAGAACATATATAAAAACATTTCAAAATAGCATATAAAACAGACCCAGCATGCTTTCCCCTTCTTAGCTAAGTGAACAGATGGGTCTTGCACTGATTCCAGGAGACTAACAGCAATCCATTCGGGATGCCAGTTCTCTCCGTCTGTCAGTTTGCTTCTGTTTCACTACTACCTTGACCTGGCCTAGACAGCTAAGGGCTGCAACACAGGAGTTTATTGGTCTACTAGTACCATAGTGACATTTTACAGTCATTCTTTTTGAAATAATTTCTTTTAAAATCCGCTTGAACTTTCACACATTCTTATTTCTGGTTGAAACAAAGAATCAAGCTAAATTGTCAGTTTGTTAGAGAAAGAAGGATATATTTGTCTTTAAGTAAGCTTCTCCAGCCAAGCCTCATTACAAGAAATAAAAGTGTATTATTTATAGTTATATTTACTATAAACTGTGAGTTTGGCATATATTGATGTGAGTATAGTGGCAATGGTTAAAAGCAGGAGTTTGCAACCTTTTTATGTTGGTGGCTGGGTCACGCTCTCTCAGACAGCTTTAGGGGTCAGACAGCCATTTTGTCCTTCCTCCACCTCATGGCACTTTCTGGTGTGGTGGAGGTGGTGGCAGGCCCACATGGTGCCACAGGCCTAGAGTTTCCATATGACCCATTTTCCCAGGATTTTCCCAGACTGATGCAGTCCTGTCCAGTTCAAGAAAAAAACATGTAAAAATCACAGAAACCTTCAACAGACACTGGGATGAAGGATTTGGCAGGAGCTGGAACAGAGACGGGAAAAGAAATAAAAATAGAACCATCAAGATTCATATTTTGCAAAAATAATCATATGGGAAACAACCTCTTGACTACAGCTTATTTTAAACTGACAGTGGCTGCCCACCCTGGACGAGGATTCCATGGAGTCTTAGAGCTCCGGTCTCTTTGACAGCCCCGTCTGACACATACACAGTTTGAAGAATGCAGTGATGTCATATGGCTGTCCCAGTTTGGCGGGAGAGAATTATGGCAACCGTACATCCGTAGGCTGCAGGTTGAGAATCCCTGGTTTAGAGGAAGCAATGTGAATATAGAGTTACTGTATTCTAATTCTCCAAATTTTGGTGGCCTATCTTTACATTATGCAAAGTGGATGGTCAATTTGCATATTGTTCAGTATGCACCTGTGTCCATTTGTATATTATGCAAGTTTTAAGTTATTGATAGTCTTTTTCTTTTGACCTTCTTCTTCTTATGTCTAAGGACTGACTGTGAAATTTTCTGCTGTTCTTTACTTAGTCTTTTCATTTGGAAGGATTATAGATTTCTACACATTTTATGCCTTTAATGGGGTTTTTCCCTAAAATACAGTACCTGTTGCACAAAATATTACCATTTTCAATATTCCCCCTAAAAGTCACAAAATGCAAACAAACAAACAAATAACATTAATAAAATTTAAATAAATAAACAAATAAATATTTGCATATTTGCCTATGTGTCAACAGGTTGATATTTTTGAATGGGTTGTAGTAGTCATCACTGGAAAATATTACTTCAGTGTTCCAAATTCCAGAATATAGTAGTTTCGGTGTCCTGGCAATTGTAGTCTAAGAAGTAACTGGCCCAGACTCTGGTAATAATAAATGCTCAGATCATATAGAAAGCCATGTGGCTATCCCTATACAGTTACTTAGATCATCCCATGCTATGTAGCATAGCGGGCAGCCCCTATACAGTTAAGAAGCTAATAAATCTGTAGGACTCCACCTAATTAACCTAACTACAAGAATCACATATCTTGCATGGGAATTGTGGCAGCCACTTCAGGGAGCTCAGTTGCTACTCCTGTGCTAATGACAGAAGGATAGATATTTTTCAAGATTTTGGCAAAAGGAGAAATTAAATGGCACTTATATTTGAGGCAGCCATAGTCACATTAATTGAAGAGATCAGCAGCTAATATGAGTTTCTGGGCCTGCCGACATTTACTAGGCTAAAGATCCTCTTCTACCATCTTCCAAGAAAACCAATCTCTGCTTAATGCTGTCTTAAAACCTGCACATCTGCAAACTGAATATTGGCAGCCTTTTGCTAATTATGACCTTGAAGATTAAACATCCTCAGGTAACCTTTGATGTGTACAGAGCATTATGGTAATGGAACTTCTGTAATGTGGCCAAAATTGCTCAGTACCCTGCTTTACAAGATGGATGCTAATTATATGGCAACATTTAAAAAGCTTTCTCAGTATTTTGTTGTTCTTAACTGCTTGAAGAATTTGGTTGAGAAGAGCAACATGGAGCGGGGTCACTTGAAATTATAAAAATGGGGAAGAAAGTGGCTAACTCCTGCCAAAACATATGTAGCTAATAAAATTTATTTATTAGGTATAGCAGAAATTGAAATAAACCTATGTTATTTATGTTTCTCTGAACTGACATTTTTATGAGTCGGAAACGTTGAACCAAATATGTCTGTATGCCATTTAGTGACTGAAAACTCAACAAATTGGGCAGGTGATCAGAGCTAAATTTGAGAGGAAAATGGGAAAGGAAATAATTTTTTAAAATTTGAAATGTTTGTGATTCTTTTAAAGGAGTCATACCCTCAGGTTTCTAAATGCCTAGTGAATTAATCTGTCCTAGTTGTTCTTTCTTTGCTCAATCTACATCAGGTTTTAACATCATCACTAGTGACTTCAAGTCTTACGGACTCAGTTTAAAGTAAACCCATTGATTTTATGCACATTTATTATAGAATACTTAAACTTCAAACGATTTGACAGCATGGTTATTGATGGAATATTTATAAAGTAAAAATTAATAGAGAGCTCCCACTTAGTGTTACCAGTTTGCTTTTTAGTCCTCATAGCATGGGGAATTGTTTTTTTGGAACCAATAAGCATGTTGGATGATAGTTTTTTGTGAATTGCAGTTCAGAAGAATAATTTTTCCAAGCTCTATAAAAGGTTTGTATTCAGATTCTCCAGCAAAGACAAAGAAGAAAGATCAAATTATGACAAGCCTCCATAGTAGGTTCCACTGCCTTACCAGCTGACTTGCAACTACTATATTCTGATTATTGTATTGTAATTGATGGTACCACCTGGTCATAGAGCAGGGCTTGATAGTTCTCTTCTTCACCCCTTCCCCATTCTGAAGTCACTGCAAATAAATTCCAATACATTTTCCCCTCCTGAACCTTAACCAATTACAGCATTTTAAATAAAAGATATAGGGAATAATATGGACTTGCTTTCCCAAGGGCAGTAGGTCCTCGAAGATACTTTGCTTGATTTAAAATGAGTCTTGGCAAGATACAATAAAAGATTTGACCAAAGAAAATTTGATCTGGCAAGTGACCTTACTGTTCAGTTGACACTTTCTAGATATAACAGTTATATGCTGAATTTATCTTATCTGCCACCTTTGACTATATAGTATTTCTACACATTTGTACATTACATAATACTCAACTACCAACTTTCACGAGGCCTTCCTTCTATATGCACATTACATAACTAACATTAGTTATCTCACTGGTAATCTCACGTATTGATTACTGTAATGTTTTCTACATGGGGCTTCCCTTGTTCCTGATACGGAGGCTTCAACGGGTGCAAAATGCAGCTCCCAGGCTGATTACTGGAGTGAGAAAATTTGATCATATCTCCCCAGCCTTGGCAGGGCTACATTGGCTACCCATTCCTTTCTGTATCAGGTGTCACAATAGATACACACGGCCAAGGAGGAATGGGACTGGTGTGATTGTCTCAGCACCTGCTGCTAACTAAGAAGGCTATCAGTTGCTCTCTCTCTCTCTGGTAAATTAATCTCCTAATGCAGTACTATAAATACTTAGTCCCTTAGAAAATAACAAAGCACAATTATTCTCTAAGTTCAGCTAGTCAAGCTATCCAAAATTCTTCAAAGTCCAAAGTAGTCAGAAAAATTACAAAATATCAAAGTGTAGCCTCTGGAATTCCGGCTAAATCCGAAAACTCAGATTTCTTTATCTTCTGAAGGGGTGGCCTCCAAGGATGCATCTTGGTTTAGAAGTCCATTCTCAGTCCCTTTGGAATTTGTTCCTTCTTCAAAGGCTTCCGTAGAGTCCCCTCTCCTGCTGAAAGTCTCTGTAGTGAGCTCTGACAGCCCTCTTAAAAGGGTGTTTAATGAGGTATAATGAACCTGCTTTCCCTCGGGAAATTGATATCCTTGAGATTAGATCATTATCATTGCCCATCCCCCAATGTCAAGGTCACTTGAAGGTTACTTCAAGGTCGCTTGAAGGTCACAAAGGTTGCCCTTCCCCTGCTCTTGGATGCTTGAACCCTAGGGTCAAATTGTGTGAATCTGAGAGTGTCCTTATGGGTAAATCCTTCTCTTAATAATTAAATGCTTCACTAGAGGTTCTGTTTAAACTTGGCACGAAGCCCTGCTGTTAAGGAATTCAAAACAATAACAGTGAGAAGCAGATTCACTTTTCCACAGCGTGGCACAGATGGCACAGCTCCAGAAAGGCTGTGACTCAGAGAAGAGCCTTCTTGGTGGCAGCACCAATGTTGTGGAACTCTCTTCCAGTTGAGTTGCACCAGAGTCCATCTCTGCATATATTTAAAAAACAAAACAAAATTAAATTGTTCCTTTTTAAAAGAGGCAATTGGTTTGGATTAACTTTTCTATCGCCAATAGGTATTTTTGTTGTTGGCATTTTTTAACTGTGGGGTAGTGTATTCTTGCTGATACTTATAATTTATTCAATTTATTTTTTAAAAATGTATTATTATTTTTAATATGTTGTATGCTCCCCAGAGTGAGAAAATATCCCAACTGGGCAGGATATAAATGAAATCAATAAATTTATTTATTTATTTATTTTAAAAAGTAATGTACCCTTTGTCTTTTATATAATCTGTGGTTTCCTGGATGTTCTTGCACTGTCAGTGCAGCTTGTGGAGCATTAATTTGAGTTGGGAGGAATGTGATGTCCTATTAATTTCACTAGGCTTTGAAGCTTTGCTTTCAGCCCCCAAGCCTTGCTTGCTAGTTTAACTTATGCATTGTGTGTTCAGGCTTTGAAATGTTTACATGGCTATTGTACCCTTTACATCAGGATGCATTCTTAGGAAAAACACTCTTTTTTCCAGGTGGCAAGAAAGACCAGTGTGGCAAATATCAGAATAAGGGGAGGCAAAGAGATAACTTCCCTTTGTGCTTGTACTTTGACATCTGTCACGCTTGCCTGAAGGTGTTATATGCATTAGTAGGCATCTTGGCAACAGGCAGGGTGTTTGGCAAATGGGAAATGACTGGGAATCCCTTTGTTGAGTTAATTAACTCAGAGTCTTCAGATTATGTACATTTGTGCATGCCTCTGAGGGGCCACCTTCCAACCACAAGGAATTACAGAATTATTTCAATGTTACTGACAATTGCTAGGTTTTAAACATAGATCCCTTTTGAACAAGTGTCAGTTGACAACACTATACGCCCAGACACTTTTGTTAAATATGATGGCAAATTATTGCTTTATATGTGAGGCAAGTGCAACTCATGCCAAATAACACCTTTGCTTTCATTTAAATTCTGTTCTGTCTGAAGTCCTTTACAGTTCCCTCTCTGGGTTTAAGGTCAAGACTTTGGGAAAGGCAACAGCATCTTAATGAGTTCCCCAGGCTCTGCACTCCCCCCCTTCCCCAACACACACCCTGAAACATACCTTTTAAGAGTCCAGCTTCCTGTACCATGTTCTTCATCTTGATAGAAGCCTTCACTGATTAAGAATCTTTTTTACACTGATAAAAATCTCAAAATGGCCAATTAGTGCAGTTATGCATATGAGTATGTGTGATTTGATAGCCGCATGGGCTGATCAAAAACTGACCATACCTCTAATTTCTGCAATCCCAGAACCCTCTGTTTCTGACTTTGCCAAGTAGAGGGTCAGGCATACAGACAAAAAATTTGGAAAATCACTTTTTATTTAATAATAATAATTTTTAGATTGTAAGGGAAAAATTGAATAGAACCAATCTTGAGTCAACAAATAAACTGCCTGAGGGAAAAGATTCCATGGCCTGGCAGGCGCCTGAGAACATTGACCCCCCCTCTGGGCCCCCATCAATGGCCAGAGGGGAGTTAGTCTGTGTTCTGATTTGGTTGTTTTGTGAGGTTGTATTTTATGATTTTTACTGCAGTGTTGCTGTGTTGACTGTAAGCGGCCCTGAGTCGCCTCGATGAGTGGGTGGCAATATAAATCTGAACAAACAAATAAATAAACTTAGAGAGAATATCTTGGAATTCTATACCATACAAGGCATATGTGAAAAGAGGAGAATGACAAAGACCATGAGGCAGACCCAGAGGAAGGTGAAGAGATAACATCAGAGAAATATTACAAGAACACCCAATAAAACCAGTGGATTCCACTAAAAGTGCCAGAGCAAGAGCCTTGTGTCTCTCTCAACACCCAAAGGGATAAAAGAGGAAGTAAAGGGGAAGTAAACAGATTATTTATAGCTAGAAGTGGGAGAGCATTTTTTTCAGTTTGATGTTTTCAATTGAATTTGCCAAAATTTACAAACTGGAATAACTTGAGAGTAAGTTTGAAAACCTTTATATTAAGCCAATATGTAGGTTGTACTAATCATGAAAGACCATATGGGATGCTTATGATTATTATTTTTTGTCTGTCTTTGTTATACCAGAATTTTTTTTCGAATAGTAGCCGTGTTAGTCTGTGGTTCATGCATATCAGAAAACAAAACAGAATAAAATAGACAAAACAAAATAAAAAACATTGTAGCACTTTAAAGACTAACTGCTATATTTTTATTGTTAGCTTTCGTGGATCAAGTCCAGTTCTTCAGACAAGGAGTGAAACTTAAAGACATGGTTCTTATGCACCAAATTCAGGGGTCAAAGGGAGAAGGATTTGTTCAAGCAAAAGGACAGACAAGCAAGCACAACAATACAGCTTCCCATAGCAGTCAGCAACAATAGATTATTATTGTTATACCAGCAGGCGGAGAAATACCAATCTTTTAACTTCCCAGTATGTCCTGACTTTTGCTTATGAGTATGAACCTATTTTTTTTTGTAACAATAAAAGAAATCACTTTTTTTCTCAGTGGATTTGTTGTTGTTGTTCAGTTGCACAGTCGATTCCGACCGTTTGCGACCCTATGGACCACTGTCCGCCAGGCCCTTCTGTCCTCCACCATCCTCCTCAACTTGCTCAGTTCTGTGCCCATTGTCTCTACAATACCATCTAGCCATCTCATTTTTGGACACCCCCTTTTTCTTTTGCCCTCCACCTTTCCCAGCATCAAGGCTTTCTCAAGTGAATCCTCTCTTCTCATTTGATGTCCAAAATACTTTAGCTTCTTCTTTACTATTTGACCTTCAAGGGAGCAGTCAGGGTTGATTTCTTCTAAGATTGACCTATTTTTTCTCCTCACTGTCCAGGTGACTCTCAAAACTCTCCTCTAGCACCACATCTCAAATAAGTAAAATTTAATTTAATTAATTAAATGGAATGGAGCATTAATAGACATACCAATCATGCCTGCATAATGTCAGTTTGTGTTTCAAGTTTGCTGTGCAATATCTGCCAGTAGATGAATAAGGGGATGAGGCAAATTAGGTTGATGGGTTATGGCTTTGAGCCCAATTTTGGTGTGTGTATGTTTGTGTGTGTGATAGAGTTTAAACACTGAATTCTGAAGAGACTGATAGCAAAAATGCCTCTCATATTGTTTAATCTCTCTCAAATTTTGAACAGGAAATGAGCTGTAGAAGGTATTATTAACTCATAAGGTGAGACTTCATTTATGCATGTTCTTTAAAGACAAAGTAGTATTTCCCTGGTGTAAGCTTTATCTAAAGTCAGAGACCTACTAAAAGTGAAGCCTACCTGAAACATTAAGCAAAGAGGTCACTTCTCCAGCACAGTAGAGATCAGAAGCTTTGTAGGTAGCAGCAGTAATAAAAGAGAATCCATCTCACACCATTGTGTGACATATGTCGAACTAATTGTTCAAAAGGCAGTGAACATTGTGCTTCTGTCTCTATTCGCAGAGGAATGCTGCCATCACTAGAAATAATGGTGGATTTCAGTATTGACATCATTAGGACTGGATTTTATCCAGGGGAATTGAAAAATGGGATATTGTATCACTCTGTTAGATTGTTCCTCTGGTTACATGAACATTGAAAACAATAAAGAGAAGTTTCTCAGCCGTATTTTTGCACTTGATGACCATAGTTGCACCCAAAATGTATACAAAAGCATCAAACCATTGCCAGTTCATTTTTGCCACCAACTGCATCAATATTTTTCATCAAGATGTCAGTTTGTTTCTCTTTCTTAGCCAGCCATGTCTAGTTCAGGTGCTTTTAAATCTATATGTTATGCTAGGTTTTTTTTCATTTTATGGTGCATCATTCTACTTGTAAAAGTCAGTTGTACATAAATAAGTATGCATGCACTTAGGTAAAGGTAAAGGTCATCCTTAATCAAAAGCCAGTCATATCCAACTCTATGGTTCAGTGCTCATCTCTGTTTCATAGCCGAAGAGCTAGCACTGTCTGCTTCTGCAGACGTTTCCGTGGTCATGTGGCAAGCATGACTAGACACCGGAGCACATGGAATGCTGTTTACCTTACTTACTTACTTACTTACTTACTTACTTACTTACTTACTTACTTACTTACTTACTTACTTACCCTTATCCATAAGGCACTGGATACTCTACACAACGTTGTAAAATGACAAATAGAATATGTTGCTATAAGATTATAAATTTAGAAGTATTTGATATCTTCAACCATCAGATTTAAAGCTGGATGAAGCTTCAAGATAGAAACCAGAGATGGTTGACAAGTTTAATTGAAACTGGGGAAGCCCCTAGTTATCTGCCAGGGAATTTTTGGCAATTTAATAATACAGTATCTGCTTCTCCTATTTTCTAGACAAGATTTTTCATTACGGTGTGCCTGTTAAATGCCATCTCTTAATCATGCTTTTTAAAATAAATAAAAATAGACAAAAACAGTTAGATGATACTATCAGTCAGAAGACATTATGCAGATCTCAACTTTCTTTCCTATATATATATATGGAATAAATGGTAGAAAATAAATTTTAAAAAAAATTAACTAGTTTCTTCCAGACCAATAAAGTTATGTGAATGTGAAAGTATAATAAAAGCAGTATTCACTATTTGAATGTATTCTAGCGTTTTTCTTAAATGCCAATAACTTTATTTTTGAGTGTCAGAGTCACAGTAGTATATTGTACCAAATAGCCAGTGTTGTCTGCATCTGCAGACATTTTGGAGGTCATGTGGCAGGCATGACTAGGCTCTGGAGCACACAGAACACTGTTACCTTTCCCACCAAAGCGATACCTATATATCTGCTTGCAAATTCTTGGTTTTGAACTGCAAGGTCGGCAAGAGATGGGACAGATGATGGGCGTTCACTCTGTCATGCAGCATTTGGGTTCAGACTGCTCACCTGCTGACCTGATTGTCAGGTTCAGTGTTTTAACCACTAAGCCATCGCAGCCCTAGGCCATTAGGCTAGTTCTATGTAATTGCACAATATGCAGAGGCTCGGTTTGCCTAAGAAGAGGAGACCAACACTTTGGTTTCCTTTGAACCATTTTCTTTACAATAAGCAAGAAAACCCAGATTTAAAAAACCTAAATTTCTCCCCCCCCCCCCCAATCACTTGTTCAGAAGGATTTCCATAGAGTCTGTCATTTTACAGCCTAGGCTCCTGAAAACAAGTTTGAGAGAGATCACTGACCAAAAGGACATGTTTCTTGAATGAGCTGAGAACCAAAGGAATTTACTCCATGGATTAACATCCTTTTATTTCCTCTGTGAATGGTATCTTTGCGGTTGAAACTAACCACTCCAGCTGGCCTTTGGCCAGGCTTTATGGAAACTAAGATTAAGAAGACTGTATGGACAAAGCACCTATTGAACAAATTGCTTCCAGTTTAAAGTTTCACATTTCCTGATATGTGGCTGTGACTCTCGACCCTTCTTCCCCTTCCCTCCCTTTCACATGGATATCTGACCTCATTATAGATAGTGCTTTTTATCCTTTCCTGATCTCTGCAGGGATCTCACAGCTTCTGTAAAGCATTTGGTAATGTTTAGTCTTGATGGAAGATAAAGAAGAGGAAGATATTACAAATGGGACCAGAAAGAGGTTTTGTCCTTAAAACAAACTTGATTTATTGTTTTTTTTAATTGCTTCTTCTAGCACACATTCTCTACCAACCCTGCAAAGAAAATTGTTTTCTTTTTGGATCTTTTACATTTTGAAGAACATTCTTTGCCTGATTTTTGTAGCAGTTGTACAATCTACAGTCTAATGTTTGATATTCCATTTGCGTGTGTAAAAAAAAGTATGTATGGTATGGTCTTCAGGAGACCACACACATTAAATTTCTTTGTACAAATGGAAAGTGAAGCATAGGATTTTGGCCAATAGATTAATTCTATAATTCACTTCCAAAACCTCCCTCCACCCCAATTAGTCCAGTACCTTTATAATTGCCATTATTATTCTTCCTAATTTCTCAAAAGTAACAAAAATATAAATTTAGTTACTTAAAAATCCAAACCTGAGCTAGAGTTATTTGTACAAACTCTGCTTATGTCCATCCCATCATTGCTTAAACACTGACAGCTGAATGCAACACAGAAGACCTAGTAGACATTGTGAAGCCACATTTGAGACATATGATACTCTTCCTCCTATATTTAGTGAGGCCATACCTCCAAAATAATAACAGTAACTTACAAATTATCATTATACTGCAACAGGACTAAAGCTATCTCTTATTAACATGTATGCATAATGTATCTAAACTGTGCCTTATTTATTTATTTATTTATTTATTTATAAGTAGCTAGCAGCTATTTGTAATGAATTACTTCCAAGAACTGGAAATACCGTATAAAGCGGGGTGTGCTGCCTTTTTTCTTTTCCTCTAAAGCCGATTTTCCCTTTTCTTTGTTAGTTTCTACCTGGGAAGCTGCATTTGATTGACTCTTTAGGGTCCTTTATGAAGCAACAGAAAACTTTTCTTTTCAAAGAGGCTTTTGACAGCTTGTTGAAGTTTAAATAGGAGACTCTCCCATCATTGACCACTCCAGCTAGTGGTCCTTGGTGCTGATTGGACTGGGTGAGGGTGTGTGTGTTTCCCGTAGTTTTATGGTGTCTGTTATGCTCTTTTTAACATTGTGAGCCAACCAGAGTGAGAGTGTATCCAAGATGATTGGGATATAAGTCGAATAAATAATAATAATAAATAGTTGATCAACTGTAGTTGTTGCTTACCCTCCTCTGCCCTACCAGAATGTTTGTTACTGATGGAAGAGCAAAAGTCTAGACAATTTTTGTCTCAATATTTTAGAATGACACTTGGAAATCATAAGTGTTAGAATAATTATTCTGTAGGCTTACATGAATGAAACCCCTAGGGAGGCTTTACGTCAGCCTGTTTTTTATTTCTTACTGAACAGTATTCATTTATGTTCTTTTCATTTTCTTCCCACAAGTTTAATGAATTTTCTGGTAATTATCAAACAATGGATTACACACAATCATTGTGTCACACAACACGCACACACACACACACACAGTATGACTCTGCACTAACTTGTTTGCCTGTTTATTTGTTTTTATTTAATTATTCAGTCAATCACTTCTAATCCTTTTTTCTTCCCAAAAAAGGGAGAACAGTTCACAAGCACAACTACAAAGATAGTGTCATAATGTGAGTCCCATCTCAATAATATTAAGACCACTATCTTAAACACATGTTAAAGAAAGAGATAGAGAAAACATACACAAACCCATATTACAACTCCTTTCTCATCTGTTCAACTCAGCTGTCAAAAGCCAGCCTAAAAAGAACGATCTGCCTTGCACCTCAAGGACTGTAGCCAAGGGCCAAACTGGCCTCCTTTCTATGGGAGGTCATTTCACAAAATGTGGAATTCCCACTGGAGAAGTCTTCTTTTCCATCTTTCCCAACTATACCTAGTAAGGTGAGAAGACTGAAGAAAGAATGTTCCCTAAAGATTTTGATATCTAGGGGAGCTTATGTTTCTGGGAAACATGAGTGGGAAGGTTCTATTTTGCTTTTGATCTGTTTATGCGCTTTCCATAGGCAACTAGCTGGCCAATGTAAGAGGAGAAGTCTGGTCAAGATAGGTGTCTGGTCTGATCCTGCATAGCTCTTTTTATTTGTATAATATAATTAGGATCGGTGTTGTTGAAAGTAGGGAGAGTACCTTAAAAGTGGTTTGTGTCAGGGGGATATTTGAACTAGTATTTCATTGGCCAGAACCATCATTGAGTGAATATGTGGTAAAAGATATATAAGCAAACCAGGTCAAGAAGAGTGTCAGACTCATCATAATAACTGCTTCATCATGTGCTGCAGGAAAACAGTAATCCAACTGTTATGTGCTGTCATTCCTTGGAGTACCGTGCATGTTTATATGCTATTTCTACAATGTGCTATATCTCCAGCTTAGTTTAAATGTCTCTTGTGAAGGTGTTTTACTCATTTCACTTGGGAACCTATTTCCTGGTATAATAAATCTCATTAGCAGGAGTATTTTCTTTACAGCCCTTCTAAACTTTGCCTTTTATAATTTAATCTCAGTGCAGTTCCTTATTGCTACCTTATGTCCCCAAGCACCACTCTAATTAATTCTTTTTTTCTTTCCCTTCCTTGGTTCTTTGCTTCAAATATAATGAATTTAAATCTTCTCCTTGATATTTGCTTAGCCAAACGTGCAAATGCTTTTATGAATTGGTTTCCTCCTGATCTTTTTGTTCTGCTCTATTGTCTCATCTTTTAGCTGCTCAAATTATCCCTAATTTTTTTTCTCCTTCATGTGCTGTTTAAAAATACACACTGAAAATGATAGTTCTGGTAGGAGTTTGTGGTGAATGAGAAGAATTCTTTGAACATTTAAGATGAATGTTGCAACTGAAACTGTAGATTATTCTCATAGTTTTAATTTTGCAACAACCATGCTAACTAGGAGGTGCAATGATGTTATGCTTACTGATTAAAGTACTCAGCATCTGGACCATATCAGATTTGTCCTGAACCATTTGCCAAAACACCGTTTTATGCATTCAACCTATCCTTTTTCATGTTATCACTCTCCCTTCCAAAGTCTTTTAATATGTTACAGAACTAAATACTGAATATTTTAGCTTTTTCTACTAACTAGGATAAGTAACCATGTTTTATCAAAGAAACAACTTTTGTGCTGTCATGTAGTCCCTCTTGTTTTATTTCCTTAGCTACGTTGAGTTTTTCTTGTCTTTCTTACTTTAGAACAGGGGTCAATAAGCATGCATCTACAGCCGTTCTTAGACTTCAGTTCCCAAAAGCCCTAGTCAATACACCTGCTGATCAGGGCTTCAGGGAATTGAAATCCAAGAACATCTGGAGATCAAAGTTAGCTGACCCCCTACTCTAGATTGATGATAGAAGGGATGGGGAAAGTGTGATTCTGTGTCAGAAGCAGCTGTTCAAGGCTATTTTTCTGGGGCCAACCCAGCTCAAAGCCCCTGCCAGAAAAAAATCTCTAGTGGAAAATGTGGTTATTGTTATTCTTGGAAGTTTCTAACAAGTACATTTCATTGTTTCAATGGGTCATAAGATTCCCCCCAGCACTTTGTAACACCAAAATGTCACATTCTAATTTTATAGAGCCCATTTAATTATTGCAAAATATGTTGATAGTTCACTTGTTTTAGAATATTACTTTTTCTTGATCCAATCCAACATACTATATCTGAGTGTCACTTATATGAGTCTATTCACCCAGAATTTATTTTAAAAACTTTAACACAGGGCTGCCCAAACTATGGCCCAGGGGCCAGATCTGGCCCCTGACACCAATTCATCCAGCCCGCAAAGCCCTCTGTGCTCCAGGAAGCAATGAGGGCTTTGTGGGCCAGATGAATTGGCATCAAGGGCCAGATCCAGCCCCTGGGGCATAGTGACCAGCCCCCTAAACCAAGTGACCGGTCCATGGCCCAAAAAGTTTGGAGACCCCTGCTTTAACAGATAAATTCCCAACAATGGCTGTGCCTTATCACGAATTCCTATTAAGTGACTCTCTGACTGAAATTTCACAGTTGCTCAATTTCTAGATAAAGTACTTAAAAGAAATGGCAACCAAACAATCGGTTGTGTAAGTTATGGTCAGCTCTGGTTGGAATGACTGTGTATATTTTGTTATTTTTTTCTTTGCCTCCTTTTTTATGACAATAAAAGTTTAATAATAATATTACAGGACAAACTCTGTGCTAAGAGAGAGAGGAAGTGCTCCCATCGGGCTGCTGGGCAGAGGGACGGGACAAAACCTGCTAGGGTGAGAGCAGGAGTAACAACAGAGAGGATGCCCTCTTTTCACATGTGCCATAGATTCACCACCACTGGCCTACAGCAAGGAAGCAAATCTTGCAATTTGTAGTTCTAACCCAGACTGTGGCAGTTTGCTGTCCAGATGATGGAGTTTTGCTTGCTTGCTTGCTTATTCATGGTATTTGTATACAGCCTAATTTAGTGACTAGCATGACTCAGCGCAGTGAATATAGACAGTTTTTTCCCTATCTATATTCTCAATCAGAGATTTAATAATTAACTGTTAAATTTTGCTTACAGCAACCCTTTCAAAGGTTTTCTATTTATCCAGAAGTGGTTCATCATTACCTTCTTCTGCGAGATCATTTGGACTGTGCAATTGCCCCATGGCTGTTTTTCCAGGAGGGACACTGAGAGATCAAATTTCCAACCTCTGGTTCTGCAGCCAGATAATTCCCTGAACTACCCAGAAACTGTTTAAAGCTTGAAAGGATGGTGGATGTTTCATGAAACATCTGCCTGTATTGTAGCCCTGGAACTTGAGCTCTAATTAGCAGACTTTGTGCCTAACCTGTTCAATAAGATAAATCTGCAAGATAGATGTTTGGCCCCACCCAGTTTACTTTGGCCACTCAATATGTTTAGCCTTGTCCACAGCTGAAATGTAACTCAATGGGATCAAATAAATTATGTCACTAAGTGGACAGGCTGCATGTTGCCTAGCCCATGCTCTCTCTCATGCAAAAATCAGCAAAACTGTGTCAGATTTTCAGTCTGATTTTGAGTTTAAACATAATTCTATTCTTACACTTCAGCTTGCCATATGCTGCTAGCCTGTATTGATCTATCTCAGAGATGTGCCCTTATGGATTCAACACTAGTTCAATGAGAATTAGTGCTTTAAAAGAATTTTCCTAAACAAACCCAATCAATCAAGATTAGTGATATTAATAAAATTATTGTTGGTTAGAACCACATGTTGTTCTGATTGGATAACTGTTAACTTTTAAATCTGCCACACTAATATTTCAATGGGAGCTACCTGTAAAATGTTTGTTCAGTTTGTTTTACAGACTAGAGTAAGAAACACATTTTGCAGGATTGCCCATTATTGCAGAAAGCTGTTTTAGACTGTTGTACTGCTAAACATTGTTGGACAAGAATTTTTTTCCTTCAGGACGCTATTTCTAGGAAGATAAGTGAAGCCTAAGAAATAACTCCATTGAGAAAAATGTGTATGTGAGCAAATTATGCTACAGCAAACACAAATAACCATTGAATCCTGCAACAATCAGAGTACTCCTAAAGCACATAGAGGACAGCTGTATGGTTTCCTGCAAAACTTTTATTAAGCACAAGACCCTGGAAGTTCTTTGTCCCATTACAAATGCTTTCACATCTGGGTCAAATCTGCTGATGTGCCTTATGCTGTAACATGCAGACAGAGAACATGAAACACAAAATTGTTCTCAAGCCAGAATAATTATGACCAATTCAAAAGACAGACATTGAAAAGATAATTTGTAGCCGGGGATCTCATCTTCTCCATCTATCTAAGACTGAAGGTCTATTCCCTTTAGAGATGGTGTAACTGAAAAAGTTGACTTATCATAAATGGCTGTATTTAGTAACTTGAATTAAATGCCAGTCAATCAGAGAACTTGCTGAACTTCTCTAATGCTGATAAATATTTTCCTTATCTTGGTGTAGATTAACATGAGAAAATGTCTGGTCTTTTTATAGCTCTTACAGTTGCTTCACATTGGCCATCTTGCATAGGTCACAAAGAAGTTGTAAGCCAAAATATTTGGAGGATCAAAACTGAAGGTGAAGTTTGAGAAAAGTAAGCCAATGAAGACCATAAGCAATTTCGAGCACCTTTCAGGTAGAAAGGTAGTTGGAATTGTTTTGACTAATTAATCTCAAAACTGTTTCCATTGATTTTTGCAAAACAAGCATTTTTAGTAAGGAAATGATTATTGGAGACCAAGATTATGATAATTGAGACTTCTTGGTTAGCAATTTTTTTCAATTTCATTATTACTGTATATTGTAAGCCTGGACTCTTTTTTAACTTGGTTGATGTTGCTGTTTGTTTATTTTTGCCATTGGCTATGAAAACAGGTTTCTCTTCAAACTTTGGCTATAACTCATAATTATGTACACATAACATATGCACTATTAATCCTGAGAAATTTGATACTTTGATATATAGTTGCCACAGTAACCAAATATATATCTTGTTCTTGGTCATCAATTTTTACCATGGCAAATGTAGTGTACTATTGAGGGATGTCCTTAAATCAAAGTCATTTTTACCTTAGAATACCAATTTCTCATTGTTTCAATACATCAAACACCTTTTCTGGGTATAATAACTTTCTTGGAAGGTATCTTTCATCCAGAATTGTAGCTTTTTAGAATTTCCACCAGTGATCCATGCTGTTGCTTTGCAGAAGAAAAAATGCAGCTGAATCTCCAAATTAGGAAAATATACATTTTTATCCATTCTGTAATTATGTGATTTGACTAATGTGAAGTACATAGATATTTGATGAGTCTTGTGAATAGAATAAGATTCTGATAAGTATTTCACTATACGAGGACCCCAAATTTCTGGACCTGACCTCTTAAAGAAAGCTAGCATAGACGGTCTTGAAAACAGTATGCATTAGATGAGTGTTGAGACAAGATAAAAATAAATTAAAACCTAATTTTTAAATCCAGCTTGGAGGTTAGCTGTTAATTTTCTGTTTTCCATTTTTTCTTATTTCTTCTTGCCAATCTAGTTTTGTCATTAATTCTGTGACTTTTTAAAACTAAAAACTCATAATTAACCAAAGCAGTTGCATTTTTTCTCTCTGCTGTTGCTGGCTCTTCCCCAAGAACAGAATTTGACTAGGCTTGAGACCAAAATAGACCCACAAGAAAGGCATTCCTAAAACTTGGAACTTTTGTCCCAGTTTATTTCCTGTTAACTAAATGATGGCCTTTTCTCCTGACTTCCCATAGAATAGTTCACACAGAACAAAATTCAGGACTCTGGAAGACAGAAGAAACTTGCATCAGTTTAAAGTACTGTACCACATTTAGGACAAGAATTACCTCTCTCTCATTATTTCCATCCGTCACTCTGTTTTTCCTCCAAAATACCATCCTGCTCCCTTGTAAGAGTAAAATTCCTAACTAAACATTTCTCATCCAGTTTGAACTACGTTTTATTCACAGAGATTTCTGTTTTCTAGATTTTCTTACAGTTTAGAATCTGAAGGAAAAACAAATCTTTTCTTCCATCATTGCAGACTTATTACTACCTGGGGCATGTTTTCTTGGTCACAGGAGTGGGTGGTGCTGGGAGCCCCAATTACATCTTTCTGCCCTCAATGTGCTCAGGTCCGCCTGGGGAATGGAGTGAGAGCATGAGCGTCAGACACAGCAGATAGGTAGCCAGGTCCTTCCTCCACATTGCTTAACTATGTGCAGTGTGATACCTCACTGCCAGAGTCAAATTGTGTGGCTGGCAGGCAGTCCCTTAACAGTCTATGGAAAAAATTGTTTGGCATGAAACTGGTCCATGGTGCAAAAAAGGTTGGGGACCCCTACTGTAGTCCATGTTAGCTGTAGAATTATGGAAGGCATAATACAACCATCCACCACCACTACCAAAATTTCCATGTACTGGATTCACCTGAGAGGCAGATCTTTGGCTCATGTCTTTAGGGGCTCAACTTATAAGAGTATACACTGCCATTACCTTAGTCTCACCTAGTTTTGGGAGTGACATATAGTTTCATCCCCTCCCCCTAGAAAATTTTGGATTTTAAGATATAATTAGGAAGACCATTTGGTGAGTTCATTCTACAGTTCCTTTCACCTGGACCAAATGTGAGACAGATTAGCTGGCAACACAAGGTTGCCATTACCAGGGTACATCCAATTGGTGGTTCAAAAATACCATAATCTTCGAGGAGGCTCTTTCTATGTACCCCATCAGGAGCTTGGTTGGGAAATGTGCTAATATGCTAATGCTGTATATTATGTTACCAGAAGTATGCCAGAATGTCCATAATTTGACACTGGCTTGGTGGAAAAGTTTCTTTTTTCCAAACATAACTTTCAGAATCCACCAGCAAGGACAGCCACTGCCAGTAACCATGCTGGCTGAGTTATCTTGGGAGTTATAGTCAAAACAAGTCTCCATCCTCTTAATTACGGCAGGATTCTCCTGTTTCCCCCACTTTGAAGATAACAGGCCAGACCTTATTCAGTGGCATTGTGTGGGGGTGGGGTGGGGGGCTGGCCCCGGGCGGCACATTTTGGGCTATGGGTGTTCTTGGACTATAATTCCCAGAAGCCCTAGTGGGAGCGGGTGCCGGCATCCACCAGGGAGTGGCAAATTTGGCTTAAGCCCCAGGCAGCTGAAATCCACGCGACGTTACTGGCCTTACTTATTCAAGGTAGTGGAAATCCTACTGGGCATCCACTCAGTCTTGTTGGTGCTGAGTCTGAAATGAATGAATCATCACACTGAAAGCTCCCAAATAATTTACCTGCAAATAGGAAGACTGTGGATACCCAGTGTGGTGTAATGGATAGAGTAATGGATAACAGCTCAGGAGGCCAAAGTCTGAATATCCACTCAGCCATGGAAACTCACTAGGGATATGGAACTTGTTGAGCCACTTCTTCAAAAATTTCACCTTAAGGAACTAATTGCTAATTTAATTAGAATGGCAAGATTGTATATTGCAAGAAACTGGAAAGTTATACAGTACATGAAATTCAATTGGACGAATGGTACCGGAAAGCTTGGGACTTAGCAACTCATGATAAACTCTCATGTGAAAATAAAATTAAAAAAGGAGACGTCAAAGAAGAATGTATTTAATTATCTATGGAAATATTTTATTGAATTTGGTTTGGAGAGAGATTGAGGGGAAGGGCAAAAGCCTAAAAGAGATCTAATGTCTTTTTGAAAGGGGTATCAGGTTTCCAGTGGTGGGATTCAATTTTTTTACTACCTACTCTGTGGGCATGGTATGGTGGGCATGGCCAGGGGCAAAAGCCCTGCATTGCACCTGAATTAGGACTACTTTATTTCAAAACTTGGATGGGCGGGACCAGCTGGAATTTCTATGTCGTAAGCTTTCTGGTACCATCCTGGCAAGCTGGGATGAACCTGCTGAATCCCACCACTGCAGATGTCCTCAGATTTTTGATATTTTTTTTAAATTGGGTCGCTGATGATCCCAGTGAAAGGTGCACTGTTAATTATAGTATTATTATAATATTTATTTTGTTTATTTTATTTTATTTATATTTGTGTTTGTATATAAGTAAAATATTTTAAACAATCTCACCTTGAATGCCTTATTAGGATCACTATAAGTTGGTTCCAACTTGATGGTGCACAAAAGCAACAATAAGATTGCGGTTTTTAATGCAACAGTGGAGACAAAGCTCTATTGAGCTCATTGTTGCACTCTTCACTCTGATGGTTCGTCCGCAGCTGCGGATGGATTTCTTGGAGCCAGATGCTACTGATACCTTGTTGGCTGTAGTGTCGCTACCTAGGCATTTGGCATAGCTTTCTTTTGAGAGATACAAGAATGAATATGAAATGTTTTCGTGCCATTATCTTCATTGATTTTATTGAGACCTATTGCACATAAACTGTACGAAATATGACAGCCCTAGGCAGAAACTGCTCTTGGGGTTAATACACACTGTCAGTCGATTGCCCGATCAGCTTGTTTCCAGTGCTAATTGTAGCTACGTATTTAGAAAACATTACCCACAATAGGTGATCAGGGACAGTTGTTTGGCTCAGTCAGCCTATTGTATAACAAACATGGTTTCTCCCATGATACAGCACAGGAAAAAAAAGACATTCAGAAAGAGGGCTTGGCAATATAATCAATGATCATTTGGACTCTTCTTTGGGCAGGTAAAATTAGCAGATTAAGTGTCTGCACTGTCTAGCTATTTAGGGATGCAAAAATGTTTCTGTTGTGCTTGATTAAAAATTTACACAAATTCATAGATTCCCTCATATTGGAATGGAAATACATTCTCATTTAAATGTATTTATTTATTTATTACATTTATATCCTGCCCATCTGGGATATTTTTCCACTCTGTGAAATGGAAGGAAGTGAAATGTATCTTCTGATATTTAATCCTTTCTAAAAGTGTGGATTGCTTTCTCCTTTATTTCCCTGGGATCTACCTTCATAAAAATGTGACAAAGATCTGAATGGTGAGATCAGTGGTCCACAAACTTTTTTTTGTGGGCTGGTCCCTCCCCAACACACAGCTGTGGGGGCCGGAGGCGGGATGCTCCCGCTGCTGACAGTTTTGATGGCAGCGGCGGCGGCGGCGGCAGTGACCACACTTTGTCTGGGCTGTTCTGAGCAGCCTCTTGCTCAGTCCCATCTCCTCAGCAGCCTTTGCTAAAGCCACTTGTTGCTTCCAGGAAATTTTTGGAGCCTCCTATATTTTAAAATTCCTGGCGCTGGAAAGGTAAACTTGGCACGCTTCAGTGGCATCATCCCAAGCGCACTAGGGGCCTCTCTTAGTGCCACAAATTTTGAAACACAGGAGGCTCCAAATATTTCCCCAAAGCAGCAATCGGCTTTAGCAAAGGCTGCTGAGGGGATGGGACTGAGAAAGAGGCTGCTTGGAGCAGCCTGGACAAAGCGCGGTCACTGCCTCCGCTGCCACCGCTGCTGATGTCGGTAGGGGCGGGTGGGGGAATGGTCCACGGTGAGCCCGGGTGCTCACTGTGGGCCACATTAATTATATTCAGGGGCCTAATTGGGCCTGCGGGCCGTAGTTTGGGCACCCCTGGGTGGGATGTTACGTATTCCCGGTGTTGCTATATGAGTTGGAGCTTGGACATTGACTAAAGCAGGCATTCTCAGCCTATGGCCTGTGGGCCAAAACCGCCCCCCGAAGCCCCCAACCTCCTCCTCCTTCCCGCTGCTACCACCTGGAAGCACTGCAAACCAGCAAAATGGGCACTTTCAGTGAGTTCTCTTGTGATATCTAACCAAAATCTTGAGAGATCTCACCAAAATCTCATGTGATCTCACCTAAAACATGCATTTTCACACAAGAACTTGTACAGAAACACATGACTGGCCTGCACAGCCATTCTGAGGGGAGTGATCTGGCCCCCACCCTGAAAAGGTTTAGAAAGCTTGGACTAAAGCATCTGAAAAGACAATAGAAGTTTTTGAAATGTGGCTCTACAGACATCTGCTAAGGATATCATGGGTTGATCTTGTGACTAATTTAAAAGTATTGCACTGGGTGGATAAAGAACAAGAACTCTTTAACATCATCAAGCAAAGAAAGCTCCAATATATTGACCATATCATGAGGAACAACGTAAAATATAGAATACTCCAAGGATACTGCAAGAAAAGATACCTGGGAAAAAGAGGCCCTGAACATAGCCGGACATCATGGCTGAAGAACCAGAGAGACTGGTGTGGCATGTCCTCAAAAGAACTGTTTAGAGGAGTTAAGAACAGGAAGACTATCGCCATGATGATAGCCAGTATCCAGAACGGACACATTAGCTGAAGAAGAAGAATATTAATTTCCCACTTAGAAGTCTAATATACTAGCCCTGAAGAAGAAAAAATGCCCAATACCTAAAGAATAAAGCACATGGCAGCATCACACTAATAATAAGCTACACCTACTGGTAATTAGGAAACTTTTTTTTCAAAATTGGCTCCAGAACATAGTGACTTTGCTTAGTTCCCCATTTAATCTGAGAAGGAAGATATTGTCAAGTACTGCTGCAACATCTATGACTGATTTCCTATTAAAATGATTCACACTTCAGTTATTTTAGCCCAATATGAATATTTGACAGAGTACCTTTCATTAATAATTCTTTTAGAACGTGAGCAGGAATAGTCAGATGATTCGTGTGAAAGTAACAAGGCCTGCTGCTCTGTTGTACAGCCTTCATGAGTCTAATTAATTTCCTACCAATTATCTTAGAAAGCATTTTAACAAGGTGAATATCAAATAAGAAGTTGAAAGAAAAGATTACTACTCTGTTTGTGGAATTAATGCAGTTATAGCTCAAATAAGGACATGTAGGTCGTGTTCTGCAATGGCTGCAGGATCAAAATCAGGAAGAATGAAGAATAGTTCAAGCAAAGAGCAAGAAGGATGAGTCTGAGTTTGGGGGCTGTGTATGGAGCTAAGGAATTCAATTGCTTTATTTTCTCTGAGTACCAATTGGGAGATTATTTGTACAGTTTATAAATACAACTGTTTCAGATTTTTCTGATAGCAGGCTGTTTTTTAACCTCACTGACAAAGACATAATGAGACTGAAAGGAGATAATCCAAAGCTACACAAATACACTTAAAGTGTGACTTTATTGTTTTCAGTGTTATGGTATGAGGAATGACATCCCTTAACAATGTTTTTTTGAAATTCTGTTGGTATCTTGGAATCATTGGTGCAAGAGACAACTGTAATGCTCACGTCTCAAAAGGCTTCTGCTGATCTTCATGAATGTGATCAGTGTGGTGCTGTAATAGAGAAGTGTTGGTCTTATTGTACCTCATCTTTTCAAAATTAATTTAACAAAGGAAAATGCAAATTAGTATTTTGCATTGTTTCCTTTTTAAAGTGATTTCTCAATCTTTGAAGAACTAGCTAGGAAAAGGTTGCTAAACTGTGTTGTAATCTACTATCGGAAAGCACGGGATCAAAATTTGTGTGTGCATGTGCGCACATGTACATGTGTGTGCATGTGCATGCATGCGAGTGTGTGTGTGTAAAAGGAGTAGACCAGTATGATACAATTTCACTCTACTTGATTCTTACATTATTATATGAGTGCAATCTTATATACGTTATACATGAAGCTACTTAGAGGTGAACTATCTGAATTTATTGGGGCTCCACTCCAAGTACTCTACTAATGGAGATAATGTAGAAACAAAAATATACCACTGATAAGAGTGGTATATGAAATACGACAAGGCTTTGTAATAGGTGTCTTCTGGGATTGTTGTGAAGCAGTTGTCTGAAGAGGTTGAGAGAAATGAACCAGTTAGCATGGCCAGTGGTTGTGCCAACTGATGGATTTAGGAAGATTATGTTCTGAAAAAGTAATGTCTCCAGAAGAAATTGATTTTCTTAGGTGTGGATTTGTAGTAGATATATAAATAAACACTTCACAAAGATCTTTCCATCCAACAGCTGTGATCCACCTTCATATACTTGCAGTTGTACTAGTGTAAATTTTGAAAGGTGTGTTGAGTTTACTAGTGCTTGGTAAAGCTCTGAACGAGTGTTACCAGGATCAGTATCTGGCTCCTATCTAGTTTATGATACAATTCTGTCTTCAAATTGTCTAGGTGGTGACAAATTAATTACAATTAAGTAAGCCTTGATTATTCATCGAGGTTTGAATGCCGTTCCACAGTTTTGAGCACCGAGTCTGACATGCTCACTGACATTACATGTCATCATGCAGATTCAATGAATAATTATATCTGGAATGATGCATTAATTAAGGAGGAATGGTTGGGGATAGACTTGTTGAATCAAATGCAGCACAGAATGATTGAGTGTGTGAGAGAGGCATGCTCAGGTTCAAGTTTTGTGGCAAATAGTATTAAACCTTGGATAATAAATTTTAAAACAGAAAGGAAATCTTCACCAGATTATAGGTTCACACAATCTAGTTGCTATAATTGAATCTGCTTGGTAACCCCAGGCAGTGTAGACCTATTAAATCTTCTTCATTTGTGTCCCAATCACCTGGACTGCCAAAATAAAGCCACTTTCTTGGCCTTGTCATTGGTCAAACTTAAGTCCTCATCACTGCATTTTTTCTGGCAGTAATTGGCAGACCAATAAGTGAGCCAGATTCTATATCTCTCCACAGCATGTTGTTGTCTGCCAGTAGGTCCCACTTGAGCATGTTGGTCTTACATTTAGGCACTCCAACCCTCAGCCTATTAAGAATCCTCCAAGTAACATAGGTGAGGTTGAGTTTCTCAGCTATATCCTTCTTTATTGTTATTCCTTGTCCTTTGAGCTCCTTCCTCCATCTTCTAATTTGGTTTTGCTCTTTCTTACACATTCTCTGGGGGACACAGAAAGAGTCTCTGAAGATTGTTAATACAATCGTGTGTACCCTGGGTGCACACGATTACCAGCTGATCTTTCTAACATGGGATTGAACAAAAGGAACCTATTGAATAAACTGCTCAATGATGAGTCGATAAATATGAACATTGACTTGGTCAGGTAGTTGAAATCCTGTAGTATGCTACAACTGAAGTTGGCTCAGTGAACTTATTGAGGAGCTGACTCACCAAATTCCCACTGAATCTGTGAGCCTACACCAGTTGCAATTTGCAGTTGGAGCTGGGTATAAGTTCAGTTGGAAGTATCAATTGGATTCAAGCCATAAAAGCACAGAGTTCAAGTCACCAGATGCAAAGAGATTCCAGTAGAAAAGTAGATAGGCCAACATGGGCAAAATGTAGAAATTAATTTCCAGTTGAAATAGGAGAGTAGTTTGAGATCAACAGTTAGTTTGCTGAGTCCCCTCCCCCATCACAGGTTGTTTGAGCTGGACTGTTTGAGAAAGAGTTAAGAATGAAGAGAAACTGATTCAGTCTACAGCGAAAGGGGAGAAGGAAAAACTAGAGGAACAATCATAACTCAGGGCAGGGTATCTATTTTCTACACCACTGTTCTGTTGGGTTTTGTTCGTTGCACAACAAAAAAGGGCAGAAATTATGCTTAAAATTGGGGAGGGGTGGATACCCTCAAAACCTCTTCCCAGCCAAATAGCCAAACAAATAACCCCTTGAGAACATTTTGCCAAGCCCCAAAGGACTCAGGAAGGGAAAGTGTCCCCATGTAAAATGCACAACAGACACAGTTCTCTAACCCTGCTGAAGCTAGGTTCTTTTTGACAGGTGAATTCCCCAAAGAAGAAGAAATTCTGTTGTGAATCCCTGCACTCACATGCTGGTGATGGTAGTTTCCCCCATTTATACAAAAAGTCCACACATCTACTATGGCCTGTATGTATTCTACTAAGGCTAGCCCATATCTTGCGATGTTGATCAAAACCGTGTGGTGTTTTGGTTACACTTTGAAAATTGTAGTACTAGTATGGCACCTTTTCCAAACATTCTCTTCTCCATGCATCCTGCAGATTGAACTCTTCGTTGCCTCCAATAGTGGTGCTGGATAAAGGTGGATGTTTTGAGCAGAGTTTGTTAATATTTAGGTCTAATATGTCAGAATATACTGGTAGTTCTCGATTCTGAACTATTTTGTGGTACTCTTAAAAGAGCATTTTTCCTGCAAAGTTCTGGTGGAGGAAAGTTACTTAACACTGGAAACCAGTTGTTCTGGATATTTATTTTATTTATTTTTATTTATTTAGATTTATTATCCCGCCCTAATCAGGCGAACCTGACTCTAGGCGGCTTACAGAAATTCATAAATTAAAACCTTAAGGTTCATAAATTACTTAAAAGTCAATTAAAAAAGAATTAAACCATGAATTTACAAAAATCTAAAAGATACAATTCACATAGTCTTATTAAGCTGTGCATCAACCTTGCTTACATGGGCACTATTTAACCAAACAGGAGCACAGTATTCTGCGGCAGAGTAAACCAGAATTAGTGCAGAATTTCGTAAAGTAGTGGCTAAGGATTCCCAAGTTGTACTGCATAATTGCTGTATGATATTATTCCTCATTCTAATTTTTGCTGCTGTTTTTAGAAAATGTGATTTAAATGCAAAAGTATAATCTAGGTTGATGCCTAGGTACTTAGGCTCTGTATTATGACCAAGACATTTCCCATCCATATACAATAAAACCCCTACTTACATAAAAAGTCTGATCCGTTGGCTTTTTTGTAAATCAGTTTTTTACTTAACTCGAAGCAAACTCATAGGAAAAATGAATTTTTATATAACTCAAAGCAAACCTATAGGAAAAATGAATTTTTTTACTTAACTCGAAGCAAACCCATAGGAAAATGAAATTTATGTAAATCAAAGCAACCCCATAGGAAAAATGAATTTTTTTATATAACTCAAAGCAGACCCATAGGAAAAATGAATTTTTTTATATAACTTAAAGAAAACCCATAGGAAATTGTGTTATGTGAATCGGGACATTTCTGTAAATCGGGACATGGTTTTATGTAACTCGAGGCATATGTAAGTGGGGTTTTACTGTATAGTATTAGTTCTCTATCTGCTAATTTATTATTCAGATGAAAGCAAACAACTTCTGTCTTGTTGACATTTGGTTTAAGGCACCATCTACAAAAGTAATTTGTCATTGCAGAGATATCAGATGTAAGGGTCTCTTCTGAGGTCTCAAAGGACTTATACCTGGTAGCTATCACCCAGTCGTTAGCATACCTGAACTTCCTGCTTTGTGTAGCTGGTAGGTCATCTATATATAATGTGAAGAAAAATGGGCCCAAGACTGAACCTTGCAGTAAGCCATTGTTGAGAGTTTTTCTGGAACTCATCCTGTTGCCAAAAATAACTTAGAATTTGCAGTCCCTGATCATGCTATCAATAAGTTTAGTAGTTCTTTGTCATTTTATAGTTTTCAAAAGTTTACATATCAGGGCCTGGTGCCACGCAGTGTCATATGCTATGAACAAATAAATAAAAGTTGCAGATGCTTTTAGCTTCTTCTGACAATCAGTTACTATGAATATAGTTAGCAACAAAACCTGGTCCACACAACTTCTCCCAGGACAAAAACCTGCCAGCTCAATTGGAATCTTAGTAAGTATTTGTTATGCCCCCTCCCCTCTGCTGTTGCTGTCACAGTGTGGGTTAACTGCAAGAAGGAGCAAGGGAGAGAGAGAAACAGAAGTGTGTTTCAGATAGTCGAGTTCAAATTACCAGTTCAATCAACTCTGAAGGATAATCTAAGGAGCGTTGTCAAGAGTACAGGCTGAGGTCAAAGTCCAGGGTCGTTAGGCAGACAGACTATGGAGAAACACATCATTGTCGGGAGGATCAAAACTTGTTTCAACAAAAGCTTAGCTGTCATAGGCGGTTCCTTAAGAGTCCTCAGGCTTTGCACTCACAGGTGGAAGTGGTCTGTGAAAATGAGAACATGCTTCCCTCCATTGCAAGTGTAGCTCATGTCTCAGATAATGACAACGTCTTTCTGAAGTGCTTGGCTCCTCTTCCTCACTGACATTTGGAGCCTCGGCATGGGCTGGCTGAGCTGCTGTCACTTCCTGGTCTCTTTGATCTCTTGGGTCCTAACCAGGTAATTCTGATCCAACAGCTGCTGGAGAGTTGACACTTCCTACCCAAACTCAGGGTCCAAGGCCATCACAGTATTATAGCACTAATTCTATTATATAGTATATGTTCCAACAACTTGTAAATGGCACTGAGAAGGACTACAGGGTGATAACATTGAGGTTTACCTGCTTTTAACAATGCTATGATTTTAGCATGTTTAAGTTTATGGGGAATATCTCCTAATCTTTGAAGTGAATTGAAAAAACTGAGCTATCCAAAACTTTGTGTATATCTCTGCATGAATAAAGAACTCTGGGTGGATACCATCAAAGCTTGGTGTTTTCCCGGGTGTCATATCCATTATAGCTCTTTTTACTTTATCAACTGAAATATTAGGAGACAATAAACATTTCAAAAGAACAATTCCTCCTTAACATTTATTTTACATTAATATATGGCATGGTTCATTGCTATATAATCTTCTTTTGTGTCTAGGTCAGACTTTAAACTGCCAAAATGAAGCCAACCTTTAGTGAATTCATTCCATAGCTCTTTTTGCCTTACCTAGTGTGAGATAGACTAGGCAGGAAAACAAGGTTGCCGTTGTCTGGAGAGCACCTAATTGTGTTTTAAAATATCACAATCTTCAAGGCTGCTCTTTCTAATTACTACATAATGATTGTAATGAATCAAAATGGAGCCTTTGCTTTACAATGAGTAAAGATTTATATAAGTGATGGGCAAAATTATTTAAAAATATTAATTGAATTTACAAACATAGAAAACAATGTGAATATGACATGATATATCTCAAATATATCAAGAGATGTAGCTTGTATTGAAGGCTCACTTTGAGTTGCAGAGTCAAAGTTGCCAAGAAAACGTTCCTCTTAGCAGGGAGTGCCATGAGGCAGGCATGTAACATGATCACTATCCGCTCATGTGTATAGAACTGGAAACACTTGCATGGATGATGCCACAGCAAGCCTGCCTGTTTAGTTGTGAGCAAAGTACAGCATTGAAGGGAGGCTGTGGCTTTGCCCAGTCCGGACCAGAGAGGTAAGGGGATTAGCTTTCCCTGCTCTGGTACCAGATAGCACTACCAGCTACACCGTAGGTATAGGGTTTGGGAACTGGACAGTGAAGACAGAATGAGAGACTTAATAAATCTTTGACAATGTATATAAAACGTCAAAGATATGTTCTTTGCACATTTTGAGTGAAATACATTTAATTGTAAGGGGCGAGAGAAAAATAAGATCGAACAATAAGAAAAAAATTGTGTTTTTTGTTTAGCCGTTTTTGTTCTCAGTGAAGTATCTTTATCTGTTTAGGGAACAGAGTGAAATCAAAACAGTTACAGCACAAGCATGGCACACACATTACCCCTGTAGTATTGTTTATCTTCCAGGAATGGCCCTGTGACCTGTTTTTGTTGGTCTTCCTGTGTTGTGACTGATAGCAGTACACTGCTCATGAGTCATGAGAAAGACTCATATTCATATTTATACTTTGAAAAGAATGATTTGACTCATGCCCCCACTTGTTATTTTGGCTAATTTATCTCCTTGCTTGCCTAAGCAGAGTGTCTGCTCCATTGGCATGGCAATTACCCACCAACAGGGGTTCATGCTATTCTTCCCTTCTTCTCCTCCTCCTTTTAACTGTACAATCAAACCTCACATAAAGAGCGCCTCGCTTAAAGAGTAACTCGCTTAGAGCAGAATTTTCTCTGAATGTTCACTTCACTTAACAAATAATACCAACCAAAAACTTGCTTAACAAATAAATTGGGGTTTGAGATCCCCCCGCCCGAAGCCACAATTGGTCACTTACAAAGGTGTTTCGCTTAAAGAGCAAACTCGCTTAAAGAACAATCCTGTGGAACACATGCTCTTTAAGCGAGGTACAACGTATTGCTAAATAGCATTTTTAAACTCCATATTACATATACAGTAATACCCCGGATAACACGAGTACTGTATAGCATGAAAACCGCATAATGTGACAAGATTTTTGGAAAAATCTTGTATCGAATAACGCGATTTTCACGTTATTCGGAACAAGCGTATGCGTGGGGGGGGGGAGTTGGATTGGGTAGAACATCTACCCAATCCAAACCCCCCAGCACCTGCCCCCATGATGTTTGGAAAGACTACGGGGATCCTTACCCTTTTGAAACTTCGGGAGAGGAGAACGTAGTCTCCCCGGCTTAGGAAAGAGGCGGCTTGGCTGAAATTCCCTCCCCCTGCGCGGGGGTGAGGATTTCAACCAAGCCGCTTCTTTCCCAGGCATGCTATAGCAACGTGGATCGCACGTCAAGGCAATTGCCTTGACGTGGGATCACCGTTTCACTCGCCTAAACAAGGGCCGGCTTTTAAAAAAGCCCCCGTGTCGGCATTTCCCACGGGCGCGGGTGCACCTGTCAGATGAGGGCTGCAGAGGCTATGGGGAAGAGCTCCGTAGCCTCTGCAGCCCCCGTCTCACATGTGCACGCGACCGTGTGAGAAGCCGACATGGGGGATTTCGAACTCCGCCCACCCCACCGCAGGGCAGCAAAAAGTCTCACCGCCAAAGCGGCACTGGCCAGATAGCTGGTGGCGGGAGGGGGGAGGAAGGGGGAGGGTCCAGGCAAGAGGGTCTCTTTTTAAAAAGCCCCTGTGTCGGCATCTCCCATGGGTGCGGGCGCGTGTATGAGACGGGGGCTGTAGAGGCTACTGAGCGCTTCCCCATAGCATCTGCAGCCCCCATCTGACAGACACGCCTGTGCCCATGGGAGATGCCGACATGGGGGCATTTTAAAAAGAGACACTCTTGCCTGGACACTTCCTCCCCCCTCCCGCCACCAGCTATCTGGCCATCTGGCCAGTGCTGCTTTGGCGGTGAGACTTTTTGCTGCCCTGCGGTGGGGGGGCAGAGTTCAAAAGCCCCCATGTCGGCTTCTTGCACAGGCGGGACCTCTTCCCCGTAGCCTCTGCAGCCCCCATCTGACGTGTGCACCCGTGCGAGAAGCCGACATGGGGGCTTTCGAACTCTGCCCCCCCCCCACTGCAGGGCAGCAAAAAGTCTCGCAAAGCGCCTAAATGGGCATCATACGTCAAGGCAAGGTATCAAAGTGGGGGGTGCCACCCCCCACTTTGATCCCTTACCTTAACGTGGGATCCCCGTTTCGCGTGCCTGGGCGAGGCTCGGCTTTTCCGAATTCCCCCCTCCACCGGGGGAGGGGGGAAATCAGAAATGCCAACAGCCGCCTTGCAATGGGAGTTTGGGCACCCAAAGTCCCATCGCAAAGTGCCTGGGCGAGGCTCAGCTTCTCTGAATTTCCCCCTCCCCCGGGGGAGGGGGAAAATCGGAAATGCCAACAGGCACCTTGCGATGGGAGTTTCGGCACCCAAAGTCCCATTGCAAAGCGCCTGGGCTCGGCTCGGTTTTTCCGAATTCCCCCCTCCCCCGGGGGAGGGGGGAATCGGAAATGCCGACAGGCGCCTTGTGATGGGAGTTTGGGCACCCAAAGTCCCATCGCAAAGCGCCTGGGCGAGGCTCGGCTTTTCCGAATTCCCCCTCCCCCGGGGAGGGGGGAAATCGGAAATGCCGACAGGCACCTTGCGATGGGAGTTTGGGCACCCAAAGTCCCATCGCAAAGCGCCTGGGCGAGGCTCGGCTTTTCCGAATTCCCCCCTCCCCCGGGGGAGGGGGAAAATCGGAAATGCCGACCCTTGCCCAGGTGTGCGAAACGGGGATCGCATGTTAAGGTAAGGGATCAAAGTGGGGGTGGCACCCCCTGCTTTGATCCCTTGCCTTGATGCTATACCCGTTTGGTAGAAGAGGCTCCCGCTGGTGTGCCTTTTCGCGAGCGTGCGAACGCCTCTTCTCAGGGTTTTTTTAGCATTGTTTGATCAATGTATCGAACAACGCGAAAAACCAGACAACGTCATGATTTGTGGAACCATGTCATAACGTTATCCGGGGTACTAGTGTACAGTAAAACACCAGATAACGCTAAAACTTGATTCCTCAAGTCTTAGTGTTATCCGATTTTTAGTGTTCTCCGATCCATGTTAAAATCCTATGGGATGGATCGGATAACGTTAAAGCTCCATAGAGATACATTGTAACCGCGCAGGCTTTAGCGGTTGTTATCCGATCCATCCCATAGGACCTTAATGTTATTCAATCCAATTCTCCTCCCCAGATTACTTAACGTTATGTGATTTTAGCGTTATCCGATCCAATCATTATCCGGTGTTTTACTGTACATTTATACAAACTATAAACAAAGCTTCACATAGTACATTTTGCAGTTTAAATAATGCCATGTCACCTGTTTATGGGTGAGATATGACACACTTATACAAAGGCTTAAGATAAAAAGAAAAACTTAATGTTTATGCACCTGTGGTAGAGTTAATGTTTACTACAGGGGTTCCCAACCTACAGCCCATGGGCTGGAAATGGCCTGTGACACCATTCCATCAGGCCTGCCGCCTTCTCCCTCACTACAGGAATGGTGAAGATTCTTTAGTTTTGCAGTACTGGGTAAAGGGGATGTTAGAAGAATGGAGATGGGTGGCAATCTTATTTTCATGGACTGTTGCAACCTGTTTTAGGCTCCAGGTCTATTCTTCTTCTCTCATTCTTTGTTTCCTCCTTTACCCCTTCAGGTGTCAAAGGAGATGCAAGGTTCTTATTCTAGCACTTCTAGTGGCCTCCACTGGTGTTATTTGGTGTTCTTTTAATATTTCTTTGACATTATTTCTCCACCTTCCTCTAGGTCTGGCTCGTGGTCTTTGTCCTTCTCCTCTTTCCACATATGCCTTGTAAGGTATGGAATTCCAAGACATTCTCTCCAAATGGGCAAACCACTTTATTTCTTGTTTCTGTATGTATTGCAAGATTGGTTCTGTTCCAGTTCTTTCCCTTATAACCCCATCCCTGATTTTATCCCTTCTAGTTACACCAGCAGCCTTCCTCAGACATCTCATTTCCGTAGTGACCAACTTTTACTTACTTTTTGTTGTAAGTGTCGATGTTTGGCACTGGTAATATAAGGTTGGAATGAATATGCTTTGTGCAAGGTGTTTCTTTCTGTTGATTGGTATTGGCTTGTGTTGTAAGAACAGAGGTAACTGTCCCAATATTTGGTTTGCTTTACTGCATCATATGTTAATCTCTGCATCCATTTTGCCATTTTCAGTAAATGTTGTTCCTAGATATTTGAACTCTGCCACTTGTTTTATACTTGTTCCCTCTATATCGATATCTAGAATATGCTGTTTCCTTCGAATTGCCATTACCTCAGTCTTCTCTTTATTGATTCTCATATTATTTATCTTAAATTCTTGGCTCATGGATGCAAGGTGTTGTTATAGTTCCTTAGTTGTACTTTCTGTCAATGCCTGATCATCTGCAAAAAGTAATTTGTTGATGTTGTTTTCATTCATAGATTATTTGCTATGTAGTCATTGAATAATAATCTGCTTCACTCCAGATGTTACTGAAAGGATTATGATATTCCTTGACTTGTTCTAACTACACTTCTGCAATCACTATTTAAGCTTTTACATAATCTGATAATATGTTCACTTATTCCATATTGGTCCAATGTTGTTGTTTTCTATATTTTTCTATATTAGTTGTTTAAGCGTAAAATTTGCATCTGTGCAGCTTCTGTTTTTTCTGAAACTAATTTGTTCTTCTGCTAGTTGCAGTTCTATAACTAGTCTCAGTCTTGTTACTATTATTTTGGCATACATTTCACTTGCATGGCTTAAGAGTGACATGCCTCGGAATTGAATGCATTCTTGTTTGCTCTCTTCATTTTCTCACAGTGGTATTATTATTGCTTCTTGGCAATTAGTGTTGTTGCACTGTGGCAGTCTCCTATGGAGATGAGGAAATCTTTAAAGTGTTCTCTCCATCTTTCTATAACTTCTGAGGTTCTATTAGTGGTCTTCTTGTCATTAATTATTTCAGTGGGGTTATAACTGTAGTATCCTTTGTCCGTTTTCATTTCTTTCACTGTTCTTAGCAGCATGTGGACCAATAAACTTTTTGTACTCTCTTCTGTTAGTATCCACCTGTTGTTACAATCTCCCATGACATGCTATTTGTTTCTACTTCCTCTATCACCTCAGATAGTTCATTGAGAAACTGGTCCTTTTTCTCTTCTGTGTAGTTGTCATTACATGGAGCATATATTTGTACAGTGCATACATTTTCATTTGCTCTCCTCTCTTGATTTTCATTATTATTGTTGTTGTTAATGTCTAGTATGCATTTTGCTTTCTCTGGATGTACTATGAAGCCCACTTCATTCTTTGCTGCAGCCCTTCCTGACTAATTAGGTATCCTTTATGGACTTCCTTACTTACATGTCCTTTGCATCTTGTATCAGCTAGAGCTAGACCCATTATCTTAATCATTCTTCTTTCCATTAAGTATACAATTTCTTCTGTTTTGTTTTCTAGACCAGTATTATCTAGAGTACCTACCATAAATACTTGAGATTTTTAGCCTGAAAAGGCTTATACCACAAGTGTCCCAGAACTGTGCTGCTTTGAGATGCCCCAACAATTTAATTAATTTTACCATATTTTCATGTGTTTTGATTATAGAAACTCACTAGCAGCTGCTGCATTTCCCACCCACAGCTTATACTCAGATTAATCTATTTTCCTGGGTTTTCAGGTCAAAATTAGGTACCCCAGCTTATATTTGGTTTGGTTTATATGTGAGTATTTATGGTATTTTATATTCCACTGTTCTTAGTGGTGGACATGAGCTGGATCAGACCTGTACGTGTGTACGGATAGTAAAAATAGCTGGCCCTGCCCACTTCCTTGTCCCGCTCACCTCCTCATCCTCCTAGAAGAGGCTTCGGAGATGGCTGGCTCCATTCCCCCCCTTTCTCCAAGGCTTTTCCTGGGCCCCGTTTCACTCCAAAGTTCATCCCCAGCCCTTCCAGAGTGGTTGGGAAGACACTTTGGAGTGAAAGAGAGCCCTGGGAATGCCTTGGATGAAGGGGGAAATGGCTTCAGAGGGGATACTTCACTATAGAACTATGAAAATAGAACGCTCTTCTATTTCCATCACTCTATAGTGAACCTCTGAAGCAATTTCCCCATTGCCCAAGGCTTTTCCTGTTTTGGGGTAAAATGGAGCTCTTCTATTTTCATAGCTCTATAGTGAAGAGCAGTCACATGGCCAACAGGTCATGCCCACCCAGTCATATGGCCATGCCCACAGGATGGTAGGAAATTTTTTATGCCCATCACTGACTATTCTATCTCTTGGTCCTTGGGCGTTTTCATTCCCCACCCCCCAGTCCATTTACATCTCTTTTGTAGATTGTTACCAATGGGTCATTCATTGCCAGCTTGCTGGGCCTGTTGCAACTTCACCCGAGCCCCTTTGGCCAGGTCTTTTTGAGGTAATCCAGGATGGCCTTCATGGCTACCATAGTGGTCCTGTGATGCAAGGCCATTCCATACTTCACCTTGTCCTAGCATTCCCCCAATTAGACCTGTTACTATGTAGTGGCTCAAATGGCTAAGATGTTGACTGGATGGCAGGAGGTCAGCAGTTTGATTTTTTAGTAATGCAGGATGGAATGAGCTCCTATCTTTGTCCCAGCTCCTGCCAACCTAGCAGTTTGAAAACAAGAAATTGCAAGTAGATAACTAGGTGGTATTGTAAACACAATGGGCACAGAGCTGAGCGAGTTGAGGAGGATGGTAGAGGACAGAAGTTCCTGGCAGACAGTGGTCCATGGTGTCACAAAGGGTCAGAATCAACTGACTGAACAACAACAAAATAGGGACAACTTCAGTGGGAAGGTAAACAGTGTTCCATGTGCTCTGGTGTCTAGTTAGGTCTGCCACATGACCACGGAAATGTCTGCAGAAGCAGACAGCGCTGGTTCTTAGGCTTTGAAACAGAGATGAGCACTGAAATGTAGAGTCAGATATGACAGGCTTTTGAGCAAGGGAAACCTTTACCTTTACCTTACCATCTCTCATGATGCAGGGTTGGACTTTGAGAGCTCCAGGACTATTGATAGGGCAAGATGTCTGGAGGACACAGAAGGGTTGCTGTAAGCTGTGCTTAGATAAGTAGCTCTGGATTAATAAAATTGGAAACTTCCATAGGTTGAATGCCCCTGTAGCTGAGTCCTGTAGGAAGGGTCTCTATATAATGTTATTAAAAAGTCCTGTTTTGTTGTGTCATCCCTCCTTCCCTCTATTTTACTGTTTGATGTGTGTTGCCTTTATTTGGTTTGCTAAGACTTCCTGTTATGATACTTGGTGAAATGCAACGTATGTTATTATGACTAGTCCTAATTTTTTTTTTGTCATAGCTTGCTGCCATAGCTTTGCAAGTGATATAAGAGGCTCTTACACCTGTCAAAAAAGCTTACTTAACTCATACATTAAGAGAGGGCAAAGCCTGCTTGCTGAAATGAGCTGCAAATTCAAAGCTGCATATTGGGCTTGGTGATTTATTTGTTCACAGCACAGGTCAATTAATTTATTTCAAAGTGATGTAATATTTAATTCTTTTTAAAGAACAAATGGATGCAGCATAGCTGTTCATCTCAGCCAAAAAGAGTAATTTGTCTCTCCAGCTTGTAGCAAGTACAATGTGAAACACGAAAATCTTTATCCAGTAAATAATAAGGGGTATATGCTGATATGTTTCAAAAGAGACTGTTTTGTCTTTTGAAAGAAAGAATCCATGTTAGTTACACATTTTGAGAGGGGGGGATTTCCAACACCAAAGTAAGCTGGATCCAACATATTTAGCCTGGTTGTGATCTAGACTCGAGTTCCTTAAAAATGGATCTCCAGATGATATTGGACTTCAATTCCCTGATCCGGAGGTATATTGACTTTGACTTCTGGCAATTGAATTCCAAGGACACCTGAAGAGCCATGTTTGAGGAATCCTGAGCTAGACATTCATTGTGTAGAATTGGTGCCTTCTCCGTCCATTCTAGATCAGAGACATGTAAGATTTGGTGATGTGGAAAAACAACAACAACCCAAAAAAGGAGATAATTAATTTCTGACTAGCACAATGGTATGGCTATGCAGACCAGGCACAGCTCAAATTCACCAAAACCACGTTCCTTGCATATCCCCAGATATGATCATTCTACATAAATAACTAAGCATTTTATCTGTTGATTACAAACATAAAGATAATGCTGAAATTACCTAGTTGACCTGAAACTTCACTTCTACTAGACACCCAACGATCATTCTCATGTACCCCTGAATTTATTATTGTGTTCTCTCATTCTTAGTTCATAATGCAGGCCATGTAAAAAAAGAGGGGATGGATTACTGAGATACATTTGGGTAAGAAAATGTAAGTGATGAAGGAATGTTTTGCATTTCCTCCTGTCAGGAAAATTCAGTGACAATGTTCCTAGTGACTACTAGCAAAAGACTCTAGGCACAAACTTAAAATGCTATTAAATAGATTTTAATTATATTTCATTTATTATATATAATTTCTTCTTTTAACCATTAACCCTGATCTCATTTTTTCTTCACAACTGAAGCAGTTCCTTCCCTCACAGCTAAAACAATATTATTATAACAAACGTCAATTCCTTCTTATATATCTGTTCTAAGCCGATACAGACCTAGTCATATAACCAAAGTTTCTTTCTCACACTCCTTTTTTCCTCTCCCATCCTGTCATCACCTGTGACCTCTGGAAAATGTCTGAAGGGTTTAATGTTGCAGCACCAGATTGTGGGCAAACTAGGGGAATGGATGTGGGTGGGAAGCCAAATCAATATAAATCTTCTTAGCTTGAGTTAAAATCCTGCATCAGACTGTATTTGTCATATAGGACATTTTTTTGCATGGCAGCTTGGGCAGTTACATTTTAAAACTAATCATATTATTCTTGATTTTTGCTATCTAGAAAATAGTTCCTTGCAGTTGATTTGTTATCAAAAGACAAATTTATTGCATTTTTCCTTGCTAATGAGCAAAAATTGGATATAACAGAAGTAAGTTTAATGGACCTACTTGCTCTCAAAATCAGATTCCAGAAGTGACATCATCACCATGTGCTTTTGTTTACCCACGTGACTGAAGTGAAATCACACCATGTGCTTTTGTTTACCCATGTTACCAGCAGTGACGTCATCACTGCCATGTTTGTTTACCCACGTGGTCAGAAGTGACGTCATGGCCATGTGCGCCAAAAATGACATAGTAGCAATGCTTCCTGTTTACCCACATGATCAGAAATGACGTTATCACCACCATGTATGTTTACCCACATGGTTGGAAATGGCGTCATGGCCATGTGCACTGAAAATGATGTAGAACCAGTGCACCCTGTTTACCTACATGATTGGAAATGACGTTTATCAGTAGCCTCCATGATTGGAAAATTACAAAAAGTAATTTTCTAAACTTGGTTAACAAGTTACTTTCAGTTATTTTAACAATGACTTAAGTAATCCCCAACACTTTATGAATCGTGAGAAAATATTATTTTCTATTCCTCCAAAGTAATTGCATTACTAGTTGCTCTGAAAAGCCTCCCACCAAAACAGAATTTGGGGAAGTGTGAAAGATAACTCTTCTTTTTTACACATTAGTCCAGGAGATGCACATTAGATCAGTTCATCTCTGTTCCCTAAGGATCTCTAATTTTGGATTTGCACAAGTTGGAAATAAGACTTTGAGATGCTGCAAATTAAGCTCCAACATTCAATTACTAGGTAATACAAATTGAACTGAAGCAGCCTGACATTTTACATTAGGAAAATTGAAAATAAATTTGGAAAGCACTCTGTGTAATGAATAGTTTGCTTGACTTTCTATACTACAAAGTCAAGTTCTGAGAAGTCCATTTACTTGGTGCAAGAGACAAAAAAAATACAGCAGGACATATTGTTGCCTTTCTTTGTTTTTTTTTTTTTAAATAATTTGCCTAGGATTTTAGACATTTTCTTAAGGTTTCAAAAAAGTCCATAGTCAAGTGTCAGCCTCAAGCCTACCTGTATTGTAATATCAGATAGGCCATTTTTAGAATTATCTTTCTTCTACATGTGACAGATGTTAACTCAGTCATGAACTATGTGTTTCACGTAAAAGGCCCCATGTTCAATCCAGGTAAAAAGACTGTGAGCAGAAATGCTAGAATAAAGCTCTGCTTGGATCCATAGAGTGCACTGTTTGTGAAATATAAATCCTCACTTGATTCTTCATTCCATTGCAATAGTCTTCTCACCAGTAGTGTAATCAGTCAATGCAATCACACTTATATACCTCCCCATAGCACTTAGTGCACTCTCTGGGCGGTTCACAAGTTAATTAGCATTTTGCCCCAAATCTCAGAACACTCGATAAAATTCATAATTTCATATTTTTTTTTGCAAATTTGCAAATTATTGTGCAAAGTTGTACGGTATGTGGAATTTTTACGGTGTGCACAGTTAAATAATCAGGAGATACTCTCTTAACAGAGGTCTACCTAACAAACATGTACTCACCTCTGAGCAGCAATCTGTTTCCGCTTTGTCTGATTTTAAGAAGGAAGGAAAAGCACAACTTTTTAGTCTGGCATATGATGGTTTTTCTGTCCTGCTGTGTTGTTTTTAGCTGTATCCTCTGTTGATTTTACAAGTTTTCATGTATTTGTTTTCTAATGTTTTGTTTACTAGGGCTGGATTACATGATTTTAGGGTTTTTTTTTAAAGTTAAATGTAGTTTTGCTTATTTTAAAAGTTTGTAAGCTGCTTTTTAGTGGAAGAGAATGGAATAAATGTAAATAAGAATAATTGACATTGTCAAAATCATAACAATAGTCTTAGCATGTTTTTGTTGTTCAGTCGCACAGTCAATTCTGACCCTTTGCGACCCCATGGACCACTGTCCGCCAGGCACTTCTGTCCTCCACCATCCTCCTCAACTCGCTCAGCTTTGTGCCCATTGTGTCTACAATACCATCTAACCATCTCATTTTTGGCCGACCCCTTCTTCTTTTGCCCTCCACCCTTCCCAGCATCAAGGCTTTCTCAAGCGAATCCTCTCTTCTCATTTGATGTCAAAAGTACCTTAGCTTCATCTTTACTATTTGACTTTCTAAGGAGCATTCAGGGTTAATTTCTTCTTAGATTGACCTATTTGTTCTCCTCACTTATCACACTCTATTGCATTATTGCATTGTACAGATTTTAAACTCTTATATTATTGATAAGGTCGAAAGACTAATCAATTAATAAATATTCATTCATTCATTCATTCTCCTCACTGTCCAGAGGACTCTCAAAACTCTCCTCCAACACCACATTTCAAAGACATCTATTCTTCTACACTCAGCTTTCCTAATGGTCCAGCTCTCACAACCATACATTACCACCGGGAATACCGTTGCTTTGACTATGCAAATTTTGTTTTGCAAGGTGATGTCTCTGTTTTTAACTATGTTCCCCAAGTTTCTAATAGCTTGTCTTCCAAGAATCAGTCACTTTTTTATTTCATGGCTGCAATCTCCATCTACAGTGATCTTGAATCCTAAGAAAGTAAAATCTGTCACTGCTTCTACTTCTTCCCCATCTATTTTCCAGGGACTGATAGGACCTGTTGTCATTATCTTGGTTTTCTTTATATTGAGTCTCAAGCCAGCTTTTGCACTTTCTTCTTTCAACCTAATCAGGAGCTTTTTTATGTCCTCCTCACTTTCTGCCATTAGGGTGTTATCATCTGCATATCTCAAATTGTTGATGTTTCTCCCCGCAATTTTGATCCCAAATTGTGATTCCTCCATCCCTGCATTGCACATTATGTGCTCTGTGTATAAGTTGAATAAGCAGGGTGACAAAATGCAGCCTTGTCTTACTCCTTTTCCTATTCCAAACCACTCTGTCATTCCGTATTATGTCCTAACTGTTGCTTCTTGCTTCATGTACAGGTTTCTCATGAGGTATATAAGGTGTTCTGGTATTCCCATTTCTTTAATTACTTGCCACATTTTGTTGTGGTCCACACAGTCAAAGGCCTTAGTGTAGTCAATGAAACAGAAGTAGACTTGTTTCTGATATTCCTTTGTTTTTTCCATGATCCAACGTATGTTGGCAATGTGATCTCTAGTCCCCCTGCCTCTTCTAAACCCCACCTGCACTTCTGGTAATTCTCTCGCCACATGCTGCTGCAGTCTATCCTGTATTATCTTGAGCATCACCTAGCGTGTGGGATGAGCACAATTGTTTGATAATTTGAACATTCTTTGGCATTACCCTTTTTGGGGATTGGAACGTATACTGATCTTTTCCAATCCTGTGGCCATTGTTGTGTTTTCCAAATCTGCTGGCATATAGTCTTAGCATGAATGTTGCAGTATTTAAGAAAATAAACAAACATCCACCATGAAGGCTTAAGAACCTGTTCAGTGACTTTAAACCAGTCATATTTTGTCATGCCAACATACCACTGACAATTGTGATGAGGTAAAAGGGGGATGGAAAGGAGGCATGTGCACACTTTTAAGCTCATTGGAGGAAAGGTGGGATATAAATAGAATTAAAACTAATACAATAAAGGTTGTATACACCACCTTGAGTTTACCAAAGGAAAAACTAGGTATGAATGGTCTAGTAAATAAATAAAAATATGGATTTCTTACTAACTATAGGTCAGCTTTATGTATGAAAGTAATATGAAATATTTCAATTAGAAATAGAGCAACAACCTAAATTCCCCTTAGACATGATGACATTGGGTCAGGGGGTGGGTGTATCTATTTGCTGCATCTTTAAACCACTCAGATTGGAGTTCTCACAGCTTCCCCATCCAAAGAGATAGAAGATTGAGGTGGGGATTTCGAAAAGGGGTTATAAAAAGCTCTGTTTTGAATATGATTAAGATATAAAGTAAGAAGCAGTGCAAGATTTCTGCTTCCTATTTGCCTTAGATGGTGGAAGCTAGAGAAGCCTGGTGTACGATTGTCCATGGGGTCGCAAAGAGTCGGACTCGAGTGTGCGACTGAACAACAACAACAACCACTAGATTCTAAACCACTCCCAGCCATCAGTTTACTTTAAATGTATCCATCCCTGTTCATTCCTTGCTTAATATCAATGGATGTTCACTGCCAATTCAACTGCAAAATATGATAAAATGATAAAAGTATGTTTGGTTTCAGCAAGGTGTTTAAAACATTTGTACAGATAAGGGGATTATGTGATATGAAGTAAAAACAAAATCTTCTTTTCTCAGAAAGTACATTTTATTTGTTCTGCTTTGTACTCGTAATAAACCATAGTTATTTCAGTATCTTATTTATTCTTCTTAATGTCAGCTGAGCTGAACAAAGATCTTAAATTATTTCACCTGAAATCCATAGTTTTTATATATATATATATATTAATAAAAACTATTTTATTAGCCCTCAGGTGAATAAGTAAAAACATGGTCATAAATTTTGCTTAGTTGCATAATTACTTAGCTATTTCCTGAGATAAATTGTTTTCATTTTTGAAAACATTTCTTTCAGTAAAGCACAATTAAACTGTGTGTCTCATTCTTCCCTGCTGGTTTCTTCCCATTTGCTTTGGCTTTCAGTCCTGAATATTGTTACAATATTGCTACCAGAAACAGCAGAGACAAAGCAAGTACGGTATGCTTTACCTTTAATAGAAATTTTCTTTTATAAATCAACTACTGTACTTGAATTGAAAAAGGATTTATTTTGTAGCAATGCTTGTTTGAATATTCATTTTATTCACCTGAATTAACTGATAGCTGTTTTTAATGTGTTGGATTTCAAAATTTCACGAAGGCCAGAGGGTCTTAAATAATAAAACAGTGTGCTAATAAACAGTCTGGTTATTTTGACCATTTAAAGTGCCCCAACAATTTTAGGCAACTTAAGGCAACACAGCAATGCATTTGTATTCCATTTTTGTTTTTAATAGCCTTCAAAAACCACTTTTTCCTAGTATTAGTTTACCTGTAAAGCTCAGATGTCAAGATATTTAAGCCCTTTTAAGCAGTGGTGGGCAGCAACAGGTTTGAACCCCCTCAGGAGTGGGATAGGAAAATTGGGTGGCCTCTGGGCAGGGGGGTAGCGACATTGGGTGGCCACGCCTATCTACCTGCCCTGTCCTATCAGGTTTTGTTCCTGCAAGTGGTTCAAGGTCTCCCTTGCTCAAAAGCCAATCATATCCAACTCTATGGTGCAGTGTTCATCTCCATTTATAGTAAAAGAGCCAGTGCTGCCTGTATTTGGAGATGTATACATGGCCATATGGCAGGCATGACTAGATCGCCCATGACATAGGCTCTGTCCATGACATAGGCTCCACCCATGGTGTAGACTCTGCCCATGGCGTAGGCTCTGCCCATGACATAGGCTCCACTTGTGACATAGGCTCCACCCACTGTGTGGTAGGGAAATTTTTTGCTACCTGCCACTGCTTTTAAGCCCTGAACATTGGAAGTCATATAACATAGTAACCTGGGAGCAGTAGGAAAGCTACTCTGGTCTAACTCCTGTTCTGCCACCCACTACATCTGAAGACCAATGAGTCTGGAAGGTGGTTGTGAAGACTCTTTGCATCAATTAGAGTAACAATTGTCCAGGATTCTAATTCATATGGAGAGTAATCACTATCAGAATGTGTATTTAATGTGTACTTTTATGTGTTTTTATGTGTATTTTAATGAGTATTTTTATGTGTTTTATGTGTATTTAATTTGTATTTTTATATGTACTGTATTTTATGTGTTTTTTTAACTTTGGCTCCACCCACATTGTTGGCTCTCCCCATGATGTCATGATATTGGCTCTGCCCATGATGTCATGACGTTGGCTCTACCCACAGTGTGGTAGTAAATTTTTTGGCTGCCCATCATAGTAAATGACAATAAATAATATCTTTGCTACTGCAAATTTACACTAATATAACAGATCTTTGTGGTTCTTCCCTTGCTTAGATTCATTCTGCAATTCAATTGGACAAAAGAGTGAACACAGTCATCTAAAGTGATCAACTGCTAATAGTAGTGTAATAGTACTTTGAGCTAATTAGCTTTACACTTTTACAATTTTAGAGCTGAGATAATCATACCTTTAAGGCAGGCATCCACAACTACAGCCTGAGGGCCAGCCCAAGCCCCCGATGCCATTCCATCCGGACTTCCATGTATGATTTGCCGTGTTTTTGGCAGCTTAAAAGTAGTGTACATAATTTCCAGGATGGGGGAGAACAGATGATTGTTGGGTCATTACCAGAGATGACCACTAGAGGATGCAAAGTATGGTTTCCCATAGGAATGCACTGAAAACCAATTTCATCTATTTTAAAAAGCCAAAAAAAAAAAAAACCTTGTAGAGGCAAGCTGAGGCAGGGGTGGTAGCAAGTCTCCTTTTGATTACTTGTGTGTGTGCCAAGGAAAGTATTTTTTTTAAACAAGGGTTTTCCCATCAGCTCCCTGTGTCTTATTCTCCATACTAGCATTTTGGCTTTTCTGGGTGTCTTTTTTTGAACTAAAATGCTTTGTAAACACATCTACAATTGAACTGGCCTTTAAGGGGAGTCATTACAAAATCTGGAATGTGTGTTTCGTGGGCCTCCTGGAAAGTACAGTATTGCCTTCTGCATGAATCCTGAGGGCGTTCAGTAGGTCTGGAATTTTGCAAAAGTGATTTGTTAAAAGCCTCCCTTTTTCTTTTTCCACAATGCAGCAGCTGGAAGTGTCTTCACTATTTATAGCTATGTCAAAGATAAGACTTCACATTAAAAGACATTCTATTCTATTTTATTTTATTTGGGATGTATTTGTTTGGTTGTTTTGTTTTTTATTTGTTGTGTGTTTTCTTGTATTATCTGATATTATGTGTACACCACCCAGAGTGGGAAATAAATAAATAAATAAATAATTCTACTCAAAAAAATAATCCAGCCCCCCCCCCCAACAGTCTGTGGGAGCATGACCTGACCCCTGGTTTTAAAAGTTTGAGAACCCCTGCTTTAAGGGATATAAATATTATGTAGTATTGGTGTTTTATATAATTGCAACCATCCCTTTTTTGTTTCTCTATCTACTTCTCTGGTAATTTTTTGTTTTTTATTCTCAATATTCACTCTGCTAGCAACTGTGAACCAGAACATTTTTTGGCACCTGAGGCAAGCCACACTATCTTCCAGTCCAGCACCCTGAAGCATGTGCAATCCTTCCCCCTAGAAAATGAAGGAGAGAATTGGGAGTTGTGTCCAAATAAAAATTTAAAAATATGCTTTAAAAAATTAAAAATAAAAATAAATAACTGTCATGTGAAAGGGTAGAGAAGCTTGCTTCAGTTTGTGCAAACCTTCAGTTTTTAGAAGTCCATGCTAACTATGTTGACAAACATAAGAAAGCAGCTGTAGAAGCAAAGACTGAAACTGATACTGATAGCTATAGTTCAGAAAATGAGTCTGATTAAGTTTCATGCCTATTCATTGAATCATAGTTCTTTCCATACACTCTCCCTCCCATTTCCTTTTATGGGAAGGGGTGCTTTATGTCTATTCGATACTGCAGAGAGTAAAAGAATTGTCTTTGTTACCAGTGTTGATGGCTTAAATAAACGCATTTTTTTTGCCTGTTTCATATAAACTAGAAAAACCAAAGAAATAGATGGATCAATCTTTATTTTGATGTTTATAAGATTTAACTATAAAGATTGCAGTCCAAGCTATAGGCATGTCATTATTTTCTTAATTTATATTATACCTTTCATCTTTGTAGCCCATTGAGTGGGTGATATTCTACATAAAAACATGGCAATCTTTTTTTAAAAAAAATACACATATTTAAACTAATAAATGTTGAACATCTGATGAAATATGATTTTTAAAGTATAAGCAGCAGAAGATAACCCCCCAACATATAAATAATTTATTCTCCCAAATAAATATGCTTTAAACTGGTGCTTCAAAAGCAGAGCCCTCCAGTGGTTCCCAACAAGGGGCACACAGCCCACTAGTGGACTTCAATTCCCAGAAGCCTCAGTCAGTACATTGGCTGATCAGTGCTTTGGGGAAATGACTTAGGCTTCTGGGAATTGAAGTCCAAAAACCAGCATTTGGGAAACACTGGGTAGGGTATAACTTGATTACTTGCAGGAAGGAGTTCAAAAGCCAAATATCACTATACAGTAATACCTCAGATAACATTTACCTCGGTTAACGCTAAAATCACATAACGTTAAGTAATCTGGGGAGGAGAATTGGATTGAATAACGTTAAGGTCCTATGGGATGGATCAGATAACAACCGCTAAAGCCTGTGCAGTTACAATGTATCTCTATGGAGCTTTAACATTATCTGATCCATCCCATAAAATTTTAACATGGATCGGATAACACTAAAAATTGGATAACACCAAGACTTGTGGAACCAAGTCTTAGCTTATCCGAGATATTACTGTATATGCCCTTCCATTTCATAGCAAATGGCTATGGTGGCCCAGTGGTTAAGACACTGAACTTGATGGCTGGAGGGTCAGCAGATCAGCAGCTCAAGATCTGAGTGCTGCATGACAGAGTGAGATTCCAACTTGTCCTCAGCTCCTGCCAACCTAGCCTTCTTGGCTTTGTTCTTGGCAAAATTAAATCACAAGCACACTGATCTGGGATCTTTAGGGCTTTACACATTACTATTGCTACCTGGCATCCAGCTTAATACAATGATTGGTTGAAAGTGACAAGGAAGGTGAGTGCATTATTGGCAAGTTGGAATGTGGATCTTGAGGTGCCATGCTCTGTGAAATTTCTCTATATGCATTTTTTTTTTCTTTGAGAAATTTGTATGAAAACTTGTGGGATTTCTCAACCATTTTAGGGTCATTGTTTCTGGATGAAATGCTAAACTGAATCTACAGGATTATTCCCTTCTTGGTCAAAACACAATTTTTCTTGAAAAAGATTCATTAGAAAGGGTACTAAGCTGCATAGACTTTTGCAGTACTGTGCACAGAACAATGTGTTAAAAGTAAAACAATGAATTATGAATGAATGAATGAATGAAAGGGAAAACAAAACTGGAAATGTTGTTGATGTAAATGGTCTCAATGGAAAGCCTCATCGGGGAAAGGTTTGGAAAACTAGAGAGAATGAGAAATTTTCTAAGTACAATTGAGCAATATGAAGCAGGATCGCAGTTGGAATAGTAAATCAAAAATTGTTATTATACAAGAATTAGGTAGTGTTGACTATGAAGAAGTTTAAATTGTTTAGGATTGTTATACTTTGCTTCAATCATCAATTAAGGTGAAGATGGGAGCCAAGAAATCTTAAGACCGGGAAGGGCAGTTTAAAAATGTGTTGTTGAAGTCCATGATTTTATATTCCTTATTATGGTATACAGGTGTGAAAGATAGACAATGAAGAAAGCAGAGGAAAGAATCAAGTTCATTCAAAATGTGATGTTAGAGAGGTAACAGAGACCCTAAAAAGACAAATGTGAATTGTGTATTAAATCAAGTTTCAGAAGAATCTAAGAATGGCTAATCTAAAGATACTGCACTACAGACTAATCCCTGAGTAGGCAAGGCAATGTTAGGGAAAGTGGAAGAACAAACATGAGAAAGGTTGATTTGATAAAGGAATCAAGAGCCTATGTTTTGCAAGACCTGAGCAAAGCTGTTAATGATAGGGCATTTTGCAAGTCATTATCTCATAAAGTTGTAAATTGGAAGAAATTTGAGAGCACTTAACACTGCTACCTTGCATTGAGTTCATAAAATTTCCTCTACTTCAGAAGAAAAGTATAAGACTTCCCTGAAGCAACATGGTTCTATTCCTGCACTGCTTTCTCCCAAATAATAATAATAATAATAATAATAATAATAATAATAATAATAATAATAATAATAATAATAATAATAATAATAATAATAATAATAATAATAATAATAATAATAATAATAATAATAATAAAAAAGGTGGGGGAATCAAGTTTCAGTGTGTAACATTCTGCTTAGGAAATTACTAGATCTCTGAATGGAAATCTATATGCTCAGGTTTTGTATGTTATTAGATTGTGGATTCTTGTTTGATGTTTTCCTTTTCAATCTGAGACTTGCTCTCTCTAATATTAATACAAAACTGACCAATTCTTGGTTAACAACTAACTTAAAATCACATGTCTTATTCATTTAAATATTCAATGGTTTACAGCAAAGCAGTGATGGGATGTAACAGGTTCTCATCAGTTCCCCAGAACCGGTAGTAACTTTTCCCAGTGTCCTGGAGAACTGGTAGCAGCTTTTGGGGGGAACCACCTTGGCGGCTTACCTTTTCACCGGTTCCCCCACTGTGCATGTACCCCAAGCACTTGGTGTGCATGCACGCTTGCAGGGGTGTGTGTGGTGTGTGTGTGTGAGGTGTGTGTGTGTGCTTATTTTTATTTTATTTTATTATTTTATTATTTTTATTTGGCCCCGCCCATGACTTCATGATGTTAGCTCCGCCCGCACTGTAATGACATCATGGTGGGGTAGTAAAATTTTTGACATCCCACCACTGCAGCAGAGGTCGACAACCTACGGCCAAAGCGCCAAATCATCCAGCCTCAACCTTGCTCCAGCTGCTGCCGCCGCTTCCAGAAGTGGATGCATTCACAGCAGTATTTACTGGGGGGGGGGGCGCCAGTCTGGCCTCCTAAACTGTCTGAGGGATTGTGACCCAGTCCCCAATTTAAAAAGTTTGCCAACCCCTGGTTTACATAATTGTGCATTCTGATGTGTTATGTGCTGTGTGAATGTTACTCAATTTACACTTACTAATTTAGTTTTGAAGGACAAATCAACCTTTCTGCTTGCTAACTAATTTTCTAAGGGTTATAAGACTTTAAATTGATTCTTCATCTGCTGTGTATAAAACAATCAGTAGAATTTGCATACTGCATTATTGGATAATCAGCCCACTGCCCACTTATTGGGGTGTAGTTTAGGAGTGAGAGGATGCCGTACTTAGACACAAGGTGTGAAAATAAAAATATTTACCACCACCACCCCTAAAACATACAGTTCAGGTGATCCATGGAATAAGTGGAAATACCTTCTAAAGAAGAAGAAGCATTTTCATTGCTGTATGGATGAAACTTCATTATACATTCCAGTCCTTAAGAAAGAAGATGCTGAGGGCTGCAGTAGCTATAGGATCGTTGCTTTAACTTTCCATGCAAGTATGATGTTACGACAAATACTTTTACCTTGTATGTAGAGATAAATGCCTAATATTCAAGCTAGAGTCTGAAAGGGAAATATCTGAGAGATACTAGAGATCATCAAAGAATTTCAGAGAAACATCCACTTGTGCTTTATGGACTACTACAGCAAAGTCCTTTGATTGTGTAGACCACAACAAAATGTGGCAAGTAATTAAAGAGATGGGAATCCCAGAACACCTTATAGGCCTCATGAGAAATCTGTACATGAAACAAGAAGCAACAGTTAGGACAGAATACGGAATGACAGAGTGGTTTGGAATAGGAATAGGAGTAAGACAAGGCTGCATTCTGTCACCCTGCTTATTTAACTTATACACAGAGCACATAATGTGCAATGCAGGGATGGAGGAATCACAATTTGGGATCAAAATTGCTGGGAGAAACTTCAACAATTTGAGATATGCAGATGATACCACCCTCATGGCAGAAAGTGAGGAGGACCTAAAGAAGCTCCTGATTAGGTTGAAAGAAGAAAGTGCAAAAGCTGGCTTGAGACTCAATATAAAGAAAACAAAGATCATGGCAACAGGCCCTATCAGTCACTGGAAAATAGATGGGGAAGAAGTAGAAGCAGTGACAGTTTTACTTTCTTGGGATCAAAACTCATTGCAGATGGGGATTGCACCCATGAAATAAAAAGGCGACTGATTCTTGGGAGGCAAGCAATGAGAAACCTGGGGAGCATAATGAAAAGTAGAGACATCCTATTGAAAACAAAAATTCGTATTGTCAAATCAATGGTATTCCCGGTGGCAATGTATGGTTGCGAGAGCTGGACCATTGGGAAAGCTGAGCACAGAATATGTGGTGTTGGAGGAGAGTTTTGAGAGTCCCCTGGACAGCAAGGAGAACAAATGGGTCAATCTTAGAAGAAATCAACCTAGAATGCTCCTTAGAAAGTCAAATAGTAAAGATGAAGCTAAGGTACTTTGGACATCAAATGAGAAGAGAGGATTCGCTTGAGAAGGCCTTGATGCTGGGAAAGGTGGAGGGCAAAAGAAAAAGGGGGCAGCCAAAAATGAGATGGCTAGATGGTATTGTGGAGACAATGGTCACAGAGCTCAGCGAGTTGAGGGGGATGGTGGAGAACAGGAGTGCCTGGTGGGGCAATGGTCCATGGGGTCGCAGAGTGTCGGAATCGACTGTGCGACTGAACAACAAAACAGCAAAGTCTCTTACTATGTGATCATGAGAAATTGTGACTTGTTCTGAAAGAAATAGAAGTGTCTCAGCACTTGAATGTCATGATACATAACCTGTTTTGTGAAACTACCATTATGACAGAAGATGAAGATACAGAATGGTTTCCTATAGGCAAAGATGACATACAATGATGTATTTTGTCATTGGCCAAACTTAAGTCCTCATCAGTGCATGTTTCTGGCATTAATCAGCAGACCATTAAATGATACAAAATCTCTCCACATTCACACAGTGCTTCAGTTCCTTTGGTTTGATCTGGTGTTAGAAATATTAGACAGCAAGCTTGTCACCCACAGTAAGCCCAATTGTATTCACAATCTTTGAAGAGGCTCTTTCTGTGTACCCCAACTACACACCTTTAATGCCAGCAATGAAGAAATGGAAATTAATTTAGTTAACTAGTTAACTAATATGTTTATTTATTTATAAAAGATAATCATGTGTAGTGATGTGTCATTGGAGATTAATATCATCCACACTATTGTATTCCCAATCACCATGTATGGATGTTGAGGACAGTTCATTTTGAAGATGTACAATTCATAAAGTACCCATAAGTAGGAGATGACTAATGTCACTTCCCCTTTTGCATCTTTGCATCAAAAATGCATCTTAGTTTAGTTTTAAAGTGTCCACTGTCAAATTTGTAAGCTGACTACCCTTTATCATGTACCATCAAGGTACTGTACACCTCCAAATATGTTGAGTTTTATCCCTGGAATGATCAACTAATGAAGTTGGTTAATGGGGTGACTGTTCAATGCCAAACCAAATGCAGATTGGTCAGTTCTAAAGTTTTAAAAATGTTTGATGGAAATACTAGTTAGCCAGGAGTAATTGTAAATATGAAGTACTGTATAAATGCTCGTTGTTGTTGTTGTTGTTGTTGTTGTTATTATTATTATTATTATTATTATTATTATTATTATTATTATTATTATTATTATTATTATTATTATTATTATTATTATTATTATTATTATTATTATAACTGAACTTTGGTTTGAAATCCATAATTTTCCAATATTTCCTTCCTCCCCAGCCTACTGATTAATTTCCATACAGTTAGTCTCAGGCTGGATAAAACTTGATATTCTTCATCTTTGGTCTGTTGTCAAGTGATTCTTAGGCTACTAAAAACTGCAGCCAAAATTAAATAGACATAGTGTCTACACAATTTTTTTTGTCTGTGGTTTGTTTAACACAGCTCACATTCAATTATAAGAAGTTTCCCCTTTCTGACCACCATATTCTTTGACACTAAAATATAGACATGAGATTTGTTCAGATTTCATTATAACTATGCCTGAAAAATACGAGTAACTAAGCAGTAAGGCATAATATTTAGAAAGTGATTTTGTGTGTGTAGGGGGGGGTTAGTAAGGGATAAGAGGAAGCATTTGAAAATCTCGAGGCATTCCATTTGTGTTTAAAGGAACAATAATAACAAAACTTTAAGTTAGTGTAGAGGTTTACGGCATTTCAGGAAAACATTGATTAAGTCTGCCAATGAAATGAATGCACTTTGTGAGCTTCCTAATTAGTGTATACTTGGTTCTTTTTCACTGCTCTGCTTACCACTAATTGCTGTTCTGCTGGTCTTCTCCTGACAAGCAGAGAAAACAAGGATGAGGGATTTGTTGAGAAAATAGTGACATTCACTTTTAATTCATTTGAACCTGCTGCCAAGTTAATTACAGAATTGAGAAACTGAGCCCAGGAGTCCCTGGCCATGTAGGTTATGGGAGACATAGTTGTTTAGTGTCTGGCTGTGTGTTCAGATAGTGCTTATTACAGCAACAGAAAATTGTTTTTGCTAACTTAAGGATAAATCCTTGCTCAGTCACCCATCCACAGTAGGACTTTCCTATGCCTTCATCATTAAGCTTGGAGGGGGATCAAGTTGAAATACAGTGAGTAATGAAAGGAGATCCTTGGGCAGCCACTGCAAAGCCGCATGCTGGCTGGAGGCATTCTTCCCCTAAGGTTGTGTGAGACTCAGATTTTGGAACCCACATCTCTGGCATAGCATCATTGCATAAATATGAGAAATTGTTTCTATCAGATAGTAACATGTATCAGATAGTAACAGGAGCTATACTGACTTGGGGATTCTGGGAATTGATTTTCCTCCACCTTTTCTAAGTTTTGCTCCTTCACCACCTTCTAAACCCCCTAGTCTCTTTCAAAAGTCAATTGCTGCTGCCTGCTGTGGGATTCCATGTGATTTAAAACGTCTTACAATTCCATTTCTTGGAAGCTTTGTTCTCTTGCGCCACTGCATGTAACATAGGCATTGTCGGGCTATTTTAATAAATGCTTGTATGTATGGTTTGCCACACAATAAGATTCTCTGAAATCTTGATGTATTTTTATTTTGTACAGTATATGGTTTTTCTTTATTGTAGGTTACAATACCTTTTCATTTGTAAGTACAGTGGAACCTCAGTTAACAAATGGCTTGGTTAACATAAAAATCGCATAACAAAAGGAAATCCATAGAAACTAGTGGCTCAGATTGATTGGTTTTCAATGCATTCCTGTGGGAAACTTCATCTCAGTTAATGTATTTTGGTTTTCAGTGCATTCCTATGGGAAATTTGGTTAAAGTAATTTCCACTGTAAGAAACATCCTGGATAACCCATTAATTATGTTAACCAAGGTTCCACTGTATTTACACGCACATAATTCCCTGCTAAGATGGTCAAGGTCTACAGGACTTTTGCAATCACGCAGATTCTAGCTTTGCAGTGTTGGAAAGATCAAATCTTTTATGCAGAAAAGCACTGAGCTTCAGTGTGTGACTACACAGCGGGGTGGGTGGGTGAATGCAAATCCATTAGCATTCACTTGCTGTGAAGTTGCATTGTGAAATTCAGTCTGTTCAGTTTAAGCAGCCACACTTAAACAGAACTGCTTGTTTGCATTTCTACTTACAGCCCTGCCCTTGTTAACTGTATTAACAAGCTTCTTCCTGTCTTAACAATTTCCTCAATTGTCAGCTTCTGACATGGAACTTTAGCCTGTTTTTTTTTAAAATAAGATAAACAGGAGCATTGCCCAGGAGGAGAAGCTTTTAACAAAATAAAGAAGTGAGATAGGCTTTGCTGGGGAGAGGGTGTGCTCCTGCTGCCTTCATAAGGCAAGAGCCAAGGGAAAAAGTGTTTTGAGTGTTTGTGTAGTTTACCTTGCTTTTCTGCATCAGTTCTACTGATCACATTCCTGATTTGATGCAAAATATTTTATATTTTTAAATAGCACAAGGTTTCCTCATGGAAGGGAAAAACTATGGATTGTGTGGTGTGTAGGCTCCAGATTGATTCACATTTCCTGTTGCATGGTGTGCTTACCAGGAAAAATATGAATCATCCTACCCCAAACCTGTAGTATTTCCTGCATTTTGTCTCCATATGCCTTCTCCCTCTGCTTCAAATATTTGTTTGTCCTGCTAATAGTGTGTGTATGCTTCTGTGAAACATGCTAAAAGTAACAGCAGTTGGAAATGAAAGTATGCTAGAAAAAGACGCTGATAGAGAAATCTATGTGGTGGGCTAGAATAGCTTTGTTAGCTCCTAAAATTGTAGCTGTGATGGGTTTATCGATTTTTGTAGATGAAAACAATATCTTCTTCTTTTCCATACTTCAATTCTATTGATGTTTCTGAATGGACATGTCCATTTGAACCCCTGACTTGGAAATCCAAATTATTTTTCCCATAATTACAACCTCATTATACTGGATAATTACATATGCCTTAGTTACACCCCAGTTGGAGTACTATAATATAACACACTGTATGTGGGGCTGCCATTGAACACTGTTTGGAAACTTCCGCTGGTCCAAAACTGTGTGGCCATTATGCTGAGTGGGACCATTAATAGGGAACATAATGGGGCGGCAGAAAATGAGAATAATAGGTAATATTGTAGATGCAATGGCCACAGAGCTGGGTAGGTTAAGGAAGATGGTGGAGGACAGATGTGCCTGGCAGGCAATGGTCCATGGGATCGCAAAGGGTCAGAATTGGCTGTGTGACTGAACAACAACAACAAATAACTCTCTTCCTATAATTCCTATTCTAGCTGCTAGCCTGTTTCCAAGACAAAATCAAAGTGTTGGTTCTTACCTGTAAATATGTACAGTCAAACCTCGCATAAAGAGCGCCTTGCTTAAAGAGTAACTCGCTTAAAGAGAAGAATTTTCTCTGAATGTTTGCTTCGCATTACAAATAAAACCAACCAAAAACTCGCTTAACAAATATATTGGGATTCACAATCCCCCCACACACACAATTGGTAATTTACAATGGTGTTTCACTTAAAGAGCAAACTCGCTTAAAGAGCAATCCTGTGGAATGCATTATGCTCTTCAAGCGAGGTACAACTGTATATGACTTTGGTGCAGGCTATCTGAAAGACAATACCATCTCATAGAAGACTGTCAGGTCCTCGAGGTTTGCTACAGATTCTCTTCTTGCTCTCTCTTCACCTCCAGAGGCCTGTTTGATGGTGACTTGAGAAAGGCTCTTCTCTGTGACCTCTTCCAGGCCTTGGAACCTAATGACAGGGAATCTTGGTTTGCCCATTCCTTCCTGTCCTCTCACCAGCAGGCCTTACTTGCTTCAAATCATTGTATTTTAGTCGGTCCTCTCCCTTTGTAGATAAACTAGTATTTTTACATCATTTAAAGTAGAAGTTCACAACCTTTTAAAGCCAGGCACCAGGTCACGCTCCCTCAGACAGCTTTGGGGGCCAAATGGCCATTTTGCCCTTCCTTCACCACATGGCACTTCCAGGTGTGGTGGAGGCAGTTTGGGGGGCACATGAAATGGGACCACAGGTTGAGAATCCCTCATTTAAAGTGTTAAATTAATTGTATTTTCACAGTAGTAAAGGTTGCCTTTGCTCAAAAGCCAGTCATAACTGACTCTAGGGTTCGGTGCTCATCTCCGTTTATAGTCAAAGACTCAACTCTGTCTGTGTCTGCAGACATTTTCATGGACTTGTAGCAGACATGACTAGATGCTGAAGTGCACCGAACACTGTTACCTTCCCACCAAAGTGGTCCCTATTTATCTACAGTGGTACCGCACTTAAAGAGCATAATGTGTTCCATGGTATTACTCTTTAAGCGAATTTGCTCTTTAAGTGAAACACCATTGTAAGTGACTTCTGGCAAGGGAGATTGTGAATCCTGATTTATCTGTTAAACAAGTTTTTTGTTGGTTTTAATTGTTAATTCAGAGAAAATTCTGCTCTTTAAGCAAGTTAGTCTCTAAGCAAGGCACTCTTATGCAAGGTTTTACTGTACAGTACTTGCAATTTCTTGCTTTCAAACTGCTAGGTTGGCAGGAGCCTGGACAGAGATAGGAACCTACAGTATTTTGTCATGCAGCAGTCAGGTCTTAAACTGCTGCCCTGCCAATGTTCCAGTCGTCAAGTTCAGCATCTTAACCACTAAGACAGCATCTTTTAATCTTCTAATCTTTTAATTTTTTGTCAGTAGCTTTTAATGGTGTTTTTTTTTAAACTGTGTCTGGTTTTTGTTTTCTGTGAGCCACCCAGAGTTTTCAGAGATGGGTGGCAATACAAATTAGAAAATAAATAAATAAGCCACTGCAGCCGCTATTTTTTAACAATAGCATGAATTTAATTCTATTTTTATAAAACAATTAAAACCAGAGAACTTCTGCTATTACCACTTTTTTAAAAACCACATTAGTTTGTATACGTATCTATTATGCTAGCCAACCTCTGTGTACCTCTGTGCCTGATGTGTATGAACTGATATCATTAAGTTTCACTCTTATTTCTGACAAAGTGGACTTGATCCATGAAAACTAACATTAAAATACTGTACAGCAATTAGTCTTTAAGTTGCCACATTTTTGGTTGTTCTGTTTTGTTTACTCTCTGATATGCTTGCACAGACTAACAAGGCTACAATTTCAAAAATTTATTTTTGTTACTTCAGTGTACAGTCAAACATTGCATAACCAGCATTTCACTTAGTGAAAAACTTGCATAATAAGCAAGTTTTTCACTAAGCAGTCCAACTCGCATAACAAAATTTTTTGCTATGCAAGTCAGACTTTCCCTATGGAAAAACTAGCATATCGAGCGTTTCTATGGGGAGAACTCGTATAGCGAAAATATTTTGCTATGTGAGTTTTCCCCCTTGAAATGCTCGTTATGCGAGTTTCCCCATAGGAATTTTCGCTATGCAAGTTTGTTTCGCATAGTGAAAAACTTGCATAGTGAGCAGCCTTGCAGAACGAATTTAATTCGTTCTGCGAGGTATGACTATAGTTGCATTCTGTTGTTTGTAAGCAGCCTTAGGGCCTAATTTTGGGAGAATGGTAGCATATTAAGTAAATATTATTTATTTATTTATTTATTTATTTATTTATTTAGATGTATTATCCCACCCCAATCAGGCTAAATAGACAAATGCAAACAAAATAAAATATCCAATAATTTGCCATCCCATAATGGCACCCTGATTCTGTCACCTGAGGTCATTGTTTTCTTCTGTATGACAAAGAGGCCAGCTATTGCTAATCACACTGTAAAATCTTTGACGTAGATCTATGTTTTTATACACCATATTTGCTGGCATATAAGGCCCACTTTCCCCCCTTTAAAATACACTGGAAAATGGAGTGTGTCTTGTACTGGATATAGTGGCCTGCAGTGGGCTATTTTGGTAATATCAGGGTCTGTCTTACACTCTGGTGTGTCTTATATGCCAGCAAATATGTTATTTAATATATGCAATGGCTATAAATAATGGGAACTATCCCAAGTGAGCCAGAAGAAACATACAAGCAAGGTTGATCTTAATTTTTCTCCTTTTCCATGCAATATCCTGATGCAAGAGGATAGCATTTTGTTTTTTGTTCCAAAACTTCAGCCTTTTTAGTTACCACAAAGAATGTGAAACTGAGACTCCAATCCTTTGAAAATATACAAAAATTGAGTTAGCCCCATTGAAATCAGTGGGAGTTACCTCTTATTAAACATTCCTTGGATTGATTACACTGTAGGACTCTCAGATCCTGTTAGTCATTATGGCTACAATTACTTTCCTAGGATGAACCTCTTTGCTCTGTTCCATAACAAGCATTTGGGGGATTCCAGCCTTTGAAATTTGAACTTCATAGTTTCTTTACAGAATACTTTTGAAGACTGCTGTGTATTACAAGTTTGTTTCTCTGTAACATGCTGTGAGGTGGCAAAAAAGCATAAAGGATATATAAAAGAGAAGGGAAATGTTAATTAAAATATTAAAAAAATTAATTGAATTCTTATATTTCATTTTTGTTGCAAAATTTATAGGAGAGTCAGTTACAATTACTATTAATCTGTCATTTTTTGATGATAAATCTATAAGATTGGCACTCCCCTGCATTATACTTTCAGTGTATCCCTTGTAAGTCCTACTTTTAGATTGCTGTAGTGGGGGGTGGGACTGTTTTACCCCCTTTGCTTCAACTGTAAGTTACTGTATTGTTATTTACCCAGCACTTTAAATGGACACCATACATTATATTTTTAATTGTTCTTGTGAAATTTATGCAAGATAAATTATTGTTATTCCCATTTTGCAAATGTAGATTAGAAAACTCTCACCAAGACCATATAAAGGTCATCCTTCAAGGCAACCAAGATTTTTTCATTGTCAAATCTGGGGATAAAACCAGAATGAAATTAGTCTAGATCAGCTTTTCCCAAACTATGTTTTGTGGAATACTGGTGAACTTCAATTCCCAGAAGCCTAAGTTAGTACACTGGCTGATCAGTGCTTTGGGGAACTGATTTAGGCTTCTGGGAATTGAAGTTCACCAGTGTTCTGTGGAACATCGTTTGAAAAATGGTGGTCTAGATAAATGTCTTTATTCAAAGAAGGCTGGACTTCAGCTGTTTGATTCCCTGTAAGATCCTTAACCAAGAAGCGGGATGTTATCTTGAGGAGGTTTTAACATAAATTTGCAAACTATGTTTGCTTCCATTGAAATACAATTATATTAATTGAAACCATACAGTAATACCTCGGTTAACGTTTACCTCAGATAACGCTAAAATCGCATAACGTTAAGTAATCTGGGGAGGAGAATTGGATCAAATAATGTTAAGGTCCTATGGGATGGATCGGATAAGAACCGCTAAAGCTTGTGTGGTTACAATGTATCTCTATGGAGCTTTAACGTTATCCGATCCATCCCATAGGATTTTAACATGCATCGGATAACACTAAAAATCGGATAACACCAAGACTTGTGGAACCAAGTCTTAGCGTTATCCGAGGTATTACTGTATTTGTTTTGCTGTAACTAAAATAAAACCCTTAGTCACATCTAGGTCTCTGATATCACTGTGTTATTAGGGACTTAAATATTTGCCGATTCTGAAAGTTACAATACTGAAGGCTTTGCTTTTTTATATAATGTTTCCAGAAATTTGCCTTGGTTGTCTCTCTCTTTCCTGGCTCACAAAATAGAAATCTGTAGCATAATCTTACTTGAGTCTTTGCACAAGAGCCATGATGGGTGCTCTCTTTAGCATGTGTGTTTAAAATTGCAATACTGTATTGTGCTTGTATATTCAGACATTAGTCCGATTGAATTAAAGGGATTTAATCCAAGATAAATATGCATCGAGTTAAAACTTTAGCAATGGCAGCTGTTATATAAGCAAGGAGTGCATCTTAACCTAGCATTTTGAGTAACTGGCATCAGAGGCTAGCTATAGCCTTTATTGCAGGTGTTTGCAACCTACAGCCCATGAGCTAGACCCAGGCCCCGATGCCAATTCATCCGGCCCCACTGCCCTCGCCACTCCTGGAAGCAGAAATAAAATGCATTCTGTGCATGTGCAGAGCATTCTGCATATGTGTGGCATGCATTTTACTTCTACTTCTGGTGGGAGGAACCACATGACTGGCCCAATCAGCTGCCCAGGAGGTCTGGTCAGGTCTGCTGTCTGAAAACATTGAGAATCACTGCTTGTGTGTGTGTGTGTGTGTGTGTGTGTGTGTGTGTGTGTGTGTGTGAGAGAGAGAGAGAGAGAGAGAGAGAGAGAGATCATTAGTACAACAGACTGGGATTCATGATTTCTTAGAATAATTGCCTGTCATATTTGCAATTTTATTAGGGTACTTGCATATCTTTATTCTCTCCCCCCCCATCCTGCCACTTCACCCTCTCTTTGATTCATGCAGAAAGCTTTGTTATAACTTTTTTCAAAATGAAGAGACAAATTTGGGGTTGCCATCTGTATTAATGGTTATTAACCTGGTATATGGAACTGTCTACCCTAACACTGTTAAACTGTTCACATTTTAGTAATAATATTTTATAGCTTTTAGGCAAGTTGGTGTCAGCTGTATAGACTGTAGCAAAGATTACAAACAGGTGAAAGATTACATGCATGCAAAAGTGTCAAACATTTGATAAAGCAGGACACTCTTTGAGATATTAATTCTTCTATGTTTTCTCTTCCAAGGTTACGGTTTTGTAGATTTTGATAGTCCAGCAGCAGCACAGAAAGCTGTAGCATCGCTTAAAGCAAATGGAGTGCAAGCTCAGATGGCAAAGGTAAGATCAGTGATTGAACATTGATTATTTATTCTTTACCTCCTTTTTATTGTGATACATCTCTCTGTAGCGAGAATTCTAAGATATTGTTCTTTTCTAAGGTATGATTTTTGAAATTTTGATTCATTTGTTGAATTACTTGGTTCTGATTTATGTGCCTCTTTGTTTGATCATGTGGCCTAAATGTGATTAACTGTGTGATCATGTGGCCTAAATGTAATCAAATGTATGATCAACTGTGGCCTAAATGTGAGGTGCAAAGATATAGTGTCTATGTCTGCTATAATAATCTTCCATCTCAGTTTTGCATTTTTCTATAAAGAACTTCATATACAAGACAACAGAGTTGTTTCAAGGGCAGAATTAAGATTTGCTTGCTGTGGTGATGAGTGAAAGAGGAGTTATTTTGAGTTGCACAAGTCTCATTGTGTGCTAATGTCTAGGCCAGGGATTCTCAACCTCCATCCCATGGGCCAGATGTGGCCTGCGGTGCCATTTCATGTGGCCCACCACCACCTCCACCACACCAGGAAGTGCCATGTGGTGGAGGAAGGGCAAAATTGCCGTCCAACCCCTGAAGCTTTCTGAGGGAGCCTGACCTGGCCTCTGGCTTTAAAAGGTTGAGAATTCCATGTCTAGGCACTAAATATGATGGTAGGGAGATTTCAATGCTAATGTTGCGTAAGAAAAGAGATTTGCTTATCTTGAAACATGGAGACTACCTAAGAACTAGAACTTCTAGAAAGAGGGACCATTCTGCTGCTTGGTGAACATTCTGAGACAAAGTATGATTAGGAAAGGTTGCTTGAGTTCTTAACTAAATAGAATGAACAACTTGCATCTGCTGTTGAATATAATCCTGGCTACTTTTATAATAGGAAGGGGTGGAGATGAATGCATATGTTGGATATCCTGATGTCAGGTGTAGCTTAGGTAGTAAAAAATCATAGAATTTGGTTATTGAAATATAATTAATACAAACGATATTTTGACTGTATTTTACTTTGATTAATCCAGAAATATGAGTATTACATATCATTTGTACATCCTATTGTATTTGGAAAAATATTATAACCCAGTTTCTGGGGGATTCCAGTTTGTGTTTTGACATGACTGAAAGAAGAAGAGAAAAGGGGTAACATGGAATTCACCCCCAGCTTGTTAAACATTTGTTCATTATCCATTGACATATTTGTGATACATTCAATTTTCCTGTGTTTTCTTTAAAAATGCTTTATAAACAATCAAAATTTCTTTAGTGAGTATTATCATTGTGTTTTATTGAAATGTCTGTTGTGTATAACTAGATTCTGTATGCAAAAAATGAGATAATTATGAGTTCAGATACTGAAATTGTTACAAATGCTACAAATTTATGCAGTGGGTATTTTTTTGAAGAAAAAAATTAAACAATGTCCTAAGCGCTAAAACTAGTTTAGACCATTTTTTTAAAATCTAATTTTCAAGAGTTCATCTTTCTTCTTTAAAAAGTTAGCTATTGAGAAATTAGTTTATGAAAGCATGTGTAATTTTTCTTTTTAAAACAAATATAAGGTTCAGAATATATGGACGTTCTACTACCTAAACTGAGTGCTTTGCTGTCTAGATTGCTTAATAAATATGAAGATTCTGGGCTTATGACATCTGGAATGGGCAATCTCTTTGACAAACCAGTTTCCTGTGGTACTCTGTGACATGAAGATGACATCTGAACATAACCAGTCAACCTTTGTAACAACTGCTATATGCCACAAACAGTAAAATTCTATAATGAAGGAATTCCCTATCTGGTAGAATCTGGTGAGGCCACTTATGAAAAATAATGAAAAAGTGTGGCAGTTACTGTTTTTTCCCTTGCTTCTTGATTAAGTATCCTCTAAATGTTGACATTTGATAATTCAGGGATGGTCAACTAGCTGTTCCCTTAATTTCCAGTCAGCAAGGCCAATGATCAGTGAATATAGAGCAGGGGTGCTGAAACCTTTTGGGCCGCAGGCTGATCATGTGGTTCAGGGAGCCAGTCACTAAGCCTAGGGGGCTGGCCCCCGGGCCTTAGTTTGGGCAACCCTGATATAGAAGTTGGAATAAAACACTTTTTAGAGGGCATTAGGATCCATACACTTCTGTTCTTACTAATTTGCTGTGTTGGTCTACCAAGAGTGTATTTCTTGTTTCATAGAGGTATTTTCAACAGAAGAGTTTCAAACTTTTCAAAGACTAATGATGTAACTGATCCATAAGAGTGAATTTGCTGAATGCTTATGCCAGCCAGCACCAGAATACCAGTGCAGGAATATGAAACATTGATGCAATTTAGAATTCCTGTAGTTTCTTCACCTGAGAATCTCATGTTTCATATTCCCAATATTAATTAAGTCTCAATAGGTCACTGTGAACTAGGCTTTAGCAAGCATAATCTACATTTTAATAATAGGACAAAAAAGTCAGAATGAAAGAAGATTAAAGTTTTTGGTTCCCCAGGGAAAAGATAAAGCAGCTTTCAGTTATTCAGTAGCAGTGATTCTGAGTAAAGCCTGGAGCAGAATCTGGATTCTTCCATAGTCTCCCGCCCTTCCATGTCTAGGCCAGACATAAAACTAGGAAAAAAATTGAAACCACAATTTGGTGGGTTCATCCTGCAGTTCCCTCTGGCTGACCTAGTATGAGAAAGATTAACTGGCAGCACAAGGTTGCCATTACCAGGGTACATTCCTTGGTTTTTGTAGAATATGGGGGTGGGGCGATGTCTTGGCCTGAAGTAAGCTACTAATCCAAAATTAAGAAGGGTTTCTATAATTTAAACGTTGGGGATTGTATGTACGTCACCCAGAGTCACATGTTTATTGGGTTGGCTATACAAATTGAATGAATGAATAAATAAATAAATAAATAAATAAGGAGACAAATTGAAACAACTGCCAGATGTCACCACTTCCAGACTCTCTAATTGGTTCTTGGCCCTTTCCTCCCATGAAAGTTAGCTTGTTTGGGCAAAGTTGTTTGAATAATGTTCCTTCAGGCATTAAATATTTTATAAATGCTGTGAAAAAGTGTTTTGTGGCACATATTAGAAATCATTTTACTTTGAAAATGTTTACATTTTCAGTTGCTGGAATTCAAAATGGCTTGGTAAAGTAGTGGATGTGTTTCCTCTCATTCTCATCCTCTCTCTGTGTTATGTGAACTAGTGAAACTTATAGCCTCTGCAGCCTTTCCCCCTTGAAAATCAGTAAATCCCAAATTAAATTACTTATACATTGTGTCTGTTAAATTATTTGGTAGAGGACAAACACCTTCCTGTTGATCTAAGTTGTTTTTCTTTTATGTTACAATCTTAAAATTTGCCTTTGAAAAATATTAAGTGCTTTATTTCATTACTCCATGCAATATAAAAATTAAAAGGACAAATCTTCAGTTCTGTCACAGTAAATTACAGTGGGTTGGATCTAGAGGTTTGTGAATAAACCTGATCGAAATCAGTACAACTGAGGTTACTTTCAACTAATGCCAGTCCTTTTTTTAATTTCTGTTGGTCTGTTTTTATGTACAGCAGGTCTGAATTCAGAATAATGGAAATACATGTCCCCCTCTTCAAATCAATATCACACCTTCCTCCTAAGAAATAACACTCTGGGTAGCTTACATAAAGCAACAAGAAATTAATAAAACAGGAATGAAAGTTAGCTTCACAGAGTGAAACAGTTTGAATAGTGTTGCCTCAGGCAATACTAAAGGCACAGGCATTGCCTCTCACCTGGAAAGTAATAATGATAGCAAGCCAGTTTGTTATCTAAATGCCCCTTTTGTGCCATCCCAGATTTTCATTCAGGAAATAAACCTGGAATCATGTGCTACCACAATTAGACAAACTAGTTCTTAATAGTTTTTTTCATTGACAAATTTGATCTGAGACCACAAAGGTGCTTAGGTGGAATTTAGGAAGGAACTTAGACAGTGCTGATTATTAGGCTACCCCCATTCTTCTTTCTTCTTCTTATGCTGTATCTGATTCCGAATATTTGTGATCCTCATGGTGATCAGCCATGAAGACTGTCCTGCAAATACAATGATGTGGCCTTTCATCTGATCCAGCTCTGCAAACCACTTTCTGGTCCTGAGCCAAAGTCATCCTCAACCCAGGCCAGTATTAATGAAGCTGCTGCCCTCTATCAAGATGGATTCAAGTGGGATTTAATCCCCTTGGGGACCACCACCCTTCCCTGTGGACTTTGCCAAGGCTTCTAGTCCTCAGGGTTGTCAGATTAGTTAACCACCTCCTGACACTCAGCATTGAGTCGTTGACAGTATGGTCTGTTCTATTACCATAGCAAGATAACCTGGCTTGACTACCTCCATACAGGTTAATTGCTGTTCTAAGAAACTGGAGTTAAAAAATCTCTTCTTGGAATTTGCTAACATATTTGACTTTCATCTGCCCGTGGGGGTTTAGGGGGCTTTTAACTAAATGAAGATTAAGTACCATGCATTGGATAGAGGTCAAGAGATGATACAATGGCCAATGTGAAATGTGTACATGGTGGCCTCCTGGTGGCCATAAGGTAGAAAACTTCTGTATCAAATGTTGTTAATATCTTTTCCAGTATCTTGACCCTTGTTTGATGCTGACTAGAGATATGATTTTCTAAAATATAACCGTATTTATGTTGGCAGGAACAGATTATTGCACTATTACTACTACTTGATTTTATTATTGCTTAATCATTGTTTTTATTTGCTTCTATTCTTTTTCGGGAGCTTGTTCAAAAAGCATATTTGACTATTGCATAATAAAGTGAACTGAACCAGAATGATCCAAACTGAACTGTTCTGAAAGGGAATGATAACAGCAAGTAATTTTTTTATACCAGTGCCTCTTTCTGTAATGTTGTATTTCTTTTCTTTACGTTTTAAGAACCAGAATATACTTTTAAAAAATTGTAAGGGACTGCGGTGGCTTAGTGGCTAAGACGCTGAACTTGATGACTGGAATGTTGGCAGGTCAGTAGTTCAAGACCCAAGTTATTTTATTTTATTTTATTTTATTTTATTTTATTTTATTTTATTTATTTAATTTAAATTCCGCCCTACTCGCACAAGCGACTCAGGGCGGATTACAACCAATCAACAAGCATACAAAAACACAGTTAAAAACTCTAAAAACAATTTAAAACCATTTAAAACAACATCTCGTTCCTTTAAGTAGAGGAGTAAAGGAGAGGGAGGGTAAGTATAAGATGTTAAATAAACCAGCGGGGAGGGGTCAGTGAGCCATCATTACTCCACACCATTCCAGCCAGCCAGGTTTTCACACCTTTCCTAAAAGCCAACAGCTCCATCTGGAGGCACAACTCCAAAGGCAGGTGGTTCCACAAAGCCAGAGAGAACACAGAGAAGGCCCTCTATCTAGTGCCAGAGAGTAATGCATGATGGAGTGAGCTCCCATCTCTGTCCCAGCTCCTGCCAGCCTAGCAGTCCAAAAGCAAGAAATTGCAAGTAGATAAATAGTTACCACTTCAGTGGGAAAGTAAACAGCATTCCGTGCTCTCCAGTGTTTGATCATGCCTGCCACATGTCCATGGAAACATCCACAGACAGTGGTGGCTCTTTGTTATAAACAGAGATGAGCACTGAACCCTAGAGTCAGATATGACTGGCTTTCAAGCAAAGGTGGCCTAAGGTGAATAAATCATAGCAATGTTTTACAAAAGTAATGGATACTAAATGCCAAAGCTAAACACTGAGAGAGAAATGTAAACTTACTAATTCCCCACCCCCACCCCCCAGATCACAAGTGAAAGGTATTTATAGAATAAAGATGGTCAGGTATCTGGGGAGGCAAACATTGACATCAATGGATGTTGAAATGATTGAAATCAGAAATTGAACCTTATAATGTGTCAAAAACAAGTTCCCTCTTTGCATTTTTGGACTATGTAGAAATAGTTTTTAGTGATAATTATCCCCTTGTACAAGATCAAATTCATTGTTCTCATCTGACTCCACAACCAGATACCTAACCTGCTGATCTGTCCAACAGTTCTTACAAGTTAAGAAAACAGCTCAGGCCAGCTATTTTGACCCCTCTCTCTTAGTTGTAAATATTTGAAAATGACACTGATATTAGACTATGCAATATAACTATTAAATTGTTGTCCAAAAATTCAATCATATGCTTTTGGAATTATTTAGCTACATAGAAAGCAGCCTTGTCCTGAATCAGACTATTGGTTCATCTATCCCAATATTTTCAAATGTGGCTGGCAAGAACTATCTAATGTTTCAGGTAAAAATCTGGAAAAAGTGGGACTGAATGTGAGATTATGACAGTTCTCAACCTTTTAAAGCTGTGGGCTGGGTTACATTCCTTCAGTCAGCATTGGGGGCCAGATGGCCATTTTGCCCTTCCTCCACCACATGATACTTCTTGGTGTGGTGCAGGTGGTGGGCCACATGAATGACACTATGGGCCACATCTGGCCCATGGGCCACAGGTTGAGAATCCCTGGAGTATGATGTGCCACTGAGGAACATTGTTCCTTAGAGCACCTTGTATCCTCCAGTGGCTTCCCATCTAGGTACTTAATAGGCCTGATCCAGCTTAGCTTCTGAATCAAACTAGATCAACATGTTCAAGGTGGTAGGGTCTGTAATCTCCCACATAGCTGTCAAAACTCACCTGTCAATTTTGTTTACCATTTTGGCACATTTAGCTATTCCTGCAACATTGAATGTGTCATTTTTTAAAAAAGTTTTTAAAAAGACAAGTTCCGTTGACATTGTCAGTTCTGTCCCCCTTTTATTCCCCTAGGTCTAGGATAACATGGCAGGATGATGACTGAATGCTTCAGTCATGAAACTTCAAAAAATATCATTCGACTCAGTATTGGGAGCTTAATAAAATTATTTTCATTTTGAAGAGTTATGTAAGTGGTCTGTCAAACAGGCATTAAGCACCTTGTCTGGAACCTTTTTGGAGTGAGCTGGTTTGTTGTTTTTGTTGTTGATGGCATCCTCACATGTTGAATGCTGGAGGCAGTGATGGGTTGTTACCGGTTCGGACTGGTTCACCGGAACTGGTAGCGCCCATCACGAGGGGGTCACCGAGGATGGTGGTAAACCCCCAGGCGACTGGTTCAGTTGCCTCTCCGGCCCCCCTCTGGAAGTGTATTTTGGCTGCCCGGAACTGCGCATTCATCAAACCTGTTTGACGCATGCACACTACAAAATAGAACTGCACATGCATCAAATGGAGGTTTGATGCATGCGCAGTTCCAGGCAGCCATTTTGGCTGCCCGGAAAGGAAGCGCAAGAAGCTCCTCTACAAGCGGTGGCCTTTCCTTGCCGCGCCGCTGCGCCACCTCAGTGGTTTGCCACTGCGGCGGTTTGCGACTGTGCCACCGCAGTTCCTGCCTGCCTGCTGCCTGCCTGCCTGCCTGCCTAGCTAGGTAAGTTACTGTTTTTTTTGTTTGGTGTGGGTGGGTGGGTTGAGGTGTGCGTGTGACGCCCACGACATCATGACATCATGACGTTGGCCCCACCCATGATGTCATGACATCACGGTGGGGTAGTAAAAAATTTGACATACCACCACTGGCTGGAGGTGTGAATTCCACCCCAACACATGCCTTTTGAGCCACCAGCAGGGAGTTGTGCTCCCAGCTTCTGTGGACCTTGGGACATGATAGATGGGAGCCTCAAAGCTATAAAAAAGGGAGTACACAGAAACAGCCTCCTTGAAGATTGTGGTATTTTTGAACCACAATTGGGTGCATCCTGGTAACAACAACTTTGTGTTGCCAGCTAATCTTTCTCACACTAGGTCAGGAAAAAGGAACTACAGAATGAACTCACCAAAAGGTGCCTTCATTTTGACAGTTTCACGTCTGTTCTAGACACGGAAGAAGAAGAAGAAGCTATAAAAGCTGCTTCCAGTGTCAACTTCCATTATCTTTAATCATGCTATGAGCTGCTTCAGAATGGTCTGTCATGTTCAGGGGAAATGCTTTTTTTTTTAAAGTTTAGTAGATGATTGCTGTTGCATTGCATTGCTTATATCAGGGGTTCCTAACCTAAGGCCTGTGAGCTGAATCCGGCTCATGGTGCTATTTCCTGTGGCCTCCTACCCCCTCCAAGGGCATTTGAGAAACAAAATGCCCACCCCTTTGAAGCTGTTGGGACAAAATGTCCACCTCGTTGTGCAGGCAGGGCAAAATGGCTGTCTAGTCCTCGAAGCTGACCAAGAGAGTGTGACCCGGCTGCCGGTTTGAAAAGGTTGGGAACCCCTGGCTTATATTATAGTATCCCCCCCCCTTTGTGTGTGTGTGTGTGTGTGTATTGCCAATCAAGAAACCCTCCACAGTCATGGTTTCAATTGGCAACACACCAAATGGTTTTTTAAAATTGTCATCTAAGGAATGCAGCACAACATTGATCATCTACCAAATATAAAATTTTACTTCCCATGACCATCTGTAGACAATCTGGAGAAGTTTTTAATTTGCTGATATTATGGAGTAGCTCATCAGACGCTTCACAAGACCAACTATTAGGTAGCTTATGCTGTTTGGACGGGCAGCCAAGTTATTTCGTTCCTTTCCTTATCCTTAAGTGACTTGAACTGTCATGATCCAGCCTGAACCACAATAGTTCGTGTGGACATGGAAATGTTGTAATTCAAATCAGCATGAAAAGTGTTGAGGACATTTTTGTAATGAGGTTGACTTAACTCCAGAGAGTATGATAATAAAACTTGACATCTGGTAGAAAGGTTATTTTAAAAAATCTAGTTCTACTATTGAGCTCATGCACAAAAACCATAGATGAGCAATAGGAGCTCTTTGTCCTGAAAAGAAAAAAAAATTGCTATCAGTCTCACACAGTATTTATGTATGGCCCTTTCATGAACAGAATCAATTCCTGTTAAATTGCTATGTGTCTTCATAGTTTTTGCTTCTTTTGAAAGCAAAATAAATGACTGTTTCTACTTTTAAAAGGAATTCTGACTTTCATTGTTTGTTTATATTGCTGTTTCATTACAGACCCTTCTTTTAGTCTCTAAAGAATATTGCCGAAGACTTCAGCAGCTGTTTATGATGAAACTTTAGAACATTTAAAAAAGTATGGCTAAATAATGTTTCCTGATTCTTTGTAAAGACATCAAGAACATGGGATATGATTGTGTCATTGTGTGGTGTTTTCAGGATATTCATATGTTAGTATGCATACATGAAAGCAGCCATCAAAGTAGGCCTGTTAGAGATAATAGAAAAAGACCTTGGTTGAGTTGTGGTATGTGAGGTAATAAGTCGAGCCGCAGGGATATAAATACGTACTTGCTTATCTCATTTTCACACTCAAGGTTGGCAACTCCAACATCTGCCCCATCACTGGTGATGATGGTAAGAATATCCTTGTGCTTTTGATAGATTTCATATAGTATTGAAATGTTTTATACAAATTTTGATACTCTTACCCAAAAAGTGCCTATTCTTAAATTTATGCACAACTGTACAGTTTGTGCAGTTGTATAGAAATCACAGAAATTAGGATTTCTTCAGCTTTGTTTTGGAAGCAAAAGATATGTTGTTTGCATCTTTTTCAATTTTCATCTTTTTCAACAATCAACCAGTCCTTGTATGTTTTCTGTTTGAGCACAGAAATGAAGGAAAACTTGGAAATGGATGAAAGTTCAATGGTTTAGATTTCTGGCTGTGGACTCAGAGGTTGGAAGTTTGAGTCCCTACTGTTACAATATCAGTAGTTTAGGTTTGGTGTATCCCTGTATTATCATTTGAGCAAATATCATACAAATAATTATTCTTAGCAAATACTCTAACCTGCTTCCATTTACCATCCGTGACTTGAAAGTAATATTTAGAGTCTGTAAGAGTCAATATGTCGAAATGGTTGGCTGGTTTACGTTCATTTTTAGTAGTTGAAAAATTCCTACAACAGTTTGAAAAGTAGTTCTTGTTGGCTCAACAATAATTCGTTATTGATAATTTTGCCAAATTTCTGGAACTAAAAAGAGTCTGGAACTTATTTTAAGTTCTACAAACACAGTTAGCATTGTAGTTCCATTTCTTAAAATGTAAGTCTACTTTCTGAGTTTTCATGAATAATTACAATAGTTATATTCAGTTACCTTTAAACTCAAGATGCTAAATATTTCAAGTCTCTGCTACAACATGTAGTTTTCTGCTGCCTATCTCATTGTATCCTCCATGTCCACACCTGAGTTTTTCCAGTCATAGTACAAAATGAATGAAATTATATCTTGTTAATATCTAATCATAATATGATGTAGATATACTTTCAGTGGGGAAAAGAGTTAATTGCTAGAAACTAGTTATTTGTAACTATTTTCCAGTTCTGAAAAGTATAATTTAGACAAAGTTTATTTTAAATGCATGGCCTCAATCCAGTTGCTTCTTCCAAATAGACAGATATAATGATGAAAGAGCGCTCCAAAATTCAGCAGGTTGATTTAGTTAGCCTATTTCAGTTGGGACGAGCAGTTGGATATATGCCTATATTCATAAATTCCTGTCAATAGCCACTTGACTTTTTCTTTTCAAATGTATGTTTATTTGCAGTCTATTCCCATAATTTGTGATCCTTCAAATTGCTTCCCCTGAGCACCAGAAGTCAAGTAGTATGCATCAAACCATAACAACCACTTTTCACAACTAGCCTTATGTTTCCCCTGAGGTTTTTCACAATCAGTTTTTCATCACTTAATCAGATACACTAATCCATGAAAAAAATATATTTACAATGAGTGCTTCAACTAACTAAATATGATTTCACAACCCTTGACTATGTAAAATATGGCAAATATGATTAAGAGGTACAACAAATCAAAAAACAAAATGCACTCCAAAATCATACAAATGTTGATTGGAGTCAATCTCAGTCAAACATATTTATTTGCAAATAAACATGCATACAATTTTCAAATAAAAAGGCCGTATAAATCTATTGTCAATTACTTTTTTTAAAAAACACAGTCAAATTCAATCGGCGGATTTGGTGTGCATAACTTGCTGTGGCAAATTGTATTTAAATTGTAAGGTGATCATGTAAATAGGCACATGAGTAGTCATGGGACCAAGATGTCCCAGAACCTAGTCCATTAGCTGCAGATTTTACTTGGACATTGTATGCAGATTGTACTTGGACATTGGTAGATTTCTGCCCAGTGAGTGGGGTCTAAATGTAGGTGTGTTTGTAGGAGTTGTTAGAAGCAGAATTTCCATTTCATCCTCTCAGCCATAGCCTCTTCTTTCCTTTCCCAGAAAAAAATCAGTTAACAATCTAAGTACAGTATAAGAGAGGACCCAGTGGATCTTGAGACGAGTGAGTCATGATAACCATGTGTAGATCCAGCTACAACGTTTAGTTAACTGACCTTGCATCTCTCTCTCTCTGCCCCCAGCAGCTACTTGCTAGAATACAGTATATTCTTAAGGTTAGTAAAATAATAAAATGAGATGATATCTTGAAATATTTTTAATCATTCCCTTGAACATGAGCAAACTAAGAAATTGAAGAGATAAGATTTATTTAATTACATCTATTTTATGTTGCCTTCCCAGTTAAAAACAAAAGTGGCTGATACTGCAATTGAAATCAAATTGAACAATAAAAGCAATAAATTCAGTAAATACTTTAAACAATTTAAAGAGATGGCTTTTCACATATTCCCTATAGCAGTGTTAGTCGGAAAAGATCACAACAGGAAGGCAAATACATTCTCATCTGGGAACAAAGAAGAAAAATCCTGCTTTCAAATGCCTATCAAACAGATGTGGGAAGTTATGAAAGCTCAAAAGGACCTCTCCTGATTATTTTAACATCCAGGCAGAGACATGATGAGACAGACAGTCACTTAGAACCAGCAAGGACTGTGTGTTCATATGAGGTCTTTCTTCTTTAAACAAATCGCCTGATAATGGTATGCATTGTAGGAGGATTAGGGTCACATTATGTATTGCAATACTAGCCCACTGGCATCAGATTTAATAATTTTTTTAAAAAATTAACCAATTCTCTATTCATTTTCCAGCTCTGAGTCAGTCAGACTTTGTTACAACAGAAATGTTTCTGATGAGCATTATTGAAGAAGACAGGGCACTCTTTAGCGTAATTAAGGCAACCTTGTATTTTGGTTTCACATTTTTATGTCTGAAAAGCAGGAAGTATGAATATAGCAAATGGGTTAACCATTGCCCTTGGATGGATTTATTATTCGTATTTCTTACTTTCCTTTCATATTTTAGAAACTCTGAATTCCCAATAGTTTTTAAACCACAGCTATGTAGTCTATGGAATCAGTTACACCATTTGCAACTGCTTTTCAGTTTCAAGAAGAATATAGTAATGACCAAAAGCATTTCAAGCCTATTTTTAGAATCATCTCTGTATTTGGACAAACCATTTTACTTAATACTCTGTCATCATATCTAGGGGCAGCCAGTAATTTTTCAGTGTTAGAAAATTTAGAATAGAAAATTCAATGGTAGAAAAGAGTGTACAGTTGTACCTCGCTTAAAGAGCATAATGCGGTCCACAGGATTGCTCTTTAAGCGAGTTTGCTCTTTAAGCGAAGCACCATTGTAAGTGACCAATTGTGGGGGGGATTGCAAACCCCGATTTATTTGTTAAGCGAGTTTTTGGTTGGTTTTATTTATTAAGCAAAGCGAACATTCAGAGAAAATTCTGCTCTTTAAGTGAGTTACTCTTTAAGCGAGACACTCTTTATGCGAGGTTTGACTGTACAATACTTCATTCAAAATAGTTTTTCATATTTAACCATGAATATTGGTGATAAAGAAAAATAATAAATTCTGTGAAGTTTGTGTGCCTTTTAATTCAAAGGAACAGCCGGTCCTGAAGCTAGGACCTTGATGGTGGCAGTCAGAGAATAAATCTGTGGCTTGTAAGGAGAATGTCCCTCTTGGAGGGAAATTGTCATGCCTTGATTTGGAACATTGTGCATGAAAAAGTGAGTTATCACAGATTCTGACTCATCTTCTTAGACTACCACGAGGAGCAACCATTGAGAGAAATCCTCTTGTAGAGACTACTTCAGATAAAAAGACAACTTTTAAAGGATTGTCTGTTCTCTCCATGGTGCTACTGCTTTGCCAAATTCTTTATATTTTACATGATGTCTGTTCAATGAGAACTCCAGTACCTTTGGACATCTTAGATTTTTTTTCACAATTTGTTAGTCACAGTAGTAGCAACATATGTACAGTAAAAACCCAACTTACATATGCCTTGAGTTACATAAAATTCGACTTACATAGTGATTTTGTGCTAAAAACCATGTCCCAATTAACGTAAATGTCCCAATTTATGTAACACAATTTTCTATGGGCTTGTTTCGAGTTACATAAAAAACTTATTTAAGCAAAAGCCTACAGAACTGAATTTTTACATAAGTAGGGGTTTTACTTTATTAGCTTTCCCAGTATGTATGCTGTCAGAAGCAGAACATTGTCATATTAAAGGAAGACTTCCACAATAAAAAAGTACTGTTAGACCAGCAGTTAAAGATTATTGCAGGCTGCTTATTTAATGATCTGAATTCTGCTGATTAGCCCTTAGCTTGTCAATCAACGTTATTCTCTACTTTACTATATGCCACACACCCTTCTTTTTTACTTGATTTTAATTTTTTTAATTACTTGTATAAAAATGTATCCAATATATTACAAACTGATAATATAAAAACAGAAATTGTATATAAATTCAAGAGTGCAGGAGACCCAACAGTTGTGTATGATACAATTATCATTATGATGTTAGCTTAACCTTTGCCATAAATGCACCAAAGGAAAACATATTTCAGTGAACCGTGAGCAATTGCTCTCAACTTCTGTGTCTGCTCTATCAGCACCACCTGCCATACCTTTCCATACCATTGCATCTGTGAGAGATTCACAGGTCTCTTGTACTGAGAAGCAATTATAAATCTAGATGCCTTATAAAGAATTAATGTCAAGATTTATACAGTAATGTGACATTAACAATAAACCTAATGCCAGGCGTAATATTAGATTCTGACTTATTATGATACCAATTTCTTGAAATATTCCTTCCTCAAAGGGACAGATCTTAGAGAATATCCACCACTTCAGCTTGCAACATCTAATTTCCTGATGCTTCCTCCAACATTTAGAGAAGGGGTTCCTAAACTTTTCAAGCTGGAGGCTGGGTCACACACTCTCAGTCAGCTTTGAAGGCTGGCCAGCCATTTCCCCCTGCCAGCATGATGGGTAGTGGCCATTTTGTCCCAACAGCTTCAAAGGGAGGAATGGGTGGCCCACATGAAAGGCCATAGGGGAGTACCAGAAAAAGTCTACTTCTGTTTCACCATAGCCTTTGACTGTGTGACAACAAAAAAAGTCACTTGGGTATGTGGGAGTTCTTGGACTTCAATTACCAGAAGCCCTAGACGCCTGTGCAGGGATGGGTGCTGGCATATTGGGCCCCACCCAGGGGGTGGCAAATTTGTTCTGGGGGGCTGCTGAAACCTACATCATGGGCCCCTGGCAGCTGAAACCCATGTTAAGCCACTGGATATACATAAGCCTTGTTTATAGACAAATTTCCATTTGTCTTCTTCCTTTCACAGTGCAGTAATCTATTGCTCCATCTGCATGCTTTCAGGCAAGGAAACCAAATGGCATTTGAAGTCACAAAATAAACCCAAAGTGGAAATCTTGTCTCAGATTGTCATTGAAGTCATTAATTGCTCGTGGAACAAACCAACTTTCAGCTGACACATGAGAAAGCTAGCTGTTTTTAGTCACATACACAGAAGTCTCCAGAACTTCTAATGGAAGATTTCTATGCTCTGTCCCCCCAGCTCATCTTTTCAATTTCATCACAGTACCAAATGGAGAACTTAAGAGCCATAACAATGATAGCACAAGGGGAATTTGAGGCACTATTGCAGAAATACTTGAGACATTTCTTGACATGCCAAATAATTATGTGGAACTCATTTTGAATTACTGTATGTTGGTGAAGTTTTAAATTTTAGGACATGACAACATTAAAAATTGACTTTTAAACAGGGAAGAAAATCCTTTTCTTTCCTTCTGTTTGTGCAGTAGTCCATTAAGTGTGCAGATGGACAATTTCAGAACTTGTGCAAGGATATTGCTCGAGACACCCATGGACAAACTCGGAAAACATCCATGTTCTCACTGGCAGACCATTATCTGAACAGGAGTAACAAACAGGATAACAATGACAGTTGATTGACTGTTAAGATTGTAATAATATTCTGTTATATTTGAGCAATAAGATAAATGGGGTTAGTTTACACAAAGCATAATTAGTTTATCTGATAACTTCTGTAGTGTCCATGTCCATCACAGATGTATATTGTACTGGTTTATGCATACTGTATAATGAAAATGCTTTTCTTTAGTATCTTATTACCAAAATGCACTGTATCTGAAAATGGAGGTTATTTATACTATTTCTCTTTTCTTTCCATTCTCCTGTAAAGTGTAGTACTTAGAGAGAGAGAAAGAAGCAGTGCAGCACAAGGCAAACATTTCTATGAGGATAGTTGAAATGACTGCAAACTCATTTGTTCTTGGGGAATTTTGAACCCAATACATGATATGCCAACACAATCAATATGGTCAATTATGTCTTAACATAATACATTTGACTGTTTTTAATTGTTTTGATTCATTTCTAAAATAAGCTCAGGCAAGAGAATGCTTGGGAAGGGGACACTTGATACCAGGGTTTTTCAACCTACGGCCCATGTCACCATTTCATGTGCCCCCCGCTGCTGCCACCGGTGCTGGAAGTGGACACATTTATGACAGCCATAAATGTGCCCGCAGCTATCATAAACGTGTTTATGACAGCTGTGAACATGTTTTATGGTAGTGTTTATGGTAAGGGGAAACAGCAGTCTGGCCCACTCAGCTGTCCTAGGGGACATGGTCAGGCTCGTGGCTTAAAAAGGTTGAGAAACTCTGCCCCCCCCCCCAGTTGATTGCAGTTGATTGCACTGAATAAAATGATCATATGACAAATCCTGAGATGAAACAATACTAATTAACTTGTCAACTGCCCAGAGAGTGCACTAAGCGCTATGGGGTGGTATATAAGTGTGATTGCTTTGCTTTGTCTCTGCCTTCATAGCTGTTGGTTTATACATATGGAAATATTTCTTTTTAAGATAATTTCTGCCCAAATGAGAGAAACCCCATGACTTAATTGCATTTGGAAGCTTGAGACAAGGGAAAGAATAAGGTCACTATTATAATCATTTCTGAGCCTTTGTTGAGATTTTTAAAGTGAGAGCAGGATAGGGTTACTTAATTGCAGAGCTTTGGGCTCAGTTAAAGGGTTTCTTTAAAGAAACACTCACAAGTGTGCTATTCCACTCAGTGCACCCAGTTTTGCAGATGTAGCACATTGGCTTTTTGGAGAATACTGAAGAGACTGAACTTGCTGCTTGCCATTTACATTAACTACCAGGACATCTATCTTTCTGAACTTGTTCTGAAGGTTCTGTTGAGCCAATGCTGTTTAACCCATCATTCAGAGTCCTAATTCTTGTAAGTATAATGTTTGGGTGGTACAACGTGAGGGTTAATGTAAGTGATGATGCCGTCTCTCACGGTAGAGCTATACAAGAGACAAGAACAATGTTTGTATACCAGTTAGAGTTGCTATACACTACAAACACAATTATTGTCAATTTTTGAAGTGGTAGCCATGTTTGTCTCTGCAAGCATATCAGAGAGTAAACAAAACAAAACAACAAAAAAGACAACTTTAATCACACTGGATTAAGGTTGTTGTTGCAGAGAAAATTTAAAGCTCAAGATCGTTTAAAAAATTCTGCTTGTATGCATTAGAGCAGGGGTCCCCAACTTTCTTTGCACCATGGACCTGTTTCATGCTAAACATTTTTCCATGGACCAGTAAGTGGATGTGGTGGAATTGGATGTTGCAAGTGCACAATAAAATATGATAAAGTGTGCACTGCACACAGGGGTGGTGGTTCTGTAGCTGAAAAACAAGGAGGGGCCCAGCCGCCTGCCTGCCACAGTCTTCGACTTGGACAGTGAGGTATCACAATGCACACAGGTGGGGGTGGAGCCCTGCAATAGTTAAGCAACATGGAGGAGGGGCCCAGCTACCTCCTATCTGCTGTCTGAAGCCCATGCTCTTGCTCCATTCGCAGGCCAGACCCAGTAGAGCATGTTGAAGGCAGAAGGCTGCCATTGGGGCTCCCAGTGCCACCCACCCCCACTGCCTGGTTCAGGACAGCCCATGGCCCAGTGTTTGGAGATCCCTGCATTAGAGGATTTTTGGTATTTGACATTGTTAAGTAACAAAAATAATCACCCATAGGAATGACGCCACAGTCTAAACAGGAATGTTGAAAACAGTTACTCTTTTACCTCATTTCCGTAGATTGACTGATATGTCTGAACCACAGACTAACAGGGGTACTATTTAAAAAATCTTTAAAAGGATATGTACCATATTTTGAAATGCAAAATGTCTCCTCTTCCTATTGGAACCCAAGAGTGATTTGCTGGTGTAAAACAAACAAACAACATAGGCAAGGTTGCTTGGCGTAATATGAATCGACCTGCACTTTAAAACCGGTCAGACAAGACCAGATAAAATTTTGCAAGGCCGATTGTCTATTATTAGGTAGGACTGCAGTGGTGTTTTTAAGATGATGCTCTTTATTGATCTTAGTGACAGCTTCAGTGTTCAGCCAGGGCTTCCAAACTTCTGATACTTGAGGCATCCCTTCACCTTACACTGAAAATAGACTCATGTGTCAATCTGAAGCCAAGAAGAGTTTTAGGAACTGGAAAATGTGGAAAGAACTTACTGTTTATATACTGTTATAACACTGTAGTAATAATAATACTATGAAAAAAGGAATATCAGTTTGCGTAGAATAATCTGTATTTCCTTCTTTTCAGTATAAGGTGATTCTTCAGAAGCATCTGTAAGGGCATATGGGGAAAGTGCAGCTCACCACTGAAACTCGGAGCTCTGTTAGATCTTTGTGCCGGGAGTAGAAGTGTAAATGCTGATTTCATTTCTCTTTGCACTGCCAACAAAACAACAACAAATTATGATGAAAGCAAAATTTGTGTGAATTTCTACAAATTATATATTGATGGAAAATGTGTTAACCATTGCATTTCCTTGTTGTATGAATTAGTTGAAGTAGTAGCACTGGGTGGCTTGTCTGAGAGTTTGTGTATGTTCAATAGAGCTTCTTTTGATTTTGTGGTGAGTTCCATAAAGGAGAAAAGGCAGTAATTTTGTGCAAGGTATTTTGTAATCAAATTGTAAAAGCTATGGCGAAGGGGGGAAATATTTGTCATCTGAGATCTCTCATGTGGGCATTGGCATTGTTTCCTTAGCCCTAATCTGGAGTCAGTTGTGTGCTATCATCACAACTAGAGAAGTGTGGAGTTACTGAAAATAGCTGGAAGTTCACTGCTGGTTCATAAAAACTGTTTTTAGGCAAAAATGTCCCTTGTTTTAAAGGTGGAGGCCTAGGTATAAAGGATAGCTGTAGTTCTCAGATGCTTCCAGGAAATACTATTCTTTTGCTCTAAAAGGAAAAAAAAAATATGGAGTAGTGATTAATGTGTTCAGATTTCCTTGCATCAGTTGAAATCTCTGTAAATTGCTGTGATACTCCATGTCAGTGGACAGAGAAGTGTGACTATAGGTAAGGTACCAGGGTTGATGCGCTTTGTAAGGAAGTTGTTATTGACAAAGTCTTTCAAGTGTCTGCATCTGGTCTGTATTCTCATCTAGAAGGAGCATTATTATAACAGTTTCCCTGTTCAAACTTCATTAGATATGGTTTCAGCACTGAACAGTTTTTCTTCATAGAGATCCTCATTGTTGTAGTGGCAATGCAAGTCACACAATCCCATAATACTACAGTAGGGAGAGTTCTACACAGCAGAAACCCAATAAGATAATGCTCCTTGGTGTTGTGTTGTGTTTTTGAACAATGGAAACAGTTGAATAGCTCAGCCAGATTTGGATTCTGTGAATGATGTGTTATTTTTCTTTGTTATAAGTCACTCAGGTTGTGTCTTTAATAAACTCTGCCAAACCAAATATGAGGTCCTACATGTTTTTGAGGTGCCTGTGACCTATTATTTTATAGAACATTAACAAAGCAGACACCCATTTTGCTTTTTGTGAACTTTAAGGTTCCCATGTAGGTGCCAATGCACAGTTACAAAGTTGCTCAGACAGGCTGTGATGTTAGAGCAGCTATATCAGAAACAATTGCCTGGACAGTTGCATCTCACTGTGCCATCAGAGTGTATCAGCAATTATAGAATGAAACTAAGCAAGAGTAGAGGTCTCAGGTTGGAATAAACTGTAAGAGTCAAAATATCCCAAGCAAGGAGAAAAATAGTTAGAATACTTTACTGTGTGGATAGTGCTTTTGCTCTAATGATGACCATGCATGCCTTGTGGGCTAGGAGAATTCCCTCTTTAATTTCAGTATGAAGATATCATCCTCCCTGATCATGAGCCACCTATAACAACAGTACAAATAAGACAATGGAGATTTACTGGAAAGGGGGTGTTTTGAATATCACTTTTCATCTTTAGCAAATTGCCCATCTGATAATTATAGATATTCCCCCTCATTTTTAAGATGGGTTTTGGATTTCTTTTTAGATTTCCTCTATTGCAAATAAAGTACAAAAGCACTCACTCCATTCTACTGTTCAGTGACAATGGATGCAGCAAGGTGTTGGAATGCATAGGGAAAAGTTGTTTGTTCTTCAGGATGTTTATAATCTTGTAAACTGACTTGTTAGACTGCAGAGTAATAACTATTTTAGATGGCTGTAATAATGAAATAAAAATTATGGGGAACATCTATATTCACCTACAACAGGTTCACTTCAGGTTCTGCATGTTATGTAAGTAGATTTCTTGGCATAATTTTATTTGGAATTAGAATTTTATTTGAAGCAGTAGTTTTATTGGATGACGAGTGCTGGATAAATGAAAGATTGACCTTATTTTTTTAACAAAACCAAATTAGCCAGTTAATTGCAAGTTATGAATGATGAGCTGAAATCCCTTTTCCTAATAACTGCAATATAAAAATGTTACATTGCATTAGATAATAGAGAGCATATTCAGATGGCAGCTTTGCATAACTGTGATTTTTAAGCTGTCTTTATATTTATGGTGGGTGGCCTTGCTGATCCAAATATACTTTTATTGAAATATTTCAAACTCATCAAAATATTTCATATCTGTACTACTATAGTATATAAATGAGATTAAAGTGTAATCTTATTTAAGATATACAGAGAGACATTTCTCCATGAGCAACTGCCCATTTTGCATTTACAGGGAAGTATCATGAAATATATTTTTGTACTTACACTTTTGACCCCGTTTATGAAGGATATCAGTAACAGTTCAATAACTTTAAGAAACATACAAAATCAGTCACTGACTTAGTAGAATATTATAACCAACAAGTAATTCAGAGTGACCAGATAATGGATAATGGCATTATAATAGCTTGCAGTATTTATGATATGCAGAATATTTTCCCTCTTTTGGTATAGTGTGCCGATAATTCTATTATATATTATATATTGCCTCAGAGCTCTTGACTGCAGTGTAATTTCCATATTATTGCTTAGAGATTTTATTTCCATTCACTTCCATACATTTCTTACTGTTTATTTTTCTTGGACCTGTCATTTCCTTATCTGAACACTTCCTGATCTTGTTTACTGGAAACCTATTCTCATAGCTGAAGGAAAGCTCAAGATAAACAGTTGAAAATCCCAGAAGCAAAGCTATAAAGTTCCAGAGTGAAAAAACTAACACATATCTGCATGTGCCTACTTTGTGTAACTATATTTGCAAGTGTATGGTAGATGAAACCATTTAAATTGTCTACATCCATTTGGGATGATAGCCTGTTTGTTTTCTGTTAATTTCTTTGCTAGCTTCAGTTTATAAACTAGTATGCAAATTATTGCTGAGATTTGGTACACACAGAGTGATACCAAGGTCTTATATGTGTATAATCATTGCATACAGATAACATTTTGCATCATTTAAAACTACAGGAAATTTTTGTCCTCATATACAGTAATACCTCGGATAACGCTAAGACTTGGTTCCACAATTCTTGGTGTTATCCGATTTTTAGTGTTATCCGATGCATGTTAAAATCCTATGGGATGGATCGGATAACGTTAAAGCTCCATAGAGATACATTGTAACCACACAGGCTTTAGTGGTTGTTATCCAATCCATCCCATAGGACCTTAACGTTATTTGATTCAATTCTCCTCCCCAGATTACTTAATGTTATGCGATTTTAGCATTATCCGAGGTAAACGTTATCCGAGGTATTACTGTACCAGTAGTGGCTCTGCCCAGCAGCCCAATGGGAGTGCTCCCTCCCCCACAGCACAGAGTTCACATCACACCTTTGCCCAAGAGCCCAATGGGAACGCTTCCTCCCTCTTCCAGCACAGCGTTCACCCGCCCCTCTCCTCAGCAGCCCAGTGGGAATGCTTCCTCCCTCCTCCCCAACACAAAGTATGCCACACCCCTCTGTTTGGGCACACAGTCTCTAAATGCTTTGCCATCACTGTCATATACTGTAGCTCCACTGCAATTCACGTTCTGGAGTCTTAGATGCACCAACTCACTTTGGATTGTTTTTCATCTTTTATGCCAAGTGCCATATTGTCGCTTTAGATTTTAAATGGAAGTTTTAAAAAGCACAGCTAGTCTGATTTCAGGTACAGTCATAACTATTTTTAAAAATGGAAATCCGTTTCAACCATAATTACATTAATGCAAGAAAATAGTAATTTAATTCAGTTCTTAAAGAAAAAAACCCACATACACCCAAACCACCTGTTTATGAATGTGGGATATTGTGCTTATACAGTGGTACCTCGCTTAAAGATCATAATATGTTCTATGGGATTGCTCTTTAAGCAAGTTTGCTCTTTAAGTGAAACACCATTGTAAGTGACTTCTGGCAGGGGGGGATTGTGAACCCCGATTTAGTTGTTAAGCGAGCTTTTGGTATGGTTTTAATTGTTAAGTGAGGCAACCATTCAGAGAAAATTCTGCTCTTTAAGCAAGTTAGTCTCTAAGCAAGGCACTCTTTATGTGAGGTTTTACTGTATATCCATAGTTTAAAATGCCAGGAAATGGCTTGACCTTGCTGTGCATGCTTCTAGCAAGAAAAAGGATTTTTCTTTACACAGCGAAGGGCAACTCATTACTATTCACAAAGAAACATCCTTCTCATTTCTCAGGTGTCTTACTCAAATGGGGTAGTCTGCACTGGTTTGGATGAGCAGTCGTGATGGAGAGTCTGAGGAAACACACTTGATCCATAAAAGCTTACACTAAAATATAGCAGTTAGTCTTTAAGGTGCCACAATGTATTTGGGTTTTTGTTTGCTTGTTTCTTCTCCCTCGCTCCCTCCCTCCCTCTCTCTCTCATGCACACACACACAATTTTCAGGATTTTAGGGGATGAACAGGAAAAAAAATCTTGTTTCCTTCGATTAATATTTAGTATGTTAAAACACCTTATTCATGATTTAAGGTACAGTTGATTAGCGGAAACCTCTTTGCATGTATTTTCTCACAGAAAATCTCCAGTTATTTAGTGTTAGTAAAGGTTTCCCTTGCTCGAAAGCCAGTTGTATCCGACTCTAGGGGTCAGTGCTCATCTCTGTTTCAAAGATGAAGAGCCAGCGCTGTCTGCTTCTGCAGACATTTCCATGGTCATGTGGCAGGCATGACTAGACACCGGAGCACATGGAACGCTGTTACCTTCCCACCAAAGTGGTCCCTATTTATCTACTTGCAATTTCTTGCTTTCGAACTGCTAGGTGTTAGCAATTAAGAAATGGCAACAGGGCCTACCAGCACTGGAAAATAGATGGGGAAGAGGTAGAAGCAGTGGCAGACTTTACATTCTTAGGATCCAAGATCAGTGCAGATGGTGATTGCAGCCATGAAATAAAAAGGCGACTAATTCTTGGGAGACAAGCTATGAGAAACCTGAGGAACATAGTTAAAAATAGAGACATCACCTTGCAAACAAAAGTCCGCATAGTCAAAGCAATAGTATTCCCGGTAGTAATGTATGGCTGTGAAAGTTGGACCATAAGAAAAGCTGAGCGCAGAAGAATAGACACAGTGGAGGGCATCAGCAGGTTCTCACCAGTGCACCAGAATCGGTAGCAGAAATTCTGGCTGGCCCCACCCATCCACGTTTCAAGTAAAGTACTGTAGTCCTAGTTCGTGTGCAATGCAGAGCTTCCCCCCTGGCCATGGCCACCATACCCACAAATTAGATAGTAAAAAATTTGGAGCCCATCACTGAATAGACGCCTTTGAAATGTGGTGTTGGAGAAGTGTTTTGAGCATACCTTGGACAGTGGGGAGAACAAACAGTTTGATCTTAGAAGAAATCAACCCTGACTGCTACTTAGAAGGTCAAATAGTGAAGATGAAGCTAAAGTACTTTGGACATCAAATGAGAAGAGAGGATTCCCTTGAGAAGGCCTTGATGCTGGGAAAGGTTGAGGGCAAAAGAAGAAGGGGATGGCAGAAAATGAGATGGCTAGATGGTATTGTTGATGCAATGGGCACAGAGTTGAGTGGGTTGAGAGGGATGGTGGAGAATAGAAGTGCCTGGTGTGTGATAGTCCATGAGGACGCAAAGGGTCAGAACTGACTGTGCGGCTGAATAACAACAACAACAAAACAGAGGGTTAAAAGCTGAAGAGAAGACATATTGCAATATACCAAGAGCTAGTCATATTTAAATTAGATCCATGGAAATGAGTGGCTACTTTTAAGTCCTGTTGGTTTCAGTGAATTTACTCCAAGCACTCTTCTAGGTTTCATTCTATTCTGGGCTTCTTATAAGCCTCTTAACAAATTTTGCTTTTGAATTTTATGTTTACTTCTTGTATTTCACCTCCTCTCTTTCTTCATAATGGCAGTGTGTTCGCACTAATCATCACTATCATGTGGAGGGCCCACTATTTTCATTGTGCGCCAATGACCTCTAATTGGTTACCATTGGCAGATATAGTAGTTCTTTAAATATGGATGAGATATAAAGGATCAATAGTAGAATGAGCATATACATTAACACATGATTACAGTGAAACATTTCCTTATTATTTCCTTTATTAGAAAAAACAAGGATTGTAAAAAGTGAAATAACATAAAAATGAACTCGGAATGTAAACTCAGACCTGATTTCTTACATGCCAAATAAGAAAGTGATTTTTATTTGTTGGTTTGGAACAGAATTCACACATTTGCATGATGAATTTTTGTGCACTTCTACAAACAGACAAAATTTTAAATTACAATTGACCCTTTTTCATGGACTGTAAAAAAGCAGGAACAAGGTGTGTGTGTGTGTGTGTGTGTGTGTGTGTGTGTGTGTGTGTGTGTGTGTGTGTGTGTGTGTGTGTGTGTGTGTGTGTGTGTGTGTGTGTGTGTGTGTGTGTGTGTGTCAGAGAGAGAGAGAGAGAGAGAGAGGAAGACTCTCCTTGTGCTGTGTGTTTATTTACCATCATACACAAAGAAGAAAAGAAAACACTTTAGAGACATTGCACATTCATTATGTGTAAAGCACTGTAAAACAACTGCCTTGTGTTTCAGTTTTGTACTAGACATGAGATACCTCACAAGGGCCTCAGGATTCTTAAAAGATTGTTTACAATATCATAATATTATCTCAACCATAAATGAGGTAAGATATTTCATCACTTCTCTAAAGCAAATAGAGTTATTACATTCCATTGTGCCTATATGTGTACAAACTTGTGCTTTGTATGCATATCTATTCATCCGTTGGTCTCTGTGCTAAAGGATTGAGAGTTCCTGTGGTATTTTACTGTCTTCCTGTCTCTGTATGAACTTGATTCCATGTACAAATATCAATCCTTTGCCAGTATCAGGATTGTGCTTCATAACAGTATGGTAGTTAAGATGGATAGGATAATGATGCTGGCAAAGAATTGATTTTTATGTCAAATCAGGTCCATACAGAGACTGGGAGAATGAGAGAGATAGACTTTTTCAAACTAAGGAATGTAAAATCTTCTCTGATCTTTATCACTGAGGTTAGAATATTTCAAATTGAAATTGCCACAGCATCCCTAAGTAAACAAAAAGGAGGGGAAAGTAATTGGGAAGTACAGTCTAATATACAAAATAATCTCCAGAATGATTCTTTGGATCTTCGAGAGGAGTATTTCCGAAGGCTATGAAGATTCAATACGTACATGCTTTATTATTTGGCATGTATATACAGGAATAATGAAATTGTATATAAAACCAAGGAAGCTGCTAATTTGGCTTCTCAGATAGGCACAGATGAAGAAGAGAACGGGGGAGGGAGAGAGAGATAAACCAACCAGCCCACAATATATAGAAATATTTCAGAGGTGTTATTTTCTTCTTGGCACTTTCTCTTTTTTTCCCCATAGCTACAATCTTTTCAGATTGAGCAGACAAGGGTCTTTAACTATCTTGGAGTGGTTTTCCAAGAGAATAGCACTTGCAAGGTTCATATTGAATCTGTTGTCCAAGTAGCACAAAGATCTGCTTCTGCAATACTAAATTTTTCTACACTAGCGGGCCATTATATCTCAGTTATTTTAAAATTGTTTTCAGGCCAAATCTCTCAGTCAGCATCTTTATGATGTACAACTGAGCCTTTATTTGTCTTTCACCTCCTTGAGAGTAGTCCCATCAAGATTTTTGAAAGCTACTCTGAAATACCCCACTAAGTCACAAATAGAGCTCTGAGATTGGACGTGGGATTCCTGAAGGTTGAAACTAGTTGGGTCTGGCTAGTTTTCCTTAATATTGGCCTGAAGTTAATTGTCTTCCCAACAGGCTTAATCCTTTTAATATTACAAGACAATGATCAGTCATGTTGGAAGAATGAGCTGTTGGGCAGACTGACAGGATACAGTTTCTCTGTGGAATGCCTTATCCATATGGGATATGAAGCTGCTAAATGAGCCCTCAGACAACATATTACAGATATTGAAAAGCAACTTGATCTCAGCACAACCTCAAACAATATTCCAGTTGATATGGTGATGCTGTCTTTTAAACCAGTTACTCTTCTTCTTCTTTACTTTCAGTACTCAAACACTGTGGTGGTCAATGCTCTGCCATCAACAGTTCAGGAAGGAAAGTTTAAAAAGATTTCACATTACCAATGCAAATGCCTTTGTAATTCTGGGGGAATTGAAACAATAACTCATATTATTTTCCATTGCTCATTTCAACTTGAGATTCAGAAAACTTATTGAACCATGTTTAAAATTGTTTCCTGGACATTGTGCCCTCTTATTGCTTTCAGGGCAGAATATAAGTACGCTGATTATTGTGGTCAAATTTTACAAAGCAGCACTAGCTGGACCATTAGGAAAGCTGAGCGTAGAAGAATAGATGCCTTTGAGATGTTGGTGTTGGAGGAGAGTTTTGAGAGTCCCCTGGACAGTGAGGAGAACAAATAGGTCAATCTTAGAAGAAATTAACCCTGACTGCTCCTTAGAAGGGCAAACAGTAAAGATGAAGCTAAAGTACTTTGGACATCAAATGAGAAGAGAGGATTGGCTTGAGAAAGCCTTGATGCTGGGAAGGGTGGAGGGCAAGAGAAGAAGGGGGCGACCAAAAATGAGATGACTAGATGGTATTGTAGACACAATGGGCACAAAGCTGAGCGAGTTGAGGAGGATGGTGGAGGACAGAAGTGCCTGGCAGACAGTGGTCCATGGGGTAGCAAAGGGTCGGAATCAACTGTGCGACTGAACAACAACAACAAACTACAAATTCTAGTTGAAAGTAACTAATTTTGCAATTTGTAATTAGTTTTAGATAACAGCAGGATTTTTAAAAGAAGGGACATAGACAATACTAGCTATTCCCTTAAGAAATTTCTAGTTCTTTTATTGTTACACTTTGAGGGTAATAGTGTAGGTTCTTAGAACATTTGAAATCAACCCTGACTACTCCCTGGAGAGACAAATGCTGAAGCTGAAGCACTTTAACCACCAAATGAGAAGAGAGGACTCACTGGAGAAGGCCCTGATGCTAGGAAAAATTAAATGCAAAAGGAGAATGGGGAGGCAGAGGATGAGATGGTTAGGTAGCATTATTGAAACAGTGGGCATAGATCTGGGTAGACTAAGGAGGATGGCAGATGACAAAGTAGCCTGGCATCCTGTGGTACATGGGGTTGCAAAGGTCAGACTCAACTGTGGGACTGAACAACAACCTTTCAGAAAAGTTCTAGTATAGGTAAGAGTACAGAACAGTACTATCACTATAGTCAAAATCAAGAGCACCATTTACCAAGTATACAAAGCCATAACTTTCATATAAGTAAATAGTGCAGCAGTTAAGAGAGGTTTTTTTTAATGGTCTTCAGTTCTGGCACTCTTTTTGGCTTTTGCTTTTAAATGGAAACGGAGATACATAAAGTTTTGGGAAGTAAATTTCCAAAAAAGAAGCCATGTTTTAGTAAATTCAGGCACAAACATCTGAAATATATACTGTAACAGAGAATGAGATCTGTCTTATTTATGTTATAACCAGTTTTGTTCCCAAGTTATCCAGCTGTATTTTTTGTGTGCCACAAACTATAGAAATTGATTTTTAAACATTGTGTAATTTTAAACATTTGTGACTATAATATGATGAAGTGACTGATGGGATATAAGGAATTTCCTTTCTTCAGAACTGATGTCAAAGAACCCCAAGTCAGATTGTACAAAACTGTTCAGAGAAAACAGCTGGAAGGTGTCAATTGGCAAAGCCCAATGTTCAGAATGGCCACAAAACTAAAAAGCAACAAACAATTCAATTAAAGGAAGCAAAAAAGCTTTACCCCTGTTCACATGTCTTTTCAAAGAGTATGTTGTAATGTAATAATAATAATTTCATGTTAGAAATTATTCTGGGTTGAAAGGATTTTTGCAGAAGAAACTCCACTCAGGGAACACCCATATGATGTTCCTTTCATGTCTCCAAAATCTGGGACAGAGATGGGGGCTCAATCACTTATGCAATACCCAGGTCTTGAACTGCTGACTTGCCAGCCTTCCAGATAACAAGGCTAGCTTCTTAACCACTGAGTCACTGCAACCTCTGTTTTATTGTAGACCAGGGTGGAAAGACATTTTTTACTACAATTCCATTCAGTCCCAAAAAGAATAGTGATTTTCTTGTTGTTCAGTCACACAGTCAATTCCAACCCTTTGCTACCCCATGGACCATTGCCCGCCAGGCACCTCTTCCTCCACCATCCTCCTCAACCTGCCTGCCCAGCTTTGTGGCCACTGTGTCTACAATGACATCCAGCCAGCTCATTTTTGGCTGCTGCCTTCTTCTTTTGCCTCCACCCTTCCCACCATCAAGGCTTTCTCAAGTGAATCCTCTCTTCTCATTTGATGACCAAAGTACTTTAGCTTCATCTTTTCTATTTGTCCTTCTTAGGAGCAGTCAGGGTTGATTTCTTCTAGGATCGACCTATTTGTTCTCCTCGCTGTCCAGGACACTCTCAAAACTCCTCCATCACCACATTTCAAAGGCATCTATTCTTCTGCACTCATTTTTCCTTATGGTCCAGCTCTCACAACCATACATTACCACCAGGAATACCATTGTCTTGACTATGCAAATTTTGTTTGCAACGTGATATCTCTACTTTTGACTATGTTCCCCAGGTTTCTCATCGCTTGTCTCCCAAGAATCAGTCACCTTTTTATTTCATGGCTGCAATCACCATCTGCAGTGCTCTTGGATCGTAAGAATGTAAAGTCTGTCACTGCTTCTACTTCTTCCCCATCTATTTTCTGGGGACTGATACTATCTTGGTTTACTTGATATTAAGTCTCAAGCCAGCTTTTGCACTCTCCTCCTTCAAACTAAGCAAGAGTTTCTTTAGGTCTTCTTCACTTTCTACCATTAGGATAGTATCCTCTGCATATCTCAAGTTGTTGATATTTTCCCCAGCAATTTTGATCCCAACTTGTGATTCATCCATCCCTGCATTGCGCATTATGTGCTCTGTGTATAGTTGAATAAGCAGGGTGACAAAATGCAGCCTTGTCTTACTCCTTTTCCAATTCTAAACCACTCCATCATTCCATATTCTGTACTAACTGGTGCTTCTTGACTCATGTACAGATTTCGCATCAGCCATATAAGGTGTTCTGGTATTCCAGAACAACAATGTTGGAACTACCTCCTCTATGCTTTGACTTCTAAAATTTCTAAGCACTGGCCTTCTCACAATTAAAGAAGCATATGAATTTTAAAATGGTAAAGTTACATGAAACTAGCCTAGTGGTCTGGAGCTGTGGTGGCTTAGTGGCTAAGATGCTGAATTTGATGACTAGAAGGTCACCAGATCAGCAGTTCGAGACACAAATGCTGCATGACAGAATGAGCTCCTGTCTCTGTCTCAGCTCTTGCCAACCTAGCAGTTCGAAAGGAAGACATTGCAAGGAGATAAATAGGTACCACTTCAGTGGGAAGGTAAAGTAACTTTACACATCTAGTCATGCCTGCCACATGCCCATTGAAATATTTGCAGACACAGATAGCACTGGCTCTTTGGCTGTAAACAGAGATGAGCACCAGACCCTGGAGGTGGATATGACTGGCTTTTAAACAAGGGTGATCCTTAAACCTAAAGATCCCTAAACCCACTCCTTATAATTGCAGAAGTGATTTATCCAGTTTGCATAGTGGTTGGAGAGCCTTGACTCTTCTTACTTAATATCTCCTTCTCCTGTTCTTTGCTGCCTACAGACATCCCATAGCAGGATGTCTTGCCAGACATCCTGCTATGGTAATGGAGTAGACCATACAGCTTGCAACTCAACACCTTGTGTTGGGTGGTGGTAAATAACCTGGCTCCCTAAAGGGGACAATGACTAAGGGTGGATGAGCCTCTTTAGGTGGGGGTAAGGATCCCTTCAGTGGAGGAAATACTACTGGAAATTATCATATTGGGCCCAATGGCAAAATGAGTGGCGGAGGAACTCTGATTACCAATGGTCATGGACGTGGAAGAGGCCATGCCAGATGGACTGGCTGTGAAGGTTCACCTTGTCCATATCCTCAAGGTTGTGGCAGTCCATTGCAGTCCCTGTGTTAAATCCTGCATGTCTCATTTCATATGTGCCGTAGGAGATGGCTCTGAGCTCATAGTGTGTGGGTTACTTCATGGCAAGCTGGGATCCACCTTAAACAAATTTATGCTAGTGGCATTTTTCTTGCTTTTCTCAGAGGGTAATGGTGGCCCAGAATGAAATGCCCTCCAAGACCAGGCCTCCCGGCATCCTGAGGCAGAATAAAATGTATACTTGGATCGCATTGCAGCTGACAACCATGACAACAGACCAAAGACCTTGGTTTTTATTATTTTATTATGCGTACTTAATATAAGCCAGGATCTTCTTGTTGAAATGGCATGATGGGATGGCAGTAGAGAAGAGAAAGAGGAGCTGGGCCATTCTGTCACTGACCTCTTGGTATTTACTGGTAATGGATAGACCTTAACTAGCCGTTGTTACTGTGCTGTCCTCTATGTTCTACCTCTTGCCAAGATGTTTCCCTTTCCCAAAATAGGCTGTGGGCTTCCATTTAGTTCAAAATGGTTATATCTATATCCTGTTGAAAGCAGAAAGTCTCAAGTTAATCACAACTTGTTTCTCCCATTGATTTCTGTGGGAGGTATTTATTTATTTTTATTTATTTATTTACTCACATTTGTTATCCCACCCCAATTGGGTAAACCCGAGTCTGGGCGGCTTACACATAAATTAAAAACATAGGTTAAGCCCATAATAATACAATACCAATATAAAGTTCTAAAAATTCACAGAATTAAAAAACCCGGGAATAAAGCAAAGAAAGGCTGTCCCTTAGATCAGCCACCCCATATGGGATCCTCCCTTCGTGGATCCCCATATTTGCCCAGCCAGCCAGGTTTTTAGGCCCTTTCTAAAGGGAAGGAGCTCTGTCTGTAGGCGCAGCTCAGTTGGTAGAAGGTTCCAAAGGGCTGGGGCGAACACAGAGAAGGCCCTCCTCCTGGTGCTAGTGAGGCGTGCCTCTCTAGCCGATGGTGTGGTAAGAGAGCCTCTCCGGTCCACTCTGGTGGGATGGACCGATGTTCTTGGGGTGACGCGGTCTCTTAAGTATCCTGGCCCACTACCATGTAGGGCTTTAAAGGTGATAACCAGCAGCTTGGATTGCACTCTGAGACATACTGGTAACCAGTGCAGCTCCCGAAGCAGTGGTGAGGCATGAGTATAACGCCCACACCCCATCACTACCCGGGCCGCCGCATTCTGGACCAGCTGCAGCCTCCAAATGGTCGCCAAGGGCAGCCCCATGTAGAGCGCATTGCAATAGTCAAGTCTGGAGGTGACCAGAGCGTGTCTGACCATGAGCAAGGCGTCCCGGTCTAGGAGTGGGCGTAACTGGTGTATTACACGAAGTTGTGCAAAAGCCCTCCTGGCCATGGCTGCCACTTACCCATAGCCACTCAGTCTTGCCGGGATTCAGTTGTAGCCCGTTTTCCCCCATCCAGACCCTGACAGCCTCCAGACACCTGGAAAGGACTTCCACTGCACCGCTTGGGTCCCCACAGGCCGAGATGTACAGCTGGGTATCATCTGCATATTGATGATACCTTACCCCGTGGGAACGGATGATCTCACCCAGTGGCCTCATGTAGATGTTAAATAAGAGAGGAGAAAGTACCGAGCCCTGAGCCACCCCATATTGCAGGGGCCAAGGGCTGGACCTCTCGTTCTCTAACCAGAAATGAGGAAAACCAGGCCAACACAGTGCCCTGGATCCCCAGTCCTTGGAGCCTTCCCAGAAGGATACCATGATCAATGGTATCGAAGGCCGCTGAGAGATCTAGAAGAGCCAGGACAGACGGATGACCTCTATCCCGCTCTATCCCGCTCTCTCCAGAGATCATCCACCAATGGGACCAGTGCAGTTTCTGTACCATATCCGGGCCTGAATCCTGACTGAAAAGGGTCCAGGTATGCCCCAGTTCCCACTAACTTCATCTGGTTAGGAGCTTCTGTGCTAAACAAACAGTTCTTGGGAAAATATACATTTTTACATTTCATATATTAGTTTAGATTCATTTTGTTTTAGGCAAAATAACCTTGGAGCTGATGGTTTTTCTCAATGTTACTGGATATTAAAGTTTTACTGAGGCCTACATAATCTTTTCATGCGTCTATGTTTAAATCACAGCTCCATTTACTATTAAGGGACTTATTTTATAGTCTTGTATTGTTTACTTAAGGATCTTCTTGTGAGCGACTTCCACTGAGAAAACAAAAATTCCTTTGATCTTCCAGGAAAATGTTTTTCTCTAACTAGGCTTCTCATGGTGAGCTTTTGGAAATCTGGACAGCTCATTGTCCCATCTGTTTCTGCAACTTTCTGTGATCACCATCCAGCAAGTGCTCTTTAATCTACAGAGGATAGAATTTTTCCAAAGTTGAAAATGTGCTTCCCAGGTGCCGAGGAGGTCACAAAGCCGTTTTGCAGACAGAAAATCAGCAAAAACCATCCACAGGAAATGAACCTCCAAGGAAACATTTGGTTAGAAAAGACAGGTCCCTGTCACTTTGATTTTTCTTAGAGTGGAATGAAAGCTTTGAAACAAGAGGTAAGCAGCAGTATGAGAGATCATGCTGATCAGACTTCCTGTATTTTAACCAAACTAGCAAATACAGAGGTAAGAGAAAAAGAGAATTAGAATTAATAATGACTTTTCCTTGTTTGACATTAAAGAAACAGAATACAAATGCTTAATTATTATTTTTTGAAAAAAGATAATAAAGCCAATTCTTTTATGTTGCTTTCCAGTCGGACACATCTGCTATTGGTAACAAGAAATCCAACAGCTAGTTTTACTTTTACTATGAAAAATTGCTTACAGCCAAACAGTAGTTTCCCGATGTTGCTTGTGAACTGAGAAACTGGGAGAGCCATTTTGATTATACTGGATGTCTGTGTAAAGTTGATGTACTAGTAGTAGTTGTGGGTATAGTGACCTTTTTTAAAAAAATTCCCAGCTCACAAGTAAAGTGGCACATTTGCTTTGGAAAGGCAAGGTAAGCAGCTGTTGCTGCCAATAAATGTTCCCAATCTCACAAAATATTCTCCTTCCCATTTCAATGGCTACTGAAAGAACATTTTTTAAAGACCAAAACACTTCACATGAGTAAATGTAGCCTATGTTTAACAAGCTAAAGCAGATTTTAAGATTGTAGCTACCATGGTTTATCCCACCCCCTTAATATTGTATATATGTCATAAATACTGGGGGGGAAATGGGGTAGTTAATCTGCAGCATTACTATCTTATCCTGTTTATTCTAGCATGGAATGTATTGCTAACACAACATGTATTCCCAACTTATTCTAGCATAATACAGATTCCCAACATAATTATGTTTCAATGCCTGGCCATTTCTTAGTTTAATCCAGGGATTCTCAACCTGTGGCCTGCAGGCTGGATGCACCATGTGGCACCATTTCATGTGGGCCCCCTGCCTTTACCACACCAGGAAGTCCCATGTGGTAGCGGAAGGGCAACATGGCCATCTGGCCCCCAAAGCTGTCCGAGAGTGTGTGACCCAGCCCCCAGCTTAAAACAGTTGAGAACTCCTGGTTTAATCAGTTATCATGTATTACCGTGTTACCCCGAAAATAAGACACTGTCTTATATTTTTAAAAACTCCAAAATATGCACAAGGTCTTATTTTCAGGGAATGTCTTATTTTTCCATGACAAAGAATACAGTACACATTTATTGCTTATACAGCGGATTGCCAGGGCAAGATTTAAGTGAGTGCCTTATTTTCCGGGGGTGGTGGTGTTATATTTCCAAGGTGGGGAAAAATAGGGGGGGGGGGTGCCTTACTATATGAGGAGATCCTATTTTCGGGGAAACAGAGTAATTGTATTTCTTTTCCTCCAGTGAGCAAAAAGTGACCCACAGATCTGTCTCAATGAAAAAGCCTTCCATTTCCCATTTTTATATTCATAATTACCTAGTGAGGTAGATCAAGATGAGTGGAGCTAAATCCATGGCTCAGTGGGACTAGAACCAGTGTTTCCCAATTTTTGGTTTCTGCACTTCTACTCCCAGAAGCCTAAGTCAATTTCCCAATTCCTCAGCCAATGTACTGACTTAGGCTTCTGGGAATTGAAGTCCCCCTGTGGGGTGTATGCCCCACATTGGGAATCACTGGGCTAGACTCTTTCAAGTCACAATCCAAACACTCTACATGGACCTTTGATCTTCTCCTGTCTTTCTTTGGTGTTCTCATCACTGTCCAGATTTGAGCTGCTAAATTAGTCACCACTCTGTTATTGCTCTGGCCACATGACATCCATCTATGAAAGATGAATTGTATTTAACCTCCAGCAAGCCATTTAATGAACAAAGATCTTAAGAACAGAGTGCTGATGAGTCAAATGATTGTTTTACACTCTTTCTTTGGGATAGGCCTTCATCAGTAGTAAATATCCTTGCATGAGAACAACTTGGTTGGTTCCCAGAGGGGCCAGAAGCAAAAAACAAGGGGACCTGATCAGTTTCTTGTTCTTTTAAAAACAACTTAATTGCACATTATTTTTAGCTGCACAAATATTGCATCAAATATGCATAGCATAATTCTCTCTGCTTGTTTATGAATGGCAGAATTATGTTTAACAGTTCTTACATAATGGCCTAGTTAGATGATGCTGGACATGATTGAGGATTGTTCAGTAGCATACATAGTCTCAAAATAAAAATAATGGATTTATCTTTTGGAATTTTATCACTGTAGCAGAAAAGAAGTATAATTAGGTCCATTTCCTGGTTTATGCATCAGTAGAGGATTTGACTAAGCTTTGCTTAGATTACTTGCATTTTTTTACACTGAAGATGCAGAGGCCTGGTGCTGAGCTTGTTACTATTGAGGAGAAGCAATCACTTTAGTATTAAGTTTAAACAGGAGACATGGGAGAGATAGATCACGCACACGCACCCATATCTGTGTGTTCAGTATCCATAGTTTTAGTTATCCATTGATCTAAAAATTGTTAATAAACTGGTATTCCATGGTTTCAGGTATCTGTGTTTGGTCTCGTAACACATCCAACATGGATACAGGGGATAACGTATAATTCTCAGGATGTTCACAATATTCAGACCTTTGGCTGTGCTAGAAATTCCTAGAGTTCAAAACTATCTGGGGTGTCACAGAAGGTAAAGGTCTGTTATCAAGTTTTGCCATAAACCAAAGGGTTATTCCCTTTGTGGAATCTGTCTGGAGAGAAACAAGGGAATTTATCTTGACCATTACCTTATACATTTTTGATATACTCAATGACAGGTGAGACATGGACTGTACTCTCATGAGACATCTATGACACAGGGCTATGAAAGGTAAGCCCTCCAACACCATAACAATTGAACCAAATCCCCTAACCCATCTCAATCAGGACAGCTGTGCTAAAGCTGAAGTACTAAATAAGAATTAAAACTCCACTAGAATGTGGATTAAGCAGCTGGGGGGAGAGGATCAGACAATTCATCCAGATATACAGACATAATTGACAATGACTGGCCAATTCATGCTGGAAATATTTAAAATATAATTCCACAGTAGGGGTCACATTGCTGTAAAACTATATATAGTTGCCTTGATTCAGATACTTCTCACAAATGGATGCAAAAGTTTGTAAACTCCTGTTTTTTATACCTTTGAATACTGGAAGGGAAAAATCTTTTTAAAAAATACAGTACATAACACATATGAAAGAAATGTAGTGTATTTGACTTTTTATATCCTACAGTACTTAGCAAAATGATGACATACTTATTGAACTAAAATAATAAAAAAAATGCAATATGCTACAGTTTTTACTTTAAGAAAGACTTCATTATCTACCGCAATATCAGAATGGATATTCTATATTGGCACCAGTGATATTTTAGTGGGCCACATAAAGTAATATCACAGTGATTATGTCTTTTTTTTTTTTAAAAAAAAAAAATGAAGATATTTCAAGGCAATCAGCTTCATTCTTGTGGCTATTATTTTGCATTGCTAAGTTGTTGGCTAAAAACTTTCCTGTATTCCTCTATTCCTGAGTATGTTCTGTAGTTTGACAACCAGTAAGAGGTTATGCTACTGATTAACTGGCTAATCAATTTACGTTCAGACAACAAAAACCTGATTGATTAATTGTTTACAAAAAAATAATTGGCAAAATCTGTGCATATTTTCTTAAATGCCACTGAGCTTGTAGTTTCTGTTAAGTGCGTAGTTTCTATTACCAGAGTTCACTGTATCTGTTACTAGTGATTTTTCCTCTCCATTTGAGAAATATAAAATATGCTGATACTAAATACCATCATGACAGAAAAACTTCATCTTTGATCAATCCTGTATTGTTTTTTTAAAAAAGCTTCACTGATATTGGTTTAAGAAATGAACTGTTGTGCTCACCTGACATACTGTTCAGTATTTACTCTTTAATATCTGAGGAAATGGACTCTGAGCCACAAAAGCTCAGATTGAAATAACATTGTTAGTTTGACAATACTTTGGGGTTGTTCTTTTTTTCTTGCCTTTTGCCAGCATACTCATAAGATCAAATAGATCTTACTTCTCAAAGGAAAGCTCTATTATTTTCTCCTGATACTTTTGGTTACCGAGACTGAGGAAAATCTGATGTCAGGGTTCTTTGAGGGAGAAGCGTTTAGGTCCCATTGATTTCCAGAAGCCTGTTCTAAGCCAAAATGCTGACTGAATTCCTCAGTCTCCTTTGCTTAGTTTAGTCTCTCTTCATATGGTGATAAATTTTGAGAAGGAATGTTAAAGCCTTATGAGGTCTTTTCTGGTAGGGCGAAGAACAAAAAAATGCTTTTTCACAAACAAAAATCTCTTCATGGTATCTGCATTTTTTAAAAATGTCTTTTTCAGAAGCAAAGGAGACAATATGTGTGTGAGAGAATTAGGACAGGAAAACTGTCTGATTTTTTTTTTAAAGAAAACTGAGCACAGCCCATGTAGTACTTCAGCTTTTAAAATAAAAGAGCAACTAGCCTAGTTTGGGATGGTTCGTGTAAATTTCAAATTGTATAAATTGTACACTTTTGGTGACAAGAATAATGTCATAAATTTCTTATTTTTGCATACATGGATGAAAAACCCAAATGAGGATATACATTCCTCAAATCCAGGTACTATATGATTAAGACTGGATCCAATACATTACAATCTGTAATCTGTGCAGCAAATTATTCCTTGGCCTCTGAGGGTGCCCTCATTTCTGAATTTTGCCCGGATCCTGAATTTCTAGATTTTATCTCAATGTTTTATAGAACTATGGGTAAGAGCTAAACTGTGGAAACACAGAAAATGAACTCAGTAAGGACAGTCACAGATTGTCTTTGAAAGAAATTAAATTATCACCATCTAAGGAAAGCAGCCATTTCTCTTTAAAGAGGCTTTTAAGGACATACTGCCAATGGCCAAGCAATAGGTTTTGATTAACTTTTCCCATCCCTAATATGTTTTTTGTTGCGGGGTTTTTTTTAATTGGGCGGGGGGGGGATTATTATTTTTGTTATTGTTAATATTTATAATTTATTCAATTTATTTAATTTTTTCCCCTAAAGATATTTTTAATATGATGTAAGCTGCCCAGAGTGGGAACATATCCCAAATGGACAGGATATAAATATAATAAATAAATAATCTGAACTTTTGGCTACCCAGGTTTAAGAAACTGGAACATAGCCACTTTAGTGATGGGGATAGATATTTTGGTTTGTACTTTAAAACATTATTTGTGCTACCATCTCATGAAAGCTTATAGCACTAGGATTTTCCCATTTTTTATTTGTTTTACCTTTACTAATATAATCTCCAAACATATATTAGACTTTTATTGTTGCCTTGCATCAGAAAGTAAATTAGATGTTCCTTAGAAATAATTTGTATATTCTGTGTACAGTGTATAAAGCTACTCATTTGGGGATGGGGATGTAATATTTTTTAAATCACATTGGAATTTGTGACATCATTTTTCAAAGCATATGCTCTTAATAATAACAGCAATAGCAATTACATGTACTGTATATCCCACCCCATAGCACTCCGTGCACTCTTGTGCACAAGTTATTTGCATTTGATATTGCATCAAACAATTTATTAGCAAGTACTTAAAGAGGAAGTGCTCTTGGATATATTCATAAAACATGTATGAAGTATTCACTGCCTATATACAAGAAACAGAAACCTAAATGTTTTGGGACCAAAAATACTTGTTGGAGCACCTCTTCCAAAAGATGACTGCCTGGATCACCTATTCCTCCCAGACCTCGCTATTACAGGTGGCCACGCTCTAAGGAGGAGGAGAAGATGTCAACAAGGAACCGGATGTTCTTGGGAGTTGTCTTGTCTCTTTGGAACTCATTACCTGCAAAAGTGCATCAGTCTTCCTCCAAACCTTTCTACAGTTGATGAAAACAGAGTTCTATAGTGTGGCCTTACCTAACCACAAAGAGATTAGGGCTCTGCTGGGGGAGGGAGGAAGCGCTCCCATTTGGTTGCCAGGCAGAGTGGGGGGGCGAACTCTGTGCTGGGGGGAGGCAGGGAGCACTCCCATTGGACTGCTGAGCAGAGGGATGGTTGGGGCGCATGCCCACAAAGAGGAAGGGTAGGGACGTACAGGCTGGGTAGGGACTTAATGGACCACCCTATATAAGGAAGCATTATCTAACAGCTTTCTTGCAGTAGCTTTCTGTCAGAAGCATGTGGTGTTTATTCTTTGAATGAATTTTGATGGCTGTCATAGGCTTCATATATATATATATATATATTTGGCATTATGCATGTGTGTTTTTTTAAAACATTGTGTATGTTTGAATTGGTGGGTTCTTTATATTGTTGTTGCAAACTGCCCAGGGTAATGATTTGTCATTCAATGGATAGGGTGTCTGTCTGTTTCTCAATCCTGTTAGTCAACTAATTGTTTTAGTGAGGACAGTTTGTGTGGACAGTGTGCGTGGACTGTACAGTGTGTGCATTTTCTTTATATAGAGATAGAGATATATGATTTGGTATATCTTTCCTTCAGTGGCACGGTTACTTGTTAACTTTTGTTTTAGTGAGAACAGTGTGCATGTCTGTGTGCGTGCATGTGTGTGTGCATGTGCACGTGCACGCGCACACACAGATACTTCTTAACTGGTGTATGAGATTTTTATTTAATCTTGGGCCAAGGCATGTTATCACCATTGTGTAGCCTGGAATGACCTTTCTGAAAGCTAACAGAGAACCTCTTTAACACTGGCTCCTGCAAAAAGATCCTTGTCTGTGGCACAGATCTAAATTTAGAAAGAGTAATGATATAGCTTTTGTTCTCATGGGTATTTCCCAGCCTCAATCCCTTTTTAATGCACAAGAAATATCATTTTATTTTATCTTGCCAAGTTCTTCCTTTAAAACAAAACAGCCCAGATGGAGAGGGGATTGCCTTTGACTGTACAGTTGTTCAATGTTTCCACATTGTATAATTGTTTCCACTTTGGATAATTGTGTTTCCATCATAGGAGTGTGGTATGTGCATACACTTAGCTCTGACTTATGATTATACAGAATTTGTACAAAACTTGCTTGCTAATCATTGCATCTCTCTGTATACTTAATTAAGAAGAGTAGCAGTACAATTATATATAGATCTGTTCAGAAATATTCCATGCTGAGCTGAGTGAGACTTAACATCCAGAAGGAGGAGTAAATCTCATTGAACCTAACAATTCAGTTCTGAAGAAGCACCTATAGGATGGTGCTGATAAACTTTACTTCTACGATGAAGTGTGCAAATAAAACCAATGCTACTCTTGCATCAGTTAGACAGCTTGAAATGAATGGGGCTTAAGTTGGGCATGACTTGGGTTATTAGCAGGGCCGTAGGCAGAGATACGGGGGGCGGGGGCGGCAAAACCCTCCTGAGCTAACAGCCCACCCCCTCAACCCACGCCAATGATACCTATGTTATATATGTGTGTGCGTGACATTGTTGCCCCTCCTGAATTTTTTTTCACAATGCCCCCATCTAGAATCCTGGCTATGGCCCTGGTTAGTTATTCTTGATTAAATAAATAGCATGTTTAGTTTATGTTCAACTAGTCTGGCTGGCTAGCTCAGTGAGTTGGCTATATGGCTACCAAGCCAGAATTTGGGAATTCACTTCCCTGCTTTGTGTCCTGAAAAAGGCAAGCCTGTGTGGAATTGGGCCAGCTACACAAACCCAGGGTGCCCCAAAAGAAGGGAAGGTAACAGTACTTCTGATTACTCTTTACCTATGAAACTCTGAAAAGAGTCTTACGAATCAGAATTGACTCAACAACACATTGACAGTAAAACCCTGATTTACGAATGCCCATACTTACGTTTTGACTTACAAATTGGTTCTGCACTGAAATTCATGCCTCGAGTTATGAACATGCCCCAATTTACGAATTAATTCTTTTTCCTCTGTATTGCCTCCAGTGAAGCAAAATATGCCATTTCCCCTATGGGTTTGCTTCAGGTTACATAATCTGATTCCCCAGAATGCATTGCACACATGCAGCCTTTCTGAGCTCTGTAGGTGGCAGTAGAGTGTTTGGAGTGATTTCTTTGTCTGGGGTTTCAGTGGCAAAATGGCTGCCTGTTGCTGTTTCTTGCTGGATTTATCTGAGTTTTCTGTCCATTTTCAAAGCTTCTTTAAGGTAAGGAACAGTGTTTTCGCTTATGAATGCTTTTCTTTCAATGCTGCTGTTGTTTTTGGGTGGTTTGATTGAATTTTGAAGGGTGGGGTGACTGTTTTGATTTTTGGAGGGTGGGGGGGACTTTGTCTTTTTCCCTATGGGGATGCCTCAAGTTACAAAAAAATTCGACTTACGAACAAGGCCATGGAACTAATTTTATTCATAACTCAAGGTTTTACTGTACTTTTATACTCAACTATCTTTTCCTAGCAAGTGAGGAGTGAGAGAAACTGTACAAATTCTGCTGTGGTAACTTTATGTGTGCTTTTAAACAGGGCTAGAGTATGGTTAATTTGCAGCATTTCTATGTTTCCTATCTGCCTTTCCCCAGTCTTTTCTTACCCTCCTTCAGTGGTGGGCAGCCAAAAATTTTACTACCAGACTGTGGGCAGAGGTCGCAGAGCCAACATCATGGGCGGAGCCAACATCATGACATCATGGGTAGAGCCAATGTCATGATGACATGGATGGAGCCAGTGATGTGGGTGGAACTAACGTAAAAAACCCATAACAATAAGTACACATAAAAATACAAACTAAATAGACATAAAAATACAAATAAAACACATAAAATACACGTTAAATAAATGCACATTAAATGGACATAAAAACACATAAAATCCAAATTAAATACACATAAAACATAAAAATACACATTAAAATAAATACACATTAAATAGACATAAAAATACACATAAAATACACATTAAATAAACATTAAAATACACACCCACACCCCACACACAAAGGTGAGTCACTAGCCCTGGGGAGTAGGCTATAGGGAGCTTCAGGCTAGTGGCTTCTCTTCCTCTTCCCCGCTTGGGAGGACAGCAAAGAGGCCATGCATGCACGCCAAGCACTGTAGGCGTGCAAGCACACCAAGTTCTTGGTGCACATGTGCAGTGGAGGAACTGGCGAAAAGGTAAGCCCCCAAGGGGGTTCCCCCCAAAAGCCACTACTGGTTCTCCAGAACACTGGGAAAAGTTACTACCGGTTCTGGTGAACTGGTGCGAGCCTGTTGCTGCCCATCACTGCCCTCCTTTTGTTAGGTTGTGGCTTTTTAGCTGATAAGGTGAAATAGGTGAAAGACAAGCAATCAGGGCTAGCCAAGACATTATGTTTGCTGAGGCAGCACAGCAAATGGTACTTCTGTCCCCTCAAAAAAGGCAAACACAGCCAGCAAACTAGCAGTACAAATGCAGCAATAAACCCAATTCTTACCAATTTGCCAACCTTAATTTATAATCTTCTAGTATTCTGTAAATTACAGTTTGAATTTTTAAATTAATTTTAAACTAAATTGTAGTATGCGTAGGGGTATGATGGGATTGTCTAGTCTGTTTTACACTTATATGGGATTTTGTACTGTTTAATTTGTGTTTCTTTTTTTAACTTATGTTGTAAGCCGCCTAGAGTCGGGTTTACCTGATTGGGGCGGGATAATAAATTTAAATAAATAAAATAAATAATCTCCAATTGCTGCTGGGGCAGCTGCCTCATTCTTTGAAAACAGTAAAGCCTGTGCTGGGGACAGTAGTGTAAATGAAATGTAATATAATAACCAACTGAGAATATAGTATACCATGATGGCCACTCTATAACCTGAAACAAATGCTGTTTAGAAGTACTAGTTGTCAGTAATTGAAATCATGTTGCACTGCTATGCAAAAGTCATAACTTTTGGAGGTGGATTCCCTCAAATTAAGAAATTTCCATATGCATTATCCTGTTGCACGGAGTTGTATGAATTGATTTGCAACACTTGAAATCTATGGAGTTTTCTTAACTTGAGGAAAGTTGTTTTCAGTTCCTATACTTTTTGCTTAGCAGTGAAATAGGATTTCAACCACCGTATGGTGGCACAAGTGCATGGATGTTTATAACATCAAAAATGTTTATGGGAGGATTGGGTAATGGTGTAATACATAATGCTGGGGAGAAGGTAAATTGGAATCTATTGGCGTACATTTGGATGATATAAAGCATGTCACTATGGATTTGTGATTGTTTAATAATAGTAAATCTTTCCTTTCTTTAATCTGCTTAATTGAAGAACACTGGTGAGGAGAGGACCAAGAGTGGATTTTTCTGTATGCTTTTCTGGTACTGAGATTAAATGCAGGGAACCAAGAGCCACTCAATTGCCTTGCTGTTTAATTTTATGTTCACTCTTCCTTTTGAGCCATGATTTTCCATATGGTGGATGGATATGGGAAGCACCAAAATAGATTCCATAAATTCATGAATCTGCCCACTTCTCCTGTAAGGTGGGAAAATGGAAAATATGTATGGTTGTTTTATCCAGTGGTATATATTGTGCCAGATGGAAGGATGGGGCGGGGGATTCTGTAAGCACCACTTTCTTTCTATATCTTCCTTTAATTATGTGATTTAAGTGAGCATGAGGCCAAGTACACAAAAACCATGTGTTTCTCAATTCCCATTAAAACTTCATGATCAGGTTTGTCAAACAGGTATGCAGTAATCAAAGATAATGACATTTTGAATGAACTGGTAAGTGCTGTGGACATTTTATGTTGGCTCATTGGATAAAGAAAAGGCAGTTTCAAATCCTGTGTATACTGGGGGTGGGGTGGGACCATCAATATCACCAGTACCTCATTTTCTGTCAGTCTTGGACTATTATTGTAGAACATGACAGTTATCTGAGGAAAAACAGCAGGATATAAACTGACAGCCCAGTCAAGGAAGAGTGCCACCAATCTAATTATCTAGAAATCTAGTCAGAATGGGAGTAATTCTAGGGCTTTCTCAGACTGCTAATCACATTTCCTGTGCATTAGGAGCCATACATGCTGAGCTTTTAGGGATGAGCTTCTAAGCCAGGAATTCGCAACCTTTTAAAGCCGGGGGCCAGGTCATGCTCCCTCAGAAAGCTTTGGGGGCCACACAGCCATTTTGCCCTTCCTCTACCACATGCAGTGGTGGGATGTCAAAATTTTTACTACCCCACCATGACATCATCACAGTGTGGGCAGAGTTAACGTCATGACATCATGGGCAGCACCAACATCATGATGTTGTGGCAGGGCCAAAGGAAAAAAATAATAAAATAATAATAAAATAGAATAAAAATAAGCGCGCGCACTCACACACACCCCTCCACCACCCACCCCAAACACAAAACAAACCGGAGCTTTTGAAACAGAGCTTAATGCTTATTCTGGCTAATCTTTCTCACACTAGGTCAGATGGCTGGAACTACAGAATGAACTCACCACAAGATGGCTTCATTTTGGCACTTTTCAACAGTTAAAGAAGTTAGGTACTAAGTCTTTGCCTAACCAGTTCTCTAGGATAATATGCCTTAATATAAATGTAAAACAGCTGTACCTCCTTAAGGGTTCTTCAGTTGGAACAGCAATTGGAACAGCACAGGTGTAGCTTATTGATGAGGTAACTCCAAGACTTTGCTTAAAAACTCCAAGCCAGGCCACCAGGCCTTTTTAGGAACTGTGGTAGTATTTTATTTTATTTATTTTTTTAGATTTCTATACCACCCTACTTGGTGCAACCAACTCAGGGCGGTGTGCAAATCACCAATACAAAACAATAATAAGGCAACAATACTGTGATAGAACAACACAGAGCAAAACAGTAACAATATGGCAATACAATCAAGCGATGATATAACAATAGAGTCCAACTATATAATGTCAAGAAAATCCCATCCAGAAATACAAAATACAAAATAACAATGTGATCAGATATCAGAAATACAATGTCCTCTCAGCTGACGGCAATATAATATAGTATACAATATAACAATATAACGTCAAGAAAATCCCTCCCGTAATACAAAGTAACAACATGGTCAGATGTTACAGATACAACATCCTCTCCACTGACTGCAGTCTTCTCTACCGGGCTGAGATGGCGGGGCCTGGAAGGAGGGTGGGGAGCGTCCTCTCACCACCTGCAGCGTCGATCCTTTTAACGGCCTCTGGGCTGAGATGGTGGGGGCCTAGAGGGTGGGTGGGAGCATCCTCTCGCCGCCCATAGCACAGGTCTGTTTTTTGGCCTCTGGGCCAAGATGGCGGGGGCTCAGAGGGAGGGCGGGAGCGTCATCTTGCTGCCCGCAATGCTGGTCCTTTTATTGGCCTCCGAGCCGAGATTATGGGGGCCCAGAGGGAGGGTGGGAGCTTCCTCTCACTGTCTGCAGCTGCGGAGGATAATCTTCTCCTCCGGCCCGAGATGGCAGGGGCCTGGAGGGAGGGTGGGAGCATCCTCTCGCTGCCCACAGCACCAGTCCTTTTATCGGCCTCTGGGCCAAGATGGCAGGTGCCTGGACAGAGGGTGGGAGCGTCCTCTCACCGCCTGCAACGCCGGTCCTTTTATCGGCCTCCAGGCCGAGATGGCGGGGACCCGGAGGGAGGGTGGGATCATAGGACATCAATATAGGTAAAGGTATTAAATACACATTAAAATACACACAGACACACCACACCCAAAGGTAAGTCACTTACCCTGGGGAGCAGGCTATAGGGAGCTTCAGGCTAGCAGCTTTTCTTCCTCCTCCCTGCTTGGGAGGACAGAAAGGAGGCCGTGCATACAAGCCAAACACTGTAGGCTTGCAAGCATACCAAGTGCTTGGCGCACATGCGCAGTGGGGGAAACAGTGAAAAGGTAAGCCCCGAAGGTGGTCCCCTCCCCCCAAAGCTACTACCGGTTCTCCGGGACACTGGGAAAAGTTATTACCAGTTCTGGCAAACTGGTGCGAACCTGTTACAGCCCATCACTGCTCCCAGGTAAACAAAAGGGAACATCTTTTTCTTTCTTTTTCCTTTCCTTTTTTTTAAAGATATGGTAAAGTGTTAAAGTGTACCTGGTAGAAGAAGTTTGTTTTTCCACTCTTCCCTTTCATCAGCAAAATCATGCTAGTTCTGCTCTGGTCATTAAGTATAAAAGCCTTGTTCCCCCCTATTTACTTTAGAGGATCTTATAGCATCTTAACCATTATTTGTGGGATGAAAGGAGCAACCTTCCATGGGGACCATGAATAGCATTCTTTCTGCAGCAACAAAGTACAGTGGGGAATAACGTTAGTTTTCAAGACAAATCAATTGCAGTTCATTGTTATTTTTGCAAACATTGGTTGTTATTATGGCTCTGCATCCATGAAGCTCACAGTTTATGGGGTGGGGTGGGGACTTGTATTGCAATTCCAGTCTAAACTCATGCACAGTGTGCAGGAGGGTTTACTAATCTCAAGGGAGGCTTTCTTAATAATAGGAAGACTTTCTTTTGGGGGGTGGGGGGCATGTGATTGCTTTCATGTGTACAATTTTTGGCCAGTGGAACTGCCTGTTTAATTGTGCAAGCTCATTTTAAAGACCCTGGTAAGTAAGAGTAACAGATTACTTATAATCAGCCCATTTTGCCATAACAATATTGTTCCTTCTGTTGGTTTAAATTATTTATAGTGAGGACAGCAGTAGCCTCATTGAATGGATCTTGTAACACGGTAATTTAGAAGTGTTTGTTTGTAACATTGTAATTTTTAAGTAACTAAATTGTTACATTTATTTACTTTAGAATAATAAAAAAGAAAAAGTTACTTTTTCAAAATATTTGCTTTCTGTCTCCTGAAATTAGTTGTGTGGGAAAATGTGCTTCATTTTGAGAATTTGCACACTGGCAAGATTGATGGTCCATTTGAGGGACTAAAGTATGCACAGTGTTGATGCTCTCATGGAAATTAATACTATTTAAAGTGTTACTGTTTAGTTGTTGGAGACATGTGTGAATTTGATAAAGTAGATACAGAAACATTCACTTTATTAAACATTTGCAAAAAAAAACCCCTGTGTAATGCTTTTGCTCGGAAGGAAAAACAAAATGTCACAACCAGATGTGCAGCAGGAAATGCCGATGGGATTCAAAGAAATATGTATAATTTTGTGTCAGAAATTATTGTGGGTTGAAAGGCTTTTTGCTGAAGAAACTCTGCTCAGGAACCCGAAAGGGGCTCCTTTCATGTTCCCAAGAGCTGGGACAGAGACAGGCACTCAGTCTATCATGCAGTACCTGGGTCTCAAACTGCTGACTTGCCAGCCTTCCAGCTAACACGGTGAGCTTCTTAACCACTGTGCCACCGCAGTTCCTATTCAGAGAAATGCAATGGGGTGTATGTGGTTACTGCTGAACTGTAAGTTTTTAAAGTAACATTCAAAGCTCTAGAATAGACAGAACAGTCTGTTATCACCTGTAGAAAAATGTGGCATAAAAAATGTTTGATGTGTATCAATTCTCCGAAAACTTTTATGTGAAATAAATGTATAGGAGAAAATGAAATAAAAAACATAATAGAAGAAATCCATTATCAGAAGGTATTCTTAATGTTGGCAGGAGAGATAGAAATGGAAGAATTAGATGAAAGCAAATGCCTCCACAAAAAATAAAAAATACCTGGAATCATCTTTATTTAATACTGTTACCAATTGATGCCTATCTTGGGTAATAAAAACTTGTTGGGGTTGAGAAAAATATAATTAGCAAAATACAACTGTTGTATACAAAATGTTCAGTTTCCCACCAGAATCGCCACCCAAAAATTAGCAGAACAGAAAAATTGTGGCTGTCTAATTTTTGAAAGCCATAGATTCTGAGAGGAATCAGTACTAGTTACGTGGGTGTAGGAAATGGTCCATTGGGTTGCAAAAGGTCAGAAGCGACTGTGCAATTGAACAACAACATAAAGGAATATTTGGACTTGTGTGTGTTTTCTGTTTCAACTCCCACAAGAACCACCAAGCTTGTTCTACAGGGTGACCCATAAGTCCATATCCTTTCATATGTATTTTCCCCCAGAAAAATATGGCCAATTTAAGCCCATTTACACTTGAAGAACATATTGTGACAAGTATGTGGCTACATGAGTGCAAGAATACTGGTGATATCCTGGATACAATAAGTGGCTAATTTAGAGAAAGATTCCATAGGGACTTACAGGCCACCCTGTATGATAAGGCCACCCTGTATGATAGTATATATCTCTTATGGAGAACCAAAGTTTTCCTATCTCCATGCTAATCAAACTGGACTAATTTATTACAAGGCAGTTTGGCGTGTTCCTGGTTTGCTAAGGCAAAACAAATGTGCATTAAGCAAATATCCCTAATTTCCTACCTTTCATAATGAAACCTTACCTATTTAAGTAAGGTAGAAAAATAAATGACACTTTGAAATCAAACACTGCTGGGTTATCTGCAGGCTAATTGTCAGGAAGTGTGATATCTCTGTGACACAGTGCTGATGTTCATGAGTTGGGGAAATGCATTTCGTGTTGTGACAAAATTCAGATATTTTTCTAAACAGTGCTCAGGGCATGATTCTACTATGTGCTAGCTGTGTGACAGCCATATTTATCCTGCCTTTCATTCCTCCACCCGCCTCCACAGTACACCATTTTGTTGTCAGGCCGTGAGGGAAATTATTTTGTAATTCATTTCTCAAAATGTATAAGTTGCTGAAATGATTTCTTTCTGAAATATCCAGTTTATGTTATGTGGGAGAAAAATGCTGATCCTAGGTATTTAACTGTATTTGTGCTGGGGTAGCAAAACTTACTCATAGCTATTTTTAACATAAAGCTACCATCCATATGAAACCCCCAATCCTTTTTAAACACTCTCAGTGACCATTTCCAGGTCAGACATTTTGTCAGTCTAGCACAGCATTACTTATCTTGACTGGATTTGCATAATATTTCTGGGAGAATATGGAGTCTGTAGTCAAGATTCAAAGATCTACACATCTCTACCTTCACCATCCTCACTATTGAGCAATGGTTGGGGTAAGCTGTTCTGGCTGCTTGAAATGTTTTGAGTTTGGTAGTTATATTATTGCACACATAGCAAGAATATCTGAAGGAGGTCCTATGAAGCTTCATGTTCTGGCTTAGCTTCTGTGTTTGACATCAGCATAATGACTTGTTTTCAGACTGCCCATTCTGTCTTCCCTGCTTAATTTGCCTTTGAGAGCCATCCTGAGATACCTTTACATCTGAGGTGAAGAACAAGATGTGCCCTCTTCATTTATCCACAGAAGCTATAAGGACCAGTAGTCAAATATTAATGTAACTACCATGATAAGACTATATCACCCACTACAGACAGACCAGTCTCAGGAATGCTGAATTGGATGCCTTAGTCATACAAGCTTGGCTTTTTTATTTATTTTTATTTTATTTATTTTATTGTATTTCTACCCCGCTCTAATCGGGCAAGCCCGACTCTGAGCGGCCTTTTCAACAGAAGAAGTTGGTGAAAGGCACAGAAGAAACAGTATGTTGGCTGCTGATGGTGATCCATAACATCTGCCACATGAGACAGTTGCTTCAACTTGTCCAGCCTCACAGTTCATCCTGTTAACTGTGCACCTGCTGTCTAGTTTGGCTACTTGCATCCAGATGTCCAGACAGAGAAAACAAAGCTGTCGAAAATTTCTCCCTTTCTTTAACAGCATGCCAAATAATGTCTATCTGCTTAATTCTTGCAGGTGATGCTATTGTTTTACACAGAAGATGTCAAGTCCCATGTACACTAAAATGTTTTCAAACCTACTGTGTTTCTGGAGTTAAGTTTGCCATCTGAAGATTCAGGGTAGCTGCACTCTCACATACCTTTTGAAATGCAGGAACTCTGCTTGAGTAGGCAATATTTGTCAGATACGCATCTTTACACACTTAAAAGTCCTTTCTTTGATTTGACCAAAACCTTTATATTTTGTGCAGCAATATCGATATGTTAGGTTGCTGTATGATTTGACTATTAAAATTAATATTTGTTGAAAGAGCTGTGTTTGATATATCCTTTGCCTATGTCTTAGTTGTTCTTTGTCATGGTGTTTGGTGATGGCAAAGAAATTTTCCTGGTGATAAGGTGCCTTGTAAGAAAGTTAAGATAAAGGACTTTATAAATATGCCTCTCTGTACAAAGAAAAAGCTATGAGGTTGAACTGTGGGGAAAGATATTAATAGGTTTCCCATACATAGGGCTTCCACATTTTTTCTGTTGTCAGATGTTGCTGGTTTTAGAAGTGTTTATTTTAAGTCTTATTTTAAAATGGCATCTTAACTAAATAGATTTAAGTTGCTATAGAAATTCTATCTCTATCTTTTCTTGGTAAGTATCAGTGTCTGAGGCTGGCTTATGAAATGTTTCCCATTTCTCTAGAATGGAAAAGAAAGTCACATTAACTGATTTATAAAAACACACATATCAAATCAGGATCTGTGAGACTATAAGCATTTCTTAGCAGTTCCCCCTCCCCTTTTTTAAGAAGATGAGTTTCTATATAATGATTATTTCATTGTGTTTGTGGTTAGTATATGTGATTGAGAGTGAATTGGTTGAAGAGTTGAAGATTTCAGTGTGATGAGGGACAAATAGGGTTGCCATAATTCTCTCCCGCCAAACTGGGACAGTCACATGATGTCATTGCATTCTTCAAACTGTGCATGCATTGGACAGGGCTGCCAGAAAGAGTGTGGCTCTAAGACCCCATGGAATCCCCATCTAGGGTGGATAGCCTTTGTCAGTTTAAAATAAATTGTAGTCAAGAGGTCCCCCCCCCATGTGATTCTTATTTCAAAAGACTATTCTTGATGATTCTATTTTTTATTTTTTTTGAATAAAATTTCCTGGGCCACTCTTGAAACCACCCTTCCTCCACCTGAGGTCACCCAATTCTCCCCATCACACACACCTCACTAAAGTAGACTCGCCCTCAAACCCCACATGAAGATCCCTTGGAAGAAAGTTCTAAATGGGGACCAGGAATGGCAATGCAGTCCATGGCACCTCCGTTTCCCTCTGGAAGGAGAAAAGCAGGAGACAGGGACTTATTTTGGAAGAGGACCTTGGTGATGAAGGAGTCTTCACTTTCTATCCACCCTGTTCCCTTTCTCTCTAGGAATACCAACTCTATGCAGTTAACCCTTTGCACTCCACCATCCCAGTGTATGGTGGAGTTTTGGCTTCTTAGATATGGGTATTTCTTGCTCCCTCCTGCCTTTTGAGGAAAAGGGCTGTAGATGACTTCTTGTCCCCCAAGGTGAGCCAGTGGGTTTTTGCAAAGAGTTATTTCACTACCTCTGTGCCTTCCCCCCTATTATCTCACTTGCAAGTGTCTCCCCTCCCCGGCGGGCTTCTCAGAGTGCTGTTTTGCCTTCACCACTTTTAAGCAGGATAATTGAAAGAATGGCTGGGAGGCAGTGAATCAACTCTTTGCAAAAATCTCTTGGTGAGGGATGATCTTGCCTCCTTTGTTCAAATTTAAAAATCCGGGACTTTTACATGTTTTTTCTTAAACCGGCCAGGACAGCTTGAATCCAGGAAAATCCTGGAAAATTGGGACATATTGCAACCCTAGGAACAAAGGAGTTGACATAGAAGATGAATGAAAGAGACTCTAAAAAGTAGCCTGAAAAAGAAAGTGGAATGACTGTGACTAAGGCGTACAGTGGAATTTGAGCTCATGACTGTTGATATTTAAATGAATACTGTCTCCAACTATTTTATATTTTAGTTTATTCACAGTATAGCTTTAAAAACCTTGCTGACTATATTACAGGATACTATGAGGTTAAAATGTCACATTGATATCTTTGGAGGGAAGGATAAAACAAAAAGATAAATAGTGACTATTTCCAGGAAGAATTATATGCATAGATTTGAGGAAAAGAAACTACATTTGTACCTCGCTTAAAGAACATAATGCGTTCCACAGGATTGCTCTTTAAGCGAGTTTGCTCTTTAAGTGAAACACCATTGTAAGTGACCAATTGTGAGGGGGATTGCGGACCCTGATTTATTAAGCGAGTTTTTGGTTGGTTTTATTTGTTAAGCGAAGCAAAGATTCAGAGAAAATTCTGCACTTTAAGCGAGTTACTTTTTAAGCGAGTCGCTCTTTATCTGAGGTTTGACTGTGCATCAGGTAGAGTCTCCAAATAATGGTAACCACTCTTTGAAACTGTATGTGCAAGTTTATCTGCTATAGTTAGTGGATTTTACAATCTTCAATTTAGTTTGTTGAAACAGTAATATGGTTAAAGAGTGTTGTCAAGCATATCTTGTTAAATTTCCTCAAACCAAAGATATTGTTCTTTGCTTTAGCTTCAGTGCTTGAGGGAAGCTATACAATCAAACAGGGAAACATCCAGGTACTATGTCTTGTTAACTGCTGCCTGCTTTCTCTTTTAGAACTCAGTTCTTCAAACTACAAGAATCTTGTCTGATCATTTCAAGTTTAGTTCCTCAGGGGAAGAGAGAGAAAGAAAGTTTGCTTGCTCATTCGTTTTTGGACAAGCATGGTAACTGTGATCACAGTGCATTTGAGGTCAAAACAACAAAACAACAAAAAATCACTTCAATTGAACTTGAGTTCATACAGAAGATGCTTGCTCCAAGGTTCAATATTCATAAAAATATGCATATTTCAAAATACTAGATTGGCCTGTGTGCCATTTTTATATGAAGGACTAGTTCATCAGCATGTCATGGATCAGGGCCTTGCCTTTAGGTACTACTCAGTACTGTCTCCTAAAGAGACAACCTTCTTACTTGATATAGTAGTTTCTAGTGGAGAATATGCTGTCCCTACTAAGGTTTGAAAGACCATGCTAATAAAATAAATTTCAATTAGTTCATTTCAGAAATTATGTGGCATCACGATTTTAGTGCATCAGTGTGGTTACTTATAAAGTGGGAGAATGTGATACTCAGCTTTACTTAGTTTTCTTCAAATGTAGTTTTCTAAGCACTGAAAATTAATACATTTTTGTGGGGTCCCCACATCCCTTAAGTTCTTACGTTTTTAAATCATACAAAGTTTTAGTCGTAGTTTTAATTGGTTTTAACTGTGGATTTTGAGAACTTTTAGAATTTTAGCCTGTACTGTTTTTATGTTTTTTAGGATGTGTTAAACCGCCCTGGGTCACCTTCGGCGAGGAGGGCGGTATAGAAATTTAAATAAATAAATAAATAAATAAATATGTCCTTCCAGATTGCTAGTTCTATTCTTTGTGCTGTTTACTGAAAAAAAAATGCTGTAATAGTAAAATATTTGTAAGCATGTATTGGCAACATACCACTAGATCCATTCTGCATATAGTTCATTGAAAATACACAACAATAGTGAACAATTTTTAACTATCCACTGGAAGAATATTTAATCATATAGTCTCCAGTTAGATTTGACTCAGTGTCAGTAGCAGTAGAAATTAATAATACCCAAAGTCTATATGCAGATAAAAGTCAGTGTTGATATTTCAAGTATGTCAAGTAAATTCTTACTTATGGTTATTCTCACCAAAGTTTTCTAGGTAGAGAATACACAGTAGTGGTTTACTTTTCTCTTTTTCTTGGGGTACCTGGGACTGTGCAGCTTGCCAAAAACCACATCTGTTGGCTCTTTTCCTGGGAGGTAGAGTGGGGAATTGAACTCTGGAGCTCTGGTGCTACAGTCAGATACGTAAACCTCGGAGCTATCAAAATTCAAAAGAATACCTGAAATTCTATCTGATAATTCCCCAAATCTGGAATATGTGTTTTTGTCGCGAAAGGCAATGGGAAACAACATGAAGGGTTCAACGCATCCCTAAGATCATTTTATGGCTCAAATCAGATATGAAAGAATCTCATTCTGTTCTTTCCAATTTCACAGCTCACATTTAGCTTCTGAAATTCTGTTTTCTTCTGAAGGTTAAATTTATGGCATTTGAACAAAGTCTATGTAGGACTATATGATCTACAACACTTGGTATTTCATATCTTTTGGGACCATGGTAACTAATAGTTTTCCCTTATAGGGTGAATTACAGTGTGAGATCAGATAACTATGTCAATCATATCAAAGTTCATCTGGTTATCAAAGTAAGAGTTGCTTCATTGTTTAAGATCTTCCTCTCCCTTAAGAGGATGAGAATAAGCTTTCCCCCCATTCATGATGAAGTAAATTGTTCTCTAGATTAGGGGTGCCCAAACTATGGTCTGTGGACCAGATCAGGCCCCCAATGCCATTTTATCCGCCCCACGCTGCCCTTGCAGTTTCCAGAAGTGGAAGTAAAACAGGCGTGTGTGGGTGCACAATATGCCCGCACATGCACAGAATGCTGCCATAAATGACCTGCAGCTGTCATAAACATGTTTATGACAGCTGCGTGTAATTTATGGCAGAAGTCTATGTATGTGTGGGCATGTTATGCACCTGCACCTGCACCTGTGCATGTGTGTTTTACTTCTGCTTCCAGTGGGAGAGACCACATGACCATCATGCTCAACCATGTGACTGGCCCACAGCCCAAAAAGCTTGGGCACCCCAGCTCTAGAAACTCATATATTACGTATTCAATGTTTACAAGTTCAGAAATGATTCCATACAATATCAACTTGCTTAATTCAAAAGCTTTATTCATCTAATTGCATCTATGCATAAAAATCTAAAATTCCTAGGGAAATGTGATTTGTCTTATAGGTATGTACTTAATCTGTATAGCAATCCAGTTATTAAATTTGTGCAGGTGTAAATTTTCCATTGTTACAGCTAAGAAAATCTTCAGTTACAGTTAATTATATCTTGTAAAAATCATTCAAAATCCTTACAGCTATATAAAAAAAATATGGGTACAAATGCTTATGAATTTGTGAAAAGTAAACTTAAGTTGCAGTCAAATACTTATGTCAGAAAAATGAATTACAGATATAAAATTTACAGGGAAATACATAAATCATTTTGCATTTAAGTTTCAAAATTGCAGGACCATAAAAGCACAGAACAAATATACCTTATTTGTACCTTATACAACAATTTCAATCTGTTCCACAGGGCTCATTGTTGTATGAAACAATTGCTATACGATACATGCATTGTATAGCGATTTTCCCTATGGGATGCATTGTACAACAATTTATTTATTTATTTATTGCTAAGTGGTTTTTCCCATTTAAATTTTTTGCACAATTTTTTTCCATAGGGAAAATTGTTATGCGGGACACCATTCCCCCCCCCCCAACCTAATTGTTATGTGATTTTGTTGCTATACAGGCCTTATGAGGTTCCACTGTACTTTAAGAATCAGAAAGAGCAGAGAGAATGATTTAATTACATCCTAAAAATGCAGGAGCTTGTAGCTTAAAAGGCATAATCAGAGAGCATAAAAATCACCTCTATAATGACTGTGTTGTTGTTGTTTTTGTTATCGCTTTAAGGATTATAGCTTTGAGCAATGTTTAACCTTTAGCATATCCAAACACACATGAAAAGTATTATGTTTTCTCGCACAAGCTATTTGCATTTTTTTTAAGTTTCAACCTATCCATGTTAGGTGCCTCTTCATCTTGCCTGTGTGCGTGTCATCCTGCTTCTGGTAATAAAGTCAGCTGCCATGTGTACTGACTCACATCTACATGTATTTTTTAACTGTTTTGATACATTGAGGTAAGCATGCACACTTGGCTGATAGCACTGTTGCAGTTAAAATAGACGTTTCAGTAAATCTTGCAGTGCTAAAGATGCTGATAAGGTCTTTTTCTAAGTAAGGACAATAGTTTTGCCACAGATGCAGGGACATATTATTTTTATATAGGCTTTCTCTGTTTTGGAAGATGGTGTATATTCTACAGTATATTTAGCCAGGGTTGCAAGTCCTTATTAAATTACAAAGTATTTTAATGGTCTTGCAGAGCCTATCAGATTTGACATATATTTTGCCAATCTGAAGAGACTAGCCGCTTGCCTTTAAGTAACCTCTGACAGACATGTAGTATATTGCTAGTCAAATCTCTGTTTTATAATCACATCTCCCATTTCCATGGTTACAATTCTTATACCTCCCCTTAATTATTTTAACATGTTATTTATATAAAATATCAAACTGGAAAACAGTAGCGACAAAATATATACATATGCTGGACACCCATTTCAATGGTTTAAACATTAGTCAAGGTTTTCTAGGACATTATCAAATTTGATATGTCACAACTAACAGGTTGGTTTTATGCTAAAATTTCCCACACCACCTTTACAGAACAAACTGGAGAAGGATGGTCAATGATTTCCATCTATAGCCTCAGCCACTTCACAGAATAAAGGAAGGGCATGTTCACTCTCACCATTGTCTAACCTTCACACAGCATGGCCAATAATTGCTCAGTCCAAAAGGTAAACTCTTTAGCAAATGTGTAATACCACAATGTTTGGTTTGGATCCATATACAGTAATACCCTAGATAACGTTTGCACCACACAACATTAAAACCGCATAACGTTAAGGAATCTGAAAAAAAAATTGCACCGCACAACGTTAGAACCCTATGGGATGTATCGCACAACATTTGTCTGTGCCAGCTACAATGTATCTCTGTGGAGATTGATGTTGTGCGATACATCCCATAGGGTTTAATGTTATGCGATTCATGTATCGCACAACGTTAAAAACCGCATAACATTAAGACTCGTGGAACCAAGTTTTAATATTATTGAGGGTATTACTGTACTAACCATTTGCAACTCAACAGGTCTAAACCTCACAGCAAATTTGAATACCAATCGGGGATCTTCTATTATTACCAGTTGTAAAAAGCCACACTGATTTGTAAACTTATCTGTTATGCTAGCCAACCATTGTGTGCTTCTGTACATGATGTGTATCAATTGATGCCATGAAGTTTGACTCTTATGTCTGATGAAGTGGATTTGAACCACAAAAGCTAACATTAAAATACAGCAATTAGTCTTTAAGGTACCACAGCATTTTTTCTTTTCTTTACTCCCTGATTTATTTTTGAAGGATTTGTTAAAGGCTCCTCCAATCCAAGTCCATTTTAAATATAAGGATCTAGAAGTCTGGACTGCAAGAAAGGTCTTTGAAGCAGCAGTAGGCACAGCTGGCTGAGCAAAAGCCACATGCATTCTGCATTATGGATGTGTCTATTATCTTTCTATTTAAACTACCATGGTTGGAATCCTATTAATTTCCATGCACCAAATAGTGTAAATTGCAGTGGTAAATTGCCTTTAGTTACAAAGTTGATGTTGATATTTCTTGTGTGCCAAGTAAAATTACTGCTGTACAATGAGAATTACAGGGCTGACTTCTTGACTGGTGGCAGTTTGCCACTGTAATTTATATCCTTTGATTAATGCCAGCATACATACAATACTGGTTCCTGATTATTTCTGAACTTGCATCTATATGTATAAATTAGAATATCCAGATGTTATGCAGATTTTTATTCCTTCTTGACCTTTTTTGGGCGATGTTTTCTCTCTCTCTTTTTGGCTGTGCCTAAGTGTCCAATTTTGTGAATAATTAAAACAATAATTAAAAGACACACTTTATCTAGAGAACAGAAGGCAAAAGGAAATATTCGATGTATGCAATGTATGTTCCGTTCTCTTAATAATTAGAGTAAAGGGGCCAAAATTTTGTTGTGCAGTAACTTCTACTTGTGAATTGCCATAAATTAAGAAATCTCAATAAGTGTATCAGTTGAATATTAAGATGTGTGATTTGACATGAAACAGTGAATGCCTACAGAGATTTCTTTAAAATTACAGCAATAGCCCCTCAAAGTTAAGCCTTTTACATAACTGTATAGCAGGATTTCAGCCAATGAGTCATATCTGTTCTTCTAGATTTGCAGAAGCAATAGTAAATGTTACATTAAGTTCATGCACAGAAAGATGTGTGATGGTCAAGCAAGAAATATTACTCTCCCCTCTCCCAGTGTATCATTTATTACTGATCTGCCCCCTGAGTAGTTTGCTCAAGCAGCAGTTGTGCTTTGTATTAGAGTTATTTCTTTACCTTTTCTGGACAAATGACTACTGGGGGCCTGAGTTTTACTCCATCAAGGATTCCTAAACTATCAAAGGGGAAAATGAAATCTTTTAACAAATATTCCTGCAGAACAAATTGGTTTAATAATGCTACAAACACTTACGGTAAATATTTGTATACACAGTAAAAGAGACTATAATTTTAAAATATGCAGTGGCTCAAGTGGCTAAGACACTGACTGGAAGGCATCAGGTCAGCAGTTCGATTCCCGAATACTGCAGGACGGAATGAGCTCCCATGTTTGTCCCTGCTCCTGCCAACCTATCAGTTCGAAAGCAAGAAATTACAAGTACAGTCAAACCCCACATAAAGAGTGCCTCGCTTAAAGAGTCACTCGCTTAAAGAGCAGAATTTTCTCTGAATGTTTGCTTCGCTTAACAAATAAAACCAACCAAAAACTTGTTTAACAACTAAATCAGGGTTCGTTTCCCCACCACCAGCAGAAGTCCCAATTGGTCACTTTCAATGGTGTTTCGCTTAAAGAGCAAACTCACTTAAAGAGCAATCCTGTGGAACACCTTATGCTCTTTAAGTGAGGTACAACTGTAGATAAATAGGGACCACTTTGGTGGGAAGGTAAACAGCATTCCGTGTCTGCCACATGACCATGGAAAGATCTGCAGAAGCAAACAGCACTGGCTCTTCAGTGCTGAAACAGAGATGAGCACTGAACCCTAGAGATGGATATGACTCGCTTTCGAGCAAGGGATACTTTTATAATTATGGTGCATAGTTATTTCACATTCTCCCACTTCATTCCCAGGCTTGTTTTGCAAATAAAAAATAATTTATTTTTGTTTGTTAGGAATTTAAACTTTTTCCTCAGTCCATATTTCATTTTTCTCTGGCAGAAACTCGGGATATAAGTTCAGACTGATTACTTCACAGAGAGTTAATGAACAGTAAACTCTATAGCAAACAGAAAGAAAACAAAATAACAACAAAAAAGGTATTGACATTTGCAGGTTCAGCACCTGAAAAAAATTGATTTCAAGCCTTCGTCAGCTATTGCAACTAATTAAAAAACATACCTCTCTGGGCATAACACTTAAAACTGCTGGTTATTTTTCTGAGCTCTGTCAGCATTCAAACAATAATTTACAGAACAGCTCTTCTAAGCAGATGTCTTTTCCTGCAGCTCTTGTTTACAAAGGTGTACCTGTGGAGGAGATCTAATGGGATGCAATTCTAGTACAAGTTTTTAATTACTTTTACTTTAAAAATGATCAGCTGGCTGATTATGATATGGAATATGGAGTCAAAGAAATTAGAAATGGCTTCTTGGAAGGAGGAGGAGGAGGCAGGGATCTTGATGTTTAAGGACATATCTGTGGCTCAAGTGGCTAAGACACTGACTGGAAGGGCAGCAGGTCAGCAGTTCAATTCCCGAGTTCTGCAGGACGGAATGAGTTCTCATCTTTGTCGCAGCTCCTGCCAACCAAGCAGAAACTGCAAGTAGATAAATAGGGACCACTTTGGTGGGAAGGTAAACAGCATTCCGTGTGTTCCATTGTCTAGTAATGCCTGCCACATGACCATGGAAACCTCTGTAGAAACAGAGCACTGAACCCTAGAGTTTGATATGACTGGCTTTTGAGCAAGAGTGACCTTTACCTTTAATATGGAACAGAGTCCCCCTTCCTCAAGCAAGAAATAGAGGCCACACAAACTTTCAATGTTTTGGCTAGAAAACTTATAGCCACAACTTGGTTATAAGTGAAAACAGACTTGGTGCAGGATGGGACAGTGGACCCACACATCAGTAACCTGTCTATGGTCTCATGATCCATCTCAAGCACCTGCTGGAAGACACCATTGATTGACTGGATATGGAAACTATCTGGATGCACAGTCAGTGTAGACTTCTTGTCATTTGGAAATGAAGCATTCAGCAGCATCCGAGCTAAACATAATAGTATCATCTTCTCCCAAGATAACAAAAGGGGATTGCCAAAATAGAGAATGAGGGTGCAGAAGCACTGAGCCCCCCATAACAGATCTGATCCTTTGCCAAAACCCTCCTTACAACTACATGTGACTTTTCCTTCTTTAGGTGCCATATACATTCTGGATATTGGCTATCATCATGGCAGTAGTCTTCCTGTTCTTAACTTCTTGAAACAGTCCTTCCAAGGACATGCCACACCAACCTCTCAGGTTCTTCAGCCAGGAAGTCCATTTAAGACCAGGGCCTCTCTTCCCAGGGAGCTTTCCTTACTGTAAGAGACTGTAAGAGATAATTCCTTCCCAATAACACATACCATAGTAACAAAAAAACAAACAAACAAACAAACAAAAAACGTGGCAAGCAGACAGAAACACAAACTTGAAATTGGGGGTACTTTTAGAACTATGAATCCCAGAAAGGGTGAGTGGAAAACCAAGACAGACTTTTGTCTGTATGGATGAAAGAACTTCACTCTCTTTGGACCACTCTTGCAGTCCTGCTCTTCAGCCAGCCAAACAACCACTTGTTTCTTCTGACCACCTGCAGAAGAGACATGCAGGAGAAAAACCACACTATAAGGAGGAAGATGGGTACAGTGGAACCTTAGTTAACATAATTAATGCATTCTCCAGGACGTTTCTTACAGTGAAAATTACTTTAACTGAATTTCCCATAGGAATGCATTGAAAACCAAAATACCTTAACCAAAATATGGTGTCCTATAGGAATGGTTGAAAACCAATTAATCCGTTCTGAAAAAATTACGTAAACTGAGCCATTATTTTCTATGTATTTTCTTTTGTTATTCAATTTTTATGTCAACCGAGCCATTTGTTAAACAAGGTTCCACTGTATTGCATAGTTTCCACTCTTCAGCTGCCTGCCTGGAAACCAGAGTGCCTGGTATATGAGGAAATTGTTGTTTCTAAGCATTTGCACAATTTTCGATCTGTGAAATGTAATTTGGTACTAGTTATATTTCTCCATACACACAGATTTCAGTGGATTCCTTGAAGGTTCATATGATGTTGAACACAGCAACTTTAACCAACACAATGAAGTGAATCCAAACTGAAGCCACAATCCTATATAAATGCAGCTGAAAACAAGACCTATTAAATGCATTGGGATATACAATGTTCAATAAACATTGGATTGTATCAGGATACATTCTGATAATGAAGCAGTGCTCAGTTTGAAACAATTAAGATGCTTAGGATAATTGAAATAAATCTAGCAAGTTAGACATGACTTAAATCCCAGTGGTTTCTTTGAAGATTTAAAGACACACCACTTTAGGAACAAACAGAGCATTTCCCATTCATTTAAAAGTATGCTGTATTAACCCATGAGGAGGGAAGACATGCTAGTTGTACACTCTCATTCAAAAGCCTGTTGTCCTCCAACACTTGAGTGCAGAAATCCAGAGTAGAGAGAGACTATGCACTGAAGCTCTCCACATAATTGAGAACTATGATTTGGAATGTTCAGATACGTTTCCCTCCATGCACAGAAAGGCACTGGTAATAAGGGAGGCATGGAGCTAGCTGTGTTTTTAAATGTCTGAATAGGGATCTGGAGCTGTCATTAGTCACATCTGTCACTATGGCATTTGTGTATCTGTACAGTACTTGTCAAATTGTTGGTATACAGAAATGAAAATGGAATGTGGGAAGGTCTCGACTACAAACTCTGTTTGAAGTTAGGGGATGCAACACTGGTCTTTGTAATAGGTGGGATACTCCCTGTAGCTATCAAAACCCATTTCTTGAACTGGGAAGAAGCAGCCCATTTTTTGTCCATATTATTAGAATATTTTCTGATAATGAAACACTGCCCAGCTTGTCTGGCAGCATGGTTGAACATTGCTTGTGATGTATCTGCAAGGGATGTGGCTTGTGTCCCTTCGTACCCTGACATTATTATGCCATTTCTGCCAAAGCAACCCTGCCTATTGGCTCCAAAATTATTGACACATGCTCTGTGTATAACAAAGCTGGAAATTAGCAGGAAATTCTGTGCCAGGATTGAAGGATCCTCATTTTAGAAGCCTGAGCCTTTTGTGTGGGATGGAAATTTTAAACATTACTATATTTAGATAGTGCTGAATCTAGCCTTCTGGTGGCAATATCAGATGTATTCATTATAACTTAATATTCCATGCACTACAAAAATGACATTTATTTCTTAGTTACTGTAGCATTTAAAGTTACAGCATATATGGCTTGTGATAACCATAAAAAAATAAAATTATACCAAGTTTTATTCAGCTCATCTATTTTGATTGAATAAATTAAATTATATGTATTGTTTTCTCTTTACGTTTCCAGTGATTTACAAGATGAAAGACTCAGCAGGAATATTGCATGTCATTCAGGTCCTTGTATTGACATCTTTTTCATAAAACCTAATATCAACATATGAAAGGGGAATTATTTCAGAAATGTTTTTATGGTAATTGTGTTTCATACAAACAGATAAATCATGCAGATAGGTCACTGCCTACATTCAAGTTAAGTACAACTAGGAGCTTGTCAGTATAAATCATATACTATTTTCCCCACGTGCTAATGGAAATGTGCTCAGTAACTGAGAATGCATAAACAATTCTTGTAAATAAGCATTAGTTGTTTGTGCTTAGAGGTATTGGGAGGGATGCCGGGGGAGTGAATAATTTAAATGTCTTCAATGATTTCTTAGATCATTGGCTAGTATTCTTGAGGCTTTAATAACAAATGCTTTCTAGATAGTGTAGAAATAATTCTTATTGCTTTCTCTTTATAATGCCTCTTCTTATTCATATTTTATTATGAAAAGCATTTTGCAATTACAACCCTTCTGCTTCTTTCAATACTATTGTTTTCTACAGAATTGTTGATTTAACCCAGGCAAGGCATCTTTCAGTTTCCTTAAGAGATAAAGAACATGCCTCCATAAGTTCCATTGATTTAAATGGTCTTAATTGCAACTTACTGTGATAAGGAAATTGCAGGTAGAATCAGTCCATTTGAATCAATAGAATTTGCAGAGAAGTTGACTCACCAAATCCCCAGTGATTCAGTGGCCCTTTTCTAGTACAGCTTACTACACTATTCAAGAGAATTTCAGTGATTTACTACTAAACAACAGGGTTTGGGGCATTGTAAAGTACAGTATCTTATCTAAAATATGATATGCCCTGCTCAGACATATACGTACCAATAATGAAGTGGCATGTGACAACCAAGGTTTTACCCAGTGAGAGGGTTGCTTCCCAGCAATGCTACTTGAGACATGCTCATTGGTAATAGAGGTCAGGAAACTGAGGACACATGTCATTGGTAGTGTAGATCAGCACATAGATGAGTGGCTCTTTGTAGGGGCATGCAGATTATTTGTTGAGTTCCTTATTCTTGTTCATTTAGGTTGCCTCAATATGAGACACTGTAGTAATAGCTCTGCAAGGTCCGTTGCCTCTAGAAAAAATGTTGTCCCCAAAAAATATTTGTAATTTGCACAAAATGTTTCCATCACCCTTTCTCTTCAAGAAACAGAGCATAGATACACAAGCAGGCCCAAGAGACTGAACGGTAATAAAGAAAGATGCAAACAATTGATCAAAAGATTCAAATTCTTAAAGCATCAGTCATCATCATTTGGACTACTTTGTATAAAATTTGACAGCATCCGGAAATGCCTAAGTATCTTCGTGAGAATAATAGTGCAGATCCTTATTTTTGTATGCAACGATTAGTAAAGATTGCCATCCTCAATACATCATCTTTCCAAGAAAAATCAAGGACTTCCCTGATATCAAGGAAGTCCCAAAATTTATTTCTGAAATACATAGCATAGAATATCTAGCTCTGAGTGCTCTTCCAGGAGTGCAGCACTATGTAAGCTATAGCCACACTTGCACCTTCCTGATTGATGTTGTAGGGTTGCTATTAAGTTCAGAGGATCCAGTGCAAGTTGTCAATGTATTAGTTTTATTTCATACTGTAAAGTCTATTCCTACTATTCCTACCCAACCTGTGTAATAAAGAAGCAAAACGCCAATATTTGGAGAAAGGTATGGGCCACTTTTATTTAAAATTCATTGTCACACACAGGGGTGGGCTGGTAGTGATATAAATCTAAATAAATAAATAAATCTGGATCCCAAGCAGAGGAAACTAATCTATCCCTCTATGGTCCTGTTGGGTGAATTTTTGTCCCCTGGGCAGTAGTTGATTCTTATTAGCTACTGCCCAGGCTGGATGACAATTGGGGAGACAGCCAAGAGGCTGTTACCAACTCAGTTCTAAGGAACCAATGTTGGATGTACCCCAAAGATGTATCATGGTGAGCACTGTAGGCCCAACTGATTTACAACAATTGTGCCAGACAGTCAAAGCCACCTCGGGAAAAGATGTCCTTCTATTAACCCCATCCACCCACCACTACCTGCCACTAAATGTAACCTGTTTGTTAAACCAGACCCACCCTCACTAATTACAAACTAAGAAACCAGAGTAGGGTAGGCAAAAAACTACCCAGCTCCCTAAGGCCAATCTGGAAGCATAGGCTAAAAAATTCCTATCCGGTCCCTAAACGGTAACCCCATCAGGTACTCTGCTTAAAGGGTGGGCAGGTGGCATGTCATCTTTCCAGCAGTCAAAGAGACTGATGAAGGAATGTGGCCAGCCTATATAGGATTGGCCCTGGCCCTCTCCCATGTTGCCAGACTGCAATTCTTAATAGTCTGTGCACACTATCCTCTCTTCCACCAATGGATGGGGATAGCACCCCCATCATTTAACATGTAAAACTGTTCACTTAGGGGGTGCATCTTCTGTAGCCAATCATGATGCCCAAGAAAAACTAACAACAACAACAACAACCTTGTTGTTGTTGTACAAATCAACCATTTGGTTCACAGTCAAGGACTAGAATAAAATTAACAGTTCAAGTCTTAACCAAGGACCTAAGAGCTGTTAAGTTAACGTCTGAGTATATATGCAGTCCCCAGTAGAGATCTTTTTTAAAGAGTTATGATGTTCAAATCAGATTAAGTCCAAAATTTCCAAATATCTAGGGAGTCCTTTAGGTACTGTTCCAAGGGCTCCGATCACTATGGAAACAACAGATATCTTCTGCCATAGATGCTCGACTTCAATTTGCAAATCATGATATTTTGTGATTTTCTCCAGTTGTTTGTCTTCAATTCATGTATCTCCTGGTATAGCAATGTCAATAAACCAGACTTTCTTCTTCTCCACAACAGTTATATCAGGTGTGCTATGAGGCAGATTTATATCTCTTTGAATTTAAAGTCCCACAGGATCTTGTCTCTCTCATTCTCTAAAACTTTCTCTTTTTGATGTTCCCAATGATTTTTACTGCATTCAAATCCAAACTTCTGGCAAAGTTTCCAGTGGTTGTTGATGATGACGACAATGACAATGATGACGACAACGATCATCATCATCCATTTATATCCCACCCATGTGGGGTTACCCCCACTCTGGGCAGCTAACAACAACACATTAAAAACACATAATAAATCACCTAACAAAATACAAATATCAAACCTAATTCAATCCAGGGGACCAAATAAAAGCCTAACACTTGTCTGGTGAGTGCCCCTATTCAAATGCCTCCCTGAACAGAAGCAATTTAAGTTGTTTTCTGGATGTTAGCAAAGAAGTGATTTGGCGCAATTCTGCCGGAAGGGAGTTCCATAGGGAACAATGTTCCATCATAATACAGAATCATTATGAAGCAGAAGTCATTGTTTGGCCAAAATGGTGGACCTCCGATCTCAGTATCTTCTGGGAAAACTACATTTCCCATGGTGCATAGCACCCAGTCCTGGTGTTGTGATGTGGAGAGAGGAAGATAACTTAATTTTCTTTCTCTCTACAAAATTCCATGAATTCCATAGTAATTAATGTAAAAGGTAGGGGAGAGAGGGAAATTTGTTTTGTGGGATGTTAAATTCTGTCTTGAATCAGAAATATATCCTATTCCTCCTTGACCTTGGAACATCGGTGGAACTATCTTGACTATATCCTTCCTTAGACCCTAGCAGCTGATGGGATGGTGAGGGGATGGTTGAAAATTATGAACAAATGTTTAAAAAAAGAGATAATGAGTCAGAGGTTCAAATAAAAGTTAAATGTTCAGACTTTTAATGATGATGATGATGATGATGATGATGATGATATTAAAATGACACACAGTTCATTAACTTTTTTAATACATTTACATTGGTAAATATGTAGCATCTGTTCAGCTCTGTCAAACACTAATTCTTTAGGGAATGACTAGGAAAGGATAATGTCATGGCTTGCATCATAATGATCTTTTAACTTCAGAGTTCATGGTCTAGATATTTTCATAAAGACTGTTGTTTTATGCACCTGTCTCTTTTCTAAAGTTCATCTCCTCTCTCTTGGACTTCAGGGATGTTTTGGGAATCAGTATTGGATGGCAAAGAAAATGGGCAGAAGGTGGAGCTGGTGGTAAAAGTGAAAAGGTGTGCCCATTTTCTGACCTTACTGAGGCAATCTGTGAACAATAATGAGAAAGCTAGCAGATAAATAATTCCCTGAAAAATATACATAAACATTTGTTTAATGGATAAAAATGATACTCATGTGAGATGATGTTTAGCACACAGGAAAAAGTCTTGGGCATTCAGTTCATGTCACCCTCCAGCCATGCATCTCACTGGGTGGTTCTGGGCCAGTTACTTTCCCAGCCTAATCTATCTCACAAGGTTTTTGTCAAGTCTAGGCATAGGAGAGTGCAAGTTTGCTACTTTGAGCTCATTGGAGGAAAAGTGGGGTATAATATAACTAGCAAATAAAATAAATTATTATTCTGACCATATGATTAATTTTTACTTGGACAAAGCTCTTCCTGTGTGGTGTACACTTTGAAGATAGAATTGAGTTATGTTACAGATGTTCAGGTTCAGATGTGGCAACTCCTCCTCCACCCCCATTGCAAACCTGGATTAGCAAAGTAGGATGATCAGGTTAAACATGAATGAAAAATATCAAGCGTTCACAACAACTCCCTTTAGAGGAAAGAGAGATAACTGTATCCCCTTTGCTCAGTGAGGTAAGCAGAGATGTAAGCAGGGTTAGTCAAGAGTAGAACAACACATTAAAAGGGGGGGATAGAATGTGTGCAGTTTGTTTCATGTCACATCAAATAAAAGGTTTCAGAAGGTCCGTCCTGACAGCTGAATTTGGAAAGAAATATCTGTCTTGCTTTCTCTGCTAAAATCTTGTTACATAATGAACCAGCCACCCAATTTTAAAATAAAATTAGGCATGTATTTTTAAGTACTGAATGTTTTAAAGATAGCTGGTACTAGCTCTTTCCTGCTTTTAAAATGATTAATCACAGTTATCTTATTTAATGATGGCTATCCATCCTTTCCAAAATACAATTGGGAAGAAAAGTGGGGGAAGGGAAGGAGAAAAAAGTAAAAGGATCTGTGAGGATTCCTCCCCCCCCCTCTGCTGCTGGGTCTTTTACTTTCCCTCCCCAATCATTTGTACAAGTTCAGGCAGTATGATTGCTTGACCCATGCTTTCCAGTTTCCTAGTTCAAGATGAGAAGAGGGGCACTTGTGATGTCAGTTCACTTCAACTGAACACTCCTTGTTTCCAAACAATATCCTTTTTAAAGTGGCAGGTACAACTGCTGGTTTGATCTGGCACCTGAAGAGCAAAGGGGAAATTGAAGAGTCAGCAGAGAGCAAGAAGAAAATTGCTAAATCTGAAGCTTGTTAAGGAGATCTTTGCAGCTTGTTAAGGTAAGCTTTGATGTAGCTGTTTCTCTGCAGAGCTGCACAGCTGAACAGAGCTACCTTAGCAAGATGCAAACAAAGTGTATTGCCAATTTCCTCCCCTCTCTCTGTTGACTACTAATGTCCAGCTAAAGAAGCCTCACACGGGGAGACCTGACTTCTAGGTGCAAATTCACTGTGGGTTCAGTCACAATTTTTCAGTTGTGTAGTCAAACCCTAGATGAATCTGACAGATGCAGTAGATATGATTACACTCATGAAGAAACCTAAGCTGGTGATCAATCTGGTATAAAGAAGAGAATCAGTTTGGTTTCCTATATTACAAAGTTGAACTAGTGGGAAAGGGAAGCATTTATTTCTCTGTTTCAGGCTGTGAGATAAAAGGGATGAAGCATTGTCAGAAATGTTTCTAGTTTCTCAGCCTAGGGAAAGAAACTGCATGGCTGTAAATCTCAGCAATTTAGCTCAGTTGAAGAAATAATATCATTTCCTGATTATTCAGACTAAATTGTTCATAAAAACCATGAGAATTGTAGATAGGTTGGTTTTCTAATGGAACTCTGCAGTCTCATGATTTCTTTCATTTTTTTTAACATTCTGTCAATATCCTTCCCTTCCTTTCTTTTCATGGAAAACCGTTTTGATGCAATAACACAATACAACAGCCAAATCAAAGGGTGGACAAATTCTTACCCGATCCTGTCTTAGTCTTCCCTTCCCTATTGTTTTATGAAAACATACTAACATTCACAAATTGTGCCATTGTGGAAATAAAGAATGTAAGAACTTGTATGTAGAAGAAAGTACAGTAATACCTCGGATAACGCTAAGACTTAGTTCCACAAGTCTTGGTGTTATCCGATTTTTAGTGTTATCTGATCCATGTTAAAATCCTATGGGATGGATTGGATAACGTTAAAGCTCCATAGAGATACATTGTAACCGCACAGGCTTTAGCAGTTGTTAACCGATCCATCCCATAGGACTTTAACGTTATTCGATCCAATTCTCCTACCCAGATTACTTAACGTTATGCGATTTTAGCGTTATCCAAGGTAAACGTTATCTGAGGTATTACTGTATAACAGATTTGTCTTCTGAGCTCTGGAGTGCTTGGTTCTTGAAAAAGATGGCTCTGAATTCTTGTGTATTCTACCATGTCTATGATGGCATATTAGTTTCCTCCCCTGACAGCTCATCATCTTTAACATTTTTTAAAAAAAATATACAGAATGGTCAAATAATGGAGTGAAAAAAGTTAATATAACATTCCAAATATAAAAGACACAAATCTTAAAAATGGTCAAATTTGACAATTTCTTCAGTAATGGAGTGGGGGGGGGGGAGTTAATATAACATTCCAAATATAAGAGACACTGAAAATTACAGTTTCATTTTTCACTACCAGTGAGATGCTCAAAACATGCCACATTACTTAAGCAAATGTCAGGGAGGAATAATGTGTTGAACAATCTGTCATAATGAGGGAGTGGATCACATTGTCCAATAGAATCTCCCTTTTTGTTATTTATTTGACAGTTCCTCAAAAGTGAAACTACAGCACGACATAGCATCAGTTGAAGTGTTATTTACAGCTGAAAATAGTGGCTACTGGGCCATTGAGAGGTACTGTATAATTACGCAGAAGAAGGAACAGAATGCTACCCATTATTTTTCTCAGTAAGCTCTGGCTTCCCAGAATGGGGAAGCTCATCTCATTATTTGTAGCAGGCACATTGCCCTCTCAATTGCCTGCATTGTGGCTGGGACAGTCATCCATAAATGTTGATGGATAAACATATGTTAAAATGCCCTGGCTGTTGTATACGTGAAGGGAATCATTTTCTCTTTCAGAAATGCTAGCTTCCTTTAGCAGGTTATGACAGATTTTCTACATAGGAATAAGACCTCAATTGTGACACTTCATAGGAGAGAGTTCTCAAAGAACACTAGCTATAGATGAGAACATATTTCATTAATGGATCAGTGATAGCAGCAACATTCCTTGATATCCAGTTTGACCACCACTGCCCCCTCTGATGTGCTCAGTTGCAGGTATTATTTGAGTAAATTTGAAGTCCAGTATGGCTGAAAAAACACCACACATGATCTGTGGGTTGGTAAAATTTTCTTCAGTTCATTTTTATTCTGTGTATGTTAGAGAGAGAGAGAGACTTGGTAGTCATGCCAATATGAAATGGGCATCCTAAAATTAAAGTATTATTACTGTTGCTTTCCAGACAAAATGTAATTGTTAATCTAACCAACACAAGAGAAGACATTCCAGTCATACACAAAAGAAAAGTATTAGTGCAGACTCTCTGGAACTGCTTCTTCAGCAACAACCATTTGTCTTTTTACTCCCATCACAACTGATAGAAATTTACTTATGGGTAGCTGGATTTCTACCTGACAGAAGTTTAAGAATAGCATGGGATAGGTTAGATGGTGTAGTCCAGGGGTTCCCAAACTTTTCAGGCCAAGGGCCTGACCCGGAACAGCTGAGGGGCCAGGCCACAACCCAGAACATGGCATGTTTGCACATGCGCAGTGCAGACACTTTTGTGCATGTGCAAAAGCAGCCATTTTGTGTCCTGGTTTGCTGCAGGAAACAAAATGGCCACTTTGACACATGTACAGAAGCGTCCGTGTCAAACCAACAAATAAACTGGCCACTTCCGCACAAGTACAAAAGCAACATTTTGTTTCCTGTTTTGGCACAGATGTTTCTGGACATGTGTGAAAGTGGCCATTTTGTTTCCTGGTTTCACATTGACACTTCTGTGCATGCACAAAAGTGGCCATTTTGTTTCCTGTGCCAAACCTGTTCAAAAATGGCCACTTTTCACGCATGCGCAGAATCATCCATATTTGCTTCCTGGTTTAGTGAGGGTGTCGCAGGCCTGATGGAATGGCTTAGGGGGGCATACCTGGCCCACAAGCCATAGTTTGGGCATGCATGGTGTAGTCAATAATGGAGTGATCATTCAATCATCTGAGCGTTGTACATGCAGAACCTCTCAGAAGGAAGAGTGCTACTGTAGCACCCATTTAATATCTTGGAAGGTATATATAGAGTGCTCAAATAGGGACTTGGATGACAAGGCCCTTCTCCTGCACATGGGCTCTAAGAGTCGGCAGGGAATCCTACTTCTGTACCTGCCTCCCTGCAGGGTAGCAGGTTCCCTACCTGAGCTCCTTGAGGCCATCACGATGCTGGCATTGGAGTTCCCCAGACTAATGGTCTTGGGGGACTTCAATTTGCCATCGTTGGGGATTGGGTCTGAGGTGGAAAATAACCAGCAGACAGTCTGATAGAAGAGGCTGTTCCAGATTCATATTTTGTTCAAGCATTCTGGTAGATATAATACAGTTGTACCTCGCTTAAAGAGCATAATGCGTTTTTCAGGATTGCTCTTTAAGCGGGTTTGCTCTTTAAGCAAAACACCATTGTAAGTGACCAATGGGGGGGGGGACTGTTAACCCCAATTTATTTGTTAAGCGAGTTTTTGGTTGGTTTTATTTGTTTAGCGAAGCGAACATTCAGAGAAAATTCTGCTCTCTAAGCGAATTACTCTTTAAGCGAGGCGCTCTTTATGTGAGGTTTGACTGTAGAAAGCTGGGAGCCAGCCTAAAGAAGTAAGTCCTTCACCAGAACTTTATGGTTGCTTGCCAAATCTTTACTACTAAAGGATACACTTTCCAATAAGTTAACTGCATTGGGAGCAGGACTTTGGAAGAGCAAGATAACATTTGGAAATCGAATGTGGTATTTTTAATTCAGAAAGAGGCCACTTTGATTCAGATAGACACTCCGTAAGGTAGCTGAGAAAGAATATTTTCACTAAAAAACTTAATGGCTGGTTGAATACAACCACTACCCTTTGTGTGAAAAATAGGTTATAGCACACTGTTACCCTAAAGTTTGTTGGATTTCTCAGGAGCTATGAGTAGACCATGAGACGGAGTGATATAAAATTACCTTGACTTATGGGATGCTTTTGACCAGCAGTCAATGAAGTACAAATTACATTGTTTTTAAATATAATTATAACCATTATTTAAATTTCTTCTCAAGTACCAAAGTTGTAGATTTTTCACATTAATTTTGGAAACATTACCTTTCCAATAATGGATATTTTTACTTCATAATGATTTTAGCTTAGATTTGGACTGTGATAAATCATCACCATAAATTAGAACATTGAATGGCTTAGTCTCCAAAATGCATTTGCTTTCCAGCCATTTGGTTATGTAAGAGAAACACAGTTGTGTTTATACTTTGTGAAACCTAACAGAACACTCAGTTTTTTCTTTGCCAACTGTACAGCACTGGATGCAGTCACAAAATGTTGGTTGTACAGTACTGTGATTACTAAAAGCTGTGTTCCCCAGGTAGCTTGGTCATCATTTTGTGTTCTGCTTATCTACATGATACATGAATCCTCCTCCATCTGCTCAATCTGTCCATGCCAAAAAAAGAGGGCCAGACTAATCAGACAAGCCTGGCAATATACTGGATAGGTCAATAGACTTTGACACTGCTAGGCCACACAGGAGAAACCACAGCCAAAAACCTTGGCTATGATCTGCCAGTTACCCCTCTGTAACATTAGGGCTGCTGCTGATAGTTCATTGGATTGCAAAATGAAGCTGTGTGTACAAATACCTGTACTTGGTTTATAGAAGTGTTTAGTAAAGAGCAAAATGAGAAACAGTGAATTTTTGTTCTGTCTTCCCAGGTATTAGCTATTCTACCCTATTTTGTGTCATCCAAAATTTTGATAAATATTCCCTGCACATTCTCATCCAAATCGTTAGTGGTCCCTATTTATCTACTTACAATTTCTTCCTTTGGAACTGCTGGGTTGGCAGGAGCTGGGACCGAGATGGGAGCGTCATGCAGTACTCAGGAATCGAACTCCTACCTTCCAGTCAGCGAATTCAGTCAATGTTGGACTGCAAAAAAAAAAAATCATTACCACACTGTGGGTGTGGTATGGTGGGTGTGGCCAGGGGGAAAGCCCTGTGTTGCACCCAAATTCGGACTACTTTATTTCAAAACTTGGATGCGCAGGGCCAGGCAGAATTTGTGCTACCAGTTCTAGCGAACTGGTGCAAACCTGCTGGTGCCTGCCACTGAGTTCAGTGTCTTAACCACTTGAACTACTGCAGTCTAAAGGTATTCCTTTACTATTTGTTTATCAATCTCAAGCCACAGGCCTGTCCCCTCCCCTTGTGCTTCACATTTGCCTAGAAAGTCATAGGCTAACTTTTGGTAAAAGGCCAAGATGAAGTAGGAAGAATCATAGCTGCCCATATATCACCACAGATAATAGACTAAATCTTTCAGATCATCTTGCTTTCCCTTTCCCTTTTGGTGAAAACAACATTTGTGAATAGGGTTTCAGATTTTCCTACCTAAAAAATTGGAATGATCTTGATCTATCTCACAAGCCTAGTTTTAATTCTATCGCTGTCTAAACACTTCAACTGAGATAACATAATTTAACCTTAGAAATTGTAGTTTTAGAAATAATGAATCTATTAAATCTTATTAAGCGTAAGGGTAAAAAAATAACAAAAGGGTAAGGGGAAAGCTGAATAATAGTTAAAGCAAAAAAAAATTTCTCAAGAAAGAGAAAGCTTGTTTAGATTATAAAACAGGTCTTTAAAACATATTTCTCTTTGTGTTTATATATCAGGTTACTTTTGTATTTATTGGAACCTATTTTCATATACAATAGAATGCCAGAATCATGATTAAGAAGCTTATTCAAATGCATTAAAATGTTTTAGTAGGTAAAAAGGAGGAAAACTGAAGGAGCAATCACCAAAATTTAATCAAAGATTTAATTAGTACAGCAGACCAGCCAAATGGATTTTGCAAATTTCACTGTGCTGTTTGTACAAGGAAATTAAAAAAATATAAAGAGCTAAAGAATAAGCAGAATAACCCTTGAAGAACAATGCATCCAGCTCACTTATTCTCATTAGTGCTATTATATCAAACTTCCTCTTCAGGGCTTGTAGTTTAAGAAGCCAGATCATAGACGGTGGGAGATGGAAAAGAAATGATAGGTTTTTTCCTCAATGTCATAAATTATTGACAGTGTATATTAGAAGATTTCTCCATGTGTTGCTGTAAGCACTTCCACAGTGAGTTAAATATCTCCCTTCTTAATGCCACTTAGTAATAAATGCCCTCATCTCGACATGTCATCTTTCACTAAACTGCAATAACTTGAAAGACTAAATGACACTCCTTCTTTGAAGTGGGTGGGTGAGATCCATTTACTGTTTATCCATACATGTATGGATAAATATGCTGCATCTAAAGTCTTAATTCTGTAGTATATGTCTCTGCAAATATTGAAGAACTAAGATTTTATAGCATTGCTCAAATTACACACCATCCATCTGAGGAAAATTACCACTTTGGGCAGTTTACAACCATAAAAAGTAGACTTAGGAAAATAAAATGGCATTAAATTTACTGTATATACAACAGATGGTGGTAACACAAAAAAAGTAAAAATGTACCTGAAACTTTCAACATCAGGATACCGAATCTGGAAATTTTTAATACTCAGGACTGGTTGACCATAGGCAGGAAATGTTTGAATGCCTCTCTAAATGGTGTTGTTTGGAGATTTTAAAAAACCCCATCTAGAATAGGAACCTGACCCAGGTAGGCTGTTCCATAATGTGGAAGCTGCTACCAAGAAGGCTCTGTTCCTAGCTATGGTATTCTTCACCAGTCTTGGTATCTGCACCTGGAATGGCTAACTATTTTTAGGGGAGGGGGGGAGGCAATAGAAGCAGATCTTTGGGAGAGATGTTCCACAATGTAAATTATTTATTAGTTAAATTCCTTCCTTCCTTCCTTCCTTCCTTCCTTACTTACTTACTTACTTACTTACTTACTTCCACAGATGGACAGACTAGGTGTTTAACAGAGTTGTGACAGCCAGGCTAGAAGAGTAATCACCACTCCTGTTTCAAATATTATATCAATAGCTTTTCCTATAACACCTAAGGTCATGAAAAAGCCTGCAGAAATATATTCCCCTAGTCGTCCCTCATATCAAAGTACAGTGATACCTCTCTGAATGAGCAAAATGTGTGCCATGTGGTTGCTCATTCAGCGAGTTGCTCATTCAGCAAAACACATTTCCCCACAGGAATGCATTGAAGGTGCATGTTTCCCATGGGGAAATGTGTTTCACTGGTTCAGCCCCCGACCCAAGCGCTGATCGCACATTGCGCTTGGTGCTTGGGTCAAGAGTAAGAACGGGTGCCTGCACTGTACGATCAGGGTTTGGATTGTGGGTTGAACAGGCATGTGCCCCCTTTCTTAACCGTGACCCAAGCCCAATCACACAGTGCTTTGCACACGCACCAGCAGGGTGTTTTGGAACCAGGTGGGGGTGTCCCCTGTCCACGTTCCAAAATACCCCACCACTTCCCGCGCCTGTCAGTTGGAATGCAGATGGGGGACTTTCCTGCCTGGTTCCAAAATACCCCACTGTCATGTGTGCCCGTCCATGGGGCATTTTGGAATGCGGACAGGGGACTCCCCCACCTGGTTCCAAAACAACCCTCTGCTTCACGCACCCATTGGCAGGGCATTTTGGAATGGGGACAGGGGCCTCCTCCACCTGGTTCCAAAATACCCCGCTGGTGTGCACACCTGTTGGTGGGACATTTTGGAATGTGGACTGGGGACTCACCCGCCTGGTTCCAAAATACCCCGCTGGCGTGCATGCCCATTGGTGGGGCATTTTGGAATGCAGATGGGAGACTCCTCCACCTCATTCCAAAATACCCTGCTGCTTTGCCCATGTGTCAGCGGGGCATTTGGCAATGAGGACGGGAAGTCCCCGGCCTTGTTGTCAAATGCCCGACCGATGCGAAGCTTCTTGTTAAGTGAATTTTTACTCATTCAACAAAGCAGACCTTTTGGGGAAAGGTCTGCTCGTTAAGCAAGTAACTTGCTAAGCGAGATGCTCGCTATGCACGGTATTACTGTAGTTGAAGCAACAGAGAGCCACATACTAAGGAGGGAAAGAAGGATCTGCTTTGACAACCTGCAAACCCATCTTTTCCTTTTTGGTACATTTTCTATACTCTGCAGCCAAGCAAAGAAAGGAGGGGAAACCTGCTATTCTTACTGCCATTGAAGCAGAAACAGTTAAGGGAATTGGAGGATAAATTAGACTTCTGGAAAACTGTATGATTAATTAGGACTCACTGTCCACCAAGTGAGCCCATGAGGAACATAATATGTTGCAGAAAAAAGTTCATGGTTGGATTTGAAAATAAAAGATATATTTTCCTACTTTTAAAGAAAGTAGGTATCTCCTGTTTCAACTACAGATGAAACTCAGGTGATGCTTTTGTTCCAATAATTAGTGGCTTGGTATTTAAAAAAAACCTTTCAAAGCATATCAATAAAAAATAATTATAGTTAAGAAGTGTCTGTTTTAAGGAGCCAGTTGTTTGCCAAAAGGTTGCCTAAATTGAAAAGTCTTTGCCTTTTAACAGAGGGAGAGGGCAATGAGTTGGACTCCCCTTCATCTAATAAGGGTCTGTTCTTGAGTCCTTTGAGAAGCCAAGCTGGGCATTATTGAATCCATTCTAACATGCTGGGGAAATAAAAATGTGACAAGGTTGATTTTGTTCCCACTGTGGAAAAACAGCACTGGGAAAACAGAACAGGCATGGAGTGCTCAAGGTGACAATCTTCCAGCCAAAGGAATTTTTTGCTTTCATTGTGTGCTTCTGTTCCTTATCGTGAAATTGGCAGCTGGAAAGTTCACCTCCTCAAGAAGAGAATTAACATGTCACATTGAAGTTATGCTGCAGCTGACACTTTAGAGTCATGCTAAGATAGGGAATGAATAAAATGTGGTGTATGTGTGTGTGTTTAAGGAATAAAACCAATAACACCTCTGTTATGTTAGGGAATCAATCATAAGCCTGAGCAAATTCGTTCCACTACCCTGTCATCATATAAGAAGGCTACTTGTTCCAGGAAAAAAAGTGTGAATAATGTGATAAAACAAAATTAACTGCAGAATATATTCTAGCCAGCAGCCAAGAAATTATTCACGCTGACACACATTTACAGGTACAGTATGTTTGGTGTCTAACAGATTGTCTGTTTTCTTGTCATATAAGTACTTGAATGCACACTTGGTTGCCTTGCCAATCTTTTGTTTTTACATATATGTGGATAATAAAGGTAACGGTCACCCTTGCTTGAAAGTCAGTCATATCTGACTCTAGGGTTCAGTGCTTGTCGCTGTTTCATAGCTGAAAAGCCAGCGCTGTCTGTTTCTGCAGACATTTCCATGGTCATGTGGCAGGCATGACTAGACACCAGAGTGCACGGAACACTATTTGCCTTCCCACCGAATTGGTCACTATTTATCTACTTGCAGTTTTGTGCTTTCAAACTGCTAGGTTGGTAGGAGCTGGGACAAAGATGAGCTCATTCCATCCTGCAGTATTCAGGAATCAAACTGCTGACCTGCCACCTTCCAGTCAGTGTCTTATTAGGTCTAATTCCCATGCTAGACAGCCACAAAACAATATAGTTTAAAAGTAATTTAGTAATTTAGGTTTTAGAATAATTTAAGTTTTAGTTCTCCTTAGTAGCCTATTAAATGCTACTGCGGTGTTGGTGTTTCTTCCACTATCAGTAGCCAGAATGTGTTGATAGTGGGCACATCCTCCACAATCAGTATTCAGTGACAGATATGTCTCTATATCATCAGTGCCACATATACTAAGGGTGGTGTAGTTGACTCAGGAGCCCTGGCTTCAAATCCCTACTCAGAACCCTGGTGGTGCAATGATTAAGCTTCTGTACTATAGCCAAAAGGTTGTGAGTTCAGTTCTGACCACCTCTCAAGGTTGACTCAACCTTCCATTCTTCCAGAGTCAGAAAAATGAGTACCCAGTGTGTTGGGGCAAAATACTAATTAACCTGTGAAATGTCGAGAGAGTGCACTAAGCACCAGGGGAGGTATATAAGTCTAATTGCTAATTGCTACTCAGCTGCAAAAACTCACTGGGGTTGTGGAACTAGTAAAAGTCACCCTTGCTCGAAAGTCAGTTGTATCCGATGCTAGGGCTCAGTGCTCATCTCTGTTTATTAGCTGAAGAGCCAGCGCTGTCTGCATCTGCAGACATTTTCCTGGACATGTGGCCGGCATGATTCAGCATGGAACATTGTTTACCTTCCCACCGAAGTGGTCCCTATTTATCTACAGTACAGTATTTGCAATTTCTTGCTTTCGAACATGAAATATCTTACGTACCTTAAAAGCCTTGTTAGAGTCACTTCTGACTCAAAAGCACATAACAAGAAAAATGTGAATTACACCATTCTGAGACTGACACTGGGAAGCTTCTTAGATTGTACGATAATCAGGTTTGGTTTGGTTTGGTTTGGTTTACTTTAGTTAATTTGCTCAATAGCTCAGCAAGGTTGGTGGACCCATTGAGCCAGCTGTGTTGCATCATGTGGACACAGCCAGCCAGGAAGGAATGGAATAACCACAAAGCTGACCCACAAATGCTGCCCCCTGCTAATCTGACCAGAAGGATACTGTGGTTGATGGTATTGAAGGTCACTGAGGGATCAAGAAGGTCTAACAGTCCCTCATCTGACTTCCTCAACAGCTTAATGAACAAAGCAACCAGGGCTGTCTCAATCCCATGCTGGGAGAAATTGCTCCAGTACATCAGTGTCCTCAAAGCCTGTCTATAGCTGGTCTGCCATCACTCTGTCACCTTGCTCATGAATGAACACTGGCAACAGGTCTGAAATTATTTGGATCAGCTGTTGCCAGAGATGCCCCCCCCCCCAATAATCGTTACTATGTGAATGGTAAGCAAAGTGCTGGGAACTCACTTATTTGAAAGTGCACTTTTAAAAAACAACAACAGAGTTCTTTTGACACAAAGGTGGCAGCTTTTTATAACTGCTTCTGATGTCTCATGCAGCATGGTATAATAATGTCAGTGGCAACCAGGGATTTGCCTAGGATCTCAAGCTGAGAACCTTATTTTAACAGTAGGAGATGCCAATGGTGCAGCCGTTTTGGTCAACACAATTTTATCTAATCTAAATTTTATAGGTTTATTATTTTATATGCATTAAAAACAATTTAGTTCTCCATGAAGGTGAGGAGGCTGCTTTATCGTTTTGATTAATTGAACCAAACCATTGCCTTTGATATAGATTTGCATTTTGTCATTAATCTCAGATGCTAGTTCGTTCACAGTCTTCGGCTTCTTCTTTGCCTAGTAGTAAGATGAGTGAGGTCATGGGTTTTTGAAAGAATATCACTGTGTGAGAATTTTATTTCTGCATAGCTTTCCTTTGAGTCAGTTGCTTATCCTGGCCTGATGCCACCTCTCATAAACTGTGTCAACTGAGGACATGAAGTGGCGGGAAAAATCTGAAATCAATCATAAGAGAGCTTAGCCAAGTTTCAGTCTAACGTCTGGTTTCTATGCAGTGTGGAATTGGTAATATAACTCAGACTCATTTAACCCCTTAGGATGAATCGCTGAAATTGGAAGCTGAACTGCAACTTTACAAATCCTCTCCTAGCCAGTGGATTGTGGGTGTTGTAGTCTGGAGCAAATAAAATTTTCAAGCTTTGAACTCTCTCCTTTGAAAAATGATGTTCAGAGCATCAGATTTATTTATTTATTTATTTATTAGACTTATATTGCCCCCATTCACCATGGCAACTCAAGGCGGCTTACAGCCAACATACAAAACAGCTTATTAAAAACATCCTTAGACAGTTAAACGAAAGTACCCAGATGGCGAGTTATTTAGAGTAGTCATATGAGCTGGGGGGGGGGGTGCTCCCATTACAGCACCCCACAGGTTTTGTTGCCTAAATTTTGCTGCCTAAACTGCTGCTGAGTTAGTATTGCTAATGATGGAGGGAAAGTATTTGAGAATTACTTGTGCTAAATTTGCTTTTCAAATTTGGAATTAAGGTTAGAGATGAGATACTCCAGTTCTGTCTAGGGAATTTGATTGATATGTAGTGAAGGATCTTAAGAAGCCCCAGGGCAGTAATGCATAATAGTTTATACTGCATTTGTCTCAAACCTATTGCCTAAGGCTGGGTGAATCTGTCAATTTCAATTTCTCATTTTCCAGTCTCAGCAATGTTTGACCCCCTTTCCACATCAGTTTACATTGTATGCTAAAAGTCTACATAAATATATATATTGCTGTGTACATTTTAATGTATGCATTTTGTGTGCATTTTTAAGAGTTGATTTCCCTCAATACAATGCATTTTGATGTTACATTTCTAGTTTTCTGTGTGCTCTTTCCTCTGTCTAATGTATAAATATTTATGTGCTTTTTTGAGGGGGAGGGGGGATCACAGAACTGCATTGAAAAAATGTGGACAGTTCAGCCAGAGCTTAGAAATGGTACTGCAAAAACATTCATGTGAGCATGGCATTCTAGAGAGGAAAATCTTTTGAAGCCTCACCACCACCACCAAAAGGGAATATTTTCTAACTCCGAGATCACGTTTATATCAAGATTATTATATGTCCATGATGGTTAACATCTTCTTCTTCCATGTCTAAGCCAGACGTGAAACTTCCAAAGTGAAGACATCTTTTTATGACTCCATTCTGCAGTTCCTTTCACCCAACCTAATGTGAGAAAGATTAGCCAACAACACATGGTTGATGTTACCAGGGTATGCCTGATTGTGGTTTAAAAATACCACAGTCATCGAGGAGGCTCTTTCTGTGTTCCCCATGGTTAGCTTGTAGACACAGAGCTTGGAGTTTTTCTTTTAATTAGAACAAATATAATAACATACATAAATCATTCATTACCAAGGAAAGGAAAGATGATCATCTAGGACCTGATGCATTATCCTCACTGAACTTTTGCATGTGGAAGGCAGCTACTTCTGGTGCGGGTTTTGAATGTCATTCAGGGCAGTAAATTATTCATCCTAATAATGGGGGGGGGATGCTTATGGATTCTTGCCGCCGGTGCTACCTTGGTGATACCATGAGGAACAACATAAAGTACAGAGTACTTCAACTCGTTCTACAAGGAAAGATCCCTGGAAAAAGAGGCCCTGAACATAGATGGACTTCATGGCTGAATAACCTGAGAGACTGGTATGGAGTGTCCTTGGAAGAACTGTTCTGAGGAGACTATCGCCATGATGATAGCCAATATCCGAATCAGATACTGCACCTGAAGAAGTGCCACAGGTAACATAGGTGGCAAGAAGTATCATTATATTATTTCTCATCAGTGTCCAACTTTGTGTCCTAATTAGACAGCAAAATGGATTTGGCCATCCTTGATCACTGGGCAATAAAAGAAAAATCACTATCAGGAACCAAGTGCTTCGGGGAATTTTATTCTGCACTGAAAGAATAGGAAATCTGACATGCATACATTTTAGCATATTTTTCAATCTAATGATCCTTTAATATGTAATGCTCACTAAAGTTTGCTCATGATTTTTGCCTTTTCCCCTGACTTTAAATAAAATAAAGGGGCTTGTCATCATGGCTATTTTTTACTTCAGAGGCAGGTTCTTCAAATTAGTTCTCCTTCCTGTCTTTCTTTTTCTATTTATCATGAAAGGATAGTTTCTAACAAGCTGTACCTTCATTTTCTCATAACAGGACTAAAATATTCCAGTTTTCTGCATTTTATGTGTCGTATTGTTTCTTGCTGCTTTATATTACTCTGAAATCTTTCAGGGTTTAGATTTTATAATTCAGTAGGAACAATAATTAAAGTGAACATTCTCTAAAAATTTCCATGTGTGTGTATCTTTTTGTATGAGTGTGTGCATTTGTCTGGTGGTGGGAAGTAATAGAGAATTATGAAATTATATGAATTGCTTCAGGCTTCCAAATATGTTTCTTTTAGCCCTAAGGCAGTCTCTTGGCTGAAACATAGATTAAAATGAGCATTCTTGGGATGGGACTATCTAGATAGTTTCCCATCATTACTATCACTCTTTGATTCTGCATGATATTGTTGAGCGTTTAAAATCTATTAAAAATTCACAAATGAACTTATGAGAAAATATTGCCCTAAGCGTATTTTTATGACCCACACATTCTGAATATTTAAAACTATACTACTAATAATACAGCAGTAGTATTCTCATGGGATTAATTTTGCTTGTATATGTTGGTCTGATGGTTTGCGAGTTTTACTGCATTCCATTAGAGTTTTTTAAAAACAAAACAAAACCAGGGACATGGAGTACAATGTAGAAAATGGTGTTTCTTAAATTGGCAAAATGAACCCTCGCAGAGCTTTTATAACTACTCATTCCCTTGAATACTCCCATTGTGAAGGAGAATTGCCCATATAGTTTATTGCTGATACACTGAAGCAAAAGGGAAGGCACAATGTGAATATTAGCAATTGTTTTTTTGGTATCCAAGTCTTGGAAACTGCTCTAAATATCTACTATTTCTAGGAAAAACATACTTTACATTCATATCACAGGCTGTAACTGAAGATGGGATCCACAAGGTGTGCTTGGGATTTCACTGTGGTTTTAAGTAGAAATATGAGCTTATAGTTTAATCATATGCAGTATAAGGATAGAAGAAGCTTCCCTGTTCAGACTGTATCTCTCCACCTGCAGATAGTGATAGACATGCTGGGGCAGAAAACTTCCCTTTCTTATTTGTTCAGTTTATTTCTTCTTTCTGCAGTGTTTTACCTCAAGATGTGCAGAACTGTAAACACATGAGAGATCACAAAGGTATACAGGAAAAATATATGGTTATCTCCCAGTGACCAATTACAAAAAAAAGGGCAAGCCAATTTGTGGATTTTGTTGTTCAGTCGCACAAGCAAATCCAACCCTTTGCAACCCAATGGACCACAGCATACCAGGCTCCTCTGTCAGGATTTAGACTAGCTCATGTTATAATCAGTAGCCTTTATTCTATTTCAAGAGCTCTGTTTCCAATGCCATTTCAAGAGTATAGCTTTTTTTGACCCATAGATATCATGTATTGAATTCCAATAAGTTGCGTACAAGGAGAAGTCTAGTTCTGCATACCAAGTCAAGGGTCTTCCAGATGTCCACAGGCATGAATAAGGAGAGAGGGGCAAGTAAGTTCACAAATCTTAATTTCACGGTATGAGTCTCAGAAAGGAACTGAGCAATGGAGTGGTTGACACACAAACAGGAGATGTTGAGGAATTGGTGATTAAAGTAATGAAACTTGTTGGTTCAGTGACTATCAGGCTGCCCTACCTCATAGAATTATTTGAAGAATAAATGGGGAGATAGATAGATAGATAGATAGATAGATAGATAGATAGATAGATAGATAGATAGATAGATAGATAGATCTTGGATTGTTTTCTTCCATTTGTTCAATTGTAACAAGACAAATAAAAAGATATCAATAGTCTGCATCCAGTCAAGAAGTAGAAAAATGAAGGTGGCTGCCACTCAGCAATGAAACTAAAATTGTGTGTGTGTGTGTGCGCGTGCGCGTGCGTGTGTGTGTGTGTGTGCATGCGTGCGTGTGCGTGTGTGTGTGTGTGCATATTATGTAAGATCAACAGCTGATTTGCCTGAGGTTGTCTTCCACCTGTATGTTGAGTAGGAAATACTTGTCTGATGCTGTGTAAAGTATGAAGCAAATCTCAGCATCTCACAAGAGGCTGAGCTTAAGCATCACATGAGAGCATTGTTAAGACTACATGTGGGATCAAAGGATAGAATAAAATTATGAGGCTTGAAGTTCTAATACTGTGCCTAGCCATGGAATTGGCTTGTAATGGAATTTATAGTTACATTATATTTACAGTGTAATAAATATTCTGCTATTCCTGCAAGGATGGCTATGTGTAATATCTATAAAGCCAAGAAGCCTAGTTATGCAAGAGCACCCTTCTGCATGTGTAGTTCTCACTAGAAAAGGACTTGTGTCTGAAAGATTATTAACTGTATGGTTTCTGATCCCACCCAGTAGCTATTCACGTGGGAAGAACAGTTTACTGGATTCACTCAGGGATTATGTGGAAACTGCCTTTCTTGTTACAGCCAGATGCCAGTTTTGCAAATATGTTTTGAAATACCCCTCAGTATTGGGCAGTAAGTGAGAAGATGATTTTGGTTTAAGATGTTATTTTTCACTTTAAGACCTTGTTCTACCGAACAACAACAACAACAACAAAAGGGGGGGGGATAAAATCCAAATGCAAAAAAAGGAGGCTGTTTTTCTCCTTGTTTCCCTTTGTGTTTGATACTAAATTCCCCAAAGGAGAAGATTCCCCGTAGCCCTCTTGGTTCGTAGCCCTTGATATTGTTACAATTTAACTTTGAATAACAATACTTTTGTTAAATTTGAGTGTCATTTTTGTTTATTCTGTTCTGTGCTGCTTACAGAGTATGGTGAGCTAGGATGACAATATGTTAAATAAATAACATTAGTAAATAAGTGAAGAAGATCTTGTTTTGAACTGGTGTAAACAATGGATTTTCTATGGATGTCAGGATGGGGCCAATATATGTGCTGAGAACATATTGCATCACTTTGGTCATCATTTAATAGGATCTCTAACTTTTGAATTGTAACATAAGTCTTCAGTCATTGAGAATAATGCCTATATAACGCTGTTCAGAAAGACTTTGTGCAGAAGTACAATCATACAACTGTCCTTCACATATTTAGTCATACATTTTTTTTGTATAGGTAGTTTACAAATCAGGCATTCCTGCTAGCTTACCTTCAAAGACAGGGCACTTCACAACTGCTGTGTTACAGTTGTAGGTTTTGCCCATTTTTAACAAAGCATATAGAAAGCTACAGCACAAATCATTTTTTTTAAAAACCATTCTCCATAAGTGTATTAGTCCTTATATATATATATTTTTGCCACAAGTGTTTACAGCAACATAATACTGTACTACTAACTGAAACAGGAAGTTGCATGGACTCTTAACAGATAGTTTAGAGTGTTTTTTTATTCCAATGCCAGAAGAAACTGATGTAGCTGAATATTGCATTTGTGAAGTCTCACAGTTAATCACACACCTGTCAGTTAAGATTGCACTGAATCCTGTCGATAACCATGCAAAGTTTAGAGAAAATGGAGGTGTTATGATGAGACAGTTGACCTCTAGAAGAGCAGCAAGGACTTGTAACAGCTGGTTAATATCTGTGAAATTCATCAGGTCCTCCTCTTTTTTGAGTTTTGAGTGTACTTTCTGACAAATGTGTTCTTATTTAATAGCTTTAGCACTGAACTCAAAAGTGTTGTCTTTAATGGTATCAAATAGCAATGCATTGTCTTGCTGAATGAAGAATTTCCAAGTACAGTGCCCTCAAACCATTGTGTATAAGAGCCTTTAGGAAACCTTAACATTAGTGTTGTATTATTGCTCCTGGAATAGCAGCTCTTCATAACCGCTGAGAACATAAGCTGTAGAGAAGTGATAACGTTTTAGAAGTCTTTGAGCCATGGGAAAAAAAATATGAATAGGATATCTTTTTTGCAATGCTTTCTTTTTCGCCCCTGCTGGTTGTAACAATAAGAGCAGTATATTTTAAATTGAGATTCATATTGTCCAGATACTTATTGTGTCTCAAGCAGAGCTTGTTACGTTTAAATAAATGTTAATTTCTTTAAAACTGCTGTTCTGGCCTTGGCATCATACGATGTTGATTTTTTTAGTTGCTGTTTTTATGAGATCTTCTCAAAAATTGTTGGGATGTACAATGCTTGGTTATGTTTAAATGCAATGTTTATTTGGTTTAGTAAGTGTCTGTTGGTAGGGATAAGTGAGGAATGTTGGTACAAGTGATTCTGATTAGCTGAGAGAGGAGTTGGGTTTTGATTAATGTAAGAGAGATGGGAATCTGGGAAGAGATCAGTATACATCAGTGGTTCCCAACGTGGTAACCGTGCCCTACAGAGGGACTCCAATTCCTATAAGCCTAAATCAGTACATTGACTGACCAGCGCTTTGGGGAATTGACTAAGGCTTCTGGGAATTGAAGTCCAAAAACCAAAGGTTGGGATTCTCTCATCTAGGTTCTGTATTTGAGCAGTCAGAGAGAGACGTTTAGTTAGTAGAGGGGACAGACAGAGAGAAGAATTGTCCTGAATGAATTTAAAGCCTAAGAATAAACAACATCCTTTTGAGAATGGGATTTTAATGCAACTTTATTAGTTCTGTGCAAGCTGAGTTGTGCTGGGTATAATGCCCAAGGGCTGATTATGTGAAGAGTAATATAATGGCCTGAGTAAAGGCTTAAATATATACACACAATGTAGAGGCACTTAAGATTGATGGCAGTGAAAGAGGAAGACAGGAAGCAAGTGAAGATTACCAAAGAAAACATTTTTTATGTTTAAAAAAATTAAAGAGACCATTACCTAAATAATCAAGCTCTTAATGAATCATGTAGGATTACTAAATAAAAGTATCCTTTGCTCAAAAGTCAGTCATGTCTGACTCTAGGATGTGGTGCTCATCTCGGTTTACAGCCAAAAAGCCAGTGTTGTTCGTATCTGAAGATGTTTTCATGGTCATGTGGCAGGCATGACTAGATACCAGAGTGCACAGAATGCTGTTACCTTTCCCATCAAGGCAGTACCTATTTATCTACTTGCAATTGCTCGCTTTCATACTGCTAGGTTGGCAAGATCAGGGACAGAGACGGGGTCTTATTCAGCCGTGCCGCACTCGAGTCTTGACCTGCTGATCTGCTGACCTTCCAGTTGTCAAGTTTAGTATCTTAACTGCTAAGCTGCCACAGTCCACTGCAGAGAAATCTACCTCCATGGGAAAAGTCTATTATTTGACATTGCCCCTATGGAACTGTGTTGCTAGCTGCTAGCAAATAATGAATAAGGTATGATAATGGAGTATAAGACCAAACCACTTCGTAGGCACCATTACTGTGTGTAGCCAGGACACACAGATTTTTAAGCAGGAAACATTATCTGTCTGTTTTTTCATCCATCTGTTCACACATGTATGTACACATAACACACACAACCAAAGAAGCACAACCTTTCCCCAGAAAACAGACCCAATGGTCTGAAGAGTTTGTGTGCAAAAGGCATAGCTTTCAACCATCCCATTGAAGTAGACTTTGTTATTGAAAAGACAAGAAACATGATTAAATATTCAAGAAGAAATAGAATATATAGCAGGAAATTTATTAATATTTCAGTCACTAATTTTTTATCCTGTCTAGAGTCATTTTACAGAGAAAACTTCACTGTCAGTGTTCAAGGTCTTACTTCAGATGAGAAAACCTGCTTTATTCGTCTCCCCTCTTCCTCCCATTTGAGCAGAACTAGATTTCTAAGTCTGAAATCTTTGGCAATTTCATTGTTTGCTCCAGAATCTGTTGATTTAAAAACTTTGCAGAGCAGGAATGCTAATCCAGCTAAATTTGGGGTGGATGATGGGAAAGCCCAATGTATCTAGGTAATGACAGAAATGTGGAAGCCTCTGGTATACCATGTATTATGTCATATTCTGTTGCAAAGCTATGGAGGCCATACAAGTACAGTAGAACCCTGCATAATGTTTTTTCGTCATGCAGTTCCCTATGGGAGATACCCCGCATAACGAAAAAATGTTCGTTAACTGGGGTTCCCATTAAGCAGGTATACCCTGGTTACCAAAAACCCTGCATAACAAAAAAAAATTCATTATGTGGGGTATCACCTTTATATAACGAACGCTTTGTTATGTGAATTTTTCACTATGCAATGTGTTCGTTATGCGAGGTATCACTGTATAGGCAATGAGAAATATGTACTTTGTTCTATGACTTCGCTGTGCTTGTTGAGAAGTCTGTAGATGACAATGCTCTAATAGTTGATTGGACAATGAACAAAATCGCAAAGCAAGGGTTGGGGGTAAATCTGTGATATTGGATGGGAACAAAAACAGGCGTCTTGTTAGCAGAAAATGCTTGCCTTCTTCTTCTGTGTCATGTCCAGACATGAAACTGTCAAAATAAAGCCACCTTTAGTGAAATCATTTCCTCAGATCCTTTCACCTGACCTAGTGTGAGAAAGATTAGCCAACAAAACAAGGTAGCCATTACTAGGGTACATCCGACTGTGGTTCAAAAATACCACAATCTTCAAGGAGGCTCTTTTTGTGTTTGCCTTACTAAACCAATCAAGAAACAACAGGACAAAAAGTAGTTTTGAACAAGAAAGCATAAAATCTGTCCTGTATCTTCTACATCTGCAGCCATCCACATGATCCAAAAACTGAAGATTTTTCATTGTGGGCTGTGCAAAGAACAGAGGTGTGTGACAGAGATTCTAACCTTTCAGACCATCACTCTTCTTGTAAAGAGAACAGTGACAAAGGGGTCTTATGTTCTCCTTGTATATTTAAGTTATCCCTATCCTAAATACAGTGAATCCTCACTGAACAACTGGCTGTTAAAGTGACTAAATTGCTTAGTGACTGGGATTTAATAGGAAAGAGCTCCTTCGTGGAATGAACAAAAATTGCAAAGTGACTAGAACTAAACCTCTCATGCTGCATTGCACCTGGGAGATTTTTGTTGTTCAGTCACACAGTTGATTCCGACCCTTTGCGACCCCATGGACCACTGTCCAGCAGGCACTCCTGTCCTCCACCATCCCCCTCAACTCGCTCAGCTCTGTGCCCATTGTATCCACAATACCATCTAGCCATCTCATTTTTGGCCGCCCCCTTCTTCTTTTGCCCTCAACAAATTTTAGAGGACTGATAATGGGCATGCTCATGTCTGTGAGTGTGCATGCAGCAGAGAGTGTGGAGGAGGAAAAAATTCCATTCCTGGATTTCTTAGAGGAGTATTTTTTTTAAATTCCTTGAGCAGTGCAAAGGTAGGGAGTATTTGTGGTGTTTTGAGTGGGGGTTGGAGGTTGTTGTTTTTTAATTGTGTTTGGGAGGTATTACTGTAATAAAATGGAGTGTGGAAGCCATTTTTGGTTTGTTCTTGGAGCATTTTTAGTTTGAAAATTGGGGGGGCATTTGTATACTGTATCTAGCATTTTTGAAAGGCTTTTAATGAGCATTATGTTTTGTGTGTGTGTGTGTGTGGGGGGGGTGTTTCTATGTGGACACATGCCCTCTGTATGCATTTTACTGTGCATTCTATGTGTTTTCTGTCTGGTGTGCTACTTTTTTATATTGGCTTCAATGTGGTCACATGCCCTTTGTAGGCATTTAACTGTGCAAGCTATGTGTTTTATGCCTGGTGGGTTGCTTTCTATGTTGGCTTCAATGTGGACACATGCCCTTTGCATGCATTGTGTTTGCACTGTTTTTTAAATGTTGGAAAGTTGCAGTTTGCCATGTTCCCCTGTTGAAGTGTGTCTTATGTTGAGTTGGAATGTATGCCTTTAAATAGCACTTTATTAATGAGTTTTAAACAGGTACCCTGTTAAAGACTCTTCTTTGACTTTATTCTAGATGTTTGATGTTTTAAAAGTTGAAGTTTGATGTTTGGAATGTTATTGTTTGATTTAACATGTCCCTGCACCACATTTATGCCATTAAAGTGCACTTTATAAAGAACTTTGAACAACAACAAAAGGGTTTTGGGCTTTTTTCTGAGGTCTGGAACGGAATATTTGGTTTTCAGTGTTTTCCTATGAGAAAATGCATTTTGCTTAAAGAACAACTTGCTTAAAAAGCAATCCCGTGGAACACGTTATGCACTTTAAGCGTAGTACCACTGTACTTGGATAAGGTATTACAGTAATACCTCGGATAATTATTGCCTCAGATAATGCTAAAATTGGATAACATCGGGGAATTTGAGGCAAACATTTGCATCACACAATGTTAGGATAATGAAGTGTGATGCAATTGTTTCCCTCAAATTCCCCAATGTTGATCTCTGCCCCAAAGCCTGCAGGGCTAGAGACCAGCCCTGCGAGCTTTGGGGCAGAGATCTACTGAGGCTTAGACCCACTGGTTTGGTTGGGGGGAGATCAGGCTGCCTGTTCCCCACCCAGCCAAACTGGCACTACAGGCTCTCTGCTTTGGGATCGGGATGGGTGGGTGTGGAAGGCACCTCCAGCCACCCAGATCCCAAAGCAGGCAGCCTGGGCAGGCTACTTGCTTTAGGATCGGGGTGGCTGGAGGTGCCTTCCACACCCACCCACCCCAAACCCAAAGCAGGGAGCCTGGGCAGGCTGCTTTCTTTAGGATCAGAGTGGGTGGGGGTGGAAAGCACCTCCAGCCTCCCCAATCCTAAAGCAGACAGCCCGGGGAGTTCAGGGAGGTGTCCATGTGGTTTGTCCCCAAACTCCCCCACAGCCCAGCAATTGATCGCTGGGGCGGTGGGAGAGTTTGAGGACCTCTGCTTGGATTGCTAAGGGGCTTAGTCATCTGGGGGGGGGGGCTTCTGAAGAGAGGCTGGGAAAAGGGTCCCAAGCCTCTCTTCAGAATGCTCCCCACCTGGATGGCTAAGCCCATTTTTTTCCCCAACCCCAGAGCTGATGACAGTGTGGGTTCAGCCCTCAGGTTGGGGTGCTGATGACCCTTTGCTTGTGAAGGGAACGTGTGTTCCCTTCGCAAGCAAAGGGCTTTCCCACGCTGGGACCACCAGTTTGCTTGGGGAGGGAACACGCATTCCCTCCCTTAGCAAATAGGATTGCCTCCCTGTTCCCTTTCCTCTTCAGAAAGGGAACAGGGCTTTTTTAAATGTTGTGTGATCAATGTCGAACCAAGTCATAACGTTATCCAAGGTACTAGTGTATCTTCCATATCCAGAGTTCAGTTTCCACTGTGATACATGCTGCCCTTTTTTTATTGGCAGAAAGCAAATCAAGGCAGGAGAAGGTTTAAGGAAATCAATGAATGGGTGAGAAAGATTCCGCACTGCTGTTGCAATTATTTATTTATTTATTTATTTATTTATTGCATTTATATCGCCACCCTTCTTGCCAAAGCAACCCCGGGCAGCTCACAACATTAAAGCTTCAAAATATAAAGCATCCCCAATACAAAAGGTTAAAACTATAAAAACTATTTAAAACCATTTTAAAATACCCTCCCTATAACAGAGATGCCTCACCCACTGAAATGAGCAAGCAGACCTTTGCAACAAAGTTTCACAATAATTCTGTTTTATTACTGTATTTATTTTTTGTAAACTACTGTACCTTAATACCCTGTTTACAGTCATAATAATGCAAGTATAAAAGCCACCCACTCACACATATGGATTAACATATGTATAGACAGCACAAATACACGTCCCTATTATCACTGATACTAATTAACAATATAGTTAGGATTATGGAGTGTGTTTTTTCTTTACACATTTTGTTGTAATAAAGGTATGGTTTGGAGATACCTAGGAATCAGTCATCATGGGCAGAACTGAATGGCCATGAGTTGCACGTTGCTGGGAAGCCAATAAATCTAAAAGCTCGATACAGAAATGCAAGTGCACTATGAGAACACTTTGCTCCTTGGATAGGAATGGGAGAACAAAATCTATGATCACATACAAGTTGTTTCTCTGAGATACTCATAAATAAATAATAAAGGTGAAGATCGATGTGTGGTCAGTGGCGGAAGCTATAAAAGCGAGAGGGAAGTATACTCTGAGTGTCAACAAATGGTCTTCCAGATATTTTACACTGGAAACCTGCAGAGAAAAGAACAAAGGTTTAAGGAGACTTTGAGCAGAACATATGGAAACAAAAAGCTGAAGACTTAAATACAGCCAAACCTTGCATAAAGAGCACCTCGCTTAAAGAGTAACTCGCTTAAAGAGCAGAATTTTCTCTGAACATTCGATTCGCTTAACAAATAAAACCAATCAAAAACTCGCTTTATTCCCCCCAACCAGAAGTCACAACAGTGGTGTTTCACTTAAAGAGCAAAATCGCTTAAAGAGCAATCTTGTGGAACACATTATATGTGGATTATAGCAGTGCTTAGAATAAAAAATTAATATTAACATGAACAAGTACTCATAGCATCACTTTCTGCATAATAGGAGATAAAATAATAAATGTATGTTTTAATGTGAATACCATCAATACTTTTTTTTTTTTGCATTATGAGTAATATTTACCTACTATTGCAGAATATTACTTTTTAAGATTTTATGAAGAGCTGGGCTAGCTATTTTAATGATTATATCTTTATATGCAGTGATGGGATGATAAAAAATCTTATACCACTCCCTGACGTCACAGACGTCGTGGGTGTGGCCAACGTCATGACATCATGGGCGGAGACACCGTCATGACGTCATGACGTTGTGGGCGGAGCCTAAAAATAAAAAATTAATTTAAAAAATTAAAATAAAACACACACGTACACACGCACACACCCATCCACCCACCACAACACAAAACCATAAATAAATAAAAGAAAGATATAAAATAAAAATTAAATAAAAATACACCCACCCACCCAAACACCCACCAACCCACCCCAAACACAAACCCCTCACTTAAAAGTAAAACAATAAAAACAGTACTTACCCTTGGAAGCGACCGAGCTCCTGCAGGAGGAGGCGGCGCAGCTAGCCGGGCAGCCCAGGGCCTTCCGGCTGGAACCCTCAGCGGGCGGCCCTGGGCCTTGGCGCTCGGCAACGGCCACAGGAAGAGGAGGCATGCCTAGCCGGTTGCTGGCGACCGAGGCCGGTTAAAGGAGTACCCAAGCCAATGGGACGGAGGCGAGCAGCGATCACCAGCAAAAGGCTCGCCCTCCACCTGGGAAGTCCTGCACGCGCGCGCTGCCCACCTCCTCCCCCCCAGCCACCCAGCCAGCAGCCAGGGGCTCCCCGCTATGGCGCCACCCCCCCCCCCCGACGAGCGCCCAGTCTGACGGCAAGCTGGCTGGGTGGGTGGGTCGGCACCCCCCCCTGCCAGCCCGCCGCCAGAAGTTCGAAAAAGGTAAAGATCGCGGCTCGACTGCGGGGGTTAGCTGGGATCCCGAGGGTTTTCCCCATCGTCGCCTAACCCCCGCAGAGCTGCCCACGCGCACGCCCGAGGATTCGAAAGGGTATTCCTACCCTTTTGAATCCTCGGGCGTGCACGCGGACGGCTCTGCGGGGATTAGGCGAGGATGGGGGGAACCCTCGGGATCCCAGCTAACCCCCGCAGTCGAGCCGCGATCTTTACCTTTTTCGAACTTCTGGCGGCGGGCTGGCAGGGGGGGGGTGCCCACTATTCAGCAGGGGAGGGAGCGCCTTCTGCCTGGGGGGGGGCGAGCGGTGGGGGGGGGAGCGAGCGGGGGGGGGCGGGCGGCGATTTTCTTCTTCGCCCCAGGCGGCTCAACGCTGCGCGACGCCACTGGCGCATGCGCACTGAATTGGAGCCATTTTGGCTCAAATTAATTTTTTTTTTTTTTCTGCCGGTGAGGCGTCCGATCCGGACGCCTCAAAACCGATATTACCCTCCCGGAGACCCCTCCGGAAATCCTTATAACGGTTCTGTGGATCCGTTCAGAACCGGTAACATCCCATCACTGTATATGCCATCAACCATAAAAGGTGGACAATATACTGTGGTGCCTCGGTTTACTTGTTATATTGTATGTATCTTATGTTTTCTATTGTAACATTGTTAGCCGCTCTGGGTTGCTTCGGCAAGGAGAGCGGCATATAAATTTGACTATAATAATAATAATAATAATAATAATAATAATAATAATAATAATAATAATAATAATAATAATAATAATAATAATAATAATAAAGAGCATAATGCGTTCTACAGGATTGCTCTTTAAGCGAGTTTGCTCTTTAAGCGAAACACCATTCTAAATGACCAATTGTGGGGGTACTTATTTGTTAAGCGAGTTTTTGGTTGGTTTTATTTGTTAAGCGAAGCGAACATTCAGAGAAAATTCTGCTCCTTAAGCGAGTTACTCTGTAAGTGAAACGCTCTTTATGTGAGGTTTGACTGTAATTACTTTTCTTATATCTCATTAAAAGTGAGTAAATTTTAACAAGCATCTTCTTACTTGATGTCAATTTAATGACAAGTGAATCACTTCTTTTTTTTTGGGGGGGGGGGAGTGACATATCCAAGCTGTCAGACAGTTTTAACTTTGAACCAATTTTTTTTCTCCTGATTGTAAACCGCCCTAAGTCACCACGGCGAGTGGGCGGTGATATAAATTTAAATAAAATAAATAAATAAATAAATAAATAAATAAATAAATAAATAAATAAATAAAACCAAATGAAATGAATTGTTTTTGCAGAGTTTTGAAGTTTTGCTGGCATGGAGGGGTGAGGCACTCCAGCCCCATCCAATTATATTGATTTAAGTGGACCGCTCCCTTCAACTCAAACATTTTCTCCCATTTGTTTCTGCTTCCCTTTGTTTATTTTTTTCTTTTGAAAATCTGGTATTAACTACATTTATTAGTTCCAGTCAAATTAATTCAATGAATAAATGGGATTTGTTCAGCTAGCATGTATGTACAGTTCCCTGGTCATTCCCTGTTGTGTTCGGGGTTGAAACTTATAACAACAACTTGTTGAACAGAGGGTAGACATCTGAGTCCAACATTGTTCAAAGGAGCATAAACAGAATCTAGATAAGTGAGCCAAGAATCAAGTTTTCACTTAACTAACCAGGTAATATAACAACTTCAAACCTGAAAAAGAAATTACCTTTAGTGCCCCAATTTTAAAGCCATTCACATACAAAAATTAGACACAGTCCTCCTCAATGCTCGGGAATTTGCTGAGACTTCAAGTGGTATTCTGAGGCCTGGCAATGCTACACTTACCTACGGGTGTGAATACAGTAGCAGCTGAAAGCAAGCTAGGGTGGGCTGCTTTAGAACAGTAGGACCGGATTAGAAACAATCTAATTATGCCTGACCATTCCCATGAAAATAGCTTCTACTCAACCGCTCCAAAGTCAATATTGTGAAGTGGCTTAGAAGAAAGCCACTTCCTGAGATTGGCAAACTAATTACTTCCCCTGCTTCAAACTATCACTGAAGTCACTGGCAAACTAATTACTTCCCTTGCCTCAAACTATCATTAAAGTCACTGTTGTCGATTTAAATACAAAGGGATTCTTGACTGGTGAGGCAAAGAAATGCTGCTTTTTTTTTGTTTCTATCTGACATAGTGCATTAATGTTAGTCATAAGCAGTCAAAAACATTTTTTCTACATCCCCTGCGCTATGCCAAGTGGGGGAAGTGATTAATTTCTCAATATCTAGAAGTGGCTTGCTTATTAAGCTATTTCACAATATTGGCCAATTCCAAATGAAATGCTTGCTTTGAATGGGTTGTGATCACACATGCTGGAATTGATTCAAACTGATGCGATCCTACTCACATCAGAAAAGTAGAAGCTCCTTCAGGCAATCAGGAAGACCTATTCTGGGAGCAGGATGGCACATTCTAGCCACATTGATCACCACATTGCTTACAGTGCTCCATGTAGTCAACCTCTAGGTCTTCTTGATTCAATTGAACCATTCTCCTTTGGACTAACAGTTTAATTGAGGCCACTCTCTGAAACATTGTCATGCAATTTTCTTTTTTAAATTTTGTTAGGCCTTTTAAATGCTATCCTGCTATTTTTATTTTTAAAGCAAGAATTCCTCTGGTGTAAGAGCTGTTACCATTTTAGAGTCATATGTTAAGCTGGATGTCCCCCCTCATGCTAGACAAACAAAAGTGAATGTGAGTATGTCTAGTGGAAGGTGCTTTATGCATGAATTTAGAACTAGCTCTTTCATATGCTGCAAGTAGTTTGTAGTTCTGCTGGAGAATATCATATACGGGGATTCTCAACCTGTGGCCCATGGGCTGGATACAGCCTGCGGTGCCATTTCATCTGGCCCTCCACTGCCTCCACCACACCTGGAAGTGCCATGTGGTGGGAAAAGGGCAAAATGGCTGTCCGACCCCTGAAGCTATCTGAGGGAGTGTGACCTGTCCCCCATCTTAAAAAACATGAGAACGCCTGCTCTAATATAATATGCAAGGGGGCATGTAGTTTGTAAAGGTTTGTTTGCTTCCTGTTCAAGTTATCAAAAGAATTCCAGTGTGGCAGTTATGGTTGTTGTTTAGCCACCTTTTAAACAGAATGATATGTTGAGACCACCAGCAGGCTCTGTCTTGAACTTTGATCCATCCTAGCCTTCTAAACTGCAAAGAACTGGAGTTAAAAGGCTTACTTAAATTGTTTCCAGAAACCCAATTTACACAGAAAATCAGTCATCTCATATGTTCTTATATGGAACTCTTAGGTGTTGTAGCTGGCAGGCAATGGCAGTTGGTTGTGAAAAGCTTAAGTCAACTTTCCTTTATCTTGGGAAAGGTTCCAGATGTCCTTTTGTTTTGTTTTCCTCAATCCAGCTTTCAATTGATTGTTTCTGCCTTCTCAAAATCTTTTTTTTTACAGTGAGGTTTTTGCACTTTTTCCATGTGAAACAGGAAGCAACTTTATGTGAACAGATTTTCAGCTAGTTTTACATTAGATGCCACCCCATCTTTTCCCTTTCTTACCTCTTATGCAGGTATATGTTTCTTATTCATCTTTTTTGCTCCCATGCTAGATTGTCTGGACAGGATGTTTAAGGGCAAAGAAATTGAGTTGAACTGGTAGATTTGCAATTGAATCCAACACTGAAATGTGAAAGATAAAAATAATCCAAAGAAAAGAATCTATACTTCAATGTCTGAATAAAAATTTGAATTATAAAATATTAAATTTGTATTCCTTTTGGAATCAAAATGTAAATCCAGGCATTAGCATATCCTTTATATTTCTAGATATGTGTATGTGCAATCTTATAGAACAATGTTTGAGATTGAGCATGAATGGGTATTTTGAAAGAGAGAAAACAATGTCAAAATGTCTCAATACAAAGCTATATGCTTGATGGCTATTATTCTCCCACATGTCTATGGAGTAGAATATGAAATAGAATACAGTCTTTGGTTTTAATAGCTGTGCAATTAAAAAAGAATGTGCCCTGGGAAGCATGGTAAGGGTAATGCTAAGAAATCTATCATCAGTGGCACTTAATCATGTTTGGGAGACTTGAACCACTGTACAGGATAGGTCCCACTTCTTTGTTTGTTGATACTGTATAATCATTTTGACAGTGGAAGGCATATTGAGAAAAATGTCACAAAAGACGTTCTAGTGGGAAAACCTAAATGGAGACCATTTGTAGCTTTAATTCAAAATTCTGTTAGTATAACACAAAGATATATTAGATAACCTGAAGCTTCCTAAACACTTAGGTTCTGTTTCAACCAGCCATTTTTATGATGATATGTCCAAGGGTGTACCAGAAACAGCAGCTTCAATCACTACCTTTCTCTGGGTATTATCTCACAACACTCATTCATTCTGTTTTTCAAACTTATTACTTCATCTTTCAGAAAAGGATCACTGAAGGAACCTTATTTTCATAGATAAAGCAGAGCATTTTAAAATCAATTTTGGCATCTAAAACTGCTTTTGTAACAGTTTTCTTTCATTTAGAATTGTAGGCTAACCCATTGTCGTCAATGTATGAAAGATTTTAACATGTATTATTTGGGATCTTTCTATTAAACTATGGCAGAAAACTGAATTGTTAGTCCCAATGGGAATAGACTCATTAAAGCAGTGGGCCTAGTATGTTGACTTACCAAAGCCCTGTAGATTCAGTGGCTCTGTTCTAGTTGGGATTGATAACTGGATTAAGCCACAGAAATCAATGAACTTTAATTTTCTTTGGGACTAATTAAATCCCATTCATGTGGATTTGTTATTTATTTTATAGGGACAAACAGGAACGTTAGTCCATACTATGTAGCGTTTCTCGATTACAACCCTTAAGTGTACATTAGAACCTGCTGCTCACTAAACACAAAATAAAAGAAAACATCCTTTGTGGAACAAGACAAAAATGTTGTAGAATTAATTTGAAAAATCAACACAGAAATTATGAAGCACAAAAACATGGATAATTAAGATTTCAAAGATCTCTATCATTCATGAAAATGTGCATCTTCTAGGGTAAAACAAAGAAAGAATGAAGTGAAAGTGCAACAGCACAGGTTATATGTGGCTTGCTCAATTAGTGCTAATAGAAGTAATGAACATACAGCTGCTATATGTATGAGGCACAAAAAGCAAATGAATAAAAATCTGGCACAAATATCTAGAAATACAGAATTCCTCTTGGACACCTGTTCATTGAGCAGGTAGCTGTCAATTTTCATCTACACTTTATGTATAAACAATCTCTAACTTCTCTTTTGAAGGAAAGAATGAATCAGAACTGTTCTATGAAAACTTTTGTGGAAACTTTTGGAGAAGCTGTTTATATAGACATTTTGTTTTATTGAAACCTTTCAAATTAAGTTGAATCCTTGGTTGACCAGTGCAAAGGAATAAAAATAATGTATTAGTTTTGTCTATTTTTGTTGTGTCTTTTTGGATTTCCCCCATAGACTCAAGCAATGGCTGAAATTGAGATAATACAGTTATAGCGTGTAAAAGTTGATTCATCACCCAGTAACATTAATCTTTATTTTAACTGAATTTAAAACCCCACTGTCAAGTTCCAAGGTTCCTAGGCATCTATTTCACCCTTGGGAAGCCTTTGGGAGCATTGGGATTAAGAGGAGGAGCTTCAATATTGGGAAAATCACTGCATTACATGTCAAAATCTCTGTTTCTATAGTTGGACTCCTGTTGCTCAACTTTGTGTACAAAAAAAATGATGACATCATCAGCCTCAGACATTAATATTTAATTTGAAGTCCCTCCTCTCCCATTCTGAGGCTCATTAGGGATCCCTCTGGACTTGGGAAATGTTTGGAATCCTTGAGAAGGCTGGGGTTCATGAATGCCTGAAACTAACTACTATTGGAATCAGGATCATCAGCAGAGATGTTCAGGCATTGCAAGATCACCCTCCCATCCTGAGGATGTCAAAGGCTTCTCTAGAATGAAAATCATAGGGAACCTCAGAACATGGGGATGGGAATGGAAACTTTATAGATTAATGTACGTGGCTCATGGCATCATCAACCTTTATACATGTGTAACTGCCTGACAGAATTCCTGCAAATGGGCAAAAATATAATGATCAAAATAGCATAAACACCAGAAGAATGAGGAGGAAAGTCTTATTGTGATATCTTCCATCAAATTTGAGCATTTGAAAACCAATCTCAGGTTGAGTCTATTAGGATCTCTAACTGGTCCATTGTGAAAGAAAATGCCACAATTCTCTTCTGAAGCTTCAGTTTCCTAACCATGAAAGAGGAAGTGTTAGTTTTGGGTTCATTAGTGTTGTCAGCATCTCATGTTGGGCAAGACATTCATTGTTGGTAAAGACACTAAATTCAAGGGGGAAATAGGCTAAAGAGGAAGAGGAAGGAATCATGTGTGAAAGATGTTTTGAGTTAGCTTAGGAGATAATTGTAAAAATTATAAAATGAATGTAAAATATGGTAGTGGGGGATGTTTAGTCTGAGATCTAGGCCTACTACATATTTAACAATCATAGGGCTATTAGAAGGTCTGTTGTGGATCAGACCAAGGGTCTATCTAGTTCTGTGTTCTTTTCTCATAGTGGCCAACCTGATGTCTCTGTGAAGCAGGACATGAATGGTACAGTGTTCCATAGCAAGTGGCATGAAAAGACATGCTGTCACTGGTCGTGGAGGTAAAGTATAGCGATCAAGACTGGTAGTCATCAATAACTTTCTCTTCCATCACTTTGTGGACTCCATTTTCCTACTTAGATTCTTTGTCTAAACCAAATTGGTGGCTGTCACTACAGCTTGAGTTCTGTAATTTATCTATGTGTGTCTGTCAAGTATACTCCCTTTGATCTGTCCTAAATATCCCACCATTGTGCTTCTTTGGATGATCCTGGCCTCTACTGTTAAGAGTAAGTAACTAAAATAGTTAATAACAGTGTAATCAGAAGTTTATTAGCCATTTGTCATTCTGAAAACCTTTTTTTTAACCTTCTCCTTTCACTCTCACTTGGCCTTCACTCTTTCCACCATGTACTACATGTATATAATCCTATGGCATTCCTTTTGCATGACTAAGTGAATTGTAACCCATGAAAGCCTACACTGAAATAAATCAGTTAGTCTTGAAAGTGCCATAAGTACCGGTATTTTGTTTCTCTTTCGCTATGTATGCAAGGATTAAAGAGAGATCCTATTTACCTATTCATTATCCCCCCTAAATGAAACATTCTGATACATTGTAAACTTTTCTCCTAGAGTAGGTAGTTCCTCCGGCTCCTTGATAATTTCTGTTTTCTTTTTCTGCACTTCTCTAATTCTGCAACATCTTTTTTGTAAGCATGCAGGAATCTGAGTAATGTATCTCAGCCTTGACTTCCAAATGAGGCACATTCATATACTCCACTTGTTTTACTTTATCTTTAGTGTTATTTTTTTTGTATCACACATTTTATTTACTACTACATTTTAGTACTCCCAGTGCCATCTGTATTTTTATTTAGTAGCTATTCTTTTATGCCACCATAAAAATCAGGAGTACTATTTTTAAAATTTCAGTGTGTGGGCTGATCATCATAAGTTTATTGTTATGTTGGTTTTTCATAGAGATATCTTTTATGCCATGGGATACTTACAATCCAGGTTTAGATTAGGCAAATTCCAGTAATGCAGTCCTTATTAGCAAGATTTTACTAAGAGCAAATGGTCCAGATAAGGGCAGTTACAGGCTAAGGATAGTCTGATGGTCACGCTAGCAAAGTGCTACTAAGCAGGTAAAACTAGTGACTGTGATCCAGAGAAGAACAATCGGGGCAGGCTAGGGTTCCAACAAGTAGAATCCAGTCTAGAATGCAAATGGGATAGTCCAAAACAGGACCAAACATGTTCCGGCTATTGAAATGTATCATGGCAAGATTCAGGAATTCAGGAGCAGTTGAACAAGATACAGAACAGGATGAACATGTTCTCAGCAGTTCCTGAAGCCTAGGCTTTTGTAGTTGAGTTGCCAGGGTTCCACTTTAAGAGTTGGAGACACTTTAGCCTATCCCCAAAGAGCCTTACCAATTTAGCTTACATTTCTGAGCTATGGTCTTCTTTTAGGCATGGAAGACTCCCAAATACTGGCTGACAGTATTTGGGAGTCTTGGAGCCTGCCTGTCAGGCCGACAGTCTTGTAGTGGTGCAAAGAGAAGGGAAACAAGGAAGACAGGGCAGGGACAGTGTATGGAGGCTACAGCAGAAAAGAAAAAAGAACAGGCAATAGAGATGAAAGTCACAGGTGACAGATCATATTTTACTTTCATCAGCCAGAACAAGGAGAAAGCCAGTGGAGTCAGCCAAAGGTCAGGGTGAATAGGATGTTTATCATCTGAAAATCCAACAAATATAGGGAACTGAAAGCAAACTTGGCAAAGTCTGTGTTATTCTCAGAGATTATCAAGATAACTTTTGAGGCAAAAATACATCAATAAGTAATTTACAAGCTACACCTACTCTGGAAACACTTTCTTTGGAGCCTTGCACATCTCTTTAGCTGGACCCTGATGTTGTGTAACATCTTTCTCTGGGGCTTGTGGAGATCTCTGTTTTGGGCCCTGCTATCAAATACCCTTCATCTGAGTGTGTATGTGTGTGGATCCCATGCCTTCAGTCTAGAGCAGTGGGGGACTTCAATTTCCAGAAACCTAAGTCAGTACATTGGCTGATCAGTGCTTTGGGGAACTTAGGCTTCTGGGAATTGAAGTCCGAAAACCAAAGGTTGGGAAACATGGATATATAGGTTTCAGGCTTTGCTGCAACTTCTAGTGCATGGGTTCCCAACCTAAGGCCCATGGGCCAGATCTGGCCATGGTGCCATTTCATATGCCCCCTCCAAGGACATTCAAGAAACAAAATGACAATCCACTTGAACCTGTTGGGACAAAGTGGCCACCTCTATCATGCAGGTAAAATGGCTGTCTGGCCCTCAAAGCTGACCGAGAGAGCATGATCCGGCCCCCAGATTGGGAACCCATGCTCTAGTGGTTCCCGAAGGAGAACAAGTTCCAGAAGGCTCCATTTGGAGACCAAAGTTCATTCACAGATAAGGATTTTATCAGATGGGGCATGTCATCTTTGAACTCATCCTCCGATGAGGATTCATATAGGTATAGCATGACACTGATCCTAGAGCAGAGTCCCAGTTTGAAGAGTGCAGTGTCCTTTGTCACAACATCTGGGGTCCAAAGCCCATGGAGAAGACATTCTGTCCAGGGATCAGACACAGTGCAATTATCCTCTTCCTCACTGAAGGAACCCTCCAAGTAGCATGGTATTTGCAATGTTTATGGGGGGGGGGGGCATGGAGTGAAAGCAGCAATAAATAGCAAAGTTTAGAAATCAGCCTATCCGAACAGTTCAATCATAATTATATTATTTAAAAAATAGTAAAAATGTACAATCAACATAATAAACATGATTATTCCTGTCTAGAACACAACAGACATCTTTTGCAACAGCTAATCAAAAGCTAATTATAATAGAACAGCAACATATGGAAATAACGGATGTCAACATTTAAAAGATATTAAAACATAACATCTATTTTGAATTAATAATTCAATGACTAATGCATTTTTTAAAAAAAAATCATAAGAAAGTAACAATTTGTTTGGATTTAAGAGGAATTTCTACATTAGCTTCAATTTTTATTTTAAACAAAATTTCAGTATTGTTTATCTTATAACTTATAGCTCATGTTCTGTCTCCATTTCTTGAACTTTAGTTTTTTCAGACTTTCATCATGTTAAGAAGGAGTTAAAGTGAGGTCCCTTCTCTTTAGTTTACTCTCTTAAATTCTATTCATTAGTTTCCCATCATTATTTCGAAGAGTATTTCAATATGAACCTTTAATTTTGAGCTTAGTTTGGTCCTGATGTATATTAGTATTATGTCTCAGAAGTTAGTGCAGCAGCGTACTCACTCAGGTTCAAAGGCATAGGAGCTTAGAAATAGAAAAGACTTTTGGTGGTTATAAGGTAGTCACAACTAGAGATTTGATCCACTGAGGGCCTCATCAGACAGATTTAAGAATAATCAAAAAGAGAGAAAAATAACTTATATGAAAGGCTAATATAGCTAGCACTCTTTGAATTATAGTGATGGATAATAGATATAGAAAATAAACATGAGGTAGAAGGTAGCTTATAGTAGTGCCCTTCTGCTGCAGTGGTTCTCAAGATATCAGATAATATTCTGAGCAAAGTTCTTTGGACACCAACATCCTTTGGTTCCCAAGGGAAAAGCCAGGGAGGGCTAGTTATTGATAAAACTGTTCTCCTATCATTTCTAGAATCAGCAGAACAAACAAAACAAGCAAGCCAGAGAGAAAGCAACTCTCTTTTCTCCACTGGAAGAAAGGAGAAAAGCCTGGTGAATAGCCTAGCATGAAATGTGCAAAGTATATCTCTGGAATGAATGAAGAATTGAAAAATTCATCATGTTTTGGTCCTTATTTTAGCAGAGGTCTGCTTATTTTCCCAGTTGAATTCCTTACTTGTCCTTTTTGGGAAACCCATAGTCTCCATAAGACTCTCTTCTAACACCAATCTTTGAATAGATCATTTACCCTATCAGTTTTTTTCATTGCCCACCATTCACATTTGTACATAGCAACCAGGAATAATAGAATCTGAATTATGTTGATCTAGGTCCCTAGAAACATATTCTTCCCCTGAAAAATAATTTCTGGTTCTTTCATTGGGAGCCTTTCGCAGTCTCAGTTCAGTCTCCTTTTTATTTCTTGGCTGCAGTTTCCACTTTGATTACAGATTAAACCAAAGTATGGGAAATCTTTAACCATTTTTATTTTTTGGTTGTCACCACTGGTGTTATGCAGTTCTTCTAGATTAAGTACATTTCTCTTCTTAATGGTAAACTGTTATTCTGCTTTTGCACATTCTTATTTCAATTATTTCATTTACTTCTTTAAGCTACATCAGTAGTAATTTAAGACAGCAGTATAGGTTGCCTCCCATATCCATGAGGTAGAATCTAAGGCAGGGGTGGCCAACCTTTTTTTTTTTTTTTTTGCCTAGGGCCTGACCACACCCCTGGACAGCTGAGCCGGCCAGACCACATCCCCAGGAAGCAGAAGAGGGTTGCATTTATGGTTGTTGTAAATGCACCCACTTCCAAGTTTATGACAGCCATGGGCTCGTTTATGCTTGTGTGGGCACAGTTTATGGCTGGCATATACGTGCCCGCTTCCACTTCTGGGTGCAGCAGTGGGGGGCCTATGAAATAGTGCCGCAGGCCAGGTCCAGCCCATGGGCATTAGATTAGGAATCCCTGCTCTAAGGCATTCTGTAGATACGTGAAACTGAAGAAAACAATGAGCCCTATATTTAAGCACCTGTACTTGTGTTTTACAAAGGGGGGGGGGGTCAAATGCCTCTGCTGTTCTACAAGGATGCTAACAAATAGTCTGCCTCTGTTCCTTCTAAACCAGTGTTTCCCAACATCGGGGCCAGCCCCACAGTGGGACTTTGATTCCCAGAAGCCTAAGTCAATACATTGGTTGATCAGTGCTTTGGGGAATTGACTTATGCTTCTGGGAATTGAAGTCCCAAAAACAAAGGTTGGGGAACACTATTCTAAACATTATTTGATAGAGAATGGCCTCTAATGGCCAGTTCTGGTAATACACCACAAAATACATACATTATATATATTTCAGGGTTTTTTTTAAAAAATTAGACCTGAGGATAACTGAAATTGCAGAAACAGAACCTGTGGATATGGAGTTGGGGACAATCTGCATTGTCTACTAGCATTATTGTGTCATTTGCATATTTTAAATTTTTTATGTCTCTTCTGTCAATTTTTTTCTTCTCCTTTAAATGAATACAATCCAACTTTTTCATATGCTATATTCTGCTGTGGGAAAGAGTAATTGAATGCTGGCAGCTTAACACACTCTTCTAATACATAATTGATCAGTACAGAATTATATATCACTTCAGTTCCTCAACACAGATGGACTTGGTTCCTCATTAAATGTAGGGATAGTGCTATTCCATTTCTTCTAGCATCTTTGCCTCTTCTAGCACATGATATACATGGGAGTGTGTTTCAGAAACATTCAAAACCTGCAAGTGGTTTGGAAGTTGACTGAATAAACGAATTCCTTTATTGTTGCTTTATTTCAATAATTTCATTTTCTTCTTTGACTATACAGTGACAATCAGCACTACAGTTAAATCTTGCACAGAAATATATGCACTGGGAGAGTGTCAACGAGAGAACATAATGCTAATAGGTTTTTTAAAAAGACAAGCACCAAGTTAAAATACTCACAGCTTTGAGAAAATGAAGTTAACACATTTTAATTAACCATCTATGTCTTAATAAAAATATTATCAACTTTTGGGCAGCTCCTGCAATTCCCACTACTCTGTCTGTTACATGTTTATTAACATCAGGCAACATATAAATGGTGCCATCCAATTGTTTAAAAATACCACAATCTTCGAGGAGGCTCTTTCTGTGTTGCACCATTTCACTCCATAATAATTACATTTATTTAATTTTTGAAGAAGAGCATCAGAACGTTCCAGAACATCAGCTTCTTCCTTCAGAAACTCCTCCTTCCAAGCTAACAGTGCAAGGCTGTCTTACTTTATGCTTTTGAAACCCATCTGCTCCTGTTCTGAGCTTGGTGGAGATGTGAGGGTAAATTCTCACTTTTAAATCACAATTGATGCTCCTACCTCAACTATTTGTATAAACAAGCACTGGTGATCACTTTCATGTCTTCCCCTATTGAGAAATTCCTGAACTTTGGGATTCCCATGGATGACAACAGGATATAATCAACCACACCTCCCCTTCTGGATCACCGTTCCCCAAGCCATAATAAATTATGTTCATTACAAATTAGCAAATTATACTTAAGCTACTAGTGCATGAGGGGACTGCAGTGGCTCAAGTGGCTAAGACGCTGACTGGGAGGCGGAAGGTCAGCAGTTTGATTCCCGAGTACTGCAGGACGGAATGAGCTCCCCTTTTTGTCCCAGCTCCTGCCAACCTAGCAGTTTGAAAGCAAGAAATTGAAAGTAGATAAATAGGGACCACTTTGGTGGGAAGGTAGCAGCATTCCGTGCGCTCCTGTGTCTAGTCATGCCTGCCACATGACCACAGAAACATCTGCAGAAGCAGACAATGCTGGCTCTTCGGCTTTGAAACAGAGATGACCACTGACCCCTAGAGTCGGATACAACTGGCTTTCGAGCAAGGGAAACCTTTACCTTTACTAGTGGATGATCTATCAAAACCCTAATTTGGGCAAGAGATTTGTACAGATCATATTATTCCCTCTACTTATTCTGTAGCAGAGATGTTTTTCATTACTTACTATTATCTAATGTTGCATAGATGATAATAAAGCATGGGGCCTTTTCCATTCCCCTGAATTTAGGAATCCCCCCACCCCTGATTGCTTCATTGAGTCATTCTATGATGTTAACATTTCCAATATCAATTGAAATCAATGTTGTTCACTGAGACACCAAGAGAATCTTATCAGGGCAAGATTTTCTATCTTTGCTGCTGGTCATAGGATTTTTTTTTAAAGTTTTGTTTTGTCTGCATGTGTTTTTTAAAAATAGGAGTTTTTTTATACTCTTGGTTTACACTATAATTTTAGCCACTTTCATTTGCATGGCAGAGCAGAGAAAGTAAATTAACACACAATTGACTGATAGTAAGCTATTTGGAAGCAGAAGAACTCAGCATAATCAAAACAATAATTGATGTTTTAGGGCTAAAATTGTTAATATTGTTTAAATCAATCAAGGTAGGGGGTGTGATGATAGTAGGAATTCTGTTTCTTCATACCCTTTTCAGTACAGTAAAACCTCATATAACCCTAAAACCTGGTTCCACAAGTCTTGGTGTTATATGATTTTTAGTATTATCTGATGCATGTTAAAATCCTATGGGATCCATAGAGATACATTGTAACCACACAGGCTTTAGCGGTTGTTATCTGAAGCATCCCATAGGATCTTAATGTTATCTGATGCAATTCTTCCCCCCAGATTCCTTAATGTTATGCGATTTTAGTGTTATTCGATACTAATGTTATATGAGGTATTACTGTACTTTGTGTTTTGTATATATCTGCTTGAGAAAGCAAAATACAGTAAAACCTTGCATAAAGAGCACCTCGCTTAGAAACTAACTCACTTAAAGAGCAGAATTATCTCTGAATGGTCTCCTCACTTAAAAACTAAAATCAACCAAAAATTCACAACAACTAAATTGGGGTTCGCAACCCCCCCTCCAGAAGTCACAATTGGTCACTTACAATGGTGTTTTGCGTAAAGAGTAAATTTGCTTAAAGAACAATATCGTGGAATGTATTATGTTCTTTAAGAGAGATACCACTGTAATAATAACATAAGTACTAGTTAAGGATTGTAAATTACTTGCTTACAGGACTGATTCTACTGCTAGGTCATTTCATATTTCCTTCTGCTGTTCAATAGCAATTACTTTTAACAAGGCAGTAAAATGTATAGCTCCATCATCCCATGGAAATATTTCTTGCTTTCCTGCTATTGTATTTTTTTGGAATAATTGTTATTGTGTATCATCAAGTCACATCCAATTTAACAGTTACTCTAAAGTTTTTTTAAGGTATGTGAGGTGTTTTTGAAGCAGTTTTACCAGTTCTTCCTCTCCAGAGGGTTTATATGGCCAAGTGAGTCAACCCCAGGTTGTCTATGTCCTACTTTGTCATTTGATCCACTGGATTATGCTATTACCCTACTTGGCATAATACTGTATAGCATTAAGCTATATAAAAATTTCAACACCTTGCAGTATTTTCAGCCAATAAATGAAGATGTCCCAGCAATTCCCTATATAATGGAGTGACTACATTTGGCCATTTAGTCTGCAGTTTGTTTTAGATTTGGCACAGATTAAACTAAATTAAAAACTGGCAACTAAGCAGTGTAATATTAAACACAAATAAGAATCTTTTGGATTAGCCAGCAAGGTGCTTAATTTTAATCCACTTTGACTGGCATATATTTTCTCTGCTTTCAACCCTGTGTGATTGTGTGAGCTGATGCAGTGGTACACTTGCAGGAGTGTCACCACCCCTCAGTGAAGCAAGTGCCATTTCCAAACAATCCTTGTCTGTTTTTTAAAGCTTTCTAAAATTAATGCTGATTGACATTTTTATTTATTTTATTTTATTTTATTTACCCCCTCCTTGTATACCTCCCTCCTTTCCAGGGCAACTCAGGGCAGTTAACATCTCATATAAAACATTGTCACCAATATGCATCCAAAATTCTAAAAGATTTAAACTAAACAAGTTAAAATTAAAAAAAATTAAAGCTAACTCTTAAAATTACTTTAAAAGGGGGTTGAGGGAGAGAGGGAACTCACACTATCCAGCGGGCTGGGGTCGTGGTGCAACCCATACCCCATACCTCCCCTGCCAACCATGTTTTTAAGTTCTTCCTAAAAGGCAGTAACTCTGTCTGGAGGCGCAGCGCCATTGGCAGGAGTTTCCATGGAGCGGACACAGAGAAGGCCCTCCTTCTGGTACCAGAGAGGTGTGCCTCTCTGGCCGATGGAACAACTAGAGAGCCTCTCCAGTCCGCTCTGGTGGGACAGACAGATGTTCTTGGGGTAAGTGCTATATGACCTCAGAAAAATGAAAAAGAGGCAACGGAAAGAAATAGCCCCATCTGGATACCTGCCATGATTTTATCTACAGAATCTAGGAGGGATCCAATCTGAAAAAGTTCACATTAAACCAGAGTTTTGGCATTGGGCATTCATACCCTAAATTGATAATTCTGGGGAAAGTTTAGCCTGTTTCTGCAAAAGATTAAGAGATCAGAGTATTCATTGCAGCTTGGAAGGGTGTTGTGTGGTGTGTGTGTGAGAGAGAGAGAGAACAATATGCAATAAACAGCAGGCAGGGCAGTCTCAAATTCAATTCTAAATAATCTCCAGTGCTTTTTATTAGTAGAGTGGGGAAAGCATGTGGTTGGGGGCAGGTTATAGAACAGAGGTAGTGGATTGGGACACTCGCAGGTTGAAATAAATAAATGTGGGTTAGAGGAGTAGAGCTAGAATGTTTCAGGCAGTGGGATGGAAATAGTGTGCAGTATTAGGGCAATTTCTTGTATAAAACTGTTGTGTGTGCTCCAAAGGAAAAGGAAGCCTTCCTGTGATTTGAACTGTGTGATGAATAGTCGTAAATGGAGGTGGGGTGGAACTGGGTAAAGCAAACACATTTGAGTACTATTGTTTCCTCTGTTACCTTGGATCTGTCATTGGGAGATTTGTTGTCCAAGCACATGTTCTTCCAGTATTAAACTAAATTCTTCATCCTAAGCCTTGTTATTATTATTAGCAGAGCTTGTCAACTGAAAAGTAAGGCCTCTTGAATCCCTTTGGGTTTACTCAAGGGATGACTGCCAGCCTAGTAGTTTTAAAGCTGCAATCCTGTATATTCATGTAGTAAACCTTCATTCAGTACAGTGTTCACAAGGATTTGCCTTTGAAAAAAAACATGCATGGGATTATCCTGGAAGGGAGGGGGAAAGTAATATCTGCAATGCTGTTTTTCCAAAGCTGCTTCAATACTAGCACATGTTTGGCTTGCAATTAAAATTTCTGCACAGGTTAAAAGAGATGGAAGGTGTGAGTTAAACTAAGTTTGCAGCCACCAACAATTTTTGCAAACAATGATAACCATTATATTGTGTTGGTGAAAATAGTTAAGCCTACAGTGCAGCTGAACTCAACAGGCACCTTACTCTGCAAGTACTATGTGTGTGGTTTAGTGGGTAGAACTTGAGAAATTCAGTATTCTAGGGGAAGTATTGTTTGAGCTTACTTTCCTATGGAGCTGAGCATGCTGGAAATATGATAGTACTTGGGTGGGTTAAGGAAGATGGTGGAGGACAGAGGTGCCTGGCGGGCAATGGTCCATGGGGTCGCAAAGGGTCAGAATCGACTGTGCGACTGAACAACAATATTTGCTTTATTTACAGATATAAAAACACAACGCGGAAACATAGAGAATCAGTGTGAGGTAGCAAGCATGGCACTAAGGTTTAAGGACATCAGGGTGCTAGTCTTCCACAGGTCAAGAAACTTACTGGGCAATCTACAGGATGCACTTTAATAGACTCAAACTAAAGGAAGCCAAATATAGGCTGAATATCAGGAAAACGTCTTGACAGTTGTAGCCGTATGACAGTGGAAACAACTGCCTACTGGAAACAGTCAAGAGAGAATTGGCTGACCACCTGTCAGATCTGCTTTGATTTGGATTCCTACATTGAGCAGAGGGTTGGAGTTGATGGCCTGAAAGGCCCCTTCCAACCCAGTGATACTAAGATCTAGAGCAGGGGTCATCAACCTTTTTAAGTTGGCAGCCAAGTCATGCTCCTTCAGGCTGTCGTAAATGTGTCCACAGCTGTTGTAAATGTGATTCCGGGCGGTGGTTGGTGCCAGAGGCTGGATCCAACCTGAGGCCGTAGGTTGATAACCCCTGATCTATGGCCAGAAACATTTTTGTAACCCAACCTATGTCACAGATGTTTTATTTTTTTATTTTTTTGTAAAGTGGATAAAAGAACATCTTTTTATTTAGCTTTGGGCTTATGGAAACGACGAATGAGTTGTGCTATCTGTGTGAGTCAGAGGTGGAGAGACAAGGTTAGAGACTTGGACTGAAGCAGAAATAGCAGCAGCAGAGAAATAGGTTAGGTAAGTGAGGCAAATTAGGGAAAGCTCTCTTTCACCCTCTGGTGATTAACGTAACACCCTACTAGTTCCTGTGGCAAAATCCATCATTGGCTGAGGCGCAGAACTGTACTCATAAACAATGTGTAGAAAGCAATGGAACCATAGGGAGTAGGAGACTTGGGGAAGATGAAATACAAAAACCCATGTTTCTTTTATCTTTTGTATGCTTCCAGTGCTGAGCTGAGCTCTTCTAGAAAAGTAGGAGTTTGGTTAAGGCATGAGGAATAGATAGTTAATGGAAGTAGTTGCTTGTTGTACAGCTTGGGTTTAGGAACTGGTTTCAATTAATCATGGAAAAACAACAATCATTTTGGAAGGTCTATCAAAACCAGATTTTCAAGGAGCAGCGTGTACTCAGACATATATTCTACTTTGTTAAATGGTCTTATGCCTCAGTAAATGTGGCTAGAAATCCTTGACAGTGATGCAACATCAAAGCTCTTCTATGGATAGGTGGATGAGAGTCAATGACTGAAGCAAGGTTATTTAGAAGGCTTCTTAATTCCAGATCTAAGCTTGGTCCCCAGTGGTGGGCAGCAAAAAGATTCGCTACCACATTGTCGGTGGAGCCTATGTCATGGGTAGGGCCTATTTTAAGGGTGGGGCCTACATCATGGACAGAGCCTTCATCATGGGTGATCTAGTCATGCCTGCCTTATGGCCATGTATACATCTGCAAACACAGGCAGCACTAGCTCTTTGGCTGCAAATGGAAATGAGCACTGCACCCTAGAGTTGGATATGACTGGCTTTTGAGCAAGGGAGACCTTGGCAAGGGAGACCTTGAACCACTTGCAGGGACAAAACCTGATGGGGCAGGGCAGGGAAGTGGGCATGGCCACCCAATTTTGCTCCCCCCCTTCCCGAAGGCCACCCAATTTCACCACCCCCTTGACCAGAGGGCACCCAATTTTTTTAACCCTACCTTCCCGGGGGGGGGGGTGCGAACCTATTACTGCCCACCACTGTCGGTCCCCCTTACTCAGGTTGAGCAATGTAACTGGTACCCAATACTGGCTGTCAGTGTTCAGTATATAAACAAAGGCAAGTCTCAAATGTAGTGGTAGAGTTTTAACAGCTAGTTGAATAGTGCAATTTGCATATTAACTAAATTTCCAAACGTCCCATTCCCACCCAACACACTGTTCATCTTTATTGCAAACAGGCACAATATGTTCCTTTCCATACTCATGATAGTTGTTCTTGGGTTCAACTCGGGCAGGATTGGTAAATTTTGTTTCCCTTGTTAGAAAGACCATGGGATTAATAAACAAACATTTTTTAAAAAGTGAGTACAGTAATACCTCATATAACATTAGTATCGAATAACACTAAAATCGCATAACATTAAGGAATCTGGGGGGAAGAATTGCATCAGATAACATTAAGATCCTATGGGATGCTTCAGATAACAACCGCTAAAGCCTGTGTGGTTACAATGTATCTCTATGGATCCCATAGGATTTTAACATGCATCAGATAACACTAAAAATCATATAACACCAAGACTTGTGGAACCAGGTTTTAGTGTTATATGAGGTTTTACTGTAATTAAAATAAAAATCTTTTTTCCATCTCCAGTCACAGGTACTTTCCTTGAATGAGTAACAAAGGCAGACCTCTGTACTGGGAGACCGGCCCAGTGTGGTGGTGGTGGTGGTGGTGGTGGTGGTGATTGTGATGTGTTTTATAATTGTGGAACAGAATGAATAATTTGAGAGAAATTGAATAGGTTTTTTGCTTGTGTGTTTGTTTGTTTGTTTGTTTTTGAACGTTTCAATAACATGTGTCTGAATTAACTGACAGTGTGGTGGTATTGTTCCGAACAGCAGATGTAGTGTGGAATGATTGATCCCTCCGTTTAGGAAGCAGAATGTCTTTTGGAATCCAGATCAGATGAAAGGGCTTAATGATTGACAGCAATTTATGCCGCTTTTGTTTTTAATTCTTTGACTTCTGACACTTTAAGACAGGTCTTTATAAAAGAAAGATGCCGTATCCTAGGGATACTATTCTATTCAAAACCAGAAATCTGGAAGTAACAGTACACACTGACACCCAGACCTCAAATATATTAGGTTTTTATTTAAATGTGAGGTACAGAGGTTTGCGGGCATGCTGGTTCTGTTATTAAATCATTATGCACTAACCTTGAGGGTGGGAGAGAGAGGGAAGCTAGCAATCTAACCAGAATAAACATTCTTCACTCCCCATACAGCAAGGCTGTTATATTAAAAATTCTTCAAATAGATGACCCTGACAGGTGTTTTATCTGAACAAAGAAAACAATAAATAGTAATATAATCCCTGTGGATTTGGCATTAGGCTGTGTAGAAGAAAATACATAATTTCCTTTACTATTAGAAAGAGCATGAATTTAATTTTGCTATATTTATCCTTAAATGCAGTTAATCCTCATTCCCTATGACAGTGATGGCGAACCTATGGCACGCGTGCCAGAGGTGGCACCCGTAGACTCTCTGTGAGCACCCATGGAGTCACCCCAGCTCAGAGTTTGCCCTGCCCCTCTGCCCAGCATCCCAATGGGAGCTCTTCTTCCCTCCCCAAACACATATACCTGCATAATGTAATGGTCCAGGGGGTTGCAGGGGGTCAGAACCAACTGTGCGACTGAACAACAACAACAAAAAATGTAATTGTGTAAATTGTGGTACAAATTGCCACTACAGTAATACCTCGGATAACATTAAGACTTGGTTCCACAAGTCTTAACGTTATCCAATTTTTATCCTTATCCGATGCATGCTTCAGATAACGTTAAAATCCTATTCAGATGCATCAGATAATGTTATCTCCATAGAGATAAACAACACAGACTTCAAGGGAAAGTCAAGGAAACATGCTGGAACCTTTGTCTAAAGGGTAAATACTGTACATTATTATTATTATTATTATTATTATTATTATTATTATTATTATTATTATTATTATTATTATTATTATTATTATTATTATTATTATTATTATTATTATGCCACCCAATCACACGTGACACTCAGGGCAGCTCACAACAGTACAATACACAATAAAATTACAGTAAATTACTAAATGCAACACCAACATGCTCAAGTGGGGGCTGCTGGCGGATAACAACATGCAGTGTGGATGAGGAGAGATACAGAATTCAGCTCATTTACAGGTCTGCTGATTACTGCCAGAAGCAGTTGTTTATGTACCTTGGTAATGGGGCTGCAATGAATCAGTGGTTAAGAAGCTCGCCTTGTTAGCTGGAAAACCAGCAAGTCAGCAGTTCAAGACCTGGGTAATGCACAATGGAGTGAGCTCCCATCTCTGTCCTAGCTCCTTTACTATTAGACAGGTTTGGCAAGCTTTTGTAATGTGTGATTGTTATTGAGATCTTGCAACCTTGAGATAAAGAGAGCAGACAGCCCCCTCCCTTTCTCCCAAGAGAAACTGGTGAGTCACAGCCACACCTCAGGAAATTTGAGGCAAACATAAGCCTCAGAAATAGTTAGGTTATCTGATGCATCGGATAAGGTTAACATAATGGTTAACAAAATGTTATCCGATGCAAATGTTTGCCTCAAATTCCCCAACGTTATCCGATGCAAATGTTAGCCGATGCAAATGTTATCCGAGGTATCACTGTACACCTGATAACATTATGACTTGGTTCCACAAGTCATGACGTTATCCGATTTTTAGCGTTGTCCGATGCATGCATCAAACAACACTAAAAAAAAAAAGCCCTGACTTCAGAGACAAACCGCTTTAAAGGCAGGCAGGGAAAGAAAGAGACCTCCCTGCCTTTAAAGCCACCCCCCACACACACACACACACGAGCAGTGGTCTCTGTCACTGCAGTAGGGTCGGGGAAAAGCACCTGCCTTTCCCCGACATACTGCAGTCTCAAAGCCTCCTTTTCTCTTTATTTCCCTCCCTGTATTTAAACTACAGGGAAGGGGGAAAGAGAGAGAGGTGATTGGTTCTCTAGAGAACCAATCATTTCTCTCTTTCCCCCTTCCTGTAGTTTACATACAGTGAGGGAAAGAAAGACGGAAGGACTTCTCTCTCTCCCTGTAGTTTAAATACAGGCAGGAAAAAAAACGTGTCGCGTCCTTTAAAATTTCAAGTTTTCTTCCATCATCCATTTAGACTAGGGGTGGCCAAACTATGGCCTGGAGGCTAGCCCTGGCCTGCAACACTATTTCATGTGGTCTGCAACCACTCTTGCACTACTGGTGCATTTTATGACAGCCATAAAATGCACCCACACATGTGTAAATGCACCCAGAAGGTTATTTCCCACAATTCTGAGGAACAGCAGCAGGAAACAAGAAATGTGATATGTTAATGACAATTAAAATAAGATATAGATTAGTACATTGCACAAAAAAGGAAAGGATTTTCTTGATTGAACACTAGGATTTTTTTCAATTTCTCCTCAATTCTGTTATAGTAAAACTACTCCATGCAGAGAAATGTGTGTGTGCAGGTCACACACACACACACACACACACACACACACACACTCACTCACTCACTCACTCACTCACTCACTTCCCTTCCCCTTTAACAAAACCCATATCATTTCCATCCAACTTACAATAGGCATATACAGAATCCAACTAGAGAAGGTAGTTATTTAGGCCAGAGGAAAAATAATGGTATGTAAGTGATGGGTGAATGACCTATATTTAGTTTTAAGAATTTGTTAAACCTCTTCAACAGGAAGGATACTTGTTGGTTTGATATGACAGAAATGAGAATGTGAGTAGGGTTTTTTTTGTTTTTGTTTTTTAGAATGAGTACTCCTTTGGTTATAAACTACTGTATATACTTGAATGTAAGCCGGCCTGAATATAAGCCAAGATGCCTAATTTTCACATGAAAACAGAAGAAAATAGATCGACCCGAGTATAAGCTGATGGTGGAAAATGCAGCAGCTGCTAGTGAGTTTCAATAATCAAAATACATGAAAATATGGTAAAATTAATTAAATCGTTGGCATATCTCAATTCACCGTGGTCTTGGGACCCTTGTGTTCATTGACCCAAGTGTAAGCCATGTCCCTTTTTGGGGGCTCATTTTTTGGACTAAAAAAACTCAGCTTATATTCAGGTGTATACGGAAAAATGTTTTTATGAAATTAAAACAGGTCCTCTCCCACTCATTTAAGATTCAATATTGTGAAATAAAACCTTCATCAGGGGAAAAATGCATGTATCTAATCAAACCACTATTCGACTACCACTATTGTCTAAAATCAAGTTTTTACCCTTTGCCCGCAAAGCAGTCATAGAAGGGTAGGAGTGGGGGAAGAAAACAAATCTTTCTACCACCAACCAAACACTATTCATATAATTTATGAGCCAAAAAGATTAATGATTTATTACTAGGCTCATTAATCAAAAGAGACAGAGAGAACAGGAACGAGTGTGTGTTTTAAAGGACCAATTCCACTGTTCAAGTCAATTAGGCCCTGTAAAGCTATTACCCTGAGAAGAAGCTGCAATATTATCAGGGCTTCCCCGAGTGTATTCAGAGTATAAAATAAATGCTATTATTCAGGAGATACTGAATTGCTAAGCTTCTTAAATTTGTACAATTGGGAAGCTGCAGTACATTAAAATGCTGAAGCTCATTAAGACCCTTCTCCACAGTCTTTCAAATCATTGGCATTCGCAGCAGTATTTAGAACAATAAAGCACTGCCTACACCTAAGAAAAGAGTGACTTCTGTTCCTTCAGCTCTGCTTTAATGAATCACTGAGGCAGAACTTGTTCCCAACCTTTTCAGCCAACTTCTGTCTTTTAGAAACAAGTAAAGAATATCTAAAATGAAAACGCTAGTACCATGAGCGGAACGTACAAAACTAGCCAATGCTGCTGTACGGGAAGAGCCCCCAACAATTTAGTTAACATTGATCTCTTGGTTAGAGTGTGTAATTTAATTTTCTCTCTGCCAAAGTTGCAAAACAACCTGTTCTACTCATGCAGCCCTGAGAGGAATGCCCCACAAAGAGAAGTTGTTTCCTCAGCTGTCATCCTTTCAGTGTGAAGGAATCAGAAGCCTCGGTACTTGTTATTACTAATGTGAAGGGTACTCCAATGTGCTGTGTACTCTAAGTCAAAACTTTCTGTTATTTTGAAGCTGTGGGAATCACATGGGTAATTAAGGCTTCGTGTTTTGTGGGGATTTTTTAAAGCATGCAGCCATTTGGTCATTTTAAGATGAACAGAAAAGGAACAAAATTTCTAGTTATCATAAACTCATGCTTTCCTTCCCTCTGGTATTAGTAGTCTATGCATGACAAGACTGCTTCATGAAGGTTACCATGCGCCAGATTTCAAATTATGTTTGACGAAGAACAGCTGATATACTCTGCTTCACAAAATTTGTTCTGATTAGTGAGAATCCTGGTTGCCACATTCCCAGTCCATCTTCCAAAGCAGATATTAATCTTTTCCTTATGGCAGCTGAGTTCAGGCCAAAATTTCAAGGTACTCCACAGGCCTCTTTTCCTTCTGCTTAGGAAGCATCTCTCAAAAGGAGGACAAAAGAAAATGCAGATTTACACAGAATTTCATAAGGTAATTTCAAAATTAGAAATGATTTTTTACAAGTTAGCTAACTATTTGAAAAGTTATTAAAATCATTTTAAAAATTATATTTAACAGTTACTTTTCAAAATGTATTTAATTAAAGGCACTTTTAGAGCATCCTGGTGATTTAGGGGTTAAGATGCTGAAATTGACCACCGGAAGGTCAGCAGGTCAGCAGTCCAAGTCCTGAGTGCTACACAATGGAGTGAGCTCCTGTCTCTGTCCCAACTCCTGCCAAACTAGCAACTTGAAAATAAGAAATTGCAGGTAGATAAATAGGTACCTCTTCAGTGGGAGGGTAACAGCACTCTGTGCACTCCAGTGTCTAGTTATGCCTAACACATGATCACAGAAATGCTTGCAGAAGCACTCAGTGCTGGCTCTTTGACTGTAAATGGAGATGAGCACCATACCATAGGGTTGGATATGACTGGCTTATTTTATTTATTTATTGCATGAGTGGTATAAAATGTAATAAATAAATAAATAAAATAACATACCATGCAATTTAATATACAGTAATACCCCGGATAACGATTGCATCGGATAATGCTAGAATCGGATAACGATGCAAGTTTTTTGGAAAAAACTTGCATCGGATAACGATTCTTTTAGCGTTGTCTGATGCAATGGTCTGCGGGTGTGGGGTGGTTTGGGTAGAACTACCCAATCCACCCCCCACCCACAGCAGTCTCTGCCACTGCAGTAGGGTTGGGGGAAAGCACTTGCCTTTCCCTGACATACTGCAGTCGCAAAGCCTCCTTTTCTCTTTATTTCCCTCCCTGTATTTAAACTACAGGGAAAGGGGAAAGAGAGAGAGATGATTGGTTCTCTAGAGAGGGAAAGAAAGATGGAAGCATTTCTCACTCTCCCTGTAGTTTAAATACAGGGAGGAAAAAAGACCCGATCACAAAAAGTAAAAGCAAAAGTAAAAGATGACAGAAATAGTGACAGAACTCTGGATGCAATTTTTCAAAGACTGGTACATAGAGACGAAGAATGTTATTACAATAAGTAGTGAAAAGAAATAGAAGATAATAACAAATTGGAGGAAATAAGAGATTTCTTCCAGAAGATCCAATAAATCAAATTTAAAACTAGATGAGGAAGACGGTACACTGTATTCCTAGATTAGGAATACAGATGAGAAAAGTGCTGGCCAGGAAACAAGCCTTCTTGGTGGTGATCCAACCTTCCTATGGAATAAACTTCCATTTTAAGTATGCCAGGTGAAGGCAGAGCTATATAGGGAGGCTTTTAAAAACATCTTCCCTGAGGCAGTGTTTTAGCATCACATAATCTAAATTGTTTGTCACCATACAATTTCTTGACTTTTCTTAGTTTGGGGTTTTTTTTTTTGCCTCTATTTCATGTTGCTGTTGGTGGAGGCTATGGGTTGGGAGTTTAATATTTATATTTCTCATGTCTCTTATGTAAACCACCAAGAGTAGTGGCTTTCACTAAATTGGGCAGTAGAAGTCTTGGAGTTGCTGATCCGGTCAGGTCATTCTGGATTTGCAAAGATTGAACTCTAAAGGATTTCTAAATATATTTGTCAAAGATAGTCTAATTCTTAACTTAAATTACATAGTAAACATGCATTGGTCCAAAATGTCATGCGAATAGTGGGAGGCATTTGTAGTTTCAATATCTATCAGGATAAAAAGCTGCAGTGAGTGTTTTAGCTATAAAAATACATGCATACAAACAGAGAGAGAGGGGAATATGCTTGCCACACCAATCTGACAGTGGCATTTTGTACCAGTTCATGCTTCTCACATAGGTGCTTTTAGAGTGTACTATTGATCAAAGAATGGTCAACTCTAAAAGCTGCTACAGGAAAGATGCTCTAGCCAAGCTAAATTTTTCAGACAAGGGCACAATAATATACCAACAGTTTATATGACCATTCTCTCAGTTTTACTCCTCTAGCTGTGCATTTAAGAGATTGCTAGGGAGAGTGAGGCAACTGCCTCAGGCAGTAGAAGTGGGATGTCATGAAAAGTCCCCTGGAAAAAAGTCAGGGAAAGGCAACTTTATGAAATGTTTTGCCTCAGGTGCCAATATGATGGATTAGATTTTGGGTTGTATTCCTCTTGACCTTGATGAGTGAGCATGGCCATTTGTTGTTCCCCATCAGCAGCAAAATGTCTTGGGACTGCTCTGGAGAATCCTGCCACATAGAGAAATCTGAGTGGCTACAGACCATACAGAATAAGCTACGCTTTACTCAGTTGTTATCCAACCTCTTATATTGCAATTCTGGCTTTAGCCAGAGGCAGCAAGTAAAACAGTAGCTTGAGCTCAGTCAGCCTGAATCACTCATGAACACTGTCTTTGCATATGCATATAGTTTTAAGAGCTCATTGTTCACTTCAGTAGAAGAATGCAACTATTTCATCTATGCCTAAAATACAGCAAAGGTGCTTCCCTCCTCAGAGGAAAAGGTACAAGAAAGGTTGGCCCTACAGTAGATGAAGCAATGTAGGTTGTTCCCTCAGGTGGTGAGGGATGCAGCCCAGGTGCAGAGAGACAGAGGTGAATGCATTGTGCAGCATACTACTTGTTTGGTATGCCAGCCTTTATGCATACTAGAAGATGCTATCCTTTTACCAGTATTGAAGAAGAACCTGGCAGCTTGTCCAGTCAATTAGATGGAATTTGTAGAGGAAGATCTCTATGCCCTTTCCCTCAGATAGTGGCCCCCTGTGGAAGCACCTGTGTGCATCTGTGTATCCTGGCACAAACACAGATCTATGTACAGTAATACCTCGGATAACGCTAAGACTTGGTTCCACAAGTCATGGTGTTATCCGATTTTTAGTGTTATCCGATGCATGTTAAAATCCTATGGGATGGATCAGATAACGTTAAAGCTCCATAGAGATACATTGTAACCGCACAGGCTTTAGCAGTTGTTATCCAATCCATCCCATCGGACCTTAACGTTAATCGATCCAATTCTCCTCCCCAGATTACTTAACGTTGCGTGATTTTAGCATTATCGGAGGTAAACTTTATCTGAGGTATTACTGTATTGGTCCAGGTACCTTGAGTAATTTGGAGGTCAGTTGCATTTCCTCGTGTACTGACTATCCAAATAGGGGTTAACAGTCTGGTTTGGAAATAAAAGAGCCAAAAAGATTCTGCTATGGATAGTTATGGTTGAATAAGATCAATGTTTTGTGCTCAATAAAAAGAAATACCAACAACCAAAGATTTGATATTACATTTGAATGGCACAGTCCACTGTAGGCTCCCTTTCAACTGGGAATTGGAAGAAAATCCAATGAATATTGGCAGATGATATATATGATGGAGAAATCTGCAACAAATGCAGTAAATGGACCAATTAAAGCTTGGTTTTAAGCAATATTTCATTTCAAAATACTGGGCATAACGAAATTTACTCAACCTCCATCTCCATTGGTTCATTTAAGAGAGTTTGCTGATATCTGTAAACTGCAAAGATTAAATATTGGTAAGTGTTTTTAAAAGTTATTGTGGAACACTAAAATAGTTTGTTTTGTTAGTTTCAGTTCTCCTCTCCTAGAATCAATATTGTTAAAATTGTTGATTTGAAATCATTACCCTCATGTATGAACAAATGATCTCTTACTCTGGAGCAGGACTTCTCAACCTTTTTAAGCCTGGGGTAGGTCATGCTCCTCAGACAGCTTTGGGGGCCAGATGGCCATTTTGCCCTTCAACACATGGAACTTCCTGATGTGGTGGAGGGGGTGGTGGTCCACATGAATGGGCACTGTGGGCCACATCTGGCCAATGGGCCAGAGGTTGAGAATCCCTGCTCTGGAGCAACGATTATTGGCCAGTGATTTTTCGTGTTACAGTTTGTGACTCTGGTGTTCTGTGGTCCAAACAGCAGAGGCCTCTCCATATATCTCTGTGCAGTGAGCAGCCACATGTTCTCAGACCATTGGTGGCCTCTGGTTAGTGACTTCTTTTTGTTGGCAAATGGAGGAAGGCGATATTTAGGCAGAGATGTGCATCTCCCTAAATTTCTCATGTCGCTCCCAAAGGGAGGTGGGAATACCAAATGCGTTCATTTGTATATTGGACTGTCCAAATGTTTCTCTTGACCTTTGTGCATGCTGTATGGATTTGTCTGACTCACAGTTTTATGAAGATTTTTGTTCTTAAATAAAAGTGCTAATTGTGTGCTGCTTTTGCATGACAGGAGAATTTCAGTGATACTTTTTTTCCTCCAGAGAGCTGGTTTTGGTACTTTAACACAGAAAGGCATGGATGACTTCCAGAGATCTAGAATCTGCACTCATGTTCACATGCCCCTAAGGGACTGCTGTGCCTTAGTGGTTAAGATGCTGAACTTCACGACTGGAAGGTCTTGCGGGCTTTAGATCAGGAGTTCTCAACATTTTTAAGCCGGGGGCCAGGTCACGCTCCCTCAGACAGCTTCAGGGGCCAGACAGCCATTTTGCTTTTCTTCTACCACATGGCACTTCCTGGTGTGGTGAAGACAGTGTGGGGGCCACATGAAATGGTGTCGCAGGCTGCATTTGGCCCAAGGCTGCAGGTTGAGAATCCCTGCTTTAGGTACAAGGAGCCTTTTTAAAGGGAAAAAAAGAGTGGGATGGAAGGGAGGGGAGATACAAGATGTTGGGGAAAACTTAAAGGTCACAGAGGATTGTACTGCAGGCCACCTGCATTGATGCTTTACAACAGGGGTCTATGGCCTATGGTGCCATATAATCTGGCCTGCGCCCTTGCTCCAGTTGCTGCAGCTGCCACCACCAGAATTATCTGCAGACTCATTTATGACAGCTGCAGCGCATTTACAACAGCCGTAAACACTTGACATTTATGGCAGCCATAAACAGCAGGGGACCACCAATCCGACATCCTCAACTGTCTGATGGAGCATGACCCGGCTTCTGACTTAAAAGGGTTGGCAACCCCCACTTTACAAGGTGATGCTTAAAAAGTATTCCTTTGAACTTTCCCCTCCAAAGGAAGCATTGTGTGTCTTTTCTGTGATGCAATACAGAGGAATTTGCAGGTCTTAAGGCTGTTCTTTGTGCATTTCTAAAAACAATTTTGAATTGTGGTGGTCTTTTATAGGGAATAAATGAACTCTTCCCTTGTAGCAGCTGTTATTTGTTCCACAGGCTGTTTAAAAGAAATGACACCTTGGAAGAGATGTCTGCATCTCTGTGTTCCTAGCCTGACCAGGAGGTGTTTTGCAAAAATTGCACTAAACACAATAAAGAAGTGCTAGCAGTCTTGCTCTCAGGATGGAGAGGAGATTTGAGGAGCTGGGCCCTTTGTAATCCTTAATTAGCTACATGGCCAAGTTTATACAACCTATGTGATGATATAAAAGACTTCTACAACCTAGCTTTCCTATGAATGTACACAGAGACGGACCACAATCATGCTAAGCCTAATTTGAACAGACTGCTCCCAGGTGCTCTGAACATAATTTTTATATTATATATATTTCTGGTGGTGTGTCACAGCCATATTGCAGTCTCTAACCCTTTTATTCATAGAAATATATTCATTACTAGCCTGGATATCCAGAAGAACCTGACCTCAGCAGCAGTTACTGAGCAAGGAGACAAATACCCATTAGTATGAAGTCAGTACAGGGGTTCCCAGTGGTTTCAAGCCAGAGGCTGGGTCACACTCTCTCATCATGCCCTGCCTGCATGATGCGGGTGGCCATTTTGTCCCAACAGCTCCAAAGGTGGTGGCCATTTTGTTTCTTGAATGGCCTTGGAAGAGTATGGGGACACATGAAATGACACCATGGGCCAGATCCAGCCCATGAGCCTTAGGTTGTGAACCCCTGGGTTAGAACCTGAAGGTAAATTGTAGATCATGCAAAAAAAGTGTTTCTGAAAATGTTTCCTTGTATCTCTGGCTAGGTGTTATTATGGGAAAACTATGCACATTTGTCAGAAATGTAAGATTAAATCAAAAATTTTAAAGGTTCACAAAATATTATATGTATGAAATGAGATGGCATTAATGCCAGAGGAGGGGGGATCCAGCTACCCCCTCCCATCATCCTTGATACCTCAAATAACATCTACCAGGCTTCATATTCTCATGTTTCTCATATCCTTGAACAAGGCAAAAAAGGAGGTAGAAAAAGTAATGTAAGAATGAACAATTCAGAGTGAAACAAGTGGTGTTGACAAGAGAACGAGTCTTTCTCCTCTTCATCTAATACCAATGGGCAGAAAAGGAAAAGAACAACTGTGATCAAAATTTCTGACAGGATACACCTCTTAACATGAGAATGAGATTTTATAGCCTTCCTGATGTTTTGGATGGCATCTCCCGTATTTCGCTGTGTTGCCTAGGGATACCAGGACAGTCAAGACCTGAATGCTCATACATTGGCCATCCTTGCTCTGAAGATGTCAGAGCATGAAGAGTTAGAAAATAATGCCTTGCTATTATTTTCTAAATCATGCTCAGTACTAATTAGTAAGTATCCTGTCACATGTATCCATGCATCTCACAGTCATTACTCGGATCCCTTTCTGTGATACCCATTACCGAGATTGTAAGCGCCAATACTAATCTGCCATTTACTTAACCGTATTATTTGAATGTGTCCTGGGAGAGTTGTGAGTTTCTGAACAAAGATGTAAGGGGTGAGTGGTTGGTTCTGATCTCAAAAAGTGCCTCTAATACGCTGGGAATGAATGTGTCCAAGGACCACCTCAAATCAAGCGGATAGCACGTTGTTCAACAGCTCATTTTATCCTCCAGCACACAGTATAGCTGGATGTGGAAGTTGGTGTGCCTTGCTTCTTGCATTTCAAAGTGCTTTTTGCCTCCGCCATGTGGAGTGTTTCAGCCTGAATCAGTTGTGATTGCTCCCAAAAGACTTCCTTGGCACAACACTGGAGTCTTGACTCAGATCTCCCTCCCCCCCCCTCCCCACTGGCAGCCCTGACAGCATATCTGGCCACATCCTCTGCACAAATGTTTCTAACAGTTTCTCAAGCTCAGTTCTCACAGCAAGGTGCTTGGTGCCAAGAGTTTAAAATGTTCTCATGTTGCAGTTAGTGTAAATATTGTTTTTAAAGTACCATTAATTTGCTGGACTGTATCTTCAGCCAGCTTTTTTTAACCTGGCACAGATTTTCTGCACACCTGTCTCCACATAAACACATCCCCATTCATTCACACTCCCTCTCTCCCTCCTTTGCACACTTGTGCACAATCAGATAATTTTGGGACAGAGTTTTATCCCAGGTGTTTTCTACTGCACTCTTTGCATAATGCTATAGCATAGTCTATTTGGTCACATGAAACCATGTCTCAAATTCCCTCTTCCATGAAAACTATTCCATACATGTTCTAGGGCAGTGGTGACAAACCTTTTTACTCCGGGTGTTCTTGAAGTTCAATTCCAAGAAGCCCTGATCAGCAGAAGTGCTAACTTGGGCTTCTGGTAATTGAAGTACAAGAACACCTGGAATGCCAAAGTTAGCCATTGCTGTTCTAGAGGATATGGCATTTGTTAATTATTATGAATCTACATCCACAGAGGAACTAAACATCCAGGCAAAACCCTTTTATTTACCTATGGATATGTACATATTTGCCTTGTTGCCTGATGATCATATTCATACCATAGCTGTAATTATGCTGCATGCACCAGGTGTTCCAAATCATTATGAAAAAGCTGCTTAATAGTAATAAAATCACAGTTACAGTGATGACAGAAAAACAGATACTTTGCATCATCTTTTGCATGCTATAGATCTGCTATAGACTTAATAAAGCTTTGACTTAACTTTCTCATGTTCTATATTTAAGTCAAAAAGCATTTACAGTTTGTTTTGTCTTCATTTAATATCTCAAAGGTGGATTATGTTTATAAACTCAAAATCTGTGAGAAGGGAAATTAAGTCTTTCAAATGTAATTAAAAGAGAATTTGCAATTTAGCATTTGCTTGACAGTTCCAAAACAGAATTTCTCTAATGGTGGACATTGAATTTGTGTCCATCATAATACAAAGAAATGGTATTATGGCTGATTTTCATTCATTTCTTTTAATATTTTTGTGGTAATCACCTATTCTATGTTTTTTCTTCTTCACTGCAGTGATTTTTGTGCATTTGTAGAACATGGTAATGGTTGTACTTTGCTTGGTCGATTAATCAAGTCTACTAACTAATCAAAGTATCACAATTTGAATAATGGAATTATTGTTTCAGTTTAATAGGGTTGTGCAACTCGAAAGCTCTCAGCTGAGATTGTCTTTTTAAATAATGCCTTCCTTCAATTGGTTCCAGTCTCTAGAATTCTCACTATAACAGCAACACTGTATCTAATCTACTTTTTCACCTTCAGCCTTGCCCAGCGAAATGGAAATGGGAGGAGGGACTGCAAAATGGGAGGGGCACCTTCAAAGCAATTCTTTCACCAAAATTCACGAGATAAGAGTGGTAAAATAATTACTTTCAGAAAAGCCTTGGAACCTGAAAACTTAGATCTTTCCATCTTCTGTACTTCTTTTCAGTCTTCAATTCACATTTCAATGTCTTTATGTTAAACATTTCAGTAATCTCAACCCGCCTTTGCATTTATTTTCTTTGAAAGATCATACAGACAGACAGCACCTTAGTAGCTATAAAATGAAGGAATGGAAATGATTGTGTATAGAGAGATACAAAGGAAGATAAATCTGTTTTAGTCTTGAAAAGCAAGGGTAAGAGATAAGGGGATAGTTTGAATTCTTCTTTTTACCTTTTCATGATCAATAGATGAGTTCAGAAACTAAAAATTACATTAGACAGACAGACAGACAGACAGATAGATAGATAGACAGATAGATAGATAGATAGATAGATAGATAGATAGATAGATAGATAGATAGATAGAAATACCGGTACCTCTAATTAAAATAGCTTATTGTAAACCAGGGGGAAATACTTTGTTTAAAAAAAGGAAAAGATTGCCTACACCAGGAGTTTGCATCCTTTTTAAGCCAGAGGCCGGGTCACGCTCCCTCAGACATTTTGCCCTTCCTCCACCACATGGCACTTCCATGTGGAAGTGGTGGTGGGCCACATGAAATGGTGCTGTGGGACACATCTGGCCTGCAGGCCACAGGTTGAAAATCCCTGCGCAGAGTTACAGAGATGTTAACATTATCATAGAAGATAATAATTTTAAAATGTACTCATTTATATTATTTTTATCTCGGGCTGAGTTTCACAATCCTTTTTCTCTGCAGTGCATTTCTTATTTTTGGTCTGAAGGCTAAGCTGTAAAATATATCCTCTGTAGCTCAAGGGTGAGCGATTTATAGCAGACTGTGCATTGCTCCTAAGTGTGCTTGTACAATGAGCAGTGTTCTTTAAATCGTGAATATGTCACTATAAATCAGCTAATGTCTACGGATACATGTAAACAGCAACTGTGTGGTAAATAGGTGTTTTTCCACGAGGACATTCTCCCTAGTCAGAAAATAAATGTTTTCTCAGCAGTATGCTCTAGTTGAACAAAAACATCACCGAAGAGTTATGCAACTTTTTGATTGCTTTAACCAAAATCCTGATGGATTTCCCATGGACTTAAGAGAAGTCACAGATGTGGCCATGGCTACTTAGGTAAGAGGGCAATTACACATCCAGGAATGTGACTGGTGCTTCCCTAAACAGTCATATCTACTTCCACAACTTCTATTTCACATATAGAAGATTCAAGTGCATATTTAGCCTATGCCTCTTTTTTACTTATTTTGTTTCTTATTAAAAATATATTGAGTTATCAATAGCTGTCGGCAGAAATATTATAAGGTGTTCACAATTACAAGCTGTTAGTCATGTGGATTTTTAAAAAGGAATTTATTATAAATCTAAGTGTAAAGGCTGTTGCTAATTTCTTCATCTTGCTGTCCTCATGTTGGTGGATTATTTGGGGTGCATCTGGAAAAATATACATGCAATTTAAAATACTGTTTAGGAAGATGTACATTTTTCAGTTTTCCAACATACTTTGGTCATTGGGGAGGTCTTTTTTTCAAATTATGCAAATAAATGTAAAATATGTTCACTTGTGGAAAAGAAAATAAGCAAAGAAAGGGGGTGGATGTCAGCCTGTAAAAATAAAACATGAAATTGAAATAAGAAATAAACTAGGCATGAGGATGAGAAAGGGAGGGTATATATAGCAGCACATTGCATAGATGGACACATTTCTAGTAAGTATCATCTACATCTGTACATGAGAGGGTTTTGTCAATTATTTCCTTGTGGCAAGTAGAGATGTAAAGGCCTGGTTTGCCATGCATTGGTGTGGGGAACAGAAAAATTCAGGAGGGAACCAGATTTTTCCCTTTCCCCCCTAAAACCTTTTTTGTTTTGTTTTTCTTTAAAAATTGAAAAAAAGGAAGAAAATCTAGTATGGAATGTTTTGTTTTAGCATGATGAATAAAATGTTTAAGACAAGGTATTCATGTATTCTTTTAAAAAAATATGTATGGTATAGCTCAGAAAATGAGTCTGATTACATTTCATGCCTAATTCACTGAATCCTAGTTCCTTCCACACACTTTCCACCCTCAATTCTTTTTATGGGAATGGGTATTAATGTATATTTAATAGTAAGTGTAGACCAAGGAAGTAAATAATTTTCTTTGTTACCAATGCTAATGGTTTCTTCTATATATATATTTTTTTTTGCCTGCTCCTCATACAGTTCAGGAGATTGGTGCTCCATTTGTTATAATTTCAAATAAAAAAGTAAAAATTCTGTTTGTAATAATTGTCTGAATACGCTGTGGTTTTAATATACCAATTGTGGCCTTTTTATACCAAATCAAGTTGTACATAGTCATTATTTTTGTTCCTAACTGGTATTTTTCTGTGGCTTCAAAATTTCTGGAAATTTTATATCTCTAAGTGGCAAACTCTTCCCCAAAGTGCCCAGAATTTTTAAATACATCTCTCTAGAAATAATTTGATGACAAGTTTGATGATTCTGTCATAGGAAAGTATTACTACTGAGGAGTGACAAGAAAGCTGTGTTAATATTTTTAAAAATTCAGATTTTTGATCAGTGAAACTGTTTGCAAAATATTATGTTTATCTTGTGATTCCCATCAATGAGAAGAAAGCATGATTTACAATTATGATTTTCTTGTCATTATTTCTTATTTCAACATTAATGCAAATAATTGTGCACTATATTTAATACATTTTTTTAAGAAGGAACTCATACTTTTCTTAGCTGTGAAAATTGGTGCACATTTTGCACATTAATAAGACAGGCATGCTTTAAGAAAACTGCACACCAAAATGAATATGGGTGTGCATAGAGAGGTGGAAATCCACACACAGTCTTACAGCAAGGATGGGGGAAAATACAGCTGGGATTTAGAGAAACAGAGCAAAATTAAGACTAGAAGATCACTTCCCCAGAATTTGATAAGAAAACCAATGTGCTGCAATGAGCAGAATGTTGTAGTAGGACTGAACATACCTGGGTTCAAATCCCTACTTGGAATCTCATGGGCAAACTAATGGTAAACCATTCCTTGAACATCTTGCATACTTCAGGTGCCATATTAAGAACCACCCTAAGTCAGAAGTCACCTGATGGCATGTGACAACAAAGTATCTGACACAATGGCAAGAACTGTCTTTGGCCACTGGTTTCCACAGACTAGCACCTTGTGGCAATTTACAAAAGGGACACTTGTGAACAAAATTGGAGGAGGTGCTGCAAGGAAACCTCTCAAAACAGCTGCAACACTGTTTTTTTTTTAATGCAGATTATACAATGGCCTATTTGTAACCATTAGTTTTGGGGAATATTTTTAGTGCCTTTACCTCAGTTAAACTGTGATTATGGCTAGCACTGTTATTACCATTACTAGAATCCACCCACCAGGTAAACAGACATGGTACTAATTTGGCTGACTGATTCCCCAGACACTTGGTGCTGTAACACAATGTGACTAAAGGCTGTTCTGTCAGTACTGGATCTAATAAGCCTGTTTCTTTCATTTTAGCAACAAGAACAAGACCCTACAAATCTTTACATCTCAAATTTACCCATTTCCATGGATGAACAGGAGCTGGAGAATATGCTGAAACCGTTTGGACATGTCATTTCCACCAGAATATTAAGAGATGCTAATGGCGTCAGTAGAGGAGTCGGCTTTGCCAGGTGAAAACCTAGTTGTTTCTGCTTTGTGTACTGGGCTTCTTTCTCTTTCCGTTGTACAGTCTGAACTTTTTGCAGTGGTTAATTTGTCTGTTGCTTTCAGGTATGGAGAGCCTTCAGGAAGAAGGAGCCTTTCTTTGATTGCATGGAGTTTGTTCATTTGTTTGTGGTTAACTGGAGAAGCACCACTTGAAAGCAAAGCTTGTTTTACTTACCATAATGAGAATAAACTAACAAGGGATAATGAGGCAGCAGTTCACATTCAAATCTATTTGTAAAATGTGGCTTTCTGTTTAGATGCCTATGTGTTCATGCTAGATGTATTTTTTAAAAAAAATTGACACTGGGAAGAAGAGGAATGAAAAAAAATCTAAAATATCTACACTTATCTCTATAAATTCATGGAACTCTGTGCCTGTGCTTAGAGCAAGAATGTGTGAAGTATAATAATGGTGCTCCATGATATTTCTTCCAAGAAAAGTGAAATTATCCAGCACTGCTTTTGATATTGCAAATTTTATTTCAGAAGCCAACATTTGGGCATTGAAAACATTTTATACATACATATCACTACAGCTACAACAGAGAAACATAGAAAGGATTATACATAGAACTGAAATTTAATAGAACTATATTATAAAGAGTACATGCTAGAGCAGGGGTACACAAACTATGGCCCGTGGGCCTAATTAGGCCACTGCATATAATTAATGTGGCCCACAGTGAGCACCTGGGCTCACTGCGGACCACCCCCACCTGACCCCACCGCCTGACGTCAGCAGTGGTGGCGGTGGAGGCAGCAACCACACTTTGTCCTGGCTGCTCAGAGTAGCCTCTTGCTCGATCCTTTCCCCTCAGCAGCCTTTGCTGAAACTGATTGCTGCTTCGGGGAAATTTTCTGAGCCTCCTGTGAGTCAAAATTCACAGCACTAAGAGAGGTCCCTGGCGCACTCAGGATGACATCATATTGAGCGTAGCAGGGGTCTCTCTTAGCACCGCAACAATCGTGGTTGAGCCATGGTGGCTTCTTCTTTGCTTCCTCTTTTGCCCCATCGGGTGTCAAGGGGCATAGTGTTTGTACTACAGCCAAAAATGTTGATATTGTGAGTTCGATCCTCATGAGGATGAAGGTTGGTAAAATGACTACTCAGCATGTTTTGGGCAAAATGCTAATTACCTTGTGACCCAACCAGAGAGTACACAAGTGCTATGGGACTGTTTGTAAGTGTAATTGCTGTTGCTAATGTTGGTTGCATAAGTCTCAAGTTGGCTGGGATTACAAGTCTTCCAACAGTGCTGTATTTGAAAGGGTTGGAAAGGAAAGAAGGAGACCCACCCTGGCCAGAGCACTAAACTATAATGTGTTAAAGCAGGGGTTCCCAAACTACAGCCCGCAGGCTGGATGTAGACAGTGGCACTATTTTGTGTGGCCTGCCACCACACCTAGAAGTGGAAGCAGATGCATTTACATCAGCCGTAAAACGTGCCCATGCATGCATAAATGTGTCCATGCCTGTCGTAAACACAGAAATGGGTGCATACATGGCTGTTGTAAACATGCCTTGGGCAAGCTACAGAGTAATCTCTGTGTGCTCATATTGGTATTTGAAGAACCTTTGTCAATATCCTTTTGCACAAAACTTTTTGCTTAAAAGTGGTGTTTTTCATTTTACAAGGTATTGTTCAACTAAAGGATGATTGGGTGCCTGAAAAGATACCTGGAAAAATACCCCCACTTACCCACCCATTTCCACAATTCTCCTTACACATTATTGTGAGCAACAGGAGTCTGGCAAATATTAATAGTAAAAAATAATAATAGTACACAAGATTATAGCTTTGGGAATTAAGCTGCCTAAAATGTATTTCACATTATAAATAATACATATGTTTAGTAAGAGAGGACCTATCAAGGCAGTTGTAGAATTGTTTTCTGATCTGCATTTCATGAACCTCATGGCCCTCTCCAGTTATTTCTGTAATGTAGCCCCTGCAAACACTTTATGGGGATGGAATTATGCATTCTGTGTGATACTGAAGAAAATTATAATGGTGTAGTACAAACCTGTTATTTTAAGCTTCCGATGTTTAACTAGTGACAGATTCAGTTAATCATGTTGCTTATTACTCTAATACATATTTTGTCTTTTCCTTTTGTGGCTCTATTAATTGACATATGCACATGTGCAGTTGTCTTCATTCCATAAGGTCTCCAAGTACAATATTTATTTTTCCAATCATTTTGAAAGCTCTATATGATTTTTAAAATGGTAATAACCATGTTGGGGCAATTATGATAACTAGGGGAAGCAGTAGCTACAATAAATAATACACATTTTTGCCTGATAAAAGGATGATCTTTGGTTGCTTTTGTAATTATTGCCATTTGGCTTAAATTACTAAATTGAGTTTCTAATGCTTGACACTGATATTTCATGAACATGATGGGTATGCAGAATGTTTATATGGAATGGAATTTTTACAAAATAATAGCTCCCTTGAGATTCCTGTTCTTTTTTCAATGCTGAGCTAGAGAAAACACACACACACACACACAGAGACCAAGGGATGGTGGACTCATCACCTTATCTCGGACATCAGTGCATGGTAAACAAGACAGCATGAAGAGGTGGATTATTCCCTCACACAGCTGTTGACAGGGCATGGCTGCTTCAGAGCCTACCAACACCGCTTTAGGCTGGATGATGATGCTTCGTGCCCTGCATGCCAGTCCATGCAGGAAGACGCAGAACATGTGTTTTTTCATTGTCCACACTTTGATGCAGAACGGGAAATTTTCCAGAGGCATCTTCGATGACAGCTGTCTCCAGAAGACATCATCAGCGAGATGTTGAGCAGGGAGACTACCTGGGTCGCGATGTCCAATTATGCGGCAGGGGTCATCTTGGAATTTAGATGTGTGGAGAGACTGTGAAGAGGGCAGCCAGAGGCATAGAGGAGGAGAGCGAGTAGCTAAATTGGAGGAGGGTTTTTAATAGCTAGTTTTCCCCCCACGAAGTAATGCCTGACAGCGGTCCCACAGGGTGGCAGGGCATAATGGGAGGTGGTTTTAGTGGGTAAAAATCCCACACACTGTGATGCTGAAGCAAGGCCTCACAGTGTCTTTTGAAGATTTCCACCTGCCCTTAAAAACACACACACACACACGCACACAATATGCAAACCTTCAAAAACATCTGATTTATGAATGTTAAATATTGTTTCTGTGTTGATGGTTCAAAACACCATAAATTGTCTGACATTGCCTTACAATATTGAATCCAAATTTTGACACGGAAATCAAGATAGTCAGCAGCAGTGTGTTCCCAACCTTTGGTTTTTAGACTTCAATTCACACAAGCCTAAGTCAATTCCCCAAAGCACTGATCAGCCAATGTACTGACTTAGGCTTCTGGGAATTGAAGTCCCCCTTGTTCTTTTGCTCATTGCCATTCACAAACAGACACCAAGGAAGGGGCAAATGCCAGAACCTTGCTTTTAAAAAATATCAGTTAACCACATCATTTATTTCTCCATGGGTCCCCACCTTCTTCATGGATCCATTCCCATTCTTCTCTTCCTTTCTCTCTTATCTCTCTCTCCTCCACAGTGGACGCTTCTGCATGTGTGAGTGAAAGAGATTCCTGTGGTATGGCTGAAATCCCAAATTCCTCAATGAGACTCATTAGTTTCCTGAAGAACTGGCAAGAAATTTGAACACTTGCTATAGAATACTTTAATGAGCGAGCATATTCAAAGTTTATTTTAAAAAATCTACTTAAAAACTGGTATGTTTGAGCTGTGTAGCTTCTAAATGACAGGACAAATTAACTTCAAGTAATAATAACCACCCACAGTTTTTGCAAAAACTCCTCAGCTTTTCAAAAAGTGGTCTAGGTTTTGAGGTGAGAGAATGAAATTTTTTTAAAAAAGATTTAATCCAAGCACTCAAATGTGAAAGGAAGCAACTGAACAAGAGAGAGAAATGAGGGAATAAGCAAGAAACTCTCTGGATCATCGCACAAGGGAAAGCAAAATAGATGTAACTTTTTTCCCTTTATGAATGGATGATCCTTTCTTCTCTGCCACATATATAAAATCCAATTTGATATTTTCAATAATTAATACCTCCCAATTTTCTTTCTCTTGCCTCATCCAGCCTTCTTTTTCCTTTTTTTCCTGTCTTAATCTCAAAATGGCAAATTTTCCAATTTTTCTTTTGCAAACTTCCTTGTCTTTTGCTCGCCTTCCTTTTTCATAATTTTGATTTGATGAATTATCAAAGCCAAAGTGAAACTGTGTGTGACAGAGTCTCTTATTTCCCAATTGCTTCTGGCAATTAGGTTTGCCAGGAACCCACATTTTATCACTGACAGATAGGGAAGCCAACATCTTCTCATTTGATCATCCCATGGAAGGATTTCAGAAGAGAAAAAGTGAAAGTGCCAATCTTTGATCAAATATTGCAACAAGCAAAAATATACGGCTTACTTGCTTTATATAGTGCATAGTGGAAAAGATAGCAATTCAAAGAAGTAGACAAGAATAGGGTTTGAGCAAGATTATATTTTGGTTTTTTAAATATTACTTTATTTCCTCTTGACACCCTAGTTCTCACCTCATAATCAAACCAGTGCACATGCAAGAAATCTGAGGTTTGTGGATATGGAAATGTGTTGATCTTTGAATGCTCTCCTCCAGATAAACATCTTTATGTCTGAAAAGAGGCAGCAAGCTAACCTTAAGTGAACTGAAAGTTGATTGTTTTACTAATAGTAATAATAATTTCATATCAGAAATTATTCTGGGTTGAAAGGATATTTTACAGGAGAAATTCTGCTCAGGGGACCCCCGAATGAGGCTCTTTTCATGTCCCCAAGAGCTGGGACAGAGACAGGTGCTCAACCCATTATGAAGTTCTCAGGTCTCAAACTGTCAACTTGCCAGCCTTCCAGCTAACAAGGTGAGCTTCTTGACCACTGAGCCACCACAGCCCTATTTTACTGCTAACAGTATTGTTATGTTCAGGTACTTGCTTCAGTCACAGGCATTCTACTGGTTCTCTGTCTCTCTCTCTCTCTCTTCCACCCTCTTTCCAAAGACTGAGGGAAATGGATGTAAATGGGCTGCTGCTAAGGAGGGAACTACAGTAGGATATGCAAGTTTTAAACCTTCAAAAAGAAAATGTACCTTGAATAAATGAAATCAATGCTTACGAATTACAAAATGGAATTTACTGCGTACAATATGCTACTTGCAGTTTACAGTCAGAGACAGAAGCACAGACTTTTGGCCCCAGTACAAAACTTGTAGATCTTTGACAGCAGTAAAGAGAAAAAGTCCAGGAGATTTTTTTAAATGGCTCTGGAGCTGCTAAAATGGAGATGCACCAGATTTAAACTACTGAATGTGTACAGAGCAGTTTTACTGTCACTATGATTTCTGGTTTCATTTCTTTTGTGCTCTCAAAAGAGTGGGCATTAATGTAATTCTACCATGTACTCTTGTTTCTACTGGGCCAGATGCTAACGCTGCCTAAAAGCTCGTTCTTCTCTTATGACCAGAGCTTGGAAAGTTAATTTAAAATAATAAAGTGTTGCATAATTCACACAAACTCTGCTCTACTGCTGGTAAATCATTGCTGTTAACTTTGTGGTGGAAATTGGTAGCACATGATGCTGTTACTTTTCCTTTGCTTTCTCAAAAAAATTTGTGTGTCTTACACTAATTGGGGTGGCATACAAATGAATGGATGATCATCAAAAAGATTTGAAAAGAAGCTAGTAGAGATCTATCAAGATGCTGTAAGAAAGCATTTCTAGTTCTCCAAGAAAAGGTAATAGATGATTAATTAATACATGCCATCAAGTTGGTTCTGCTTTATGGAAGTCCTTTCTAGAGTGTACTTGGTACAGATATTCAGAAGTACAGGGACGATGCAGCTTACTAGGATTCCACAGGATGGATATCAAACTCCCAACCATTAGCCCTATCTCAGTCAGTTGCTCCATCTCACTGAGTAATCTAGCCAGTGCAATGGGTGAACCTTACCCTTTACAGAAATGTTTCCCAACCTCTGGTTTTTGGATTTCAATCCCCAGAAGCCTAAATCAATTCCCCAAAGCCTAAATCAATTCCCCAGGAGGGAAGTGCTGTGCTTTTACCAGCAGTTTTTAAAGGGCACGGTGTTATGCCTTCACTACCTTTCAGAAGTAAAGTGTTATTTGTAACATGTTCTCTTGTAGGAATATTGGTGGGATTCAGCAGGTTCACTCCAGTTTGCCAGAACTGGTAGCAGAAATTCCGGTTGGCCCCTCCAATACAAGTTTTGAAACAAAGTCGTCCTAATTCAGGTGCAACACAGGGCTTTCCCCCTGGCCATGCCCACCATACCACACCCACAGAGTAGGTAATAAAAAAAATTGAACCCCACCACCACGATTAAGTATGTTAGATCTGTGATCGACCTCACAGGTATATCTGTTTTGACTAGCAACAGGTCCCAAGGATTTCATGCAAGATTGCCCAATATTGGCTATTGTTTTATAATGCTTTAAATGGTTTATGAAGGAAGCAAATGGCTACTGCTTGCCCATTCTGTTTCATTTTCAGATGGAATGGACGATGCTAGTGCCTGTTTCAACTGAATTGTGTGCCAGATAGCTAGGCCTGGCATTTCAGAACTGTTAATTGTGGAAACCTAAGAAGAAAACAGACCTGTCTTTTCTAAAGCAGCTGGCTAATGCAGGAAGGCTCTCGCCCATTATCATTCAAGAGTGGTCTGTGTTTCACTTGCATTTTCATCCCACACAAAAGCCACAAAGCGCACTGACAATTGACAGCTTCTCTATTGCATTCTTTGCTGGGAATACTTTGGGTTGTTAAGACGGGCTCCCGGGTATTAAAATGAAATTGTCACTGTTGTGTGGTGCAGCGTTACTGGCTTGACATTCCACACCAGCAGCTACAGAAAACAGACTTTTATTGCATTTTTTCCTTCAGAGGTGAGAGTCTCTGAAGACTCGCTGCTGACATACGCTTAGTTAAATCTGAATGAAGCCAAAGTGAACAATCTTGGCTTCACTGTTTTCTGATTGTAGAAATGGCCCACCCCATGTTCGAGGCAGTGGGAGGGGAAATAGGGCTACAAAAGATTGCAGTGATTGCAAGCCAAGAGGGAAACTTTTATGGCCTTCTCCTGAAATACAGTGACATAAATTTTGATCCTGTTAATCACCCCCCTATTTGTATTCTGAAAAACTCTGTTTGAAAAATGCTGCAGAATGCAAATCATTCTTCGTTTTCCTGTGTTTAGACTCCAGAGGACATCTTTGCTCTCCAGAAGAATATATTATCACTTATACTCAGTTTTTAACTGCAAGTTTCTTCACCCCATGCTTTGTTTTAATACATCGTGAAAGGAAGTTGAGCTACAAGTATGAAACTAGGTTGAAGTTTTTGCAGTTTTCTTGCTCCAGGGATATTGAGACAGAAACCAATATTCAAGAGGCAAGCTGTTGGGACAGAGGGTAGAGAATAAGAAAGCAGAAATGTCATTTTTATTTTTTATTTTATTTTATTTTTGCATTGTATTTTGCTTAGGACAGTCATTCATGTCACCCATCCACAAAGAAGGTAAATGTTTGTCTTAAAATCCACATGCTCATTCATATGTATAGAAGCATCTGGTAACTCTTGTTCTGTTGAGATATTCTGCTAGAAGTTCCATCAGTAATTGAGAGTTTGTAAAATTTATTTTTGAAGCTTGAGATCACAACAAGTAGAATTGGCTGATATAAGTTGTTTCATGTGAGTCACATATTGCATGGATAAGTCCAGGGCAGGGTTGGAGGTGGTCAACCTTTTATAGAGTAGTAGTTTCAGGCAAAATGTATGCCAGGTTAGGGAATTTATCTTGATACGATTTTTAAAATACAGTTTTTGTTGTGGCATTTCCCTATACAGAAATATGTTTTGCCATTTGTCACTTGGTGTTTATTTCCTGTCTTCTCCCCCAAAAGTAAATTGATGAAGGTCATACAGTGAATATCTTTTCAGGTATTTATTGGAACTAGAGTTGAAGATACCATTCTAACCACACAGCCATACTACCTTCCAATTCTGGAGTCAGTGAGCCCAGGAGGGTAAAATGTGTTAATGGTTTGCTAAATCTACCCATTCCAATAACCTCCCAGCATCTTAATCTGATCCCACTAAACAATGATAGTTTCAAAAAAATCCACAAAGATAAGCACTTTAACTTTCACACCAATCATGATAAGGTAGAACAGCTACTATACCCATAAAGCATAAAGGTTCATTGTAAGGTGGTCAAGCAAGCCCTAGTTTTTAGTACCATAAAACCTCATAATACATCTATACAAAAGAAATAAAAAGTCTCCTTTGAAGCAGAGGCATATGATGAAGAACGTAGTTATTAAAAGTGAGGTGAAAGCTACTCTGAATGCACTAGGAAGAAATAAATCACCAGAGGTAGATGAAATACCAATAGAACTGTTTCAAGACACAGAGACTGAATCTATCAAAATCTTAACAAGAATGCCAACAAATATGGAGAACAAAACATTGGCATTCTTGTTAAGATCTTGTTTATAGGGTACTAAAAAACCAAAATATTCCAGAAGATCAGTCTGTTCTTTATAACTGCAGCAAAGCCTTTGCTTCTCAGACCATGACAAACTATGAGTTGTTCAGAAAGTAATTGATATGCCTCAGCACTTGATTGTCCTCCTTCGTACCCTGTATTGTGGACAAGAAACTACTGTTAGGACAGAATATGGAGAAACAGAACTATTTCCTTTAGTCAAAGGTGTCAGACAAGGGTGCATTTTGTCCCTTATCTGTTTAATCCATACACAGAAACCTGGACTAAATTAAAATGAAAGAGGAGAAAAATTGGTGGAAAAACATTGGTAATTTAAGATATACAGATGGGAGAAAGCAACAATGATTTGAAAGAAATGCTATTGAAAATGAAATAAGAAACTGTCAAAGCAAGACTGCAATTGAACATCAAGAAGAGAAGAATTATGACTAAGGAAGAGCTACACAACTTTAAAGTTGACAATGATGAAATTGAAATAGTGAAAGATTTTGTATAACTCATCATCAGTCAAAATAGAGGTTGCAGCCAAGAAATAAGGCAGGTGATGCTCAGAAGGGCAGCAATGAAGTAATTAGAAAAGATCATCAGTTGTAAGGTGGTGACGCTGGAGACCAAGATCATACAACTCTTGTGTTCCTGGTCACTGTGTATGGGTGTGACAGTTGGATGGTAAATAAATCTGAACAGATTTTTTTTTATCTGTTTGAAAACTGTTGCTGGAGGAGAGTTTTGCAGATACTCTGAACTGCCAAAAAGATGAATAAGTGGGTCCAAAATCAAATAAGGTCTGAACTATCTCTGGAGACAAAAATGAAGAAACTGAAGATATCATATTTTGGCCACATCATGAGAAGATAAGATTCTCTGGAAAAGAAAATAATGCTGGAAAAATGAAAAGAGGAAGACCAAATATGAGATGGATTGACTGCCTAAAGCAGTGGTTCCCAAACTACGGCCCGCGGCACCATTCCATGTGGCCGTAAATGTATCTGTTCCCTTTAAAAATTTAGCTTTTTTGCATTCCCATAAGTAGTGTTGGAATATCCCTAATATTTAGCTTGACATGAAGTTTATACTGGTATCTGTCTAAGTGGGAGTATGAAAACTATATTACTGAATCTTGGCAAAAGTCTTTGCTATGGGATACAGAGTTCTGAGTTATCTAAAGGAACAGTAACATGGTGGAGAAAATATTTATATAAACATTTTTTTTTTGAAAAAAATCAGAGTGTTTTCTTAGGAAAAGCTGCCATTTAGCAACAACAATAACAACTACCACCACCAGTGAATCCTTAACTGTTTTTTCTATGATTGACATATATTGTTTTTTTCCATTATTTATTTAAATCTATATGTCAGAATGCTTTTCCTAGATTATCACTACTAATTTAGCTTCTGCTTCTGCTTTTGTGTTTATTATATTCGAGATGGTTCAGTTCTGCTCCTCTGAAAAAGGGTTTAAAGTACCAAAAGTAAAGCTTGTAGTACTTGTGGAAGAGTTATGTTAACCCAGTGATAAGTTACTAAGAGAATAACATTATATAGTACTGTTTTCACTATAAGTGGTCCATGGTCTGAGGAAGAATTTTGTCTTGTCCTGAAATTTTGGAGTGACCTACACCACACTCTTATATTCCAAGTATAAGAAACCCCTGGTTGCTACCTAAATACAAACAGTATAAGTATCCAGGTGAAAATGAATGTTCTGAAAATGAATGTTCATGAAAATTAATCTTCTGTCTGCTTCTATTTTAAAATTCCTCAGGATTGATTTCTGAAGGACTTTGTTCCATCACGTAGCTTTTTCTTGACTGCTCTGAACTGATAGAAAATAATAATCATTTTCTTTATTTATTGCTTCTCCCCCAGGATGGAATCTACTGAAAAATGTGAAGTAGTTATTCAGCATTTTAATGGAAAATACCTGAAAACGCCCCCTGGTGTGCCAGGTAAGCCTTACCCTTCATTGCTCCTCTAATTAAAACTCAACAAAGATGAGGGGTATCAAATGAGAGAAAGTATAGGAATGTGAGGGATGCAGGATTTTTGAAATATTTTTGTGTCTCCACCTAGAAGCTCACAGTTGTCCCTTGATTAATATGATGTGTAATTCATTGGGAGTTCATAAATGTCTTATGTGGGTTTGATATTTGGCCTGCAAGTAATTCATTTCTTGAGAATAAGGTAATACTGATGATGACTGTCCGTATGAGTCAAATATTCCATGACTCAGACGGAATGGCATTATTTTATTGTCCGGCACGTTGTGTGTCTCCCCCCGCCCCCATCTGTTGAGAACTGTAAGGCTATGATGTATTGTGGAGAACCCATTCAGCTGTTGCCTAGCTGGCAAACAGTTGGGTGTGTGACAAACACAAGTTCATTTTTTTAAAAATGAGCAAAAGATGCTTGTATTTAAACAGGACAATACTGTATAAGTAGTCTTCTATATCCAGGGTCATGTCACTTGTTAAAGGGGAATGTTTCTTCTTGCAATGTTTCTTCTTGCAATGTTTCTTTCCTCCAGGAGGATATGTGGGAATAAAAAAGGACCATGTGCTTACTGCCTTGAACACAATGGCAGAAATGACAGGTAGACAGACAGATTAAATTAGATGCAGGGGAAAATGGCTTTACTACTGGATGTAATGGCAGAAATACATTGCCTGCATGTTTGGGTGTTTTGTGGATTATGACTGAAGTGGGTTTTGGATAAATAAGGATTCTGAACAGTGTGGTGGCCTTAGTTTTTTCTCCATGGGACTCAGTTATACTTACTTCAGACTAGATATACAATTCATCATTAGACATAAATTAGGTTTTTAAAAGACTTCCCAGACCAAGAAAACTGAGAGAGTGTTATTGAAATCAATTGAACACATAAATGCCAAGGTAAATTTCAGCTGTTGCCTGCTACATTTCTTTGATGGTTATAAAAATAAACATATTTTCAAATTGCAAATGCCTGCTTATGTTACTCTACACATTGATGGTGTCATAAAGCTAAATTAATCAAAATTTCAACAGCTGTCTGGAACTTAGTTACTGACAGTAAAGTTCAGATGAGCTTTTTATCCCTGCATATTGACTAATGATATTATACTGTGGGACATGCAAGAAGAGTGTTCTTTTGGAACTGGGGTGATTTGACTTGACATATATTGATGCTCATCTCCAATTTGTACTGAGTTTTTATTGTAGTGTGTCTTAGGTACTGCTAGTGCAGTTGAAATGCCTGCCTTTAGAGCCAAGGGCTCAGAGTTTTAATCCCCACTGGGCTTCTTTGGAGATGATCAATTACGTCCCCTGCTATGTGTTTGGCCTTAGCACACTCCCAAATCATCATCAGAAAAAGGCATCACTGTTAATGAAACAATGTACATAGTGACAGGATGCCTCAAACCTTCACCAGATGAGAAAAATATGCCCTTTTGTTGGTATCGCTCCACCTAAAATAAAGAGAGAAGTAGCAGTGGACACTGATGGAACTAAGCAAGAGTGACCCTCAACATCCTCTGAATAGATATGTTCCTCAAGTCCACAGACTCAGATCCAGGAGGAACTTTATGGCAAGAACAAAAATTCATGAGGGTACACAAGAGCAAAACCAAATTAGAAGCTGGAGGAAGGAGCTCACTTGACAGTGAATAACATTAAAGGAGGATATAGCTGATGAACTAAACCACTATGTCACTTGGAGGACCCTGAACAGGCTGAGGGGCAGAGTGTCTAAATGTAAGACCAGCATAATCAAGTGGGGGCTGCTGGCAGATAACAACATGCTCTGTGAATATGGAGAGATAGAGAATCCAGATCATCTGATGGTCTGCCAGTTACTACTGGAAACATGTACTGATGAGGACTTACATTTGGCTAATGGCAAAGCCAAGAAGGTGGCTTCATCTTGCCAGTTTAAAGTCTGACCTAGACACAAAAGAAGAAGAACCAAAAAACAGGATAGGTAAAGCTCTTCTGAGTACTTTATTCCTAGAAAGTGCTTGTAGTCTTACCAAAAGTTGCAATCAGCTTGACAGTACATAATTATTATTAATTAAGTCATAGAACTTTGTTGCCAGACATTCTCCACTTTGAAAATATGAAGAAACAAAGCAACGAAATGGCACCAGGGATAGCAGAGAAATGGTAGAATGAATTTAACACACACTATGGAATCTTATTACACAGAAAGGTCACTGAACCTATTTCCAATTCCCATGAGTTTTTCCTAGCCACCAATGCATTTACTGTCCTTTAAGCCACAGTATTTTAGATTGGATTGTATTGGATTTGCTGTTGCATTTCCTCTTTCTCTGCCTCAATTACTACTTCACACATTTTAATTTGTTTTTCTTAATATGTCACTGAAATGGAGAAGGGAGAGGAAATGGCTGTTGTGCAACACATTCATGTTTTTATGTGCACGATATGTGTGATAAGCAGCTACCAGTAGCTACATGTTATTGTCTTACTGTAGATTAGACAAGAAAAAAACACAATCATAAATGTATGGAATGTTGCATAAATAATGAATCTTGCTATTACAGACAACAAAATTCTAAAACAAAGCCTATTGCATGGTTGCATTACTTGTTTGTGAACAAGAAATAAGATTTCAGCTTGCTGTTTGGTGCTAACAGATAAGAATGTAGAGCCATGGTCAAGACCCTATTACATTCTTAGACTGTTCTTACAAAGGCAAGTAGAGTTTGTGCTTTGCAGGGTGCTGTACTGCTAGTAAATGACTGGGTGCCTGATGGACAACCATTGTATAGAAATATGACATTCAACGGGTGAAGACATCTTCATAAGTAACATTTGCCTTTGCATTCCTAACAACCAAATGAGTGGAGAAGGAGAAACAACACACATTAAGGTAGAGAAGAGTTGGAAGGAAAATTGCCACAACTTTATTGGTTACACTTTGAAAATGATTTTGTGCAACACAAGGCAACGACTCAGTCAATGGACAACTGATGAACCCTCTCCCCATGGAAATGTTTGTAGGTGCACCATAGTAATGGGAACAAATTCTAACTGGGTGTAGATCTGTGCATGGGTTCTCCTCCTGATTGATGGGGGTTCAGCAAGCTCATCTTTCTCAGCCATGTTCGAGACTACACACTCTAACTCTCAAAGTGCTTTAGGGGAATTCCAGTCTGCGTCTGTTCTTCTACGTAATTGCTTCTACATTCTATCTGGTTAGGAGCTCTGAATAAGAGGTAAGCAGTCACTAAGACACTGACTGGGAGGCGGAAGGTCAGCAGTTCGATTCCTGAGTACTGCAGGACGGAATGAGCTCCCATCTCTGTCCCAGCTCCTGCCAACCTAGCAGTTCGAAAGCAAAAAATTGCAAGTAGATAAATAGGGACCACTTTGGTGGGAAGGTAACAGCATTCCATGCGCTCCGGTGTCTAGTCATGCCTGCCACATGACAATGGAAACGTCTGCAGAAGCAGACAGTGCTGGCTCTTCAGCTTAGAAACAGAGATGAGCACTGACCCCTAAAGTCGGATACGACTGGCTTTCGAGCAAGGGAAACCTTTACCTTTAGTCAAAGTGCTTTGGATGGATGAATCTGTGGGTTTTGCTTTGTTGTATATTTCGGTTTTATTTTTATTTTATTTTTAAAAAAACTGAAATTTGCAGTCAAAATTATGAAGAAATTTAGTTATTTTGGAAAATCAGTGTTAACAAAATTGACCAACTGGAATTTTTGTCTATGATATGAACAAGTAGCATGCTAGATAGTGCAAGAAAAGTATTTGCTGTCACTTAAATCCTTCCTTTTTATGACGTATGAGAAAAAGACCAGGTTGTCAATCTTCAGTGCCTGGTCTATGCTTTTAAACATCAGGAATGTCAATATTTTTCTTGGAGGCAGTGAGAATGGTGAGGAATTTCCTGTGTGCTTGTAACAGCTTTTCATTTAGATGGGCAAAGCTTATATATTGTGCAAAACTATGTGTATCCCACAATTGTGTAAAAAAGCAAATTCATCGCTGCAATGTTTAGGAGAGGAGTTCCCAACCTATGACACATGGGCCGGCCCATGATGCCATTTGATCAGACCTGTCGCCTTCTCCGCCGCACCCAGAAGTAGAAGCAGACACATTTACATGTGCGCAGGCATGTGCCCGTGCATGCACAAATGCACCCATGACTGTTGTAAATGCGGAAGTGGGTGCATTTACAACAGCCGTAAATGTGCCCGCTTCCAGGGTACATGGTCTGGCTTGCTCAGCTGACTGGGTCAGGCCTGCAGTGCAAAAAGGTTGGCCACCCCTGATTTAGGAACTTGAAATTGAGGTACTGGAAGCTTCAAAGAGGAAAAACAGCAGAGACTTTTTTAAAGTTGTTCTTGGTCTCCTTCTCAGATTCTACTTTTGTGTCTAGGCCAGACTTGAAACTGCCAAAATGAAGGCACCTTTGGGTGAGTTCATTCTGCAGTTCCTTTTGCCTGACCCAGTGTACCCCCAATTGTGGTTCAAAACTACCACAATCTTCAAGGAGGCTCTTTCTGTGTGCCCCTTCTTCTTGGGTGAAGATAGAATATCTTGCATGGGTTTAAGCTTCCTCATTGAGATACAGTAATACCTCGGATAACGTTTACCTCAGATAATGCTAAAATCCCATAACGTTAAGTAATGGGGGGGGGAGAGAGAGTTGCATCGAATAACGTTAAGGTCCTATGGGATGCATCGGATATCAACCACTAAAGCCTGTGTGGTTACAATGTATCTCTATGGAGCTTTAACATTATGCGATGCATCCCATAGGATTTTAACATGCATCGGATAACACTAAAAATTGGATAACACCACGACTTGTGGAACCAAGTTTTAGTGTTATCCGAGGTTTTACTCTATTTCATTGTGTTGAGGCAGCCTCAACTGATAAGAACAAATAAATTATTAAACATTCTTTCCATATTAAGAAATATTTCCATCTCTAACAAAGCATAATTTTCTGGTATATCTGAGTTGTTCATGTTATATTTGAACCTGGACTTATATTTAAGTGCGCCCAAATAAGACAGGATCTAAATTTAGTTTCTGGTTGTTGTTCCTTTGGCCATAATTATCCATAATTCGAGGTTCATATGTAACATGAAGTGTTCTTTCCTTCACATTACACCCAAATGTTATCATTTTAAAATACTATGTGAATTTCAGATCATATGTTTACCAAAAAATATCATTCAAGTATTTGAATGTTGTCCATTTTTTTTAAAAAAAGCACTGGAATCAAAGTAAGAAAGAGAATGACTCAGTTTTGAATGTATGGGCATTTATATAGGTGGTCTAGTTAATTCCAGCTTTATTGGTCATAATGTTGTTGTTGTTGTTGTTGTTGTTGTTGTTGTTGTTGTTGTTGTTGTTGTTGTTGTTGTTGTTGTTGTTGTTGTTGTTGTTATTATTATTATTATTATTATTATTATTATTATTATTATTATTATTATTATTATTATTATTATTTATATGCCGCCCTACTTGGTGAAAACCAACTCAGGGCGGCTCACAACATACAATTAAATACAATATAACAGTTCAATAATGATACAATATAAAACACAGTGTAGCAAAACAAAATAAATATAACCACAATACAATCAGGATACAGTCCATAATCAATATTCAGTTCCGAGGGGCAGCAGCAACGGCCCCTTCTTAAAGCTGCCAGCCCAGTCGAGACCAGGGGGAGAGCTGCGCAGGGTCCCGAGGGCAGCAGCACACATTACATATATGGACATGGTAAAAATCGCACTGCATTTTAATTTTAATACATCTAAATGACGTCTATAGGCTGCATTTTCATATATGCTTCTCAGTGAGATGTATTCTAAAAACCTTGTTGGAAACAACTCTGTGGATTTCCTCCACTCTTGTAGGAGAATTGTAGATCTGTAAACATGATTGATTGGGAATTATCACTATTTCACTGATGTGTATAAAGTGCACATTGGATGAAATTTTCTACGCAGGTTTCTGTCAAAATACCTATTTGTGGTTGTTGTACTGTATTAGTTATTATACTCCTTAAGAGCTCACACAGCAAAAACCATATTTTAGGTACAGTGAAAAATATAAATTGTTCCATTCCCTACTGGTGGGATTAGCCTGTCCTTTACTTACGCTAGATGAGGTGGGAGGGGGAGGAAGGTTAAGTAGAAGTTTCTTTATATTCATGTAGTTTCCCCTCACAGCTTCTACTCAATTTATACATCTCTGTAATAAACCTGGATTTATGCCTCTCAGCAAAGATAGAAGCATTATGCTTTATCCACCTCCAGGCAATTACTGATCTTCCTGCATGGTGAGGCAAAGAGAATCAAATCTCCTAGCGTATGTGGAAAGGCACAATCAGAGTCTGAAAATTATCCTCCCACTGCCACAATAATTGGCATGAAAAGGTAAATGGGCTCTAGTTATTGCTGTGACCTCTTCATGAATTTAAGTCAGAAACCTAGAAACCTGAGAGCATGAGGCAGACAGTTAGACATCATAGTGTTTAGATAGTAGCTGAAATATTGACCAGTTGTCTGGCTGTTCAGAAAGATTTATCCATTGGTCTAGAGTAAAGCACAGTTGTTTCACGCTTTTCACCTGAAATCAGCAGTGAAACGAAAATAGACGGTGTTGGCACACAGAGACTTTATTGGTGACATTATTTTCAGCCGCCACCCCAATTCAGTATTTGCATTCCCAATATTCATACAAGAGAGACAGAGAGTTTCATAAGAACTATGTATTGTTATGAGCTATTCCTATAGCACGAAGTGTTTGAAATGAGATCTTAAGAAAGAGGCTTTCTCGATATAGCCTGTTTACCCATTTTTCATTCCCTACAAGAAGGAAGTTGCTACCGGCTTTCAGCATCATGTTATGCCCTAAATAGTGCTAATAAATTGTGCCATTAAGTTGCTTCTGACTTACAGCAACCCATTGCAGAAACAGTTTACCAGTATTTTTGTGGGTACTTGCAACCGTGAAGTTTGCCTAAGGCAATACACATACTATATGTATTGGTATGTTTAATTTTGCTTCCCATTCTTTCATGAACTTGATCATTTCCCCTTAAGCCCTTCAATGACTGCCACTTCTTTAATTATTCCTCCTAAGAAATAATACCAAGATATGGTGCTGCCCTTTTAAGAGCAACAACATCAGCTTGTGCAAATGAAATGAAAATATCTTACCCTACAATTTACGAGAACATTATATATAAATAATATCTTAGCTTTTGTTTTCTTAAAAGCAGGCTAAGTTTTGAATACCTTTGCTTTCACAAAGGAAAATCTATGTCTTTTTCTCCTTCCTTTCAAAATGCTATTTTGGATTTAAATCATAGGATTAATTTACTCTCAGGAAACCTCCTCTAGAATGGAGCCAAAACCTGTTACCCTACAATTTCCAACCTTTCATTCTAGGTCTATATTCTTAACAAAGACAAAACAAGCTCACTCATTACTCCCTTTGAAGTACAGTATTTGAAGAACACCCCTTGTCTTCTCTTTTCAGCTTTCTTGCCCATCATTACATTTCCAAACTCTGATCAATGTTGTTTTATGCATACTTCCAGTTGCATCTACAGGCCAGTGATAGACAAACATCCTAATGGCTTCTGGTTGGCCACTCTAGGAGTTCTTCTTTTGTGTCCTGAACAAACCCTGGACTCCAAAATGAAGCCACTTTCTTGGCTTTGTCATTGGCCATACTTAAGTTCTCATTGGTGCATATCTCTGGCAATAATCAGCAAACTAGTAAATGAACTGGATTCTTATCTCTCCACTTTCACATCGTGTGTTGTTGTCAACCATCAGCACCCACTTAACCATGTTGGTCTCGCATTTAGGGACTCCACCCTCAGTCTATTCTGGGTCCTGCAAGTGATGTAGGGAAGGTTGAGTTCCTCCACTATATTTATTTATTTATTTATTTATTTATTCACCGCCCTCCTCACCAAGGTGACTCACCTCCTTTAATGATGTTCCTTGCCCAGTGAGTTCCTGTCTCCATCTTTTAATTTGTTTTTCCTCTTGTGTATCCTCAAGAAGATCTGGAATAATCTGATTCTGTGTGGTTCTTTCCTATTTCTCATGATAATAATAATAATTTCATGTCAGAGATTACTCTGGGTTGAAAGAATTTTTAGGGGGACACCCGAATGAGGCTTCTTTTATGTCCCCAAGGGCAACTCTCAGATATCGGAACCCAACCTTCCAGTCCCCAGCTCAGCGTTTAACCAAGATGATGCAAGTGGATAGAACTATTCCAGCCACAATTACAAAGTGCTACATTTAGCAGCATGCAGTGGTTGACCTGAGAAATTCAGTAGCATTAAAGATGAGAATGAGGGAGGGTATAACCAGGCCAGTGTCAGACAAATTGCCAGAAAAAATGAAGTTAGAGAGTTACTTCTTAATATCTGGGAACATAAAAAGGTATCAGATTTTGATTTTACTGTCCACTATTCAGACATTTCTTATGAGCATTTCTTCAAAACTGAGAATAACTACTTCATTTGTAACACGGAGCCTCTGCTATCATCTTTTTAACACCCCCTTCTTTTCTTCCTCATATTCTCCTCAGGCTTTCAAGTCATTTTAAAGCATTTTGGAATTTAAAGTGCTGAGGAGGTAATAGAGCTTTAGTCATAAAATATTTACAATCAGAAACTGGATGATATTTCCCAGATTGCATGATCTTTGAAGTTCAAACATGACTTACATTTTCTTTTCAAAGAGCTCCTAATGGCTCTTGGTGAATGTCCCTGGACACTGTAAATCAGCTACATCATATTGAGTCATCTTCCTTTTTGTTAATATTAATGCTTATTCCCTTCCCTCCTCTTCCTCTTCATATAGCCTTAATATTAGAATACTGTACTGTACAGTATTGTTTAAATCCTAATATTTTCACAGACCCCTCACTAGATTAGAACAAAACCTTTGTGGACGCTTAAAAGGAATTTGAATAATTGAAATTAAGAAAAAACATAACACTTTTTAGCAATGCCCATTTTAATTGTCTTTCCAGTATAAAACAGGGGCTGTTCGTCTATAAATAAACAAAGTCGGCACTTAATGTGTGATGTGTGCAATTGAGAAATAATGATTTTTCAATCATCAGTTGAATCACACATGCAGTCTCTAGCTAGGAATAACAAATAAACAAGCAAATCCGTGGCAGGGTTTTGCCAGTTATATACTAATGCAGAAGATTTTTTACTAAAAGAACAGATCCCAGTATCTAGCAAAATACTTATCCCATAAGGCAAATACACACTAGGTGAGCATTGGATTGCAAATTCCTGGTGCAAAATTTCAATTCTTTATGTGATAATATTTGCATACCAAGTCTGTCATAATTCTAGATACTAGCAAAGCATCACCAGTTTTATTTTGCAATAAAATATTTCTCTCTTGGCCAGCATTAAATAACCATAGAAGAATGTTGTATGTAATTTTGCTACAGGAGCCTTTCTCATAAAGCTATCTCCAGCTTTCTTCTAGAAATCAATTTGAGAACCATCAAGGGTGACAACAGAAATACTGTAAGTGGAATGAAACAATGAATTAATTATTTGAAAATAGAACAACCACAATATATATTTAGCTTATCTAATATGAACAATGATCATTTAAGGACTCTGAACTTTGCAAGTTCAGTAGGAATATTCAGTAGATTGTAAGACTAAAGTGTTTGGTTTCTACAGGGTGTTCTTTTTAGTTCACCAACAGCTGCAGATTCAACATATAACTTGCAAGTCTGCAGTACTGAGAACTTTGCAGCCGCTCAGGAAAAGTTCCTTTGTTTTTGTCTGTTTGTGGTGGGGTTGTTGTTGGTTATTTTTTAATCCGAGAGCCATGTTTCAATTATTATTATTATTATTATTATTATTATTATTATTATTATTATTATTATTATTATTATTATTATTATTATTATTATTATTTGTTACCCCGCCCCAATCGGGAGAACCCGACTCTGAGCGGCTTACATCAAGATAAAAAGTAGAAACATAAAGCACTCTATATCAATAAAAAACATCAAAAGTTAAAAAATCATCAAGTTAAAAACAATACACAAATCCCACATTCAGACCCAGGGGTGGCAATCCATTAAATAAGCCACCTAGTATGAGAACCCAATTTCACATTTCAATGCCTATTTGCATGCATATTTTATGTCCATAGTCCACAACATTCCACCTCTGGTCATTTTTTAAAGGGCCAAATGGGCACTACAATATTAGAACACTGTGGAGGGTGAGATACACATTTCCGTTGCCAAGACAACCAGATGGCTGTCACATGCCTTGCCTCATGGCAATGGAAGGACAGGCAGCAGCATCTCTGTTGCCAAGGTACTTCACTGACTAAGAATCACATTGCGAAGGACAAGTTTATTTGTTTTTGGTTTTTGTTAACCATTCAGAAGAGGAGTTAAACAGTGGCTGCACCTGCCAAGGATGCACTCTTTCTCTCTACACACACTTCCCAGCATTAGAAAGTTTATCCTAGGACTCTGCCGAACACTTTCAAATGGCTCAGCCCTAGCAAACAGAAAACCTGCAGATATTACTGAAATACATCTGTCAGAGACTGGTAGCACTGTACAAGACGTAATGTTATTATCGGGTCTGTCCAAAAGTTTTCGGCAAACAACATGTTCTGAAACAAACCAAGCACGGTCCAGACCAATTTGTGGATAATTTCAAGTCCCTTTTGTCATCTCGTAGATGAACATCCTAAAAGAATAAAGCAGAGGTATAAATGTACCTCTCAGTTATTATCTAAATATAAATGCATTGTAAACTAGTCATGTACTGAGTTTTGGCGCCTCTGGATTCCACAACAGAAAAAGTGTTTGCCTTTTAGCTAAACTACAGAAAACATTTCCTTTCATTTCCACATCATGGCAGAAGTGACTGTGTTAATGGTTGCCTTAAGTATTGACTGTAATGTACTTTAGGAGGAGAATGTTTAATGTATTGGCCAGCACTGAAAGCAAGAAACTCTGCTAACTGGTCAGACACTTCCAGGTGCAAATTGCTTTTCCTCATGTTGCTGAATCTCAGTTTTGAAATTAGCTCCATTTTGTTCCTCTCTTGCCTTTTCTTAGATGGTTTCAGTGTTTTGGTATGCTCCTTTTAATGCAGAAAAAAATTTGTTAGAATTATTATATTTTACCTCACTAGGAGTGTAATTTAGTCTGAATATTCATCCTGTTCTCTAGCTGTGGCCTTGGCTAGCCTCATTTTCACAAAAACATTTGTGGTTTAAACAAAAGTAAAGCCAAACAGCACATATTTTCTTTGTCTTTGACAAAGTTCACATTGCAAAAAGTAGTGTATCAGGCTATTTTATTTTAAACTATTCCTGTTTTGTTTCCTGTCTTCCTGTATAAGATCTCCTTGGTTACATGAAATGTAAAATGGATACTGTTTGGTAAAAGTAAAGGTCATCCTTGCTCGAAAGCCAGTCATATCTGACTCTCTAGGATTCAGTGCTTATCTCTGTTTCATAGCCGAAGAGCCGGCAGTATCCACTTCTTCTGATGTTTCTGTGGTCATATGGCAGGCATAACTAGACACCGGAGTGCACTGAAGTGGCCCCTAATTATCTACTGGTAGTTTCTTGCTTTTGAACTGCTTGGTTGGCAGGATCTGGGAGAAAGATGGGAGATCATTCCGTCCAACAGTATTCGGGTATCGAACTGCTAACCTGCCACCTTCCAGTCAGTGTCTTATCTACTTGAGCCACTGCAGTTTGGTACTTAGATATAAACAAATTATTGAATGGCATTATTTTATCTTGAGATCTCTGTTTATGTGCAATATAAGGTAGTACAGTATTCGCTTATTTAGTCTATCACATTATTTCACATTTCAGCATTATTTTCAGCAGTCCTTCCATTCCCTGAGCATAAATTTTGCATAAAATCCAGATGTACTTGCAGAGAGACCTCCTGAACAGGTAACAAGAGACCAAGGTGAAAAACTCCTTTGCATAGTAACTCCAGCATTAACACTAAGGGTGTAACCTTTGAAGGTGAATTGCCTCAAATTAGAAAAAAAATCATTATATTCACTGTCTGTTGCACAAAGAGTTGTGCTTTTCGTCCACCACTATTTTGTGTCATTAGAATATGTATGCAAGAGGATTTTGATCAGTAGGTGAAAAAGGCTCTTGAAAGCTGGGAATATTATGGCAGATGGCCATAAGCAAGCCAAAGACTTGCATTGTTCCCTGTGCTGCAGATACCAAGATGAAGACAGTATCCTTCATCAGAATGCTAATATAAAGGATCTTATCTCTCAGAGTAAAAATAGAAGTGAAAATTCAGTTTCTCAACTTCAGAAGGAAAAATGAGAGTCTCAACCTGAAGCAGCAGGGGACTAAAAGAACTGGACACACACCAGCAAAACAGCATACAGATTGATCTGCTTTCATTTGTTGACAGAAGTCACCCAGACCTTTACATATGGCAAAGCCTGTAAGGGAATTCAGTTGACTATGCTAAAACAATATCATGACTGGGGGCCCTCATTTATCATGGATAGGGATGAAATGCATTTCTTCAACGTTTATATAGCCCTGTCCCCCATGGTTTGAAGCAAAAGTCCTCAGTATGGTTCTTCTTGTTGTTGTTGCCACCATCATCTTTATACTTACGGTATTTGTCATGGGACTAGCTGAAGAAGCTTGGGATACCAGAGTTCTTAAATATCATGTTTTTCCTCTAGTATCCTACCTGCCTGTTAAAATTTTCTTTGAAATGTTCACTTTGAAATTGTTCTTCAGTACAAGTTCTCCTGCAGTGAGGCATGCTTAATAAAGACCTATGGGGGGGATAAATCTCTTGATGGTTACATCAAGAATCCCCTGCCTTTTCCCCATCTGGCCACCTGTTGTCCTTTGTCTCGGTTTTCACAATGTTTTTATTCCAGCAGATACTTGATTTAACCAATTAATTTATGTTGGTTTTATAGTCATTTTATATAAACGTTAAGGATTTTGTTTACAAAACTAGTGGCTGATTATTTTGTTTCATTTTATTTGTAAGTTCTGAAGCTAGCCACTTTGGGAATATTTTTAGAGTGAAAGCAAAAGTATACATGAAGGTAAAATATATGAAACTATAACTTTGCCATTATAAACCAAAATAGGTAAAGAATGATCTGTCCTTCAAACAAGAGCTAGTATATGGTTTAATCCTTGTCTGGAGAGCTCACATGAGCCATATTCCCCCCTCCCCCTAATTTACTGTATAGAATAATGATTTAATCAACGTATAAAGCCAGCAGAAGGAGGAAAAGGTCAGTGACAGTATGTAAGACAGGCCCAGAAGGGAAAGCAATCACACATCACTGGTTGTCACCTTCAGCTCTCAACTTAAACCCCTCACACGCATAATGAGGGATCTCCAACCCATCTTTCCAAAGCCCTTGATGACATACCCCTACTTGCTTATAGACAACCCTCCAATCTCAAACAACTATTGACACACAACAAACTACACAGAAGTGGAGTAGATATGGGAACTAGACCCTGCTGCAAATCCGGATGTCAACTATGCCCCCACATTTGCTCTGGAAACAGCATTACTAGACCCAACAGCACCACACACACACTTAAAGGCAGTTTTACTTGTGCTTCTGCCAATGTGATTTATGCCATCTCTTGCCAAAAATGTCAATCTGTGCTTTATGTAGGACAAACAGGACAATCTTTATGCAAAAGAATTAATGGACACAAATCTGGAATGGCAACACAGAGAAACCTGTCTCAAACCACTTCAATCTAACTGGACACTCTATCCAAGACCTGAAAGTTACAATTCTGGAACAGAGAAGTTACAAAACTAGGATTGAAAGGGAGACAGCAGAAGTCAAATACATCCATCTGTTAGACATCCATCGCAGGGGACTAAATATTAGTGAAGGGTTTCTGGGACATTATCAAATTTGATACACTAATTGCTATATAATTTTATATATTATATTACAACTTTCCTGCCAATTCTCTTTAGCAAAACAGAAAGTAACCAGGTACAGTGTTTTTGTTTTTTTGTTTTCTGACATGCAGGTCAAAAGTTGATCAGAGACCAGAATGGGCTTTCTCAGCAATTTGAGATTGAAAGGGAGTCATTTAGAGCTAATCTGAATAATCTATTGTTGCTAATGACTGTGTGAAGCTGTATTGTTGTGCTTGCTTGTCTGTCATCTTGCTTAACCACACCCATCTCCCTTTGACTGAATTTGGTGTATAAAAACCATGCCTGTAAGTTTCACTCTTTGTCTGAAGAGGTGGACTTGATTCACGAAAGCTAACAATAAAAATGAAGCAGTTAGTCTTTAAAGTGCTACAGTGTTTTTTATTTTTATTTTTTTGTTTATTTTGTTTTGTTTTCTGATAAGTATGTAAGAAAAAGAGACTTATTTCAGCAAGTCAAATAACTGGCAGTTTGATATATGAAACATGATGTGTGAATGGAAACAGTGACATTCAGCACTTTATAGCTGAAAAGGAATCGAACCCATGTCCTCATAATCAAAGTTCAAAATGCTTTCACAATAGCCATCACTACTGGATATCATGACCAAGCAAAGATTTAAAGCAGGATCTATCTAGCATTGACTCAACCAATCATTCACCAACACATGTTTGCAGCATTACTATATTTCCAAAATTACTTTTTAAATGTCCATGATACATTTTTTAAATTTGTGTGAAGATGAAGTAACCCATAGTAGTTAAAGTGAGTGATTAATCATGATGGTTTATATGATTTATGCATTCCTCCTTCCATTCAGGTTGCCTTGGTCAAACTGAAAATATCAGTACAGTAAAACCTCATATAACACTAAAACCTGGTTCCACAAGTCTTGGTGTTATATGATTTTTAGTGTTATCTGATGCATGTTAAAATCCTATGGGATCCATAGAGATACATTGTAACCACACAGGCTTTAGCGGTTGTTATCTGAAGCATCCCATAGGATCTTAATGTTATCTGATGCAATTCTTCCCCCCAGATTCCTTAATGTTATGCGATTTTAGTGTTATTCGATACTAATGTTATATGAGGTATTACTGTAATATTAGCAAGTATTTGAACTGCTTTTATTGACACAACTGTAATGTTTTCCATAAAGCAGTGAATGGTTAAAAACCAATCAGCCAACCTCCCTCCCACCAGTTGCCTGTAATTTACAGGTGGCTGGTATATTTATTTATTTATTTATTTATTTATTTATTTATTTCAATGCTCTTGGAAGAAAGGAATCCGTCCCAAGTAAATTTAAGCTTTGCTTGTTCTCTTTAAATATTTAATTACATTAATATTTCAGAACAACAAAACAAACATTCATCAAGCGAAACTAAGCATGTCGCCCTCAGATTTCTACATCTGTTGCTACCCCGCTGTTTTCCTTCATAATTCAGTTTAATACATTTAGAAGTGCACACTTCATTAAAATTCCTCACATTCACTTACATGGAGAGTCTACATTCTAGACAAGGACAGGAAGGCAGGGAAGGACACTGGCTAACTGGAAAGGTACAGCTTCTTTTTTCATCCCTGTTTTAATGTGCATATCATGTCCTCTATCTTGGCACTTCTGTCTCAACATGTACTGTCTTATCTATATATCTGAATCCATCTGTCTTTAGAATGACTCATCTTCTAGTGCCATCACAGATTACCACCTTCCTCTCAAGTCAATGTGCTTTATAGAAAAGATTATTTTAACAATACACTTTAAAAAACACATATTGAAATCCAGTAATCATGTACTGGCCCACTGGGGCAGCAAAGCTACTGACCAAGAATATTATGTCCTTGTTCAAGAATATTTTGTTGAATGAATCAAGTAAATTTGAGTAAATTTAATAGCTCGTATTGCGGTTGGGAGAAGAACAGGAGGGAGAGAAGAGGACAGATAGGAACTTTACTTGCATGCTAGAGTTTGGCAGTTGTTCATGGTATATGGTTTCACCTTGCCCAAGTTCAAAGGTCTTTATTTTCTCCATTTTCTGGCTCCAAACTATTTGGCCAAATCAAGTATGTACGGATACTTTAAAATATTTAGATACAAATTCAGTCAAAACAGACTATAAATAAGGTTGAAATTGACTGGTTGTGCTTTGTAAGACAAATAATTGGCACTGAATTTGATTGGATGACATTTTAACTCGAGTTTTCTCTAGATCAGGGATTCTCAACCTATGGCCCATGTACCAGATCTGGCCCATGGCAGCAAATCATCTGGCCCATGCCCTCACTCCAGCTGCCACTTCCACCACTGCCGGAAGCAGGCACATTTCCGGCAGCTTCAGATGCATTCCTAGCAGCTGTGGATGCGTTCCTTGTGGCTGGGGGGGGGGGGTGTCCCAGAGGCCACATTTCTGGCAGCTGTGAATGTGTTCCCAGAGGCTGTGGATGTGTTCCTGGCAGCTGCAGGTGGGTTTCCAGTGGCCATGAACATGTTTCCGGCAGGTGCGGATGCATTCCCAGTGGCTACAGATATGTTCCCAGCAGCTGCAATGGGTTTCCAGAGCCACGGGTACATTCCTGGTGGCTACGGACATGTTCTTGGCGGCCGCAGACATGTTTCCAGTAGCTGTGGATGTGTTTCTGCCAGCCACGCAGGTATTCCCAGTGGCTGCAGAGGGGTTCCGGCAACTGCAGCTGCATTCCCGGTGGCTGTGTGGGATTTCCAGTAGCCGCAGATGCATTCTCAGTGACTGTGAGGCTGGGGTTCCTTCACCCATGCCACACAGCTCCTCCAGGCTGATAATCAGGAGAGGGGGGGGCTTTTTGGGGTGTGGTTGGCTGGGGGTCGGGACCCCCAGTCTGGCCCCTCAACTGTCTGAGGGAACATGACCTGGTCCCTGGCTTTAAAAGGTTGAGAACCCCGCTCTAGATGCTTGTTGAGTATTAACAAATTAACCTTTGTTTGATCTTACTAAAAACTGAGTAAGGGGATTTTTTCTTCCCTACCAACTGCGTCATACTGGTTTTTATTACACACATTGTATATATACTTTGCATAAAAGCTTCCAAATAACTCTTCTAATTTGCAAAAACCCGAAAACTTTAATAGGGACATTAGGGTCTGAGTCACCATTGAATTATAAAACTCACTATGTGATCTTGGGTTCATCATATTCTCTCTAAGCCTGCTTTCCTCTCAGGAATAATGAGGATCAATTGAGGAGAGCAAAGTCACATACGCTGCTTAAAGCTTGCTAGAGGAAAGCTATGTCATGAATGTAACAAGTACACAATAACTGTTATTCATTTATTTGTTTCATTTATATTCACCTTTTCTCTAGTTCGTTCAAGGTGGTGAACAAGGGTCTCCTTTGACCCAATTTCTTTTTACAATAGTCATCTGAGTAGGCCAGACCCAAATGATTCATAGGCCAAAGAGATTGGAATCCACATCCCCTGATTCCTAGTCTAACACTTTAACTGCAACGCTATCATACAGACCTGCATACCTTTATGACCAATTGTGATTTTCTGTATCTGAGTTTGCTGTGTGCTTGCTTCATAACTATCCCCAGTCACTTGCATGTAAACCAGTAATCCACGAAAGCCAGTGATAAAATCAATCTGTTATTCTTAAATATGTCCCAATGTTCCTTTTTAAAATTTAAGCAGGGGCTTAACCACTGATTATGGATTTTCCCTTTGTAGAAAGTAAATAAAATAAAACAGGCTATTTCGTTTTGTTTGTTTTTTCTGTTGTCTATTGTTACTTTACTGTTATTTGTTGTACTAATTTGTAAGCCGTCCTGAGTCGCCACGGTGAGTGGGCGGCTATAAATGTGAATTATAAATAAATAAATATAAGGAAGGTCCAGCATAATTGTCTGCAGCATGCTCCCCCTCCCCCCAATCAAACCTAAAACAGATTATAATCAAAGTCAGCTATGGAATTAAGTTATTTGCTTGATCCACTTTCTTTTATTTTACATTTATCCCATGTGTGGTTACTGTATTAGCCTGTTTTTAATCATTTTTATCAAGAACTTTGTAGTCTAATTCAGTTGATTCAGGCACAAGTTTACTAACGTCAATATTCACAGAATGAAGGTCAAGTCTTTCTAAGGAGATGCAGGCAGCTGTCCGGACACTGTGAACCTCTCATGGGCTTTAAATCTTAAACACACACAAATTCACAAAGCAGATGCATAAGCAAGTGCTCAGTATAAGCTGGCATAGTTCATTCTTCAAAGCATCTGAAAGGGAATTCACTTGGGGACAGGCGAAAGTGCATTTCTTCTTCACAAGTCATACAGGCATTAGGAAGAGGCAAGTCTCTTGTGCTTTGAGTTACTTCTACTGTCTTGCTCTGTATGAAAAGCTGGACCAATAAAGGTACCAGATCTTCTTAAAGTTCCTTATCTACGCTATATATACGAAGAAAGCTTTTTATCTCACAGAACTTTGTGTGTGAGCCAGGAGAGCTTTGCCAATAATACATGTTTGCCACCAGTTACCTTTAGTGCTCATTTGGAAATCATTCCTGGTGATGAAACTAATGATCATACAGGTTCATTCTGTGGAGCTTATTGTTTTTAGTTTCAAATTCATCATTAGTACCCTAAAGGACCTTTTGATCCTTAGAGAATAATGAAATAGTCTCCTTTGTGAAGGTTTACCAGTGCAAATTGTACACTCTAATTTGTTTTTCTCTAATTGGAGATAATCAGCTTGTCCCTGCAGGATATAAAGCTATATATGTGTGAGTTTGTATGTATGTGTGGTTGTTAATTTCTTTTTACATTAGAGTTAGGAGGCTGAAAAGAAGGCATAGCTATTTATTGTCAGGGACATATTCTGACCTGGAGCTATCAGCTGCATTAAGAATTCATAACACAGCTAAACTAATTCAGTCTTCCCATTTCTGTTAGAAGGACTCTTACAGTCAATAATCTTGAAACTAAAGATGGAGACAGCACGCTGCTTAAATTTGTTCTCTTTGACAGGACTGAATGTGGGGAAAGCCATTAATATGTGTGATACAGCTGCATGGTGAACTGATACCATCTTTCTTCCTGTTTCCATTTGATCTTCAGACATTTGGAGTACAATAATGCTCATCTCACTTTATCATGTGATCAGAAACCCCCTGCTATGAGATCCTCACAAGTGATTGTCTGTTTTGACTCTATGTCAGACATATATCAGTGTGTTTAAGGAGCAGAAAGAGAAAGAGCAATTTTATGCTAAGCTGTAGTAGACCGAATCAAAAGGCAAAGATCGAGGTTGACTGCAGAGATGTACCTTTTTACTCTCCATAATTTGCTTACATTGGCTGCTTGAGATCTAAACACAGGAGACAAACCAAACTCTGGTCAGCTTATCCAGTACTTAGCAGAGAAGGTAAATATCCTTTGGTAAATGGATTTTAGATTTGAAATTTTAAGATTTTAGTATTTTATTATGTTTTATCTATGCGTATCGTGTGTCTTGATTGTTTCATGTTGGTGGTGTCACCTTGGTGAGGGGGCGGTTAAATAAGTCTAAATAAATAAATAAATAAATGTATCTATTCCAGTGCAGCTCCCCTGGTGGCTTAATGGTTAAGATGCTGAGCTGGATATTGGTAGGTCAGGTTTCAATACCCAAAAGCTGTACTTGGGGACTTGAAAGGAGCATCATTTGGGCATCTCCTAAAAATCCTTTCAACCAAGAGTAATCTCTGACACGAATTTATTATTATAGTGCATTTTGAGAATATGCATCCAACAAAGTTGTGTGATGTGTGTTAAATGTATATTATATACCACTTGCTATCAGATTGCTACCAATGTATGGTGACTTTTGGAATTATTGACCTTCAAAATATGCTGCTCAACAAAAGGCTAGAGGATCTTTTCTTGAATCAATCTTTTTTTACTATGTTGTTCAGCCCTTCCTAGCATTTTCTTTTTTGGAGTCTCATCTTCTCATGGCATGCCAAAAGTAAAGACTCGATTTTGTCATTTCAATTTTTAGTAGGCGTTCAGTTTTGATTTTATCTTGACCCCACTTTTTGGGTTTTTTTGACAGTCTAGTCCAGTGATGGCAAACTTTTTAGAGGCCAGGTGCCCAAACTGCAACCCCAAATCCACTTATTTATTGCAAAGTGCCAACAAAGCAACAGGGGAGGAAGGAAATGCTCCCATTGGACTGCTGGGCATAGAAGCAGGGTGAAGTCTGAGCTGGGGTGAGGGAGGAAGCTTTCCCATTGGACTGCTGGGCAGAGGTGGCAGAGTGAACTCTGTGCTGAGGTGATTGCATGGGTGCCCAAAGAGAGGGCTCCAAGTGCCACCTCTGGCCTGCGTGCCATAGGTTCACCATCCCTGGTCTAGTCTCTATTGTATCCTTTAATGTCTCCTTTAGCACCCTGTTTTGAATGGATCAGGGTGTTTTATTTTCCCCTATCTGCTTCCTTTATCATCCACTTTCATATCCATACATAGCAGTTCTGGTACTACAAACTGAATGAGTTTCAGAATCCCCCTGTTATAACCTCCACTGTAGTTTAAAAATAAATTTACTTTATAACTTACTGTAAGGGAAGTGTTGTAAAACCTCAGAGGACTGTAAAATTTCAGAGCCTGCTCATCAACTGAGACTGATAAAAGAATTCAAAATAATAGACAAATTTATGGACACTGGTATTCCTAGATTACTAGTGAAGTGGTTTAGATATCTGGTTGTGGAGTCAGAGGTTGGGACTTCGTTTTCCCTCTATTGCTTCTTGACAGGAGCTGGAGTCCATTATCCATAGGGCAACATTAAAGCTCTGCAGTTCTTCTTAGTAGTAGTAGCAGTAGGTGGTGGTGGTGGTGGAGGAGGAGGAGGAGAATTGTTTACCACATTCAAGGATATGTGTGTGATAGAGCCTTGAAGTTTTAGACACTATTAAATATTCAGTGTTAAATGAGGAGTGGGGAGGAATGCTTTCTTTGCTACGCTAAGGATTATGACTAGTAAAGGTAAAGGTTTCCCTTGCTTGAAAGCCAGCCATATCCAACTCTAGGGTTCAAAGCTCATCTCTGTTTCAATGCTGAAGAGCCAGCGCTGTCTGCTTCTGCACACAGAACGCTGTTACCTTCCCACTGAAGTGGTCCCTATTTATCTACTTGCAATTTCTTGCTTTTGAACTACTAGGTTAGCAGGAGCTGGGACAAAGACGGGAACTCATTCCATCATGCAGTACTCAGGAATTGAGTTGCTGACCTTCTGCCTCCCAGTCAGCATCATAGCCACATGAGCCACTGCAGTCCCAAGGATTATGACTAGGGTTGCCATAATTCTCTCCTGCCAAACTGGGACAGCCACGTGATGTCATTGCATTCTTCAACTGATGGGGCTGTCAGGCAGACCATGTTTCTAAGACCCCATGGAATCCCCATCCAGGGAAGACAGTCTTTGTCAGTTTAAAATAAACTGTAGTCAAGAGGTTTTTCCCCGTGTGATTCTTCTTGCAAAAGACTATTTTTGATGGTTCTATTTTTATTTTATTTTTATTTTTTGAATAAAATTTCTTGGGCTGCTCTTGAAACCACCCTTCCTCGCTCTGAGGTTACACACACACAACTGAAATAGGCTCACCCTAAACCCACCCAAGGATCCCTTGGAAGAAAGTTCTAAAGAGGGGCCTGGAATGGCAATGCAGTCCATGGCGCCTCTGTTTCCCTTTGGAAGGAGAAAAGCAAAAGACAGGAAGGGACTTATTTTGGAGGAGGACTTTTGCAATGGAGGACTCTTCACTTTCTGTCCACCCTGTTCCCTTCCTCTCTAGGAATACTGACTCTATGCAGCTAACCCTTTCTGGTCATATGAAGAAGGAATCCTCCGTCCCAGTGTATGGTGGAGGTTTGGCTTCTTAAATATGGGTATTTCATGCTCCCGCCTGGCTTTTGAGGAAAAGGACTGAGGATGACTCCTTGTCCCCCAAACTTCAAGGTGAGCCAAGGGATTTTTGCAAAGAGTTATTTCACTGCTTCCATGCCTTTCTTTCAATTATCTTGCAAGTGTCTCCTCTCCCTGGCCAGCTTCTCAGGGTGCTATTTTGCCTTCACTGCTTTCAAGCAGGATAATTGAAAGAAAATCATGGAGGCAGTGAATTAACTCTTTGCAAAAATCCCTTGGTGACTGGGTGATTTTGCTTCCTTTGTTCAAATTTAAAAATCTGGGACTTTTATATGTTTTTTCTTGAACCGGCTGGGACAGCTTGAATCCAAGAAAATCCTGGAAAACCAGGGCATATGGCAACTCTAATTATCACTGAAATATCTTTGTGGTCAAACAAATATTTTAACTTCTTGTCCATTCTCATGTGATATGTGTAATGCTATACATTGTAATATAATGGCTGAAATCCCATTGTGTTGCTACATAAAAGGTGTAACTTTGAAATGAAAATTGCTTCAAGTTAAGAAATCTCCAAAGAGATTAACTGGCGAGTGCCACAACTTTGTATGTAACGACTAATGTCTATGGAGTTTTCCTAACTTGAGTTAATTTTCTCCCCAACACCTTTTATCCCCAATACCTTTTATCATCACCACAGGATTTCAGCTAATTTTTTCTCCTTCATAACATTTCTGCTCATGATTTCTATCCCAAAAAGAGGGTAATCAAATAAAACAAGTTAATGAGACAGGAGATTTCTCACCCTTGTAAATATGTAGTAAGGCCAAAGTTTTCCTCAAGGTAAAATATAAAATTAAAAATGTAAATTATCAAGGCAGTTGTTTTCTGATAATGATAACATAACAGCATGTGTTTAAAAGAGGCTTGTACAGAAACATAGTTAATTGCGTACAAGATCAGGATGTGAAATCACCAGAAATTAGGACAGCTACATCATTTATTTTTATACTAGGATATGAATGCAAATGTAGGCATGACAAAGAGTTATACATTGACTCATGTATGTTTTCTCTCTCCATCCACCTGCTCAGTGACCTGAAATAAGTGCAAACATTTACACCTAGTTGTGTATTTATACTGATGCATCAAATGCAAGCTTGGATGATATGAGGTACTTTATATCATACTCTGAGGCCTTATTCCATGTAATATAAAAGCTGAAAAAATAATAAGATGGACCAAGCACAGTATTTTTCATTGTCATTCTGTACCTGCTAAATCTACAGTAAGTCTTATTATATTCAGTGGTGCTCGCTCATAGATAGGTGGGCATCTTTAAACTAGGGTTGAAAAACAAAGAAAATGCATATGCCCTTTAGTTTTCACTCTTCTGCAAATTTACAGCAGTGATGCCCAAACTCTTTTTTTTTTTTTTTGCTGGCTGGTCCCGCCCCCGACACACAGCTGCGGCAGCCAAAGATGGGCTGCTCCCACTGCTGACAATTTTGACGTCAGCGGCGGTGCCGGTGGCAATTGTGCTTTGTCCTGGCTGATCTGAGCAGCCTCTTGTTCAGTCCCATCCTCTCTGCAGCCTTTGCGAAAGCCAATCGCTGTGTCGAGGAATTTTTTGGAGCCTCCTCCGAAAAATTCCCCGACACAGCGATTGGCTTTGGCAAAGGCTGCAGAGGGGTTGGGACCAAGCAAGAGGCTGTTCGGAGCAGCCTGGACAAAGCACAATTGCCACCGCCACCACCGCCCGTACAAAGCATGATTGCCACCGCGGCTGGTGAAGTCAGGTGGTGGGGTGGGTGGAGGAGTGGTCTGCAGTGAGCCCGTGTGCTTACCGTGGGCTACATTAATGATATGCAGGGGCCTAATTGGCCCCATGTGCCATAGTTTGGGTGCCCCGATTTACAGTATACAGAAATAAAATCATCTTCACCAAGTGTCCAAACACAAAAAACAGAGGTAAATAAAAAAACAGGAATGAAATAGATTAAACTGTGCAAAACTGAAATGCATGTATAAAACTCTCAAAATGTGTAAAATGCAGTACTGGTATGATACCACACTTTGCAGTAGAACCAACAGCACTTTGAAAGCCTGGATTGTGTACTGAAAATTGTGAGGCAGAATGTTTAGTACCACCTGATTTATAGTACAATAGAAGAATTTTTATCCTGGTAGGCTAGACCTTTAAAACACCTGTACTTGGCAGTGTAGCTGTCATTCAAAGCAAGAGGATCCTTTTGCACTTTGGTCTGTAAGAAACATAATCCCATATGGCCTGACAAAGGTAGTTTTGTGTAGATGGTGAGAGACTACGTGCTTTTTTCAGTCATTCATGTTAACGTTTTGATTATAGTGATGAGTTACAGAGGATAAGCTGGAAAGGCTTACAAGTCTGTGATGTTACAATGGAATGTACTATATTAGATGGAGGAAAAGATCTTTCATCTCAGAACCTTTGAAGCAAAAATGAATAGCATAAACAGCTGCCTCTTAAAGCAAACATTCGTCTGCCTTCAGATTCTTTTTAATGCCATCTTCATCTGACTCAGCTCCTTACCAGTTTTCCTATTGTTTCAAAGTTATGAAACATTGGCTTGTTTTTGTAAAGTCTGTTTCCTTTTAAGTCATCTTTACTTCTCTGATTCCCATTTTACATTTAAAGATTTTCTCCAAAGGCATCACACAACTCCTATGGAATGATTTGCACACTGGTCATTAAAGAATTAAAAATGATTAAAGAGAGTAGTGAAAAGTTTACAATTTGCACAATGTATATGTTCTGTGATTTTTTAAAATAATAATTTATCATGCAGTAGTACACCTGGGTAGTATGTAACACAGTATTGTTGAATGAGTTTAATCACCCTTTTTATGCGTTTTGTCTTCAGTGCCAAAATAAAATAATTAAAAAATATTGAATTGTACCTAGAGATAATGCTAAACTAGTTTGGCTTTCAAACAATGGTGTGATGTTATGTCTGAATTTATCCAGTTTTGCAAACTGTGCTTTTCAAGGGGTATTATACTAGAGTTGCTTTTAAAATATGGGTTTCATGCCTTATTTAATCATTTTTAAATGGTAAGCAAATCAGTGTCATTTTGTATTTTTGTTGTGGTTCCCTCCTCCTATTTTAGACATCAAGACCTTTACCTAGAACATTGGTGGCGATCATATGGTATCCATGCCTGAGGGTACACTCAAAGCCCTCTCTGTTGGCATGCACACCATCACCACAGCACAGAGTTTGCTCCACCCCTCTTCCCAATAGCCCAATGGGAGCGCTTCATCTCTCCACCCAGCACAGAGTTTGCCCGCCCCTCTGCCCAGCAGCCCAATTGGAGTGCTTCTTCCTTTCCTGCATCACAGAGTTCACCCCACTCCTCTGTTTGGGCACTCAGTCTCTAAAAGGTTTGCCATCACTAACCTAGAACATTGTTGCAATCCAGTGCCAAGGCTTTAATACTACAACTGAACCAAGATAAGTAGAAACCTAAATCATAGAATTTACTTGAAAACAAAGTTCAAGTATTTATTATGTTAAGGATGCACGAAGGCTTAGTCAACTAGTAGCCCAGGGTCTATTCAGTCCAGTTGAAAACTGTAAGTAGGAAGGGATCATTCAAGATACAAAGCCAAATACAATTCTAGCAAACATTATCAGATCAACATACAAGAAGAGTCAGTGTATGGAATAAATGAAGAACAGCTAATACAGTCCCTTTACAAAGACTGTCTTCAGAAACTTGACTAACCCAGCATTGAGGTTTTTGTGGCTGAGTTGCTTGTATATCAGAAAATACTTAGATGTTGGCATTCTGTCATTTACTCACTCTGGCATGAAAGCCATGTGCTTTAGGAGATCTTATGTTGTCAAGCTAGCACTTTGTATTATAAAGCCATTCCTTAAGCATTTAAAATAAATTATCTTCATTATCTATGGTATAGTTACAGTCAGAAGAGAAAATAGGGGAAATTGAGTCTACAGCTTATGGAGAGAATCTCCATGTTTATTGCTTGTTTGGAGGAAGGACTACAAAGAAAACAATTTAAGCAAGGACAAAAAAGCAACAACAGAAAGAGAGTGTGGAGGCTTGACTCAAATGGCAGAAGTGGCAAGAGTGCCAGTCAAGTGAATTGAAGATGACAATCACATTAGGCTGTAAAGCTCACTCCCATTGATACCCATTGTTAGTACATGCAAAAATGTTATTCTGACACATAATAGAGTTTGCACAAATGCTCATTCCTCTCATTAATCTACTGTCATTCATTGTGAGTGGTTGTTTGGTATGGGTGGGTGATGATGGACTAGGAGAAAATGGCTATCCGGACCTCAAAGCTGACTGTGAGAGTATGACCCCCACTTGAAAAGGTTGGGAACCCATAAGTTAGACTGACTTGGCTTGTCGTTATATCTGAATTCATCAGTAATTGTTCAACTACCTTTAGGGCTCTTGATCTGTTTCAGGAGACATTGGCACAATAGAAGTAGAACATGAGTATACAGTAATACCTCGGATAACGTTTACCTCGGATAATGCTAAAATCGCATAGCGTTAAGTAATCTGGGGAGGAGAATTGGATCGAATAATGTTAAGGTCCTATGGAATGGATCAGATAACAACTGCTAAAGCCTGTGTGGTTACAATGTATCTCTATGGAGCTTTAATATTATCCGATCCATCCCATAGGATTTTAACATGCATCGGATAACACTAAAAATCGGATAGCACCAAGACTTGTGGAACCAAGTCTTAGCGTTATCTGAGGTATTACTGTACCTCAATTTATGAAACTAAACACTGAACAAATGAAGAGTGAAAGCAAGTACTGTATAACGCTTGCGGAACTCAAACTGCAGTGTTTTGTTCACACAGGCAGCACAAATCAAGGATTGGTTTGTTATCTGAGCATTGACTGTTGGGAGCTAATGAAGCACATCAGGATTATCCTTTTCGCCATATACAGTACCTAAAATGAGGGCTTGGGAAGATTTGGAATGAATACTCCCAGAACACTCTGACCACCATGGGCACTACACCATGCTCATTGAGGGATTCTGAAAATTGCAGCCAGCAAAGCTAAATTTTCCAAGCTCTATTGAAATGTGTTTTGAAGTCATTGTTGTTTATGGATTAATATGGATTTACCAAAGATTCATCATCTTTGTGCTCCTATTTCTGGAAAATGATTAGAGCCCCTAGTTGCCTCTGTTCTGTAAAAACTTATAATGAATGTGCACTGTGAAGTGAAACTGGTTTCATAGCCATTTCTTCTGCCCACAGAACTGTAGTTCTGCAACAGGCTGAGAATCTCTTATGGTGCTCTCAGGAGGCTAGAGTTCCCAGGATTAATGGGGTGGATGATGAGTATATGTATGACAAACTGGAACTAAAATAACAGCTATAGCCAGATCAAACCCATACGAAATGAGAAACAAAACACAAGACAACAGTGGCACTTTTAAAATTCTGATTAATACACTTCATCAGGTATCAGTGTTGGGTTTCTTTGGAATGTCTAGCAAAGTAATTAATCGTTAACCCAGGAAATCTTACATTGGAATGTAAAAGTTAGTCTTCAGGGTGCTACCACATTTTTGTGTTTAAAACATTTTAATTTTGTTTTAACTTTGGCTGGCTGTGCATACACAAAATAAAACAGCAGATAGTTGTGGGGCGACCTCAGCTATGTTTATCATGAAAATGAGTCTCTTTTTCTCTTGTGTGTATATGCATCAGAAATTGTAAAAGTGAAACCTTGCCTGTTGTGTATTTTGCAGCAGCTGAAGCTTTACTGCAAGAGTTCCTAATGTATTTGTATGATTGTTTTTCTACAGCATCCCTGATATTTCTTAGTCAGAGGAAAAATCAAAGTAAGTAATGTCCCCCATCATTTAGGCACCATTTGATCCCAGTGGATGTTTATAAAAAAAAAGAAATTGTCTCAAGTCTCCTCCCAAAAATTAAGATGAAGAGAATCTTATACTCTCTGATGATAGTGTCGGTCCCCATTTTAGTGTTTGTTTTAATACTGATGTTGTTCTATAACATTTATTTGTGAGCTCATATTTGTGGTAAATCAATCAACAAAGTCATCCTTATTAATAAAGGATCTTCCATAGAAACCCAACATTGATTTCTCCATTTCTGCCTCTTATTAAAAAGTTCCCTGTTGTGAGAAAGATGCTAACTAAAAGCTAATGTGCATTGTAATACCTTATACATTTCCTTGTTCAGACAATTGAAGGTAGGCAAATGTTTTGCTCAAGGAATTTACCTGCTGTTAACAATAAAATAAAAACATGTTATTCCAATTCCTGCTTTTGCTGGCAGTCCTTGTAAGGGTTTTGTCTTCTTTTTGCAGAAGGCTTTCTTTTCTTTTAATATTAAACCCTATCTATATGGTACCTTGCTGTGATATTTGGTGTTGGGTTGTGTTTGTGTACCTTTACCCCACGAATGCAAGGTATTTATCAGCTTCCAGAAATGTTGTGTCAGAACACCTACTAGTGGAACAAACAAGACAACTAATGAAATGATTTTAATAATACCTTGAGTTTCTCTGGTTTTTCTGATGGAAGCAGGGTTATAGGCCTAAGTGAAATCCTGGCTACTCACAGTATTATAAGATGAGCTACTAAAGTTGTGCGTTGCAAACACTATCTGTTATGGAGAGTATTGCAATATACAATGATACCTCAAGATACAAAATTAATTTGTTCCTTGGGGTTTTTCCTATCTTGAAACTTTTTTTATCTTGAAACATGATTTCCCATAGGAATCCATTGAAAATCAAATAATGCATTCTGGAGCTGAGAAAAAAAGAAAAAAGTATTCTTTTTCATTCAAAACTCTTTCTAAAGTGGTGTAAACATGGTGAAAAATTCCAAAGTGCACTTTAGAAAGAGCTTTAAATAGATAAAAGACTTTTCTTTTACTTTTTTCTGAGCTCTGGGTGGTTTCCAGTGCATTTCAATGCATATTTGGCACATTTCTGACAGCACCCTCTAGTGGCCAGCTCTGGTTATTGCTGGACTATCCCCAATGATCAGCTGTTGATGGGCAGGGGGGATTTTCCTGGTTACGGGGAGAGCTAATGGTAGTGCCAAAATGCAACCAAAATTTTCCAAAAATGGAGTGGAAATGCTCCAAACACCCTCCTGTCATCATGAGAAGCATCAGCAGATTTAAAAAAATCATATCTCAAAAAAAATTGTATATCAAAGCAATTTTTTTCCAAGATTTCCTTTCATATTGCGAGTTTTCCATAAGTAGAGGCGTTCATATCTTGAGGTTCTACTGTATGGGGCAATTTATTTTTGACAAAAAGGTGAAACTTTCTTATTTCTTTTCTTGAGAAAGAAGCATGACTGAATGAGAAATCATAATAAAATGTCCACAAATATAACACACGCAATACCCCACACATGGCTAAATTTAAAATATTTCAGTCATAAGCAGCATTTGCTTTGCACTGATCACATTCTGATTTGAGTGGAATCCATTGGGGGAAATTGTAATTGCAGTTAACTTCATACCTATTGTTGTCATTGGGTTTTTTTATGAAGCCATTTACATCAACTAGTACTAGTGTAAGACATGCTTAATATGATGGAGCATTTACCTGTTTTTTAAAACCATTCAGCTGAATACTAGGGCCAGAATCCTTCATGTTCAAGAAACTGTACATGTAGGTCTAATTGTACTGTTTCCCCCCTTTTGACAGGGTGTATGAAGTGCAACTTGCCATGTATTGATCACATAATCAGTTGTACAAGCAATCATATGATGGACACCTCATCAAAGTGAGGGAACTCAGTCTGCAATTGCTCATGCATACACAGTTTTCCCCAACAGGATTCTAGCCTAAACAGATCACTTCATTATGTGCATTTGTGAATGGTTGCTGCATACATTATTAAGCATATTAGTTAGATTTTGCCGTGACTTGTCATCAGTAGAATAACATATTGGTTAAGATCTGAAATATTTCTCAGTTAATATATAGCCCTGAAAAAGTAACGGGCTGTATGCAAAAAGTGTTTTCTTCAAAAAGCATCAAGTTTTGTTGTGTCATTAAAATAATTGGTGAGCAGTACTTTACCTTTTATCTTTTAGAAGTGTAAGAAGAAAAGGCTAGGTATTTTTACCATGTTATCATTTTAAATAAGGGAGAAATGGTTTCTGCCTTAGGTGCCACTCTGACAATGTGCGTGTGAAGCAGTCAGGGCTGTACACATACACAAATAAACATAATTATTGGGATGGTAAAAATGGATGAGATACACATATAATGTTTAACAGTGTACATGAAAATGTTTTGGAAGGAAAGTTTAATGAAATCATGGAAGTCACAAATAATCATGATTTTGATTGCTCGGGGTGGAATTTAAAGAAATGTGTTTCGAGGGAGAGTGTCTGAGTTGATATTTAAAGTGTTGATTGTGAAAGAACAAGGAAATAAAAATGAAAATATATGTTGTAGCAATCTTTATAGCCTAGGTGGCCATGTTCTATACATTTGGTTGGACCGAATGCCTGATCTCCAACACTGCATCAACCCTTGCCCTCCAAACCCTCAAAGTTGATGGGGAAAAGTCATTTTGCTGTGGGGAAGTAATAGTCCCATATTTTTTAAAATACCGTCCAGTTTTAGATGGAGGAGGACTCCCCCCTCCCAAGAACAAATTTGAATTTGAATGGAAGTAACTCCCTGCAGGCCACATTTGACCAGTCCCTGATATGTTGTTGTTCAGTCGCATGGACCACTGTACTCCAGGCACCCCTATCCTTCATCATCCTCCGCAGCCCACTCAGCTCTATGCTCACTGTGTCAAGAACTCCATCTAGCCATCTCATCCTCTGTTTCCCCTTCACCTTTTGCCTTCAATCTTTCCCAGCTCAAGGTCTTCTCAAGTGAGTCCTGTTCTCATTTGGTGTCCAAGGTACTTTAGCTTAATCTTCAATATTTGTCCTTCCAAGGAGCAGTAAGGGTTGATTTCCTTCAGGATCAACTTGTCTGATCTCTTTGCTGCCCAGGATACTCTCAAAATTCTCCTCTAGCACCACATTTCAAAGGCATCTATTATTCTGTGTTCAGCCTTCCTTATGGTCCAGCTCTCGCAACCATACATTACTACATACATTGCTTTGACTATGTGGACTTTTGTTGGCAGTGTGATGTCTCCACTTTTTATTAGGATCCCTAGGTTTCTCATAGAATGTAACTCAAAGAAACCTAGTGGTTCAGTCATAAAATTTGAAATGCAAGCACTATACCTAAGGATAATCTAAAATCACAGGCAACTGTGTTGATCCATATCAGCAAGCCAATTTTAGTAGGAGCATGTATCCATAAACTTAATGGGTCTTAATTGATTATTCATGACCAAACCTTTCCAAAATGTATTGCATTACTACAGAAGGAACTCACCGCGATGTATTCTTGTTGGAAAAACTCCCACATACCAGAGTTACTGTGAGGATTTTAGAGCTAAATCCAGAGGTGAAGGGGATCCCACAAGTTGATACCATCATCTGTTGGAATCAAATACAGTACTTGTGTTTCAACCCTGTGACCCCTGAATACATTTCAGTAGTGGCAGCATAGTCTGCATTTCAGAACCTGGAATCCTGAATGTATACCTCTAGGTCTTTGTGGATGGTGTTGCCTATAGGGCATGTCTTCTCCCAGAGTGCCAAGGAACCATGCAAGCATTTTTGATGATTTTGAACATAAGACCTACAAAGGCAAATTGAAGAACTGAAAATTGATTGTGTCTTCAAGTCTCCTCTGTCATAAGTAGATCAGGAGTAGACAACAAGGTAGCGGTCTCCACATGCTCTAACACTTTCTTGGAGACTGTCTGCTTATTTCTTGCAGAATTTAACTCTATGTTTAAATACAGTCTGAGCAACGGATTCACGTATGCTTCCTTTAAAAGGTTTGTGGTTATGGGTGTGTGTTTAAGTTGTTACATCAGTGCCTCAAAGTTAATATGCTGGATCTTTACAGTAATGGGTTTCATATTGTGGTGTTGATTTTTTTAGTTATTCCTGTGATGATATAATTTGAAAATGTTTAATGATTATTAAACTTCAACAGTGACAATATAATTATGGTTAGAGGACTGGGAAATTGCAAGATGCCTGTGAAGGACTTGTAAGAAATACTCTGAATCTTTTGCAGTCTATGAGAAATAAGTTGCTAACAGTGTGCAATCAGCTACTGTTATTTTCTGTTTCAGACTCTTGTCTGCTTCTCTGTCAGACCCTTGCTACCTCCCAGAGCCTACCAGCAAGGACAACTCTTTCATGCTGTCAAAAAGAAAAACCTGATGTACTACCATTCATTTCCCAAGGACTTCTTGATCAGTCTTTGTGTAGTTCTACACTGATGTTACCTTGTCCCTCTACAGCTGGGCCTCTAGAGACTTTTTAGATTGGCTGTGGAATGTGTAAAGTAACAGAAGGTGGAAAGGGGGAGAAGTGAAAGGACCCGGTCAAAAATGTACCGGTAGTTCAAATGTTTGTGTCCATGGGTTGGATGCTATTTTCAGCATGTAGCCTAGGTTGCATATTGATGAATTTTCCAAAGTGGCCACATCGATGGAGTAAACCCCATTAATCGCAAATTTCACGTGAACCTCAGCTTCTCATCATTCAGTATTGGGCATTAAGATTGAATGCAGGCATTGCCATAGAAGATTACAGTCTCTATAGAACTAGTCATGGAGAGCAGAAATGGGCAGCTCATCACCAGGCATTGAATTCTGTATTCCAAATAATTGCCTATTTGCTCTGCATTCCCATTCCATCCCTTATACTTAGGTCTTCCAGCACATCTTGTTAGAACTTGCAGAATTAATATTGGGTTTCCTGTCACCTCACTCATTACTTTTGTCAGGAGAATTCAGGGAAGGAAATAAAAAACATGTTTTTAAGAGGCTATCTCTTAAAATCTCTTTCTCCCTACCCCTTTTTCTTCCTCTTCTTTTCTTTTTTAAATAACAGCTTGTCTGTTAACATGTCACATTCTTTTTTTCCCCCTGCTACACTGGAAATGGCATCTGAATAAATTGGAATTCCACAGCACTGGGATTGCTGATAGATCACTATATCATTTTCAGTTATAGCCACACCTTTCTGAAAATGCAAAAGGTATTAGAAACCATGTTCACTAAAACTGTGTGTTTAATGTTTAGTTGAATCTCTATGTATTTGAACTGTGCCTAGGGTGGCAAGATGCCATATAGGGAAAAAATAATTTAATCATCTTCATCATCATCATTTATCATCAAGACAGTTTTGAATTATGACAACTCTTGCCAGGGTTTTCTAGGTATATTTTTTTTCCGTTGTTTAGCATGTATTATATATTTTTGGGTTCCTATCAGTAACTCAAAGCCAGCAATCAGTTTCTACTCCCTAGGCCAAATATGGCCTGTAACATGCTTGGATTTGATTCGCTGAATCATCAAAAAAACCAAGATCATGGCATCCGGCCCAATTACTCCCTGGCAAATAGAAGGGGAAGAAATGGAAGTAGTGACAGACTTTACCTTCTTAGGATCTAAGATCATTGCAGATGGTGACTGCAGCCATGAAATATAAAGACGCTTACTTCTTGGGAGGCAAACGATGAGAAAACTAGGCACCACAATAAAAAGTAGAGACATCACCCTGCCAACAAAAGCAATGGTATTCCCAATAGTAATGTATGGCTTTGAGAGCTGGACCATAAGGAAGGCTGAACACCGAAGAATAGACGCAATTGAATTGTGGTGCTGGAGGAGATGACAGGATATCAAATCAGTCGATCCTGAAGGAAATCAACCTAACTGCTCCTTGGAAGGACAAATATTGAGGCTGAAGCTCAAGTAATTTGGCCACCAAATGAGAAGAAATGACTCATTGGAGAAGGTCCCGATGCTAGGAAAGATCAAAGGCAAAGGCAAAAGGAGAAGGGGGTGCCAGAGGATAAGGTGGCTAGATGGCATCATTGATGCAGTGGCCATAGATCTGGGCAGGCTGCAGAGGATGGTAGATGACAGCGGAGCTTGGTGTGCTGTGGTCCATGGGGTCACAAAGGGTCGGACTTGACTATGCGACTGTACAACAACAAGAACAACAACAAAACTTTGATTTCTAGACCATGGTTTTTCAGTCAGGTTCTGCCAGTTATCACATTCATATTACAAACAAACAACTCTTCCTATCATTTATACCAGAGCACTAGGTAGGCTGTTTTAAGGGCCATTAGTAGATGAACTGACTTTGTGCCACAATCTGTGGTTATCTTAACTTGCTGGTGCTCCAGGGGTGAAGGGCCAAAAATTTGGAGTTAACAGGAAGTATGTGGAGAACCTGTCAGATTGGTTGAGATCCATGGGATTCTAGCCTCCCTCTTTACTCCACCATGCCCCAAGCTGGGCTCGATGCTTGACAGATGCTGTACTTAATTCCATCTCATTAATGGTAATCCCATCCTACTTCTTGCTTACCTCATGGGGCCAAGGAAACAGCAGTATATAAGCCATGTGGCCCAGCTGTCTACATTGGTAGGATTGCTGTTTATGTCAGCAAGATTTTTTTTAAATGCTTGTCTGTTTGCTTAACTCATCCCATAAATTATTAATATTGGGCACAAGTTTAATGTGCTTCATTGACAGAGGTGTTTGTCAAGAGTTTCTTTGCTATGTATTGAAAAATCAAGAGGTTTTATTTCTTTTTCATGGCAGTAGTTCCCGCCATAGTAAGGTAGATCATTGTGATAGCAAATTTACTGTTAATAGAAATTTCCTTTTAAATAGATACATTAAATGACCTAGGTTAGGTGAGTCAAAAGTAATTTTTGTGTGTCAGTTGAAGCATTGCCAGATCACATAGTGTATCATGCCCAATAGAATATTGGTAACGTTTAAAGCAATCAATATCAAAAACTATTAAAATGAGCTAATAGATTAAAAAAGAAAACACTGAGGCATTTTTGGAGCTGAAAAAGCTTGTTTTCCAGGGCTTTTTTCACAAGAGAACATTAAAGAAGTTGCTGAGAGGTGGCCTGGGTAACCACAAACGCTTGTAGGTCAATTCTTATTGGAGACTCATTTTACTTCTATTAGAGTTCAACTGGAAAAACAATACAAATCATTTGTGTATGATCTTTTGCTGTAAATTAAGGTACATTGAATCATTTTGAATTCTGCTGCTATATTTGATGAAAACTGGCTTTTGTTTCTCTTCCTTAATGGCATATCAGTAAAATAGTATGGCATCATTTTTCATTCAGATAAAATGATGTGACTTTGCTTGAAGAGGTCAAAGAATCCAGGTAAATGCATGTCATTGTTGTTTTAGCTGCCATAGCTCAGAACTTGGTTAATCATATTGAAATGGTTCTGAAATATAAGATATCAAGTAGGTTTTGTGAAATGCATCATCATATAAGCATTTTTCTGTTGACATCTTGCTGCTAGTTGAGGCTACTGAGATTTCATTGATATGAGCTTACTAGGGTCATTGGCAGCTTCCTTATGAAATAGAGATTCTATGTGACAATGAATGGAAAGAATAGTAGGTAGAGATTTCAGAAGAATGGACTGCCACAATGAAGTATATTATCTCTAACACTGTATAATATATATACAAATGATCAACCAGTTCCTGACAATACAAAATTCTTCATCTATATTGATGGCACAGCAATGGCAGTACTAGGATCAAGCTTTGATGAGGTAGCTGAAAACTTACTGGACTACTTGAAGAAGTAGGACAGTATTACAAAATCAACCATTTGAAACCTAATCCAAGCAAGACTCAAGTGTGTGCTTTATACCTTCAAAACCAAGAGGCAAGGGTTGAGTTGGATGTTAGGTGGCAAGGGAATTGATTACAGCATTGTTCAGCACCAAAATACTTCGGCATGATGCTTGACAGGACACTCTCCTTTAAGGAGCACTGCTTGAATACTAAAACTAAAGTTAGTACAGTAAAACCTCAGGTTACAATGGTGGTCCATTCCAAAAGTCTCTGTCATAACCTGAAATGGTCATAAAATGGATCATGATTTCCCACAGGGTTGCATTGAAAATTAAAAAAAAAACCACGACCAGAACAAAAATAATATTTTAAAAATGCAAAAGCACAAAAAGCACAAAAATACAAGATGTGATCATCCCCATCCCCCACAAAACCAATGGAGCAATCACCATACTTTTTCCACACCATTTGGGCCCCTCATCCAACAACAACGATAGGACCTTCAGAGTAGTAAACACTGCATTCTGAATTTGGGTGAGGTGGAAGGCAGCCATCTTATGTCCTAAAATTGTAGTGTCAGCCATTTTGTTGTTCAGGACTACATTTCTCAGAAATCTTTGTAAAACAAAATGGCCGATGCCACCATTTTGGGACATAATATGGCTGCCTTCCACCTGAACTCATAATTTATTTATTTATTTATTTATTTATTTATGCTTGTTTATTCCCCCCCCTCCCCGAAGTGACTCAGGGCGATTTATAACACGTCATTAATAACAATCAAACAATTCAAAACTAATTAAAAGATTAAAAAGATTTAAAAGAAGATTTAAAAGATTAAAACTAGGAGTTGCAGCTAAGAGGCAGGGGAATTAAATCATCCAACCAGCTGGGAATATTGTTCCATCTATCCCCCAGACCTGACCTGCCACCCAGGTTTTCCCCCCTTTCCTAAAGGACAGCATCTCTGTCTGCATGCGTAATTCTATTTGAAGAATGCAGTGTTTACTGCTCCAAAGATCCCATCATCATTGGATAAGGTCACCAAATGGCATGAAAAAGATAGGGAGATTGCCCCTTTGTTTTTTTGTTTTTGTTTTTGTTTTGTTTTTTTGGGGGGGGGGATGATCGTATCCCAGAAATCAGTCATAACCCGGGGATTTTTAAAAAATTAAATGTGAGGACATAAACCACAGCAAACATAACCCAGGGCAGTCATATGGTGGGGTTTTTACTCAAGGAACAATATCACCAGGAAGTTGACAAACTATACATGGGAAGCTCAACCATCCACGTTGCATACCTCAGCTTTAGCCCTAAGCATCTCTGCAGCAGAGTATGTTGCTCCAGTATGGAGCATATCCACATATGTGAAACAGTTTAACATTGCTGTTAATGAAGCAACACATACAGTGATAGGATGCCTCAAGCCTACACCAGTTGAGAAAATATACCCTCTTGTTGGTATCCCTCCACATAAGATAAAGAGAAAAGTAGCAGTGAATGCTGAAAGAACTAAACAAGCAAATAACCATCAACATCATCTGAACTGGTATATGCCTCAAGTCCACTAGCTCAGATCCAGGAGGATCTTTATGGCAAGAACAAATATTCTTGCTCAGCTGGCTAAGACACTTACTGTAAGGCGGGAGGTCAGCAGTTCGATTCTGGAGTATTGAAGGACAGAATGAGCTCCCGTCTCTGTCCCAGCTCCTGCCAACCTAAGAGTTTGAAAGCAATAAATTGTAAGTAGATAAATAGGGACCACTTCGGTGGGAAGGTAAACAGCATTCTGTGTGCTCCGGTGTCTAGTCATGCCTGCCACATGACCACGGAAACATCTGCAGAAGCAGACAGTGCTGGCTCTTTGGCTATGAAACAGATATGAGCTCTGAACCCTAGAGTTGGATATGACTGGCTTTCGAGCAAGGGAAACCTTTGCCTTTACACAAGCGCAAACCCAAATTAGAATATGGAAAGAGGATATCACAGAAAAAGGAACAACATTAAAGAAGGATATAGCTGAGGAACTCAACCTTCCATATATCACTTGGGGGACCCTGAAGTGGCTGAGGGTTGGAGTCTCTAAATGTAAGACCACCATGCTCAAGTAGAGACTGCTGGCAGATGACAGCATGCTCTTTGAATGTGCAGAGATACAGAACCCGGCTCATTTACTGGTCTGCCAACTACTACCAGAAACATAGAGCAATGAATCTAGGTTGTGTTTAGAGACTTCAACCCTCAGTGTTCAGGGTCCTCCAAGTGACATAGGGAAGGTTGAGTTCCTCAGCTATATCCTGCTTTAATGTTGTTCCTTGTCCAGTGAGTGCCTTCCTCCATTTTCTAATTTTGTTTTGCTCTTGTATACCCTCAAGATTGCTTGTTCTTGCCATAAAGCTCTTCCTGGATCTGAGCTTATATCCATTCAGAGGGTGTCAAGGGACATTATCTTGCTTAGTTCTATTGATGTCATCTGCTACTTCTCTCCTAATCTTAGGTGCAGTGATACCAACAAGAGGGTATATTTTCTCAACTGGTGTAGGTTTGAGGCATCCTGCCACTATACACATGGCTTCATTAACAGAAATGTCAACTTGTTTTGCATGTGTGGATGCACTCCATACTGGAGTAGTGAAATTTATGTGTTAGGTATCCTTGTATAGTATAAGATAATTTTTAGACATGATCCTCAAGTACATAAAAACATTCCTCTGTTGCTTCACATTTTCTAGTGTAAAATCATGTATTTCTTACTCACACTTGCATTTTTACTTATTTGTAAAAATGAGTAAAAGATATAAATGATGTGGCATGCTTTCATCCAGGGAAGTGATAGGGAATTGTGGTGGCTTCTTCTCTCCCTTTTGTGTGTGTGAATCAGATCTGTAGCCATGTGAACATTCACTGAACAGTTGTGTATTAGCTGTGCTGACTGTTTTATGATGAAAGGCTGGGATCTCAGCTGGGTAGCATAAGGGAGGTCATCTGCCAGCTGTCTTAAACTATGAGGATTTAATGGGGAAACTAAGCCAATTTGATTTTTTGGCAAAATCTTCCTTTGATCTTCTTTTATTTATTTCACTTACTCAATATGTAAGCACAGGGTACTGAGAAAAACAAAGAATTGAAGTATATTACTCAAAACCAGCTTGCCTCTTCTCTCCCCCTTCCCAAAAGAGCAGCAGTGTTTATCCTTTCCCTCATGCCTGTCATGAACATATGACAAATTTAGTGACAATAAATGTCTACCCTGCAACTCTATGTGAGAAATTTAATTCTGAACATAGGAAGAACTGCACTGGCTTAGATGGAAGAGCTTGTGTAGTCTAGGGCTTCTTTTTTGTTTCAGACCTACAGATTTTTCAAAAAAAAATCTACAGGCATAAGGGAAATAGTCCTTCCATGTTACTTATCTCCTATTATCATAGGAATATGAATAAAGAGATTACATATAGTCATTATTCAGAAGGCTGGATCTGTAATTGTTTCCTTGTCAACTAGAAGATTTTTTTTTTCTTTACCATCTTGAAAAAGATCTGCTGCTGGAACATATTTATATCCGTGTTCTATCGCAGAAGCTACAGTAGTTGTTACATATATTGCAGTTCAAGTCCTGTTTACTTCCTGTATTAGTAGTAGTTGCAGTAGAAGAGGCAGTAGCAGCTATGTTATATACCCCTAGTGGCTAACCTTGGCACTCCTGGTGATCAGGGCTTCTGGGAATTGAAGTTCCAGAACAGCTGGAGTTCACTGTTATATGCTGTCAAGGAACCTCCAATTTATGGTGAGCCTCTGAATGAAATCCCTCCAAAATTACCTGTCTTCAGCAACCTGGTTCAGCTCTTGCAAACACAACCCTGTGGGTTCAGTCACAGAATCAATCCATCTCTTGTTTGGATTTGCTCTTTTCCTGCTGTCTTCCACCTTTCCCAACACTATTGTCTTTCCCGGAGATCCTCGTCTTCTCCTGATATCCCCAAAATAGGACAGCCTTAGCCAGAGCCTGTTCATGCTTGATTTGTCTCAGGACCCATGTGTTCATCTCTCTGACAATCCAGAGTGTCCACAAAGCTCTCTTCTAGCACAGGGGTCCCCAACCTTATTTGTGCCCCAAACCAGTTTCATGCCATGGACTGTTAGACTCCAGCATTGAGGTATCACACTGCACACAGACGGGGGATGGAGCCCTGCTGTAGTTAAGCAGTGTGGAGGAGGGGCCCAGCCACCTGCCTGTATGCTGTGTCTGAAGCCCGTGCTCTTGCTCCGTTCACCGGGCAGGCCAAGTGGAGCATGTTGAGGGCAGAAGGCTGCCATCAGGGCCCCCAGTGTTACCCACCTCCATGGCACAGTTTGGGCCAGTCCATGGCTCGTACTGGTCCGCGCCCCAGTGGTTGGGGATCTGTGCTCTAGCACACATGTTTCAAATGAATCAATTCTTTTCTTGTCATTCTTCTTTACTGTTTGCAATTCAGTACAGTAATACCCCGGATAACGATTGCATCGGATGACGCTAGAATCGGATAACGATTCTCTCTAGAGAACCAGTCACATCTCTCTTTCCCCCTCCCTGTAGTTTATATACAGGGAGGGAAAGAAAGAAACAAGCAGTTCTCTCTCTCCCTGTAGTTTAAATACAGGGAGGAAAAAACTACAGGGAGGGGGAAAGAGAGAACCAATCTCCTCTCTCTCTTTCCCCTTTCCCTATAGTTTAAATACAGGGAGGGAAATAAAGAGAGAAAGAGTCTCTGCAACTGCAATAGGTTCGGGGGAAAGGCGCTTTCCCTGACCCTACTGCAGTCGCAGAGACCGCTGCTCGTGGGGGGTGGCTTTAAAGGCAGGGAGGTTTCTTTCTTTCCCTGCCTGCCTTTAAAGCGGTTTGTCCCTGAAGTCACGGCTTTTTTTTTAGCGTTGTTTGATGCATGCATCGGACAACGCTAAAAATCAGATAACGTCGAACCAAGTCATAACGTTATCCGGTGTATTACTGTATATGTATATTGCAGTCCAATATGTACATTGCAACATATACCCTGTGCTTGTATACCTTAGTATAATACAATACCATTTATATATTATTTAATCTCATGTTTGTAGTGTTGATAATTGTAGCAAGACCCTGAATTCTTGCATTCTTTTTCTTTGCATCCAAACTAAGACATACTTAAAATCGATCTTCCAAAATCAGTGGAACATGTGTTAATAATTTTAAAATTGTGGTCTAATTTAGTTATTTTGTCAAGGTTACTAATACAGACTGGGTTTTCCTGTCTTCACAGCACCAACGGAACCACTGTTGTGCAAATTTGCTGATGGAGGGCAAAAGAAACGACAGAATCAAAGCAAGTACACACAGAATGGGAGGCCCTGGACAAGAGAAGGAGAGGTGAGTCACAAATATTTGCAGTATTTTGTTGAGTGTTTGGATGGAGGTCTCAGTAAGTCTGATGGCAAGGGATCTTTAAAAAGTTGGAGGTAAATATAAAAGTACATAATGAGAATATGTATGCTATGCATCTAACCAGTTTAACCCCACTCTCTTCTGTTGTATTCATGTTCAAAAGTACAGATATTTATTGTGAAGAAGGAAAGTTTAGCCTTAATGTACAGTTGTGAATGTTGGTACTTATTACAGTGCTCATACAATACACTGTTGGATCCTGACTGTTTGTGACAGTTCAAACTAATTGAAATTACTGTATCATTATGATCAAGTATAGTTGACAACCCTGAGGACTAACGGCTTTGGGTGATGAAGTTCCCCAGGGAAGCATATGGTCCCAAAATGTATTAAATCCCACTGGAGTCTATCTTGATGAAGGACAGCAGCTTCATCAATAATGGCATGTGGCTGATGAGGACTTCATGTGCCATAAAGGGCTCGGAATCAGAAAGTCACTTGTGGAACTGAAACAGTCATGTGGATGTCACACTGAGATACTGAAGGCAAATGGAAGCTTTCTGCATTAAATAATTCCCAGCACAATCTTAATGACTGATCACTATGATGATAGCCAGTATTCGGAATCGGATATGGCATTAGAAGAAGAAGAAGAAGAAGAAGAAGAAGAAGAAGAAGAAGAAGAAGAAGAAGAAGAAGAAGAAGAAGAAGAAGAAGAAGAAGAAGAAGAAGAAGAAGAAGAAAATAGCTGATTTTGGTAAAACACAGTGCTACTGATTTTATTTGCAACATTCCAATGTCTTCAGGCTAGAGCATTTTTTCAGTACAGTGGTACCTCGCTTAAAGAGCATAATGCGTTCCATGGGAATGCTCTTTAAGTAAGTTTGCTCTTTAAGTGAAACACCATTGTAAGTGACCAATTGCAACTTCTGGTGGTGGTGGGGATTGCAAAGCCCAACTTAGTTGTTAAGTGAGTTTTTGGTTGGTTTTAGTTGTTAAGCAAGGCAACCATTCAGAGAAATTTCTGTTCTTTAAGTGAGTTAGTCTCTAAGCGAGGTGCTATTTATGCGAGGTTTTACTGTATCTTAATGCAATAAGTACATTGCAGGGCTATCAGTCTACATATCTGGTGGTGTGGTGAATCTAGTAGCTGCTGTGTGAGTCGGGGTCCATGTGTCAGGCCCTTCCTTGGCATGGGGAATGAGCTGGAGAAAATTTGCCCACCAGCTATAAAGTTACTTCACATACAACTGAAAGTACACTTTCTTTATTCATGTCAGATGCACCACCCGCATATAATAACATACAAAACTAAAATTAAGTCATCTAAAAACAAAATAGAATTAAAAAGGGCTAGATGACATCTGCCCAATATTGGGCCACTAAAATCACTAAAATACACTAAAATTAAGTACCAAAAAGATTGCCTCGGATGAGCCTGCAAAATAGAATAATGCCTCCTCATATCAAGGCTGTAACCTGAAGAGGAATTCTACAGTTGGGAAATTCACTTTTCTGTTCACTTACATGATTTTTCTCTGGAGATATGATATTACTATTATTTTGAATGCTGCAGTTTGAGAAACATATCAGGAAAAGAAAGATATCTTTAGGCTTAGGCTTAATCCCATGGGAGTCAGTAAGGCTTGTTCTTAATGACAGGTTTTCTTCCAACTCTTATTATGTCGCAAAGAAAAATTATTGTGACTAGCCAGTTATTTCCCAAAAGACCACAGGAATAGGTTAATAATTTAAATATGATTTCTCTCATTTTCACTCTTATAATTACAATGTGTACCATGTGTTCAGACTGAAAGTAACTCCATGTACGTAAAAAATTAGTTCCATATTAATTATTTTTTAATATTAGTAACATGTTGAAATATTTGCCTCAGTTGCCTCAATGTGAGGTTTTAAAAACTCTTGCAAATTCTTGAGGAAAGTGTTGATTAAACTACTATCTTTTTTAGTAGAGAGTATAATAGAATTATAATTTGGATAACAGCTACTTTGTTAGAGTATTTTCTTCCTTCCTTTTTTTCTATTAGCTTATTTGTTTTGAGGACATATTTTGGGGACTATCATTCAAGAGAGGAATACAGTTCAGTTTGTAGTTCTAAACCAAAAATGCCATGCATTCTGAAAAGCACACAAATTGCTTGGTTTTGCAACAGGTAATACACTGGAAACAGCTCTGTTTGTTGAATATTGCTACTCTGAATTTCACATGGTTCCTGCTAGTTTCTTCGTAAATTAGATGAAAGTACTTGAGGGTTAAAAAAAATCTCCATCTGTATTTTAAGAAGAACATTGAGGGACATGGGAGGCAGCAGATGATAAAGGTTTGATCATTTGAGTGGAGTGCTGTTGAATGGCTTGAAGCAATTGTTAGCGTTATTAGAAGCTGAAACCCTGTTCCATGGCGCTAAACTGATGATCTCATTATATGGGGCAATGTTATCATTTAGAAATTAAACATTTCCTTCTCCTGTCCTAATAGAGATTCACAGACATCAATAAAGAAATTTATTGGTATACTCTATACATCACATCCACTGAGCAAATTATTTGTTATCTTTTGTTTAGCATATTGTAAGCAGTAGTACTTCCCGTGCTGTGTGTTGTCCATCTCCACCACTACATCATATTGGGCAACAAGGTTCCTTATTGCTTCTGCAGCAATAAAGTTTTACGGGGTTGGGTGTTAACTCAACACCCAGCCTTCCTCTTTTCTCATCCAGGCTTGTGACTGGCAATGGCAGAGTTACAGTGTAAGTAAGCACACTCTTATTAACTCCAAATAGACTTGGTTATAACATATTTAACTAGCTTAAGCCAGTGTAGTTTATTTTATGTATAACTAAAATTATTCGTCCTAGGCAGCATAATAAAAAGTAGAGACATCAGCCTGCCAACAGAAGTCCGCATAGTTAAAGCAATGGTATTCCCAGTAGTAATGTATGGCTATGAGAGCTGGACCATAAGGACAGCTAAGTGCAGAAGAATAGATGCCTTTGAACTGTTGTGCTGGAGAAGACTCTTGTCCCCTGGACTGCAAGGAGATCAAATCAGTCCATTGTAAAGGAAATCAATCCTGACTGCACCCTAGAAGGACAAATACTGAAGCTGAAGCTCAAGGACTTTGACCAGCAAATGAAAAGAGAAGAGTCACTTGAGACGCCCCTGATGCTAGGAAAGATCAAAGACAAAAGGAGAAGGGGATGGCAGAGGATGAGATGGTGAGATGACATCATTGACACAGTGAGTGTAAATCTGGGCAGGCTATAGAGGGTGGCAGATGACAGAGGAGCCTGGCATGTGGTGGTCTTTGGGGTCGCAAAGTGTCAGACTCTGTGTGACTGAACAACAAGCATTCATGAATGTAAGATAGGAATATTTTAAAAAGTTATTACAAGCTTTCCCCCACACACACACCAAAAAAAACCACACCTGTGTATTATATCAAGCTATTTCAGATATAAATCGCTGTCTATGGGCAGATGCTCTAATTTAGAAAGCATACTTGTTAAAGCCAGATGAGGTAAAGGAGGAAGAAATTCATTGCTGTGATGCTAGATTTTTAATTAATTTAATTTTCATTAAAATAGACTTGAATGAACAGCAGAAATATTCATATATATTCATAGACCTCTTTCTCCTCATGTTAATAGGTCATGATAAGAAAAGTGAGGGATACTTCTAGCCATATAACTTTAAAGAGCAGTTTCTTAATATGCAGTGAGAACAGGATGAAATTAAGTGTTTTATGACAGAGAAGGGATCATGAATGATTCACTCTTCTCTTGCAACTTCTAGTACATCTGTCAAAAGCTATTATTCCTTTGTGCATAATCAGTGGATTAAACTATGCTTTTAGTTCAAGATTCATTCCCTGAGAAAGCTCATTCATGGAAAAATGAAGTATTGTTGTTTAACAAATCATTCGTCCTGTAACCGTTCTCATAATTCTCCAAGTTTTTGACCTGTCATCCATTATCCTTTTGCTCAATGCCCTACAACAAGTTCAAGAGGAAAATATATAAAGGTCATTGTAAAAGTCAATAGCTACAGTAAAAGTCAAGAGCTGCAGAAAAGTCAGAGCTCTTGATTCTTATGCCATTCCTCTTCTAGCAGTGGCACCAATTTACAAACAATTAATAAATCATTCTCTTTCCCAAATGAAGATTTCAGGAAGCAATTATGGTCTGCAGATTGGAGATGGAGCACAACTGAGAAGGCAGAGATGGATTCACTGAACAAAACATAAGTAATTTCATGTGACCACTTGATTGTCTTCAGACCTGTGGAGCATACGTTCGAGGATGAGCTATAGGCTGGCTGCTAGCTGTCACAATATCAAATGTTTTTCTCTGATCTGTTGATTGCAAGAAAAATCTAAGATATGTAACATTTTGTAAACTGTATGAGAAGGTATTGTAGAACTCTTAACCCATGCTGCTATTTGTCACATCAGTTAGGGGCAAGAAAGAGCTTTAAGTCAATAGATGTAAGTCACCATGAAATACTCTAAAGGTTGCAGAACAGTCAAATACAGGTTGGATATATTTTAGTCTTACAAATATATGAATTCAAGCAACATTGAATTAGCTACAGACAGAATGTGAGATGGAGTTGGGGAGAACAACTAGCCATCTGTTTATTGAATATCTTATCCTCTGCTTCCAATGTCAAACTTCTTATAATCACTGATAGAACTAGAGGTTAAAAAGGAATTAGTTGGGTTCATATTTTCCTATGGAAATATCTCTTTTCCAGTGGCGTCGCGCAGTCTTCAGCCGCCTGGGGCGAAGAACAAACTCGCCGCCGCCGCCCCCCAGCTCGCCGCTGCCGCCGCCCCCTCCCCCTGACCCAGGTAGAAGCCGGCCCCCTGCTGACTAGCGGCGCGCGCGCGCGCGCGCCACACACCTCCGTCCGCTCGCCCACCACACACCTCCGTCCGCTCACACCTCTGTCCGCTCGCCCGCCCGGCTGGCCGTCGGGGGCTCTCCGCCGCCTGTTGCCCCTGGCAGCGGCTTTCAGGGGGCGGCAAAATGTCCCCTCCCCACCCTTTTGCTGACGAGGAGGAGAAAAAGTGTTTTTTTTTTAGGCGGACAATTCAGGGAGGGGCCCGCCCGCCGGGCTGGCTGTCGGTCGGGGGCTCTCCTGGCGGGCGGCCCGCGTGCGCGCGCACGCTGCCCACCTCCTCCTGCCCAGCCAGCCCCCAGGGGCTCCCCGCCACGGCGCCACCCACCCCCGACGAGCGCCCCCGTCTCACGGCAAGTTGGGTGGGTGGCTGGGCGGGCGGAGGCGAGCAGCGTCCGCGCGCACGCGGGCCGCCCGCCAGGAGAGCCCCCGACGGCCAGCTGGGCGGGCGACCGGGCGTGCCCCTCCTTCCCTCCCCACCCTTTTGCTGGCGAGGAGGAGAAAAAGGGGTTTTTTTTAGGCGGACAATTCAAGGAGCCTCCTTGAATTGTCCGCCTAAAAAAAAAAACCCTTTTTCTCCTCCTCGCCAGCAAAAGGGTGGGGAGGGGACATTTTGCTTCCCCCTGAAAGCCGCTGCCAGGGGCAACAGGCGGCGGAGAGCCCCCGACGGCCAGCCGGGCGAGCGAGCGGATGGAGGTGCAAGCGGACGGAGGTGTGTGGCAAGCGGCGAAGCGCACGTGGGGCGCTCGCCAGCAAAAGGGTGGGGAGGGGACATTTTGCCACCCCCTGAAAGGCGCTGCCCGGGGCATCCGACCCCCCCCCCCCCCGCCCCCCCACGCTACGCCACTGCTCTTTTCTACCTCTGAGAAGTCTCTGTTCTTACCTGCTGTGGGGAAAAAAGTACTTTTTGACTAAGAAAGCTGTAGATTTCTGAAACTTCCAGTGCATTTGAGAAGCAAAGTATGTACAGAACCATTTATCTGTTTGAAAAAGGTGCACAGCGCAACCGTCGTCATCAGAAATTGTGCGTACAAAAACTATCGGTTGGAAGGATTTTCCTACACTAGAAAAATCAATGCGAAACATTTTGTATTTTGAAAAATCATCTGTATGGAATTAAGGATCTTCTTTCATTGGAAAAATCTATTCAAAACATGTATACATTTTGAAAAATATAATACAAATATGTAGATAAATGTATAAACAGGAATGTAAAAAAGTCTTGCATTGTGATATGCATATGAGATGGAACAAAAATGCTGGTGAGAGTCTGAAGATCAGACTAACTGTTAAAGGAAATGTATTTCATTTGATTAGCCCATTTTCTCTCTGCCCCTGGGGTTTCCTCAGAAACATTTCTCTCAGTAAGTTGGTATACACATTAGCCCATGTTTGCCTTCCAGTGACCAATCATAAAACAAAGCATAATTGTGCATGATATGCAGGTGAGCAAAAACATATACTATGACAAGCATAAGTATTTAGAGAAGCACTTCTGCAAATAAAGTGATAAACATATACAGTACTCTCATTTTATCTTTCATTTAGCAGCAAGAAAGACTGACATATTTTTCACATCTCTAGTCATAGCTGTTTCTTAGCAGTGATATTTTTAAGCATATGCTGATACACTGGACCTCCCCTCCATGGATAAAACTTTCCTCTCCTTCATTGTTCCTTGTTTTCTCTTAATTTCTAATCTGTGTGAATCTTTATTTTACATTTAATTTTATGCTCTGGTACAGTGCCAACCTAGCAGTTCGAAAGCAAGAAATTGCAAGTAGATAAATAGGGACCACTTCGGTGGGAAGGTAAACAGCATTCTGTGTGCTCCGGTGTCTAGTCATGCCTGCCACATGATCATGGAAACGTCTGCAGAAGCAGACAGCGCTGGCTCTTCGGCTTAGAAACAGAGATGAGCACTGACCCCTAGAGTCGGATACAACTGGCGTTCGAGCAAGGGAAACCTTTACCTTTACAGTAGCTTAGTGGTTAAGAATGGAAGGTCAGCAGTTTGAGACCCAGCTCCTCCCAACCTAGCAGTTCAAAAGCAAAAAAACTGCAAGTAGATAAATAGGTACCACTTCGGTGGGAAGGTAACCAGCATTTCATGCATTCCAGTGTCTAGTCATGCCTGCCACATGTCCACAGAAACATCTGCAAATGCAGACAGTGCTGCCTCTTTGGCACTGAACCCTAGAGTCGGATATGACTGGCTTTCAAGCAAAGCCGAACTTACAGTGTAATAAGGTGAACAAGCAGATATAAGGGAAGCCACAGAAAGGGTGGGTGTATTGTAATGGTGGATCACTGAATAGGTTTTGGCTTTGTTTACTCCCTGCCAAGGCCAGAGCTGTCACCAACCGTGGCTCATTTTCTTTTTTTGACCATCCAACACTGAAATGTGACATATATTCACAAAATGTGTTATTATTGACAATATTATGCTTCCCATGAAAATGAGACTTTGATTTCATTCCACCATCACCACCCATCCTTTTTGCCTGTTGTTCTGCTCAGGAAAGTGCTAAATTCTGCACACAGCATTCTACTTCCGGCCAGAAGGGAGTCTATCAAATGTCTGAGAAAATTTGCAAGATCTGCCACAATATTTCTTGAGGCATGGGAATCTCACACATATCAACCTGACTCCATCAGTATCTCCCTGAAAGCAAGGTGTAAGATTCACATCCTAAGAGTGCCCATCCACAATGAATCAAATGGCCACTGTACTGGAAACACATACATTAGTCCTGTCGCTGGCATACTTGTTTTCTGTACAGTTAGCATTTTAACCCATTTTGCAGTGATAAACAGTACATTTATTAGGATTTCAACATAAGATGTGAATCCATACTATACTAATCCTAAATTGAATCTGTACACATAACGTAAACCAGTGGTTCCCAATGTTTTCCTGCCAGGGGCCAGACCCGCCCCCGACACTTCCCACCAAGAGGCTGGAGGCGTTGCTGCTCCCACTATTCATGCTTTTGTCGGCAGTGGCAGTAGCGATGGCGGCAGTGGGAATCATGCAGTTTTTCCGGGTTTTTTGGACAGGTGATGCCACTTCTCAGGGTGTAGGGAGGCTTTTCGGAGCAATTTAGTTCCAGTTTGGGAATGTTCTGCCCCTTCCCCACTGCACTTCAGTAGCTAAAAAGTGACCATGGCTGACTTCCTGGTGTTGCGCTGGGATCCCAGGTGCTAACGTAAGCTCCACCTGGCACCAGAAGTCACCCATGGTCACGTTCCAGCTGCTGAAGCGCGGTGGGGAAGGGGCAGAAAAATCCCAAACCAAAGCAAAATTGCTCCAAAAAGCCTCCCGCCACCCTGGGAAGAGGCAGAGCCTGTCCAAAAACCCAGAAAAAAGTTGTGATTCCTGCCACGATGGTAAGTGACATTCGTGACTTCCAGTGGGGGGTGTGTGTGTGGGTGAGGCAGGTCTAGAGGTCCCTGCATGGCCACCGTGGGCTGGATTAATTATATTCATGGGCCCAATTAGGCCCACAGGCCAGGGATGGGAACCCCTGACTTAAGCCTTACAAAGCCTGCAAAATTTACCTTTATTACCAGTGAGGTCAAGTTAATTTTCCCGTTAAGTAAAACTTTATTTTATAAAAAGTGTTTAAAACCAGTCTCATCTGTACCTTTGATGAGTAAAAAGTCCAAAAGCAGAACCTTACATAAATGAAGATTGTGTTTTTTTAAAAGTACTAAGAGGACACTTAATACTAAAGGAAAGTAGATTATACAGTAGGATTGTAGATTTCTCTCATTTTTCAGCATTCATTGTGAGTAACATTTTGTTTCTCTCTCCTCACCCACCCAATCTGTATGTAGGCTGGTATGGCCTTGACATATGACCCCACCGCTGCTATACAGAATGGGTAAGTAACGTAAACTTTACTATGTTTTTAAAGATCCAATGACCTTTTCCAAGTGTGGTGTCCAGCAGTTAAGCACAGTTCCAAAGCATTCACCACAAAAATACAGTTAGAAACCAATTTTGAGGTAACCTGTCAACTGTTTTCCCTTTAGCTTTTAGTGTTATTTGTTTGTAATATATAGCTGATTGTGATCTTTGTTTCTCTCCTGTGTATTGTTTTTCTTTCCACCTGACATGCTTAGTAGTTTTTTATTTGGAATTATAGGCACTGTTACAGCAAGTGATAGTTTCCTTGCTCAGTTAGCAAGACACATGCATTAAAAAAAAAGAAGTTCATGATTGACAGGAACATTTTTATGAATGACTTTAATATTAGAAAAGTTGATCTATATTTAATTTTGTTTCATGATCTTTTTTTAAAAAAATACAATTTGGTGACATGATACCTTTTCACTACAGTTATTTAGAATTGTATTTGCCATATCTTTCAAAGGAGTCAAATATATATATCTCCGTTCCAACCCTAGCCCTGGAGAAATTCAACTTTGAAAATCACAGCAGGAGTGAAACATTTTCTTTAGGAGGTTTTCATCAATCGAGAGTAATTTCTATCTAGAATGCTTAACAACAAAACAAGTCTGGTCTTCTTTTACCACGCAAGAAGCTTGATAGCTTCTAGGCTTGTGTATTCAGTGGGAGCTAGTTATACATTACTTATAGACAGCCCATCTTCCTAGACTGTGAATCTGTTAGTGTTTCAGAAATATGATTTGGACAAATTGTTGTGATAGAGCAGGGGTTCTCAACCTATGGCCCATGGGCTGGATCTGACCCATGATGCCAAATAATCCAGCCCCTGCCTTTGCTCCCACTGCCACAGCCACCAGAATCAGCCACGGACTCATTTACGGCTGTCATAAATGTGTTTACAACAGGAGTGGACTCATTTATGGCCTGCCAACTGTTTGAGGGAGCATGACCTGGCCCTGGACTTGAAAAGGTAGAGAACCCCTGTGATAGAGCAATCATACTTGTGAACGAAGCCTCCATTTGAAGACCAAAATAAAGCAAGCTATCATGGACCATCTGTAGCACATAGATTTCTGCATCAATAACTCAAAGATTTTGCATTAGCCTCCACTTACATCACAGAAAATCATTCTTGTGATTATGCCTAAAGTAGGATTTGAAGCATTGGATTTTTTAAAGTGATGTATGTGCAGGTAGGGGAATGGCTCCAAGTGAGAAGACATATCTGAACTTTTTAAGGCCAGAAAAACAAAATGAACAAAGCAAAACCTCCTTTGTATCTCCAGAAATCTTGTTGAGCATCTGTTTTCTGACATTTTTCGTATTTCAGCAGTTCTACTGTCTCACACTGCTGTCTTCTCTGGAGAGTGTGAACAATTATATCTTTCTGTGCTCAGTCACCTGCACACACACAAAAAGGGGGGGAGGGTTTGCAGGAGTTTGCATAGCATTGCTGTAAAACAAACTTGTAGGCTCCAATTGGTTATTCTCATTCAGATCCTAATATTACTGTAATTATATTATATTTTATTTTGTTTTATTTTATTTGTTTGTTCAGATTTATATTGCTGCCCACTCGCCGAGGCGATTCAGGGCGGCTTACAGTCAAAACAGCAACAGTACAGTAACAATCATTATATTATATTATATTATATTATATTATATTATATTATATTATATTATATTATATTATATTATATTATATTATATTATATTATATTATATTATTCCATAGATAGTATTCATTAGTATTTTTTCAGTATTATATGTGGACATGAGTCATTTACTTCTGTTGATAAATATGAAATCTTGGTACAGTACAACTTTGTTGAGAAATTACAGTAGATCACAGTCTTTAGTGTTGCATAGTCAATACAGAGAAAAGCACCTACGTCCCTCAAATATGGCTTTCTTTTGCAATACACAAACTGAAATATGTGAACTCTCTGCCAACAATATGTTTTAAAGATCATGCAGTGGTGGGAAGCAACAGGTTCGCACACATCTGGGAGGAGGGATAGCAAAATTTGGTGGCCTCTGGGTGGCAAAATTGGGTGTCCTTCAGGCAGAAGGGGTAGTGAAATTAGGGGGTCACACACACTTCCCTGCCCTGGCCCATCAGGTTTTGACCCTGCAAGTGGTTCAATGACTCCCTTGCTCAAAAGCCAGTCTTATCTGACTCTAGGGTGCAGTGCTCACCTCCATTTACAGCCAAAGAGCCAGTGCTGCCTGTGTTTGCAAATGTATACATGGCCAAATGGCAGGCACGACTAGATCGCCCACAACGTAGGCTCCGCCCACAATGTAGTCTCCACCCACAGTGTGGTAGCAAAAAATTTGTTGCTGCCCACCACTGAGATCATGTGTAGAGACGTCTGTTATGGTGACCAAAATTCCACTGCATACATTTACAGTGGGCTAAGAACAGCAGTTCAAAAGCAAGAAATTACAAGTAGATAAATAGGGCCTACTTCAGTGGAAAGGTAAACATCATTCTGTGTGCTCCGGTGTCTAGTCATCCCTGCCACATGATCACGGAAATGTCTGCAGAAGCAGACAGCACTGGCTCTTCAGCTATGAAACAGAGATGAGCACTGAACCCTAGAGTTGGATATAACTGGCTTTTGAGCAAGGGTTACCTTTGCCTTTAAGACCAGTATCACCAGTGAAGTGGGTTTCTGGCTATTAAAGAGTTCTTTCTTCTATTTCAGAGCTGGCACAACTTGCCTCCAGCCAGTCTCATTCCAAGCAAGTTGGGTGAGCCTTAAATCAAAGGAGGGACTCTGCAGTTGCCAGGAGCCTGCTGTTGACAATAATGTCATTGGGCGGGGATTCTTCCAGAAGATTGGATTGTGTTTTAATAGATTTAGTTCCTTTCTCATTTGTTCTAGACAGAGATCTATGGTAGACAACAGCAAGAAGAGGAGGAAGAGAGAGTGTGAGAAATTGATACGTCCCAAAAAAATTTAATGGAAACATATATTTTGCTTATAAATACATTACTTTACACCCCACTTTTCAGGGGAGAAGTCATTAAAGGCAAGTTTAAGAGTAATGGAAAATAGAGAATGGGGGTGAGGGGGATTAAACATAAAATTTGTGTTTTGTGTTTTGCCTAGTGAGTTTTGCTAGTCAGGAACAAGAAACAGAACTTTACATTCTTCTTAAACACCAAAAGTATTGGCCAAAATCCTGCTAGATGTATAGGTGTGCTCAAGAGACAGTTGTAATAGCTAGTTTATGGGATGCAATCAGATGCTCAGTTTTGTGTCTGATCACCACCTGGGATGCACCGTTGTACCTTAGCAATTAACTGTAAGAGGTGCATCAGCTTCCACAATTCCTTTTGCATTCAAGTAATTATCAAAAAGGATTTTGTTTGCTGTTTCATTTTATGTGAAACTTAGGAAGTTCTGTGTGTGCTTGTTTGGGTATACTTCATGATAGTCCAGTATAAGAATCCTTGCAAATTAATACAGTGAAAAGGCCTTGATCTGAGAGAAGAGAAAACCATATGATGGGTACTTTTCCATCTTTGCTGTTGTAAGATTTTTACAGACTTCTGTGCTTCCAGGGTAACTGCATCTTTAGGTGAAAAGGAAATGGTTAGTCATCCATCATATTCTTGGTTAAGCAAGCTTTTACTTCAGATTTTGCATTCACAGAGAGCTGATTCTAGAGAATTACTAATATTCAATTGGATACTGGAAGAGTCATACAGGTGTCTTCTTTCTTTCAAATACTAATGGCATAAAGGTTGGTAAATTGCAGGTTGCCTGCATATGTCTGCACAATCATGCATTATTATAATAAGGCTACGTAAACATCAGTAACCAGATGCTCTCCATAAACATATCCAAATGCACTTATCATTTATTAATGACACTCAACATTCATAACAGAAAATTATCCTGACTAGTTGGCATTAAAAACTAAACTGTCATGTCTAGAATTGAGGAAAACCTAGGGTGAGATTAAAGGCATATTCCAGCTTGCATAGAGAAAGACATCTTCAGAACCAATAAGGATTCTAGCTTAAGCAGACAGGCAGCTATGCCTAATGTGGTGAAAGACAAATTACAGTCATTATGAACATTTTGTAATGGCTTTTTCTGTCCTGCTCATGCAATTGTGAACGGTGTTGATTTTTTGTAAGCTACATGACTATTGTCTCCTATATGATTAATTGTTTTTATTTTATTTTTTTGTTACTGATAATTAATTGGACACAATTGGTGAAGTATGTGTGTTGGTAATACAATGGCTAAAATCCTAGTGCAGTGATGGAGAACCTTTAAGAGACCGAGTGCCCAAACTCAACAGGTCTGTGCCACAGAGGGGTGGGGTGAACTCTGTGCTGGGGGGAGGGAGGAAGTGCTCACATTGGGCTACTGTGCAGAGGGGAAGTGTAAACTCTGTGCTGGGGCAACAGTGAACATGCCCACAGAGTGGGCTCTGAGTACCCCCTCTGGCATGTGTGCCATAGGTTTGCCACCACTGTACTAATGTATAGCTGACACTTATGGAAGAGTGTCAGCAGAGAACAATTTTTGATAATTTAACATCCCACATCTTTTCCAAGCCCCATGTAATCCCTTTCATCATGTAGTTTCCAAACCACATAGGGCTTTATATGTAAGAACTAAGACACTGCATCTGGCACAGAAACTTAGTGAGTGTAGATGGGCTAGGGTAGTGATGGCCAACCTTGGCACTCCAAGTGTCCTCGGACTTCGATTCCCAGTAGCCCAAGTCAACACACCTGTTGACCAGGGATTCTCTGAATTGAATTCCAGAACAGTTGGAGTGCCAAGGTTGGCCATCACTGGGCTAGGGTCAGAAAGACATGACCAAATTCTCCATACTCCCAACAGCAGCTGTGCCACCACATTTTGCACCTGATGCAGTTTCCATACTGTAGACAGCAACACAGTAACAAATTAATGAGACCACCAAGGTCTTCCTGTTCAGAATGCCTAAGATGGTAATAGGCAGAGCTGGCCATGGCAGATATTTACTTCTTCATTGAGAGGGCTGAGTCCAATATAACACCCAAATCATAACACCCAAATCATAACACCCAAATCATAGACCTGATCTTTCAGGAGGGATGAGACTCCCAACCAGACAAAGTCCATTGCAAGGGTATGAAATAAGTATACAGTAATACCCTGGTTAACGATTGCATTGGATAACGCTAGAATCGGATAACGATGCAAGTTTTTTGGAAAAAACTTGCATCGGATAACGATTCTGGATAATGATTCTTAGTGTTATCTGATGCAATTGTCTGCGGGTGTGGGGTGGTTTGGGTAGAACTACCCAATCTACCCCCCAAGTGCAGTGGTCTCTGAGACTGCAGTAGGGTTGGGGAAAAGCACCCACCTTTCCCCCAACCCTACTGCAGTCGCAGAGACTCCTTGTCTCTTTCCCTCCCTGTATATTGCGATCGTGTCTTTTTTCCTCCCTGTATTTAAACGACAGGGAGAGAGAGAACTGATTTTGTCTTTCTTTCCCTCCCTGTATTTAAACTACAGGGAGGGGGAAAGAGAGAGATGTGATTGGTTCTCTAGAGAACCAATCACGTCTTTCTCTTTCCCCCTTCCCTGTAGTTTAAATACAGGGAGGGAAAGAGACAAGGAGTCTCTGCAACTGCAGTAGGGTCGGGAGAAAGGCACTTTCCCTGACCCTACTGCAGTCGCAGAGACTGCTGCGCGTGGGGGATGGCTTTAAAGGCAGGGAGGTCTCTTTCTTTCCCTGCCTGCCTTTAAAGCAGTTTGTCCCTGAAGTCAGGGCTTTTTTTTAGCGTTGTTTGATGCATGCATCGGACAACACTAAAAATCGGATAACATCATGACTTGTGGAACCAAGTCATAACGTTATCCGGGGTATTACTGTATCTAACTTAACCATTTAAGTTTTGCTAAATCATAGTGTTTCAAAATGGAGAAATCTCTGTGCATGTTCTATGACTTTGATCCTCAGTTTTCCACTTGTTGACTGGAATAAACCAGCTTTCAAAGAACTATCCCTTCTGTGAATAGCATTTCCATTCTGCCACAAGAGGTTTTGTCAAGAATGGAAAGAAAATGTAGTACCCAAACCTCTGTAACAAAAGTGATTTACAGAAAAAGCAATGGATGACATCCAGTTTATTATAAAAAATATTTGTTTATAGGAAGAGTGGTTAAACTTCTGTACTACAGATAGAACATTGTGAGTTCAGTCCTGATGGGACTCAAGGTTGACTCAGCCTTCCATCTTTCCATGGTTGGTCTGCTTTAATGTTAATTTTTTCTGCAAGCGCTATCTGTATACAACTAAATTGAAATCATCTCAGTTACCCAATCTATATTGTTGGTTTTTATGGTCCATGAGAGCTTAAAGTACACAGATATGAAAAATAGTGAATGCATCTACAGTAGAAGTGGTTCTTACTTCCGTTGTAGGATTCCCTCTCCCCCCCCCCCAAAAAAAAAAATCTTCCCCCAAACATATCTATGGTATTTCTAGGAAAAAATAGAGTGATTTCTATTTCTGTGTTGCACTCACATTGTACTGGTTCATCTTGGTTTGCATGATTTATTATGGTTTCCCAAAAAGAGTTCTTTCAAGGACAACATGAGATTTTATCCTGAAAGTTTGGGGCCAACTGCATTAGGTCTGTTGATACTGAAAATGTGTCATTTCATAAACATTAATCAAAGGTTTGTTCTCCTTCAATGGGCATTTCTCCCATCAGAGTAAGAGAATGGAGTTTTAGCAAGTTGTTTGTATTTCATACAGTTATTACGAAGTTGTTCAAATCTATAAAATCTGTCAGGTCTCATCTATTGTTTAATAGATGTCCTTGCTATAAGAATTCCTTATTTCTGTGGAATATTTCTGCCTCATAGACAATATTGGAAATGATAGCTCTTTGGTTCCTTCAGTCCTTTCCCTACATTTCTCAGTACAGCTCTACTTTGACCTCGATATTTTTACCTTCTGTTTCAAAGAGTTACCATTTTATATTTTTGTATCCTTTATAAATTTAATAAATCCTAAATCTGATCTTTGAAATGAGTACAGTATCATTTGCACAGAAGTCCAATAGCCTTTGTAATGTTCTTCCAGATGCCCCAGTTGATAACCTAAATCTTCAGTAATTCCTCTGAACTTCAGATTACATTTTCTTTGCTGAAATCCTTTATTTTTCCTCTCAGCCTACTGATAGAAAATCAAATACTTTACTAAAAATAGTAAGTCATTATTACTCAGTGAATATACTTTTCAAGGAAAAGTAACTATAGTTCAGTGATTGGTTGAAGGGTTTCCAAAGGTACCCCTGTGCCTTCCACTCCAATCACCCCTGGAAGGTGGCCATGCCACACAAAGTGAAGCCAACAACTCCACCAAACTCATCTATGGAGGTGGGGGATGAAGAAGTGATGGGAGGTTCCCAAAGGACAAGGAACCTTCTATAAGGAACAAGGCTCAGGTTGAAAACAGGTTTGCAGGATTTTGAAAGGAGGACGGAGGGAGACACTGAGGTAGTAGAAAGTAGAGAGTGACCCTAGTCTGAACCACTGAAGAAGGTTGTGTGAGTCAAGGGATGTCATAGCTCAGAGTTGGCTTGAAACTGAGGTGTGGGCAATCCCGCTGATGACATGTTCCTTTGAAAGCAAAGTGCAATGGTGAGGACAGTATTGAGCCTGATAAAGGAAAGTGGATCAACCCCTTCCCATCTTTGCGCATAAGTATAAATCAGGCTGATATATAGACTGGAGGAGGAGTTAAGTGATAATAATAGTGTGGAAATGCACTGTTAGTTTAGTTAATAAAGTTGTGTGGAAAAGTCACTTCATCTTTTGCCCTGAAATCCAGACATGTGGGTTCTCTTGACATCCCCTCCTAATGAAGTAAAATGAGCATTTTTGCATACAGAACACTTCAGAAAAAGCATGATATACCTGTATCATCTTTAGATATAAAACATTTCAAGCAGCAGATGGTATGAAAGGTCTGAGGTCTTGGACCATCTGCCATTCAGTGTAAACAATATTAGGCTAAATGGATAAATAATCTAACTGATTGCAGGGCCAAGTTTTATGTTCTTCAGTTAACCGAGGCTGCCATTCTGTACATATTTATATGAAAATAAATCCTATTTATATCAGTGAACCTTATACCTGAACAAATTTGCACAGGAATACAGTTTCATAATCCATGTACAAATGATATATTTTACTTAATCATTTCTGAAGTTTCATTGCATATTTATTTGTTGCATAATAATGATTACAATTTCCATATCCCCTCCAATCATTGCTTCAAATTTATTATTCCATGGTTTTCAGCATGTGTTAATTCATTCTATGTATCATATTTTTAATGGAGCCATATGAATGCAATAACGTGATATCCTTCTTTGTAATTAATAGTTCAGTAACTGAAATTAATCAATTGCTTAATAATTGAAATAGTTTAATTGTTAATAAGCCAGGATCTCAACTGATTGATAATGTAGATAATTATAGTTAACTCTGCCTAACTTTTTTGAAAATCTAAGTTCAGTATTAAAAAATAATGCAAGAGAAAAGCAATTTATCATGTTTTGTAGCAGTTGCTTGCTTTCTGTTCCTAAAGAGATTGATCAGCAGTAGAGCTCATGAAAGTGTATGTTCAGCTTGTCATGTTCCACTTCCCCAGTTGAAATGTTTTCTGTCATGTCTAATCCATCCCTTTATGTCCATCCATGTCACTTCTATGCCTTTCCCCCATGAATCAGGCCCAAACCACACTTTACAGAGTAGCCGGACATCTGTCAGTGTGCCATAGGCCTGATCCAAGCAGATCTTCATGTTTATGCAGTCAGATGTGCAAATGAAACCTGAGCTTCCACTGACCAATCACAGAACAGAGCTAGTTGATTTGCAGAATACAGGGAAGCATTGAAGCTCTATTTGTGACATTCAAATGATTTCAAAACTTGAGTGTTTATCTCTTCTCATCATAGGTTTTCTGCAGCATAGCTATTAGCCATCAGTAAATATGGACTTAGCCGCCTTGAATACTGTTATTTGGAATGTAGCGGTGTACAAATCCATCAAATAAATAATATAGATATCACACATTTCTATATTGTCGATACTAAAATGTGTGTGTGAGGGATTGTTCCATAAAAGTTCCCCTTTGTCAAAGAACTTGCTTTATAGTCCTCCCAAATCTTTAATATGGTGAGAGATTTTAAAACTCAGAAATGATTGGGAAAATGAATCATCTAAATGCTTCATGAGTTTTCATCAGAGTCACTCCTCGGGATCACTTAGTATTTGACATTTTAACAAGGTCACTTTTGATTTTTCATAAACAGTCTGTTCTGGTGTCATAAGAAACAGAGTGGGAAGGCACAATGTAGTATTTCTTCCCATGTAAAAGTGATCTATAATTATTGTAGTTACCAGCTTGTTTCTGATGAAGAATGCAAAGCAAATCTTTCACTTGAGGGTATTAATTGTACTCTTCTTTTCTTGTTTCAAACATACCTAGTCCCATCCTTTTTTTTTTTTTTACAAAAGAACAGTGTGTCATCAAACAAACAAACAAATATTGTGAACCACAATCTATAATAAACTTTGTGAAGAACCTGATAAGGCAGCTTCAAAATAATAAGATATTAAAGGCAGTTGAATTAGAAATTCTGTAGTCCTTGTTCTACAATATTTGGAAGTTTATGCATTTTATCTGGCATCTGACCTTGGGGTTGCTAGAAGTCTCAGTACAACCAAACCTTTAATAACAAAGTTTTGGTTATTGTTGTTTTTCTTGGCCCAACTCTTGACCACAATCCTGAAAAGCAGGTGATTTCCATGGGAAAAAATTACTTCGAATTCATATTAAATTCTAATCAGAAACAACCTAAAATTTGTTTTAATTTCATTTATATCAATGGATCTTCTTTAGGTATGGCTACACCAATATTCTCCCTATTGTTTTACAAAGACAGGAGCGTAATTAATTTGCAATGATCTCCATTTGTCTTTGGTTGGTAATGGCTATGAAACAGTTCATTGCTACATGTCAGTCCATTACCTCAAGAATCTTCCCTTTGTTTTTTGTTTGTTTTTTGTTTGTTTGCAGATTTTATTCCTCACCGTACAGTATTGCTACAAACCGCATGATTCCACAGACATCTATCACGCCATTCATTGCTGCTTCCCCTGTCTCCACATATCAGGTATGTTTGAACTGCATGTGCCGCATAACCCCCTACGTCAATGCTTGTGATGTGCATGTTGGTGAAGGGTCAATGTATAAAGAGAAGTACATGTTGCAGGTAGTTGCACTCTTTAGTCTAGAGTTTTCAAAAAAAAAAAAAAAAGGAAAATTAACAGTTACAGTTCAGTTACTGCTTCAGTTATACATTTAAAAAAAATAACTGTCTGCTTTCCTTATTTCTGAAAGGTACCATACACTGGGAAAATGGTGTGTGTCTTAGACTCTGATGTATCTACCATATTTACTGTCATATAAACACACTCCCCCCAAAAAATATGCGAGAAAAACAGAGTGTGTCTTATACACTGACCCGTCTTATAAGCTAGCAAACACACTAATTAAAATACAGTGGAACTCCGCATAATGAAAAAACTGTTCCTTAGAGCTCTTTGATATGCGGTTTTTTCGATACATGGTTCTTTATGGGCGATACTCCACATAACCGGGGGAGGGGAATGTTGGTTAACTGGGGTTCCCATTAAGTGGGTATACCCTGGTTACCAAAAACCCCGCATAACGGAATTTTTTTTCATTATATGGGCTATCTCCATTGCATAACGAATGCTTCATTGTGTGAAATTTTCACTATATGTTGCATTCGTTATGCGAAGTACCACTGTAGTTGTTTTTAAGACAATCTAAACATTATTAACTGCTGGCCTGGAGTATAAAGTACAGCCTTGCCTCAACATCGTGACACAGCATGGAACAGTGCTAAGAACATGTTATATTCCTCCTCCACATCCCTGTTACGTATGAAAGTAAACAACTAGTCGCCGTCGTATTGCAAAAGCAGTGATGTTACCCCTCCTTCTGTTGTAACAGCAATACTTTTGTTAATGGAAAAGGGAACAAATTACAAAAAATGTCACTATTTATTGCTTATTATTTCCAAATTATGGGGTGTATGCCACTAATAGTATACTATGCTTATACAGTACCTCCATGCCATTAAAAAAAAAGGAATTGTAAGTAATTAAGTAATTAGTTACTCCAAAACTCTGTTTTAGGCATGATATTATGCTACTTTCAAGGCTGACCCAGCATTTTCTGGGCAGAGAAAAAGCAACGAATGTTAAGTGTCCCTGTCCTGTGCCATCCAGGTGCACAGTTTGCAAGGCTAACCAACAATTTTGATCTCTCCATGTTCCTGACAGCAAAATGTAGTAGCAGTAAATTGCCTTTTCAACAGATTGCTGTGTTTTCATTACATCTGAGCCAGTAGTGGGCTCGAAAAATTTTTACTACCACACTGTGGGCGTGGTATGATGGGCGTGGCCAGGGGAAAAGCCCTGTGTTACACCCAAATTAGGACTACTTTATTTCAAAACTTGGATGAGCAAGCCCAGCTAGAATTTCTGTTATCGGTTCTGGTGAGCTGGTGTGAACCTGCTGATGCCCACCACTGATCTGAGCTCAGGTGACTGGGATAGTTGTCTCACTCACCTCTTGGGTGCTCTGATAAACCCATGACATTTGTTTCAGATTTTTTTAATGTGTTCTGGAGCCAAATCTACACAAAATAATAATGGTAATCATACATGTGTCATGCTACAAGCAATCATTGGTAGAAACTTTTAAATTTTAATTCTCAGACAATGTTGACAAAGTTTATCTTACCTAAGGTGTTTTTCATAAGTAGACTTTTGCATGGATGTACAATTTCTCCAGCAGATGTGAGTTTTTTACTGGCAGCCTGTTTCTTTTAAGGAGCCCTTTCAAGAATACCTTGCAAACCAAAACCTCCCATTGTATTTAGTCTTTTGTTGTACTTTATGTAACCAGCATATGAATTCAAACAAAGATGCATGAGCATCAGCACATAATCGGGAACAGGTTTTTGCTAAATTATTATGTTGTTAGTGGCCATGTCTGTTGTGAAGTTTAAAGTTGTTAAGATTTTTGTTCCAAAATATTTAATGTGACAACTTCTATATTTCCTGAAAGTAAGTAGTCTGCCTATCTTCAGTAGAAACAGTAAAGCTTTTCATGGCTGCAGAGGCAGTACACGTAAGATTTATTTGGATGAAATGAAAGCAAGTTTTTCAGTTTACACTGGGCTTCTTTGGGGTGAAACTTCACTTGGATAGCAGATGATATAATGTGATTAACCAGCATATTTTAGGTCATTTCAAGTGAGAATGATCGTCTATTGTTAAGTAGTTTTACTGTTGCTGTTCCTTGCTGACCAATAGCATACATTTCTTTGTGATTCATAATAGCACATCATGTAGCCTGTTGTAGCAAAAGCAACAAAGAGTTCAGTGGCACCTTAAAGATTAACCATTTTTATGTGTCCATAATCTATCAGCAACTGCAGCACATAAAGGCAAATACCAAATAAAATATATTAGTCTTTAGACCTTTTGTTGTTCATGTTGTTAAAAAGCTTATCAGAGTTATATGTTCTTGAGTAAAATACATACAGTAGTTGATATTTCAGGTGGCATAAAGAAGCATATTTGACAGAAAACATTCTGAACAAATGGAAAGAGAAATCCTTAGTAGATTTGTTGTGGAAATTTTACTAATACAGTAATACCTCATATAACATTAGTATCGAATAACACTAAAATCGCATAACATTAAGGAATCTGGGGGGAAGAATTGCATCAGATAACATTAAGATCCTATGGGATGCTTCAGATAACAACCGCTAAAGCCTGTGTGGTTACAATGTATCTCTATGGATCCCATAGGATTTTAACATGCATCAGATAACACTAAAAATCATATAACACCAAGACTTGTGGAACCAGGTTTTAGTGTTATATGAGGTTTTACTGTACTACGACAGAAACTCTAGTTACTAAAGTAATAGGCAACATTGCTTAGGAGGTAACATTAAGAAGAGCTTATAATACCTTGTATAACAGATACATACAGCAGGTGTAGAAATGTACTCTGGAGTGTATTATCACTTTTGTGATGCATATACTATTATTGTCCTAATGTTAGGAGCTAAGAGATCTGGATTAATATCCTTTTGGTGTACAGTATATTACACTAGTACCTCGGATAATGCTAAAACATGGTTCCACACATCTTAGCGTTATCCTGTTTTTAACATTGTGCAATGCATTGATCACACAACATTAAAAAAACAGCCCTGTTCCCTTTCCAAAGAGGAAAGGGAACAGGGGGTTGCAGGCGCAGATCTCTCCCCAAACACACACACACACCCCCGTCCCAGTCTCAATCCCACTGGGCTGTTCTGTGCCTGTTGAGGCTGGGATCTCTACCATTAATGTACCTTTGCTTTTGAGAGGGAACTCCCCAGCCACTACGAGCTGGTATCTAGCCCAGCGGGCTTTGGGGCAGAGATCAACATCAAGGAATTTGAGGCAAACATTTGCACATGTTATCTTAAGGTTGTGCGATGCAAATGTTTGCCTCAAATTCCCCAACATCCAATTTTAGCATTATCCAAGGCAAACGTTATCCGAGGTACCACTGTATATCATATTTAAGGGTTGTCTACCTTCCTAATAGGGACTGCAGTGGCTCAAGTGGCTAAGACGCTGACTGGAAGGTGGCAGGTTAGCAGTTCGATATCCAAGTATTCCATGAGCTCCTGTCTCTCTCCCAGCTCCTGCCAAACTAGCAATTTGAAAGCAAGAAATTGCAAGTAGATAAATAGGGACCACTTCAGTGGGAAGGTAAATAGTATTTTGTGAGCTACTTTTCACCACTTCAATGGAATGGAGAGATTTTACCATTCTCTTGCATAGAGGAAAATCTCTCTTGCCAAAAATGTCTGGAAGGGGATACAAAGTAATAAATTCTAAGAATAATGGTTACAATCGGCAACAGGGTTTTTCCATTCATTTGAGTGGGAGAGGGAGTCATCTGTGGGTAAAAAAATGACTGGATGACTGGAATGTTCTTTCAATATTCTTGAGCCAAGAATAAGCAAAAGATAATGCAAAGCAATCATACTTATCTACCACCCCATAGCGCTTAGTGCACTCTCTGGGTAGTTCACAAGTTAATTCGCATTTTGCCCCCAACATGTTGGGTACTTGTTTTACTGACTTCAGAAGGCTGGAAGGCTGAGTCAACCTTGATTCCTGGTCAGGATCGAACTCACAACATTTTGATTGCAATACAGTAGTTTAACCACTGCGCCACCAGATAGAGAGAGATGGGTGGTTGAATGGTAAAGTTCCAATGATACATTGGAAACTCCTTCGATATTCCAAATGGTCTCACAGGCAGTCCAACATAAATTGGACACCTTTGTTCTTGCTGTGTTTTTAAATATGACATTGAAAAGGATGTTGCATAGATAAGATAAAGGGATAATAAAAATGGTGAAGTTGTCCTATAGAGATTAGTATTCATCTTAGAAAATAGATAAAGCTTTTAGGAATTATATTTCTTAATTTCCTAACTGTTACTAATTTCCCATTCACTCTGTCACCTTAAATACATTTGTGTCCCTTAATCAAGAACAAGATAATTGTTCAATAATACATGTAAATCATCTTCCTTTTAATTCACTGGTTATTCCATGAGAGGTTGTTTATTCTGTCTGAGCTTCACTCTGAATTGTCTTGTCCCACAACATAGTGCTTTGATTTTGACAACTACATTTTTTCATGTCACCAAGAGTCTTTGACAGTATGCCTGACTCCACTGTAATGAAGAATTCAGGCAGCTCAGTGCCTTAGAATATGCCATCTTTCTCGCTATGAAATTGTTCTTGGCTCAAACGAAAGGAAAGCAAATTCAGCCCTCCATATGACTGCAACTTCCAGTAATCTTTAACATTGGCAATGTTGACTAAGTCTGGTGAGAACTCTAATCCAGGGACATCTGTAGGGCCCCAGTGTGCTAGCCCTTTTTTGGTGCAAAATGCAGAACCTTTCATTTGCAAAGAACTTGTCTTATAACTCCCATCACGCCTACTTTGGCACAGTAAAGTCAAAACCAAGGAATTGAGGAGGTTGTCTTCTAAGACATCTGGATATCTTAATAAAGGTCGCCCTTGCTCAAAAACCAGTCATATCCAACTCAAGGGTTCAGTGCTCATCTCTGTTTATAGATGTCTTTTTTTTTTTTTGTTCAGTCGCACATTTGATTCCGACCCTTTGCGACCCCATGGACCACTGTCCGCCAGGCACTCCTGTCCTCCACCGTCCTCTTCAACTCACTGAGCTTTGTGCCTATTGTGTCTACAATAACATCTAGCCATCTCATTTTTGGCCACCCCCTTCTTCTTTTGCCCTCCACCCTTCCCAGCATCAAGGCTTGCTCAAGCGAATCCTCTCTTCTCATTTGATGTCCAAAGTACTTCAGCTTCATCTTTACTATTTGACCTTCTAAGGAGCAGTCAGGGTTAATTTCTTCTAAGATTGACCTATTTGTTCTCTTCACTGTCCAGGGGACTCATGTTTCACTGTACCACATGGGCACATGCTTATTATTACTGTAGTTCTTGCTGTATATAACACTGGTCAGAATTATGTGAAATATACCTGCTGATGCAACTTCGTTGGTGTGAATAATAGAGGCAGATTGCTTCATGTTGAGAAATCAGTGTAGACATTTGAAGTTACTTAGCATGCAAAAGTAAGTACAGTCAAACCTCGCATAAAGAGTGCCTCGCTTAAAGAGCAGAATTTTCTCTGAATATTTGCTTCGCTTAATAAATAAAACCAACCAAAAACTCACTTAACAAATAAATCGGGGTTCGAAATCCCCCCCCCCCCAGAATTCACAATTGGTCACTTACCATGGTGTTTCACTTAAAGAGCAAACTCGCTTAAAGAGCAATCCTGTGGAACACATTATGCTCTTTAAACAAGGTGCAACTATATACATGCTCTGACTTCTTAACTTGTGTCAGCAACCAAGATTTGCATTGATGGGTTACGCCAGTGTTAAAACCTACCAAGGTTCCAGCTTAGTGCTTCTTAGTACTAGTACTAGGCTACATGGTATTTATTTCCTTTTAATGTTTTTCTGTTGACTGCCACCTGCATTTTTCTGCTACTGATCTTGTCTTTGGTGGGTGAGAAAGAAGGGTCTTAATTATTCTCAGCTTTGCTGCTGTGGAGTTTTCAGGTTGCATCCAATATACAGTATCAATTAAGCACAGATATGCTCTTGAAGTTATACGTGTGACCAAAGCAATTAAGAAATTAAATTCAGCTTTATGGGGAAATGCAGCTGTTATTTCAGTAGCATTAACCCAAACCCACATTTTCAATCTGCGCTAGGTTTTATTCAAAACAAGTTTATTGCTGTCTCACCCTTCCTCCTGCAAACACTATTATGTTAATATAGTGCTTTCTGATCCACAGGTTCAGAGTACTTCGTGGATGCCTCATCCATCATATGTTATGCAACCAACAGTAAGTGAGCACACACACAGTTTTCTTGTTTTTACTGGGATTTATTTGGCTTCTCCTCCTCTCTCCCTTTTGACTATAATAGAGTATTATCTCTGAATGGGTGGCCACATTCACTGAAGGTTTAAAGTGAACAGTCAAGTAAATGTATGTTTCCTGCTCTTACGATGTGTTCCCTCCAGCAATACGATCTATTTTAGTTTGTGTATGTCAGCGGTCAGAGCTACAAAGGAAGCTGGTGTTTATGGCCCAATGATCAATCACATGTTTGCTTTAAATGTGCTTTTATAGCCAGGCATATTTCACTACTTCAGGGAGCACTTCTTTCAGATACAGCATTCTTTGGTTCTGCCCAAGAGTTTATTCAAGTGATGTCATCAGCAGAGCAAAGATATACAGACTCATAATCAGATAACATTGTGAAGAGTTGGCTTGCCATGCTTATGCATGTTGCTAATGTGCATTACATCATCTGCACACAAAAAAGGCAATGCCATAACATTTTAAGTTTAAGAGAATTCTCAGCCTTCATAACGGATCAGAACTTTCCAGGGTAAATTCCAACAATTGCCTGGAAGAAAAGCCAAGCGTTAAAGAACAGAGAATATATTTATCTGTGGAAGCTTCAAATTTCAGTTTCAGCTGAGCAATACCACTCCAGATAGGTATGAATTAATGTGTAATGCTGGAAACCCTGTACTGCTTGTAAACTAGCAGAGTAGGAAGTTATGGCTTAGAACTGTGATGGCGAACCTTGGCACTCCAGGTGTTCTTGGACTACAATTCCCAGAAGGGAATCCATGCAAATGGGTTTACTGCTTATTTATAAGGACTTGGGAACTATAGTCCAAGAATGCCTGGAGTGCCAAGGTTTGCCACACTGGCTTAGAATATGGACAAAAAGTTTCACTTGATATAATGGAAATTTATATATTCAGGGATAGTTTGGTCTTCTGTATTATTTTGCCAAATATTGTAATAAAATTTTTACGACATATGTGGCTACAAGTATGTGTGGCAAAATTCATTCGGGGGTTCTTGATAGAGTACTAAGCTGCCCCTGGCTCTGCTGAATAGGATCTATCTATCTATCTATCTATCTATCTATCTATCTATCTATCTATCTATCTATGTTGCCTTCTTGTTTTCTTGCTTTTCATTCAGTGTTTCAGCTAGCAGGTACAGTCCATGCATGGCTTCCAGATCTCAGGTGTGTCAATGACATATTTATCCTGGAAATGGGGCTGCGTTGGCTCAGTGGTTAAGAAGTTCACCTTGTTAACTGGAAGGCTGGCAAGTTGGCAGTTCGAAACCTGGGTACTGCATGATTGTTCAAGCACCTGTCCAACCTCCTGCCAATCTTGCACTTTGAAAGTAAGAAATTGCAATTAGATAAATAGAGACCACTTTGGTGGGAAAAGATCTTAGGGACATGAGAGGAGCCTCATTTCGGCATTCCCTGAGTGGATTTTCTCCAACAAAAATCTTTTCAACACAGAATTTATTTGTTTGTTTGTTTGTTTGTTTATTCTTCAAATTTCTATTGCTACCCAACTCAGCAACGACTCTGGGCAGCTAACAGCAATTAAAAGTAATATCAAAACTAACTAAAAGCCCTTGAAAACCCCATTAAAAATTCTAAATAATTTATCCACTTACCTCAGTAAATTATTATTATTATTATTCTGGAAATGCCCTTATTGTACTGATTTTAAGGGATTGAGGAGGATATTGTGTTCTTCCCATGTAAAGGAGTTATACAATAAAGTACAGTTGTGTAGCCTGTGAATTTTCATATCGGTGAGAACAAGCAAGTTACTCCTCTGTGTATTCTCAATTGCTAGAATGAACACATCTGCTGCTGCTTTCATTAGTCTGATATGAAGATGCAAAATGAGGCTGTATAGTTGATGCACAGACAGGAGAGGAAGGAACTTTATTGAACTGGTGATATATTCAGAGAAATGCAAGAAGGGAATCAGAGCTAGAATGTTAATTCTTTGCTGATTTGGACTTACCGTGACTTCACTGAATGACTACTACATCAAAAATGGCCTTCTGAGAATTTGTACATGCATATGCATGCATGTACTCATGCTTAAAAATCGACTGATGAGAGAGGGTAAAAGAAGCCTAACCTATGCTATTGTCACAGGATTATTGAAAAAGAAATAAATATATACATTCTGTTTTATGTATCGTGATAATTAGGAAAGTCTGTTTTCATGTGATCTTGGGATTATTTGGTTAGATCTGCATCTTCTGACAAAGGAAGCTTATCTGGATCCAACTGACTGAGTGTGAATATGGCCCAGCTTTCTGCAACATTTTGCATTTTCTTCTCCTGTGCAATCCTCCAAATTCTATTTTCTCTATGAAATGTGTACCTGTACTTTTTAGGAATTACTCAGTGCTTATGCAAAGTCAACCACTTGTTTCCACTGGTCCATTTTTGTCTCCCTGATTTGGAGAGATGAGAAACTAACAGGAATGTGCAACGTCTGAGGTTTCTGAAGCATCAGCTTTTTCCTTTCCATAAGTATATAGCATTGCCATAATCATATTATTTTTTACGATGTCCATCTACTAGCTTATTGTATTTTTGTACTGGATTTTGCTATGCATGAAATTGAAGGAACAGCTTATAGTGGCTAGAGGTAAATATGCGTAGAATAGACATAATTTCCTTACTTACATGCAGTAATGCTCTAATCCTGAACTGAAGCACCCTAACTCATTCACCACCATTACTCTCAAAGCATGATTTTAAGACCTTTTTCTTTCCTCTCAAAGTCTGCAATGCTGTCATCATGTTATGCAGAACTCAACTGAAATTACCTATATAAATTCCAACCACTAAATCTGCATGCAGACTCATTTTTTCCTTAAGAGGCAGAAGAGGATATCAAACCTTTAAACCGTGCATTACTCACCTCCATTGGTACTTCCCTGGAGGCTTACAGGGAGAAGTAAAATACATTCCATGGCATTTCTTATGCTCTAGGATTATGACTCACATGTTTAAAAAATATAATAAAAGCTCATACCAAGACTGAATGCAGTTTCTGAAGCTAGGACATTTCATTTGACTGTGAGTAGTCAGCAGTCTTGCAAAGTGCACAGGATTATACACATCCAAGTGTTTCTTGACCCTTCTTGCAAGATCTGTGCTAGCATGTGTTGGTTATAGTGATTATCTACAGCAGGGGTGCCCAAACCTTTCAGGCCGTGGGCCGGTCACGGGGTTCAGTGGGCCAGTCACTGGGTTTCTCCCACTGGAAGTGTGCCTTGCAAGCTGTTTTGCAACAGGATAAGATAGATTTTAAGCTGCCATTTTCTCTGCTTAAACCAGGGGTGCTCAAACTATGGCCCACAGGCTGGATCTGGCCCCCAACGCCAATTTATCTGGCCCATGACACCCACATCACTTCCGGAAGTGGAAGTAAAACGCACCTGTCCAGGCACATTTTACTTCTGCTTCTGGGAGCAATGAGAGTGGTGCAGGCCAGATGAATTGGTGTCAGGGGCCAGATCTGGCCCACAGGCTATAGTTTGGGCACTCCTGATCTACAGAGAGGGGCTCCATTAGGCTGAGTGAGGGTTGGGTGCAGGATGTGAGGAATGGCAAATCATGCCACGTGTCCACCACAGGAATTACTTCATCTCCCTTTCTACCCCCAGTGCCAAGAACTCATGGCTAGTTCCACATTTCTGCAGAGCCATATGCCAGTTTCTAATTGCCCCTCCCCAAATTTCTTGCCTGCCCTATTCCACAGTTCCAGGCTATAACAGCTGGACAGGTCTGCTACTTTAATAATTGGGATACTCAAGATAGTAATGAGCAATGCTTCTTTAACAATAACATGTCAAACTAACATCAGATCAGCATTCTACACACCCTGCTCTGTGGGATCATTCAAATCAGAAATTCTTTAGAATATGTAACACAGAAACAAGCCAAGAATGATGTTCACACAATGAGATCTAATTCCCACTAGTATTTTGTCTGTATGAATGGAATTATGCATACCAGATGATGAAAGATACTTTGAAAGAAAGTGTCCTTGTTGAGAACTACAGTTGTACCTTGCTTCAAGAACATAATGCGTTGCACAGGATTGCTCTTTAAGCGAGTTTGCTCTTTAAGTGAAACACCATTGTAAGTGACCAATTGTGAATTCTGGTGAGGGGGATTGCGAACCCCGATTTATTTGTTAAGTGAGTTTTTGGTTGATTTTATTTGATAAGCGAAGCAAATACTCAGAGAAAATTCTGCTCTTTAAACGAGTTACTCTCTAAGTGAGGAGCTCTTTATGAGAAGTTTTACTGTACCAGCAATCTCCATTATCATAGCATGCCTTTTCAAGTCAGATTCAAATAGATTTCGTTATAGTCAATGACCAATATCTAAGTTAAAAATAAACAAGAAATGCCTTGCCTTGCTGTCGTTCTTCAGTGAGGAGTGCCTGGACATCTCCACGGTGACACTCCGCACAACTTGCGGTTTTCTAGCCATTTAGATCATGTCACCCACTGGCCAGGGGGACCATGATGTGTGTGTGAAATGTTTATGCCACTATCACCATAAGAAGATGAAAATAAAGTAGATAAAAATCTAGCAGTGCAATTAATACTGGATGTATTCTCTTAGACGAGTGCTGCTGCTAACAAAATATTAATTCTAAATTTACAAAACCCCTTATTTCAAAAAAAAGTTGACAAAATTTTGCCTGCAAGCAATAAAAGAGTGTATTACGTCTCTGATCGTCGACAGATTTCTCCATGTTGCCCTTTCTCCACCACATGGCACTTCCTGGTGCGGTGGAGGAGGTGCCCCCCCCCACATAAAATGGTGTTGCAGGCCACATCTGGCCCACAGGCTGCAGGTTGAGAATCCCTGCTCTATAATATTAAAGCCTTTGAGGAGAGGGGGAGAGGGAAAGGAGAGTCAGCCAAAAATTAAACCCAACTGATCAATCCCTAGTTTCAGTTTTTAAATCTCTCAAATGGAAATGCTCGAGTTTAGGCCATTTGTCTCTGGAAATGGAGTCACAATTGGATTTGAGATCAATAAAAGCTGCAAACAAGGACCCTTAGATGTGCTAGCAGTGGTGGGCTCCAAAAAAAATTTACTACCGCACTGTGGGTGTGGTATGGTAGGCATGGCCAGAGGGAAAGCCCTATGTTGTACCCAAATTAGAATTACTATATTTCAAAACTTGGGTGGATAGTTCCAGCCAGAATTTCTGCTGCCGGATCTGGTGAACTAGAGCGAAACTGATGATGCCCACCACTGTGTGCTAGTATATTTTTGCACCAACGCTGCAGGATCAGAGCTTGCTTCATGGTGTATATTCTTGTTCTGAAGCCAGCCGGCTTGTGTAAGCAAAACCTCCTTCACTTGGAAGGAACCATTGCTGATGGATAAGGCACATACGGATTTGCATGTAAGAAGCCATCAGATCAGTTTTTAGTATCACTAATGTAAAAGGATCAGGCAGCAGAAAATGTGAACTGTCTGTAGCAGAGACCCTCAGGAGCTGATGCTATTAAAGGAGATTATAAAGCAAGTAGTGTGACCTCCTATAAAACCTGTGGGTTTTTTTGTCTTTTTCACTCTTAATTTAGATGAAGTTATGCATTGACAGCCACACAAATAAATTTGTTAATGCAGAATTCCATTCAAAATATGAATAATGATGTTGAATCTTGTGGCATCTTAAAGACTACCCAGTTTTCTTTAGCATACTCTTCTGGGGATGACTTATCTTTTATCAGCTGCATGGTGGGTCATATGAGTTAGCAAGTATTGGTCTAATTGCTTAGATCAATGATTCCAAATTTGGAGTACCGGTACTAGGACCCCCAGGGGTACCAGAACATTTAGAGTTATGAGAAAAAAATTAAATAACGGCAGAAAAAATGTACATAGGCAGTGGTGGGCAGCAAAAATTTTCACTACCACATGGTGGGTGGAGCCTATGTCATGGGTGAAGCCTATGTCATGGGTGGAGGCTACGTCATGGACAATCTAGTCATTCCTGCCATATGGCCATGTATACATCTGCAAACACAGGCAGCACTGCCTCTTTGGCTGTAAATGGAGATGAGCACTTCACCCTAGAGTCAGATACGACTGGCTTTTCAGCAAAGGAGACCTTGAACCACTTGCAGGGACAAAACCTGACATCAAATTTGAATACCAATCAGTGATCTTCTGTTTTTAGGTAAAAGTTGCCCTTGCTCGAAAGCCAGTCGTCACCAACTCTAGGGTTCAGTGCTCATCTCTGTTTATAGCCAAAGAGCCTGTGGACTTGAACCACAAAAGCTCACATTAAAATACAGCAGTTAGTCTTTAAGGTGCCAAAACATTTTTGTCTTTTTGTTTTGTTTGCTCTCTGATATGGTTGCCACCCCCTACTTGAAGGCCACCTAATTTTGCTTTTCCCACCTACCAAGGTGGTGCAAACCTGTTGCTGCCCAGCACTGCACATAGGGCAACAGAATCTACAGTCATAACTGGAGTTCTGGGGAGATTTCTATGGCTCTGCAAAGAAGAGAAATAATCCAGCAGCCATGCTATGCTCCAGGGAAGCAGAGGGAGGAAGAAGAGAAATACACTTTGGTGTTCAAACAAAACATGTGTGAGAACTTTCTAACAAGCATCCACAACTCTCCAACACCCTGCCCTTGGGCAAATCCACTGCATCTCCAGAAAAGAGGCTGGTGGAGCAAGGTTGCAGCTTGCACAGGTTATGCTGTGTAAGTTATTTCAAGAAAAGAAAGAAGGGAGGGGTTGGGGAATGACCGACATATCTACAGTTACAGCATATAAATTTGAAATAGCAGCAAGCATAGTAATAACTAATGTTTTGCTAATATGAGGGATCCACGTTATGGAAATGGGCTTCCAAGGGGCATGCAAGTGAAAGAAGTTTGGGATATGGCAAAATATAATGGCAAGAGGCTACTCACATTAATTATTATACTGAGAGCAGCTGTTTGACAAACTAGCTGCCAGATATTAGCTACATAATTTACATTTACTTTCATTGAAGTAAGTAAAAGGTAAAGGCTTCCCTTGCTCGAAAGCCAGTCATATTGGACTCTAGGGGTCAGTGCTCATCTCTGTTTCTAAGCCGAAGAGCCACCATCGTCTGCTTCTGCAGACGTTTCCGTGGTCATGTGGCAGGCATGACTAGACACCGGAGTGCACGGAACGCTGTTACCTTCCCACCGAAGTGGTCCCTATTTATCTACTTGCAATTTCTTGCTTTCGAACTGCTAGGTTGGCAGAATTGTTCCAGTTTATTGGAGTACACAACTCACAGTTCTGTTCCTAAGAATTGCTTCACATAAGCAGATAGCTCTTTTCTTTTAACTAATGATCCATTAGAGCGAGAATTAACTGTCAGTCCATCATTTGCCCTAGTTATACCCTATTGCAGGGATGGGCCAGATGCACCCATGGGATGAATACAATCCCTCCAAATATCTATGTATGGCCAGTGGCACTCCTGAGTTTCCTTAGCCCTCATATACACATTGATTTCTTCATCAGGAAATCTCATCCCCTGAGTTTACCTTCTCTTCCAATTTTAGACTTGGGAGTAGGATCTTTGGGAGGGGAGAGCAATCTCTCTTAAGCCTAGGTTGGTGAAGGAACAGCTACTATTGTCACAATATTTTCATTTGCAGCACTGGAAGACATGGAGGGTTAGCATTTTTTTTTAAAGGAAACTATTTTAGGGTGTGGAGAGAGGCAAGGAGCTGGTATGCCCCCTTGAAAGTGGAAATGGATCTTCCTAACCTCTAAAATTTGCACTAAAGTTGCATCTCTTCACATTCCACCTAATCCTCACCTTTGGAGCATTAATGGATATTAAACAAACTATTAAAGGGGCTTCAGTGGCTCAGTGGTTAAGAAACTTGTGTTGTTAGCTGGGAGGCTAACAAGTCAGCAGTTCAAGACCCAGGTACTATATGACGGATTGAGAACCCATCTCTGTCCCAGCTCTTGGGGACATGAAAGGAGCCTAATTTCTGGCATCCCCTGGGCAGAGTTTCTCCAGCAAAAATCCCTTCAACCCAGAATAATTTCTGAGATAAAATTATTATTATTACTATCAATGTTAGCCTATTGCCAATTTTGCAAGTTTAATATATTTGTAATTACCAAATTATTAGGTGTCTAATAATACTTAAGACACCAAGGCTTTTGCACTATCTGACATTGTATAATTATCCTTCAAGCATGCTTTGTATATGAGTCTGGGATTATGACAAATGCATTGTTTACACAAAATTCAGTTGTATTTGTCCAGGTCATTTCTTCAGGTTTTGCACTCGTTCCACAAGTTTTCGCATGCTTCTTACATCCTGCTGTTCCTCAATAATGAAGGCATCCTGCAATTATGTGAAAAATCAGTATGAGTCAGTGAGGATAAAGCCAAATGAATCATCTATTTTCTCCCACAGGTGAGGAATATATACAGTAGACTCTAGCTTACAGATCTGCATGCATTCATCATTATATTATGCACCAATATTTCAGGAAGGCTTCTAAAATTTTTAGATTACTTAGATTTGTACAAACTGCTGTGGAAGAACCAGCATGCTTTGGACTTCACGTCCAAGCATCTACACTCCTAACGGCATTGTCAAGAGAAAACCAGGGGATTGTGTAGGAGTTTTTAGGAAAGGCTGTGTCAGAGGCTCCAGGGAACTACTGCTATGCAGAACAGAAAATACTAGACCTCGCTTAAAGAGCATAATGTGTTCCGTAGGATTGCTCTTTAAGTGAGTCTGCTCTTTAAGCAAAACACCATTGTAAGTGACCAATTCTGACTTCTGTTGAGGAGGATTGTGAACCTCGATTTATTTGTTAAGCAAGTTTTTGGTTGGTTTTATTTGTTAAGCGAAGCCAACATTCAGAGAAAATTCAGCTCTTTAAGCGAGTTACTCTCTTTAAGCGAGGCACTTTTTATGTGAGGTTTGACTATATATGAAAAGTCAGAAAGCAGCTTTCTTTGTGCTGTAAATACTGAGCTGTCATCTACTCAGTTGTCTCCAAAGAAATGGCTGGTAAACTGTGACATAAAATTTGGGAGTATATTATGATCTACAAATAAGTGCACCTATTCATAACTTGCTTTCTTAACAATTGCTTCTCTTGAATTACCTCTCTCTCTATAACATCTCTTATCATTCATATGCCCATGACCTCTTACTTGCAATAATTTGCAGCGTGATAACCCCATTTATGTGTTAGCAAACCATTGTTACTTTGTCTATTATTTGTATCCTCACCTGGTTGTGGGGCTTTGTATAAATATATTGTACCAGTTATATATTTACACTCTTAAGTATTCGACGAAGAGGAAAACTCACATGAAATAAAATCGTTAATTTATAAAATGGTACAATGTTTTGTGTTATTCTTACTCTACCCCCTTTTGTTTCTTTCACCTACATATGTTTTCAGTTGTGGTCTCAAGGGTGCACAATGGGTCTAAGTATAAATGATGTAACTATATGAGTTATTCTTAATCAGCCATTTCTCTAAAAAGATGGCAGTAATATTACCGTCAGGCACACTGAACAATTTATTGATTTTATTAAGTATTATATCACAGAGATAGGTAAAAGGATTTACTGTACTACTCCCTCTTCTATTCAGAATGCATAACATCTTTTTGTTTCATCTCTATGAAGAAATTAATATGGTAATAGTATAGTTTCCCAAACCAATTTAGATATGTGATGTACTAATCCCAGTTGATATTAAAGCATCTCCTGGCAGTCTGATCTTCATTACTGTTAGATGTTTCATCTGGTCACTTAAAAAAACAAAAACAGAAAACAGTAATTGACTTCTTCATCGATGTAGAATATCATTTTTATCTACAAATACATTTTAATGTGGTTGCACAGCTATTAACAGGCTATAGATCCACCAGAGAACAATTCAAATCGATTTTGTTTCTAGCTCAAAATTATATTGAAGTGGCTTCCCAGTATAGGAAAGTGCTCACATGGTGAATTGAACTTGTACCAAGGCATATTTGTCTTTTAATGGGAATCAGTACCTTTTAGTGAGAAGTGGTGATTGACTGGATGGAGCTGCAGACTTCAAATTAACCAGGCACTCTTGTCTCCATCATAGTCATCCTGTTCCAGGGCATTTTAATATGAAACAGCTCATCTATGTGAGAAGTACCTCTAAAAGATCAGTACATCTTGCTTCAGCATAGTCTGCATTCCTTTCAGAAGTGCTTCTTGCTTGAAATAACATTACTCCCACACTGGAAATATTTTAAAAGATGTGGATATTCTCATTCTCCCTCTCTCTCTCTTTGGACTTGGATGTGGTCACAGAGTTCCTATGAGATCAGGAGAATGGAATGAAAGTGTCCACAAATGACACTTGAGCTATTTTCACAGCTGGATGCACATCAGCCAGAGTGGGCGATCCCTTGTAGATGAATTAGTTCCTTCAAGTGTGTGATATGAAACATCTGTTACAGACAGGACAACCACACAAAAATGTGCCTTTGAAGACAGCAATTGAATGGGAGCTGTTTCTGATGCTGCTGGGTTAAATGCTCAGCGGTAAAGCAGTGTTTTCATTTTTCTGAAAAAATGGAGAAATTGTAAATTTGAAATATTTGCTGTCCCAGATGAACAGCTTTAACAGCTAAAGATAAGACTTGTGCAATAACTGTTATTCAAAGTCTTTCTTGATAGCACTACTTTCATACCTGCTGTTTTCAGCAACATGCAATAAAAAATAATTTCCATCCATGCAACTCACTCACTGAAAATAGCCCTGAAAATATGTTCATGCCAATCCAAATCTAGAGATTCTCCTTCATATTAAATAACCATACAAGCCATAAACATTCCTACTGCATTTTAATGGGGGCTCTTGCATTGAAAACCCAATTTATTTTTCTCTCCTTACTTATGAAGGCAAAGGTCGCCCTTGTTCAAAAGCCAGTCATATCCAACTCTAGGGTTCAGTGCTCGTTTCTGTTTATAACCAAAGAACAAACACTGCCTGTGTGCAAATGTTTCCTCATCTCTGTTTATAGTCAAAGAACCAGCACTGTCTGCATTTGCAGATGTTTCCATGGACATGTGGCAGGCACGCCTCAACACCGGAGTGCATGGAACACTGTCCTTACTTGTAGATAATTTAAAATATCTACAGTACATGTCTCAGGACTGAGCAAACATGCTAAACACAAAGGGTAGGAGAGGTTACCTAAACGTTAGGTGCATATTGGCTGTTTGAACAGTTACAGAGAGGCATTGTACTCTTTACATTGTAGTGTGGTTAGCCCAATCTCATCTACAGTGGAAGAATGCCTGAGATATAATGTGGGGAAGGGATTATATTTATTTCACTAGCAAAAATAAAGTTAGCATTTATGTTAAATTTGTCTGATATGCCATATAATGCTGATAGTATTGTCAGCCTTATACAGTATAACTTTAAGAAGAGATTATCAGCCTCTAGGCAGTTTGATGTGCACATAATGCGCAATGCAGGGATGGAGGAATCACAAATTGGGACCAAAATTGCTGGGAGAAACATTAACAATTTGAGATATGCAGATGATACCACCCTAATGGCAGAAAGTGAGGAGGACCTAAAGAAGCTCCTGATTAGGTTGAAAGAAGAGAGTGAAAAAGCTGGCTTGAGACTCAATGTAAAGAAAACCAAGATAATGGCAACAGGCCCTATCAGTCCCTGGAAAATAGATGGGGAAGAAGTAGAAGCAGTGACAGATTTTACTTTCTTAGGATCAAAGCTCACTGCAGATGGTGATTGCAGCCATGCAGTGGCGTCGCGTGGGGGGGCGGGGGGGTGGATGCCCCGGGCAGCGGATTTCAGGGGGTGGCAAAATGTCCCCACCAGTTTGGCCTCCCTCTGCCTGGGGCCGGGCTTAGGAAGCAGGACTTCCCAGGCGGAGGGCGGCCGTTTTGCTGGCGAGCGCTGTTCGTCTCCGTCCACCTGGCTGGCCGTCGGGGGCGAGGAGGAGAAAAAGGGGTTTTTTTTAGGCGGACAATTCAAGGAGGGGGCCCGCCCGCCCGGCTAGCCGTCGGGGGCTCTCCTGGAGGGCGGCCCGCGTGCGCGCGCACGCTGCTCGCCTCCGCCCGCCCAGCCACCCACCCAGCTTGCCGTCAGATGGGGCGCTCGTCGGGGGTGGGTGGTGCCGTGGCGGGGAGCCCCTGGCGGCTGGCTGGGCAGGAGGAGGTGGGTAGCGTGCGCACGCACGCGGGCCGCCCGCCAGGAGAGCCCCCGACGGCCAGCCGGGCGAGCGAGTTGCCGGAGGTGGAGGTGCGCTCGTTGGGGGTGGGTGACGGAGGGCCCCTGGAGGGCGAGCGGGCGGAGGTGGGTAGCGTGCGCGCGCACGCGGGCCGCCCGCCAGGAGAGCCCCCGACGGCCAGCCGGGCGAGTGAGTTGCCGGAGGTGGAGGTGCGCTCGTTGGGGGTGGGTGACGGAGGGCCCCTGGAGGGCGAGCGGGTGGAGGTGTGCGGCGCGTGTGCGCGCAAGCGCGGGCGCGCCGCTATTCAGCAGGGGGGCGCCTTCTGCCTGGATCCGGGGGGGCCCGGCGGCAGCGGGGAGCTGGGGGGGCGGCGATTTTCTTCTTCACCCCAGGCAGCTGAACACTGCGCGACGCCACTGCAGCCATGAAATAAAAAGCCAACTGATTCTTGGGAGGCAAGCAATGAGAAACCTGGGGAGCATAGTGAAAAGTAGAGACATCACATTGCAAACAAAAATTCTCATAGTCAAAGCAATGGTATTCCCTGTGGCAATGTATGGTTGTGAGAGCTGGACCATTAGGAAAGCTGAGCGCAGAAGAATGGATGCCTTTGAGATGTGGTGTTGGAGAAGAGTTTTGAGAGTCCCCTGGACAGTGAGAACAAATAAGTCAATCTTAGACGAAATCAACCCTGACTGCTCCCTAGAAGGTCAAATAGTAAAGATGAAGCTAAAGTATTTTGGACATCAAATGAGAAGAGAGGATTTGCTTGAGAAAGCCTTGATCCTGGGAAGGGTGGAGGGCAAAAGAAGAAGGGGGCGGCCAAAAATGAGATGGCTAGATTGTATTGTAGACACAATGGGCACAAAGCTGAGCGAGTTGAGGAGGATGGTGGAGGACAGAAGTGCCTGGCGAACAGTGGTCCATGGGGTCGCAAAGGGTCGGAATCGACTGTGCTACTGAATAACAACAAGGCAGTTTGATTGCTTTGGAAAGGGCTACCACATCCAACCTGGCTGTTTGAAAGGAAGAAATTGCAGGTAGATAATAATGATAATTTAGTGTCAGAAATTATTCTGGATTGAAAGGATGTTTGCTGGAAAAACTCTGCTCAGGGGGTGCCTGAATGAGACTTGTTTCGCGTCCCCAAGAGCTGAGACAGAGACAGGCACTCAGTCCATCATGCGGTACGAGGGTCTTGAACTGCCGACTTGCCAACCTTCCAGCTAACAAGGCAAGCTTCTTAACCACTTCAACAGGAAAGGTAATAGTGCACCATGGACTCCAGTGTCTAGCCATGCCTGCCACATGATGACCACAGAAACATCTTCAGAAAAAACCCTTTTGTAGGCCTCGTTACTTCACGGTTCTTCTCTCACCTGCCTTCTTTCTCTCTCTCTCAAGACTTTGTACTTCTAGCTCCTTTTCTTTTCAGAACTAGAATAGTACCAAGTCAAGCGCTTTCTCTACCACACGATTCTCCCATTCTACTACATCATCAAAGGAATGTGCCATACTTTTTATTTTTATTTTTGGAAAAGATCCCTGGGAACTTACTAGAATCCCTCCTTTCAGACACAGGTGGACCAGAACTTTAGAAGCCTGATTTCCCTCAGATTTCATGATGGAGAAGTTGTAGGAAATGCTACTTTGCTGGCTAGTTAAAATTTCTTTTCAAGAATTTTCCATTAGTTGTCATGAAATATGTAACTTCCATTGGATCATGAAGATGATTCTCCCACATATTAACTCATATAAAGCAATACTTCATTATGTTCTCCTTACTATATCTTACTTTTATGGTAGTTGTGTATGAACAGAGAAGAGTATTTACTTCATGAAATAATAATAGGTCTCTTCATCTTGAGGCTATATACAAAATGATCACCATGTAGCCCCATTCTTATGTCTGAGGATGTGGGCTTGATCCATGAAAGCACCCATTAAAATGTAGCAGTTAATCTTTAAGGCAGGAGTTCTCAACCTTTTTAAGCCAGGGGCCTGGTCACACTCCCTCAGACAGCTTTGAGGGCCAGACGACCATTTTGCCCTTCCTCCACCTCATAGCACTTCCTGGTGTGGTGGAGGCAGTAGAGGGCCATGTGAATTGGTGTTGCAGGCCACATCTGACCCATGGACCACAGGTTGAGAATCCCTGCTTTAAGGTAACACATTTTTGGTTTGTTTGTTTTTTACTTTTTTTGTCTGACATAGCAAATAATGATGTTACTGTAACATTGGGAAGGAAGAATAGCATGACAGCACTCCTTTTGTAACACAGTGTAACCACTAGTAGTATCATTACTTTTTAAATCTGGTAAACCACATTTATGACTTTCTAAAATTTAATTGGTCAGTGACATTTTGTCTTGGCTTCCGGTTTGAGTGCTTTCTCGTATGACCACCACAACCTAAGAACATTATCTTACATTTCTACATGAATTATGTGGCACAGTCACCTAGAAACTAAAACGTACCTATGATTTAATGAGTGGTGCAATTAATAATTTTACCAGGCTATTAAAATAATTGCAATCTTAACTATAACAAATTGGTTTGGGGAGCTTCATGGTGCGTTTCATAACAAGTTTCTTATTAAATGTAACTTTCCAGATGTTGGCTGAGACAGCTATATACTTAATAGCACCTTACTTAGGGCTGAAACACCACTATCCCCACCATCATCTCTTTGCACCTACTCCTGGGTGCAATATTTTCAGCTATTGAACAAGTGCCATGGTGACCCTCTATGATGCTAAAGGAATTACAGAATGAAACACAATGGCTGAAGTCCTGTTGTGTCACATAGTCGTTCAAACTAGAAAATATCCACTGAATAAGTGAGTCACAACTATACTCTCTGTTGAATCAAAAAAAATTATGGAGGAGTTTGCTCACCATGTATCTCCTGATTCAATGTGCCTTCTTTATTGCAGTTTACTATGCTAAGCAACAAGATGTCAGCTGTTATCAGTGTTTGAATTTATTACCAGACAGCTATGGTATTTTCAAACTATTTTTCTAAAAAAAAGAATAATGCATATATTTAAAGTACAGTTCTTAGCAGGGGAAAAGAAAGAGAGAGAAAAGAAAGAACAACACTGAGATATCAATATTTTTTTCTGGTCAATTCATTTTTCTATAGTCATTTGTTTATGTTGAAGGGTTACAAAAAATTACGGTTTTGTTTCAAGGTACAAAACCTTCATATTTTACCTAAAATACAATACAGCTAAAATACCCTGCCATCAGTGCAGAGAAACTGACAAACTGACATTCTGCTTTCTCACAAAATTGCTTCCAACGACAATTAATATGAATATGTGAAGTCAGATGCTACAGAAAAGTCTCTAGGAGATGGCTGTACAAAAAAAGCATTCTTCTTTGCATGTCAGAATCCACAAAGGGGGGGGGGACATTGCCTGTATTTACACACACACACACACACACACACACACACACACACACACACACACACACACACACACACACAGGGTACAGATTACAAAACAGATGGAACTTTTAACATCAGATGGTGATTATGGTGTTGGGATCTTCATGCAAAACATTTAGAATTGCTTAGAGTTGTTCTTTGTATCCCAATCTATATGTTTTATATGTTATCTCTGAGACAGTTGTTCTGTACACATGAATCATTTACCCTACGTAATCGACTTTTCACCTACAACATAACTGAATATAAAAGATACTCTCCTCCATATCTCTTCCTTTAGGGAATTGTGTCATCTTTATCATTCATATGAGTTATCTTTGAGGTTTTTGCTAACAGCAAACCTCTTACAATAAGAGGCCTTTGCTATTTAAATGTATATTTAAATGCAAATTTTCATATTTCCCTTCTCCAAAATCATTGATTACAGTTGAAATAGGACAGCATAAGCTCATGGATGAACAAAATGGGAGTGCCTTGGAATGATTTCAACCTTTCCTATAAATGTAACTACAGTTGTACCTTGCTTAAAGAGCATAATGTGTTCCACAGACCTTGCCCAAAAAGGGTAGGTTGGACACTGGTCAGTAGTTGATAAGTACCGTAGGGTCGAGGGATGGTTTTTTCAGGAAGGGACGCACCAAAGCATGTTTTAAGGGTGCTGGAAAACACCCCTCCTTTAGGGATGAATTTATGATTGCCTCGACCCAACCACCTGACACAGCTTTAGCTCCATTCAGGTCCCTAAATCATTTTAAGTAGTATTAATTAGGTTTCTTCAAAATGATATCCATATTAACGTGCAAATCAATTTGATAGGATTGAATACAAACCAATCTGTAGAATTACATTAAGAGTAGAAAGATGCTGAGTGGCTTAGTGGTTGAGAAAATGAATTTGATGACTGGAAGGTCAGCAGGTCAGCAGTTTGAGACCTGAATACTGCTTGATGGAGTGAGCTCCCATCTCTGTCCCAGCTCCTGCCAACCTAACAGTTCAAAAGCAATAAATTGTGAGTAGATACGTAGGGATCACTTTGGTGGGAAGGTTAACAGTGTTCCATGCACTCCGGTGTCTAAGCATGAATGCCTCATGTCCATGGAAACATCTGCAAACACAGACAGCGCTCTTTGGTTATAAACAAAGATGAATGCTGAAACCTAGAATCAGATACAACTGGCTTTGAAGCAAAGGCAACTTTTACCTTTACCTAGTCAGAATTCAGTTCTCTGTCTACTGCAAAACTTAGCATTATAACACATATTCAAATTTAATCATGACTCCATCCTAAGGAATCTGGAGATTTGTAGTTTAGTGACATACTTTGAATCTTCTGCTAGAGAGTTCTAATGCCCACTTTCTGACAATAGCAGTACCTCACCAAATTATAATTTCATTCAGTTGAGGCATGGCAGTTCAGGTAGAATCAAACTCCAATAAACTATTATATGCTTCCAGACAGTGATAATTTCAACTCACTGGTGACAGAGGCAAAGTGCAAACAAGTGCAAACAGCCTCTTGGCCAGTGAGGAGTTAGCTAAATGAAGACGTCAAGAAGGCAAGAGGTAAGTCCCAGAATGGGACCATTTGCTTGATAGAATCTGCAGGGAATCTATAAAACTTAAAAATGTTACCACTTTCTTTTTGATCTCAGTCAAAAGAACATTAGCATAACCCATCAGAAAACAGCTCTTATTTGTGAGGGGGGGTTGCCAGTTTATTAAGGGGAAATCAAATTAATCGAGGAGTGTTTTTCATTTGATGTATTCAATTAACTGTGTACGGTTAAAGCAACAATGTGGCCAACTATTTTGCATATGGAGCTATTGCTCCTTAATATTTACATCCCTTTGAAATCCTTGGGTGAGTTCTACAGGGACCACAGCACAGCAGGTGAGCTCTGCGGAGACATCTACTCAGCATTAAAGCTGTATTTTAAATAAACAAACATGCTTTTCTTTTGGTAGTCCTGATTAATGAGCACAGTCAGCAAGACCGTTCTCACTCCAAATAATCCTACTTGCCGCCCACCAGTGTCTGCCATTCCTGATCTAAAGAGGCTTCTCAGTTATTAGAAAAATAATCTAGATTTTTGCCCCACCTATATATCAGCAAAGAAAATCAAGCAAACATAAGGCACTCTTGATGGTGATTGCCATTATGCTGAGAGTGACTCCGGTGAAATCAGTGTGACTTAGCTTTGGGTAGACATGAATAAAATGACACTGTTCTATGAGTTGTTATTGCACAGTTATACAGCTGAGACAACATTCCATATAGCACTGACAGCAAGCTGGTGGGATCTACATGTGGTTAAGATGCTGAACTCGCTGACTGGAATGTCAGAGTTCGATTTCCGGATACTGCATGACAGAGTGATTTCTCGTCTCTGTCCCAGCTCTTGCCAACCTAGCAGTATGAAAGCAAGAAATTGCAAATCAATAAATAGGGACTAGGGACTGCAGTGACTCAAGCAGTTAAGATGCTGAACTCACTGAGTGAAAGGTCAGAGTTCGATTCCTGGGTACTGTGTGGTGGAGTGAGCTCCCATCTCTGTCCCACCTCCTGCCAACCTAGTGGTTCAAAAGCAACTTTTACACAGTGTTTGATTGATTAATATTAAATCACCTTGCCCCTAAAATTGAATCTCTTTGAATTCCAGAAGAGGCAGGCCATGAAAAAAAAGCACACTTAGGAAACTGACTGGTTCAGCCTGAGATGAACATCTGCAAAGAATCAGAACAGCAGCTCCACAGCAGAATATACTAGTGCCATATAGTATAAATCAGCACATACCAAACAAGTGAATATTGCAAGTAAATAAATAGATGCTGCTTCGGTGAGAAAGTTAATATTATTCCATGTGCTGCAGCATCTAGTCATGCCTACCACATGACCATGAAAATGTTTGCAGACACAGACAGCACTGGCTCTTTGGCTGTAATTGGAGTTGAGCTTCACCCTCTAGAGTTAGACACAACTGGCTTTTGAGCAAGGGAGATATTTACTTTTACTAGGAGTCCTATGGTTTTGCAATACCAAGTGGCCTCCTCTTTGGTGTTATATCTAGTCTATGTGGTGTTGGAGGAGAGTTTTGAGGGTACCCTGGACAGTGAGGAGAACAAACTGGTCGCTCTTAGAAGAAATCAACCCTGACTGCTCCTTAGAAGGTTAAATAGTGAAGATGAAGCTAAAGTACTTTGAACATCAAATGAGAAGAGAGGATTCACTTGATAAGGCCTTGATGCTGGGAAAGGTGGAGGGCAAAAGAAAAAGGGGGCAGCCAAAAATGAGATGGCTAGATGGTATTGTAGACACAATGGGCACAGAGTTGGGCGGGTTGAGAGGGATGATGGACGATAGAGGTGCCTGGTGCGCGATGGTCCATGGGGTCGCAAAGGGTCAGAACTGACTGTGAGACTGAACAACAAAAGGAATTAAATACCCATCATTCACATTTTTTAATTTTTTCAAGAAAATTATACAGCACACACAAAAAGAGTGGGAATCAATTATGCCAGATATTCTCAACCTGCTGCCTACAGGCCGGATGCAGCTCACAGCCAGTGGCGTAGCGTGGGGGGGCGGGGGGGCGGATGCCCCGGGCAGCGGCTTTCAGGGGGTGGCAAAATGTCCCCTTCCCACCCTTTTGCTGGCGAGCGCCCCGCGTGCGCTTCGCCGCTTGCAGGCGAGGAGGAGAAAAAAGTTTTTTTTTTAGGCGGACAATTCAAGGAGGGGGCCCGACTAGCCGTCGGGGGCTCTCCTGGAGGGCGGCGCGCGAGCACGCGCACGCTGCTCGCCTCCGCCCGCCCAGCCACCCACCCAACTTGCCGTGAGATGGGGCGCTCGTCTGGGGTGGGTGGCGCCGTGGCGGGGAGCCCCTGGCGGCTGGCTGGGCAGGAGGAGGTGGGCAGCGCGCGCGCACACGCGGGCCACCCTCCAGGAGAGCCTCCGACGGCCAGCCGGGCGGGGCAGGTCCCTCCTTGAATTGTCTGCCTTTAAAAAAAACCCTTTTTCTCCTCCTCGCCTGCAAGCGGCGAAGCGCACGCAGGACGCTCGCCAGCAAAAGGGTGGGGAGGGGACATTATTTGCCGCCCCCTGAAAGCCGCTGCCAGCGGCAGGCGGCGCGCGGAGAGCCCCCGACGACGGCCAGCTGGGCGAGCGATCTGCCGGAGGTGCGCTCGTCGGGGGTGGGGGGTGGCGGACGGCCCTGCCTGGCGGGCGAGCGGACGGAAGTGTGAGTGGCGCGCGCGCAATTGCGCGCACGCCGCTAGTCAGCAGGGGGGCGCCTTCTGCCTTGGGAGGGGGGAGGGGTGGCGGCAGCTGCGAGCTGGGGGGGGCGGCGAGTTTGCTTTTCCCCCCAGGCGGCTGAAGACTGCGCGACGCCACTGCTCACAGCACTATTTCATGTGTGTCCCCCCCACTGCCTCCACCACACCAGGAAGTGCCATGTGGTGGAGGAAGGGCAAAATGGCTGTCTGACCCCCGAAGCTGTCTGAGGGAGCATGACCCAGCCCCCAGCGTAAAAAGGTTGAGAAACTCCTGTATTATACAATATATATGCACATTATTTTTCCATTTTCCTCCCTTTTTCAGTTATTTCACTTGCCAATTGATCTCCAAAAGGACAGCTTTTCATACTCTGGCATTTTCTCTTTACCTTTCCATTACTCACAGGTTGTAAAAGAAGCAGCAATATGTTTTTTTGCCTATAAAATGTATATAGCAGCTATTTAACAGGATTCTCTAAAGATTTGTTGGCAATCCAATGTATCCAATATCTCCTTGGTCAAAAGGCATAACAAGCTGGTTGTGTACATAATATCTAGATTGGTGGTTCCCAACGTGGGGGATGCGGTGGTTCCTAACATCCCCACCCACAAGGGGACAATGTGATTTTTAGGGTGAGGGCATTTCAAGAATAAGATACGTTTTCCAATATTGTAGCCAATGCTATGATACAATGGAAAGTGTAGTGTAGAAGGTTCCTTAGAACCTCTGCCAAATTCCTGAACAGAGGCCCAATGGCTTTTACAGAGCCACTCTGGACTCAGAGCCAATATGGACTCAGGGCTTTGTCTGTGAACAAGGCAGACCTTCAACTCACTCATAGCCAAGAAGTACACTTGGTTTATGTTTATGTTATACTTTTCCCATGCTCTTTCGGCTCTCAACAGAAACCAGAAGCATTCCCAGCTACCACCTGAAATCCCCTATCCTCATAAAACATGAATACTGTACATGTTTTACACGTCCCAGTATCAATCAGCTTTTTAGGCTTCAATAGTTAACTTTTTGAATAAGAAGAATTATATGTCACGGGGGGGGGGGGTTTTAAAGATTTCAGAGATGCTTCGATGGGACATGGCCAAAAAAGGTTGGGAACCGCTGATCTAGATTATGACAATGTTTAGAAGGTGAAGATGGAGGGTGAGGTGCTTCATAGATGAAACAGCATCTTAAGATATATCTTTTTAAGATATATATTTTTATGGAACAATCAGTTTTTAATAAATCGAAATGCATTCAGATTTTTCGTTAGGCTTTTTTCTGTATTTTGCTAAACATTTTGGTAGCTGGGAATTTAATAGTATAATTGAACACATTTATCCAGTAATAACATGAATATTCATACTGCATTTATCATGTGCATCATTGATCAGATTGCATACCCTAGGCAGCAATGTCGGAAAGCATTTTCAACAAGTTGTAGTACAAAAATTCCTCAGGGCAGAACAATAAATAAGATTGGGCTTCCTTTTCTGTAATTATGTCTTTCTGAATACAAAAAGGACAATGCCATCTTTTGAGGGAAGTATTTTTTATTCCAAACAGACAGAACCTTCTTGGAACTATGCAGGGCAGATTTTATGTATGCACAGCCCAATGTGCTCTGGGAGATTACAATGGGATGTTAAATGATTTCCTGCTGATGCACAACTGATGTGCAAACAAGGTGCAGAAGGAGAGTGTATTGCATAATTTGTAAGCAATATCAACTTCCATCAGACAACGTGGGAAGGAGAGAAAGAGCGGGAAGTGGGATGGATAAAGATGTGAAGGGGGACAGGAAAATTCATGGGGGGGAAACCTCCCATTTTTTCCTGAATACTTTTTTGGGTTTTTTTAATGGAAAAGGGAAGAAAATTGATTATGTAATGTTTTATTTTAGCATAGTGGGGGAGAAATTAAGACAAGTTGTTCATATATTCTCCAAATCATTTCTAAAATCTATGTGAAATCTGTGAGGTACAGTATACCTCAGAAAATGAGTCTGATTAAATTTCATACCTATTCGTTGAATCTTAGTACTTCCACACACACACACCTCAATTCTTTTAATGGGAATGTGTGCTTTATGTCTATTTGATACTTTATGTCTATTTGATACTGATGAAATATAAATAATGTTCTTGGTTACTAATGTTTATGGTTACTTCTTTTTTAAAAAATAGTGAGGGTTTTGTTTTGTTTTGTTTTGTTTTTTTGCCTGCTCCACATAAATTTGCAATGCCAAAGAACACATTGGCCTACTTCTGTAATCTGGGGAGTGATAAAACCTCAGATTCTCTTTAAAAAATACTGAAAAATAGCATTATAAAAGGAGAAAGTTTGAAGGGGGTGGATGGGTGGAGACCGGTACTTGTACTGCCGATTCTCAATGCTTGAAGAGTATGTATGTGCTCAGGTGAAGTTTTTATTATTTTACTAGTTTTCTTTAAGCAATAAACTGAAAGAATTTACTGGAGGTTTGTTACTATATTTCGCTCCCATATTTCTGTTTTATGGCACATAAGTCAAATACTGTACAACAGTTTAGTGTTCACTGTATTGTCTGCTTCTTTTTTTGTTTATCCTACGGATAGCTGAACCTTCCATCTTCCATTCCTCTTCTTTTCTCAATCCAGTTCTTTCTCAATCCGTATTTGTTTTTTATTGGAATTAGTTGTTAGCTTCTGTGTTGTTCTTCCTAATTTTTCCTCTTGACCTTTTCTCTCTATGTACTCTTTGTGTGTATTAATTGCCCAAACACAGCAAGTCTTAATGTTCAAGCAACACACCTATGTCATAGACCTAGCTGGAGGAAACAGTAATTTTCAACAAAGTGTAAATATTTATTTTCTCTTATGGGGGTAATGTGTTTTCAAATGTTGTTCTGTTTTGTAGGAAAAAAACACTGTATGGTCATTTTTAGGGCAGTATTGAAAATTGGCACAACCATTTTTACTTCTCAGTCAAGACTGGTGTGTAGCTTGGGGGTGGGGGGGGAAGGGAATCAGATTTCTAAATTTCAGTTCAGTTTTGGGTCAAAACCAGGTTAGATTTGGTCCAAAGTGAATCACAGCAATCCAAATAAATTCTGACCTGCATTTTCAGGGCATTGTAGACACATCAATCAGTTGAAGATTTGGACAAGAAATTAGCCTCTCACAAAGTCTGTAATTGATATCTGACCATACTTTGATCTGAATAAATTCAACTATTTTTCTTTCAGAAGTACAGGAGAGCACCAAGCATGGATTGATTGGATATATAGGATTTTTATAGCTACATTCCCTCAATAGACTCAGTTTTATTTATTTTGAAATCTATGCTAAACATCATATTTAGAACAGATGATCAGGGTAATCTCATCAGTTCAGTTTCAAACACAACAAACTGAGCATAAAAGGTGGTGCTGAGATTAAGTCAAATCTGTAGAGTTGTAAATTCTTAATCTAAACACTCAATGAATTGTGAGAAAAGGGAAATGAGGTCAATGCTATTGTGCCCATTTTGTGTAATATGCTGTGCAAGAGTTCAGACACTTGGGTCTTATAGAACCTATAGTGTTTCTGTAGCCTACATCATCTTTGCACAAACAGCATGTCTTTACACCAATTTTAATGCTCCTCTGCAAAACTCTAAAGTTAGTTTTCTAAAAGACCTATGAATTAAAAGTGCTTTTCAGAAGCGGAAGAAGTATTGTGCATAGTGATTTTTAAATAACCCCCCCCCCCAGCTCACAAAGGTTGAAGGTACTAGACTGGGACAGAGGTTCTTAGATCAAGTGTTCATCTGAAGGAACAATATCACAGGAGGAAAGAGTTGGAAATCTACATGAGGGAAAGCTCTTTCTTCCAGGAACACCAATAGACCACTGCAGTTGAGATCCCTACCAGATGGCGTACCAGGGAATAAAGCAGCCTGGCTATATACAATTCAGCTTCTGGCTATGTTTTTGCTAGATCCAATGTCTAGTCTGGTTCCTGCTTTGCAAGGAACATCTGACATCCAGGTTGTGTATCATAGAATTGGCCTGACAATGTCTCTTAGGTTCCTCCTGATTATCTATGTTGATTGCTTGGGTTCACCTCTGGATTTTAGATCTCCCTGATTTGTCTGCCTCTTCAATGCACCTGTGGTTATCTGATCCCCCACACTACCTTGACTCTGATTTTGAATTCCTTTGACGGACCAGCCTGTCAAAGAACAATATACTCTTCCTGTTTTCCAGAATCATTTCCACCTGGCATAGGAGGAAAAGACCGTGTTTGACTATAATTTACTGTATGAGAGATTTTGTAGTAAATATTCAGACTATCTACTCAACAGGTTATGACAATGACAGTAATTTGGATTTGAATCCAAGAGTGCTACTTATATTTGGTTCATCCTATTATTTTCTTGTTCCTTAGATAATTTTCTCTCTTTCTTATGAAAAAAACCAATAAAGTTTTTATTATATATTAATGTTAAAATATACCCCAAACTCACTGTGATAGAAACACTGTTGATTTGATATAAATAAAGATTATGTGGGTTTCTCCCAGCAGTGTGAAGAAATATATCAAAATACAAGCAGTTGTTTTATTTCCCTCTGAAACACAGTAGACAGCTCTAGTTACTTTTCATGTCATATCTTCATTAAATTACTGTAGAAATCTGTGTAAAGAACTAAGGACTCTGATCAAGTTTTTTTTTTAAAGACAGTAAAATTATTCTGAGGGAGAACATCTAACCTAATAATTTGAAGCTGAGTATAGCTTCACATCACCCTGCCCACAAATGTCTGCATTGTCAAAACAATGGTCTTCCCAGTAGTAATGTATGGTTGTGACAGCTGGACCATAAGGAAGGCTGAGCACAGAAGAATAGATGCATTTGAAATGTACTGGAGGAGAGTACCCTGGAAAGCAAGGAAATCAAATAAGTCAATCCTGAAGGAAATCAACCCTGACTGCTCCTTAGAAGGACAAATTTTGAAGATGAAGCTAAAGTACTTTGGCCAACAAATGAGAAGAGAGGGCTCACCCGAGAAGGCCTTGATGTTGGGAAGGCAAAAGGAGAAGGGGGCGGCAGAGGATGAGATGGCTAGATGGCATTGTTGACGCAATGGGTGTAGAGCTGAGCAGGCTGTGGAGGAATGTGGAGGACAGGGGTGCCTGGCATGCAGTGGTCCATGGGGTCGCAAAGGGTCAGAGTTGACTGAATGACTGAACAATAACAAATAGCTTCAAAACTTCTTCTGCATGTAACCTCATCAGTCTAAACACAATATAGCACACTAGCTGGGAACAGGACATTCTATCAGTCCCAAATCTGAGGTTTTCCCAACATCTCAATTATTTCTAACATGATGATATGAAATAAAAAATTAGAAGTATGCAAATGTGCTTTTGGATGACAAGTTACAAAATCCCCTCAAAAAATACAAATCACTGTATCACTATAAAAATAAATGTTTTAGCATTAACTGTTTTAGTGAACACTATACAGTTGTACCTCACTTAAAGAGCATAATGTGTTCCACAGGATTGCTCTTTAAGCGAGTTTGCTCTTTAAGTGAAACACCATTGTAAGTAACCAATTGTGACTTCTGGTGGGGGAGATTGCGAACCCCGATTTATTTGTTAAGCGAGTTTTTGGTTGGTTTTATTTGTTAAGCGAAGCGAACATTCAGAGAAAATTCTGCTCTTTATTTGAGTTACTCTTTAAGCGAGGTGCTCTTTATGCGAGGTTTGACTGTATAATTAAAGAGTAAACAAAACAAAGACAAAAAAAGCTGTAGCCCCTTAAAGACTAGCTCCTGTATTTTAATGTTATCTTTCATGGACCAAGTCCACTTCTTCAGACATAAGAGTGGATATCATGATATACATTTATACGTACAGTAATACCTCGGATAACATTTACCTCGGATAACGCAAAAATCGCATAACGTTAAGTAATCTGGGGAGGAGAATTGGATCGAATAACGTTAAGGTCCTATGGGATGGATCAGATAACAACCGCTAAAGCCTGTGCGGTTACAATGTATCTCTATGGAGCTTTAACGTTATCTGATACATCCCATAGGATTTTAACATGGATCAGATAACACTAAAAATCGGATAACACCAAGACTTGTGGAACCAAGTCTTAGCGTTATCCGAGGTATTACTGTATCTGGTATGGAGACCCAGAGAGGCTGGGTGAGGTTCATTGGACATGGAAATCAATGAGTTAGTTACAACCAGTAATAAAAAGTTTTATAGCAGAAAAACTATGGTGGAAGTCAGTTTGAGGAGTTAGGTTTCTAAAATAAAATTTTTGACATTACAATTCTCCTAATAGGTTAATTGAGAAAGCTTTATGAGGTAGGCACAGCTAGGGGTCAACTGCCCTGAGAGACTTTCATGGACTTGGTCCACAAACGCTAACATTAAAATACAGGAGTTAGTCTTGAAGGTGCAACAGCTTTTTATGTCTTTTGTTTTGTTTTGTTTACCTTGATATGCTTGCACAGATTAACATGGCTACCATTGCAATAATTTCTATATAATTAAGGTATTTTGCTAACTATTAATGATGTATTAATATATAATGTGTTGCTTTTAAATCATTTTAAAAATGACTTAAAATTACTAGCCTCCAGATTACTCCTCCTGCTCCAAATTAGTGGTCTGAAGCACTATGGCATAATGCCAGGAAATGTCAAAATATTGTGCCCCCTGTTGTACATATTTTAGGAATAATTTTCACTTTTTTGTTGTTCAGTCGCACAGTCGATTCCGACCCTCTGCGACCCCATGAACCACTGTCCTCCAGGCACTCCTGTCCTCCACCATCCCTCTCAACTCACTCAGCTCTGTGCCCATTATCTCCACAATACCATCTAGCCATCTCATCTTGGGCCGTCCCCTTCTTCTTTTGCCCTCCACCCTTCCCAGCATCAAGGCTTTCTCAAGTGAGTCCTCTCTTCTCATTTGATGTCCAAAGTATTTTAGCTTCATCTTTATTATTTGACCTTCTAAGGAGCAGTCAGGCTTGATTTCTTCTAAGATTGACCCATTTGTTCTCCTCGCTGTCCAGGGTACTCTCAAAACTCTCCTCCAACACCACATCTCAAAGGCGTCTATTTTTCTGCGCTCCGCTTTCCTAATGGTCCAGCTCTCACAACCATACATTGCCACAGGGAATACCATTGCCCTGACTATGCGAATCTTTGTTTGCAATTTAATGTCTCTACTTTTCACTATGTTCCCCAGGTTTCTCATCGCTTGCCTCCCGAGAATCAGTCGCCTTTTTATTTCATGGCTGCAATCACCATCTGCAGTGAGCTTTGATCCTAGGAAAGTAAAATCTGTCACTGCCTCTACTTCTTCCCCATCTATTTTCCAGGGACTGATAGGGCCTGTTGCCATGATCTTGGTTTTCTTGATATTTAGTCTCAAGCCAGCTTTTTCACTCTCTTCTTTTAACCTAATCAGGAGCTTCTTTAGGTCCTCCTCACTTTCCGCCATTAGGGTGGTATCATCTGCATATCTCAAGTTGTTGATGTTTCTCCCAGCAATTTTGATCCCAAATTGTGATTCCTCCATTCCTGCATTGCGCATTATGTGTTCTGTGTATAAGTTGAATAAGCAGGGTGACAAAATGCAGCCTTGTCTTACTCCTTTTCCTATTCCAAACCACTCCGTCATTCCATTTTCTGTCCTAACTGTTGCTTCTTGATTCATGTACAGATTTCTCATGAGGCCTATAAGGTGTTCCGGAATTCCCATCTCTTTAATTACTTGCCACATTTTGTTGTGGTCGACACAGTCAAAAGCCTTAGTGTAATCAATGAAACAGAAGTAGACTTGTTTCTGATATTCCTTTGTTTTTTCCATGATCCATCTTATGTTGGCGATATGGTCTCTAGTCCCCCTGCCTCTTCTGAAACCCGCCTGCACTTCTGGTAATTCTCTCTCCACATACTGTTGCAGTCTATCCTGTATTATCTTGAGCATCACCTTGCTAGCGTGAGGGATGAGCGCAATTGTTCGATAATTTGAACATTCTTTGGCATTACCCTTTTTGGGGAGTGGAACGTATACAGATCTTTTCCAATCCTGTGGCCATTGTTGTGTTTTCCAAATCTGCTGGCATATAGAGTGCAATAATTTGATTCCATCATCTTGTAGTGCTTTGAAAAGTTCAACTTGGATGCCATCAACTCCACTGGCTTTGTTGTTTGCAGTGTTTTTTAGGGCCTTTATGACTTCACTTTCCAGAATGTCTGGCTCATGTTCAATGTTCTCTTCATTGTGATTATCAGGGGTGTTGAGGTCCTTTTTGTAGAGTTCCTCTGTGTACTCTTTCCATCTTTTCTTAATCTCTTCTGCATCTGCTAACTCCTTGCCATCTTTGTCTTTTATCATGGTCATTTTTGCTTTAAATGTTCCCTTGAGTTCCCCAATTTTTTTGAAAAGATCTCTAGTCCTACCCCTGATATTGTTTTCCTCTATTTCTTTGCACTGTTCGTTCAGGTAGGTTTCCTTATCTCTCCTTGCTTTTCTTTGAAATTCTGTATTCAAGTGATTGTATTTTTCCCTTTCTCCAATGCCTTTTGCATTCCTTCTGTCCTCTGCTATTTTAAGAGTCTCATCGGACAACCACTTAGCTTTCTTTTGCTTCTTTTCTTTTGGTATAGTTTTCCTTGCTGCCTCCTGCATGATGTCCCGCATCTCTGTCCATAATTCTTCTGGCTTTCTGTCTATCTGGTCCAAGCCATTGAATCTATTCCACACCTCCACTGAGTATTCCCAAGGAATGTTGTCTAGGTCATATCTGTCCGGCCTAATTGTTTTTCTTATTTTCTTTAGTCTGAGCCTGAATTTTGCAATCAATAGGTTGTGATCTGAGCCACAATCTGCTCCTGGTCTTGTTTTTGCTGACTGTATGGAGGTTCTCCATCTTTGACTGCATAGTATGTAATCAATCTGGTTTCTATGTTGGCCATCTGGTGATGTCCATGTGTAAAGTCACTAGCAATGGGTTATTCATCTTCTGGTACAGCATGTGCTAACAGTGGCCATCAATAAGGTTTAAAAAAATGAATTGTCTGGATTAGTATTTTAGAAGACCAATGAAGAAAAGCATCTAGATATGGACATTTTAAAAAATTCTTTATTTTTGTAACTGGCCCGATATATTACATAATGTCCCAAGCAAATGGTGTAACTATTTGCGTGACAGTACTTTCTAACATAAGACTGTTGTTTTCTACTGCTAAAATTAGTTGGATAGGACAGATTGACAGGCATGTTTTGAGAAATGCATTTGAGACATCATGTCATTATAACAAACAGACAGTATTTCCTTAATTGCTCATAAATATTTACTTGACTGATCACACAGAGAGTCTTCCAACTGTAGTGTACTGATGTGGTGGTATGCATGTCATATTGTGAGCTGACTATACTAACATCATGTCTTTAGTATTGTTGGTAACATTTTCATTTTTTCTTCTGCAAGACATTTGAGGGTGAAACCAAAGGATACCTGTCTTCTTGTACAAATAATAAAAACAGAATATGGGCATATATGTTAATCAGAAAGGATGCATTAAGGTTCCTTAAAGAGAATTTTTAAAAGACAGTTTTATTTTTTTAAAAAATAAAATAGGATATAATAAAATATTGGCATACAGCAGGGGTTCCTGACCTAAGGCCCACAGGCCGGATCTGGCCTGTGGCATCATTTCATGTGGCCCTACCCCTCCAAGGACATTCAAGAAACAAAATAGCCATCCCTTTGAAGCTTTTGGGACAAAATGCCCACCCCATCATGCAGGCAGGGCAAAATGGCCATCCGGCCCTCAAAGCTGACTAAGAGAGTGTGACCTGGCCCTCAGCTTGAAAAGGTTGGTAATCCCTGGCATAGAGGATACTGCAGTGTATGAGGTTTTATATTCTCCTGTTTTTCAAATGGAAAATAACTTTAAAACAATTCCAGAGACAGTAATTTTCTCAAGTAGTCATAAATTTGTAGTGAAGCATAGAATTTATTTTGCAGGGCATGGGAAAGTACTTCCATCCAATGCCGGTGAATCCTAGCTTTTAATTTATGTGTATCTCTTTTTATTTATAAGTATTTAGATATATCTCCAGTTCCCTCTATGGTGAAGATAATGCTTATTCTAAGGGAAGGAAATACCATTGAAAACTGGGGTGCCCAAACTTTTCAGACCGCAGGCTGGTCACATGGTTCCTCCCACTGAAAGCGGAAGTAAAATGTGCCTTGCAATCTGTTTTGCAACAAGATGAGATAGATTTTAAGCTGCCATTTTCTCTGCTTAAACCAAAGGTGCCCAAACTATGGCCTGTGGGACAGATCTGGCTCCAACACCAATTCATCCAGGCAGTACAACCCTTGTCGCTCCCGGAAGTGGAAGTAAAACATTTCTGGGAGCGACGAGGGCAGTACAGGCCGGATGTAGCCCACAGGCCATAGTTTGGGCACCCCTGATCTAAAAGCTAACAATGATTCATTGTATCATCTGAATCGATGAACTGTCTGATTTTTCTAAGGAAAGGATTTGAAGTTTTGCTCAGTACAAATTGTTGTATTATCAGAGCCAAAGATTGATGTTAACATTAACTAGAGTTTGATTGTAACAAAGTGACTTCAAAGAAAAGATACTAAAGTTGCTTTGCTTGAATCATGGATAGATTTAACTTCAGTTCCTGGTTGAACCAGGACTGAAATCTGTGACTAGTCAAAAATTTCCAAAGTCCTCTTCCCAACCACAGAAGAGGAGTTGGAGGAGAAAAGAAGGTAATCTCATTGTTCACTGCATCTCATTTCTGCTGAACACCATCATATACTGTGGCATAGTGTGGTGTGCGAACATAGCCATTGTGTTTTCTTTATCTGTATTAATGAGATCATGTCTCTTTGTATACCTGGGCTCTGGATTTGATGGCTCTACAGAAAAAGAAGTAGCTACTTTTATGGCTTTATCTAGTTTTGTAATCCAAACAGCCGTTGTTCTAATCTTCATCCCAAAAGCTGTCTTGATGCTATATTAAGGTCAAGCTCCAATGCTGTGTTTGTGTACTCAGTGCCTGCAGGATGGCGGGATTCTTCTACCTTCCCCCCTGGGCCCAGGTCTGCCCAAAGGGTCTCCCAGCCCTCTGTAGTGGGTGTTTATGGAATGGAGGCAGCAATAGAAAAAGAAGACTGCTGTTTCTGATAGAGGAACACCATTAGAAAAAGATCAGAGATTCTAATAAAATATAAGCACAGCCAGATGTTTTAAATCAAATACATTTATGGCAATAATATTACCATGAAATACATATACATAAGACTGATGCTAACTATGTTCTTCATTCTTGTGGCTAAGCCATCTGACATCAGCAAAACTTCTCAGTGAGGAATTTCCAGACCCTCCAAGATTGCTCATTTTTATGCAGTTCAATTGTTTCCTTACAGGGGCTCAGGTGCAACCTGTGACAGATGCTACAAATGAGTATTTGGCCTTGCCAGAATTACCCATCTCTGGCTGGCGGAGCATGTATGGGGGCCTAGTAACACGGGATCCCACATAGGTTGGCTTATTTAAGGGACAGCCACCCCTCATGCTTTTGTTTTATTTGCTGCACCGTTTTAATCTTTTATAAATTTTAAGGTTTTGAGATTTTAAATACTATTACTATATAGATTTACTTGTGATTTTAAATTCATGTTGTAGGCCGCCCAGAGTCGGGTTTGCCCGATTGGGGCAGGGTAGTAAATGTGAGTTAATAATAATAATAAAATTGTTCGGGTCTCCTGCCAACCTAGAAATTCAAAAGCAAGAAATTGCAAGTAGATAAATAGGTACCGCTTTGGTGGGAAGATAACAGTGTTCCATACACTCCAGTGTCTAATCATGCCTGCCACATGAACACAGAAATGTCTGCAGATGCAGAGAGGACTGGCTCTTGGGCTGTAAATGGATATGAGCACTGTGCCCTAGAGTTCGATATGATTGCCATTTGAGCAAGGGTGACATTTAACTTTATTTTTAGGGCAATGGTGTGAGACTGGTGGTGTGAGAGAGTCAAATATAGAAAACGTTCACCTTTGAGGTCTTTGATGGTGGTGCTGCAGTTGTGGCTCTTTCAGATGCTGTTTCTTTAAAGTTCCTAGATCACACAGAAAGGGAGTACCCTACTCAAAACGTAGTTGTCTGAAAGCAGAGCCTCAGATATGTGGTCCTTAAGAGACGAATCATCTTCTCACCTCTGACAAATGAAGATTTTGGGATGGTGACACTATAACGCACCCATACCTGAAATCCTTAGATATTGTTGCTGGCAATGTGCAGCATATTTTAAAAAATTGTGATCAATAGTGCTGAAGAAAATGCAAGTGTATAGTAGCAGTGCTACAGGAGTCATTATTCCAGATGTACCATCACATCAGTGGCTTGGTTTTATAATATTTAATCACACAGCTTCCTTTGCTCCTTCCTCGCTGCTGCCTGCCCTTGATGAGCTGTCTCCACAATTTATGTTCTGCTATAGTCATCCATCTGCTACATTTGTAATCAAACCAGGTTTCCAACCATTCTTTCTGCAATAGAAATATCATGATGGTGAGATGCCAGGGGAACCTTTACAATTAATTGCTTCTCCCATCACTGACAGGTATTTCTTGGAACCATATAGACCTTTATATGATCAGTTACATATAATACAGTATATTATATGAAAGGTGTAAAGTAAGGTTTAGTCAGTTTGATTTTTTTTGGGGGGGGGAGGAATGACTTTTAGAGAATAAGGAAAAATCTAAGAAGACTCGTGTGTGTGTGTGTCAATTTTCTAAGTTAGTTTTATAACTTCTGTACAAGATCTGTTTACCTTGATATATTTTTTCTTAGTTTTCCTCCAACCACGCACTGTTTGAAGCTGTCATGATTTAAAAGATTGTGTTTTTACCATTTTGTTATTACTGTTGTTGTTTTTCTTGCTTTTGTAAACTATTTCCAGATATGCATAGTTGAGAAGCCATGTAAAATAATTATGATCATAATCATGAATGTTATCATGATATGAGGGGAAGAGGAGGAACTTGAAACAGAGCTTTATACAACAGATCTTAAACTTTAAGAAGTTGTGGATGGAAACAGTTCCACTTAAGAGTCAATGTGCACAGGAAATGGAAAGAGGTTAAATCTACTTAATCAGTGCAAAATGGGTACTATTCATTGTAATAAATAGGTTTGGAACTTATAGGAAGTCTGAAGATGTTTTTCAACTTGCATACATTCTTCAGTTCCTTTGGTTCAATCTTTGGTGGAATGTGGAGAGATACAGAACCCAGCTCATTTACTGGTCCCGACTACTGCCAGAAACATACAGGAATAAAGACTTAATTTTGGCCAATGACAAAGCCAAGAAAGTGGCTTCATTTTGGCAATCCAAAGTTTGATCTGGACATGAAAGAAGAAGAACTTACATAAAGAGCCATTTCAGACTTTAGAGGACTGATGCATCAGAAGCAGAGAATTGATCTAGTGCTGGAAGGTTGTCTCAAATACATATTTTAGGGACTTAATATTGTGATTCTAAACAGTGGAGATTTGAGCAAGCGAAAAACAGTTTTCAGATCTTCAGCTCCTTGTGAACAGTAAGGGCAACTGCATTTTCAGACCTTTGCAGAAAATAAACCAAAACATGTTACGCACCTCTTCACCTAATCTTGAAATCAGGGCCATAGTCGGGGGGGGGCAAAGACCCTCCTAATCTAACAGCCCCCCCAACCCACCCTGTGGTGCCAATGTTATATATGTGAGTGTGACATTGTTGCCCCTCCTGAAACTTTTTTTGCCCCACAATAATCTAGAATCCTGGCTATGGCTCTGCTCGGAATCCTTTCCCCTCATCCTGGCAATTTCATCCATTTGTTGTGACTATTAACAATGCTAGATTTCTAGTGTCAAAGAACTTCAGGATGGAGTGGAATTCCATTGCCTTCTCTTCAGTGCAAAGCTGCCATCTAATGAATGAGTGTATGAAATTATTTCTCCTTTCTATTAAAAGGATTCATGATACTGTAATCCACAATTGTGAGACCATTGATGTATGTTCTAATGCAATCCAGTTTGGTTCTTTACCCTGAGCAAGGCTCATTGGAATGTTGAGCTTACCCAATATACTGGCCTGGGGAAGACATTCCAAGGTCTCTCCGGGACTTAGATTCATAGCCATTAGGACTACCTCATAGGTATGATCAGCTGCTGACATCTTAACTACTTTTAGCTCAGCTATGCCTGTAGGCTGAAGGCTTCGTCACTGGTTTAAAAAAAAAAAGACTGAAGCTTGAGCATGTTGCTGGAGGGACATTAGCAGCTAGACCAGGGACAGCCAACCTTTTTATGTTGTGGGCCTGACCACACCCCCAGATAGCTGAGCGCATGGGACCATGCCCCCAGAGGTGGAAGCAGGCACTTTCATGGATGTCATAAATGCGCCCACTTCCGGGTGCAGCGGAGGCTGTGACAGGCCAGATGGGATGACATCATGGGCTGGGTCAAGCCCACAGGCCGTAGATTGGGGACCCCTGAGGTAGTCAAATCTGAGCCTTGAGCAAAGGTGATTAAATAGGGAATAAGCATTAACCACCACCAAGAATATACTGATCCCTCAAGACCATATATCAGTCTAAATAAGTTGTCAGAACATTTTAAATCCTAATGTTACTGCTGCTTCTTTTCTGTCAGCAGCAACTGATTCTATAGACTTAGTTGAAGCACTGCTGATTTTAGTGAGTCTACTCTAAGTATAACTAAAGATGAGGTGAGCCCTGTTCTACCAGTAGCTTGTAATAAGTACGTTGTAAAGAACTACAGATGGAGATTTATCCTGATTGACATGCTGCTGTAAATTATTTAGAAAATAAGTGTTGTTAGGGAAAGAAGGGGGGACATGTGTGAAAGATAGCAGGAAATGAAATTATTTAAAATGGGTTCTTCTAAATGTTATAGATCAAGAGTTCTCAAACTTTTTAAGCCGGGAGCTGGGTCACGCTCCCTCGGACTGCTTCGGGGCCCGGAAGGTCATTTTGCCCTTCCACCACCACATGGCTCTTCCTTGTGTGGTGGTGGGAGCCACATGAAATGGTGCCGTGGGCCTCATCTAGCTCATGGGCTACAGGTTGAGAATCCCTGTTATAGATGAAAGTCCAAAATTTTCTAAGAGCTGTATTTCAAGAACATCTGGGGCTCCAAGGTTAGGAACTTCTGCTCCACATGCATGTGTTTGACAGAAGGAAACTTGGGAGCTGGCATGTAATACTCTCATAAGAATTACAGTAGCATCCAGTAGAGTAGGCAGCCACACTCCTGCTTCTGACTTTTGAATGTGTGCAAGAGATGTATAGAGTGGGTTGTTCTCTTGTTATATTGATTTAGCTGTGTTAACATCTTAAGATCAAATCTAAAACTAAGCTTATAAGGTGTGCTAATTCACCAACTCCAGGAGCTGTTTTCACCTTTCCCACAACCACAACTAGTATTAAAGGTGGCTGGGCACCTCCTGTTTCTAAAACCGTATACATCTCCCCTAGTCAACTGTAAATGACCAAGTATGATTGGCCAAATTTCATGCAAAATGAAGTGTTATGGGAACTTGGAGGCCACATTTTCTATTTTTCCATGTTTGTTTTCTGTAGTTGATGCATTTTGATGAGACATTCTGAAAAAAAACACCAAATGTATCCCTGTTACTATTACTACTTCTCCTCCTCTTCCTACTGGTGGTGGTGGTGGTGATGATGGTGGTTCTTCTTCTTCTTCTTCTTCTTCTTCTTCTTCTTCTTCTTCTTCTTCTTCTTCTTCTTCTTCTTCTTCTTCTTCTTCTTCTTCTTCTTCTTCTTCTTCTTCTTCTTCTTCTTCTTCTTCTTCTTCTTCACCACCACCACCAACAACAACAACAACAACAACAACAACAATAATAAAAACAAAAACAAAAACAATATCAATTAAATTATTAATCATTTAGTGTCATTTGCTTCTCTTAATAACTGCTGATTGGGCTGATATATTTTGCTGTCATTCTCATACTGCTGAGCAATATATATTAAAATATTTTCTGTGACAAGTTTTGTTTAGGTCATCCATTTCAATTTTTAAAATATGTACTTAAATTAAACATTGTGATGTAAGTTATGTGTGTTTATAGGGTGCTGTGTTAACGCCAACAATGGATCATACAATGTCCATGCAGCCAGCAAGTATGATGGGCCCCCTGACGCAACAGATGAATCATCTTTCCTTGGGCACGACAGGAACGGTAAGCTAAAATAGCACACTTCTAAGTCGGTCTTTCAGATAGTGCTTCATTACTTTCTTACAATTTTTATCTACTTAATCCAGTCATTAGCATTCCAGTCTAATTCCATAGCTAATAACTTTTTCTATATCAATTTTTAAATATATTTTAATCATGATTACAGTATGATATGAAATAATGTATAGGCAAAGCACATTAAATCATGCCCGGATGTGACGCTGAAGATGTCTGTTAATCACCTCTCAAGAATTACCCAAAAGAAAAGAAAGGCAGCTGACCTCATATAAATCTGCATTATAGTCCTGAGAAAGATATTGTATAAACTCCCTGATATATTATGTCCTGATTAAAATCAGCTGCAAACGCTGCTATTTGTCCTTTTGGGGAAAATGTTATAGGTATCCTTATGATGCTTGGCATTTTACTTATATATATATATATTTGGTAGAAAAATAGTATCCCATTTCTTCTATAGAAAAAGAAAAAATAGCAACTGTATCAACAAAAAAGGAGAGTTCCAAGGCCTTAGGCTGTATATTTATACCATCTCTACTTTCAATTCTGTGATGATTTCCATTGCATAACTACATAGTCTATCTTGATTCAGACTGTGATACTATTGTTATATTGTCCTCTAGATAAGAACAGACAAGATGCCTCTTAGGATATAGATGAGTTCCAAACATATCCAGCACCCATGTTGTTGGTGGCCTGGTAGTTAATCATGATGCTAGCAGCATGATCAGCCTCCCCAGCAGCTCCACATGGCAGGATGTGATGCTGAGAGGTACTGTACTGGAAGGCTAATAGTATTTCATCACACCAGCCAAGCCATTGGCTGGCATGATCAGAGGGGCAGGGCAGGCCAAGGGTGTGGTGCTGGAATTGGGGAAAGTCATTGTGATACACCACTGCAGGGTTTTAGAGGCAGGTTGCTTCCCCCCCCCCCTTTGGGGAACTCTGCTGGTCCTCCCCCCCCCTTGCCTTCCTTTTCTTTTTAGAAAATACACAGCAACATTGTTAAGCTCTGCATATATGGTAAGTACTGAGGACACTTCAACAGAAATGGTGTTGGATGTAACTTGATGGGTTGGAGGTTGTGTTGTACTATTGTCACAATGTTGTTGATTGGGAGCATTGAAATGTATTCAGGCAGTAAAAGGTGAGGATCTGCATGCCCTGGTAATAATGGGCTCCCCTTAAAAGGGTCTATAGGCAGGGTAATGGCTTGGCCAGCCTTGAGACCCAAAAACTCAGCCATATCCATTGAGTAGCAGGGAGCCAAGGACTGGTGTACAGCCATGTAGCACTCTAAGGGATTGCCATCCATTGGTTGCTCCTCCATTTAGTACCTGGAGGAAATTGTGGTTGACATCAAGTGGCATTTTGGCCCCCTGATAAACGCAATCCATTTCCTAATGTTTAGCCAAGGAAGCTGTTGCTATAACCAGAAAGGTTGTGGCCTTTCCTAGCCAATAAGTTCTGCCATGTTGTGCCAATCAGTTGTGCCATCTGTAGATTTTCTATTGGCACAGCCATCTTAGCCACAGGCCAAAACCATCAAGTGCAAGCAGAAATTAAGCTCGTTCATAGTTCTACTGTTGCCGTGCTTGCATAACATACACCCTAAATTGCTGTAATTCACAGTCTACTTTTCAGTAACTTATAAAACACAAATTTATGTATTTCTTCAATAAAATATTTATTGGTTGGTTTCAGAAAGTCATAAAATATGATGAAAGAAATGATCAATAAAACAATAGCTGACAACAATAAAAGACAACACTAGAATAATTTTCTGCCTTTGCCTTTCTTCCATCCAAAACATATTAAAATTATTTTTGTTTTGCTTTCAAAATATCATAAAACAAGATTTTTGTTAATATCCCTACACTTTATAAAAATATGTTATAGGGAATTTGAAATGCAATTCAAAGATCTTCTGTTTGAAGAGATATATTTATGGGAGCATTTCATCATTTAAACAAGTATGTATCAATTTGTATGATGCTTAAACAATATAAAGTATATTTCAAAGTTTAGTGTGCATTGCATACTGTATACTACAGTAGTTTCTTTCTTGAATAAAGTTTTATGTGGGCTTTGATTATTATTATTTTTTGCCCCAAGTGTGTTTGGATGAGAGAGAATGCAGATGCGTGTACAACAGAAGTATTAATATTTTTATGAGGTAAAATAAATTTAATACTTAAATTTGTTAAGTATTTTGATAGCTCTGATAATCTTTAAATTTTCTTTATTCATCATGCATGTAAAATATAGGCAACATGAAACCATTCCCTCCTTTGTCTCCTTTCTTCTCCTCTTTTCAAATATTTATCTTCTAGACCTGAAGAGCAGTTAATTAGCTAATAAACATCATTTATTCAAAAATATGTTGGAGACTAAAGGGTTAAATAACCAGAGAAACTGTTGTTCCTTAAAATATTCTATGTAGTATAGGTTTTATCGTCAACAAAGTATTTGTGCCAATAACATAAGGTCATGAAGAAATATAAGATCAATATAACTTTGGTGGGACATATGACAGAAGAATGAATCACAGTAAACTGGAAACCATTGAGCACGAAGTACAATGCATAAAGATTGCACTGCTTGGTGTCAGCAAACTAAAGTGGACTGCAACAGGATATTTTCAGACAGATTACAAGGTTTTCTACTCTAGAAATAACAAACCCAGAAGAAATGGATTACAGCAGGGTTTCTCAACTTTGGACCTCTAGATGTTCTTGGACTTCAATTACCAGAAGCCCAAGTCAGCACACCTGCTGATCAGTGCTTCTTGGAATTGAAGTCCAAGAACTTCTGGGTGCCCAAGGTTGAAAAACTCTGGGCTCTGAGCCAAGTTGTAGTAGAGGTAGTTAACACACCCGTTACTTTCAGACTAGCCCATTGTTTCTCATGATCTATATAATCAAAGGCTTTGCTGTAGACCTTTTTTGAAATACATTGTGAGCTTTCGCATATTCCACGGACCTATTGGTTCTGTCATGTTTTAGTTAAATTCTGTTAGATAAATCTAGCCTATTAATTCAATATAACCAGTACAGATGGTATCCTTCCTCACCATATAAGGAAATTTATGCTTTGTATTAGTTTATGTTTAGTTACTGGTACATGTTGCCAATATCCAAAGCACAGAAAAGTTATTTTTGAGGGGAATTACTGGGCATTTCACTCCAAAAAGTTACCTTTCCAGACTTTGCAGATATCCATAAGCAGGACTGAAGGGAGGATTGGTATATTTATGGATCTATCAGGTGTCCTAATGCAGAGCCCATTAGCAATACCTGAAATCACCTTGCCCTCCTGCTTCTTTGTCGCTGAAGAAATAACCTGTTTGTTTTCCCTTTCTGAAGGAGCAGTGAAGAGGCAAGGTAGAATATACTAGCTCCACATCTTTTCCTTTCTGTCTGGCATGAAGGCCATTTTGGTCCAGAGGGAGAGACAAATGCCCAGGCAATGGAAACATCAATCTGAAGGAAGGTCCAGAGTGGGTGAGGGCCTCCTGTGCCCCTATTGTCAAAAGGCTGCCAAATACTATGAACAACAATGGAGCAAATTTCAGTTCAAATATAGAACATGGAGTTGTGTTTTCATATACATGCAAATATCACATCACGTTTATTAGACCTTTTAAAAAGCTATTTAGAGCAGAGGTTTTCAACATATCACTGGTGGAACCAAGAAACAGTCAAGTGGGAAATACAGTCATCATAACAGTTGCTACGAGTATTGCCTTCCTCAGTTCTCATGCCCTTCTTTAAACATGGTGTTCCATTGCCTATTAGTCCATCTGTAACCTTTTCTGTGTTTCAAGTAATTCCCCATTCATCTATCTGCAAAAGATAAATAGAATAAGAATAGCTGCAAAAATATCAATCTCCTTCTTAGAAAGAACAAGCTTTTTTCTGTTCATGGTAAGACTTAGATTCTTTGAAAGACTTTTCGGTGTGACACAAGATACAAGAAGCTGAGAACCCCTGTCTTGGAACTTGTCTAGTTAGAGATGATCATGAAGATTATGTAATTTTGTGATTCATTCTATTCATTTTTTGCTGATGATCATTTACTGATCAGCATTGACTAATTATATTACCACATGGAGCTTAATCCTGAAACTGGTATCTGTGATTTCTGTCGATGGAAAGTTATATAAATACTTTCATTTGAAGCTCTCATGTTGCTGGTATTGCCTTCTTTTGAGGTTCTGTTTTTCACCTTAATTTGGAGTTCTTTCTTTTGACTCCAGGGAGTCTAGAATTTAATCAGTAGCTTAGAACTGCTAACCAGTAAAAATATCAGCATGGAATAATGCTCAACATCATAAAATAGCAAAAACTACCTTAGGAAGTTTAATGGGCTTTTAAAAATGGCTGTGGACATCAGGGATACTAACTCAGGGTCTTTACCTAGTGGGAACTTTCTAAATAAAAATGTGTTGTGCTGTACAAGAAACTGAAGGAAACCTTTCCCCAGGATTTTATCTCAGCAGGATATGGACTTTATCAGTGATTTAGGACAGGAGTAAGCAACCTTGGACCCATGGGCTGAATCTGGCTCATGGTGCCAAGTAATCCGGACCTTTCCCCAACTGCCGCCGCTAGAAGCAGCCATGGACGCGTTTATAACAGCGTTTATGGTGAAAGGCCCCTCAACTGTCTGAGGGAGCATGACCCAGCCCCCAGCTTTAAAAGGTTACCAACCCCTGGTTTAGGATTAATTATTTACAACTAGTTTCAATGAAATTCACAGATGTCCTATTACAGAACTACAAAACAGGTAAATCTTCTCAGGGCCTTCCAACCCATATGACTCCAGGCTGATGAGGCCAAACAATAAATAAATAAGACCATAACTGTAATTTTCTCACCAGGATCATATTTTATGGGAAATACAAGGCATGAACAATGCACGTCTACTGTGCTCATACTTCCAATGTTGTCCTTTGAAAAGCTACAAGAGGGTGCTATAAAAGACCATTGGCTACCTTTCAACAAGCTGTTTTCAGCAAACAAGCTTGAAAGTAATGAACTATTCTGCATCATTAGTATCTGCTACATTCTGTCCCAGATTAATTTGAAAGCTTGCAATATGCAAAGTGCTTTTATTAAAATGCTTTCAGACTTTCTCTTCCTTTGACGATCCATTTTGTTAATCAACACAGCATATGTTTCTACCACAACTCCCCTCCTCGGGGTTTCCTAGCTAGCAATTTGGCTTGGAGTGCAATAACACACAAAGGGTTATAGTGTTGATGTACTGCAAAATTGTGCTTATCTTAAATGCTGATTTGGTTTTGGTTGGTTTTGGTAGACGAACATAAAAACATACATTTCATCCATGCCATAAAAAGCTGGAAGTATGAAGCTAGCAGTTAAAGCACAGAGAACTTGTACCTTTAAGAGCATGCATTGATACGATTGTCCTCATTCATGTACTACCTTCGTTTGAGGCAGGTTGTACCTAAGCATAAGTAAATTTGTCAAGTTCATTTTGGGACAATTTAATTTTTGATTAAATTCCACCTACATAAATGTGTAATCTGTGAGTTTTCAAAAAAAATCAGCATGAAACTTTCTACATATGTCCAAGTATATTTCTTCAAATAACAGCTGGCTGTGTAGCTCGTTGAGTTAAATATCTGGTTGGACTTCCCCTCTGTGCTTCCAGGAAAAGCCAGCCTTTGTAGTCATGGACAAGCTGCATAATTCCAGAATGCCCTCAGCAGAAGGGAAGGGTAAACCACTTCTGAGCACTCTTTGCCTAGAAAACCCTGGAAAGGGTCACCATAATAAGTCATAATTGACAGCACAATTAGTCTTCAAACATTACAATTTCTTCACACAGTTTCAAAAAAAAAAATGCCTATCCCACCCACACTAAATGACATGATTTTGTCAACGGTTCCACCTAATGTGCTCATGCATATGTATACTTTTCCTAACATAGTTATTTTGGGCATATTTTTACATTGATGAATTTAGGTGCATTATTAAAGAAGAAGAAGCTTTCTGAGCACAACTACATTTTATTTCAATTTTTGGTATGGGGAGTACAAATTGGATAAATTTGCATCAAAATGTGAAGCCAATGAAATGAAACGTTGAATCACAATATTGCAAAATGAAGAATCAGTGCTAGTAAAAGGCAAAAGAGGTGATTGACGGTTATGTAAGTGCTACTGTACAAAGAAATCCCAAAATTTTTTGAATGCACTCTTTTTATTGTGTGATGTGGTTCTTTTTCTTTGAGAATGCAATCTCCTTTTACCAGCTGTTCAACATCTGCATCATAATTGTTATATTGAGAATATTTTGGAATAGTAGCCATGTTAGTCTGTGGTTCAGGCGTATCAGAAAATAAAATAAACAAAATAAAATAAAAAACACTGTAGCACTTTAAAGACTAACTTATATATTTTTATTGTTAGCTTTTGTGGATCAAGTCCACTTCTTCAGAAACGTGCTACAGTTTATTTTATTTTATTTTTTCTGATATTGAGAATAGTTAGCTGGGATAAGACATTACTGTTATAAGGTAACTCTAAAACACATTCCTTAGCCACCTAGATGAGCTATTAATGACCAAAGCAGCAAAAGACAGACAAACATAAGTAAGAACTGATAATATATATCTCATTTTCACTTCTGAAATTGCATGGGTGATAGTCCAAAATATTGAGATAAGACTTGAAAGTTATTTTGGAACTTCAAGTATAAATCTGAAATGGCTACAAGGATCATATAATTCAACTCACTGTCCCTACTATCTTCTTTTCAGGCTAGTTCAGGGTTCCTAAAACTTGGCTCTCCAGGTATTCTTGAACTTAAATTACCAGAACTCCATGTCAGCACACCTGACTTGGGCTTCTGAGAAGTGAAGTCCAAGAACATCTGGAGAACCAAGTTTTAGGAACCCTGAACTAATTTAAATGCCTCCCTGCTTTATGAAGTGTCTGGCTTCTCTATGGTCTTTCACAGTCCTTTCTTTGAGATGTCAGGGATTATAACCAGGATGTTTCCCTTCAAAGCTACTGAGCCATTGCTGAGTTATGATCATTCCTTATCTAGGGAAGGAAAAGTGTCAAAATGGATTGGGAAGACTTAATTTTCTTTCCAAATTTACTAAGACCTCTTCTTGTTGCTGTAGATGTTTCACAGCTCATGATTTTTGTCCCATTATAGTTCCCTTTTATAATTATTCCTCAATTCCTTGAGTTACCAAAGTGGTCGCAACTCACTTTCCATTCTTTTCACTGCCACACACTTCTTCTCCAGGTTCAACCAAAAATTTTCACAATTGAGTATTTCCATCTTTTTGGTGGGGCTGCCAAGGGGTCTTCTTACTTCTCTGGGATACCACTTGGCGACTGCTGCTGTCCAACACTCATCTGTCATTCAAGAAACGTGCCCAGCCCAGTGCAATTTCCATTTATGATATTCAGGAATTAATAATTATTATTATATTAACAGTAATAATAATTGCATACAGTCAAGTCAATTCTGATTTATGGTGACCAATTCCAGAGCTTCTAGGTAAAGAATACACAGAAGTGGTTTACGATTTCCTACATCTGAGGGTGCCCTGGGACTATGCAGCTTCTCCATGAGTGCACAGGCTGGCTCTTCTCTTTGAGGGCATACCAACTGCCAGGGGAGGAAGAAGCCAGGGCAGGTTGAGGACCTTGCCACCCCTCCCCCTGTGCCTACACCAACTGACAGGGGAGGGAGAAGCCAGGGCAGGTTGCCGCCCCTTCCCCATGCCTACACCAACTGCCAGGGGAAGAAGAAGCCAGGGCAGGTTGAGGACCTTGCCACCCCTCCCCTTGTGGCTACACCAACTGCCAGGGGAATAAGTCAGGGCAGGTTGAGGACTTCACTGCCCCTCCCCCTTATGCCCATACCAACATATTGTATTGTAATATAATGTATTTTTGTAAGCCACCCTGAGTCGCCACGGCGAATGGGCAGCAATATAAATTTGAACTAATAGTAATAATAATAACTACCAACTTCAGGTCTGCAGCCAGATATCTAAAGCACTGAGCTATGTTACTAGCTTTAATTTCATATGAGGTCAATCAGACCCATCTCTGCTGTTCTTATACAAAACACAGTGACTGAGTCTTGTTGATTACTATCAATTACTTATTTGCAATTATATGGGTTGCACTAGAAAAGCTCTCAGTAAAGTCACAATTTTGTTATCCCTTCAAATATTGGATTTTTATGGTTTCTTGAACAGGGATTATGCCCACATGACACTATATTTTTTCTGTTGATAGCAAGTTGCTGACTGAATAAAAGTCAGCAGGCTTATACTATTCATCCTAAACAAGAAAAGAAAAAGGTTTGAGGTGGGATGGGGAAAATAAAAGTATTCATCTACGTTTAATAATAAGTGGAGACTGAAATTCTTCTATCAACAGACTGTCAATCATTTTGTGTCTTAAATCCCCATTCATCTGACATCACTTCTGCGGTTTAATAAAAGTTGTGATTGATGGCTTGAACTGGATACAATATAAAGTCTCCTTTGAAAAATAAACTCAAATATACTGATCAGAGTTTTCAGTATCTGTTGGTTAGCGTCTTTTACTTCAGTAACAGCACTTTTATTTTTGAGCCGTCAAGAGCAGTACTTTGGCATCTGAACAGCAGAGTTTATTTGCTATATAATATTTTCCTTTTTGTAACGTTTATTCCTGAAGAAAGCTTTATTATCAGCATGCTGTCACTTCTATTTCCTGTGAGTCTTTGAGATAACCTTCTTGTTTTCCTGCTCACAACTTCCCATAGTATCTCTATCTTCTATTAGACGATATGCAGTACTGCTGATGGTTATCCTTTTTTTCAAAAATTGTGCCACTGTAACCCCATTTTAGTGAATGGAAAGAAGCAGAGATTCAAAGTTGAAAAAACAGTATTTGCAATGGTAATTCAAAACCTCACGTCCTCCTTCAGATGCCTGCAAGCCCTAGAGCTAAGTGACCTCTAAAATAGCGCTCAGCTTCAGTGCAAATTTTAAACTTTAACTAAGGAAGTATTGAGATTTAAAAAGAAAAGGTCTCAGCCTGCTTGATAGAGAAGCCTTCCTTCTGTGTTGAAGAGTTAAGTGGTTACAGAGACATACATTTCCCCCACATGTTGAGTTTAAGGTTCTTAAAGACTACATACTAGTTTTTGCTTTAACATCAAGGCTTTTATTTTTAAAAAATACACTTGCTAGCTAATTCATCTACCTCCAGAATGACATGTTATATATTTATTTGTAAATTAAAAAAAATAAAAAACTACCCTTTTTTAGCAAGGAAGAATTGGAGAACAAGACGTTCTCCCTTCTTCCTTTACAGGTAGCCACTGAAAAAGGATACTGTATTTCCCACATATATTATTGTGAATTATGCTGTCTGGCTGAGAAAGTGGGAAAATGAAATATAATTTTTGGTTCCAACTCAGGGTCGTCTTTGGAATGAGAATCACTTAGGATGTGTTTCAGTTCACATCTTTCTAGTGTAAAAGTAGAATTTTCTTGGAAGTGCAAACTTCAGAATCATCATGTCCATTCCATAGTGTTATGTTTAGCATTAGTACTAGATGATGGTGTGAACACAGCGAGGCTCCCATGTAAAGCTACATTAATATTCTACTTCCATGAAACTTTATATGAAAAGGCCCATTTGCAATGCATGTCTCTACCCTCCCTTAGCTTTTGTGTAAGCTGAATACTTTAGCTCAGATTTTTAAGAATTTATGGATCTGAAGGATCCACAGCAAATTCCCATCATTTCAACTGTTGCTGGAAATACAGATTATTAACATGATCTGGTCCTCTTCTCTATACCTGCATTTTAATCTATGTTGAAAGATTCACAATAATGTTTTTTTAAGAGACAGGGTAGCACACAGAATAAATTTGAAAATGAAGTCATGTATGTTTTTTGAAATGAGTTCACGAAGTCTTCATAGAAGCTGCTTCTTCCATGTTTAGACCAGACGTGAAACTGCCAAAATGAAGGCACCTTTTGGTGTATTCATTCTGCAATTCCTTTTGCTTGATCTAGTGTGGGAAAGATTAGCTGGCAACACAAGGTTGCCGTTACCAGGGTATGCCCAATTTTGGTTCAAAAATATCACAGTCTTCCAGGAAACACTTTCTATAGCTGACACAAAGTATAATAATGAATTTTCTGTAGCAATTAAGTTTATACTTTTGTCTTTTTTTTTTAGTGTTCTGCAGGAGCATTTCTTTGACAACACAGGGTGTCCCAAAATTACCATAGATAAAGGAAATGGGAAATTTTGCCTAAATGTACCTTTATTGACAAAGTATTCATTACAAAACATTTACAAAATATTCCCTACATGTTGGCCACCTCTTTCTATGCACACACAAAGTCTTCTTCTCCATTCGTGGTGAACACATTCCAAGATATATTTTCTTGTGCAATATTGCCTATGTCTTGTGAATTTTGGGATACCATTAAAATTAAGAATGCTAATGGTTAGGATTACTGTTGTCCTGGGAAGGATATAGGAAAAAAATAGGCTGTTTTCCAAACAAATGACTGGATAGCAGTTGAACTGGGCAGTGGATAATAAAAAACAGTATTATTATTATTTTTAAAAAACGCAGCTGCCGCTATTGTGTGAAAAGTAGAAGTGGAATACTACCAGGCCAGCTTTCTCGGTCTTTTGGAGAACATACAGGAATGTGACTGAGTGAAAGAAAACAGGACCAGATCTATATGATAAGTGAGCTGATGGAAGAGATATGTAAGGAAAAACAATACAGGCTTCAGGAAAATACATCAAAAAATGAGATGGAGGGGAAAGGGGAACGAGAGAAAGCAAGAAAAAATAGGAATAATGTTCAGGAAATGAAATCCATCTCCTATCTCAACCTCATCCAAGTTTGGGAACAGTACTTTTTGTGGTTTGGTTTTATTCATCCTTCAAGATTTATATCACTCGAGTCTTTGTTTGTATCAGAGGATTCCACAATTTTAAATTGTGGACATATATGAAATACAGGTATACATCCATAAATCTAACTTGTGCAATGCCCTGGTGTCACAAGAGTCAAATCACATACGTATACACAGAACTGACTGTTCTGTGAGTAGGAACATTAGAGAGAGCAAGTATTCTCTCTAAACTTCCTAGCTGTAGATCACTCAACCCTGACACAGCTGGGCCTTTATAAGGAGAAGATATAGAATCATCAAATAATTGAGTTGGAAGGGGTCTATAAGACCATTGAGTCCAACCCACCAAACTTGCAAAAAAAAGTAATAGTAATAATAGTGGAGGTGCTGATGCTGATGGTGTTGGTGCTGGCATTTTTTGCTTTATTGTCATGCTGAAGGAAAGCTTCATGGAGATCATGGACCATCTGAAAGAAAACAAGTAGGTTCCAGATGAAATCAAGCTATAAGTCTCTAGTAGAGGGGGGTGGTGACAAAATTGAAATGCTCACACTTTGGTCTTTTTCCTTATCCATGAGGGAATGCAAGGGAGCTTTTAACTTCCTAAGAGCATGAAGCTGCTTAACAAAATGACAAGAAAGAGGAAAGTATTATGTGGTGCTGTGAAGCCAACCCTCTGATAAGGACTTTACAATGTGGATTGCCCATTGCATCTTCATAGAATTTTCTGGCTTGTCCCTCCATTCACTGAAAAAGGCAAGAAAAGGAGCACAATAGAAGTGTATAAATTATATAAAATCATGTTCAATCTTAAACAATAACAAAAACAAGACTAAAAACAAATTCAAGCATAAAATAACTGCAATCAAATGAAACCACAACAAAACACAAAAACCTTCAAAGGCAAGAAGTGCATAAACAATTAAAGCCACCTCAATAAATTAAACATGGAATTAATATAGAATTATTAAATGTCACATACAATTTCTGTATTAGAATTATTTCAAATGAGAACTGCCACAGTCTGCAACACAAGCAAGTCATTTGCAAATGCAGGTTCAACTTTTTTCCATTTATGAATATGCCACACATTTCCCTCCATCCCAGGGATATGTGGGTTTTCTTCAACTTGCACTTTTCCCTAAGGATTCCCATTGCAAAGACCAATTCTCACTTTTCCATGCTTATAATGTGGCATGTACCTAAACTACTGTGCTGAACTACAAAATCAATAACACTAATGTTTTAAATGTATGGGGATAGAGTATTTTCTGAGATGAAAAAGAGACTCTGCAGTTCTCTCAATTACTAGCTGATTTCAGAGGGTGATGAATTTTGCCCCTGGAGGTGTGAATCAGGCAACCCGTATCAGTAGCATTCACACTCTGGCTCTGAAGGAATTATAATTGTACAAACTGAGACAAGAGTTGCTTATCACTCATCCTCGCCTCTAGACTGAACCATTTTGTTAACAGTAACAGATCATGAGAAAGAAGACTAGAGGAATAAGTCTCTTCAGAAAGATTGGTGGAGAGAAGAATAGAAGGAAATGCTAGTAAAAGTAAAGGTTTCCCTTGCTCGAAACCCATTCGTATCCAACTCTAGGGTTCAGTTCTCATCTCTGTGTTAAAGCCAAATAGCACGCACTGTCTGGATCTGCAGATGTTTCCATGGTCATGTGGCAGGCATGACTAGACACCAGAGTGCACAGAACGCTGTTACCTTCCCACCGAAGTGGTCCCTATTTATCTACTTGCAATTTCTTTGGTGCCCAGCTTCTGCTCTTATTTCTTCACATGAAAAGCTGGCCCAAAATAAACCACGCAAATGAGGCAAAAATATGAAACTTTCCATGTTGTTGCACTCAGTTCACAGAATTTGACTTTCTGGCTCGTCTGCAGTTGCCAATAACACTCTCTGCTTCATTCATTTTTAAAAGAAACTTAATGAATGTGTGTTTTGCCCCTGCAATATTCTTGAAGAGAAGAGAAGAAAAGATTAACATAATGGAATGAATTATTTACTCAGCTCTCATCAAAGGTGTCCAATCACTCCAACCACAGGGGATAGACAATCTGTGCTGTAATGCATTAGGGATTATTCCCTTTGTAATATGATACACTACTTGTTAGAGCCATTAGTTGCAAATTTTATTATTACCTATTTTAGCCTAACTAGCTTAATTTTCTTCAGAATTATACCTTTCCAAATGTTGTATAAAAAGCTATTTCTTCTACAAATATTTTAGATCTGTCATACTGAATACTCATAAAATAGAACAGAAGTACTTGAGTGCCATGAAACCTGGGTGTCTTCTTCTTCTTCGTCTTCTACTTATTCTTGTTATCATCATCATCATCATCATCATCATCAGTAGTAGTAGTAGTAGTAGTAGTAGTAGTAGTAGTAGTAGTAGTAGTAGTAGTAGTAGTAGTAGTAGTAGTAGTAGTAGTAGTAGTGTTGTAAAAAAATTCATGAAGGTCTGGCACCCACAAAATAGAATACAAGCATGAAACTTCTTTTTGAGAGAACTGAGAGGGACCTTGGAAAGTGAAATGAATTTGACTTTTTCATTCACTTAAAGATTGATTCTTTATATTAGTTAATAACATTTGATTTTCTAGTTGATAGCCAGGTTCATCTGTGCAAGCATATAAGACAAGAAACAATGAATGAATGAATGAATGAATGTTGTCATGGCATGACTAACTGAGTCATGTGATTAATGAATTGTGGTATTTTTAAGCTACAATTGGGTGTACCCTGGGCAACAGCCACCTTGTTATGCCAGCTAATCTTTCTTACACTAGGTCAGGTAAAAAGAACAGAAGAATGAATTCACCAAAAGGTGGCCAGTTTAAACTCTAAGCTAGACAGAGCTTTAAACTCTAAGCTAGAAGATGTGATTAATGAGAAAAATGCAGATGAGTCAGCCCTAAACCCATAGTGTTTCCTGCATTTCCCCGTAGTCAGGCTCTTACAAAGGTCCCATCCAGGATTTACCTATAAAAAGGGGGAGACCGTAAACTACTGTGGCTTTATATTTGCTTTGTTAGCAGTCTCTCTTCAAGAACAATGACATCACATCTAGCATCCCTGATTTTGGAGCTGAAATCCAAAAACCATAACTGTCCTGGGCTCTCTCCAAGCCATGTTACTGCAGATCTAAGTATCACTAGATGGAAGTGCTTCAGCTCCTTATGTTTTATTTAGACCTGGTATGATCTCATGTATTGCATGACATCTTCTTAAAGACACTATTTACAAGCCATTTCTTTTTCTAACATGTTCAACCCTTTCTTTAGATTAGTGGTTCCCAACATAGGGCACACACACACACAGGGAGACTTCAGTTATCAGAAGCATAAGTCAGTACATTGGCTGATCAGTGCTTTGGAGAATTGACTTAGGTTAGGAAATACTGCTTTAGATTTTTTCATTTCATTTCATTTCAGATTTATACCTCACCTTGCTCAGGCGAACCTGACTCTAGGCAGCTTACAAAGTATAAAAAATAAAATAACAGTCACAGATTTCACATTATCATAATCACAATCATCACAGTATCAGAAAAATAAATATATACAATACATATCAATAACACAGTAACAATCAGAAAATATTAATATCACCATAAAATGTTACAAAAAACATTACAAAGAAAAAAACACAGCAAAAACAAAACCACATTTACTGAATCTTCCAATGATTATAAGCAAAATCCTACAAAACTAGGTCTTTTTACTGCCACCCGGGACCTGTAGCTGTTGCTCCCATCGAGGCTGGCTGGCCAAGGGAGAGTTCAGTGAAGCGGCGGCGGCGAGGTCTTTCATCACCCCCAGGACACCCAACTGTTGCTACCTTTGAGGCCAGCTGGCTGAGGAAGAGTCCAGCGAATGGTGGCGAGGTCTCCGGGCCAAGGTGATGAAGTCTCGGGGTGGGGGGGAGGACGAGAGCATTCTCTCGCCGCCCGCAGGTGCCGGCAATCTTTTCATCCGACCAATATGACAAGGTCTGGAGGGAGGGCGTGAGCATCCTCTTACCCCCCGTAGCACCGTCTCCTCCAACTCCAGCTGGTGGCGAGGGCTCGGAGGAGGGCGTTGGCATCCCGGAGCTCCAGCCGGCGGCTCTTAAAGCCCCCCAACTCCAGCCGGTGGCGAGGGCTCAGAGGAGGGCTTTGGTGTTCCGGAGCTCTGGCCGGCAGCTCCAGCCGGTGGCGAGATTTAACTTCCTCATCCTCTGAGCCATAGCCATTTACAACATTCTTGGCTTGTAGTCATAAGAAATGAAACTGGGGTTGTCATTTTGTTTCACATAAAAGTTGGTCAATATAGGAAGTAGAAGAACTTCTAGATTTATACCTGATAATTGCAAATCTTTGCAGTAGCAAAGAAAAGTGTAGCTGCAACATTTCTACATTGTGTACACTTAGAATAATACGCACAATTTCGCCGATGTCATAATGAATGAATGCACAGTTTCAGCCCAAGATAAGGAACAGATCCAACAAAGGAGCTAGCATACCAGGGGTCTTTGGTGAATTGGTGACAGTGGTCATGGATGATACAAAGAAAATATTAGATAAGGAATATGTAATGAACTTGCTGTGCTACTCAAGATGTTATCAAATCCAGAACAACACAGAGTGTTAACAAAATAAGAGATAAGGGACTGTGTTCGGGAATGACTAGTTTGTTACTCTATAGAGAGATTTCTGGCAACAGGAAAGCAAAGACAAGGTATTCTGCAATATCACATAATGGCCAGGGGAAAGAGCAAGTGGACAATCTAAAATAAAACAGGTTTATTAAAATAGGGAAAGATTTCAAAAACCTAGTTATCTGAAATTGAACTTTAGCTCTTCCAAGCAAACATATAATAGACAGGATATTTTGAACTAGCCTGTTCCTGATTTGTGCCTACTTGGATCTTTATGGGTTTCTGGCAGGGGCTGCTGATTTCCTGCTGAAGGTGGATTGCTGTATTTTGATTAGCTTCAACCATGTGTGATTCCTGGGACTGAACCAAAGGGAATGGCTTATATTTTTTTATTCAACATCAATGAGGAGCATTTGTTTCCCTGCTGCTCTGCAGTTCACAGTCTATGGAAGGCATAGATCATGAATTCTCAACCTTTTAAATCCAGGGGCCAGGTCATGCTCCCTCAGACAGCTTCGGGGGCCGGATGGCCATTTTGCTCTTCCTCCACCACATGGCACCTCCTGGTGTGATGGAGGCAGTGGGGGAGGGCACGTGAAATGGTGCCATGGGCTGCATCCTGCCCACAGGTTAAAAATCCCTGGCACAGATTTATTTTATTTGTTTGTCCAATTTATATAGATGCTGGTTTCTTTAAATTTAAGCAGTTTATAAATTCAGTAAGTTCTCTAAACTTCAATACACTAGTACCTTGGATAACGTTAAGACTTGGCTCCACAAGTTATCCGGTTTTAACATTGTGCGATGGATTGATCCCACAATGTTAAAAAAAAAAGCCAGTTCAACCCCCAACCCAAAGGCAAAGGCTCACCCTGCCTCCCCTGCTGAAACAACAGGGTGGGCAGGGCGAATCCCTCACTGTTAGCCTTTGCCTTTTGCCTTTGGGTTGGGGGTAGAACAAGGGTGCCGGTTCAACCCCCAACCCAAAGGCAGAAAGATTCGACCTGCCTCTACTGCTGAAGCAACAGGGTGGGCAGGACTAATCCCTTGCTGTTAGCCTTTGCCTTTGGCCTGAGAAATGCCAACCTAACAGGAAGCAATCTCAATGTTGGGGAATTTGAGGCAAATGTTTGCCTCAAATTCCCCAATGTTATCCGATTTTAGCATTATCTGAGGCAAACATTATCTGAGGTACCACTGTATTTCGAAACCCTTTTCATTATCTGAAAGATCTTGCTTTGTTGAAATGTTGCATTCGTCACTAGTAGATATGAGAAAGCTCTCCTCTGTCATCCATTCAGTCTGTCTGTAGATCTTTCTGAAATGTTCTTTATGTGAGTAGTTTTTTAAAGTCATTTGTGATACTGTGTAATTAACTGATCAGCAGGATTTTCTATTATACCCCAAACTTTCAAATTGGTTCATTGGACAAAATATTCATGACACCATATTTTTGAGTGGTTAAATATTTTAAATCCCCTTGAGACATACACTCATCCTTTTGAAGGCCTTTTAAATGTACAGAAATTTCATTTAATTCAGTTTGCTTTCTAACCTTAGACACCACAGTAGTATCATAATCTACGTTCATTTATTGTATGTATAGTTTTGTGCAAAAGGCTCTTTAATGTTTATTCAGAATGAAGATACAGTACAGTAAAACCTCAGATAACGCTAAAACTTGGTTCCACAAGTCTTGGTGTTATCCGATCTTTAGTGTTATCCGATGCATGTTAAAATCCTATGGGATGCATGGGATAACATTAAAGCTCCATAGAGACACATTGTAACCGCACAGGCTTTAGCAGTTGTTATCCGATGCATCCCATAGGATCTTAACGTTATTCGATGCAATTCTCCCCCCCCCTCGATTGCTTAACGTTATGTGATTTTAGCGTTATCTGATGTAAATGTTATCCGAGGTATTACTGTATTAGTATTTTTAGAAATACTACATTCATCATTTCCTATAGAAAACTTCATTACATTCACTACAGTTTCATTTACTGTATGTATAGTTTTGTGCAAAAGGCTCTTTAATGTATATTCAGCATGAAGATACGTACAATATTAGTATTTTTAGAAATACTACACGCATTATTTCCTATAGAAAACTTCGTTACATTCACTACAGTTGCAGGTTTTCAGTCAGAAGCTTTGATGGTTGATCGTCATACCAATGCAATGTTAACTGATGCCTATAGTTCAACTTTGGAATATATTTTCTTCTTCAATTCTCTCCTATCATTTTTTTTTTCTGGTATTATTCACAGAATGAGAACTGAATATTTTCTTTTTGCCTGTCTTTCATCTGATTGATTGGACATCCCACCGTATTTCCTTTACGTATGCCCTAGTAATGTACACATCACATTTCCTCCTGCAGGGTGCTTAATCAGAAAAAGTAATGGCCTTTAGCTTTTCTCATTAGCAAAATGGAAAAGCACTATACCCAATCCATTAGAAAGGAACCCTCATAAGAAAAACTCTGTTGCTCACATGGCAGCATGCCAGCCAGCTTAGAGCTGTTTTAGTTTAAAAGATTTCCAAGCAAAAGGGAAGAAAATGGGGGGGGGGGGGAGACGAAGACCATCTTCCAAAGGTGAGCAAACATTTTCAGCACTGAGTCATATATGCATGACAGGTATTCCCTTTTGTCTACAAAGCTACTGTCATGGGGGTGAGCTGGTGCATCCAACAAGCAAAGAAATGCAACACATTGTTTGCGTTGATGGAATACTATATGGCCACATCTTGATTAGTTACAGCTATAAATTAGCATTGTCGTAACATGGTTGGTTGATGAGTGTTGCAACAATCCACCTGCTCCAATGACCACCCTCACAGATCTGCTGGGGAGACACCAAGAGATTGCAGGTGAAGATGATCTACCTCCCTAGTGGCCAACCTTGTCACTCCAGTTGTTCTTTTACTTCAATTCCCAGACACCTTGATCAGCAGGTGTGCTGATCAAGCATGTGACTTGGGCTTCTGGTAATTGAAGTCCAAGAACAGCTGGAGTGCCAAGGTTGGCCACCAGGGATCTAACTGGACACATGGGCATTGAGTTAGTTCTTTCTCCCACCTGGGGGATGAGATTTATACTAGCTACCAAGATAGGTAGGCTGCTGAAGCCATCCCCCTCCCCTTCAAGGTGCCGGGGCGATGCAAGTCCTACTCCATATTAGGTGCCTTCATGTTGGAACCAACTAATAACAACCCTAAAAGGGCTTTCAAGATATGAGTAAGATGTTTAAAGAGTGGTTTTACCAGTTCCACACACCCTTGTGAACTCCCATACGTTTAGACCCAGGGCTTCTGAGACCTAGTCCATCACTCTACCCCAGGGGTTCTCAACCTTTTAAAGCCAGGGGCCAGATCACTCTCCCTCAAACTGTTGGTGGGCTGGACTACCACTGCCACCATGAGACTCCCCCCATTTCCTCCATGATGCCAATGCCACCAACACTCCCACACACACCACCAGTCCGACACACCAACACTCCCACCATGTTGATGCTGCCAACACTCCCCCCATTCCACCAGTCTTGCCCACCCCCACCCCCATGCTGCCGCTTCCCTGCTTACCATCCTGCCGTGGGTGAAGGAGGGGTCCTGACTGTCCTTTCCCACACTCAGCCAGAGTGGGCCCCAGGAAAGATGTGGGCAGCCATGTGCTTCTACTGCTTCTGCTTCCACCACTAACGCCTCAATCCATGTCCCCTTTGCCTGGCTGGCATGTCCCTAATGCTGCTTTGTAGCAGGGTGTATGTTGTAAACCTTCTTACAACATCTCCCCTGCTCTGGAGCACATTAGGCACATGCCAAGCCAGGCAGAGGGGACAAGGCTATAATCCAAAGACAGGGGCTTGAAATGCCTATTATTTTGGAGAACTATGGCCATGACAATTGTAGCTGGTGCATTTTGGGAGTTGTTCAACAAAGCAACTTTTCCTTCCTCTGGTTAACCTGCATAGGATCACCTTGGTAATGGCTTAAAGAAGAATTGATACAGTCCTAGAAGGATAAAACAATGCCTCCAGACAAATATACTTATTGACTCATCTCATTTTCTATTACTGGTACTTGTTCCCTGCTACTACCTCTCCCTCACCACCTCATTTGCTCTAAATGTTACTAAACAGAAGGGAAACTTACATAGAGCATCCATTTCCAGCTTATCATGTACAGTAATACCTCGGATAACGCTAAGACTTGGTTCCACAAGTCTTGGTGTTATTCGATTTTTAGTGTTATCCGATCCATGTTAAAATCCTATGGGATGGATCGGATAATGTTAAAGCTCCAGAGAGATACATTGTAACCGCACAGGCTTTAGCGGTTGTTATCCGATCCATCCCATAGGACCTTAACGTTATTCGATCCCATTCTCCTCCCCAGATTACTTAACGTTATGCAATTTTAGCATTATCTGAGGTAAACCTTATCCAAGGTATTACTGTACTTACCTAAAACATGCTTCTGGTATTCATCTGTCAGATATTATTTATAATCTATGCACTGAAACTTCGATAAGGAGACAAGGCTTGATCAATTCTTTTTCAAAAGTAGTAGATTACTTTCTTTCCTCAAGCAATGAGTTCATTAAATGACCCTTTACATTAAAATTTGTAGCATTTACAGTTTTCTTTAAATTGAAGGGGACAGGCTGAAGACAATGTTGGGTTTTATAGCAAAGTATTCCGATAAAGATCTCTCCCTCACCACTCAATATTTTCAGTGGGGTAACATATAGGGATTGATTCAAATGAAAGTTACAACTATAATCCAGAAAACTACAGTATGTCAGATAAAACTGTGGAAAACCGCTCATTTGCTAAACCTTGATCTCTTAATTTCTATTGGGTGGCACCAGGAACAAAGGCAATAGGAATCCTTATTCCAACAGTAGCAAGTAAGTTTGTTCATTGACAAGACTTGGTAGCTGTTGCCACAATGTAATTAAAGGGTGGGGGTTCAGATTCTGCTTATTTCTGAATTTGTGCATAGGTTTGGGTTTAAGATTAGCTTCCTGGATATTTGAAGGAGTGCCTCTCCCTATATTAATCTGCATGATCATTGTGATCAGCTTGGGAAGCCCTGCTCTGTGTCCTACCATTAAGAACAATTCATTATGTGTGGACACATGGGAGAGCTTTTTCTGCCATAACACGCCAACTGGACAGGGACATTTTACTTCCGCTCCTGAGAGCGATGAGGGCAGCACGGGACAGATGAATGGCAGTAAACCCATTCATGTGGATTCACAGGGGGCTTGGGCTTCTGGGATTTGATCTCTAAGAACATATGGAGTGCCAAGGTTCATCATCACAGATCTAGGTAATGTTTTCTCAGTGCAGCACAGTGGCAGACTGCTACAAACAGATGTATGTGAGAGATTACTCTGGGCCAACTACATCCAATTAGATGGATCTCCAGTAGTCTGGCTGATCCACACAGAACTTACCAAACAAAACATGTGTGTCTGATTTTCACACTATGTTCCTCCTTTCAGGAACACATTCAGAAAACATGTCAAAGAATGCATGCGAGAACTACAGGACTGCTGTACGCCTGTTGGCGAAAGCAATGGTGAAAAAGACCTATATGCTGTAGTTCCTTTCTCAACAGGTTCTCTCCAGCCTTGTGCTGCATAATACATGTGATGCACATTGTGTCTTGGGCAGATGTAGCCACAGTGGCACCCTGTGGAATTCAAAGAGAGCAACGGCTTCCAGTAGTTATTCTGAGAATTGCATTATCTAACATGCAGGGAAACATTTGCCTTTTTCATAAATGAGAAAAATAGTCTGGCTGTCCTTAGTCCTCCAACTATCATCTCATCTATATTCCACTGTATTCCTTATCCTCAAATAACTTCCATAAGGTCCTATTTCATCTGATAATGTAGATTCCAGATTCATCAGTATGTTAATGCGAGTCAGTGAAGTTTGGAGTTTTGAACTAATACAGTTATTATAGTTGTGCCTGGTTTATCCAGGCTGGATGGCAGGATTTATCTAGGAGGCTGGATTTATCTAGGAAGATGGCAGATAACAGGGGAGTCAGATATGAAACAGAGATGAGCACTGAACCCTAGAGTCGGATACGACTGGCTTTCAAGCAAGGGTGACCTTTACCTTTACTATGCTTTACATCCCAATCTGTGTAGCATTACAGTTTCTTCTCAGATTCTTCTCTGCCAAGTTTGTTTGTGATTAAATAAATGTGAGAAGTTATACATTTATTTAGCATCATATTTTCCCAAGAATGTCAAAATCCATGTAATTAAATGTATATGGCAATGGATTTCAGATGTATGGTCAGTATGTATATATGTGTCAGAGGATATTTTGAAATAAATTAATAGGTGGCTTTTTAAAAAAAAGATTATTATTATTCTTTTTAGAAACAGGTTTATGTGAACTGATTGACTCCAATAATATCTGGCATTTAAGTCTCAGATGGAATCATGTTCAACATACTGTTAATTCTTCCTATCTTATACTGTTTTACTGTTTTTCTGACTGTGGCACAGAAAAGTGGACAAAATAGAGATTTGATATTCTGTATCACTTTAATAAACAATCTTAATAGATGAGGATGATATTTTAGATTTTCTGTTTCTATGATTAATTATTTCTATTTAAAAATTTAAATGATATGGGAGTTATGATTCTATGTGAATCCTACACAGGAACCCACAAAAGATATTAAGCCAGAGTGACGAGATATTTCTTAAACAGCAAAGGTGTTTAAAAAAACCAAGTTTTTCTATTGTGTTTTTGACAGTAATTCTTACAATCTGCAAGAAAGCTCCTGCTGAAAGAAGACAGTAGAATGCAAATGCAGTGAAAATTTGAGAGTTAAGATGTATCCATCAGCAGTCTGATGTACATCATTTTCTCTAGACATCTTCATATAGTTGGATCAGTGATACGCTGTCTAGACTTTGGTCTTTAAAGGCCAATGTTAATATTGCAGATCCAGAAATCCATGTTAATTAACACTGTAGCCAATTTCATTGTGACAATGAAAACATCAGGTAATACTGTAGTATGAAAGACAATCTTGTTCCTTGATGTGTTGAATGTAGTTTGTTTAAAAAAATGTATTTAATGTAAGCACTCATGGAATCTGGCAGTAAGTAGCTATCCTAGATGAAAAGTAAGTGAGAGTTGTTTTCCATTCTTATAAAAATAAAGTCTTCATCCTCTGCTTCTAACGATTATAAAATAATTGGTGATAAACAATCCTGAATACAATTTTTAGAACATCTGGAGAGCTGTATAATACCTAATATGCTTGAAAACACAGACTAGCATGGCTACCATTTCAAATATTTCTCCAGAATGGCCATGCCAAATGGGAGAGTCAGCATTGTATTTTTAAAAAAAATTAATTTCAACTCCATTGAATTTTTGATGTATTGTACATGAGATTATAAATGTTAGTTTTGTGTTAGTCTCAGTGGGATATATTTAACACCTTATTACTTCAAGATGGTACAGTTGGCTCCTGTTGTCCTTATATTTCATCCACATCCATATTATATTATAATGCATTCCTGAGAAGGTGCCTTTGAAGTCAGTTTGCAAGTTTGAATTTGCCCAAATGGCATTATTCTAAGATTCACAGGTCTGAGCATATTATTCTTATTCTTTGCCAGATGCAATGGCTTCATATTTGCTTCCAGGTCTAATTCAAATATCTTCTTTAAGATGATGATGATAAAAGAGAAGATAATCTGACCATATGTAGTATGACAATAACTCAGGAGTTCTAAACCTTTTTAAGACGGGGACCGGGTCATGCTCCCTCAGGCACCTTTGGGGGCTGGATGGCCATTTTGCCCCTTCTCTACCACATGGCACTTCCTGATGTGGTGGAGGCGATGGGGACACATGAAATGGTGTCATGGGCCACAGGTTGAGAATCTCTGCAATAACTTATGTCTGAGTAAATGCAAAAGTCTACTATGGCACTGCCTAGCCATAAAATCTCCAACAGATTACAGCAAAAAAGGACATACAGTATTGTATACAAAGTTGCAATGGAACAAAGTACAGCTGCATATAAGTTCCATGCCATCCTGAACTCACCTAATCTTGTCTGATTTCTAAAGCTAAACATTTGTAGCCTGGTCACCATTAAGACAGGAGTGGCTTATTGGTTAAGAAGCTGAGCTTGATAAACAGAAGGTCAGAAGGTTAGCAGTTCAGGACCTGAGTGCTGTATGATGATCTGAGCTCTGGTAGTCAGTCCCAGCTTCTGCCATCCTAGCAGTATGAAAGCAATACATTGCAAGTAGATAAATAGGTACTGTTTTACAGCAAAGAAGACCTTTACTACTTAGATGGGAGTCCTTTAGGAAATATCAATGATCCTAAAGCAGAGCTAGAAGGGAATCTTGCCTGAAACCTGGAGAACTGGTGGCAATTAAAGTCAATAATTTCTTAAATTGATTCAGTCACAGAGTCTCTGAGGCGATTAGTGCAGCAGGACAATGTTTAGATATTAGTAAATAGTACAGTTATAAATAATGGCATTCCATCAAATTTCCAGATCATACTTAGCTGTTAGATTAGAAAATGATAGAAAATTATCATGATGAAAAACTAATTGGTCCAAAAATGAAAACTACCCTTTCCATTGAAAAGGATTCTTCCCAATTTTTAGTCCTGGATTTTCCTCACAATCTTAATTCATCAAGTGAAAAAGAGACGAGTTAAAATTGTGACATTATGTGCTGTAGCTTTCTAAATTATCTGTTGTAGTGACAGCTGTGAGAGTCTCCTTTCAAAATAAGAAAACCTTCTAGAAATGTTGCTTGGCTTAAACACAAGGTATACAGCTTGCAGATCTGCTCCCCATTTTTATACATTTAAAATTGATTAAGGCATTCTAGGAAAATGTGGATCCTCTGTAGCTCTTTGAAAATAAAGATGTGTTAGCAATGTCATGCCAGCAATGGAGTGTTTTTGTCGGCTTCTTCTGGATGGTGACAGAACAGAGCGATATCTAAATATGGCAAATTATTACTGATAGAACATTGAAGTATTTGAACAGAAAAGAAAGGAAGAAAGAACAAACCTTTTCCTATCAATTTAGGGCAATTATTTATCTGGAAGATTTCATGTATTGTTATCTAAGAAGATTTTTTGGAAATTAAAAACATTTTATCTATAAATACCAAGTTACTAGTCCTTATTGTGAAACAGAAGGCTTTGATCTTTCTTTCTTTCTTTCTTTCTTTCTTTCTTTCTTTCTTTCTTTCTTTCTTTCTTTCTTTCTTTCTTTCGTTCGTTCGTTCGTTCGTTCGTTCGTTCGTTCTTTCGCTCGTCCGCTTTCCCCCTACTATTCAGATCTCTATAGACTTTAATTGTTCTCTCTTTAAATAGCAATTAGTTATTATGCAAACTGTGGCTTTTTGGAGATATTTAATGAGACCCAGTGCAGATATATTGGAAGAAATGACATAGCTATAATCTTCAAACTATTTGCTGAGGAAGAATTACACTGGTTTCAATTATTTTATTCCTAAGGCTGAGTGAAAAAGTCATTTTGGTTTGTATTTGATTGGAATTTTCCAAAATTCTCAAAATTTAAAGGTAACATAAAATGAAATGTGCAGATTTACCCATCTGCTGGAGATGAGTAAGTATTTTATTTTAGTTTCAGTTTTAAAAAATAAGAATTTAGCAATATTTGCAAAAAAATCAAATATGGAAGAAAGTTAGATTTGCCTGTCTCTAAATCCACTGTATTTAATTATACACAGGTATAATTTGAAGATCTTTCACACTCATAGATGAAGCAGATATAGTGCTGTGTCTAGTCTATTGTAGGAAACAAGAATGTATAGCTACTTGATTATTACTCGTGTCTGCAACTCTTATTAACACACACAAACACATCCTTCTAGGGGGAAGAAGATTATTTAATGTAGTATGGTGCACAGGTAGTATTAGTAACCCTTTCCTTCCAAAATATGCTCGCAATGAAATCCCTTACTCATTACCACAAGGCGCTAGTAGGTCTAGCAATGATGGCAAACCTTGGCACTCCAGGTGTTCTTGGATTTTAATTCCCAGAAGCCCAAGTCAGCACTCTTGCTGATCTGGGTTTCTGGGAAGTGAAGTTCCAGAACACCTGGAGTGTCAAGGTTTGCCATCACTGGTCTAGTGGATACTTAAAATGGTACTACTGGAGACTTCTCTCCTGAGAAGAGCTAATAGTAGAGCTATATAAAAAAATACCCTAGGATTCTGGGAGCCATGTTAAATATGTTTCCAAGTTTTACCTAATAAAAATTATGAGAAAGGGCAGGAGGGAATGTGAAGGAGAAGGCTTGACTATGGTCTTGTTAAAATCACTTCCAGGCCTACAAATAATTGTTATTTTTTTAAAAAATAAAATGTAGCTGCAAGCAATTTGTTCAGTATCTCATTTAGTTTGGCCCAAAGTTTAGAAGAATTTGTTAAAACCCTTGCAGTATTAATACATTAGTTGTGCTATTATCATTGGGCTTAATCCAAGCAGTGTAGATCACTTCTAAGACCTAATGATTTTCAGCTGGAGAGACAGTCGCATGTGCTTCACTTTCCAGATGAAATCAGTGGAACTTTAAAGTGATCAAGTAAATTATCCCTGCTATTTATTATCTAAAGTAGCTTCTCGTGGCTTTGCTTATCATGTGCAAGACTAGAGCTCAAACCATTCAGAAATTAATTAGACAAATTTAAATATTAGAAATTAGAAAATTTGCTTCTGGGTGTCAGTGTCTAAAGTCAAACATGTTTAAGTCATTAAACTGGTGTTAGAATCATGTTAATTTAGATATTAATTAACTTAGATATTTAGATGTTAAGCTAGATATTTAGTTATTTAGAAGCATTTTAATTTAGGTAAAGTTCTCTATAAGAATAAATGTTGCTCTCATATTCTCCTTTAAAAATGAGCTTTATAACTTACACTCTAACCTTGGTAGGATAAATGAAATTAGAATACAATATCCAGAAATCTTAGATGAGACAGATAAAAAGGTATGCTATCTCTAAGGACTTCAGGGAATTATAGTCATAGATCATCAAGAGACTCAACGTGGTCTATTTAGCCATTCTTACTTACTACACCTCACAACTATTAAGAGGTGATCAACAGGTGTCTTTGAGACATGTTGGCCTATCTCAGGGGTGCGCAAACTGTGGCCTGTGGGCCAGATCTGGCCCCCAACACCAATTCATCTGATCCCCAATGTCCTTGTCACTCCCAGAAGTGGAAGTAAAATGCTAGAATAGGTTTACAGGCACATTTTACTTCCAGGAGCAACGAAGGTAGTGCAGGCCAGATGAATTGGCATTGAGGGCTAGGTCTGGCCCACAGGCCATAGTTTGGGCACCCCTGGTTTAAGCAGAGAAAATGGCAGCTTAAAATCTATCTCAGATTGAACAGATTGAAAGGCATGTTTTACTTCCACTTCCAGTGGAAGGAACCACATGGCTGGCCTGCTGAACCACATGACCGGGCTGGACCACGTGACAGCCTGCTGTCCAAAATGTTTGGGCACCCCTGGCCTATCTCATTCAGGTACCTATGGTGCTCATAGTTACCCTGTTTCTTTTTTACCCAGACTAGGTGAAGTGTAATGTCCAGATGATGATGATATGAAAGCCAAAATTCAATGCAAGCAGCACATGTCAACTCTGTCAAGAAAAAGATTAGCCTGGGTTACACTTCATCTGTGAATGTTCAAAGTTTGTGCAGACAGACTATAAAGCAAGACACAATAGCTTTGCAAAATTAATATGCTGTTCAGTATGTAAGAAATGTAGCCTTCCAGCATCCAAAAAATCATGGGAACATTAAGTAGAGAAGATGTTAGAAAACAGCCAAGTCAAGATCTTGTGGGATTTTCAGATCTAAACTGATAAACATGTTAAGTATAGTACAGCAGACATAACAGTAATAAAAAAAATGAAAAGCCTAGATAATTGACAATGCAATTTCAGAGAATGCCAGAGTTGAAGATAAAGAATTGGAGAAACTAACAAAATACAGAGACTTGACAACAGAAATAACCCAATTATTGATGAAAAATAGTTCAGTGGTCCCTGTAGACACTGATGTACTGGAAACAATGCCATGAAATTTCATAAAATTTTGTAACCAAATACAGATCTTTGAAATAACACCATCAATGCTGCAGAAGAGGGAATATTGGGAACAGCATATATATTTCTTCTCTATATTACTGATACTTAGATTTTTGGTTAAAGCTTGTATCTGTTATATAATACCAGTCAATATTTTTATAATATTGTTTGTTTTGACTATGTTTTGTATGTTCAAACCATCATCATGATCAATGTACATGCTTCTGTTCCCAATGGATGGTGTCTGAAAAATTTTCTTCATCAATGGTGGTTCCAGATTGGAAAGATTAGCTAGTATAGTTCTATTGTTGCTTATGGGGTGTGTGTGTTCTAGAATGGGTTTACAGTCCACACATTCTTTGGAAAGGCTCCTTCCATGTTCTCTATTTAAAAAATATCATTACCAGAGCAAAAGTGCATTCGAGGAACCTCTGTGTGAGATAAAACTAGGACAATGATGGTGAACCTTGGACCTCCAGATGTTCTGGAACTTCAATTTCCAGAAGCCATGATCAGCAGGAGTGCTGACAATTGAACTTTGCATTTGTACGGAGAGGCCCAACCTACTTCTGAAGGCCTAGTTGAATCATTTCAAATTTGTCAGAGGCTGTTTGAGAGTGTTTTTGCTATAATAACATTATTTCTGAAACATTATCCCTGGGAGACTGAAGCCGGTATTTTTGGTTTCCTTTGTGGGATAATACAATTAACCTAATTTAGATGTTGTAGGAATGAGGTCACTACCACATCTGTAGACAACTACGATCAGCCATTGAATGGTAACTTTATCCCAAGTTACCATTCAATGGAGCATATACTCTCAAACAAACATTCTTATATTGATATGTTAAACAGCTATTCTGAAAACAACTAATTACTTATTTAATAGAACAATGATTTCCAAACATGGAGTTCCTGATGATCTTGGACTGTAAATTTTAGGTATCCAGAGAAATGCTAAGGTGGCGCAGTGGTTAAACTGCTGTATTACAGCCAAAAGGTTGTGAGTTTGATCCTGACCAGAACTCAAGGTTGACTCAGCCTTCCATCCTTCCAAGATTGGTAAAATGAGTTCCCAGCATGTTGGAATGCTAATTAACTTGTGAACCACACAGATAGTGCACTAAGCACTATGGGATGGTATACAAGTGTAATCACTATTGCTATTGGTTTTGGTAAGATTTATGGATATTAAAGTACACAAGTGATATAGGACCAAGTTTAGGTACTTTGTATAAATGAAGATTTTACTGGGAATTACTGTACAGACCTTTTTCCTTAGGTGTGGGATAGTCCTCTCTACACTTACATTATATTTAAATAATTTTGAGGGACATTGTGTGGCACTGGTCCAAAAAATGGGAAGATATTTAACTTTAATTAAAACATTATTTCCCAAGCTCTGAGCAAAACATATGATATCATTTAACCATGTGGCAATTCCATTATGTAAAGTGCCCATTATAGGGCAGCTATGTTGAATTGGATGCATAAGTGCCCCAGAATTTCTTCTTATTTTTGCCCTTACTCCAACTGCTTTACTCGAATTGCTTAGCAGATTGAAAATCTTAGTGGAATGGGAAACTCTTTGCTGAGGTTGAAGTGCTTGTTGCATGGTGGCTATGTCAATAAATGCTTAGAAAATTTTACTTTTTTAAGCTTTTGTGTACATCTGTAAAACACATATGCCTTTTCTTCCTTGTAGTATATGACAGCTGCTGCACCTATGCAAGGGACCTACATTCCCCAGTACACTCCTGTGCCTCCAACAGCTGTCCCTCTTGAAGTAAGTCAACCTTATCTGTGTCTGTATTATCTAAAGCAGAGGTGGGCAGCCTCAGGCCTTAGGTTGAATCCTATCCAGGCGCATGCTGGTATATCGGGCAATCGGGCTTTATCCTGCCCTCGCCTCTGGCACCCTGGGGCACCAATAGCAATGTATGGGATTCCCCCCCCCTTCAGTCCTCCAAATAGGCGCCCCACCACTCCCTGTCCAGTGCCTTCCCATGGTGCCCTGCACAGCCCTGATCCTATCCAATCCCCAATAGTTTTCCAGACAGCCATGTCCCCGTGAAGATATTTTTCCCCTAATCTAAAACACCTCCCCTTAGGCTAAGGAACTGGCAGTAAGAGCTTTAAACTAAACTATACTGGTATTGTTCGGCCTACTCTTTGGGCTTGCCCACCAGAGCAATGTGGTCCTTTGAGAACTCCAGCCCTTAGGCTTAAGCTGGTTCCCTACCCTTGATAATGTAAAGCATTCATTGATTTAAGTTTTTCAAAGAAACAGGGTTGGGATCATGCGCTTTTTCAAAAAGAAATCCTTTAGAGATAAATGCAGTCTTCCTTTTGGTCTGAGTATTTGTCAATGACAAAATTGAATATTCCATTGGAGGATTTGCTGTTGTGGGGAGGGAAAGGGGAACAGAAAAGGCAACCATCCAACTGCAAACACAAAGGGATTTAAGAGGATAAGACTTGTTCCCCAAAGGGGGGATTCAATGTTCTCCTTTATGCAAGGGTTATACCATAAATGGTTGCTGAAACTCAAGCGCCTCCGAAATCCTGACTGAGCAAAGGACCCCTTCCTCTTGTATATGCAGACCTGGAGGATGCTGCACTGACTGAAGTGCTTTTTCATCCTCGGTGAAGGATTTGCTCCCTCCCTCCTTGGGCTGAGTCCTGCTGATGACAGCCTGATGAGTAAGTATGTACTCAGCACTCTAGATCACAAGCTACCTGGAGAGCTACCTGGAGGCCTTCTAGACAAATAAACAGGAACAAAGAGGGACACCAGAAAAGAGAAGACAGGTGGTGTTAATTCTTAAAGTCATATATTTATTTTTAGTTCCTCACACTTTCACTTTAGCCTACTTTTCACTCAATTATATGTGATGGACACAGCACGGACTCTGTGATTTTGTCTTAAACTATGCTGCCTTTTCGAATAGAGTCCATTACCACTTGTTGGATAGCTGAGGATGCTTTTTTTAATTTAAGATGATGTCTTCGTGCACCCCCACTGTAAATACTGAGGCTTCACGTAAAAGTCTTCTACACTGTTGCCTGCAAATATTGATTTTTGTCAATGATCATCATGTGTATTTGGATAGATCACAATTGTTCATCCATCTTTTTAAAATCAGTGCAGTAGAATGGTTCTCTATCATGTTTTGTTCTTGATGTTAACCAAAATGGCCCTTTTAAAGACACATTATTCATTTTGATGAAAGAACACGTTACAAATTTCTAAAGGTTTGCTTAGGTGAAGTTCTGGCTGGGTTTTTTTAAGTAACTGGGTCTCTCAACAGAAAGGGAAAAATAGTATACAGTAATCTTGTTTTGGTTAGATACATACTATTATGACAGAACAAACTTGAGTTCTTAGTGCTACTGTTTTTAAATTCTTCATAATGACAAGTTGTTTTTAACCAGTAGAGGAGAATTCATCTCCTCTTCTTGGCTTTCTCTTTTACCCCTTTCAGTGTTGAGGGGTGGAGAATTCATAATGAAGCAAAACTTAGAGCAAAATGCTTCCAAGAACTATTCTATGAAGCAAAAGCTTATACTTTTAAAAACCACAGCAAATGATTGTACAAGGTTGTAAGTGTTTCTTAATATGCATGTAACCATCATTTAAAATGCTCATACATTATTGTTAAAAGTATGATACAAATAACTAAACTCTGTACTTTATGGTCCTGAGAAACCTGTTTGGTGAATCTTGGTTCTGATTTCACTGCACTTAAGAAAGAAACAACTCCATCAAGTCAATATTAAATTGTGATATGCGATTCAAATCAGGCTAACCATGTGACAAATATAAAGGAAATGTTTTCTGCAGGCCAGTGGCACAAAATTGTAATCATTGAATGTCTCTCTTATAAACATGAAACATTTACATAAAACACCGGATAACGCTAAAACTTGGTTCCACAAGTCTTGGTGTTATCCGATTTTTAGTGTTATCTGATCCATGTTACAATCCTACGGGATGGATCGGATAATGTTAAAGCTCCATAGAGATACATTGTAACCACACAAGCTTTAGCGGTTGTTATCCGATCCATCCCATAGGACCTTAACATTATTCAATCCAATTCTCCTCCCCAGATTACTTAACGTTATGCGATTTTAGCGTTATATGATCCAATCGTTATTCAGTGTTTTACTGTATATCATATCAGTGTGTTGCTTCTGATATACCTGACACTCAACAATATAAACCAGGAAAGTTGCACAAACAGACTGAGGTAGGTAGTAAGATTGTGCTTATTCTCTCTTGCCTGTAAATTGCTGATATTTATAAAGGGAATAAGGTATTTTGTGTTCTTTGTTATTTCTTCAGGGTGTTGTTCCTGATACCTCTCCGCAGTCAGTGGCACCTTCATCACAGGAAGCCAGTGGCCAACAGCAACAGATGTCGGTGGAAACGTCCAATGAACATGCAACTGCATATTCTTACCAACAGTCAAAGTAAGTTGATGATCTCTTTGATCCTTCCATCAAGCACGCACTAATCCCATTATACACAACCCTACATAAAAAGACCCAACATATCATTAAAACCTTACATAAAACACATTGTTAAAATCTTTGTAACAAATAAACTAAACAGATAGACTAAAAACCCGGATGGCATTTAGCATGTTCATATCAGCCAACCGGGGGGTGGGGAGGTCAGCTGTTCCTCTCTCTGCCCCCCACACCTGCTAGGCCAGCCATGTCTCCAGGCAATTCTTTTCTCTTCTGAACAATAGTTTAATTCTTCATGAACAATCATTTCTATAAACATTTAATGTTCAGTTCAAAAATGTAACAAATGCATTTTTGCACTTTAGAAATATATAAAACTAGTATGATTTCCAGACAGATATAACAATCATATGAAAAATTTGCTCCATCAATCATAGGTAGGATCACTTTCTTTCTATACATTTTGAACTTGTTTAACTAGTATTGTCCTCCGGCTTCTACACAAACCCTGCTAGCACTGATGGAAACTGTAAAAGAGCAAAAAAGGTATATTCTATCACCTTCAGTAGCCTCTATCAAAGATCAGTATTTTTATGAAACTGTCCAAACAATCATGTGACTGTAAGCTAGTGGTTCCACTGAAACTGAGAAAGCATGAATTGGCACCAGTATAAGTTGTTTCTGTTATGTGCCATCAAGTTGGAACCAACTTACATTGACCCTAATCGGGCTTTCAAGGTAAGCAAGATGCCTAAGGAGTGACTTTACCAGTTCCATACTGTTAGTGAAGTTTCATGGCTAAGCAGGGAATCAAACCCAGGCCTCCTGAGTCCTGGTTTATGACTCTATCCGCTACACCAAAGTTCATCCAGTATAAGTAATAAGGTGATATTTACCAGTCTAATGCAGAATATTTTCTTCTTCTACTAGCATTGTGAAGGAAGGATTGCTATGTCTGTTTTTGTTTAAAAGATTATGCATGCTTACTTGAAACTAAATTGAATCCAGGAGGATATGTTTCAGAGAAGATGTGAACAGGATTGTTCTCAGGGCTCAAATGTAGCTATGTTCTAAGGCCAATGATTTAAAGAAGTGAAGCAAGAACTCATATCTCCCTGATATGAGGCAAATATATATTTTTCAATTTCTCAAACTGCTGCTAATAGTTGTTTTATTTTTTAAAAAGTTAAAACTGGAATCATGCTTCACTTTTATGCCAAAAATAACATAAAATAATTTTTAAAGATTGTTTTATATATATAAATACTAACCCAGACATATCGGAAAGGGGTATTCTGCTTCAAATGGAAAACTGAGATTTTCACTTTATCTTGCCTATTATTTGAGAATACAACCAGCAATAACTTAAGTGTTATAACCAAATTGTGCAATTTTACAGCTGTGCAAAACAATAAATAGAAATATGGCCAGCTAAAGAAAACAGAGGAATTGAATTATTTATCCTCTCTTCTGTTGGTATTTCAAACTATTTTTTAAAAATGACATATATCTGCTTCTGAAACATACATTATTATTTTTTTAAGGTGGCTGGCATAAGCATTGTTTAGCTTATCAAGAAAGCAAGGATCAGCACAAGCAGCTCCACTGATACGTCTCTGAGTGGTTTGCAGTAGATGAGCATGAGGATTTTTTATTCTAGTTGTCAAATCCAGGAACAATAATAAAAAGCCTTCATCTTCTTAACCAATGTTGGTGAAAAAGGATACTTAGGGGATACCGAAGGATTTATGAGCTTGGTCCTGCTCTTGATGACAAATTCCTGGGCTGATCATGTGATCAGTGGTATCCTGTCCACTAAATTGTAGGATAAGATTTATACAGTTTTGTGCCTGGATCTAGTTGATGGACCTCAGGGTTGATCTAGCAAACTTGGCTCTCCAGATGTTTTTGTACTTTAATTCCTAGAACCCCTGATCAGCAGGTATGCTGACTTGGGCTTCTGGTAACTGAAGTCCAAGAACACCGGAAGAGCTAAGTTTGAGGAACCCTGGTCTACACTAACAGGCACTCTTTTCATTCCCTCTTTATTCTCAGCTGAGCTTTATGGACTAGTAGTCTGATTTAAAAAAAGGATAAGGCAGCTTTCTGTGTTTTAAATTTCCTTCTTCTTTAATTTGGTGCTGTGTTTGTCATTTGAAAGACTGAGACACATGCACCACTATGTCACCCTGAGTATAAACAATTTTATCTGACATTGGAAGCTACACAAGACTAGCTTGAATGGGAGCCCACCAGGGAAATTCAAGGACTTCCAAATAGGAAAGTTAAAAGCAGAGGGCCTACGTCACAATCCGCCTAGCCAGCAGGAGACACGATAGCTAAAATAAATGGCTAAAAAAATGCATGCAAATGGACTGGATTTCTCAAGTCTGTTTGCATGTGTGGAATGTCGTCGTGGAGATGTCTCCTCACTGAAATATCTCCAAAGTGTCAAAGGCATTTTAGAAGGGAAGTTAGGTTTTATTAAAGGGCAAGAAGTAGTTTGTAAATTGTTTTTGCTTAATGAATGCTTTCATTACATTGTTTTCCACAGACAATAAATGGGACTGGGGGAAAAAAGTCGGTCTGAAAAGTTTGCCTTGAATGGAGAAACTTCACTGAACAAGAAGTTGGCTTCCAGTTTGCACAGGCGTCAACAGATTTCTTTTCCCCCTCCTCTTTCTTCATTTTCTACCTTACCCAACAAAAACAAAACAGTGTTTCTATGTGCTGTGCAAATTGTTCGGTCATGTAGTCTGATAGTTTTATTTTTGCTATTTTTTTATGACAGAAAGAAGCCTATGGAGAAACACTGGGTTGATATTTCTTCTGAATGAACAATTGAAATTCGGGATTTACTTGGAAGTGTAGATAGATTTGTTTTTTTCCCCTGAAACAGCAACATGGAATTGATTCTGATGTCAAGAGGGAGCAAACTGAAATGAAAACTAATGGTCTTCCTCCAGCTATTCTTTCCCCTTTTCTCGTTGAAATCAAGTGTGTTTTTCATTTAGGGGTCTGTGTTTTGTTTTTGTTTTACAGAAAGAAATGTTTAGGTAAGGTTTATCTTGAATCTTAATTGCCTTAATTTTAAAGACGTCAAAAGCTATCAAGGCAAGCTGTCAACGTCTTGATAGAAGAAAGGAGAATGGATTCAAACTTACACCGGTATCAACTGGTCTTGAAGTTCAACAGACTGAATTTTTAAGGTGAACGACATCAACAAAGTTATTAACTGTACAGTTTTGCAGGAAATGATGCTTTTCTTCTTTTGGAGAAAGCCTGTTGATTAAGGAACTGTGGAAGCTTCAAGAACTGGGGGGGAAATGAAGACTTTTATGAACTTTCTTAGTGTTGACAGAGAAGAATCTAGAAGGCTAAAGTGTTTTACAATAAAATTATTGAATGGGGTGGGGGGATCAACTTGCATTTTAAGGAATGCAGGTTTGTTTTTTCTTGCAGAATGGAGATTTTTTTTAATTTACAAAGCGTGATCGCTGGCAAAAGCATTAGTGCTTTTTATCTGCAGTCTTTTTTATGAGCTTTAAAAAGTTTTTAGTCTGCTTTGCTTGTCACATTGCAAACACCTAGCTTAAAAGCATTGGGGGGGACTTAAGTAGATAGGAGCTTATGGTTAAAAAAAAAGTGCAAAAAAAGCAATAGCTAGAAGAAATTGTTGACAATTTCTGTAGTCTTTCCTAGTTGTGATCAAATGCAGCCTATGGATGGCCTATTTTATACCAAAGATGAAATGACACCCTACCACAGTTCAGAAGATAGAGGGGTTTTTTCCCTTGTTTCTTTCGTTTTTTAAAAAGATAATCTTTATTTGACCTACATGGCCGGACCAGTTTTTAATCTTTATGTTTGTTTAAACTATCTTCCACTGGTATTTTACATCTTACTTGCTTAGCTTTCTAATAGAAAATACTGAGTAGTTGGTACTCAGCAGTGCTTAGCAGAACTTCACATCAAGATGTGGGTTGCCAGCTGTTGTATTCCAAGGTGTATTGAATTTGCTGAGCTTTTCAGCTCCATGGTCTGATTCCTTTTGTGCTAGAATTATAGTCTTCCTTCTTCCTAGCACATCCCTTGTTCTTCCCTTTCTCTTTCCTTATGTCATCTTCCAGCATTCAAAACCTGCCACCGATATTTTGCGTTTGGTCATTGCTTTCCAGCCAACTGAAAGATGCCACTGACTGATGGCAAAAGACCAGTGTTTTCATTTACCTTTCCTGGCCGAGAAGAAAGTTCAAAATGGGTCACGCCAGTTCTTTCATGCAAGCATGAAGTTAACAATCACTTTATACTAGTTGGCTTTCTGTTGTCTTAATATGTTTGCTGACAATCACAAATTAATTTGATTAGGCAAAAGACAATGGCGAGTAAATTGAATCAGTACAAACCTATTTTTAAAAGAGATGGATTATATTGTGGATCTAAGATAAAATATCCCCCCACTTCCCCGTCCACCCACACCCACCCCACACACAAATATGGAGTGATAGATGACATGCCATGACCATCAGTGGAGAAGACACCTCTACATTTTGCTAGCCCTCTCTGCTAAGTTTGAGGAAAGTTTTAAAGGTATGCATATTTTTAATGTCCAGCTTCTTTGTTCTCCGCTAATTTCTACAGAGTCAGAGGTGGCATAATCCACTGAGAATCTCTTAACTGGAGGAGAAATAAGTAAGAGGATGCCTAAGTGAGAGGATGAGCATGCAACATGGATCCCATAGACATCTGTCTGCTCATACTTTAGAACTGCTGTTGTTAGAGAAGGCAATTAAGCTGTTAATCAACTAGAAATGTTTAACAAAACAAGTACTTGGAAGTACATCTCCTATTTGGTTGGTGTACTCTTCTGTGGGGGGCAGGAGCAGTGGTGGGATTCCAAAAAAAAAAGTACTACCTACTCTGTGGGTATGGTATGGTGGGTGTGGCCAGGGGGAAGCCCTGTGTTGCACCCGAATTTGGACTACTTTATTTCAAAACTTGGATGGGCAGGGCCAGCTGGAATTTCTGCTACCGGTTCTGGCGAACTGGGGCGAACCTGCTGGATCCCACCACTGGGACAGGGAATGGGGAAGAGGTCACAGCAAAGATGTATTCAAAAACAGGGTAATCCTATGAAGCGTAAAAATAAAATATAAAATATAGTAACACAGGTTTCTTTTGAATTAGCTAGATTCAGCTGCCCCAGTTTTAAGGATACAATCTACTTAAACATAACTACCATGCACTTGCAAGTTTGTAAAGAATGAAGAAGCACTGGGAAGGGATTGTACACAGAGTCCACAGTTACTTTAAATGACTTTGAAAAGAAATGTGTATTTTTTTAAGAATGCTAAAAACATGTCCTTATTTTTAGTGTAGTCATCCTGCAAGGGGGGGGAGGGGTTGGGTGACCCAACAAATGGCTGCTAAATATGCAACATTGCAAAGCAAAAAGAAAAAGAAAGAAAGAAAAGAAGGAGGGATGGTTATCATCTAGTCAGTTATCATAGAAGTACCTGATTACTTGAGATTTTCACAGTAGCAGTGACTACATAAGGACCCGTGATGGTGAACCTTGGCACTCCAGATGTTCTTGGACTTCAATTCCCAGAAGCCCAAGCACCCTGTGAATCCACACAAATGGGTTTATTGTGATTCATCCGGCCCACGCTGCCCTTGTCGCTCCTGGAAGCGGAAGTAAAACACGCCTGTATGGTTAAGGCCCTTCCGGGTTAACCCTCTGTATGGGCACATTTTACTTCCGCTTCCAGGAGAAATGAGGGCATTTCTGGGCCAGATTTATTGCAGTAAACCCCTTTGTGGGGATTCACAGGGTGCCTGCGCTTCTGGGAATTTAAGTCCAAGAACATCTGGAGTGCCAAGGTTTGCCATCATGGAAATAGATTCTCTTGACTAAAAGGACTTCCAGGCAAAGCGGGGTGGGGGTGGGGTTCTATGTAGTGTACAGAGACCTCTGGCTTCTTTCTTTTGTGTGCTTTGCCATAGCCGTTGATTTCTGAGAGCAACACTTTGTTGTTTTATTCTTTTCTTTCATCCCCCTCCCCCTTCAGAAAATGGTATGCTAGTCAGAGAAGATGCAGGGGAAATTATCAAGCAAGCCTTATTTTCTTCCTTTTTATGATCTGTCTTTTTTTCTCTCTCCTGCAAGTATAAATAGAGGTTATCCTCCTGTGGCACAATTCTGCTAAATATGAAAGAAGCATGTGTTGGTTTGTTTTTTGTTGTTTCTGTGTAAATTCTAGTTTGGTGCAACAAAAAGTCTCATCGCAGTTGATGATGGGGTTGGAAGGTAGCTACCGTGTGGCTGATGGGTATGTTGAGGTACTGTCCTGTTTCTGTTCAGAACTTTGGTACTTTATTTATAAGTCAATCTTGTCTTGTTTGGGCTTGGTTGCCAAACATGGTGTAACCATCCTGATGGGATTATTCTTTCAAGTGAGCGACACCAAGAGCAAATCAATTCTATCCCTCCCTTCAACTATTCAAGATCATTTTGCCTGGTATCCTGTTGCCTTCAACTGTGTAAACTACTCTGTTGAGCCAGTGCTGGTCATGTGCCTGATGACACTACCAGACACATAAATGTGCACAAGCAGCAACATTATCCAATAACTGCAGCAGCTTCCAAATTGAAGCTCTGTGTGTATAAATAATAAGCAGGGTGTTGACCTTTATATTTCAGTTGCTCAATTCATTTTGGCAATCTTCCATCTCTGTTAATAAACATCGGAAAATCCTTTTCTCTGATTTTTCTCACATCAACAGACCCACTCTGATATGCTGCTAAGCCTGAGTAGCTTGAGGACCATTTCATAACTACCTGGGAGATTGTGCTGGCTCTAAATAATCATTGACTCCAAACCACCACCACCTCAACTCTAAGAAAATTGAAAAGTGAAGCTTGGGTGGAAATGTGTTTTCATTGGCTTTTTGGTTCACTTTACATTTATAGGTCTTTCTGGTAGTTCAGACAGGCAGGAAATCACAAAATCTCAGTTCAGTATTTGCCAGACTGTGTGCTTTGCATGCATTGAATTTTTGAGTAGATAAAGGTTCAGAAACATCCATGTATAGGAAAATGGTGTCATGGTGCCTGAATCTTGACACCTTCATTTAGATTACCTTCCCCATCATCACTAGATCTTCACACCCCACCACAAATTAGTTAGTGTTTAAGCATTCAAAATCCCAGGAGCAGATTTACAATGCCATGTCATTTGGCTTTAACTAAAAGAGAAATGCAAGGGCTCCCCACTGAACCTAAAGGTTTTGCAGCCCTAGAATGTGTGTTTCAAACAGTTTCACTTCAAGTAGAGGGCCCTGCGTATTCAGTGGAATTTCTTATGAATGTCAGTTGCAGCTTCATTTTCTAACCCAGTGATGCAATGATGGGATGACAAAAATTCTACTACCACGCCATGACGTCACGGACGTCATGGGCGTGGCCAATGTCATGACGTCATGACGTCATGGCCGAAGCCGACGTCATGACATTGTGGGCGGGGCCAAAAATAAAAATAAATAAATAATAAAAATAAACATACACACACACACCCCTCCCTCTCAGCCCACCCACCCAGACACAAATAAATAAATAAATAAATAAATAAAATAAAAACAACCACCCACCCAAAACACAAATAAATTACCCCTCGCTTACCTTTCTTGGGACCCAGCACCCCGACTGCGTCCACAGCCGCCGCCGCCGCCGCCGGAGCTGCCTGCACCCCTGTGGCCTCCTCCTCGGGCCGGTACCTTTTTAGCCCGGCTCCGGCCATGGCCAGGGGCGGCGGGCAGCAGTGGCTCTGGCGGTGGCTCCAGCCGCGGCTGCCGAGCCTCCCTGGGCCGTCCCCATGCCGCACCGCCACCGGGCTAAAAAGGGACCGCCCCAAGGAGGAGGCCACAGGAATGCAGCCAACGGCAGCTCCGGTGGCGGCGGGCGGCGGTTGCAGGTACCCAGCCCACAGGCCGGCGGAGGAGGAGGCGTCAGCGGTGCGCTGCGCCGGGCGTCCCCAGGGCATGGGGCTTGTCGGCAGCAGACGGCCCAGGCAGCCCTCAATGTGCCGCGGGGGAGGTGCCCTTCTCAGAGGGCTGGTGCCGCCGCCACCGCCGTCCTGAAAGCTTTAAATAATTTTTTTTTAAAAAATGGAGCAAAAATGGCTCCAATTGACTGCGCATGCGCAGAAACTCAATCTGACGCATGCGCAATGCGTCAGATTGAGTTTCTGCGTATGCGCAGTCAATTGGAGCCATTTTAGCTCCGATTTTTTTTAAAAAAAATTTCTTTCGGTGAGGCGTCCGGAACTGGACGCCCCAAAAGTGGACTCCCCTCCCGGAGAACCCTCCGGAATTGGTCCTACCGGTTCCAGGGAACCGTCTGGAACCGGGGACATCCCATCACTGCAGTGATGTATTTACAATGAAAAGGATGCATCTTCTTCCAGGGAAACTTTTCCATGGTGTTCTGCTTATCCCTACTCTTTCTTTTGCTGCCCATTTCCCCCCCCCCTCACACACACACACATAAACCTGGTGCTCATATGAACTGACACACTCCAGCTTTTCCAGTGTTTAAATAATCCTGTAGTTTAAATCTACAATTTAGATCAGTGTTTCCTAACCTTTGGTTTTTGGACTACAATTCCTGGAAGCCTAATTCAATCCCTCAAAGTACTGATCACCCAATGTATTGACTTAGGCTTCTGGGAATTGAGGTCCAAAAACCAAAGGTTGGAAAAAACTGGTTTAGACCAAGACTGCAAGGTAGAGCAGAGGAGGTTTGTTGAGCTACAGTAGATCTTCTTAGGATTTTCCTTTGACCATAGCCAATCCATCTCTTGTTCATTGCGACATCAGCAAAATGATGAATGGGTTGTCGGCACAGAAGCAAACAAATAAAGCAGTAAACTTTGAAGGGTAAGTGCTCATTGTTACAGTCTCTGCAGTATATCCCAAAAGGGAGTCAAAATATGTTGAGCCATGTCAACAAAGCGGTTGGAGCAGGTTTCATCTCCGGTACAGGAAGGTGTTTTGTAAATCTAATGGATCTTAGTTGTCCATTCAAAACCAAACCACTCCAAACCACTTGATATTACAGCTAAAATAGTTTCAATAACATCTCATTGCAATATACTGTGCTTCGTGGATTATGAGGATTGCACTTAGATCTGGGGGTGGGGGTGGGTGGGTATAAAAGCCTAATGGGCTTGCAGGTAAGTCTTTTTTTAATTTCTGTTTTTGTTTGGAAGCCTTGACACTGCTACACCACTAGAAATAATGTGATTTAGGCTACAAGACAAAACTAAACAGCTGAGAAGCCATTTTCTAGCAACTGCCACACAATTGTGCTAACTTCTGCAGTGGGCATTCATTATGTTGTCCATTCAGCATTATTGAAAATGTGTGTATTTTGATCTGCTATGACTGTGCAACTCGGTCAGTGATGCTGTACTTTAGTTCAGCACAAATATTTTGATTTGAGGCGATGTGTTTCAAATTCATTTTAATCAAGGATTTGATGGACGTGGGGTGTTAAGAATGAAGTATGAAACAAAAGTACAAAAAAGAGGCTTTTAAAAAAAATTATGCAGGTGTCTCACTAGATTCCAATTTCTGAAATTCCATGAGTTTGCCTGAGTCTCCCTGACAAATGTCCCCCATCTACTAGTGGGATCTCTCTCTATTGGTGTTTGAGCAATTCCATCCCAAACAACAGCTTTTCCCTCTATCCAGTGCATCAGTGAGTTTAAGTTCCTCTGCCAGATTGTCTCAGTGCAACAGTCTGATGTTCTGATGCAAAGCAGAACTAGAGATAATTTGGAATAATTCCATTCTGTATTTTGTTCTGCTATGGCTGTATTTGTATCTGAGGATCAAGCAAGGGATTCTGTAGCAACTTTAAGCATTACAATTTGTTTTACTTTATCAAAAGAAGAAGGAATGAAATTTGTGTATGTATGGCTTCCAAATTCAGCAGATTTTAAAATGCCTACAGTGTAAAAAGGTTTATTTTTCATATGTCGCAATATTTTGATCTAAATTGTTGTCTATGGCATTGAAGAAATGATGTAAAATGCATAGAAAGTTGCCTTGATTCATAATTTATGCCCATAGGTGATTTTATTTGGCACCATCCTCTCGTTCTAATGGTTGGGCAGATAAGACTGAAACAGGTTTAGATACCATGTCTTGGAATGTTCCTTATATCGCAACAGTTGATAATGGGCTTATTGTAGTGACCTTAGTCCAGCTGCTAGTCCCAGTTAGAGCAGACCCATTGCATCAATTGCTGAATAGGGGACTGACACTTATGTAAGTCCCAGAATCAGTGGTTCTGTTCTTGTTGGGAATAACAACTAGATTCAGGCCAACGATGAGACCAAATAAAGGATTTGAAGGTGGTTCTATTTGGATCATACATGGTCAACACTTTGTTTCAAGGCTTTATTTAACATGAAATTAGTTCTGTTGTACGAAAATGGAAAGAATTTTCCAATCATCTGCATAGATCAAGGTTGTTCTTTCAATGCAAAGGAATTACAAAGCAAGGCACACTGCATGCTTCAGAGAACCTCTCTTTTCTTTTCTTTTTTGCTCTCTTGTTCCTCTACAGTGGTGGGTGAATTATTTCATTTTAAATAAAGCATACCCATCCTCATGCATGGAAACACCCATGTACATATATGGCAAGTAAGAGGGTCAGTAACTGAGCAGATCTTTTTATTCCTTCTTCAGTGAGTTTTTGGGAATCATCCAACATCAGAAGGAAAGTTATTTCTCTGACAGAAATAACCATTCTTCCTTCTGCTCTTGTTATCACCTAAAGTGGATTCCAACCTCAACTTCCTCTTCATACCTCAGATAGAAAAGAAGCAGCATTTTCTCTTTTACTGACATCTTCTTTGTTAAAAAAATAAAATAAATGGAAATGTATGACAAATGCTGTAAAGTGAATGTCAGGTTTTATTTTGTGGGGATTAAAATTCTTGTGTTTACATAAATGGGTTCATGTTTTGACAGCTCTGACACTTGAAGTTCTCCCTTCCTATTAATCTTTGTTAGGATCTGTGAATGATTTGCTATTCGTCTCAATTTTAATGTTATGGCATGGTCCAGAAATTTAGGACACAGTCCCTTTCAAAAGGAGGAAGAGGAGCTCTTACAGACAGTAACTGTATTAGACTTTAAACAGGAATATCTTACCTTGGAAAAAAAATTGCATATGTAAAATTCTTTAATCTGAAGATGGTCAGAGTAAGGGTCTCTGAATGTTGCCTAACTACATATGCCAGTTTTCCATGCTGTTAAACTCTGCTGGCTAGGGCTGATGGGAGTTGTGTTCCAGCAATATCCTGAAGTCTACACTTTGCCTACCTTTTCTTCTTCTTCCATGTCTAGGCCAGATGTGAAACTGCCAAAATGAAACCACCTTTTGGTAAATTTATTCCATAATCCCTTTCGCTTGACCCACTGTGAGAAAGATTAGCCAGCACAAGGTTGCCGTTGTCCAGGGTACACCCGATTGTTGTTCAAAAATAACACAACTTTCAAGGATGCTCTTTTTGTGTACCCCTGTGATGTGGTTTATAGGCAGTCTAAGGCTGAAGAAGTGCCAGTTTCATTGGCCAACTTTGTCAAATAACATGGTGTATGTTTACTCTATTCACACAGTGTCTGTGCTAACAAAGAAATTGAAATCTTTATGCTTCCCTTGATCTTGCAGATACACAAGGTGCCAGCTTTACTTATATCCTGCCCTTCTGGACCTGGCACACACCCCTCCAGGCAGTTAACAACAAAACCTAAGGATAACATACAATATTATCCCTAAACAGCAACAATAGCAAACAGCAGCATAAGAAAAGCAGATGACAGAGATAAAATGAAAATGTTAGAGAATGCATTTGAAACAAATGCCTCTTTGGACAAAAAAAGTCTTCCCTTTGCAGCAGGATGTTGTTAAGCAAGGGACACTCCTAGCCTCCCAGGTTCAGCATGCCACAATTTAGGTGCAAACACATAGAAGGCTCTTTTTTCTTGTCCCCATTAAGCACTCCTTGGTCATACCTGGAACTAGGGGTATGCAAATGCACTTTTGAAAAGCTCAAGTTTGCACATCTTTTCTTACAGGCCAGTACTTTTCCATCACATCTTAAGGCTGTAGAAAAGGCTGCTGGAGGAAGAGAAGGAGACGACAATCTCCAAAGTGTCCTAAGTCTATGCTCAGTATGGTGGTGCGGGCCATTGCCAACACTAAATTGTGCTTAGAAATAAATGGGTGAATTGCTTGCCCTAGCAGGGCTAGTATAATATTTCCTCTAAAAAAAATTCCATCAGCATCCTCATGGCTGTCTTCTGAATCACCTGCAGTACTCTTCAAAGGTAGCCCGAGAGATACCACACATTGTAGTAATCTGGGTATTAGTAAGGCATGTGTCCCCATAGCCAGATCTTAGGTTGTAAAGAATGGCTCTACTTGGTGTACCAACTTAAACTGGCTAAAGCATTTCTGGCTACAGCTTCCATCTGAGACCAAAAGTCAGAATCCAGAACCATCCCGAAACCCATCTCTGAATCTGATTCTTCAAGGAGAAAATATTTCTGCAACAGAAAGGAAGTCATAAGGATGTGTCCATGTCACTGACGTAGGATAAGCAAAATGGAGGCAAGAAAATAGCATTCCTTTGGTTTCCTAATGTGATTGCTTCACAGCACAACTCACGCTGAGTGTGTGTACATTGGCTAGTGGTCATGTGTCATGCTAACAACATTGCTTGCAGGGGACAAGACAAACACTCTGCCCATCTCAAGCAGGAGTTGATTTTGTGCTTAAATCAAAATATTTGACATGACGTGGTCCAACATAACCTCCCCTAACATGGACCCAAGAGTGATCAGAAAATTAGGCAAGGCATTCACTTCACCATTTTGGTAAAGACACATGATGGATCTATCTAGTTAATTGATAGTCTACTGGGTTTCTGTAGTGGATAACTTTTTTAGAGGTGAGCAAAACTCTATCCATCAAAGTAAATCCAGGTCCTATTCCTGGGCTGACAGAACTTAATTGGGCTCCAAAGCTCCTCCTGTGAACTGACAAAAAGAGTGTTCATTGATGTCCATCTCAAGGAAGAAAGAATATTCAACACAAATCAATTTGGGGGGTTTCTTATAGAAACCTTCCATGGCCCCATTTACAATTAAACAGCTTCCGCATGGTTAAATATCAAATCAAATAATGAAACCAGAGCTATGAAATATGATGTGTTTCTATCAAGTGATGGGAGACTAAAACCTCCTCCTTCAACTTTGAAAGGAATTAAATGAATGATTCCAACTTGTAAGGGCACCTTTGTTTTAATGTTTTGAAATGTTATGAAAAGTTATGTATTGCTAAAGATTGTCTCTCCCCCCCCCCTTTTCTTTTTTTATTTGTACCACAATATTAGTAGCTGCCATTTCCCCTCTCCTGGGGCTTCCTGTAGATCAGTGGATGTCAGGTTTAAACCTCTCTTTTCTTTGACAAAGCTTTCAATAAAAAAAGAAAGAAAGAACTTGAGAGTTTTGTGTCTCTTGTGTTAAAAAAGGTTGGATTGAAATGTGTGAAGGATGATAGACTGCAGAACATTTGGGAGGAAGATTGCAGTGGTATCTTCTTTAAGATTCTGGAAACATGATCTCAGTGTTCAAATGTGGAAGAGTGTAAAAAAATTATTCTACCAATCAACAATATTGTTACAAACATCCTCAAGCCAACTCAGCAATACAAATTTCCATATTGCAAACAAAAATTCGTATAGTCAAAGCAATGGTATTCCTTGTGGCAATGTATGGTTGTGAGAGCTGGACCATTAGGAAAGCTGAGCACAGAAGAATAGATGCTTTGAGATGTGGTGTTGGAGGAAAGTTTTGAGGGTACCCTTGACAGCGAGGAGAACAAATAGGGCAATCTTAGAAGAAATCAACCCTGACTGCTCCTTAGAAGGTCAAATTGTAAAGATGAAGCTAAAGTACTTTGGACATCAAATGAAAAGAGAAGATTCACTTGAGAAAGCCTTGATGCTTGGAAAGGTTGAGGGCAAAAGAAGAAAGGGGCGGCCAAAAATGAGATAGCTAGATGGTATTGTAGGCACAATGGGCACAGAGCTGAGCGAGTTGAGGAGGATGGTGGAGGACAGACGTGCCTGGCGGACAGTGGTCCATGGGGTTGCAAAGGGTCGGAATCGACTGTGCGACTGAACAACAAAAATGGGCAACCACATAAGCATTCCTCCTTGCCCCCATGAGACCGCCTTCTGCCTACCAGCTAGTGCAACAGAATGCACAACGGGAGAGGTATGTGGTCACTGTAATGGTTGTTTTATTATTGCACAAGAAACACAGTCAATATAAGCTGTAAGCTTCAACTTACATCGGTGGCTTAGTGGTTAAGACACTGAACTTGACGACTGGAAGGTCTGCAGGTCAGCAGTTTGAGACCCGAATGCTGCACGATGGAGTGAGCTCCCATCTCTGTTGCAGCTCCTGCCAACCTCAGTATTCAGTACTACATGACAGATTGTGCGCTTGTCTCTGTTCCAGCTCTTGGGGCATGAAAGGAACATCATTTGGGCATTCCCTGAGTGGCATTTCTTCCACAAAAATTCCTTTCAACCCAGAATAATTTATACACTAAAGTATTACTATTATTACTACTCATTGCAGTACATCTCAGCCGGGGGGAGATGGGGAAGATGGCAGTCCTTCAGTCTTCTCCAAATACTAACTACTGATGGCAACATAAGCGCTAATTTCACACTTTCTTCTTATGGTTCTTTATCATTACAAGGGACTTTATGTACCCAGCCTTTCCAACAAAGGACATCATTAAATCAGAGACTTCCCTTCTGACATTATTTTCAAATACCTCTGTTCTGTAAAGTAAAGAGACATGGCCACTGTGTTGGATTAATTGGTAGCCTGGTAAAATAATGTCTCAGGCTGTACAACATTCAGTGTACAACATTCTGTACAACCAGAATTGTGTATCTAAGCCATCTCTCTCTCACACACACACACATTTTTTATGCAATAATGGTGGGTGCAATTTTTGTTCGGCCCAGTTTTTTAAAAGTATTAACATTTCTCTGCTAGACCTAGGGCAAGTCACAAAAGTGAACAGAGGCTGACCTATATCCAATCATATATTTTTATACCTAGCTGCAGAAAGATGTTTTAAGTACTGCACCCTTCTCTTTGTACTTGCTTGATACCCTTTTAAAAAGGACTAGCTCTCCAAGAGAGAGAATATTTGGACCAGAGGATAAGCAAATCCAAACCTGTGCTTCATTTCTCCCTTACTTTGGACATTCCCACCAGTGCACGTACTTCTTCCTAAAATGCTCTGACCTTTGGTCTACTCTGTCATTTCTATATGTTCTAGCAATTTTACTTCAACGTTCCCAACTGTGACCCTATCAGCTGCTTCTATAGTGACACAGATGAGCCAGATAAGCAAGAGCTGTAGGATGTAGATGGAAGATTGGCAGGTCAGCAGTTCAAGACCTAAGTACTGCACGATGGAGTGAGTGCCCATCTCTGTCCCAGCTCCTGCTAACCTACCAATTCTAAATGCAAGAAATTGCAAGTAGATAAATAGGTACCACTTCAGTGGGAAGGTAAACAGCATTCCATGCATTCTGGTGTTTAGTCGTGTGTACAACATGTTCATGGAAATGTCTGAAGATGCAGACAGTGCTGACTTTTGGGCTATAAACAGAGGTGAGTACTGAACCCTAGAGTTAGATATGACTGGCTTTTGAGCAAGGGTGACCTTTACCTAGGATGTAGAAGGGCTGTCATCATAATTTCATGTCAGAGTATTACTCTGGATTGAAAGGCTTTTTGCTGGAGAAACTCCACTCAGGGGACACCCAAATGAGGCTCATTTTGCGTCCCCAAGTGCAGCTCTCAGGTATCAAAACCCCACCTTCCAGTCTCCAGCTCAGCATCTTAACCACTAAGCCACTGGGGGAGCTGCTAGGTGGCTTAGTGATTAAAATGCTGAGTTTGACAAATGGAAAATCGGCAGGTCACCATGTGCTGCATGATAGAGAGAGTGCCCACCGTCTGTCCCAGTTCAAAAGCAGAAAATTGCAAGTAGATAAATAGGTACTGCTTCAGCAGGAAAGGTAACAGCATTCTGTGCACTCCAGCATCTTGTCATGCCTACTACATGACCACAAAAACATCTGCAGATACAGAAAGTGCTGGCTCTTTGGCTGTAAACAGAGATAATCACCACCCTCTAGAGTCAGACATGGCTGACTTCCAAGGAAGAGATACCTTTACCTAGGGTGTAAACAGCCATGAGCTGGGTCACTGGGACAGGGGGAGTCATCCTGGTGCGCCCTTGCCTCTGGCGCCCTGGGGTGCAAATAATAATTTTATTATTATTTTATTCGGCTGGCACACTGCACTTTAGAGTAAGCCATTGCTTCAAGCTCCCTTCTTCAGCTTGGAGCAATGGTTTATTCTAAAGTGCCTAGTGCCAAGCAGAGCAAGCCAGGGGCGGTGACCAAGTGGTTCCCAGGGGCAGCCTTCTCCCCTGTCCCTTAGTCAATGCCGCTTGCCCCTGTCCAGTGGCCCTTCCATGGTGCCCAGCACAACCCTGGATGTAGATAGAGTGATAAGGTAGTGATATCAGGGGTTGTTTCAGGTTGTGGAGTTTAGCTGAGGATTGCCGAATAAGGGGCCAGGAGGTAAGAGACTCAGACTGAGGTATATTGGCAGTGTGAAACATTTTTCATACCTGCTTTAATTTTTCCTTGACTATATTCTGGATTCTTCTAATTTGAATTTCTACACTAGAAGACATCCCTTTGATTTTTCCTTCCATCTCCTCTGGTTCTTCATGTTACCACCCATTATCCACCCTGTCTCCACCCCTTGACTTTTTCCTTCCCCTTGTGAGTGGTAGAAGTAGGGCACTCTCACTAATCATATCACAGCCAATGTCAGGAAGCTCTAATTGTGCACACCCGGTAAGAGCCATGCTTTTATCTTGTCTATTCACTAAGAACCAATCATAAGTACAGAAAATATAATCTAATTGGTAGCTGTGTAAGACTGTTCTAGCAAAATTCTCCATGTGTATCCACTGCTTGTTCATCTGAAGAGGTGTGCCGGGAAACACAAACTCTAATGAAAGAAGGAAATTAGTTAATTTTACAGGTGCTGCAAGACCTGGTTTCTCCCAAGTACGGGTGCCCTGCAGTGCACTGGACATCTTTATTTCTCAGTGAAGAAAGGGGCTGCTGTGGCCCAGTGGTTAAGAAGCTCGCCTTGTTAGCTGGAAGGCTGGCAAGTTGGCAGTTCAAGACTTGGGTACTGCATGACGGATTGAGTGCCCATCTCTGTCCCAGTTCTTGGGAGGCATGAAAGAAGCCTCATTTTGGCATTCCCTGGGTGAACTTTCTTCTGCAAAAATCCTTTCAACCCAGAATAATTTCTGACATGAAACAACAACAACAACAACAGCTGTTGTTGTTGTTGTTTTTGTTTTTGTTGTTGTTGTTGTTGTTCTTATTATTGTTGTTCTTGTTGTTGTTGTTGTTGTTGTTGTTGTTGTTGTGAATAAATCAAAATATGTTACATCTTTTTCAAATGTTCTAGCTTCTTAATAATCTTGCCTTAAAGAGTCACACATGTATTGCTGGCCTGTGTTACTGCACAAAGTATTATCTTTAGTTGGGTATATTAATATACAGAATTTGGGGATGGGATTGTATGGCTCAGAACATAATAAAAGTGAATTTCTGTTAATGATAGGTAATTTATCAACAATAGCTGTTCCCATTATTTGGATGATAACACGAGTGTTGTTGATGTGCACTGACGTGAATAGACTAGAATTCTGTAGGTATTCATGTAAAAGCAATAGCAAAGCAATCATATATACCAGGGGTTCCCAAACTTTTCAGGCCATGGGCCGGTCACGTGGTTCATGGAGCCAGTCATTACGACCTGGGGGCCTGATGCAGCCCCCGATGCCAATTCATCCGGCCCACGAAACCCTCGTCACTCCTGGAAGCGGGAGTAAAATGTACCCATACGGGCACATTTTACTTCCGCTTCCAGGAGCGACGGCTTCGTGGGCTGGATGAATTGGCATCAGGGGCCGCATCTAGCCCCCGGGCCATAGTTTGGGGACCCCTGATATATATTGTCCCTTTATGCTTGGTGCACTCTCTGGGCAGTTCACAAGTTAATTAGCATTTGCGGGGGCCCACACACACTGTGTACTTATTTTAACAACCTCAGAAAGATGGAAGGCTGAGTGAACCTTGAGCCCTGGTCAGAATCAAACTTTCAACCTTTTGGTTGCAGTACAGCTGTTTAACCACTGCACTACTAGGAATATAAGGTTTGCTAAGTCTGTGCACCTGGAGTGCATCCTATATAGGCACATGATTGAGACATGCCCTGGAACTTTATCCACTAGTTGCAATTAGGTGTGCCAAGTTACACAAACATTACATAAAAATCAGTAGGATTCTGGCCATAACCTGCTTTTGAAACAAAAGCAGGCAAGCAGCTTGGTCTGTATGAAAGCTGCAAGGTATAGAGGTGAACTTCCTAATGAACTGGCATTCAGCAGTTTCAAGTCACGATTTTCCTTCAAGGGTCTTTTGTTCAAGAATGGCCACTTGTATATGCAGTTGGTAGAATGTGGGTAAAATGGCCCGCTCTCTAAAATTAATTTATTTTAAATAAGAATACATTACACAACAACAATAACGATTGCAGCCCTTGAGAATAACATGCAGTTAAGAATACCAAATGGCATTATTAAATTACATCAATACATTTCCTCCTAGCTCAATGTTTCCCAACCTTTGATTTTTGGACTTCAATTCCCAGAAGCCTAAGTCAATTCCCCAAAGCACTGATCAGCCAATGTACTGACTTAGGATTCTGGGAATTGACAGTCCCCCTATGGGCATTGAGCCCACACTGGGAACCACTGCCCTAGATCAACATGGGCCGAGAGATTGCTGCAAGATTTTGTATAATTTTAACAGTGCTGGATGAAAGGAAGCCACATTTTACAAAACAAATCCGTGCTAGAATTCTGGTACATTAATCGCAAGAGTACAGTGAGTTTTCCCATAAATTCTAATTTCCATACTATAGATTTCCAAGTGCTTATTGAAATTTCTACAGCTGCTTTCCAGGAAGGAACAATCATTTATCTAGTTGCTACATATAGGAAGCTGATTAATTCCTTCTGATGTAAATATGCATTGGAATCCAAAAAATAAATCAATTCACCTAGGGTGATGACAATTCTTAGTCTTTTTGTCTTTCCAAATACTTTTGTGTGGGATTTAAATAATCTAAGACAGTGATAGTGAACCTCGGCACTCCAGGTGTTCTTGGACTTCAATTGCCAGAAGCCCAAGTCAGCACTCCTACTGATCAGGGCTTCTGGGAATTGAAATTCAAGAACACCTGCAGTGTCAAGGTTCACCATCACTGATCTAAGGCAATTAAACATTCTGTGTCTCTTAAGCCTGATGGAGTTTAGGACCTGAGTATGTCTGAGTTTGGCCCTCACTGTTGGTATTGGCTGACATCCTGTTGCTTAATGTAGTAAATCATAAGTAGAGTAGGCTCACTGAATCAATGGGATTTATAGAGGAGTAGACTCACCAAATCAATGGGCCTACTCTAGCTGTGATGAAGCAACAGGATTTCAGGTATTATGTAACTGCACATGATGTATTTCTCCTTGTCTCTAGACATTCCCATGAACTCTTAAGCAACTGTCTATGTTGGCTACTCACATGCCTCAGCCTTATTCCTAACATCTCCTAAATTCCCTCAGAGCAACCTTGATTTCAGTGATTTGGTGCCAAGGACCTGTGAAGAGGACACAAAATAGATGTATTCCCAAAAGGCCTCAATTTAAGTCTCAACTAGTCTTCAGAGTGGTCGCAATAAGTCCTTCTTTTAGGACCTCAAGGTCTATGAGTTATGGTCCTGTGATGTCAATATCAGTGTCTCTCAAGCTCAGTTATAAGTGTCTAAGATGGCACCAGTGTCTAATTGGATCAGTGTTAACTAATTGGTTGCATGTATGGATCAGAAAAAGGTAAATAAACTTATTTTTGTCAAGTTTAAGTTATTGAAAAGCTTCTGTGGTCTTTTAATATGGTTGAACACACAATATGCATCTATTCTCCCTCTCTCTTTCCTACCTGACACATTTACTCTAATGTATAATGCTGCTTTTCCAGGGGGAAAGGACATGCACCTTTGCAGCCTCTTCATTGAAAACTTGTTTGAGATAGTCCTGAACAGAGCCATTAATGCAAATTCAAAATTATTCACCATTGCTTGCAGCTCATTTATGAATATGCACAATCTCACTTTGTCCACTTTTAAAAAGAAGGCTGTCACTGGGACTCCAATGTGTTTTCCTGCACAGATAGCAATGCAACTGTGAGAATAATATTGATACTGAGGATGGACACGTGTCTTCATCACTTCTAGTTTGCTCAGATTGTGCACGTGAAAAAATGTATTTTCTTCAGGTTCTACTACTTGAGTGATTGTGCACTGGAAAAGAGACTCATGAAATCAATGTACATCAGACAGTCCTTAAGCAAACCAATTATCCTTAAATGAATAAGTGATCCTTTATTCCAATCTAAAATTAATTTTTCCTGAAGTTTGAGGGTTTTGTTTTTATTTCCCCCTTATATTTTATGGAAATCTGCACAGGTTTTTATGTACACTTTTCATAGCATAATTATTTTCATATGCGGTTTCCTTCTGTGTCAAGCAATTTTCCTAGTAAAAGTGGAATTTTAAAAAATACAGTATATTGTACTGTTGATGGGTGCCTTATCCCCTTCAGGTGCTTTGTCTGCATATACATTTTTGGTTAGAAAACTCTACTGCAAAATTAGACAAGTGTGAATTCTTCAGGATAACCAAATATTGGTATCCATAGTCATGGGAAAGACTGAAAATGTCCCTCCCCTCCCCCCTTATAATGCTATGACAGTTCACTAGTAAGCTATCACGGCAAAGAACTGTTGTAATGCTATAACAGTAAAATAAAATAAATTGTTATGCTATGTTACATAATTGTTATGATATGTTGACTGCTATGGCAGTAGATTCCCCCACCCACCTCTAGAATGGAAGCCAGTGGTGGTTGGGATAAATGAAAAAAAGAAAAAATTACAACTGAAACGGAAGAGAGAAATCCAGGCAAGTGCCATAAGAATGTCACCCAATTTCAAAACAACAACAACAACCCTCAGTTGGATCTCCAATTCTTTAAGAATCAAAATGTACCATAAGTTAAATTTTTGGAGCCTGAGGGTATGACTCAATCTAAATTTATTTTCAGCTTAAATTGGGTTAGAAATATGCTGGAACTTGAACTTTTGTCTTGATTATATAACCTTGCTACACTTAAGAAAGAGGCAAGAAGTGTCGATGGGTACAAAGTTCTCCTTGATGCACTCTCCACTGGACCTCACCAAGGTACCTAGACCAGTGATGGCGAACCTTGGCACTCCAGCTTTTCTTGAACTTCAATTCCCAGAAGTCCTGATCAGCAGGAGTGTTGACTTGGGCTTCTGGTAACTGAAGTCCAAGAACACTTGGAATGCCAAGGTTCACCATCACTGCTCTAGGCCATTTGCTGAAGGTGGAAGAGTTTCAAGAGCAAAGATTACAGGCAGAGTCATCCTCCCCTCCTCCTAAGCAGTTCACCTGTGGAATGTTTGAAGGAATTGCAATCTGTCAGTTAATCAAGGTTGGGTGAGTTGAATGCTCTGCCCATGTGGTGTACATAAACATCACTTTAACATCAACATAACTGGAAACAGGTGCCTGGTCTAATTTAAATTCATTTGGGGTCTCAGTAGGAAACTGAATTCTTAACCTATTGCTACTGACCTTTCCATCATCCTACAGGACCAAGACTATGAATAGAGCACCCACCCAGGCAGCACATTTGGGGTACCATGAGACAATATCAAACAATTCCCAAAACAGCTCACTTTGGGTTAGATGCATCTTGACTTGCATGGATGTAGGTGGCATTTGCTGCTCTACCTTAGGGAGTGATATTTTAGTACAATATTTGGAAAGAAGGAGCCATGGGGGTGCAGTGGTTAAACTGCTGTACTGCAGCCAAAATGTTGTGGATTTGATCCAAGGTTGACTTCGCCTTCCATCCTTCTGAGGTTGGTAAAATGAGTACCCAGCATGTCAGGGGGGGGATGCTAAGTAACCACCTTGACAGTGCACTAGGAGCTATGGGACAGTATATAAGTGTAATTGCAACTGCAAAGGAGTCCTGACTCCAAATCCTTACAAACTCACCAAGTCCCCTGGGTCACTCCAGGTCTCTCTTCTGAGGTACAGGTGCCCCTGACCTGTCTGCTTGAAAGGATTCTGGGAATAGTAGTCCATAAATAACTTTTCCAAGCTTTGGGCAGAGGTAAGAAGAATTTGCCTACAGTGCAGCAAGCAAGACAGTAACACTTACAAGGCATATGTATGGAGAGAGAGAGAGAGAATTGAGTCCCCATGTTCAACCTCAGGTATGTATGCTACGTCACATCCTGCCATCCAGGTAAGACTTATCACCTCTCTTATAGATTATTCTCCAGTCCTAAATAATAAAAGTATGGGTTTGCTGTATTCTGGGGCCTTTGAATGGAGTGGAATAATGGATAACACTCCGGTGTCTAGTCATGCCTGCCACATGACCATGGAATCAGACAGCACTGGCTCTTTGGCTATGAAGCAGAGATAAGCACTGAACCCTAGAGTCAGATACGACTGGCTTTCGAGCAAGGGTGACCTTTACCTTTACTTTTGCTATTGGTAAACAGCAAAATGGGTTTCCTAACATAGCCACAATCTGATGAGAAGAAGCTACAGTATATATGCATAGGAATTTTCCTTCCAAAATGCAGAGGAGGCGTTCTCTGCCTTTACATCACATCTCCAGCTATTAGCCACACTTCCTATGCATCGTGTGAATTGACCACTTGTTTTAATAATGAACAGGAGGAGTGTGTTTTTTTAAAGACCTCTCCTTCCTTCTGGAAACATACATTCACCATAATAGCTAGCACTAACTGCCTCTCCAGGAGAAAGTCTGTTTAATAAACTGTTAAGAGTGACAGGATGTGACACTTTGTCATTTATCATTAGGGTTCACCATTCCTCAGCCAAAGCTTCAAATTGGGCAGGTGTCGGTATCTGGTCAGAACTGAATTCCAAGGGATTTAGGCTGCATTTAAGAAGAATGGTACAAGTTGCCTCATTAAACTGGAACAGTGTGCAATTTGTTGTTTTTATATCACTCTTAAACCGTCTAACCTTTCTTTTATATTAGTGAGTGGCAGCCAGTGCTTAGAATGTTTATTCATGGAGCATAAATGTGCTTTACTTTAATAATTCTGTTAGCCATAGATGAATACATTTGTTTTTCATATTATTTCTTACCATATAACTGCTTGGACCTTCTTTGCAAATAAATAAATAAATCTTTGTTTAAATTTCTCTTTTCTTTTAAACATAAAGGATTGGATTTCAGAGAGGTTTGTTTGATTTCTATGTCAAAGTGATGTGCATTGACTTCCTTCCAGCAGATGGCACTGTTAATCTGTTAACAGTAATAATATTGTACCATCAAGACATTTGTGACATATGGAAATCCATTTTAGGTGTTTTTCTGGGTAGAGAATACACCGTGGTTTACCACTTCCTTTTGGAGGGGGCACCTGCGGAGCCCGGTGGCCTCAAAAGACCAGCGTCTCGCTACCACCAGGACTCCTGCCTCCCTGCACCAGCCTCTTGGGAGAAACAGGACTCAGCTGCGGAGCCCAGTGGCCACAAAAGACCAGTATTTCACTGCCACTGGGAGTCACCGGAAGACGGCTCGCTGACCCGCTGTTCGGCTGAGGACACCTGCCTTCTCTCCCCCGGGCTCCACCCATGCCCGGGGGATAAAAAGCCGAGCTGGCTCCTCATGGAAGAGATGGCCTGTTGACCCGCTGTTTGGCCGAGGATACCTACCACCCTTTCCCCTGTGCCCCACCTATGCCTGGAGGATGGAAAGTTGGGACTTGGCCTTTGGAGCTGGGCCAGTTGGCCTCAAAATGCTGCTTCGGCCACCACAGTCATTATTCCCACCCGCAGACATTGAGCCCGAGCTCTGTCATGGACGTTGAGCCTGGCCTGCGTCGTGGGCATCAAGCCTCGGCCTCCGTGGGGGACACTATGGGTTGGTCTGTTTGGGTTTAATGTGTATTGATGTGAATTATGAGGGGTTGATCTATTGTGTATTGACTTATCGTGTATTGATTTATTGTGTGTATTGATCTATTATATGGTAACTACTGTACTTATTGCTCTGTTATATTGTATCCTAATGTATTTTTGTTGTAACTTTGATATTGGTGGATTCTGTAAGCTGCTCTGAGTTGGTTTTCACCAAGTAGGGCGGCATAGAAATACTACGCCGACGCCGACGCCGACGCCGACGCCGACGCCGACGACGACGCCGACGACGACGACGACGACGATGATAATAATAATAATAATAATAATAATAATAATAATAATAATAATAATAATAATAATAATAATAATAATAATAATAGGGCTTTGGGTTCAGCAAATCGGGAAACATAACACTAGCAAGCCATAGACATGTTTAATGGGTTCCCCCCCAACCTTTCCCAACTTCTCTTGTTCCTTCAAGTCTCATTTGTGATAATGCCATGAAAACCAAAAGAAGGGCTGAAGCAGTGCTGGCCATCATCTTCAATATTGTTTGCCTCTTCTGATCTTAAAAAGGGCCCAATGGGATAATCTGATTTAGGAGGCAACAGATATGCTAAATTGATGTGTCATCTGTAGTATTTGGCTATCAGTCTTTCCCTTGACTCATAATTTGGAAACATTACTTACTTGGACCAATTCCCTTCCAGCAGGGCCCTAGGAGGTTTCTGGGACATAGTCCAAAAATAAAGATGTTCGAGCTCTGGGAAAACCAACCTTCTCAAGCAATTGAATATTTTCAGCACTTTCTGACCATATATGTCACAACTGTTCTATCTTTGAAGATTTTGGAGAAGTCTTTTGTACAGGGGAAGAGGCAACAGAGTACTTACCAATGAACAGATCCTCTAAAGAGTAGGCTCCAGAAGTACCATTTAATCTGGGCCTCACCTCACAGAGGTGGAAGGAGGCTCAGCTTAGCAAGGTTGCATAACTGTCATGCTTCTTCTTCAAATGCTATATCTGAGTCTGAACCTTGGCTATCATCATGGCAATCAGCCATGAAGATTGTCCTTGGAGCAATGTAATGTAGTGGCCTTACATTTGCCTTCCGCATCGCAGCACGGCACCCATACCACTGATCCAGTTCTGAGAGTCACTTTCTAGTCCTGAGCCCTTTTGGCACAACAATGGCATGCAGTCTATGAAAAAAACATCAGCAACAATGTGTTCTTTTTTAATATTAAAAATGTGTTTCTCTTTTGAAACAAAGAAGGCACTTCACAATGTGAATGGCCAGGGCCTCATCTGAGCTGTCAGAGGGCCTGCCAACAAATGGGAATCTAATAAAACATCATCTCAATCCCATAAACCTTATCATTTCTGCATCTCTAGTGACTTGCAGTTTAGATGTCCCATTCAATCTATGTTTGCAGCAGCCACTGCAGTAACAGCTCCAGGGAGAAGTCCAAACAGTAGTGGCACCAGGCCAATGGCTACCAGAGCTTGGTGAAAGATCTTGATGAATTAGGAGTGAGTTTAAAGGTCTGTATTATCATGGATAAACATACGTTGCAATTTTAGACTTAGAGGAAATAAGGAAGATACTACAAACGTACGAGATTTGGCTAAGACATTCACTTTGGTGAACATGCTCGTGCAACAGGATTGTGAGCAATTTAGAAAATAAATTGCCACCCCTGGAGGCTTCTAAAAACAACAATTTACCTTTTTTCTCACCAAGAGCTTGGGATAAATTTTCTTTGATTATCATCCTCCATTTATTGTATTGTACAAGGGCCATGGTGGCTTAGTAGTTTAGATGCTGAACTTGATGACCGGAAGATCAGTAGAACAGTAGCTTGAGACCTGAGTGCTGTGCGATGGAGTGAGTGCCTGTCATCTGTCCGAGCTCCTGCCAACCTAGCAGTTCAAAAGCAATAAATTGCAAGTAGATAGGTACCAATTTGGTGTAAACATTCTGTTACCACATGACTACGGAAAAGTATGCAATTGCAGACTTCACTGGGTCTTTGGCTGTTGTGTCGGACATGACTAGATTATTGTATTGTATTGTATTGTATTGTATTGTATTGTATAGACAAATACTGAAGCTGAAGCTCAAGTACTTTGGCCACCAAATGAGAAGAGCAGACTCAGTGGAGAAGACCCTGATGCTGGAAAAGATCAAAAGTAAAAGGAGATGAAGCAGTAATGGGCATCAGCAGGTTCGCACGAGGTCACCAGAACCGGTAGCAGAAATTCTGGCTGGCCCTGCCCATCCATGTTTTGAAATAAAGTAGTCCTAATTTGGGTGCCACACCCACCATACCACACCCACAGTGCGGTAGTAAATTTTTTTGAAGCCCACCACTAGGCAGAGTATGAGATGGCTAGATGGCATCGTTGATTCTGGGTGGACTATGAAGGATGGAAGATGATAGAGGAGCCTGGTATGCTGTGCTCCATGGGGTCACAAAGGGTCAGACTCGACTGTGTGACTGGACGACAAATTGTAATTGGCCATTCCTCCTCCACATACTGATCTATAACCATGTGAAATAGTGGGCACTGTAAAGAGAGAGAGATTGAGATAGAATGGCACAAATATTGCTGGCTTCCGGAATTACACAAGAATAACCAGCAGAGAGCATGAAAAAAGAATCTGAGCTCCTGCCACTGCTAATGGTCAGCCTATGAAAAACAGCCGCAGACCTTACCACTTGCAGAAACAGATGAAAATGTTTCCCCAGTTTCCTGGCCAACAAATTGGGGTGTTGCATTTTCTCAAGACCTTCTGCACACAAGGTTAAGATTGCCGCCATGAAAGAGACAGTGATGGCTTTGCTATTTACTTTTTTGGGAGTCGGCACCAGTTTTCTTAAAAGCATTTTGATACCATTTCAATCATATAATTTGGGTTTCATACCCCTGCAAATGAATCTGCTTTGCAGACTTGATTGCATCAAATTTGTCCTTTTGGGGGGCCTTAATTTGATGAGCTGTAAGTGCACTTGCTGCCCACTGTGAGCTTTCAATAATCTAATGGAGTTGTGAAGTACACATGCCTCATTGGACGGAGGTTGATTATTGCAGAAATGGTGCATTAAGAAATCACACTCATATGCCTTTATTGGATCATTCTTATTGCTCATAATTCACTTGTAAAAATATTGTTCACCCCTTATCTCCCTTATAACTTCACAGGAAACCACTCTGTTAAATGGTGCTGCTATGGCAGGAGTGCGATTAAATCAGTGGGATATGCTTTTTCCTGTTTCTTACTTTTCACATTCATTTTTGTTGCTGTTTTATACTTATACTCCCCCCCCCCTTCCTGAAGGCAACTCTGGAAATTTTAACACAACTTCTGACACTGCTCCATCAGCAATGGATAGGATCAAAGGAAGCTGCAGGTTGATAGATGTGTCAAAGGGGGATGTGATAAGCCATTGTCATGTTATAATTGCTTTGTGCTGTAAACTGTTGGGATTATGTATGTATGTATGTATGTATGTATGTATGTATGTATGTATGTATGTATGTATGTATGTATGGGGGGACTGTGGTGGCTCAAGTGGTTAAGACACTGAACTTGATGACTGGAAGATGTCTAGGCAACACATAAAATAAAAATGCTGAGGCACCAATTGGGATCATGACATTCTACCATGCAGAGATCCCAGTGAATCCTCACCTGCCAATGCAAAGAGTTGAAAATATGGATCACCAATATGGATCCTGAGCGGGAAGATGAGTAGGAAAGAAAAGTGGGGGAAAACTAAATGAGGTTCTGATCCTGATCAGATCAACCCAGAAATGTTTGAATGTTTAATAGATGCCTGAAATGCACTGACTCATTTGTTGTCCCATCAACTTTTGCTCTCAATGACAGGCATACACAGCATCAACTGGGCATACACAGCATCACTCTAGACAGTGCTCATAATAAACTCGGAATGCCATTTACATACAGGGATGTGAAAATCCGTCATTCTTTTATTTGTTGTGTTTCTTTGACTCTGGTTGCAAGACTTGCCCTGCAGGCATTTTTGAATGTATTTTGCATTAAATGACTACAAAAGTGTGTGAGGGGGGAGGGGAGAAATATGTGTGGTATTGGATGGTTTTAAGTCTCTTGTGTATACTTTGTTCAAATGTCAACACTCTCAGTCATGTGGAACATTTCACATGTATGTGTGGTTCTCTGCACAACACATCTCAAGCCTCCAAACAGATTTCCACAGGGAAATGCAATCTATCACATTGACAGTTTCAGGAAATCAAAATGAACGTTTGCACAGGGAAATGTGAACCAAATCCATTTAATTCATGTCCTATTTCTATATGAAGTCTTTCTTTGGGGTGAGTGATTCCTCCGTTTTCTAATTATGTTGTTGAACAAACATGATGAAGGTGTATGGGAATTGGAGCTTGTTTGGAAGGTCTAGCGGGAGGGGGGGTACAGCTATTGGATATATTTGAATATACACATCTTGTGTCTGAGATGGTTGACCTCTTCCATCAAGGAAGCTTGGGGAGAGATGCTCATGGATCATGTGCAGGGTGGAAAGATGGAGGGAGGAGACACTCAACTAGCCAGCCAGATTAGTGACATCAGTTCTGAGAGTCAAGGGGCCACAGAGGTTGCAGCTAGATTGCTTTCAATCTTTGCCTGCTCAGAAAGAAAAGGAATAAAGGAGGTGTGATTATGCACTGGCTACGTGAATGTACTGCAGACATTTTTGTGGAAGAGATGACTGTGAGCCTAGATGTTCTCACAAGATAGAATAAATATGACAAGAACTCCTCTATACCTGATTAAGGGAAATCCCCTTTGGATGACTGAGTGTAATGCAATTTAACATGCAAGATGCTTGCTTTTGCATGCAGATGAAGAGAGAGAGAGAGAGTGAGAGAGAGAGAGTCTTCCTTGGATTTCTAAGACGGTCCTTTTCCTATGTTGAGTTTCTTTCAAGCCAGACTGATCCAGTTAGGATTGTTAATGTCACTTCTTCTTTCATCAAACTTGACTCTCTGACTCCTCTGCTTACTCAGTTAGAATTAAGATTCTTACTGCCTTACTTATCTCAATGTTTTTCCTAATAAATCGGAGCTTTAAAAGATGCCTGGATGTGATTTCTTTGTAATAAGGGGAAAAATAAGGTCTTCTGGTAACTATTCTGAAGTGCAGGGGTTGAATCCTGCTGGTTAACTCTGCTGCAGGTTGCTCTCTAACAGAAATAATGATCTGGTGTTTGAAGGTGTCTTTTCCTGGATGAATTCTCTTAACCTCCTTGTATTAGGAGGTTAAACTAAAGCCTGAATGCCCCACACTGGTGTTTTGTGTCATCGACCTCCCCTTTAGGCTGTGTTCCATAATTTCCCCTGCTGTGCTGAATTGATGCTTCAGATAATACCTCATCTCAGTGGATAAAATAAGCAGCCATGGCCTAACAAGAGGAGAAACACTGCATTCTGAAGTACCCATTCAGCACAGCAGAGGACTAGCCAATAGATAACAGGAGTTATGATTTGAGATGGGTAATACCTATCCAGCAAAGTTGCTGCAGGAAACGGAACTCATTGTAGATTAAATGAAAACCCTGACAAGAAGCACAAGAAAAGAAAAACCTGGATGTGAGAATAAGTAAAAGCAGAGGTAATATATATAAGGTAGAAGGGAATTCTTTGGCACATATAGTTAAAGGTGATGGTTCTGATATCCAAAATCAAGGTAGTTCTTAGTTTTGTTTTAATTTGTTGAATTAAATAGGTTGTAATGTGAATTGGTCAAATAGGCTTGTAACAACAACTACAACTATCACCACCACCACCACCACCACCACCACCACCACCACACCACCCTTGGATACCTTGGAGTCATTATTCAGCAAGGAGTCTGCACATTGATAAATGTCTGCACAACAATATTCCTCACATGCAAATGGTCTCAAGAAATCAAGTTCATCTGCGTACGGTTTTTTAGCCATTTGGATATCACATCACCTGCTGCCTAGGCAGACCAGGATACGTGCCCTCTGCTTTCACCTTGCCAAAAGGATCTGATGGAGGAATCCTTGGTGAGTTTTAGTCCCGGTCTACTGTCAATTACAAGAGATGGATAACACTGCCTAGTTAGTATAGTTAAATTGGTTCATGTGCCAATATCAGGTGGAAAAAAAGAGATTGAAAAGATCATGAGATATCATGATTTGAGAGCTGAAGTCATTTTTATAAGTATGGGATATGGCTTCACCAAGAGGAAGAATACTGCATGATTCCTTATGTGAATCTAGAAGAAAGGCAGGAGAAATGTCTAAGAAATTGAATTAATGGTGGCTTACCTCACCTTAGCGCTGTGGTAACTAATAGGCAATCCACACCAATAATATTGTCAAGAAAACTCCATGGACAGTAACAAAAGGCAAAACTAGACGGTGCAGAATGATGAGCCCCTCAGGTTGGTAGGTGTGGGTGGATCTGCTAATGGGAGGAAAATCTGATGCTATAGGGAACAATACTGTATAGGAACATGGAATGTAAGAACTATGAATCAAGGCAAGCTGGACGTTGTCAAAAATGAGATGGAAAGAATAAGCATTGACATCCTGGGAAAGTGGACAGGGATGGGTGAGTTCAACTCAGAGGACCATTATATCAACTACTGTGGCCAAGAATCCCTTAGAAGAAATTGAGTAGCCATTATAGTGAACAAAAGAGTGAGAAAAGCAGTAATGGGATACAATCTAAAAAATGACAGAATTATCTCAGTCCAAATTCAAGGGAAACGAGTCAACATCACTGTAATCCAGGTTTATGCTCCAACCACTGGTGCAGAATAGGCCACAGCCAACCAGTTTTATGAAGACCTACAGCGCCTTCTAGAACTGACATCAAAAAATGATGTCTTCATTATCATAGGAGACTGGGATGCCAAAGTAGGAAGTCAAAAGGTAACTGGAATAACAGGCAAGTTTGGACTTGCAACACCGAATGAACCAGGGCAAAGGCTAATAGAGTTCTGCCAAGAAAACACACTGCAAATAGCCTCTTCCAACAACCTAAGGGGTGACTCTATACATGGACATCACCAGATGGCCAACATAGAAACAAGATTGATTACATACTTTGCAGTCAAAGATGGGGAAGCTCTATACAGTCAGCAAATATGAGACCTGGAGCAGACTGTGGTTCAGATGAGCTACTGATTGCCAAAGTCAGGCTTAGATTAAAGAAAATAGAGGAAACAATTAAGCCACACAGGTATGACCTAGATAACATCTCTAAGGAATATACAGTGAAGGTGAGGAATAGATTTAAGGGATTAGATTTGCTAGACAGAGCACCTGAAGAATTATGGAAGGAGGTTCATAATATCATACAGGAAGCAGCAATTAGAACAATACCAAAGGAAGAGAAATCCAAGGAAGCAAAGTGGTTGTCTAACAAGGCCTTTCAAATAGCTGAAGAAAGGAAGGAAGCAAAAAGCAAAGGTGACAGAGAAAGATTCACTCAACTGAATACAGAATTGACTGCTCCTAGGAAGGACAATTTATTTATTTATTTATATTTATTTATATTTCATACTTGCTAACCCGCCCCAATCGGGCAAGCCCGACTCTGGGCGGCTTACAACCCAAGTTAAAACACATCAATAAAAAATTTAAAAATTCATAGACTAAAACAGTATCTGGGGGTGTCGTCAGAAGGGTAAAATCCTTAGACTAACCACCCCACATGGGATCCCACATCCCTGGAACCCCACACATGTCCTGCCAGCCAGGTCTTTAAGCTCTTCCGGAAGGACAGGAGCTCTGTCTGCATGCGCAGCTCAGTTGGGAGGAGGTTCCAGAGGGCCGGGGCGAACACGGAGAAGGCCCTCTTCCTGGTGCTAGCGAGGTGAGCCTCCCTAGCCGATGGTACAACAAGAGAGCCCCTCCGATCCGCCCTGGTGGGACGGACAGATGTTCTTAGGGTGACGCGGTCTCTTAGGTATCCTGGCCCACTACCATATAGGGCTTTAAAGGTAATGACCAGCACCTTGAATTGTACCCGGAGACAAACTGGCAACCAATGCAGCTCCCTAAGCAGTGGAGAGGCCCGAGCATAACGCCCGCGCCCCATCACTACCCGGGCTGCCGCATTTTGGACCAGCTGCAGTCTCCGAATGGTCACCAAGGGCAGCCCCATGTAGAGCGCATTACAGTAGTCAAGTCTGGAGGTGACCAAAGCGTGCGTGACCATAAGCAAGGCGTCCCGGTCGAGGAGCGGGCGTAACTGGCGTATTACACGAAGTTGTGCAAAAGCCCTCCTGGCCACGGCTGCCACCTGCTCATTGAACAGTAGCCGTGAGTCCAGGAGGACCCCCAGATTATGCACCGGGTCTGTTTGGGGCAGAACTGCCTCATCCAGAACCAAAGCTGGTAACTCCCGTGTCAACGCGGGGCCCCTTACCCATAGCCACTCAGTCTTACCGGGATTCAGCTGTAGCCCGTTTTCCCCCATCCAGACCTCAACAGCCTCCAGGCACCTGGAAAGGACTTCCACTGCACCGCTTGGGTCCCCACGGGCTGAGATGTACAACTGGGTATCATCAGCATACTGATGATACCGTACCCCGTAGGAACGGATGATCTCACCCAGCGGCTTCATGTAGATGTTAAATAGGAGAGGAGAGAGTACCGAGCCCTGAGGCACCCCATACTGCAGGGGCCTAGGGCTGGACTCCTCCTTCTCCAGGCACACCGACTGGGTCCTGTCCCTCAGGAATGAGGAAAACCAGGACAACACTGTGCCCTGGATCCCCAAACCCCGGAGCCTTCCCAGAAGGATGCCATGATCGACAGTGTCAAAAGCCGCTGAGAGATCGAGGAGAGCAAGGACAGACGGTAGTCTTTAATAGCAGCTCTAACCAGTGTTCGATCGGACTCGCTCCAGGTCTTCACCCAGCGGCGCTCTCGGCGTCTCTTAGCTCGTTTCAGCTCCCTTAGCTCTTCTGTAAACCAAGGGGCAGATCGACCCCCACGAGCATGGAGAGGCCTGGAAATACTGAAGATGAAGCTAAAGTACTTTGGACACCAAATGAGAAGAGAGGACTCACTCAAGAAGGCCTTGATAGTGGGAAAGATCAAAGGCAAAAGTAAGAAGGGGCAGCAGAGGCTGAGATGGCTAGATGGCATTGTTTATGCAATGGGCATAGAAGTGAGTGGGCTGCAGAGGATGGTGGAGGTGTGCAATGATCTATGGGGCCGCAAAAATCGGACTTGACTATCCGACTGAACAACAACTAATAGGTTGTTTTCCCTATTTTTTTCTTTATATTTGAAAATAAATCTTCGAGCTCCTGAGCTCTGTTTCCTTTTTCTACACAATAACATTTTCGGGAGCCAAATCCTCAGTAATGTTTCTTTTTTAAAAAAGAGACAGCCCTTTATACATTTACATAATGAAAACCAAACCTCACACTGAAAACATTCGTAGACATTCTCCCCTCAACCCAAGATGGCTGACTCTGCCCATGGGCAGTAAATAATAGGGTAGGGGAAAATTCAGCTTGTCCTTATCTTTTTCACACTCATATCAAAAGGACCTCACTTAACAGGGTCTAAATTCATTGATTCTGAGTCTTTAATTCTGCTGGAATTACCCAAAATAAGTAGCATACTCTTCACTAGAATTCAGTGTTAAATTAGAGCACAAATCATGGTAATTTGTTCTCCAGTCTGCCAGAGAAATGGTCCATGAGATCAAATCAGATGCCTCTAGAAATCCTCCCAAAATAAGACAGGAATAAGATTCTTATCCTTCTCAAAATGCCCTCTGATCCTTGAAGGTTTACCCTAGTTTTTATATTGCATTGACTTGTTAGTTTGTTTACCATCTTGAATATCTGTTTTGTGTAGTGGATTATTTGATTATTGATTATGTGTCTTATGTTGACACAGCTTCCATGCATTTGTCTAATTTCCCCTTTAATGCTAAACTTGTATTATTTTATTAGAAAAGCAATTTAATGCAGTCAAATCCCCAGATTAGCTTGTTAATACATTTAAGATGAAAGAAAAAGTATTCTATGATAAATCCTCTACCTTTGTTTTCTTTCATGCCATTTTAGCACCATTCATTTCTCTAGCAATAATTTCCATGAATTTTTTTTTCATAAAAAGGAATCCATAATGAAGGTCCCAGAATGGAAAATCACTGTGGTGGTCGATTGAAAATTTCAATTAAACCAAAGACAATCAATTACTGGCTTCTAGATAACCTACACCAGGAGTTCTCAACCTTTTAAAGTTGAGAGCTGGGTCATGCTCCCTCAGACAGCTACGGGGGCCAGATGGCCATTTTGCCCTTCTTCTTCCACATGACACTTCCTAGTGTGGTGGAGGCGGGGGGGACGGGACATGAAATGGTGCCACAAGCTGCATCTGGCCCATGGACTGCAGGTTGAGAATCCCTGCCCTACACAAACATGAAAATATACAGTAGCCTACTTGTATCATAGTACAAGGGTGTCTTTAAACATTTATGTTCTGCCCTATATATAGATGTAACTCTTATTGGCTTAAACACTGCAAGAGGACAATTGTAGAAACATTCCACACTCCCACAGCCTGGTAAGAGGGTTTATATATATATATATATACTGAGCAGAAACACTGCTGGCGGGCATTTATGTGATTGCTCTTCCATTCTACATTTATACTGTACCTTGTAAGGATAAACTCTATTATTTAATTAAACATTGTATAGAGTAACATTTCCTTTTAATGAGTGGTGAAGAATCCATGGCCTGCTAGATGTTGTGGACCACACTTTTACAACATCCAGGGTGGTGTTCCTGGAAATGGTGGGCAAATATACAATATCACAATATCTGGAAGCATATTTTCTTCAGTTATCCAGTTATTTCCATATTTGCTATCCTGTAGGTGATTGGCAAAGCTTTGTTTCATGACTGATATCATTGGGAGGCACCCTGAGTGGCCATCTTGTTTGATGGGTGGTATTCAAATGGAATAAGAAAGTAAGTAAGTAAGTTTTAGATATTTTTAATACTTTTTAATCTTCTGACCTTACCTTCAGTGGCACAAGGTATTTCCTTGTGTACTGAGCCTGAACACTAGTCCATTCACTTCAGTATTGTCTACATTGACTAACAATGGATCTCCAATGTCTCCAGAGTGAGTCTTTTCCCAATATTACCTAGAGATATCAGGGGCAACTGCCTTTCTTGTCGTTTACCAAGTAACATTTTTTAAAAATTGCATTGTTGTCTGTTGTTTAGAACTATATCTCCCTGTTTTGTACTGCAAGCTATTGTGAGGCAGTGAAAGGGAGGATATACATTTAATACAGAAGAAAACTAACAATCTCATCACAATTACACCAGTGGTACCTCTGTAGCATTTGAATGCTACCTTCATCCTCAGGGCAGGATATGTATAAAGCAATGCTCTCATGCATGTAGCAAGGGAAATAAATGCATCTTTTGATCATGCAGTCTTTTGGCCTTCCTGTGAACATCCCAAAAGCCACACTTTGATTTCATTGATGAATCAACAGGTCACCAAAGAGATATAAGAGTTTGAAATCCTTTCTACAGATAAAGTGTCTTGCTGCTTTTGCTTCAAGTTGCTTTGGTTTCAAAGAAGATGGGAGGGGGGAAGACAGTTTCATGAAATGAGCAAATGGCACTTGGTCTAGTAAGGGGCAATGGTGTACACAGAATTCTATGCAGGGCAGCAATCTGCTTCACTGATCTAAGTTTCCCCTGCTCATTGAGAAGGTCAATCACCTCCTCATTTGCTTCCATTTTGACTTCAAGCTGTGAATGTGAAAGACTTGGAAGCCTTTGTTTTCTTTTGTGTGTGTGTGTTATTTTTTTTTAAAAAAAGAGCTTTTAAAGCACCAGAGGAAGACACATCAATTGCCAAAATACACAAATATACAGTGGAAAAAATACCTTCAAAATGTTATACATACTCCTCTGAGCCAACCCCACAAAAAGTGGTTACTTTGATTTTATTTGACGCAATAATGTATGGGAGGAATAATGAATGGAAACTATACTTGACAGGCGATAATGAGAAAAAAAGGGGATACTGTTAGGAATTTAGTTTCTGCAAGAGCTTGGATTAAGAAGGGGAAAGAACTATTTTGTTAAAACAAAACCAAGTCTGACACTACTAAGCTTGCATTTACTTCTTCCTCCTTGGGTATGCGTAACTTACGGGAATGTTTTATGGAACTAAAGTAATAAGTGGTTCTCTTTTTCTTATGGTACTTTGACCAAGCAGGAAATGAAATAACATTTGAGGAATATATATAAAAATATCTGGACCTGAAAAGTTGCACCCTGAGGCATTACAAAAACCCAACAAGGAACATAAAGCAAAGAATGGCAAGAACTGCAGACATGGCTACATTGATAATATATCACCATGATATATATCTGTGATGGTGAACCTTGGCACTCCAGGTGTTCTTGGACTTCAATTCCCAGAAGCCCAAGTCTCCGGGAATCCACACAAATTGTTTTAGTGGGCTTCTGGGAATTGAAGTCGAAGAAACCTGGAGTCCTAAGGTTCACCATCACTAATATATATTCACCCTGTAGTTACTGTTGTTTGAAGTTCTAGAACAAAACTGAAGCCAACTTAGTTCAAACAACCAAAATACAGTTTGTTGTAACTAGATTATCAGGACTAAACAAAATATTCTTGGCAAATCCCAGTTTGCTCAGATAATAGATATTTGAGGATAAAAGCATTTATGGGGCAGGAGGGTGAAGTGAAGTAATCATCTCCACGATCATAAATGTCCTATAAATCTCTCACCTTTGGTTGTTCTTCTGGCTTCATAGACTGTGTATAAAGCAACAACATCAACAAAATAGTCAGAGTTGGTGCTTTGGTAAGTGAGAATGAGTGGAAATTGGAAACAGTCAAATACTAGTTCCTATCCCAGACTCCCGTATAATACTGTATTAACAATGAAATAAGGAATGGAACCATGGACTCTGTTCTCCTGTTAGAAGGATGGAGAAAATAAACAAAAATATTGGTTGAATTGAATTAGGATATAGTGGTCTAAATCCAATTTTAGGTCCCAACTAATATTTACCCACAGAATCAATGAGTTTTATGTAAGCATTGACTTACTATTTAGACTTTAAAGGTATCAGTCAAAAGCAGGCATGTCCAAACTATGGCCCATGGGCTGGATACAGCCCTGAAGCCATTCCATCAGGCCCATGATGGCCTTGCCTTGCCAAACCAGGAAATGAATATGGATGCTTCTGTGCATGTGTTATTATTTACTTCCTGGTACAGTGCGGACTTGCTTGCGCATGCACAGAAGCATCCATATTCACTTGCTGGTTTGGCGCAGACATGCTCGCACATGCACAGAAGCATCCACACCAAACCAGGAAGTGAATATGGACGCTTCTGTGCATGCACAGAAGCATCTGCACCAAACCAGGAAGTAAATATGGCTGCTTTCACACATGCACAGAAGCATCTATGCCAAACCAGGAAGTGAATATGGATGGGCATGCGCAAATACATCCTGTTCTGGAGGCATAATCTGGCCTGCTCAGCTGTTCCAGGGGTGTGGTCAGCCCCCCGCCCAGTGATGGGATGACCCCGGTTCCATCCGGTTCCCTGGAACTGGTAGGAACAATCCTGGAGGGTTCTCCAGGAGGGTAGTCAATTTTTGAGGCGTCCGGTTCTGGACGCCTCACTGAAAGAAAGAAAAAAAATTAAAATCAGAGTGTGGCCGGAGCCGCCACCAGAGCCACTGCTGACGTGTGTGTGTGTGTGTGTGTGTGTGTGTGTGTGTGTGTGTGTTTATTTTTATTTTATTTATTTTTATTTTATTTATTTTTATTTTTGGCACCGCCCACAACATCATGACATCATGGCGTCGGCCCCGCCCACAACATCATGACATCATGACGTCGGCCCCGCCCACAACATCATGACGTCATGATGTCGGCTCCGCCCATGACATCATGACGTTGGCCACGCCCATGACGTCCGTGATGTCATGGCATGGTAGTAGAATTTTTGTCATCCCATCACTGCCCCCACCCCAAAAAGTTTGGGCACCCCTTGTCTAAAGTACAGAAGGAAACAAAGATCAGAGAGTCAATGCAGATTTACAGATCTTCTTTGCATCTACAGTCAAACCTTACATAAATACAAATTTGAACGAATAAATAGAGTCAAACTTTGCATAAAGAGCGCCTCGCTTAAAGAGTAACTCGCTTAAAGAGTAGATTTTTTCTGAATGTTTGCTTCGCTTAACAAATAAAACCAACCAAAAGCTCGCTTAACAAATAAATTGGAGTTCGCAATCCCCCCCTCCAGAAGTCACAATTGGTCACTTACAATGGTGTTTCACTTAAAGAGCAAATTCGCTTAAAGAGCAATCCTCTGGAACACATTATGCTCTTTAGGCGAGGTACAACTGTATTTCAAATCCTCTTCCTGGTCATCTGGGCAGGATAGGTACTAAGACACAATGCTTAGAAGATACAAGGCTAAAAATAACTACAGTAAACACATTTGCTGAAATCCAGTAGTGAATCACAACTAGAGTAGACTCTTTCAATCAAGGGAAATTTGGTAAGTCAACACCTATGTTCTATTGATTCAATGGGTGTATTCCAGTTTGAAGATTGGAAGATATTACTGTAGTTTTGACTTAAACTAGCTTATTTCAGCAGTTTAGTGCTGCAATGTAATTTCCTTCTTCTGCTGAAGCTATTTTCTTCTTCTTCTTCATGGCAAAAGTGAGACCTGCTAATAGAAATGTGTAAATTTTATCATCCCTGTTATACTAGACAAAATGTACCATCACCAGATGAAAGTTACAGGCCACACAATATGTTCTCCTTTGGAAGAACTTAGTTAGGTCTAGCAAAATGTGGAAAAAATGAAGATCAGGTTTCCCAGATTTGTGTTAATGGAATAGAGGAAACCTACCTGATAGGCACAAGAACATCAGGACTGGCCTGCTGAATCAGATCAAAGGCCTCTTTGCTCTAACATTCTTTTCTCACACTGAACAACCAGACAACTATGAAGAAGTACAAGATGAAAAGAAAATCCCCTTGTTTTACTGCTTCCTAAGTTGTATTCAGGAACATATTAGCTCACATACTGGAGCACTATTGGTATAGCACAGGGTTTCTCAACCTTGGGCCTCCAGATGTTCTTGGACTTCAATTACCAGAAGCTCGAGTCAGCACACCTTTCTGATCAAGACTTCTGGGAATTGATGTCTAAGATCATCTGGGGGCCCAAGGGTAAGAAACCCTGGTGTAGTATATTAGCTCTCGTACTGGACCCTTACTTAAACTTGCTGAATCAGCTTCAGAAGAACTGTTCAGTAAGGTAAGGCCAGTATGGAAGGGAATTCATTGCCCCAACAGTACTGTTTTTTCAGAAACTGCAGGACATTACACAGTCCAGGGGAAAATATCAGAGGAGGAAAAGAGCATAATAGATATAAGACCCATTTGTCCCAGGGCGATACATAGATTGAAGACATTCAAGCAAAAAACACTTCAAGGCTTTCTCAGTGCTAACTGAAAACAGCTGGATGCTATCTGTGGGCTATAATTTTTGTGTGTATTTTCAGCTGAAGCTTCGTGGAAGACAAATGTGGAAGTTCACTTCTTCCCTGCTTGTATTTCTGTAATCTCTGATGGGCAGATTGATGGCAATATCTGTGCCTCTGCCTGCTACCTGTTGTGAAGGTGACAGCATTTGTTGAACTGGATAAACATCTTGACCGAAAGCCTCTGGCAATCTCCTGCATTTGGGGAAAAAGACTACCTTAGATGGTGTAGCAGTGACACTTGCTGCCTATTACTCACCCAACAGGGGATAATATATTCCTACAATGATAACACTAGTAATAATAATGTCATGTCAGAAATTATTCTGGGTTGAATGGACCAGCACTGGGGATAAAATACCCCTTTGTGCTGGCTTTGCCTACTTCCTCCGGGAAGAGATGGGTGTGCTCTTGCAAGCCTGGCTGCCTGGTGTGATAGGCCAAGATGCCTTTATAGGTGGTGGCTCCTTCCTGCCACACCCACTTTAACTGCTCGACACTGGAGAAATGAATCCTTCTCCCTTTTGAGCAGACATCACATGGGACCTGCTGCCTCATGGCCCTGGCCTGGTGATTAGTGGTTCAATCTAAGCACACTGCTCATTAGTGGTCGGGGTGCCAAGAGCCTCTTTTAATCAGCAAGGGGGGGGGGGACTGATTTTCTCCCACCCATGCTGGGCCTTTTTCTGAGAGAGCAATTTCACTTTTGCTTTGCTTGCTAACACTGGCTGGGACCTTGCCTTGGGTGGGGTCCACCCTTGGGGTATCAGTGAATCAACTGCCCTACTGATACCCTAACTCGGCAGTGTTTCCCATCTCTCATCAATTATGTTGGGTCAGGACTAAAACTCACCAAAGCACCCTCTGTTGCATCCTTTGGGCCAGGTGAAAGCAGAGGGCACAAATCATGGTCCACCTACCCAGTGGGTGAAGTGATATCCAAATGGCTAAAAAACCGCAAATTGTGCAGAATGTCATTGTGGAGATGTTTACTCATACGGGGACTTCTCGGTGAATAATGACTCCAAGCTATCCAATGTAATCTAAAAATATGTTAGTTTTTAAGCTCTTATACAGTGCCTTGATATTTTTCAGGCACATGGTGAGCATCAGTGACTTATGTTCTTCTTACACAGTGCCATGGGACTAGTGCATCCAAGCTGCAATGAAATGTTAGGTTCAAAGGGTACTTAGAAGACATGCTCCCTGAAGTGGTGAATAACATCTGTTTGTCATATCTCGTGATTTTCCTTACCTCCTGTTTAGTATGGTTATTTCCATGTTTAATCACTGGAAAGTAAAAAAAAAAAAAACCATGGCTTTTGGAAGTGTAATGGATATATCTCTGAGGAAATCCCTTTGTCAAAGGCAAGATGGGTTAATGGAGAAAACATGCATTTCTCTTAAGCCCTTGGTTGGCTCTTAGCATTCTTTTATCATAGAGGGAACAGGACAATGGGAGGATATTGATTGATTTGATTTGATTTGATTTATAGCCTGCCATAATTAGTGTGAAATGCTACTCTAGACAGTTCACAATAAAATAGCATAACCCAAATACACATAAATAACAAAAACAATACATCATGCAACAATATAAACCATCACTCCCCCAGCCAACAATAACATTACAGGCAACAGGATCATGGAAATTAATTCAAAAATTTCATTAATATGATTTAATAGAGCTCTCCAGATTTATGCTTCATTATAAAATTTATTTGGGAAATGATTCTGTAAATAAAAAGGTTTTCAACATTTTACAGAATACCAGTAGTGTAGGGACTGTTTTGATCTCAGGGGGTAAGGTATTCCATAACTGTGGGACCACACTGAAAATCTCTACTTCTTGTGGAAGATTCCCCACCCCACCCCCCAACTTCTTTAGGCATAGACATTATCAAGTTCATTATTCGTGTGCTTCAGGTAGATTTTCCTAATAAAATAGCATGGTTCTAAACTGTTAATGGCTTTGTAAACTATTGACAACACCTTAAGCCTAGCATGGAATACCATAGCCAACTGATGCACATCATCCAAGTTCAGAGATAATATAATCAAAGTGACCAATACCCAAATCCAGTCTGGCTCCTATATTTTGTATTGAAGTTTTCGTAACAAGTTTAAGGACATCCCCATATAGAGAGCATTACAATACTCACTCTTGTATATTACCAGTGTATAGGTTAATGCTAGCAAAGAATTCCTGCCCAGAAGTGGGTGAAGCTGTAACTAGCCTCCTGCTGATCCATAGAAAGCCTTGGGTGAAGTTGCAGTCCTAGGTTATGCACCCCATCTCTCATTAGGAAAGAGACACCCCTCAGTTTGAGGAAAATTCTCCCAGTGAGGTTGATTATTCCCTACCAGCATGACCCCCATCTTGTTTGGATTCAGCTAGAGTTTCTTCTCCTCTATCTGACTCCAGGCAAACCTCCAAAGCCCACAGAGATAGAGTTGCATATCATCAGCATACTGATGAAAACATGATCCAAATCTCCTGATGACCTCTCCCAGCAGCCTTACATAGATATTTTTCAAAAACAGGGAGCTAGCTGGACCCTGGAGCACACCATATTGTTTTTCAATTCCTCTGTAAGATGCATTCTCTGGACTTGTTCCCCGAGAACAGACAATAACCAAGCCAAAGCCTGGCCAGTGATATCCAACCCAGAGAGCCTGTCCAGGAGAATACCATGGCTGATGGTATCATAGTCCACTGAGAGACCCAAGACCACCAACAATAAGGAGCTACCTTGGTTGGCTTCTCTCAGAAGGTCTTTCAGCCCCACAACAAATACTGTCTCAGTACCATATTTGGGCCTGAAGCCCAATTGGAGCAGATTGAGGCATACAGTCTCAAATGCAGCTGTCAAAATTGCAAAGAAGTCCCCCTGGACTCTCTGCTCTAAGAAGCTCCCTGGCAATTATATAGAGCTCCTGTTGCTGGTTATTGGAGCTGGCAGTGCAATCAGTAAAATGAATACCCAGCATGTTGGGGGGGAATTCTAATTCACTTGTGAACCACCCAGAGAGTGCATTAAGCACTAAGGGGTAATATAGAAGTGTGATTGCTTTATTGTCTCCTGTCCAATTTCAGAGCTTTTACATAGTTCCTAGACTAGAGCATTTTAAAACTACAGCCAGGTTGCAATTCATAGGAGCTTCCCTCCACTTGTTTTCTAGCCTTCTCCTAAAACACCTCAGAGCTCTCAAGCTGTCATTAAACCACAGATTCCACTAATGTCTAAATATGCATTACTCTAATGTCTAATCTCATCCGTTGGCCATGGCAAATGTACTTCAAATGAAGGCATGGTGGAGAGAAAAAAATTTGTTGCCATCATAAAGTTAAGTAAGTAAGCCATAAATTTAAAGACTATGAAAAGCCAGCAAAAATTGTTGCATTTTCAACTTCAGCCCAGCATTTGAAATACAGTGTTACCCTGCATAACGAACGCTTCGTATAATGAAAAATGCATACAATGAAGCGTTCATTAGGCAATCATGATATGCCGCATAACAATCCCCCCTCCCCATTATATGGGGTTTTCATTAACGGGGGTATACCTCATTTAATGGAAATCCCATATAACAAACATTTTCTTTTCGTATGCAGGGTATCACCCATTTGAACGGCATAATGAAAAAACCCTCATAACGAAGAGCCCCGTGGAATGGGGCTTTTTCGTTATGCAGGGTACTACTGTATTGCCATCTGTTAATGGCTGTAATTTGATTGCTCTTAGATGCAAAGCTAGAGTAGTTGGCTGAAAACCCTGGGGACTTTGGAGAATAAAGGTACAGACCTCATGCAGTTAAAAACAAAAGGATGAAGAGAATTCAAATGGTAATCCTTTTATTTCTTCACTGGAGACTGCAGTGGCTCAGTGGTTAAGAAGCTCGCCTTGTTAGCTGGAAGGTTGGCAAGTTGGCAGTTCAAAACCCAAGTACTGCATGATGGAATGAGCACCTGTCTCTGTCCCAGCTCCTGCCAACCTAGCAGTTCAAAAGCAAGAAATTACAAGCAGATAATAAGGACCACTTTGCTGGAGAAAAGGTCTTGGGGACATGAAAGGAGCCTCATTCGGGTGTCCCCTAAGCAGAGTTCCTCCAGCAAAAATCCTTTCATGCACTAAGTGAGTGCACTAAGCACTATGGGTCTAATTGCTATTGCTTTCAGCAAAACTATATATAAAAAAGAACTGCCTATTGTTACTAAAAGCACAGGACTGAATAAGAAGTCTAGAGCCGTAGCATGTCCTGCTATTGCCAATGTTTTCTTGGGTGTTACAAAAACTGTGCATGTAACAAGTAGATTTTTATTTATTTATTTATTTTGCTCACAGCCGTATCTGCAATTCCTGCAGCATTTAATATCCAAGAGTTTTTGTCAAACACTGGTAGTGAGCATTTATGGAAATGTGCCTTAAGCTGACATACAGCACATTAAGAACCAACAAGCAATTGCATACAAGCAAAGCTTGGGAATGTTTCCATGCTCACATGAATCCATTTAGAATCCCACTTGATCCAGGCAGGGCAAACATTTATTTATACATTTTGGGGAGTGGGGGTCAAACTTCAAAACTTAGGAAGATGCCCACCCATTTTAAATCATGGCAATATTAGCATGCATCAAAACATATGGAACTGTTTAAAATGAAATTATTTGTTGAAATAGAAAGAAATAAAGAAAATACCTTGCTCTGTTTTCAGTTGTTCATTTATTGTCATTTTACTTTAGAGCACCAGGTTTATTATTATGATTGTGCCACTAGGTGGAGAAAGAAAGCCTTTTTCCAAAACTCTGGAGAGCCATTTGAAATGCTTTCATACTACCCTAACTTACAAATTTCTGCAGTTCTTTAAGGGGAGAAGCTCTTTCCTCTCCTTTCCTTTTTTCTTGAGAGAAGGTTAGCATGTAGTGACATCAATTCAAGTGTTTAGGTGGCACACAAGTTATGCTATTATGAGTAACACACTAGATGAAGGAAGCAGCCCTTTTTTTATATAGAAAACACAAGCATGCCACCACGACCTGGAAGTTGTGCTCAACAGAGAAAGAGCAACTTTTTCAACAATACTGTAATGACAGAATAAAACTTGTGAAGACCATATTTTCCCACAAAGAACACTTAAGACCTATTGGACTCAAGAATAGAAAGGTTTCTACAGTGAAAATTATGTCTACAGAACTGTGTCTAGGATCATGATTGAACTATTTTTTCAAGAGTATACTTGAGGAAAGAAAAAGTCCTTGTTCTCTATTGAAATGTGCTTGAAATACAGTTGTACCTCACTTAAAGAGCATAATGCGTTCCACAGGATTTTTCTTTAAGCGAGTTTGCTCTTTAAGTGAAACACCATTGAGTGACCAATTGTGCCTTCTGGCTGGGGGGGGGGGATTGTGAAACCCGATTTATTTGTTAAGCGAGTTTTAGGTTGGTTTTATTTGTTAAGCAAGTGACTATTCAGAGAAAATTCTGCTCTTTAAGCAAATTACTCTCTAAGCGAGGCGTCTTTATGTGAGGTTTTACTATACTGGCTTCTTCAGCATTCTATGTCATGAACAACTCACTTAAAAGAAGGAGGAAAGAATGCTGTTTGATGGTTTTAAGAGTAATTAGTAGAAATACACCACTATTAATCTGACTCATTTCCTTGTTCTTTAAATATAATTTAATTATATTAATTGCTAATAATGAGAAGGAAAGTAATCCCTTCTTTTGATGTATTTTGTACAAAGTGTTTTCAGTGAAGGAAATTCATAACATTTAAATGAGTCTTGAGCTGCTTTAATCCCTTTACATATTGTATGCCACTGGGCAACTGTTCTAATGAATATTCCATAAATTTGATCCAAAGTATAAGACTACTGGTCATATTCTCCAGCTTGTTGCCATGGTTCAGCCTCTGCCACTTGTGGTACCTCGGTCACAGGTTAAAGGTAAAGGTCTATCTTGTTCAAAAGCCAAGGAACTGTAGGGGCTCATCTCCCTTTACAGCCAAAGAGCCCATGCTGTCTGTGCCTGCGCAGCTGTTTCTGCAGTCATGTGCCTGGCACAACTAGATGCCAAAGCACATGAAACACTGTTATTTTTCCTGCCAAGGTGGTAGCTATTTAAAGGTACTAGTTGCCTTTGCTCGAAAGCCAGTCATATCTGATGTGCGGGTTTGGTGCTCATCTCCATATACAGCCAAAGAGCCAGCGCTGTCTGCATCTCCAGACATTTCTGTGGTCATGTGGTAGGCATGACTAGATGCCAGAGTGCATGAAATGTTATTTACCTTCCCACTGAAGTGGTACCTATTTATCTACTTGCAATTTATTGCTTTCAAACTGCTAGGTTGGCAGAAGCTGGGACAGAAACAGGAGCTCGCTCTGTCGTGCAGCACTGTGTCTCAAAATGCTGACCTGCCGACCTTCCAATCAAGTTCATTGTCTTTACCACTAAACAAGTGTAATTGCTATTGCTATCAGAATTTGTATTGCAGTTTGCCTTGACTGAGGACAGGGGGCAGCGTCCACTCTCCTTTTTGTATTCCTCTTGCTGACCTCTGAATTGCAGCTTGGGTATAGACTTATCACTTGTTCCACTGTAAAGTGTATCTTCATTTTCAGGGACTGAAGAATTCGGATGCTTTCCATCACAACGATGCAGCATATTCATCCTTCCAGCTCTTCTGTTTTATTCTGACCTGATTCTGTTGCTCCCACAATGCTTTCCAGAGGATCATGTGCCAAACCCCTGATTTGGAATAGAGTGTTTCAGTGAATATATCTGACAGTTGGATACTTTCTCTTAACACCAGAGGTACAAGATAAGTCTTTGCAGCCACAAGAGGATTAAGGCATGCTTAGGGAACAAAAGAAAACCATGGAATTTTAAGATTACCAATGGAGGGGAAATTAGTATGGGCAAAGACTGGAAATTCTAGGAATGTCACTAATTCACCATACTCACATTGTTTCAAAATTCATATTTGCAATTTTTATGTGAGCTATTCATTTTATCTCTTAGACTTTTTGCATCACTTAGTTTTTATTTGGCAGGCTTCAAATAGAAAATCTCATAAAATATCAATACACTGATCCTGTCAAAAGTAAGGTACAAAGTAAAAAGCATGAGTGAAATTACAGGGGAAGGTCAATCCGATGATACCATTGGCCCATTCATTATGAGCAGAATTTCCTTTGACTGTAAAAGATTATATTGGACTAATATGGGGTTGGTTCCCCCTTTGCCTCGGAGAAAAAAAAATATGGGGTTCATTTGCAAGTCTGATTGTTTAGGCTTTGAAGGAATTGTGTTCCTAAAGAAAATTACTAATCTCCCCTTCTGTTTAGTTGTGGGTTGTTGTTGTTTTTTTGCCAGTATCCTTGCTGATTTTCAATATACAGTAAAACTTCGCATAAAGAGTGCATCGCTTAGAGAGTAACTCGTATAAAGAGAAGAATTTTTCTGAATGGTTGCCTTGCTTAACAAACCAACCCAAAACTCACTTAACAAATAAATCGGGATTTGCAAACATACACACACCCACCAGAAGTCACAATTGGTCATTTACCATGGTGTTTCACTTAAAGAGCAAACCTGCTTAAGGAGCAATCCTGTGGAACGCATTATGGTCTTTAAGCAAGGTACCACTGTTTCTTAATGTGTTTGCTTAATTTTGATGGTATTATAGTCAGACTGGTTTGATTGATTGATTAGCAAAATATGGTTTTATCTGTTTTTATTCTTTAAAAAAAATCTGAGCCATCATCTTTCAAGTGGAAAGGTGAGGTATGAATGCAATAAATGAATGAGTGAACAAATGAATACTAGAACATTCTAATTTGCCTTGATGTGTAATTAAAGAAGACAGAAAGAAAGCAAGGGTTTGTGATTGGATTTAGACAACTTGGATTTAGACAAGTTGGTAGAAACATAACAACTCTGTAGTTAACACTCTTCCAGTAAAGTTTGATACATCATACTTTGTATTTGCTGTGGGTAGAACTCCAAACCACAGCCAGTGCAGCATGAAGCGCGAAAAACCATCCCCTTCTCTGACAAATATAGCTGAACATTTCCCCATGGTCCCATGGTAAACCCGGACAATTAGGCAGTGTTTCAGCTTTCCTGGCAGCAGGCAGTCTGAATTTAGATTATGAAAGATGCTCCTCTCTTTCCTCCTACTCCGCAGAGCAGCGAAGTTCCTAATCCTTTCGAGGTTCCTTCTCTATTTTTCTCCCCTCCAAAGGTCAATGTTAAAAACCCTTGTACACAAATATACTTCAACAGTGGGGCCACTGTGATCAGCTGACTCCAGAGTAATCCCAGAGGGATGGTCTGCTAAAGGGAGCTTGTATACCACAATTAGTATTAATTAAATAGCTGGAGCACACTTTTCAGTTAGCTTGGGCAGCGAGCAAAACAGCTAGGCTCTTCAAAAGAGCCTTTCATATGCTAGGCAGATTAAGTTACTCTTGAAAGCATGTTGCCCTCCTCTCTCAGCCAATTGAGGAAAGATAAAGAAGGCATTGGCCACAAAAGTTCGCCAATTCCAACAATAATTATGGAAATGCTGGTGCCTGGTGATGAAAAGCTAGCTTTGCACTATCAAGTCTTAGTTAGTATTTTAATGTTTGTCTTTCCTTTAAGCAATTACTAGGTGGACAAAAAGCTTAATCCTAGCAAAAGGGAATCTGTGCTGAATCTATGAACTCTTTCCCAGGAAGTTTTTCTCATAGAACAAATCATTTGCAAGCACTGATTAAAAAGGCCAGAAATTGGAAAATAATTAACAAGACCAATTCATGAAAATAAGGTATATACACAAGAAGATGATAATTATATGATAAAATATGTAACACTTTATTTTTAGGCACTTGGGAGGGTTCTTCCCTACCATAAATCTGAGACCACTTTAAAATGTTCCATTTTTGTTTTCTTTGTTACCAACAAGTAACAAATGAGGAAGATAGAGTGACAAGTAACAGCAGTGAAAAGAAACTTCTGAACAAGGAATGGATACCAGTTTCTTTTAAACAGCAACTTGGTATAGCTGATGGAAAACAGGTATCTAGTTTCTCTGTCGGTCTTGTTTGCAGAAGCAAAAAGATGAAGGGAACTGGACTACTACGGATGTCATGCTTGAAATGCTGCGTGTACACCAAGGCTCATGTCCCCTTGCGACACTGAAAGTGGTGTGAATTGGCCCTCAATGTGCCTGTGCTTTTATTAGGCCAGATTAAAGAATGTTGTTGTCAGCAATGTGTTTGACAGAAGAAAGTGAAATATCTTGTAGTAATCTTGACAAAGGAAGAGCATGAGAACAATATTGTCACAAATCCAGTAGAATTGTGCAAAAAATGCAAAGACTTTTACTAGAATAATGCAAACTATGCCAAGTAACCATTCTGCTTTTTTGTCCCATGGACTTTTAAGGTTTATCATAGGGATTTCTTGTGTCTTTTCAAGTCACCAGCAACTTCTGTGGTCATTTTGCATAGACATTCTTTGGACAAGTTACATAAACCTTGGTGAGAGAAACAAATGTTCTGTGGACTCCAGTGTTGAGGCATACCTGCCACATGTCCATGGAAACGTCTGCAGACACAGACAGTGCTGGCTATAAGAGATGAGCACTGAACCCTAGAGTCGGGAATGACCGGCTTTTGAGCAAGGGCGACCTTCACCTTTACCTTACTAGTTCTCTTGTTTGACAGCTTTTTGAATAATTGCCCCTTGAGACAGGAAATGTCCCTGAATGTGCTTTTGTTGCAAGGGGAACACTAGTGCAGTTTGGCTGGTATTAGACATGGCTCTTAATGGCCTTCTAGGGGAGTCTTTTTGGATAATCATAGATATCATTTCATCTGCTTCAAAAGGTGGTAAAACAGCCATTCTGTGTATGACTTTGGTCCTTTTGTTCTGCCTTAACAGACCTTTTTCAAGAAAAAGAAGCCTTTACTTGTTGTTCAGGGGGAAAACCCATCTCTTAATGCTGAGTTGAACTGTGAAATACCAGATAATGAGAAATGTCACAGAGAGAGATAAGATCTGTCCCCTGTAAACAGGAAGGACAAAAATTGTATTTGTAATAACAAAGAAAAGTCAGCAAGTGATGATTTGCCTAGCAGTTCAGGAATTTGAGTATCCCTTCAGGCTATGTCTTCCTGGAAGAAATGCATTAATGGAGATTAGGAAACATCCAAGAGTCAACTAGGAACCACCCAGGGTGAATGGCCAATTGTTACATATTTAAAAAGCGGAGTTCTTAGAGAAGAAATATGTCTTTCCTCCCTGACTCTTGAGAGAGCAGGATTGGATCCAGGAAATCTAATGGGTTTAAACAAGAGTAAGTGTAGATCAGTGCCCAATGTAGGGTACACATGCCTCACAGAGAGCCTTCAATTACCAGAAGCCTAAGTCAGTATGTTGACTGATCAGTGCTTTGGGAAATTAACTTAGGGTTCTGGGAATTGAAGTCCAAAAACCAAAGATAGAAAGACAGAAATGTCTGCAGACACAGACAGTGCTAGCTCTTTGGCTATAAACAGATAAGCACTGAATCCTAGAGCTGGGTACGGCTAGCTTTCAAGCAAGGGCAACCTTTACCTAATAAGAGAAGAACCCTGATTGGTATTTAAATTTGCTGTGAAGTTTGGCCCTGTTTAGTTGCAAGTGGTTAGTAAAGGTAAATGTCACTCTTCTCTCCATTTACACCCAAAGATCCAGTGCTGTCTATGTTTGCAGAAGTTTTCACGGTCATGTGGCGGGCATGACTAGATCACCCACCCAGTCACATAGCCATGCCCATAAAGTAGGCCACGCCACAGTGTGGTTCACCTCAAAGTATTTCACACTGTGATACCAGGGCTCTGCTATTGCAATAGTCGACATTAGCATGTGATCGGAGCACAGAAACTCTCTGGATATCTCAATGCAGATTGGTTGATTCCAAGGATAGAATGGAAGGAGCATTTACTTGTGTAAGATAGTAAAGTGACTGACATTCCCAGCAAGTAGTTCTGAGTGACTTCATTCCTGGGTGGGAAAGCATGGAAACAGTACAGAAAGGGTTATGCTGGCAGATGCTGTTTGACACATTGTTCTCTAAAAAAATTAGCCTGCTTCGGTGACTTTAGTTTAAAAGGCTGCCTGGGTCAAGTTGATCTGTCTTTGGCCAAAGTCTGTTTTGATCTTGGAGCTGTGGCAGCCTTGTCATATTTCCAGCAGTCTTTTGGATAACAGAAAATCACAATTTGGTGCCTCCATCCCAATACATGAAGTACAAACAAACAAACAAACAAAACAGTTCGAAATGAGTTACAATGGCTGGGTTTCTTTACCTCTAATATTCTTTGGCATTCCTCTCTGGCAATGATTCTATCTTGAGATAATTGTGTGATATCATCCATAAAGCCATGATGACCTAGCTGTAGAAATAGAGGCCAGTTGCCTGGGCCCCAATCACAAAATCAACATTTCAACGTTTCATCCTCACAAGGTCAGGCCATTTAAACATTTACACTAGCAGTCCAGCTGAGGGAAAGCCAGTCATAGACCAGCAGGGCCTACAGGCTGTAGGTTAATGTTATATAATGACCCCAGAAAACTCCTAGTCTATACTTAAAGATGAGGGGAGAGTTATTTGCTTCAAAAATCTGTGATGTTGGACAGACTTCTGTAAATCTTTTTTGAAGTGGTAGCCGTGTTAGTTTGTGCAAGCATACCAGAGAGTAAACAAAACAAAACCAAAAAGATAAAAAACACTGGCACCTTAAAGACTAATTCCTGTATTTTAATGTAAGCTTTCGTGGACCAAGTCCACTTCATCAGACATAAGAGTGGATTTTCATGGTATGCATTTATACCTTTCATATAGAGGCCCAGAGTAGTTGTACAAATTTGGTTGTTCAAGGGATTGATCCAAATGTCAGGGGTGAGAAAAGTACTTTACCAATCAAGTTAGTGTCAAAGACCAATCAATCTATTAACTCATATTGCTGTCTATAGATATCCTCTGCCTGATATACCCCAAAGGGGCCTGTTCTAATGTAATAACATATTAATCTGTGAATCTACCGATCCTAAACATTCTTCCTAATTATATTAATTCAGTAATATAAAATGAGATTGTTACCTGAAATTTTGAGATTCCAACACATCTCTTTTTATTTAACTCTTTAATAAAATTACAATCAGAAAAACCACTGTACACACATGGGAAAAGGTATGAAAATAGGGGAGAAGCCAACGTTTAATGGCTAGCAAAAGAAATAAAATCATACAAGGTTTAATTTAAAATCATAATTGGAAACCTCTCCAAAGGGGGGAAGGATTAAATGGGAAGAGCCCATACTCTGGCAAGGAATGTAAAACTAATTAGGTCACCTTTGTCCCCATTTCCTAAGCCTCAAAAGTTTGCCCAAAGGTGTAAAAACTGGCTTACTGGTTTCCTGATAACAAAGCAGAAATTCCTTTTCATTCCTTCACAAACAACAGAGGATGGTTGCCTGAATTTTAAAATCATACATCTGGTCTGAATTAATTCTCCTTAATAAAGTTTAATTAAAACATTACTATACACTGGTCAAGGCAGAGAATATATGGGGAAAAACCAACTCTTAATTACTAACAAGTTTAAGGCTTAATACAAAAGCCTCAAAAAAATCTATGTGAGCAATTGCATTAGGAGTTGGTGGCTTCCCAGGGGGGATGACTCATCCGACAGAAACAATGGCACTAATCTCTTGTCTTATCTCCCATCTCCTGAAGCTCCAGAGAGGACAGTTCAATGGAAACTTTACCTTAGATTGACCTCAAGAAGAAATGTGACAATTTAAGAACTAAAAAGAGACATTTCAGCTTCTTACCGTGTTTCATCATTAACCATTGTATCTGTAAACTGCCATGTGTATTTTTTTAAAACCACTTTTGCACAATATTACTAAGCTTTTGTAACATGCAATCAAGAAGTGTAAATGACTCTTTTAATTGCCCCCATTTTAGTAAACAGCATTTACCCCTGCACTCATTATTCCAGGCTTAAGTGTTCTTCAGTAAGAAGTGTATAAAAATGTTGAAGAGATGGGAGGGATGAGCTCAGTCACAGAATGTGGTGATGAGCTCCCAGGTGTGGTTTTCATTAAAACGTTTGAGGTGGAGATTTCTGGTCTATATACCGGTCAATGTAGATCAGAACCCTTAATGCCAATAAAACCAATTTTGTTTTAATCAAAAACCATGTCTCAGTGTCAGTTTTTGAGGTTAATTAATTCTCCACCAAGAAATGAACCTAGCCCTAAAATTTGCGGTAACAAGATGTAGAGATTTTATGTTGAGGATTCAGAAAAGGACACAGAAATAACTACTGCAGTGCACACTTGTACCAGAGTATATCTTAATAGCAAATGCTCAGGAGATTTATAAGCAACTATGTTTACTTTTCAATTAGAAAGAACCAGTGGGGAAAATGCCTTCTATGGTCTGTGCTTTCTCTAGATTCACTGGTGCAGACATCATTTACATGTTTTGCTCACACCGCAGTTCCCTTCCCATGGGGAAGCCATGGTAAGGCTCTGAATTCTTTGACCCCATTGCCCTGGGTGCCAGGGTATCTTGAGAAATTTCATTTCTCAAGAAATTATTCTAGGAAATCAGAGGAATAGGTTTCATTTCACTTTGTCCTCTAGTAAGCAGAAACCTAGCCTTTTGTTTTCCCAGTTTGTAGGATGCAACCTTAGCAATTAGCCAAGGATGCAACAGCCAAGCAATTAGCCGAGGATGCCCGCTCGGAGGGGAGTGACTGTAGCTGTTTTGTAATTGCAATTGTCTTATGACCTGCACTGATTATACTGTTGATACTGTTGATGTATTTGTTCCTATTTTGTCATTGCTGCATTGTATTATATTGTATTTTTATTGTATTTAACTTTAAATGTATTGTGATATTTTGTGATTGCTGTTAGCCGCCCTGAGTCATGCAGTCGAGTTGGTGGCATACAAGTCCAATAAATCAAATCAATCAGTTGAGTACCACTGACTCCTATCCCAATCTTCCAGGTAAAAAGTACCTCAGTTTAGGTGCCACCATTTTAATTCTATTGCTCCAGAGTGACACTACATTAGGGCACTCTGGGAAATATTAATGGCAGCTCCCAGATACCTACAGCACTGTTTCAACTTGTATTGCCACATCCGTCATGTTAGGTAAAACTGCCAGAGCCCACTAATATCACTTCAGACACCTACCTGATTCTAAGCCAAGTCACCCATAACAAGTATATCTGAGCTCTTGTGGAACCAACATTAAGGAATATTCCTACAAACTGGATATCCTAGTACAGGGGTTCACAACATTTTCATGCTGTGGGCCGGCCATGCCCCCCTCACACAGGTGGGGGGTCCCGGAGGTGTGGTTCCTCCTGCTGCTTCTGCCTCTTCTGGTAGTGGTAATGGTGGTGGTGGGTGCATTGATGACATGTTTTTGGGATTTTTTCACAGCTTCCTCTGCTTCCTGTGGTGGTGGGAGCAAGGGTGGTGCATTTTTGCCAGGTTTGTAGCTTTTTTGCCAGGTTTGTAGCTTTTTTGCCACATTTCCCATGCTTCCGGTAGTGGTGGTGGTGGCTCTGGGGTCTTCACCGTTGGCTGGATTAATTGGTGCTGTAGCTAGATTAGACCCACAGGGTACAGGTTACAAATACCTGTCCTAGTATCTTAATTTTCCCTGAACACACTTCTGTGTCTTTATTTCCTATGAGGAAAAGGGGGGGATTCAAATAAGAATAAATGGCATAATACAATACACATCTAGTGAGGGAAAAGGTATGAAATAAAGGATCAGATTATTGAGAGAGATTGTGGCATGATTGCTTCAGTTTCCTTCTGCCATGATGAGCATCTATCGCTACCATCTAATAAGAATAGGCAATAGAAGATGATGCTGGAATCTGCAATGAGCAAAAGCAATATCATATGAGGAAAGAAAATGCTCCAAGGATCCCAGCATGTCTCTGATTCCGATCTCTTCACTTACATGAATTTCCTCCAGAATAAATTCCAATTGAAAATTCACTCCAGTATGCCATTTGCTCTGGCTGTGATAGCTACAGGATCTAGAAGAGCTCGCTGAAAAGGCTTCTTTTCTACATGGTTCAGTGCTTCTTTGCTTTTTAATTAATTTATAAATATAACTTTAATAGCAGCAAGGCACACCAGGGTGTAGGATAAAATGGGCCCTTTGGTGTGCTTCTTGAGGGGAGAAGGTAATTGGTCTATGGTCTGCTGCCTGGATTTGTGTCTTATGCAATGGGCTCATGAACTTGATGTGCCTTGCTGCTTAGCAATTAAAATCTTTCAGCCTAAAAAAAGGGGGAGAGGGAAGAGACAAATATTTTTGTATCCATAGAAAGGCCAAGGAGTGACAGAAGAAACACAAATGGCTATGATTTGGACTGAAGATGGTGTTATGCACTATCAATACAATTACAGTAATACCTCGGATAACGTTTACCTCGGATAACGCTAAAATCGCATAACGTTAAGTAATCTGGGGAGGGGAATTGGGTCGAATAATGTTAAGGTCCTATGGGATGGATCGGATAACAACCGCTAAAGCCTGTGCGGTTACAATGTATCTCTATGAAGCTTTAACGTTATCCGATACATCCCATAGGATTTTAACATCCATCAGATAACACTAAAAATTGGATAACACCAAGACTTGTGGAACCAAGTCTTAGCGTTATCCAAGGTATTACTGTATTTGCCTACCTCTATCCCAGAGAATATACAACAAAGAGACACAGGAGACAGATTTTATGGACTTTGGCAAGGACATCAACGAAAAAGAAGACAAACAGTGAAGAGGAAAGAGGACCCTAACACCCCAAAGTGAAGTTCTGCCCCAACCACAAAAAATGCAGACCATTCGTCTACACCAGGAGTTCTCAACCTATTTAAGCCAGAAAACCGGGTCACACTCCCTCAGACTGCTTCAGGGGCTGGACTGCCATTTTACCCTTCTTCCACCACATTGCACTTCCTAGTGTGGTGGAAACAGTGAGGGGCCACATGAAATGGCTGCATTCAGCCCATGGACCGCAGGTTAAGAATCCCTGATCTACACAGACACAGGAAAAACAAAGAGCCTGTCCAGAGGGAGGAATTTGGAGCAATCTGGTTCACAGTTAAAATATTCTAAACTTTAGGACAATCTATTTTATTTCTCACATGAACAATCTTTCCATTCACACGGATCAATTCTTTTCCACCTCTGAGAAGGGTCCAGATAGGTCTTTGGATCACACATTTGTCCCTTTTACATTATTGACAAAATTGTGCTGCTTCAATTAGGGAATTTTTTTTAAGAGAAGACAAAAATAAAGAAAAGGCTGGAGTGATTAAACTGCTGTACTGCAACCAAAAGGTTGTGAGTTCAATCCTGACCAGCTAAAGGTTGACTCAACATTCCATCCTTCCAAGGTCAGTAAAATGAGTATCCAGTATGTTGGGGGGCAAAATGTTAATTAACTTGTGAACCACCCAGAGAGGGCACTAAGCCCTATGGGGCAGTATGTAAGTGTGATTGCTTTTCTCTATCATTCATTTTAATGTCACAAGAAACTGCATATGTCACAGATTGTTACATGAGACAGCATCACCCATAGCTCTATTTTGGTGCAAACTAGCCATTCACATGGGCTACAGAATGGACTAATTAGGAGTGCACCAAAACAATTAGCCCTAGTGCCAAAAGGAGCAGGACATTTCTAAAAAGGGACAGACTGAAGTGTGCTAAGTCTGATTATGTGTGAATGCCATAATCTGATTTGAACCAAACTGCATCAGAATCATATTAGATAGTGAGCTCCATGCCCATTTGGACAGGTTCTAATAAGTTCTAATTGTACAGTTAGCTTGACATTAAGAAAGCCAGAAAACAAACAAACCCCAAAGCTTCAATAATATGCTACAGTAACAGAGGTTCCTCATTTACACTACTAAACTGCAAAAAGCTAAAAAGCAAATCAGAGAGCCTCCCTAATGCCTCAGAGGTTGGAGAGTGCAGGATAAGTCATTGCTGTCATTGAGGTGTCAGGCTCCTACTCTTTTAATTTAATTGTTCGATTTTTATGCCGCCGCTGCCCCCCCTTGCCTAAGCGACTCTGGGCGGCTAACAACAATACAAAAAGAATACAAAATATACAGTTACAAGTAAATTAGCATAATGCACAAAACATTTCAGAACTTTTTTAAAAAAAACATCTATTGTTATGGGTTTCACCTTCCCCTACATATAATCACAATGCATCCTTTTGATATTTTTAACTCTGCAAATGCTAGATTTAACAAGAGTCCACATGGGAGGTCCTGTTCCTCTACATTACTGATCCTGGACTCTTTACTCTGTCCGGTGAGTGATTTGGAAACATACAGATAGCCTTGGCATGGTTAAGTTTTACTCGGTTTTCCACACATTGCTGCTTTGAATTCAAATCCCCATTTAGCCCAAGACATTTTTTCTGCTTTAGATAAAGTGGTAAGTGGAGTGCTTTCCTTCAGTGAAGAACAGTGACCTTGTTTTGGCACGTGGAGCAGAAAATCAAAGAAAAAAATAGCAACAATAATCCCTATAAATTAAGTTTTGCTACTCTTTGACGTCACCAGAAATCTGTTGCTTGAAGCAGCTGTCTCGCTTGGCCTAGCAGAGTGGTAATAACACCAGAGACAGTGTGTTTTGCAGAGTCTAGAAGTATCAGGTTACAATTGGCAACATTGCCTATAACATCACTTTTGGGATTGTGGTTTTAGCCCAAGCGTTCTCAGCCTATGGCCTGGGGGCCAGATGTGGCCAATAAGATTTCATGTGCCCTACCCTGGGCTCTACCAAACCAGGAACTGCCATGTGTGGCAGGCAGGGCAAAATGACCCAGCCCTCAGCTTGAAAGGGTTGAGAACCTCTGTTTTAGCTGAACAATGCAATGGCTGGCTTACTACCAAATCAGATGCTTTTTGGTCTAATGGACAATGTTTCCTTCTTACTTTCAAAATTATATTTGGGGAGGATTTTTGTTCATTCGGGACAGGCTTCCCTACTATTTTTATGGGTTTAAAGCCATGGTTCCCAATGTGCAGCACATGCCCCACAGAGGGACAATTTGATTTCTAAGGGAGGCAATTTGAGAATGACTTAGACCAAGTTAATGGCCTTTTAGGCTTTCTCCATGAGAATAGGAGTTCACTTTTTGAATAATAAGAATTATATGCCACATGTGGGTGGGTGGGGACATCAGGATTTTAGAGATGCTTAGGTGGGGCATGGCCAAAGAAAGGTTGGAAAACCCTATTTTAAAGGATTCAAACATTACATTAAGAAAAATGTGCCCCTTCTGAATTAACAAGTGTAACAGGTAACATGTTATTTTTTTGTTCTTTTTTAAAAAGGAGTGCTAACACATTTGCTTTTTTAAAAAAATCTACATTTTGATGTTTGTTAATCTTTGCTTTTTTAAAACATGTTTTCTTCTTCAATATAAAAGTTCACCTTAGCAGAGACTACCTTCTGGTGGTACAATTTGTAGCATCCTACATTACTGTCACCTTTCATCACTTCACCCCCGTTCCACTTTTTAGAGTGAGCAAATTTTGCATTTGCTTCGCAGAAATCATGGTTGGTGATTAAAGGATCAGAAAGGCACAGATCGACAGAGGCAACAGGTGCACGGTGGTTAAAGAAATGAGGAAGGAGAACATCTTTCTCAGACAAAGAAAGAGCAATGACATTTGAGTATGTGCTGTAGTTTTCATTACTATACGTTTGTGGGTTCCTTCCACTTTTGCCAATGCCTGTGTTGTAAATGGCAGCACCTTGAAATGCAACTTTCATCTCCTTTGGCTGCTTCTCTCTGTGTTCAGAGACAACGGAAACAGATGAGCAAAGAAGTCAGGGGGCAAAAGAACCACAATATACAGCTGCACACCTGTCAAATCCCTTCAATCATCTATTTGATCATTTTGCTTTCAAGACCTGTAAAGATCAAAACTGTTCACACAGCAAGCCTCTGAGGAGGCAACCATTGAACTCCATCGGAGAGAGGCAGACAGAAATTGATGAGCTAGCCATCTCTGGGGGCCCCCCCAAAAAAGGGGGGGAGATCCTCTCCTCTTTATTTTTTCCTTTTTTTGGATCTGGTAGCAAATGCAGCAAGGGAATTTGGAAAGGTTTATGCAAGAATCGTGCAGAATGCAATAAAAAGGGAAGGATTAGGTGGAAAAAAGGCACAGAACTGGCTTTATATGTTTTCACAAATTTTGTTTAGACCTGGAGGAAGAAGATGAAGAAGAACCACCACCACTACTACCACCACCACGAAGGGTAGCATGGAGCATGGCACAAAATAGACAGTTGGGGGAGGGGGAATTGTGCAGCTCAAAATGGATAGAATATGTATTTGGAGAAAGATAAGAAAAGACAGTTTATTCATATCTGTTTACAAAGAATATAAACAACAGGTATTATCTTGTAACACTATTTATTTTAAGGTTAGGAAGGGCTGGATCTCCACGCTTAAACTAAACTGCTCAAACCATATTAAAACAATACAGTACTGTATCTTGTTTTTGGCCAGGGCCTCCTCTTCTTCACCTTCTTCAGTGGAGGAAGTCTGCAGGCCTTACCTCTTCTTCTTCTCTGTCTAGTAGGCCAGATGTGAAACTGCCAAAACGAAGGCGCCTTTCAGTGAGTTTATTCTGCAGTTCCTTTTACCTGACCTAGTGTGAGAAAGATTATCCAGCAATACAAGGTTGTCGTTACCAGGCCCTAGAGAGGGCAGTGAAACAGGGACTAAAGTAACCACTTAGCTTGAAGATTTAAACTTGGCTTTTGTCAGGGCATTTGGTGTAATTCCTCATTATTGTCTGAAAGGATGAGAGAAGTGGGCATTTATGTTTAAGCTCTGTTGTTTTTATGTGTAGTCACATCACAAATGGTGACCCTATGAATTCATGAGGTTCAAAAGATCCTATGAGCGAGTCTGCCAAACTCTCTTAGAGAGAGGAAGAGAAAATATTCCTGTTTAAAATACTTTTCTCTAACCCTCAGAAACCAGGTTCTTTTTGACCGACAAGAAAAAGGGAAATGCTGATGCCTTGAATTTCAAGTACTCTTGCAAATGAGAATCAACAGATATTCGCTCCTTTTACAGCATTAATGGAACAGTAAACACTTTACAAGAAATTCCTGTTTACCATTTTTTAAAATTAAGTGTATGGCATGCGTACATGGCAAAACATAAAGTTCACATAAATGACATGAGGAATAAACAAACAAAATTGCTTCTTCTGTGTCTAGGCCAGAAGTGAAACTGCCAAAATGAAGGCACCTTTTGTGGCATTCATTCTGCAGTTCCTTTCAGCTGACCTAGTGTGAGAAAGATTAGCAATACAAAATTACCATTACCAGGGTACACCCAGTTGTGGTTCAAAAATACCACAATCTTCGATGAGGCTCTTTCTGTGTACCCCAAAATTGCTTGAAATGCACTTATAAACTTATTGGATTGGCAAAATGTGAAACAACAGAATAATAATAATGTCATGTCAGAAATTATTCTGGGTTGAAAGGATTTTTGCTTGACGAACTCTGCTCAGGGGACGCCCGAATGAGGCTCCTTTCATGTCCCCAAGATGTTTTCCCACCAAAGTGTTCCCTATTTATCTGCTTACAATTTCTTGCTTTCGAACTGCTAGGTTGGCAAGAGCTAGGACAGAGATGGGCACTCAAACCGTCATGTTGGTACTGGCCTTCAAGCTAACAAGGCAAGCTCCTTAACCACTGAGCCACCGTAGCCCCAGAATAATAATGCAAACTTGTCTTATTTTGAAACATTTTCAATTACATCAATGCAACCCAACATTGAACTGAAAGCTCACTTTCAGTTACAAAGTCAACATACTCAAGAAAGGGTTAAAAGAGTTTGGAAAGAAGTGATGGGGAAAATGCAAAGGAGGAACCAAAAACAGCAGCACGCTCTCTTCATTCCTTCAGCAAAGCAGCAAAATGCAATAGACATAACAGTCTCAGTACATACAGGGATAGAAAATACATTTTTGTTCATCTACTTGTTCTCGGTTGAATGCCTTATCTAACAAGATTATTTTTTTTAAAAAAACAACAACAGATATTGCAGTGAAACATGATTACATTACCACTTCCGCAGGTACAGCTACTGCTAATCAGTAGGAGTTTTTGTCTCCCCCCCTCTCTTCCAGTTACTTTCTCAATGTATAGTCAAACAGCATTATTTTAACTACATATCACAGTTTCAGATATACAGCTCACCAACAAACCTGCTTATACAGTCAAACCTCACATAAAAGCGCTTCGCTTAAAGAGTAACTTGCTTAAAGACCAGAATTTTCTCTGAATGGTCGCTTCGCTTAACAAATAAAACCAACCGAAAACTTCACTTAACAAATAAATCGGGGTTTACAATCCCCCCCCCCACAATTGGTCACTTACAATCATGTTTCGCTTAAAGAGCAAACTCGCTTAAAGAGCAATCCTGTGGAACGCATTATGCTCTTTAAGCGAGGTACAACTGTAGTACATTTTGGTATTTAAATAATTTCATGCCATCTTTTTATGAGCAAGATATGACAACCAATCCTTTTCTAGTCTTCAAAACTCAAAGCTTTGGCATTCTTTATTGAGTCAATCCATCTCATGTTGGGTCATCTAATTTTCCTATTGCCCTCTCTTCTTCCTAGTTTGTATTATTATTGTTTTGTTTTTGTGTTTGTTTGTTTTTTCCTGATTGTAAACCGCCCTGAGTCGCCACGGCTAGTGGGCGGTGATATAAATCTAAATAAATAAATAAATAATATTTTCCAGTGACTCATATCCTCATAATATGTCTGAAATATTATATTTTTTGTTTAGAATTTTAGCTTCTTAGAGAGGCTTCAGGCATGATGTGATCTAGAACTCATTATTTGTCTTTTTGAAGTCCATTGTTTCCATAAAGCTCTCTTCAGTATCAAATGAAATGATATTTCTGTTGAGTTCAGACTTGAGTTAATACCCTTTAGTAGTTTGTGGTGGCTCAAGTAGTTAAGACACTGAACTCGTGGACTGGAAGGTTGGAGTTCGATTCCCGGGTACAGCATGACGGAGTGAGCTCCCGTCTCTGTCCCAGCTCCTGTCAACCTACCAGTTTGAAAGCAAGAAATTGTAAGAAGATGAATAGGGACCACTTCAGTGGGAAAAGATCTTGGGGACATGAAAGGAGTCTCATTCGGGCGTCCCCTGAGCAGAGTTCCTCCAGCAAAAATCTTTGGGAAGGTAAACAGCATTCCATCCACTCCAGTGTTGAGACATGCCTGTCATATGTCCATTGAAATGTCTGCAGACACAGGCAGCACTGGCTCTTTGGTTATAAACAGAGATGAGCAGTGAACCCTAGAGAGTCTTCTCCTTTGTCTTTACTTCCTCTTTTGCCCATTCAGGTGTCAAGGGAAAAACAAGGTTCTTGTATTTCTAGAGGCCTCAACCTGTGTTGCAGTAGTATAGAGAATGTCAACCTGCAGTCCACTGGCCAGATGTGGCCTGCAGCAGCCTTTCATGTGTCCCTTCCCCCAATTGATTCCAGCACAACAGGAAGTGCCATGTGGTGGAGGAATGGCAAAATGGCCATCTGGCCCCCGAAGCTGTCTGAGGAAGCATGACCCGCCCCCCAGTTAAAAAAGGTTGAGAACTCCTGTTGTAGTATGTCTTTCATATTGTCTCTCCATCTTCTCCTTGGTCTGCCTCACACTCTTTGTCTTTCTCCTCTTTTCATATTTGTCTTATAGAGTATGGAATGCCAAGATATTATCTCCAAATAATTTTTTTCCTAGGCACCACATGAGGCTTGTGGGCTGCATGTTGCCAAACTCTGGCAACAAGTTAAAAATCTATACTGGGAACAGCAGATATACAACATCTGGCACATACAAATTTCATCTCAGTTAATTTTTGAGCAGTTTACCAATATTTACAAATTTCTCCTTGACCCTGAAAAATATGAAGTTTGAGAAAAGTTGAATGCAGGAGAAAGCAAAATGGCCAAGTTGTTTTCACCTCTGCCTCCACATTGCATGTCAGGAAGGGAATGTATGACATCATTTTTGTAATATTCTGTTTTGCCTTATGTCAAACTTTCTGAGTTCAGAGGTGGGATTTAACCAGTTGCAAGTAATATATTTACATGCAACTAGTTATTTTTAAGCAACAGTAATTTTACTAGTAGTTGCTAGGTTATTTTAAAAATGTAATAAGTAAAATTCATTACTTGAATGTGCAGAATAATTCTTATTATTTTCAAAGTTACTTTTAAAATGTATTTAGGGCATTTTGACAGGCACTTTGACATAATTTTTTCAGATTGTGTCTTATTTCTTATCAATCAAGTGACATTCTATATATTCTTCTGTTTTGATGGATCAAGGGACTGCAGTGGCTTAGTGGTTAAGATGCTGAACTTGACGACTGGAAGATTGGCAGGTCACCAGTTCGAGACTGGTGGTGCTTGACGGAGTGAGCTCCCCATCTCCATACTAGCTCCTGCCAACCTGTTTGTTTGTTTGTTTGTTGTATTTATATAACTGCCTTTTTCGCCTAAGCAACCCAAGGCAGCTCACAACATCAGCTAAAAACTATGCCCAATACTAATAAAAACCAAATACTATAAAACTATCTAAAAACGGCCATAAAACCTCCCCAAATCCCTTAAAAAAGAAGGACACCTAGGTAAATAAGAACACTAGGCAGGACAAATAAGCCATCAGATTCAGGGCTCGGTTGTGGTAGTAGTTGAACCCGACACCTGCTGGCATAGCCACGTTTTTAAGGCCTTCCTGAAGGGAAGCAACTCTGTCTGGAGGCGCAATTCAAGTGGCAGGAGGTTCTATAGGGCCGGAGCAGATACTGAGAAGACTCTCCTCCTGATCCCAGTGAGATGTGTGCCTCCCTGGCTAATGGGACCACTAGGGAACCCCTACAGTCTGCTCTCGTAGGATGGGTCAAAAACCTTGGGGTTACGTGGTCTCTTAAGTTTCCTAGCACTTCGAAAGCAAGAAATGGCAAGTAGATAAATAGGTACCACTTTGGTGGAAAGGCAACAGCATTCCATGGCTGCCACATGTGCACAGAAATTTCTGTAGATGCAAACAGTGCTCACTCTTTGGTTATAAATGGAGATGAGCACTGAACCCTAGAGTTGGATATGACTGGCTTACGAGCAAGGGCAACCTTTACCTTTGAAGGATCATATCTTACTATAAAAGATTGCCTAAGCTGCTGATCAAGTTTTATTAAGGGTTAAAAAAAATTGTTCCTGTTTCACTCTGATACTTGCTGTATTAATCTAGAAATTTACTATGTTCTTTAGATGATTATGTTTTTTTTTAAATTATGTTGTAAATATCAATGTGGAGAATCAGTATTGTCCGCTAAAAGCAGCCTAGAGTCTCTCCCTATGTTTTTTCTCACTTGTTAATAATACCATTGTGACACCATGATAAAATATGATGCAACAACTTACAAGTATGCTTCAGAGCATTGAAAATGCCAAACTTTCTCCTGAAAAATAATGAGTAATAAACAAAATACCTTTTTAAAAAGGTAAATTTTCAAGCTATGTAACTACAATATATGCAGTTTTTCTCTTGCATTTGTCAGGTTGGTTTTTTGGGGGTTTTTGGTCACAGAAAAATCACATGATATTGAATGTAAACAAAGCAAAGGATTGAGGGAAATTTCCAGTTTGAGCAATCAGATGCGCTTTTCTCATTAACAATAAGAGGACCAACAGTGAAATTTTCCTTTAATAAATCTACTGCAGAAAACCTGTTCCCTGAAGAGAAACAGATGGGGTTTCCATAATGGCTCATTACCTCCTTGCTTTGTCATGCTGCTAGAATGAAATGCAAACTTATTTATGGTTAGAGGAAAAATGCACAAGTCACTGTTGATAACTTTCCCCTTGTAGATAACTTTTTTTGTCCTTTCTTCTGGCACAACAACTTTCAGAAGTTGGCAGAGTTTACTGGGATTAAGAAAAGCACCTCTTCTGGCTATCTGGCTGTCTCTGTCTCTCTGTGCTTTTCTTTCCAAAACCCTATCATTCAACAGTGAGGATGTTCAGACTGTATTTTATGGGGTACTCTGGGTTCACTCATTTTTGGGTCCCTAGAGCAGGCATTTGCAACCCCCGGCCCATGGGCCTAATCCAGCCTGTGGATATCATTAATCTGGCCCACGGTGGCCACCCGGGCACCTCTAGACCCACCCCCACCCCTAGAAGTTGCATTGCATCACTTACCACAGCAGCGGTGGTGATTGCACCATTTTTGTGGCTTTTATCACAGCCTCCACTGCTTCCCAGAGTGGCAGCAAGCTTTTCGGAGCCATTTTGCTCTGTTTGGATAATTTTCTGACACTTCCCTGCTTCATTTCAGCTGCTCGAATGTACTGCTGGGTGACTTCCAGTGCTGGGCGGAGCTTGCATCAGCGGCTTTGTTCCTAGTACAGAACCAGGAAATTGCCCAGTGGTGCATTTGAGCAGCCGAAACAAAGTGGGGAAGCGTTGGAAAATTATCAAAACAGAGCAAAATGCTCCAAAAAGCTTCCCACCACCCTGGGAAGTGGTGGAGGCTGTGGAAAAAGCCATGACAATGGCATGATTGGCACCACCACCACTACTGCTGCCACCGCTAATGACATAAAAAACTTCAGTCCAGGGAGCAACCACATCTCTGGCACCTGGTGGGGAGTTTCAGGGACAGGTCCAGCTCCTGTCTGGAAAATGTTGTGAAAGGCTGCCCTAAAGGATGGGCTAAATTACACTTAGCCCAATCCCTCCATCTGAACACTAAAAGCAACTCATTTGCCAATATGGTGAAGCAGCTGATGAGTCCACTTCACCATATTACACCAAGTTACACTTTTCCTGCGCCTGTATAAAGAGGAGAGAATTTGTAACAAAAATTTTGCCCTTGCTGAGTTGTTTAAGCACTGATTGGCAAAGAGGAGGAAATTCCATTCCTTGTTCCTTTTGAATGTCAGTCGAAGGGGTTCTAAAGGATATATGAAGGGGAAGTTGGGACACTCCAGCATCCACAAAATGCCCCTGAGAGCTAGAAATAATGCACTAATTACTCATTGAGACATGCTCAGTGGAAATTTATACACCCCCCCCCAATTGGCCATTTTCACTGTACATTTGAATAATACAGAGAACACTTTTATGCTAATAGTGCACATGTTCAAGGTTTCATTCTACTTATGTCTAAGGATCAGAAGCACCAGAAAGGTTGTTTCTATCATCTTAACAATCAGCCAGTCCATCTGTATTTGACTTGTGCATGTGGTTTGTGCAGAGAAAAGCCACAGGTCTTTTGTAGAGGCAGTTTGCGCAAACTCTGGGACCAGGATGAGAAGGGGTGGTGCTTGTTCTGCTGTAGTTTGATGACAAGGAAATGCCTGGGTCTTCAAAGTTAAGACAAGAGTGTTTGAAAAGGAGCATTTCTGCTCAGAGTTAAGGAGTAGTAAAATTGGTCAATAGTGTTACAGCTGTTTCTAAGCCTATGCTGAGACACTAGTAATTCATTTGGCTGAAGGTCCTGCCAGGATTGTTCTTCTGATTTTACATGCTATGGTGCAGAACATGGCAATGTTGTGGATGAAGGTGAGCCTTTCATCAGATAGCAGCCAGTGGGTGTATGTGCTGTTTGTCCAGCCAGGATACATGCAGAACAGTGGAGATATGAGCTTGTTCTGGATGTCTGTATAAAAAAGGGCAGCTGCAGAGAATGTGTTCTGTGGTTTCAATTTTTGAATTCTTTGTAACAACAGGCAAAAAAAAATCCTTAAAGAGTTTCTTCTTCCCCTCTAATAATATTGCACTCTAGAAGCAAGTCATTTGCTTTTCTTCTGTGAAATCCAAATCCCTCAGTTTGTCCTGTGCATGAGCAGGCACTGTGAAGAATTTGCAGCTCCCTGAGCCATTGGTACGTCGATAATCACACTGAGAAATGTCATTATGGTTGAAACACAAATGCACCCACCTATGGCTGGTTATAATTTCTGAGGAGCATTTTTTGCAAGCATAGAACTGTGACAGAAATTGCTTCTGGCTATATTCATGGTTTGCCTAGTCATATATTCTGACATTTCCATATGTGGGTGTACGCTCAAGAGTATTTCAGACTGTGTACAGGCAAAAAGGTCCTCAATAAACTGGTCTTCAAAAACGTTGCAGTGTTTCATCTCTCTTCTTTTCAAAACATGCCCTCAGCAAGCTTTTGCTTTTTTAAAAAAAAGCTTAATTAGTTAGTCTCTGCTCTAACTTTCTTCTCCTCCTGAGAAAGTAGAAAGAAATATGTGTGGGAGAAGCCTGGCAAAAAGGAGGGAGACAATAAGAAGAAATCCATCTAAAATTCAGAATAGAAAAGAACAGAGATCTGGGTTCAAGTCCCGAGAACTAAGCAACAACCTGACCCCATGGACCATTGCCTGCCAGGTACCTCTGTCCTCCACCATCTTTCTAAACCCACCCAGCTCTGTGCCCATTGCATCTACAATACCATCTAGCCATCTCATTTTTGGCTGACCCCTTCTTCTTTTGCCCTCCACCTTTCCCAGCATCAAGGCTTTCTCATGTGAATCCTCTCTTCTCATTTGATGTCCAAAGTATTTTAGCTTCATCTTTACTATTTGACCTTCTAAGGAGCCGTTAGGGTTGATTTCTTCTAAGACTGACCTATTTGTTCTCTTTGCTGTCCAGGGGACTCTCAAAACTCTCCTCCAACACCACATTTCAAAGGAATCTATTCTTCTGCGCTCAGCTTTCCTAATGGTCCAGCTCTCACAACCATACATTACAACAGGGAATAGCATTGCTTTGACTATGTGAATTTTTGTTTTCAAGGTGATGTCTCTGCTTTCAACTATGTTCCCCAGGTTTCTCATAGCTTGTCTCCCAAGAATCAGTTGCTTTTTTATTTCTTGGCTGCAATCTCCAACTGCAGTGATCTTGGATCCTAAGAAAGTAAAATCTGTCACTGCTTCTACTTCTTCCCCATGTATTTTCCAGGGACTAATAGGGCCTGTTGCCAATATCTTGGTTTTCTTGATGTTGAGTCTCAAGCCACCTTTTGCACTCTCCTCTTTAAACCTAAGCAGCAGCTTTTTTAGGTCTTCCTCACTTTCTGTGGGACTACTAGGGTGTTTTGGAGAAATAAAGTTTGCACTAAACAATGCCCTCATTTTGCAAAATATAAATGAAGAAATATGCAAAAACAAACAAATCAAGAAATGTAAGCATCCTTTAGAGTAAACAATGGGAGGATAAGATGTGTAAATTGGATAAAATATTTACTGTATATACTTGAGTATAAGTCTAGTTTTTTAGCCCCCAAAATGAGGTCCAAAAAGAGGACTCGAATTATACTTGGGTCAATGATCCCGAGGGTTTCAAAAACATGGTGGTGCAAATTCAAACAGACAGTAAAAATAAAAGCACTAACACTAACATAAAACCTCAAAAACATACCCACACAAATGTCTAAATTAATTAATTTTATCATCTTTTCATGTATTTTAATTATTAAAACTCACTAGCAGCTACTGCATTTTCCACCTCGACTTATACTCGAGTCAATCTACTGCATTTTCCACCTCGACTTATACTCGAGTCAATCTATTATCCTACTTTTAGAGGTCCAAATTCCTAGTTTTAGAGGTCCACCGGCCGGGAGGATAAAGGAGCCTCCCGTGGCCACAGGAGATTTGAAGATGCCGCCGCCACCGCCCCCTGCGCCCTCCCTGCCCCACCAACGGCCGGGAGGATAACGGAGCCTCCCGTGGCCATGGGAGGCTTGAAGACGACAACGACGACGCTCTGTCACATCTGGAACTGACCCTGAATGCTGACATTGTCCTCAACTTATATTCGGGATGACTTATAGTCAAGTACATACGGTAAATAAATCTACACATTAGAAAAACCATGTAAATAACATGTATGGACATCTCTAACCTGGAAAAGAAAACTACCACAGTCTCACAACCTAATATAAAAAAGGACTGGAAGAATAAGTTGCTGGAATTCAGAGAAATGTAATGAAATCAAGACTAAGATATTTTTGCATCTCTATCCAAAGGAGTCAAAATAACACACTGAGGAACATTGTGGGAAGTTATGACCACAGCTGAAAGAAGGGCCCCTCTTGGCAATATTCTGTCACATCTGGAACTGACCCTGAATGCTGACATTGTAAGTTTCTAATATACTGGACAGCAGTGGAAAGCAGATGTGTGCCAGAGCAACCTAGGTAACATTCCAGGAGTCCCCAAGGAGCAAGGAGAATATATGAGGAAAAAGCCTGCTGTCCCATCTTGTTATTATCGTAGGTCTTGGACTTAGTGATTCATTTCAACCTGATTTAAATCTAAGAGCCTAACTAAAATAATGTGAAGAGGCCCTTCCTGAACTCCATCCTACTAGAATAGAGCAGGTTTGGTACAATAATAAGGGTGCTACAGTGGAAAGAGGGAGGTGAGACTTTGGATACCTTCAGTTAATCACTTTTTCTCAGCATGTCTCCTTCACCAGGATCTGGTGAATGTACACTGGGAGAGGGCACTGCCCAGGATGTTATTGGAGGAAGGGCAGGCTATAAACCTAACTAACACAAGATGAGTAAATAAAAGCCCTTGCAAATACTGACTGGCTGTTATGGCTCAGCCAACTTTCAAAACCCTGCAACACAGCAGGGAAAGATTAAAATCTTTTCTGTACGCATCTCTGCTAAAATGCTCTACTCTAGCCTGACAGCTTCCATCTGTGGGGAAAATCCCTCCTGTAGATTGTTTAGTATAAAATGCCTAGGTGATCAGCGGATATTCAGTTTGTTTCCCCTTGCTCCTGATTACAAAGAAACATAATAAATGAAGGGAGTGCTGGCAGTCGGGTTTGCTTTCACTACATATGTTCAAATGTGTTCCTTCCTGAGAGTTGGTCACATGCTTTCCTGGGTTTCAAATTCTGCCAGAAGAATAAGCTCTGCTTGAGCATACGCCTGTAAAACAAAGATTAAACTAAGGATAATCTTTACACGATGCTCTTTGTTCTGAAGTGGTTTCCTGAAACCATCTCCGGAGGATTGATCCAAGTTGACAGCTCAGTAAATTTCAGGTATTCCTCAGGTTTGAAGTCAAGGACACAACACAGTGGCGCCTCTAATAATCCAGGCAGTTAAAGAATATTTTCACTGGAGCTGCTTCCTCAAGCAAGTTCAGTTCCTTTGTAGAGAAAATTGTACATAAGGGAAAACAAACAAGACAAAGATTTCATTTCTCTTTTAATCTGGAATTTTTGTAGCCATGCGCAGTACATATGACATGACTATTAGCAGCCTTTTGCTTGCCTGAAATTCTTTAAGGGGACGGATAACACAGCATTGACACACAGGTGTGTAGGATGAAGAGTTGCTTGAGCTTGGAAAGGTAACTGTTGTCGACTGCAACTCGTATCCAAGAATGCATTTTTTCCTGAAGCAGGAAAAATGTCATTGGTGTGAATTTGCTTAAGGTGGTTCCCAGCTTGCCATGAAGTGACCCACGCACTATGATCATGGAGCCATCTCCTGTGGCACACATGAAATGAGGGATTTAACACTAGGACTGCCATGGACTGCTGCAGACTTGAGGATATGGACAAAGTGTGCCTTCTGCCACAGCCAGTTCATCCAGCATTGCCTCTTCTGCCTCCATGACCATTGGGAATCAGAGTTCTTTCTCCACTCGTTTTGCTGCTGGGCCCAATGTAATAGTTTCCAGTGGCATTTCCACCACTGAGGGGGACCACCATCACCCCACCTAAGGGTGCTCATTCACCCATAGCCATTGGCCCCTTTTGGGAGTCAGGTTAGTTAACCGCCACCTGATACTTGGCATTGAGTCGCTGGCTGTACAGTCTACTCCATTACCATAGCGGGATGTCCAGCCAGATATGCAACAGAAGTAAAAGGCCAAGAATAAACAAAGTAACTACAACTCCCAGAATCCTGTAGGCTGCACAGCCAGTGGCCATGTTGGCAGGGGGATAATGGGAATTATAATTCCAAAGAACAATATTTTCAAGCTCTTTTGTTATATTTTCCCCATTCAATTAGAGCTGTTATAACTGTGGAACTTCCTACCCAAGCAGCATTTATTTATTTATTTATTTGAATGTTGTAATTCAGCAGTAAATGCATCTCTATATATTTAACAGCAAACCAGAATAAGCCGTTTTAAACCACCATTTCCCATTTGTTTTAAAGCGTTTCCTGGATGTACAGCTTTTACCTTTGTTTGAAAGAGCTTTTTTCTCCCATGCAATTTGCCAGCAAAATTAAAGAGCTCTTGAATCTGTATGAGGTGGAACTAAATAGAGGTAGAAATGGTCTTGGAAGACTCACATTATGTGGCCCTAACCTATGCTCAGCGAGTTGTACCATCTTCAGGGAAAATCCCATTGGTGTGTTTTTTTAAAAAATAAATAAATAGAAGAGCTATGTGACAGAATCTTGTTTTCTAATCTGACACCCCCGGAAATGGTCAGTTCAGAACTGGTCACTGAAGCCATTGTTGTCTATGAGTTGAGAAGCCGCATAAACAACAAAGATGCAGGACTGGGCTTAGAGGCCTTCAAGGATGTGCTGGTTTGTGATAAACAGTAAGTGTTACTGTGTTCCTTGAGAAGCCCCCAGCATCTCACACATTGGTGTTTGCTTAATCAGTGCCACAGCTGGGTTGAGGTGGGTGCCATAGCATCTTGGGTGCCAGACAGCTTCTTGGAAAGTTCTGGTGTTTTCTTGAGACTTCTTCAGAGGCCTCTTTGCAGAGGTCTTCCTTTACACCAAACTCAACTTTGCCTGTTACACAGAACAGGGGATCACACTCTCCATAACTAAGCCTTAGGTCAGTGGTGGCAAATCTATGGCACACGTGCCAGAGGTGGCACTCGGAGCCCTCTCTGTGGGCACATGTGCAGTCACCCCAGCACAGAGTTTCCCCGCCCCTCTGTCCAGCAGCCCAATGGGAGCACTTCCTCCCTCCCCACAGCAGTGTTTGTCCTTCCCCTCTGCCAACAACCTAATGGAAGTGTTTCCTCCCTCCCCTGTTGCTGTGTTGGCACTTTGCAATAAATAAGTGGGTTTTGGGTTACTGTTTGGGCACTCAGTCTCTAAAAGGTTCACTTTCACTGCCTTAGGTCTACTCTTCCAAGGACCCTTAGCTGGTTATCACAACCCCCAAGGATCCAAGAGTCTCCTTCCATCTCTTCCTTTCCCTGCCTTCCTTTATTTTGTTGACAGTCTGTCCTCACATCATCCCAGGAATACCTCTTCCTTACACTCCCTGGTGACCCCTTACTTTCCTTCATTCATTCCTTCCTCTCAGCCTTTCTAGGAGCCCAGAGTTGCTCTTGATGGGATGTAGTGTGAGAGCAGACTGCCCTTCCGGGGCTTGGCTGGCAACTCCCTCAGAACTACCAATAGGCATTTATCTGCATTTTAAAATAGATGTTTTCATTCATTTACAGTGTTATAGGGAACTAAACATTCTGTTGGAGCATTAAAGAGTAGGAATGCTAGCATTAATCCCAAAGCTGTGGATCACATCAGTTTACTGTATTTCTGAATCCACAGAGGGATTTCCTCCACCCCACAATCTTACCAGGTAAAAGGTCGCCCTTGCTCGAAAGCCAGTCGTATCTGACTCTAGGGTTCAGTGCTCATCTCTGTTTATAGCCAAAGAGCCAGCGCTGTCTGCGTCTGCAGACATTTCTGTGGACATGTTGCAGGTATGCCTCAACACCGGAGTGTATATTTCTTTAAGAATGTGGCTGAATAATGGTATACAGATTTGAGAACAGAGCTATATGTCTGTTGCCAGTAAGGCATCTGATGGGGCCCATTATCAGCAATGCAAAGTTATGGCCATTAACTCTGGAACTCTGCAGCTCATAGACAAAAGCAGATGCTACCAAGACCTCCCGTTTTCCTCCCTCCACTTTTTAATTATACGAGGCCTTCTGGGTCTATGGCATTAAAAAAAATCCAATCTATGAGCAGGATTGTGAGAGCTAGCTCTCTCCCATGCACATGGTTATTTTAAAATTAATATATTCTTGTTACCCCCATGGAATTATGCTGATGTAAAAGATCTCAAGTTCCTGCCTCTTTAACATTCAAGGCACACCTCATTCCATTGGTGCAGGTGCGTCTCTATATACATGTGTATGTAGGGTTACCATATTTCAGGATTCCTGAAATATGGTATCCTGAAATATGGTAACCCTATGTGTATGGGCCTGCTTTGATATCCATCAAAACTATCCCCTCTGCTCCCCAAAAGTCCCGCCTTTTTCACTTTTTGTATTTCCAAGTGCCTGATTATAAGCCACGTGGTGAGCATTATGTTTCATCTTGGCTTATTAAATCTTTGGTCATTTGGCAGAGATGAGGCAGCTAACCGTTGGGTGTTCAATATATTGACTGTAAGTGGGAAATAAATAGGAAGGGTATTACTGGGGCAGGCTGTTTGTAGCACTGCGGGTGATATTTTCCCATTCCATCCCCACCATTTCTATTTCAACTGCAGATTCAGCATGAGATTGTAATCAGAGTCAGGCACAGGGTGATGTAATGAAAGTCAGGGGAGAATTGAGCAAAAGGAATGCCGATAATTAATTTGCAAGTACAGTACCTGTACTGGAGATTGATCACAGCAATGCTGGAAGGAGCCATAAGGTGGCACTCATTTGTTGAGGTGGTCTAGTCATTTTTGGAACAATTATAAACTTACCTTCTTAGAACAGCCGCTGCCATAACTCAGAATTTTACTACTTCCTTGCACAAGTAGAAGCTCTGCTATTCCAGAGACCTGAATGACACTCATGCACTGACAACCGACAGTTCAATGTTATGGGCTCGTTCAAATACCACATGACCATTTTAGGGGTCACAGAAAGTCACGGGGGGAGGGGTTCAGCGTGAAGTCACGTGACTCCAAAATTATGATTGCTTTTCACATCCAGCTGGCCATAGATCTATCTTCAAACCATGTGATGGGGGGGGGGGTCAAAGGCCACAGAAAGTCACAGAGGGGGAGGGGATCTATTTTAGGTCACATGGTATTTGAGTGAGCCCTGTGTTGTTCCAATTGCTGTTCCAATTGGAGAACCCTTAAGGAGGTACAGCTGCTTTACATTTACATTAAGGCATATTATCCTAGAGAACTGGTATGATAACCACATCCATCTTGCAACATGGTGCTGCCCAGACACTTATACTAACAGGTAAGTGACAAGTTTGTGTTTTATTTTATTTTATTTACAGGTTTGTGTTGTGGGTGGGTGGGTGTGTGGGTTGAGGGATGTGTGTGTGTGCTTTTTTAGTTTTTTATTTTTTTGGCCCCGCCCACAATGTCATGACATCATGCCGTTAGCTCCACCCACACTGTGATGTCATCACAGTGGGGTAGTAAATTTTTTGACAACCTGCTTGATTCTGAACATCGGACTGTGACCTTGACCACCTTCTTGGACAAACCCTGCACCACTAGTGTGACACCACTGGCTCCTGATTGGCAACAAAGACTCTGCTCCTTCTGAAACCTGAAGTAAGGAGAAGCTCCCCTTCCCCCGTTGTAGTTCTGACACATACAAATTCAAGAATCAAATTCAGTGGTTTCATTTATGGAGCCAAACAGCAGTAGTATTCAAGTAGTCGGTGCTGCTTAAATCATAGGATCCCATAAATGCCCTCTGGTTCTTTAAAATTCACTGACCGCTTGGAACATTAACATGCCTTCATTTTTCCAGGAAGACTTTGTACACATGGCATACATTCAAATGATATTTATAGCCTATTGTCCTAAATGGGTACATATTTTTGATCTTTTTGGTTCAGCAACTCCTCCAACTGTGAAGTTCACCATTGTTAAATATTCCGCAACTGCCAGTTTTCATTTTGAAAATCTTCAGAACACTTTTTGTCCAGCACAGAGTGTAGATAAGCCTTATAATTTGCAAGGTGAATGTCATAAATGTAGCATCAGATAATATTTGGAATTATATCCAAATGTGTTGAACATCCAGCAGTTTTGGCAATCTTAATCGCATTCTCCTTAACTGCCTATTTCACTACATATAATTTGTGAGTGGCAAATACTTTTCCCTACCTAGAGGCAAGTTGTCAAGTGGAGTAGTATTGTGTAGTGTATTAGGGAAATTTCTCATGCTTAGCGCTTTCCCAAGCCCATGCCATGCCAAAACTGATTTCTGAGACTTTTCCAAGCACTAGCAAAATTTCCTACTCTTTTTCTTTTTTGCTTCTTTTATACAAGAAGTTGCCAGATTTTGTGCATCTCAATGCTCTTTCCAAGGAAGCGTGTGTTAAGAAAGATGCTATCTTTCTCAGGAAAAATGGAATATTTCTACATAGACTAATGTTTCTTTTGGGAAAATAAGACCATGTCTCATCTGCAATATCTCACAAGGCCTAGCATAAAATTTCTTGGAGTGGGGCGGGAAATAAAACACACACATATTCTTACAACAAGGAGAAATAAGAGATTCCCCCCTTTCTGCACCAAGAGCAGCAGGCAGCAAACTTGGCTGAAGTGTCATTTACATAGTTTCTCCCCATTTAATTCACATTGGAAGTACAGTAATACCCCGGATAATGTTATCACTTGGTTCCACAAGTCATGACGCATACATCGAACAACGCTAAAAAAAAAGCCCTGACTTCAGGGACAAACTGCTTTAAAGGCAGGCAGGGAAAGAACATTTCCTCCCTGCCTTTAAAGCCACCCCCCACCCGCAGCGGTTAAATTTAAACTACAGGAAGAGAGAGGGTGGTGTTTTTTTCTTCCCCTCCCTGTATTTAAAACACAACCCTCTCTCTTCCTGTAGTTTAAATACAGGGAGGATCGCGTCTTTTTTCCTCTCTGTAATTAAACTACAGGAAGAGAGAGAGGGTTGTGTTTTAAATACAGGGAGGGGAAGAAAAAACAACAAGTGTCTCTCTTCCTGTAGTTTAAATACAGGGAGGAAAAAAGAACTGCTTCTGTCTTTCCCTTCCTCCCTTTCCCTCCCTGTATTTAAACTACAGGGAGGGGGAAAGAGAGAGATGTGATTGGTTCTCTAGAGAACCAATCACGTCTCTCTCTTTCCCCCTTCCCTGTAGTTTAAATACAGGGAGGGAAAGAGACAAGGAGGCTTTGCGACTGCAGTAGGGTCGGGGAAAGGCAGGTGCTTTTCCCCGACCCCTACTGCAGTGGCAGAGACCGCTGCGGGTGGGAGTGGATTGGGTAGCTCTACCCAAACCACCCCACACCCGCAGACTATTGCATCGGATAACGCTAAGAATCATTATCCAGAATCGTTATCGGATGCTAGTTTTTTCCAAAAAACTTGCATCGTTATCCGATTTTAGCGTTATCCGATGCAATCGTTATCCGAGGTATTACTGTACCATCTTGCTTATGTGAATTTCTTTTCTGTTCCTACAGCTGAGCAAAGCAACAGACAGGCTGAAGTCATTGTGCGTCCAGTACCCCAGACCTGACCTGCCAATCAGGTTTTTACACCCTTCCGAAAGGGCAATAGCTCTGCCTAGAGGTGCAGCTCAGTTGCCAGGAGGTTGCAAAGGGCCGGAGCGGACACAGAAAAGGCTGTCCTTATAGTGCTAGAAAGATGAGCCTCTCTAGCTGATGGCACAACCAGAGAGCCTCTCTGGTCCGCTCTGGTGGGATGGACAGATGTCCTTGGGACAATGCGGTCTCTTAGGTATACTGGCCCACTACCATGTAGGGCTTTAAAGGTAATTACCAGCACCTTGAATTGCACCCGGACGCACATTGGTGACCAATGCAGCTCCTGAAGCAATGGTGAGGCACGAGCATAACACCCGCACCCCATCACCACCTGGGGAGCCGCATTCTGTACCAGTTGCAGATTCTGAATGGTCACCAAGGGCAGCCCTATGTAGAGTGCATTACAATAGTCAAGTCTGGAGGTGACCAAAACGTGTGTGATTATGAGCAAGGAGTCCCAATTTAGAAGCGGGCATAAGTGGCGTATCATACAAAGTTGTGCAAAAGCCCTCCTGGCCATGACTGCCACCTGCTGTTCGAGCAGTAGTCGCAACTCCAGGAGGACCCCCAGATTACACACCGGGTCTGTTTGGGGCAAAATCCTCCTCCTGAAGGATTCCAGCCAGTTGCCATTTACCATTACATGTCTGCTAAATTAGGTCCCATCCCACATAAATTCAGCTTATTACATCTAGACTTCCTTTCCCAGCAACAACCTGAAGGTCAATTACTTCTCTGCTCCCAAATCAGAAAACACGTGTAACAAAAAACAAGCACCCACTCCTATTCCTTTTCACACGTCTTCTGTGTAGCTAAAGGATTTTTTGGGGGCAGAAATTCAAAATTCTGCAAGACTACTTCGGAGGAAGATAAATACATCCTCAGGCAACATGCAACTTTTCCAAGTGTCCCATTATACTGTTGTTGTTTTTTTGCCTCTAGTCAAAACATTTAGTCTTTCATTCTTTGAAAGCTTTTGATGGAAGAAGCCATTTTCTGTGCCTATGCTGTTCGATGGGATGCAAGAACCTTTCTTCTTTTGCTTTTTCTTGAAGAATTTCCAACAGATGATGAACTGGAGGTTCTGGAGCCGAGAGGTTGGCTTGTTCACCCTCCAAAAGCGCTCACCTTGCCCTGGTTGCAAGTACGATATGCTGCCAAGTCATTGGGATAAACCCAAGAATATGCATTGTAAGCAGACTTCTTCTTCTTCTGGGCTTACCCATATGGTAGAATACCAAAGTTGAGTGGATTGCCACACAGAAGCAGTTGTCAGTATTCGTCCTTGCAGTGGCTTTGTCATAGAAACCCACCTCCCCACCTCTAGCACAAACCATTTCCAAGAAGTCATCAACGGTGCAAAGAACGCCAAGTATACTGTCTGACTGATGAAATATTTGGAACATCAGTGTACCATCTGGTGACTAACTCACATCATTAAGCAAAAAACACTGTATAACGAACAGATAGATTACAACAGCAAATGATTAGTAATTGAATTCCAGGGAAACATTGGCTGGTTGCCATTGCTGCACTAACAGTAATTAACCCCTGTAGAAATTCAGGAAAAAAATCTCCATCCCTTTCCTCCTATTCCAGCTTGTTTGTTTATTACATGTGCATCCTATCCATGGAGCAGTGACATACACAGGATTTTTCCATTTCTCTGAAAGTTATGAGGCAGAAGAAGTAGAGAAGGTACAAAGCAGCTCATGATCTTGAGCTTGATAATGCTGCTTTTTTCAACTATAATGCCCGTTGTCTCTCTACTTTTGTGCTCAGTGCCCATGCTAACTGGAAGAATTTGGCTTTTGTTGTCCCAAAAAGGAGGGACTGTGGTGGTTTAGTGGTTAAGACACTGAACTTGACAACTGGAAGGTTGGCAGGTCAGCTATTCGAGACCTGAGTGCTGCACAATGGAGAGAGCTTCTGTCTCTGTCCCAGCTCCTACCAACCTAGCAGTTTGAAAGCAAGAAATTGCAAGTAGATAAATAGGTACCATTTGGGTGGGAAGGTAACAACATTGCATGTGCATTCCATGCATCTAGTCATGCTTGCCACATGACCATGGAAACATCTGCAGACACAGGCAGCACTGGCTCCTTGGCTATAAACGGAGATGAACACCCTCCCATAGAATCAGATATGACTGGATTTCGAGCAAGGATGACCTAAGTCCCAAAAAGGAATCTTCTCAGTCTGCTTGAGGTCATCAAGTGAGCCTTGCCAACAAATGCAAAGTCCAGGTTCCTCATAAAGTGTTCTCTTTTGGTTGTTTATTGGTTTGTAAAATGATTTATCCCCTGCCTTCAAGGGTGGAAAGGCTGTTCCTAATTTTTGCCACAGTTGCTGTTTCACCACGTAATAGCAGCTGATGGATAGATCCAGTGCAATGTAGATGGCTGTAAGACAGTGTTTCCCAAATGCTGGTGTTTGTTTGGACTTCAATTCCCAGAAGCTTAAGTCAATTCCCCAAAGCACTGATCAGTCAATATACTGGCTTAGGCTTCTGGGAACTGAAGTCCAAACACCAGCATTTGGGAAACACTGCAGAGAACACAAAGTTAAAGGCAGCTTTACACATTGGCTGAGGTACCCAGAAAGAGCCTCCTCGAAGATTGTAGTATTTTTAAACCACAATTGGGCATACCCTGAGCAACAACAACGTTGTGTTGCTGGCTAATCTTTCTCACACTAGGTCAGGCGAAAGAAACTGCAGAATGAACTCACGAAAAGGTGGCTTCATTTTGGCAGTTTCACGTCTGGCCTAGACATGGAAGAAGACACGGTGGGATATGGAGGAGGAGCTCTTCAGCTGAACTTAGTGATCAGGTAGGTTTGTATAGAGAGGTGTCCTCTTTCAAATATTTCAGTCCCAAACCATTTAGGGCTTTGTGTGTCATTGTTAACACTTTCTAAATTAACATCCCCCCCCCCCCAAATGTAACAACCGAAAGGAAATTCAAAAGTGAATTTATGTTATTTAAAGCAAAGCAATCACACTTACATACTGCTGTTATTCAAACAGAATATTCAGTTGCAAAATATTATTTTGACAGTTGTACTTCATTGCTTCTTCTTCTTAGTCCTCATTAACATAGCCATTTTGACTTTGGATGCATCAGTTCTAATCTGTAGCATTGTGCTACTTCCAAATTAGTCTCCCAGTTTCCTCAACCAGTAGGTCCTTTCCCTTCCTGCAATTTCCTCCCATTAATTTTACTTTGAATGGTCAGAAGCAACCATCTGTATTTTTGCTTCTCAGTTACATACCAAACTACAGTCAAACCTCACATAAAGAGCGCCTCGCTTAAAGAGTAATTCACTTAAAGAGCAGAATTTTCTCTGAATATTCAATTTGCTTAACAAATAAAACCAACCAAAATCACTTAGCAAACAAATCGGGGTACGCACCCCCCCCCCCGAAGTCACAACTAGTCACTTACAATGGTGTTTCGCCTAAAGAGCAAACTCGCTTAAAGAGTAATCCTGTGGAACGCTTTATGTTCTTTAAGCGAGGTACAACTGTATTTCATATTTCTGCATGCTATGTATTTTACAATTTCTTGGACATCTTCACTGCCTTTAGTACTTCTTTGTTGGTCACCCACTCAATACAAAAACACCTTAGTATCCTGTGATGAATCGACCGTGCGGGAAGGTCAGGATGCCTCCGTCTCTCCCTCCTCCCCAGACTCATTCCACCTGGCTGGGGGGGGATAAAGGGCCATCAGCAGGAGCCCAGTCAAAGAAGCAGCCCCGGTCGTGTGGGCGTTTGCTCCGCCGCCCCAGCTGTGCAGCCACCGGTCTTCCCTCGGCCTGCCCTGGCCTCGAGGGAATAAAGCACAGCTGTGCTGGGCAGGTGCAGACATAAGAACTTCGCTCCCGCCCCGGAGCGCGGCATAAATTCCATTGGGAATAGACTGCAACTTGGGAATAAGAAGGTGTTATATTATAGTATCTCTGATGTATTTTTTAGGATGTCATGATGTTTTGTAATTTGTAATTGTTACTGGAGATTTTTGGGATGTATTTGGATATGTTTTGTGATGTATTCTTGCTATGTGATATTTGTAATTTGCTATGTGATATATGTAATTGTTTTTTATGCTATGGAATTGGCTATGGAATTGTAACTGTTTCCTCTGTGAGTCGCACAGAGTCGCTGTGCGAATGGGGCGGCATATAAGTTGAAATATACAATACAATACACATTTCTGATCTGTCTCTCTCCTCCAGTAGTCTGTGTTAATGTCAATGATTCCAAACCACCTAGTATAAGAAAACATACACAGCAATGTATAATGCATATTTGCAAAACCAATGTTATTTTTTATTGCATTATCCAGGACAGGATTTCCAAAACTATGTTCTGTGGAATATCGGTGGAACTCAATTCCCAGAAGCCTCAGTCAGTACATTGGCTGATCAGTGCTTCAGAGAACTGACTTAGACTTTTGGGAATTGAAGTCCAAAACCCAAATTTTGGGAAACACTGATAAGACATCCCTATTCTGACTTTTGTTGTATGGGTATGATCTCAATGTTTGTTCAGCCAAACTCCAAATTATTTACTCAAGTACAATTATTATCAAAGACATATGGAAACACATTTAAGTGTATAAAGTCTAACTCTGTTGACAATTATTATTTTTCTGAAAGGCCAGATAAGCTCTCACACTTAAAAACTTTCAATAAGCTACATAGAATTGAGCTTGCCAGTTTTCAAAATCAAACTATTAATCTAAACTTTTATCATTCCCAGCAGTGCTCCTATGAAGACTTTATCACCTGAAACCGAATTTTATTGATTGGAAATTCCTAGAAGCATTGTTATAAATTTTTCATATTTGAGGGAAATCATGTCAATGCAGTTACACTTTCCACAAGACCAAAGTTTGAGGTAGTGCTAAATAACAGAACTTTATTTCCTACGAAAGCATGTAATAACTATACATTACGCCAGGGGTTAACATCAGTGGTGGGCTTCAGCAGGTTTGCACCAGGTCACCAGAACCGGTAGCAGAAATTCTTGCTGGCCCCACCCATCCAACTTTTGAAATACAGTAGTCCTAATTTGGGTGCAACACAGGGCTTTCACCCTGGCCACACCCACCATACCACACCCACAGTATGGTCGTAAAAAAATTTCGAGCTCACCACTGATGCTGTCTATTGAAATGTCCTGGCAAAATGGCTCCCCATAGCTTAGCCTATGGTAGAGGATTTTGTTTCTCGCCTTTAGTTGTGACAAGATAATGCATTACTCTTCCATTCACAAGTGACTCAAGATTTTTCCAGATAAGGTAAGATGAAGCTGCTTGGTTTATGTTTGCCAGATTCTTTTCTTCAGTGCAATCTATGTTATTTTTCACTTAAGCAGTCTTTCTGTTCACACTGAATCAATGTTTCTCTCTCATGAAAAGAGTACACACAGGTCTTTGGATCACTCCAATTTGTCTGCCTTTCAATCAATGGCACTCCCTGTCCCCTTTCTCATCTTATCATGTGGCTGTCATTCAATGGGTTATGCCAACTTTTCTTTTTCTTTGCTAAATAAAGTGACATAGTGAAATAACAGTGTATCTGCCTAGCATGGTAAACATAATACAGTACAGTCAAACCTCACATAAAGAGTGCCTCGTTTAGAGACTAACTCGCTTAAAGAGCAGAATTTTCTCTGAATAGTCGCCTCACTTAACAACTAAAACCAACCAAAAACTCGCTTAACAACTAAATCGGGGTTCACAATTTCCCCCCTCTCTCACACACACACACCAGAAGTCACAATTGGTCACTTACAATGGTGTTTTGCTTAAAGAGCAAACTCGCTTAAAGAGCAATCCCGTGGAACACATTATGCTCTTTAAGCAAGGTACCACCAATGTGTCTTGTTTATCTAGAATAGCACAGCATCAATAGGAAAACAAACATCTAAAATACTAGAGTAAGAAATAAAAGGAGGGTAATTATTTTCAGTGCCAGGATCCACCAAATATATCGCAGGGATTTCACTTTACATAACAGAGCCCATATTTCTATTTTGGTAAACTAATGGGAAAATTAGGAATATTAATTTTAGTGTTATCTCATGCCAAAAGACTGTAGCCCTAGTGGTATACCAAGAAGGAGCTGGGCAGCTATAAAAGGGAACAAGATGGGTCACCCTCGGTCAAACAATGCATGGATGCTGTAATAGGATTCAAATTAAAGAGCCCCCCAAGTGATCTGAATATCAAGCTATTTGGCCTTCTGGACATGCTCAGAAAATAGACCAGGCACATGTTGGCATGGAAAAGGAATTCAGATAGTACCAGTGATGGGATGTAACAGAAGCGTAGCGTGCCTTGGTGGGGCCCCGTATAAAAATTTGTTTGGGGGCCCTTAGGAAGGGTAAAGATTTGTTTTGCTTACGCACGTTGGGGGCCCCCGTGGCCCGGGGGCCCTGTATAATTGATACGGCGGTAGCTACGCCCCTGGGATGTAACAGGTTCTCACCAGTTCACCAGAACCGGTAGTAACTTTTCCCAGTGTTCTGGAGAACCAGTAGTAGCTTTTGGGGGGATCCACCTTCAGGCTTACCTTTTCACTGTGCATGCATGCCAAGCACGTGGTGTGCATGCATGCCTATGGTGCTTGGCGCATATACATGGCCTCCTTGATGTCCTCCCAAGTGGGGAGGAGGAAGAGAAGCTGCTAGCCTGAAGCTCCCTATAGCCTGCTCCCCAGGGTAAGTGACTCACCTTTGGATGTGGTGTGTCTGTGTGTATTTTAATGTGTATTTAATATCTTTACCTATATTGACATACTACAACAGTTCCTAAAAAGGCCTGGCTTGGGGTTTTTAAGCAAAGTTTTGGAGTTACCTCATCAATAAGCAACATCTGTGCTGTTCCAATTGCTGTTCCAATTGGAGAACCCTTAAGGAGGTACATTAAGGCATATTATCCTAGAGAGCCGGTACGATGACCATATCCATCTTGCAACATGGTGCTACCCAGGCACTTATACTAACAGGTAGGTGACGGGTTTGTGTTTGGGGTGGGTGGGTGTATTTTAATGTAATTTTTATTGTATTTATTTAATTATTTAATTTATTTATGGGTTTGTGTTGTGGATGGGTGAGTGGATTGAGGGGTGTGTGTGTGTGTGTGTGCATATTTTTATTATATATATTATATATATATATTTTTTTTCATTTGCCCCGCCCATGACATCATGACATCATGATGTTAGCTCCGCCCACACTGTGATGATGTCACGGTGGGGTAGTAAAATTTTTGACATCCCACCACTGGATAGTACCACATTAGATCATCTAAAATTTGATTGTTTGTGCTAATTCGTGGTTATGGATCCAAGAACTCTAATAGGTTTCTGTTTTTTGTGGCCTAGTGAAGACAGAATGCAACTGGTGCCTTAAAAAGTCTATTTGACAGATTTGAACAGAGTTGCAGCAAGATGCTACATAGCAAAAAGAAACATACAAATACCCTCACTTGCTTTGACCCTCTGAATCAAGCTGGGCAAGGAGGAGATTGCTGTATGGCCAAGAAGTTAACCCAGACACAATTACTCCAAAGTAACTTCCTACACTTCTTCTATGTCTAGTCCAGATGTGAACCTGCCAAAAGGAAGGCACCATTTGGTGAGTTCATGCTGCAATTCTTCTTGCCTAACCTAGTGTGAGAAAGATTAGCCAGCAACACAAGGTTGCTGTTACCAGGGTAAGCTTGATTGTGGTTCAAAAATAACATAATCTTTGAGGAGGCTTTCTGTGTACCTCACTCCCTACATTGAAGTTGTCATAAAGGAATGGAATCCAATAGCCACCTTCCCAAATTCTAGGGAAACAAAATGTTCCATCCTGGGTACCACAAACTCTTTGTATGATCAACCTAGTATGTTATTATCTTGGAACAATTGGATTGTAAATCCAGAATACTACATGATAGTTCTTTTTGTGCTTTTGCCTCCCACTATGTCAGTAATGTAACACTCATGAAATAGTGTGTAGAAAAATTTTATACAGATTTCTAACTCACTGTATTACCTTATTAGTGAATCCCTATCCCTTCCACCGTATATCAATCTCTCTCTATGTTTCCATCTCCTTCTCTCTCTTTTTAAAGGTATAAATTGACATTATAGGCTGTAGGGGCAGAAGCAGCAAAGAATTCCTGAGGGAACTGGAAAAGACTGGCTGATTTGGGAGTAGTATCATGGAAAAGGAGCAATTAAATTTGAAAGGGAAAGTACCAGAAAAATAACAGCATTTTCAAGAACAGAGAATCAGGAAAACAAACAGTTAATTTCCCTGAAGGGAAGTAATTTTGAACTGGAGCTGGAGGAAGCACACACTATAAAGAAATAAGTAGCAGGTATTACATCCCACTCTTTCTGATTATAGAGGAACCAATTGAGTCCCTAACATGGGGATGAAGGAGGGTTTTAATCCTTGACCACCTATTGCCATCTAAAATGCCATATTGTGCCAGAAGAACACATGCTCCTGTCTTCATCTAACATGTTTTTAAGGTGCAATCAAATTATGAGGAATAATAACAGTCTTTCGACATTTTAGAGATCAACAAAATAAGGAGACAAAGACTATATTTTCATTCATCTGTGCATATTCATATTGCTATATAGGGAAAGAGATCTCCTTGTTCTACCTGTCTAGGAAAAAAGAGCAGTGATAACAGGTACTAGCAGAGCTTGGAATATTACTGTTTGAAAGCTGTGCATAGCATTATTTTTTATTTCTGAATTTCCCAGGGTACCATTATTCCCCTCATGTAAAGTCAGAGAGTCTGACATCTGAACATCTTCCGAACAGCTCTGCAGATCTTTATAGACCTCTAGGGGAAATTCAGAAGAATTAGTCACAGCAGTTATCCCAATAAAGGTTAAATCTAGAATGAAACCAGCCAACCATTCCTAATCATACAAAAATTCATCTGGGTATTAAGGTAAAAGTGTTTTCATTGTTGCAATAATTCCAGGGCACATTCGCTTGTCTTTTTCTACAAGCTTTGTTTACCTACATCACTTCTATGTTCCATTAACACAAAATACTCCAAAGTTGTAAAACGATCCAAATACATTACAGCTGTAACATACTATAGGCGCAAATGCTTTAAAATACATGAGAACTAAATTTAAGTTGCAGGCAAATGATTAAGTCAGAATTCAATCCAAAGTACAGGAGCATTGAAAGTATAATAAAATATCAAAAAGAATGTGTAAATTATTTTTTAAAAAATGCAAAAGCTTTCTGCCTGCAGAATGTGCATCTATAAAATATCTCATTTTAAAAGTAAAGTGTTATAAGTTTGAACATTATTTAGCTTTAAGCATAATAAAATAAATACAGAGAAAATTATTCTATGTGCTAAATCACCCGTGCCAGCATGAATCTATGGAGGAAAATTTGTGTCTTCCTCATCTGTTGTTGCTTCTACTGTACATATCCAGTGTTATTTATTTCTGGTAGACCTATAGCAGGCTGCCAGTATGATTGTTTTGATCAACATTTTGCAAAAACAGAAAAGGCTAAGACTATGTATTAATAAGCTTTTGATACACCAAGATCTTTTAATGTCAAGGCTCTAGAATGCTAGAATATTGTGGCTATAGACCTGCAAGCTACATTTCCAAATTTAGACATTGCAGCATAAACACAATCAAGTGTCAAAATATGTTGGTACACTTACCTGGACTTGCCTAATCGTTTTGCAAAAGCTATGGTAAACTATAATTGAAATCTTAATTTTAAAGCACCTTCATTTTCAGGAATATTTATCCCCCTTAATCACTTCAGCACTATATATACATATTTTGATCTTTGCCTGCCAAACAGTAAATTTGTTAGTATATTTTTTTTATTTGCAAAAAGGATTTTTTAACTAATTGAGTAACTAATCTAAAAGATTTTTAAAAATTGAGAGCACGAGAGGAGTTGTGTGCATTTTTTTTAATCAATCAACCAATCTTTCTGTACTCACTCTATATGTTCATATACACAGGGAAAAGGAACTAATTTTGTGCAAACTGTGGAAATCTTAACATACACCTCCAATGTGATTGCTGTCTAATTCTTACACACAGGACAATGAGCAAATTCCTAGAAATTAATGTCAACATGCTGTCTTGATGTACAGTAATACCTCAAATAACAATTGGATAATGCTGAAATTGGATAATGTTGCAAAATTTTGATATTTTTTTTGCATCAGATAACAATCGGTTAGTGTTATCTGATGCAATCGTTCATAGCAGCAGGGTGGCTGGGGAGCTTAACAGGGGCTCCCCATTTGGCTTCCCAGCAACCCCACAGCTGAGGGGGCAGGGGTGGGGTGGCTGGAAAGCTGATGGGGGGCTCTCATGTCAGCTTCCCAGCCACCCCACAGCTGCGGATCGGGTCCCCCGACATCCCCTGAGCTGGCAGAGGTGCCGGAGAGCCCAAAATGGGCAAAAAAATGGAAGGTTTCCCCCCCCCCCACCTATTTCAGGCTCCCTGGCACCCCTGCCATGCTGTTCCCGACCTCCCTAGATGCTGTGATTGCAGTGTGGGATTGGCGCTTGGGTTGGGGGGGGTTGAACGGGTATGCCCCCGGTTCAACCCAAGCAGCTGATCCCATGCTGCAATCTGCCTGCCTCTTTGGAAAGGGCAGTGGGGATTCCACTTGTGGAAAGGGAACAAGGCTTTTGGGTCAGAGGGTGTTTTTTAAACATTGTGCAATCAATGCATCACACAACGTTAAAAACTGGATAACGACGAGACTTGTGGAACCAAGTCTCATCATTATCCAAGGTACTAGTTTATCTAGATATCCCAATGTCAAATCCAGGGCAACCATGTAACAGGCTAAACAGTAACTGCATCTCAGTCCAGAGTCCGAGTCCAAATCAAGCCAGAGATGCAGGATTAGTCCAAACAACAAAAGCATAGTCCAAGCCAGTAGTCAGGTGACCAAAAGAAGAGACAAGGCATGGTGCCTTCAAGGGCTGGAGCAAGACAAAGACAGAGTTCAAGAATCAAAGCAAGATTTGTTGTTGTTGTTAATTAGTTCACATTTATATTGCCGCCCACTGCCGTAGCAACTCAGGGCAGCTTACAAACAGTACATTACATTACAATACAATATGTTGATGGGGACATAGAGGGAGGGGTGCCAAAGTCCTCAACCTGCCCTGGCTGCTTCCACTTATTCTAGCAGCTTAGAAAAAACTTTGTACTTTTGCCTTCATTTTCTTGTCTGTTGTTGTTGTTTATTTGTTTGTTTGTTTATTTCAGATTTATACCCCGCCCTGCTAGGCGAACCCGCCTAGAGGCTACAGATTATATAAAAATATAACAGCATAACAGTCACAAATTCCACATTATCATAATCACAAACATCACAGTATCAGAAATATATATATTTGTCCCCCACACTCAGCCATGATTAGTTGAGGCAGAATTTGGACAGGAAGAGCTGGAGAAACACCTGCTGCAGGGCCTTTGGTCTATTGCTGTATCAGAGCAGTGCCTAATGCTTGGAAAAACTGTTCAGGGCAGGAAGCAGGTACTGTATGTAGGAAATGGGATGTTGTCCAGCAGCGTCACTGCGTTCGTCAGCTGGGTTGACATAGCTACTGCACTAGAAGGTGTACCTTTTATCTTGATGTGTCAAGGTTCATTCAATATCACAGTATTATTATTATTATTATTATTATTATTATTATTATTATTATTATTATTATTATTATTATTATTATTATTATTATTATTATTATTATTATTATATTTCAATTTCTATACCGCCCTACTTGGCATAGCCAACTCAGGGCGGTTTACAATACATATAAAATTACAGTAAAATTACAGTTACAAGTTCCTAGACAACATATCAATAAATCATAATAGTCGATATCAGCATTACAGAATACCAAAGCATAGATATTATTACAGTACAAAGAATTCAATAAACAGTAACAAAAAAATCGATAAACATCACTCAAAGTTACACAAAGAAACAGAATTAAACAAAATTAAACAAAGCACCACGACAGGTAACAAGCCTCTCCGTCCACCACACAGCGTCTCTTAAAGCCCCCCAGCAGGGCGCGGTCCTGGGGGCAGGTGGCACGAGTCCAAGGCTGAACGCCACCGCAGCCACTCATCTCGGCTGTAAATGTCACTGTGCGGCGGCCACCCGCACAGCCGGGTAGCGTCTTTTGGCTGAGTCTCCTGCCATCGGTCCCCTACAAACCCATCCTCCGGACAGATGCCACGAGTCCGCAGGAGAGGGTGGAGATGGCCATGGTTACCTGCCGCCCGGGTCCCACAGCTGTTGCTCCTCGAGGCCGGCTGGCCGAGGGAGAGACCGGCAAAAGGCGGCGGTGGTGGAGGTCTTTATCGCCGCTCGGGTCCCGCAGCTGTTGCTCCTCGAGGCCGGCTGGCCGAGGGAGAGACTGGTGAAAGGCGGCGGCGGCGGAGGTCTTTATCGCCACCCGGGTCCCGCAGCTGTTGCTCCTCGAGGCCGGCTGGTCTAGAGCAGGGGTTCCCAAACTCTTCCCGCCAGGGGCTGGACCATGCCCCCTCAGTCACATGGTTGTCCCCAGCAGCAGCAACATCACATTTCTGGATGTTTTTCCCACCTCCCCTGCTTCCCTTGGAGGAGTGAGTGAGTGAGGAACATTTTCAAGCCATTTGTGATTTTTTTTGCCACATTTTTGTGGCATTTTGATGTGAAAACATGGTGATTTTGTCACTTCCAGTGACATCAGGGCACTTCCGGTATCAGCAGCAATTCGGCGCAGAGGCCACTCTAGCCTGTGGGCCATAGGTTGGGAATCCCTGGTCTAGAACAATGTTTCCCAACCTTTGGTTTTTAAACTTCAATTCCCAGAAGCCTAAGTCAATTCCCCAAAAGACCTGATCAGCCAGTGTACTGACTTAGACTTCTGGGAATTGATGTGCCCCTATAGGGCCTGTGCCCCACATTGGGAACAACTGCTCTAGAGGAAACCCAAAATAATTTGCCTCCCTAGCCCGCCCGCCCCCCCAAAACAAAACCACATGACAACAACCTGGAATAAAAATGGCCACTTTATTAGTGAAAACAATAAACAAAACAACAAGTTAACCTAATGCAGGGGCCAACCAAGCACGGGGGTCATCTCTGGGGGGAGAATTTTTGTTCCATCTCTAAATACCCCTCCCACTTAGCAAACACCAAAAAATTTCCCCCAAAAACTCCCCCCTTCCAAGACCCAAAACTCCACTCCCTCATGCTTGCCGCCCAAACCCGTACAATTCTATCGCCCCTTTTGACCTTACTCATCGACGTGAGGTAGGCAAAAACAGTTCCCAGCAAAGCCAATCAGCTGGAACCCAAAATTCCTACCCGGCCCAAAATATTGCGACCACTACAGCCACTTCGATTTTTAGGGTGGGTGGGCGGGCGACAAAATCCAAACCCACAAAGATTATTCCAGAAATCTCCAATTGCTTCTCCACATGACACGCCCCCTCCAAACTTTCCTCCAATCCTTTCCTTTCATGTCACTCTCTTGCCACTCCTCCTAACCCAAGGGGTGGGGCAGGACGGCAAAGACCCCTCTCCCACAGCAGACGCTGTGTAGAAGGTACCCTTGTTAAAATAAAGTATAAAAAAATGCCTTTTCAATACCGTGATGAACACAGAGTTTATCTATATATTTGATCATTGCATTATCTCATTTTTAAACTGATGAATAGAGAAACACTCTATATCTGTGCTGAGCTACCCAGTGGACAGGGTCTCCACACAGTGGTGCTACACAGGAGAGTCCTGGCAAAAGTCTACCCAAGGAGAGTCCAATAGTCAAGTCTAAAGAGCAAGCCGAAGTAAGGATACCGGTAAGGATCAGAGTGAGCATTGAATTCAAAGGATGTCCAGGGGTGTCATCAAGGTAAGGAGAAGTCAGGGTCACAGCAATCAGTCACAAGGTACACAGAGGATCTGGCAGGGAGTCAGTCATTGCACTGAGAAATTGTATCGACGCTTGTCTTGTGAACATGCTTGTTTAAGAAGCCTCCCAGCTAATGAGTGTCAGCTGGGAGCCTCCTCTGATACTGAGCTCTGGCTTTGTTGCGTCTCAGTGCACAACAATTTGGCACCAGTCTCTGGCTGAGGACTGTCAGAGTCAGACCCCAAGCCATCTGCCTGGGGAGTCAGAGTTGGGCCAGAAGCAGGCTGAGGTTCCTGGTTCGAGTCATCTTCTGGCTCAGCTACAGGCTGGAGCTCAGGGCCAGTTGCAGGCTGGGATGGCAGAACTGGGCAGGGCATAGGAAGTATCTCCTAAACTAGGTTGTCTTCAGAGTCTGATGAGGACTATATCACAACAATACCTAATGAGATTGCAAAGGTATAATCACAAAAGGGTCTTTTGTGTTATCCTCCCTAAGGCCAAAGGTAAAAATAGCTCCCTACCTTGCTATGTCTAACAGTGTTGCATCCTGGTCTTACTATTAGGCAGAGTGAGGTGGCAACTTCAAATGGCAGTGCTGCTAGGAGCAGCCCCATGTTATGAGTTTCAATTAACAGAAGCCAATTAGACTGAATAGCTGGCAGCAGAATCCAATATTCTGCTCTCACAGTTTAGTCCTAAATGTGTATTGGTACAGTATTAACATTCCTATGTGTGTGACCATACCCATTACTTGTAACACCCATGTAAGATCAAAGGCTGTGTTCTCCGCAGCTATTTATTGTGAATATGTGTTGAAAAGAATGCCAGCTTCCTTCCTTGTCTCTAAAGTGGCTATTTTAATTAACAACTGGTTTCACTTATCATTATAAACTGTTTAGGGTTAAATCTTTCTTAATAAAAACACAACATGCAATTTCCTTTGTCTACATGAAATTAAATGTGCTGGATCAGTTTAAAGTCAGAGCTGATACTGTCTGGAAATTGGACCAGAAATTGGAAGCCAAGGCATGCACTGTTAATAGCTATTCTTAATGATTATCACTGATAATTAAGGTTGCTAGGTCAGCAACTTCCTGTATTCTTGAGTCCAGATTTAGAGACTTTGTGATGTCACAGATCCTTGCTTAACAATTGCAAAATAATATATTTGGATGAGAATCTGAGAGAGTGAAACGATGTAGATTTCCTGTACCACATCCTAAGCAAGCGTTACTTACACAGCATTTTGAGGCAGTGAGTTTCTGTATCAGCTGAGCAGGGAGGAGATGGTCATCTGGACACTAAAGTCAATTCATACTTTCTTCTCACACTACCCCTCATCTGAAATTTGTCTCCTTACCTGGAGACTAAGGGAAGCATAGTAATTCCTTATGACTTCAGCCAATGGGCAAACACATTGTAGGCTCTTCGTCAGAACTCTTTGAATACACTTATCTATACTGTATTGCATGTGAATAACAGTACAAGTATATAGATCTGCGATTGTGTGCAGACAAAAGACAACCAGGTGGATCCTAGACCCGTGATGGTGAACCTTGGCACTCCAGATGTTCTTGGACTTCAATTCCCAGAAGCCCAACCCCCTGTGAATCTACACGAATGGGTTTTCTGCGATTGATCCGCCCCACGCTGCACCGCCCTCTTCGCTCCTGGAAGCAGAAGTACGGGTGCCTTTTACTTGGAGTGCCAAGGTTTGCCATCATGGTCCTAGATCAAATAAATTCTGAAATATTTCTAGAGGTGAAAATGATGAAGTTGTCATACTTTGGGCACATCTTGAGGAGAGAAGATTCCTTAGAAAGCAACAGAAAATGAGGAAGACCAAATATGAGTTGTTGCTTTTCTCCCTAAAGTAAGCCACAGTTTTGAATTTTTAAGATCTGAGCAGGGGTGTTAAGAACAGAACATTTTTGGGACCTTTCATTCATAGGGTCACCATAGGTTGTAGGCTACTTGGTGGTGCCTAATAACAAGAGCAATGGAAAATTGAAACTAACAACATCTGGAAGACGTTGTTCACTCCTTATTCACTTGATAGACTAACAAAATGCTAGAATGATGTCTAATGTAGTCAAAATTTTTAGTAACAGTAGAAATAAGGATAGGTAAAGGTAAAAGTCACCCTTCTCGAAAGCCAGTCTTATCCGACTCAAGGGTTCAGTGCTCATCTCAGTTTCAAAGCCAAAGAGCCAGTGCTGTCTGCTCTTGTAGACATTTTCATGGTCATGTGGCAGGCATGACTAGGCACCACAACACATGGAACACTGTTTACCTTCCCACCGAAGTGGTCCCTATTTATCTACTTGCAATTTCTTGCTTTCAAACTCCTAGGTTGGCAGGAGCTGGGACAAAGACAGGAGCTCATTCCATTCTGCAGTACAGTATTCGGATATCAAACTGCTGACCTGCTGCCTTCCAGTCAGTGTCTAAACCACTTTTCATTTCAGGTAAAATACTGTTGCTGATCTACAGAAAAAAAGTTCTATTTTGTAAAAAAATTACTAGTTCTGCCTAATCCTTAATAAAGACATAAATAATTCAGATCTCTAAAATTAAATGCTTGAAAATGAAACAAAGTGTTACTAAAAGTGAAAAAAAGTTGCCAGTGATTTTAAGGAAGTAAGTGGGGAAGAAGTAAGAATAATTAAAACATCTGTACCATTGAAAGTAAGTCTCTAAACAAAGGAAAAATAAAAGTGGGAAGGGATTTGTTGCTACATATCTCTAGGCCTGAAAACAGCTGCAGGCTTCAACCTGAGGTCAACAGTGAAAAATCTCACTGGATTAATCCTTTGTGTTTGTATTAGGTAGAAGTCGAATTCTCTGTTCTACCTTAGTATGAGCATGAATTTCTCTTTCCTCTTTCACTTCTTAGGTTCTCTTTCAAAACATACCAAGAAAAAATCTACACCATATTTCTATAAGATCTAAATAAAAGGTTACAGGTAGTCTATCTGCACTAACTCCATTACATCCTTGTTTGTTATTTTGTTTTATTTTTGACAGATATCCAAGCATCCTGTGGTCCTGGATCTCATACAGCTCTGATGTCATGCAGTCACACTCCATAACAAAAGGAATGTCCATTGCTTATGGAGTCCACTAGGTTCCCTTGGCTGCAAAGAATCCCCCTGGAAAACTTAGCACTGATAGTATTGACCTCCAGTGGAGACACATTTCTGGTATGTAATGGCTTTTGTGTTGTTTGTGCATTAAAAAGCAATCCCAGCTCACACTGATGCTGCCAATGAGGCTGCTGTATAACAGCAGAAGGAGAGGAGGGACATTTTGGATGGAACACAGCTAGTTTTCTCTGCAGTTTGTTACAAAATTCACCTGTGTGTGCCAACTGATAGCATGATTACCAACCTTGATGTCCTGGTAGGGCTCAGTGAGTCAATGTGGCATAGTGGATACATTAACAAGACACAACACCTGGCTTCAAATCCACATTCAGCCATGGAAACCCACTGGGGATGGCAATGGTAAAACCAGTTCTTAAGTATCTACTATGCTTTTAAACTCTCTTCTTCTTCTTCTTCTTCTTCTTCTTCTTCTTCTTCTTCTTCTTCTTCTTCTTCTTCTTCTTCTTCTTCTTCACGTACTGTATCTGATTCTGAATATTGGCTATCATCATGGTGATCAGCCATGAAGATTGTCCTGGGAACAATATAATGCAGTGCTCTTCCATTTGCCTTTCACATTGCAGCATGACTCCCATAGCGCTGATCCACTTCCACAAGTCATTTCTGGGTCCTGAGCCATTTTGTCACACGAAGTCTTCAGCCCCCAGGATACTGACTTCCATCAAGATGAATTCAAGTGGGAATTAATCCACTTTGGACCATCACCCTTCCCAGTGGACTTTGCTACCCAAGGCCATTAGTCCTCAGGTTTGTCAGGTTAATTAACTGCCTCCTGACACTCAGTGTCGAGTCACTGGCATTATGGTCTACTCTGTTACCATAGCAGTATAACCTGGCCAGACTGGGAAAACTCTATTAGGATCACTAAATATTAGATGCCTGGGAAGGTGGGTGTCCCCATAGGTAGCAAGGAGGAACATCACTGGCCTTCCTTGGTGCCATTTTCAGCCGCAGCCACCCCCCGAGCATCAGGCTGCCCCAGTGCTCCTCCCATTTTTCCTGCTCCAAAGCTAGTGCATGCCAGCAAGAAAAGCAAACACCTGGGTCAGGTCTAAATGTGCTTGCCCTTACTCTATGGTAGCTGTTCTGAGTGACTGCTCTCTGTCTCTCCCAGATGACCAAAAGCCCAAGGCCTCTGGATAGAGCACCCCAGGATACCACAATAAGTGCTTTGGCAGCCACTTTTGGCTTGCAAAGAAAACTTTAAACAAAAACCCAGAACAGGACAGTGGAACAAGGCTTGATAAGGCACACACACACGCACACACACACACACACACACACACACACACATAAAAGAAAAAGGACCCACACCCAAACAAGAACTCAGGCATAGAAAATAAACTGACTGATCTTAGCCAGCCAAAGGAAATAAAAGATGTAGCCAGAGCAAGATGTATTTTCTTTTTGGGAACAAGGGGACAAATATATAAAAGTTTAACGATACTGAGGGCCTTTAACTGAGAAGGTTTATAAGTCCCACTGGTGGCAGGTGCACATAGTAGTTATATTGTACTATACATAATTTTGTTATGATTTTTGTATGGTTTCTTTGTAGTCATGAGTTTTTTGTGCGTGTATGTTTTTGTATATTTTTAAAGAAAAAAAATGAAAGCAAGAAAATGAAAGATGTAACAAGCCTTGAGTTTACACAAAGTTCTGCCCTTCCTGAAAGGAGTAAAGGAGCAGAACCTGGCACAACCTGGAGACTGCTAAACAATCTTTCTTCTACTTCTAAGCAACTAAATTTTCTAACACTCCATGGGAACACCCTTCAGAAGGAAGCTACCTTCTTCTAGGGTCAGATGACTTCTTAACCTGCCCAACCTTCTGCGTAGGGAAAACTAAACCCTAACCACCCCCGTGCTGTCCTAGGGGAAGAGTTATACTCCTGATCCAATTTCGTGGTGCCCCACAGGACAAAGGATTAAGTTCACGAACCACACTTCTGCCCAACTATAGCCTGCCCTTCACTGAGCTCAGCCCTGCACTAGTCTGTCCTCAGCTGTGATGATTACCAGCAGGTTGAAAGAGGGAACCAAGGGAGATGAGGTAGCATGTCAACGCTCCTAGCTGGCTGTAATGTTACAGCTTCAAGGCTGTCTGGCCACACTCTTTTAGAGCCTTTGATTAAAAGATTTAACTCTTCCAGGGCAAGTTCTTCACAATATTACTTGATGGGATACAATAACAATTGTGCAATAACAATGGCGGTAGAGACCATGCCGGATGGACTGGCTGTGAAGGTGCACCTTGTCAATAGCCTCAAGGCTGTGGCAGTCCATTGCAGTCCCAGTGTTAAATCCTGCATGTCTCATCTCAAGTGTGCCACAGGAGATGGCTCTGTGATCATAGTGTGTTTGTCACTTCATGGCAAGCTGGGGTCCACCTTAAACAAATTCACGCCAGTGACATTTTTCCTGCTTCAGGAAAAAAAATGCATTCTCAGATATGAGTTGCAGTCAACGACAACAATAATAACAACAGAGCTCCTATGCCTTTAACAGCTGTGTAATAGGTAATATGTGCAACTTTGCTAAACATGTAAGTAGGGCAGCCATGTGAAATGAGGGACATTGTACCTCTAATAGATGAGTGGAAGAAGACACTTTAGCCAGGGTGGCTTACACAGAAAGCTGCACCTGTTGAAATGTCTGCTTCCTCAGAACTATTAAAGCAGGGGTGCCCAAACTACGGCCCAAGGGCCGGATGCACCCCTGATGGCAATTCATCCAGCCCACAAAGCCCTCATTGATCCTGGAAGTGGAAGTAAAACGCTCCTTGAACCACCTGACTGGCCTGAAAGATTTGGGCTCCCCTGTATTAAAGGGACAGAACCCCTGTCCTCTAAAATTGCCTGGCACTCTAAGGGCAGACAAGGGAAATAAACACTGGATTTGTTAAAATCTTTGTCTTATATCAGGGTTTGAAGGCATGAGAAGCATACTCTTTTTTAAAAAAAGGAACAGCAGCCTCTGTTGATAAAATAGTTCTTAGGATGGCTTCCTCCTAGTTTAACTCCCCATGTTCCCACGTGCTTCTACAGATCAAAGACTGAAAGCATGCATGGGAAAGCACAGATGCCCTTTTCCTGTCCATGCAATTTAAATAAAGATTAATTCCTCCCACCCTTATGCCAAATATTAATTAAGTGATAATGTCTGATGACATTCAAGCTGGGTCCCTGGTGCCTTATTATTATTATTTTCATTTGCCTTTGAAGGGTGGAATGCAGGGCTGCCTTGTTATGGGAAAATCAAACACACACACAAACATTTTTTTTACCAAACCAGGGGACTTGGCTTTGGTGATGCAAACTGTAAGACATTTCTTCTATTATCTCACCTGACAGAAGGATTGCATCTGAGAAAGCCTTGAGAACGATGAGCATAGAGCACAATCATGCTTTTTTAGAAGCATTGGCCATTGTCTGCTCAGAGCCCCTTCATAATTACTGATGAAACTGGCCACCTGGAATCAATTCACAGAGGCAGCCAAATGTGGCATTTTCCAATTTCTCAATTCCCTGGCATGCATCTGCCACCATTATTCTAACATTATCTCCAATCTGACATCAGTGCCGTGTTTTGTAATGTCTTGTGTAGTATCATTTCTCTTGGGGGTGATCATTGTCCATCACAAAGCATGCTTTTATAATACAGTGAATAATGAATGTGTGTGGTTATTAAAAGTGAGGCTTAGAATATGTGATTAAATATACCCCACATGCAAATATTGACCTGAAACAAAGCAAAGAATGATGAAATGCTGATGTGGTTCTTCTCAAGGGTTTGCATGGGTAAATGAAGGGCAATGTGAGGAATCATAAAATGTGATAGAAATTTCTTTTATGTTCAGTACAGGATGCAAATATTCCTTGAGGACTATGGATACATAGCCTTGGAAGAAAATTGGGGGTATAGGGATGTCGTTGGTCTGCCATCTCTCAAGGGATGGGCTGAAGTTGCAAGAAATTATTTATACCTCTCCAAATAGAGATTTTAGGGTCAGAAATGCTGGAAGAAGAAAAATATTATTTTTATTATGTGTCAACAGTAATGCATGTACACCCATATTATCTCCACTCTCAAATTATCTCGCTGGCTCAACTTGAAGATGTTCTTTATGTGTGTTCTGCATATACTATTGGAAAATACTAATCCACATTCATGCACACACATTAATTTGCAACTGCTGTACAAGGATGCACCTTGAGTGGCACCACACAGTTCCAACAACTCACTAACTAAACTAGGCCCTAAACTTTCTGACTTGGCAACCTTGTTGCCTCTTACCCTACCAATGAAAACACTTCCACAATCCATTCCGATATGCTCTTGTGTTGCCTGTATTAATGTACAGTTCTCTGATGTTGTGGGAAATTTAAATAGTGACATGTTTATTTCCAACATGCCTTTGGTAGGGTATTGCCTCAGATTGTCATGAAAAGAAAAATTGTAGCAAGACTCAACTGTAAGCACATTTCTGCTGCCATTGGCATCCATTGGTGACCTGGACGTGAGAGCCAGAGGTTAGGAGCTTGAGCCTCCTGGAAGAAGAACCAACCTGTGTAGCCATGAGCAAACTACACAGTCACAAGGTGCCCCCAGGAGAAGGGAATTGTAAACCACTTCTTTGTATTCTCTTACCTAGAAAACCCTCAAAAGGGTCACCATAAGTTAGAATTTATTATTATATTTTGTATATTTTGAAGAGAACTGAACTTTTTGGATTAATGAATGGATTAGGATACAACTGTTCTATTTTAGCGGGGGGGGGGTAATGCAGTTTCAATGCGAGAGTATCTAGGTCTGTTTGTTAATTTTCATTATTTATTTACTCTTCCAGTAAATGAAAAATGGCATGGATATATATATAAAAAGAGATCTCCATCAGAACTGGATTCAACCATCCATCCATGTCTTTGCTCCATCATGTGTAGCTGAAGATTTTATCTGACCTATTTGGATGCTCTATTCCCTTACTTTGCAATAGTTTATTGTCCAGTGGTTTAAAAGCTATGACTGTGTGTGATTGGGATAAAAAATATATACACATTCCCTCTCTCTAGGTTATATAAATTTTATTTTGATTATTTTACACCCGCTAGTTACTTTGCATCTGGGAAGACTGCCCATATATTAAATTTCTTTTGTTTGTTGATTGGTTTTACTGGATTATTACAGAAATGGATTTTTATTTCCAAGTCTAATGAGAATACAATTTGCAGTGTATTAGAAATAATTAGATCAGGTTTGGATTTCTGTTTTGAGATTTCTTGTTTGTTGGTTCTTTTTATGAAACCTAACTGTTGCTTGATTTATAATTTATTGGTACAAATTAATTGTATCAATTTTCTAGTCCTCCTAGATCTGTTAACTTGGTCAATAACATTGTATGAAATGATATTGTTGTTGATTATCATGATGACACCAACAGAAATAATAATGATGCATAAAATATTGTTATTCAAAGTACATCTTGCTGCTATATTGTGTGAAAGAGTTTGTATGATAGTCCTTATGTGCACATGTTTCCATGTGAGAACAATATCCAAGTAAAGTGAATGTAGCACTTCCTTCAGAAACTTCTAGAGACTTGGAGGAGTAGCTACTCAGCCATGCCAGTGCTCTTCCATATGGTCCATTTGTTCTGTTCAGTACTGGGTTCAGAACTGATGTTACTGATACAATGTTCTCTTATCTTGCTTCCAGTGACTTTCCCCCTTGTTTGCTCCTCCCTGGGCTTGCTCTATGTTTAGTAACACTTCATACAAGCAGAGCTTTGTGCTGTGGCACTACCTATCATTAAAACTTCAACTCTGTTATTACATTTTTTTGTTACTCAGCCCCTCCTGTTTCCTTTTCTGCACATACAGTACCTCTCTCTCTCTCTCTCTCTCTCTCATTCTTCGCAGGCACAACCACATCTAATCTGTCTTCTCTGCCTAATAAATAGGTGGATAAACAAAGGCACCCCAATTTGGAAAGGAGTACCATATTTCCAAATGACAAACCCTTCCAGTGTCATAGTCCAAAAATTAACACTCCATGCAGGATGAATGGATGTGATGGATTAATGCCAAATAGTTATTTCCAAAGAAACTCCACAAAAAGTGGCTTCTTTTCTGCCCAATTCTGGCAAAGGATGGGTGATGTGAACTACAGAGTACACCATACGTTGACTGCTCCTTGATGTAATGCTTGTGGATTGCAAAAGCAACAGCCGGTTTCCATCACCAAGTGTTTAAAAGGGGGGGCATTACATTGTGAGGCAAAATGACAGACTGGAAGACCCTCCTCACTAATCTTAACAAGGCACCACCAAATGCTGAAATAAATTGACATAATGGAGACTGTGATTTAAGGAAAGATAACAAAGAACAGAGACTGTTCCTACTAATTAAGAACAGTTGGGTTGTAAGAACTCTCTCTGTGTGGTGGACATGCAGACTTACATGTCTGGGGCATTATTTTTATAGCATAACACCTCAATTGAATTACACTGTCACAACAGTATGCATTTTTAAAGCCCTCTCTTCTTGGCCTGAGGTAAGAAACAAGTCAGATTCCATAATGTTATCTTCTATTTATATCTAGAGCTCAGGTTTCTTCTTTGTCACTTCCCAGCATGGTCTCAGTCTTGAGGCCTTTGTTTGTGAGCTCAAACTGGATAACTCCCTTTGGTCCTTCTTCGGGCCTCTTCTGAAATGTAGCTGCCACATTTTCACCTAAGCACTAGACAGCTTGTTTAAAGGGTTTCCTGCCAAGAATGACTTCAGACACCATCATGATACAACAAGCCAGCCTATCGGTTCACACCAGCCATCTCAAAACACTATGTTGTGTTCACAGTAGAATGAAAAGGGGGGGGGGGCGCTCAGCTAGAAATGTTTTCTTCAGTGCTGTGTGAAAGCAGTGGTTTCTTTAATGATGATTTAATGGCTGGATATCTTTATTCTATATTAAATTAACCACCCATATCAAAGGAGAAGGGACTGCAGTGGCTCAAGTCACTAAGATGCTGACTGGGAGGCAGAAGGTCAGCAGTTCGATTCCCGAGTACTGCAGGACAGAATGAGCTCCTGTCTCTGTCCCAGCTCCTGCCAACCTAGGAGTTTGAAAGCAAGAAATTGCAAGTAGATAAATAGGGACCATTTCGGTGGGAAGGTAACAGCATTCCATGTGCTCTGGTGTCTAGTCATGTCTGCCACATGACCATGGAAATGTCTGCAGAAGCAGACAGTGCTGGCTCTTCGGCTTAGAAACAAAGATGAGCACTGACCCCCTAGAGTCAGATACGACTGGCTTTTGAGCAAGGGAAACGTTATCAAAGGAGAAAAGGACAGGGTTCTTAATATGAAACATGGACAAAACTGGAAATTAGAAAGCTACATTTGTCCTTGTTTCATTTCCTCACAACTTATATCCATTTGACATTGGATCTAATTTTGCAGAGGTTTTGGCTTCAGTGCTCAGGACTGGGGCTGGGGCTTATTTTGCTTAACCAGAAATGGCTAGGTTGGGGGGGTAGACATGATAGTTAAGCTCTGCAGGCAAACTTATTTTCAGACACAGAACTTGTGTAACAAAGGGCCTAGTATACTCAAGATTCTCTGAAAGTGCAGATCAAGAAATTTCCTGGTTCTTTGGATACGTGAGAATGATGAAACCAGAAATTGTCCAAAGATCAGGAAATGTTACAAGAATTGCACATTCCTGAATGTGAGATTAGTTTATAGGACACCACCCTTTTAAAATGATTGTTTTATAGATAAAATTGCATGAAAAGTTTATAGTATACTATGATCATAGTATATCATATCAGTACTATGTTATACAGTATAACTATCTGATTTTTACAGAGCAATTTGTATATTAAAAACACACCTGTCTACAAATTCCATAATTGTAACAAATGGTATGAGTTCATACCATCCAGGATGCTTTAAAGCTGCAAGGTCTGGCCTGGATTTTTCTTTATACAAAACAATCCCTGGGATCAACAATAGCTCAATACCAGCCTCCCTTGACAAATTACAGCCTGCCCTCTTTCTCCGGTTAGCTACTAGCCAGTGTTACAGCCTATTCTTGGTAGTGTATACAAACAAACTCCCTTTACAGTTGTTTGGAAACACAAGAGCTTGGATTATTTAAAAGGTTTATTTAACACAACTGAGATATTTACAAACATCAAGAGTCAGATTTCAAAAATGTGGAAAACAAAAGACAGCTTCAGTGAATACTAATAAAACACTTCAAAATTCTACAGGCAAGACAGATCATCAATTTACCCATTGTGGGGGTGATTGCGAACCCCGATTTATTTGTTAAGTGAGTTTTTGGTTGGTTTTATTTGTTAAGCGAAGTGAACATTCAGAGAAAATTTTGCTCTTTAAGCGAGGTGCTCTTTAAGCGAGGTGCTCTTTATGCGAAGTTTGACTGTAGTGGATATAATTACATGAGTAGGATATAAAACAGAATTACTAGTGCAAAATAAACATCATTATTGTTGGTTTTTAACCTGTTCCTGCTGTAGCTGGTTCTCCCTAATGCTACATACCCTGGTAGCCCTCCAGGCAAATCTGGCAACAGCGGCTGTCAGGTCAGTGTTTCTATCTGAGAGGATGTCTCTAAACATATGGTTATTCAACTCAATCTGAGGGAAGGCAGCAATGAGGTTACGTCTAAGGTTGTCATAAAACCAGCATTCTAGTAGCTTGTGTTCAGATGTCTCCACCTTCCCAGCCAGACATATACATAAGTGCTCCTGGACAGGAACTTTCTTAAATAACCCCTCTCTGAATACTGATGGTAACATGTTAAAACACAAAAGAGTGTATGATCTCCTGTGCTCTGGGTTACTTAAGCTGGATAAGTAAGATAAGGGCCTCATATTATTGGGTGGGGGCATTTCAAAGAGCAGACTATTTATTTTATTTAAATCGTGTTGCCGATGGATATCCAATAACCTTTGTTTTATTGTCTCTTTTGCTCGAGCAGAACCAAGAGAAACAACAAACTGTTTTGAGGGGCTGTATGAAGCTAGTTCTCAGGGCCCTCTCTGTGGGGGCAAGCCCAGCACAGAGTTTGCCCCACCCCTCTGCCAGCAGCCCAAAGGGAGAGTTTCCTTCCTCTCCTGTTGCCATATTGGCACTTTGTGATAAATAAGTGGGCTTTGGTTTGCAGTTTGGGCACTTAGTCTCTAAAAGGTTCGTCATCACTGAGCTAGATGATTCTTGCACAGCAGCTAGTTTCCAATCCCCTTCAATTTTCTGTTCTTTAATTCTCCTCAGTTGGATCATTTCTTCTTTGTGACCCCTTTTCTTAATTTACCTCAGAGTCCTTTTATATCCATTCCTCTCAGGCTTCTAGCACATTCTCCATCAATCATTCGCTTTCAACCAATCAGAATCCAACATGCAAATAAGCTCTTCACAGCATTCTATCTCTACCCAATGTTGCTAATCTTCCCCCGGCTTTGCCTTCCCTTTTACCTATGCTATTTTCAATCCATTCATATTCACACTCTGCACATGCTCTCATTCTTTTTCTCTCTTCCAAATCCATTCATTCCTTACAATAACTGGTTGTCATTCAGACAAATATTTTTGGTTTTGTTGTTGACCATCTCTCATTCTAGCAGTTCATAAAATCAGAGAATAATGGGGTTGGAAGGAGTCTATGAGGCCTTCGAGCCCAACATCCTGATCAGTGCAGGAATCCAAACCAAAGGAGATCTGACAGATGGTTGTTCCACTTCCTTTGGTTAATTGTGGGCTTTGCTAGATGAGAGAGGGACTCATTCTATCTCTAGTAGCAGTGCAGCCTTTGGGAGAAAGTAACTGTTTATTCTCATGCAAGCTTCCTCCAATCTGTACTTCGCAAATTAGCTTTTTTTCATTTTGTAACTGGGCAACAGCACAGATCTATTTCTATGTCTGACATCTCATGGATGTAGTACTAGAAAGAGAGAGAAATATGCATTTTCCTTAATGTGTGATCTGACCCTGCAGCCACAACTGCTTACCATTGAATATGCTGTCTGGGAATTCTGGGAGCTGAAGTCCAAAACATCTGAAAAGTTAAAAATGCTGCACTTCTGAGGCACAGTTTCCAAGTTATGAAAGAGGCAGTGAGTCCCAAGGCAAACATTAAAATAATCCCAGCCCAAACCACCACTATTTGCAACATCAAACAGGGAGAGAAAATCACTAGGAAGACTATGAATTAAAGGAGAAGAGTACGGTTTGGGAAGAAGAAGTAGGAACAATGATGGGAAGGAATTCATATGTGGTTGACAAGAAGCTTTTTTATTTGGCTGTTTGGTTGGCCCTAACGTTTTCATTTTACTTTTTGTGGTTAACTGAATAAAACCCAATCTCCGGCCATCACTTATTTATTCCAATTAAATCCTCACATCCTGCAAAACAAATTTGGAAAAGCTCTTCTTAACTTAGAGTCCCGCTCTTTTCAAATCTCTCGTATGGAGAATCCACTCAGATGAAAACAATATGCTCTTGTGGGAGATATTTGAGTGTCCTACACGTCTGTGCTCTTGTGTGATTACTTTCCACATTTCGTTTTACCATCCATTTCATATTGTCAACACCTGGAAAATGAATCCTTGTTGTGTGCCAATGGTAGACGTAATCACAGTACCACAATAATTGCTCTTAAAAGTCGTCTCTTTTTTGAAAGTGAAGAATTCTTCTCCATCTTCCCAAAGTTCTAGAATGTGCTAAATTTGAAGTTTGAACGAGATAACTTAAAATGCTGGTGTAAACACTTTCAGAATTTTCTGTTGATGATTATCCTTTGTCAATACTTTTGATGCTGTTCTGCTTTGTTCTTTTTGCATGCATGCATTTAAAGAGATTCTTTCATCAAACAGTACATCTATTCAGATGATAGCTATAATAAGAGTGAAAACAAACTGCTATATAATTGTTGGAAGAAAACGTGGGGAGGGCAAACTAACTGTATTGCACCAAACTCAAATGCCTCAAAAGAGAAAGAAAAAACATCTGAAGAAGAAGCCTTTGGATTTTGTTTAGTTGTAAAATGAGATAAATCTTCTCTAACCAGGAATTTTCCCTTCTGTGTTTTCTCCATTGTGGGGATGCCCTAAATAGTCTGTGGTCCAGACTCTACTTAGTTGTTAGAATCTCTCTAGAGGCCCACAGGCCTCTGGATTTTGAAGGGTACATAATTCATACATCACTATTTCTGAGTAAGCTAACAATTTTATGTTTTGAAAAGCTAGAATATAAATGCCATACCTCTTGCAATCTTCCCATAGAACAGGGGTGCCCAAACTATGGTCTGTGGGCTGGATCTGGCCCCGATGCCATTTCATCTGGCCCATGCCAACCTTGTTGCTTCCTGAAGCAGAAGTAAAATGTGCCCAGGCATGTTTTACTTCTGCTTCCGGGAGCGACAAGGGTGGTGTGGCCTGGATGAATTGGCATCAGTGGCCAGAACTGGCCCATAGGCCGTAGTTTGGGCACCCCTGGTTTAAGCAGAGAAAAGGGCAGCTTATACTGTTGCAAAACAGATTGCAAGGCGTGTTTTACTTCCACTTCCAGTGAGAGGAACTATGTGACTGACCTGCCAAACCACATGACCGGCCCGCTGAACCACATGACTGGGCCATGACCTGAAAAGTTTGGGCATCCCTGCCATAGAATGTTGGCCATCCCCTTTTCAAAGCTTGGAAAGAATTACCTTTTTGGATAGGCCCTCTGAGAGCTCAGACAACCCCCAGGCCATATCATGTTGTATTGCGCCATCTTAGTTTATAAAGAGGGATAAAACTTGTTTTTTTTTTAATGTGAAGAATGGCATGTTAAAATGGTTCAACTACAGGATTATACATCTTTGACACTGGTGAACCCCTCTTCTTTTGAGGTGAAGCCTGGGCCGAATTGTCTGCCACCCCCTAGCCTAGGGCTTCTTTTGGGCTATAGTCCAAGTTCCTAATCCCAGGACAACATCCATTCATGGAATTGAACTTCAAAAAATTGTAATCCAAAATCTGTATCTTCTTATATTTATGTTGTGGATCTGGGGCTGCAAGCACTTTGCTTTTAGAAAACGGAGTTGATGCCAGTTGGAAGGTTGGCAAGTGGGCAGTATGAGACCTGGGTACTGCATGATGGATTGAGTACCCGTCCCTGTCCAAGGTCTCGGGGGCATGAAAGGAGCCTCATTTGGGCATTCCCTGAGCAGAGTTTCTTCCACAAAAATCCTTTTAACCCAAAATAATTTCTGACATGAAATTATTATTATCCCTCCATAGGATAAAATGTGACTAAGGGCATGCTATGCTTGATGATGAAGAAAAAGCATCCTTGCCTACAAATAATTTTTATTTTAGAACAGTAGTTTATAGCTTTACTTCTGCACAAGGGAAGGATATTGTGGAACCTCTGGAAAGTTAATAATGAACTATTTGAGGCCCTAGTGATTCGTGAGATGTTGGTAGATGAGATTAAAAATGTTTATCAAATGAATGACACCAAAGGGAAAACTGCGGAAAACTAATACTGTACAAGACATTTTGGAAGTTATCATGAAAAACAAAGTAATCAACCATGCCCTGCATAGATTGAGAAGGTTTAATTAGCAAAAGCTTTCTTAGATAAAGCAAAGAAGAGGAAGAGGAAGAAGAAGAAAGCCAAACAAGGGGGGGAATGTCAAATGTGTGTACACACACCCACACACAGAAACAGAAGAAATAAAATAAATAAAAAATTAATCACAACACAAGAAATCAAATTGTCTATTTGGGAAGTATGTTAAATGAAATTAGGGATCCTGAGGTAGAGCTTAAACTATGAATAGAAAAAGCAAGATCCACCTTAATGAAATGCAACATTTGTTATGCAGTAAAGATCTAACTCTCCTTACAATGATCTGAATTGCAAGATGTTACGTATTCCCAGTGTTGCTATATAGTGTTGAAGCTTGGATATTGACTAAAGCCTCTGAAAAGAAAAGTGAAGCTTTTGAAATGTTGATCTACAGATGGCTACTAAGGATATCATGGGTTGACCATGTGACTAACATAGAAGTATTGCGCTGAATGGATAAAGAACAATAACTCTTTAAGACCATCAAGCAAAGAAAGCTCCAATACCTTGGCCAGATCATGAGGAACAACATAAAATATAGAATACTCTAACTCGCTCTACAAGGAAAGATCCCTGGGAAGAGAGGCCCTGGACATAGACGGGCTTCATGGCTGAAGAACCGAAGAGACTGGTGTGTGCCATGTCCTCAGAAGAACTGTTCCAAAGAGTTAAGAACAGGAAGACTATTGTCATGATGATAGCCAATATCTAGAACAGATACAGCAGCTGAAGAAGAATCACTTTCCAAAATGAATATACTGCACTGAACACAGTAAAACTTTTATATAGAAAGTCCAAATATTAAAAAAAAGTTGACAGAACATTGAAATCTTAGCTCGAGAATTTGAGATGTAATTACATATTCTTATTACAATGAATAAAATAAAAGGAAAGGAAAGGAAAGTTAAGGGAAAACCTAGACCAGTGGTGGTGAACCTATGGCGCACATGCCAGAGGTGGCACCCAGAGCCCTCTCTGTGGGCACCCGTGCTGTCACCGCAGCACAAAGTTTGCCCCGCCCTCCTGCTCTGCAGCCCAATAGGATAACTTCCTTCCTCCCCCAGCACTGAGTTTGCCCCACCCTTCTCCCCAGCAGCCCAATGGGAGCACTTTCTTCTTCCCCCAGCACAGAGTTCACCCTGCCCCTCTACCCAGCAGTCCAATGGGAGTGTTTCCTTCCTCCCCTGTTGCTGTGTTGGCACTTTGCAAAAAATAAGCATGTTTTGGGTTGCAGTTTGGGCACTCAGTTTCTAAAAGGTTCACCATCACTGACCTAGACAGATCTTTTTTTAAAAAAAAATGAGCCAAGACCTCATTTGACTGGGGAGGGGGGAAGCATTGAACAAAGTGCTGCACTACAAAATAAAGGAAAGCGTAGCTGATTGTGAACATATTTAGAGAGGGCATATAGCCTGCTTGTTGGAGTTCCTGGGGTATTTATTTATTTGTTTGTTTATTTATTAGTTCAAATTTATATTGCCGCCCACTCACCGTGGCGACTCAGGGCGGCTTATGTATGTTCTGAAATGCCCCAACTTCTCGTGGATTGCTCCCCATCAGAAGGTTAAACTTTTTGAATGTGCTCTCCAATATGCCATTCCCTGTGTCTGCTTGGAATAGCATATATAGGACCCTTGTAACAATGAAAGACTTTTCTGGTACCAACAGCTGGATATTCCCCTTCAGCAGAAAGAATATTGGAATTAAAAACTTCTCTTGATCTTCAGCAGAGACAGAGGGAAATGGCTTGTTAGCTGCTTCACAATATGGACAAATGTAACTCATTTTATTTGGATAAGGACCTAAAGGTGATTTAGCTCCTCCCCAATCATCAAGTGACTAAAAACAACAATCTCAGCCAGTGCTACAGGGCACGGTCTGAAAATGTTCTGTGTATCTTTCCTTATGAAACTGATGAAGCAGTGTTTGCAATACACTTTTTACAATCACAGAGCTTGATCTGTGGGTGCTTCTTCACCTCTTGAGAACTCAATATAAGGCACAAGTAAAAGACATCAGTATGATTTCCTTAGAGATGCATGCCTCAACAATCAGACTTGCAACTTATGCCCTTCTTTGCCTTCCAGTGATCAATCACAAAACAAAGTATGCTAAATGCACATTTGCTATGGCTGGAAAACCACATGATATAACAAACACATTTTTCTGTAAATGGTGAACCGACATTTAAAAAGCATAATAAGTAGCTGGGCTAAGGGCTCTTCAGCTTTGTAGCACAAAAAAAATATTTTCTATGCTCGATGAATGCTATTGCTTATTTTTCTTCTCATTTGAATAGTGCTTTATTTTCAGTGGTTACCATGCCTCTGTAACAAGGGTTTCCATCCTAAGGCCTGTGGGCTGGATCCAGCCCATGGTGCCATTTTATGTCCCCACCCCACCCCTCCAAGAGCATTTGAGAAACAAAATGGCAATTTCTTTGAAGCTATTGGGACAAAATGGCCACCCCATTGTTCAGGCAGGGCAAAATGGCCATCTGGCCCTTGAGGCTGACTGAGAGGGTGTGACCCTGCCCCCAATTTGAAAAGATTGGGAACCCCTGCTTTATAATCATACATGATGTGTTTGTCTAGCTCAGGAGATCTCAACCTTTTAAAGCCAGGGGCTGGGTCACTCTCCCTCAGACAGCTTCAGGGGTGAGATGGCCATTTTGCTCTTCCTCCACCACATGGGACTTCCTGGTGTGGTGAAGGCAGGAAATGCTGCTGTGGGCTGCATCTGGCCCACAAGCCACAGGTTGAGAATCCCTGGTCTAGCTTTTATATGGTCCTCTTAGAAAATCATGAATTGCTGGTCCTGAGCCATGATTTGATTGTATAGATTAATGAAATTTATTTCTACCCAAAGGCATGTACTTTCATTATATCACCATCCTATAGTCAAGGAAATGACGGAGGGATTGCCATTGCTCATAAAACCCACAAATGGATATCCCTTTCTTCTCATCCATGTGGGAATAAACAACACAGCCAAGAGGAACTACAAAAAGAATTACATCAGACATTCAAGCCCTAGAAAGGAAACTCCAGAGCTTTAGGAAAGTCAATTTTAATAAACTCAGAACAATGATACGTGAATTCCCATGGCAGGAGATCCTAATAGGAAAAGGAGTCTAAATGGTTGGAAGTTTCGAAAAATGGAAATTCTAAAGCAGAGATTCTCAACCTGTGACTTGTGGGCCGGATGAAGCCCACAGTGATATTTCATGGGGCCCACCACCATCTCCACTACACCCAGATGTGCCATGTGGTAGAGGAACGGGAAAACGGCCTTTTGGCCTACGAAGCTGTCAGATTAAAAAGTTATGCTTTTGGAGTTCAATAGGCACATAACCTTTGAGAAGGTTCCCTGTTTCAGTCACCACTCCCAGGATTCCCTGGGGAAGCTGGGCTATGTAATCTCACAAAGTTAATTTTCCCTATTTCTCTCCAGAACTTTTCAGCGTGTCCACTGTACAATTGCAATTATCTGCATCAACATATTTAACACTGGATTTTCAGAGAAAGATTTTTTACAAGCCAGAATTTTTCAATAGATCTTTTTTGATATAGAGTACATGTTATTTGAATTTTCGCAGTAGAGTTTAAAACATTTTTTAAAACCCAGCAAAGTACATTTAGATTATTCTCTCTTGGTGAGAATCTGAGTGCCTGGAAAGATGCATCTCCATCTTTCTCACACAAGGTGGCAGATACTTTCTGCAGGCTCCAGGTGACATCATCTGACAGGCCCAGGGTGAAGTCTGGAAACTCCACCAATTTTTCTATCCATCTGTAAACTATGGATGTTTGGAAATTAAAGGTGATTTTTTAAAAGTGGATTTTCACAGTAACTGAACTATACCTTCATCATCTTGGACTCTCCCAGGATGAAGAAGCCACAAGAATATTACATGGCCAATGGTATCTTTTAGTCCCCCCGAATCACACTTTGTTGCAGAAATTAGATAGAATGAGACCTAGAAAGTCAGCTGAAGAGTTGCAGGAAAAATATGTAAAATATGTTGCATTATTCAATCTACAATCCACGAACAATTTGGTTCTTAGAGAGAGGGAGGGAGAGGGAGGGAGAATATGACTGGGATAAAATACATTCAACTAATTTATTGCTATTGCCTGCTGTGGTACTTTTTTGTCCTAACCAGTGTAATGAATGTGTTGGACTAAAAACATTCTCATGTTTGTTTGTTTGTTTGTTTGTTTGTTTGTTTGTTTGTTTGTTTGTTTGTTTGTTTGTTTGTTTGTTTGTTTGTTTGTTTGTTTGTTTGTTTGTTTGTTTGTTTGTTTGCTGACAAACCATGATACCAAAAGAAATATAGCTACTCTGATTGTCAGTGGGTTGGTTTCATTTGAAGTGAGAATTCTCTTCTCAAATGTTTGGGAAATTCAATATCTCTAAACTTAATCCTAACATTCAGAATCTTTTGTAATTCTCGTGGGGTCAAAGTTCCATCAGTATATGTATTATAGCCAGTGGTGGGCAGCAAAAAAATTTGTTACCACACTGTGGGCAGAGCCTATGTCATGGGCAGAGCCTGCATTGTGGGTGGAGTCTACATCATGGGCGGAGCCTACGTTGTGGGCAATCTAGTCATGCCTGCCATATGGGCATGTATACATCTGCAAACACAGGCAGCACTGGCTCTTTGGCTGTAAATGGAGGTGAGCACTGCATCCTAGAGTCAGATATGACTGGCTTTTGAGAAAGGGAGACCTTGAACCACTTGAAGGGACAAAACCTGATGTCAAATTTGAATACCAATCAGGGATCTTCTGTTATTAGGTCAAGGTTGCCCTTGCTTGAAAGCCAGTCGTTACCAACTCTAGGTTAAGAGCCAGTGGACTTGAGCCACAAAAGCTCACATTAAAATACAGCAGTTAGTCTTTAAGGTGCCACAACGTTTTCGTCTTTTTGTTTTGTTTATTCTCTGATATGCTTGCACAGAATAAAACTTTTTAAATGGTAGCTGTTTTAGTCTGTGTTTCAAGCATATCAGAGTAAACAAAACAAAAAGACCCTCCCGTAGCTTGCTCCAGACCCTCTTCCTCCTACATACACACACATGTACACACACATGCATGCATGCACGCACGCACGCATGCACACCCACACACCATGCTCCATCCCTCTCCACACCCAGACAAAAGACACTTACCCTGGGGAGCATGTGGCAGGGGGCTTGGGCAGCTGTTTTTTCTCCTCCTCCTCCACACTTGGGCTGATGCCAAGGAAGAAGAACACCCAGGCCACAGCGACGGTGGTGCGGCCATGCTGGGCCCAACCACACTTTCCCCTCCTCCTCCCAATATGGTGCACATGCAGCATGGCATGCAGCATGTGCACGCATGGTGCACAGGATGGTGTGCAGGGGCAGTGGGATCCATGGGAGGCAGCCACACCAAGGCCAGGCTGCAGCCCCTGGGCCATCGACTCCACTTGCTGCCCAGACTTGGAAGTGGAGGACGAGGTGGGTGGGGCGGGGCAGGGAGGTGGGTATGGCCACCCAGTTTAACTAGTACCCCACCCAAAAGGCCCCTAATTTTGCCACCCCCTTGCTTGAACGTCACCCAATGTTACCGCCACCCCTCCCAGGGGGTGTGGACCGGTTACTGCCCACCGATTATAGCACATGAGGACTTAAAGTTCTAACAATGTTAAAGGACCATTTTGATTGTATATTCATAATAACCTTGAATTGCAGTTAGAAATTCACAGGCATTGCAGAGAATCCCTTCAGGAGTTGACCAATCATAACCAATACATTAGGTTGGCAAACTGGGCAAGTAAAAGGTCCTTATCAGTTCTCATTAATATGATAACTTGCTGACTTCCACATTTGTTGATCTCACAAGCTACAGTGAGTTCATGTGAAAAACAAAACATAAAACCACAAAGTAGTTAAGAGATTTGTTTGGATATTAAGTGAATACTATGTCACAAATCATTAAGGTGTGGATTAGCATTATCGTTTTATCCTTGAGATATGAACAAGCCTGTTTGCATTTTTAAAATAATTTGGCCACTTCTTTCACCAGCCTTATTGTGTGAATAAGCTAATAATTGTGATGAAATGACTGGAATGAATTCTGAAATGTCAACTGAAATGTAGGTTTCCTAGAGTTGAGTGGCACTTACTTCTCGGTAAGAGATTATGGCATTTTAGCCATTAATTTACATTGTGAATTTATTTTTGTTGTGAAAATCTTCTGTCCACATCTTTTAAGCAATCAGTACATTTATTTAAACTCTCTGTGAATATGGGCGTGGAACTTTTAAAAATAAAGTCTTACATCAGATAAGGAGGCAGCCCTCCATTACCAGATTTCCTACATTAACCCAACAGGAAAACAAGCAGGGGAACTTTATAAAACGGCATCTAATCATCTTAAATAAAAGCTGCAAGAAAGGACATCCACAGTCTACTAATTTTAAACATCCGGAGCTCTATGTTTAGTGGCAGATTCGTCCCATTTGCTCTTCCTGTCATTGGAATATAAAATATGCCACATTTTATACTTAGTAAAAAAGGGAATAAAGCTAGATTTTCAAATAATGGCAGCTCTCAAGTAATGGAGTATTCTTGCTGATTTTGCTGCACATTTACTGGCATATGATGGACATCTGCCAGTATCATTTTCCAATTATTATTTTTAAACCCCAGCTGTTTGCAGTGATTCATTTCCTAAGATTTCCCAAATGACCCATTTGAAACCAGGGCAATCCGTTTGAAAGGTCTAGTTACCAGTCTTAGCACTGAAACTGTTCCTTACTCCTAGACTCCAAGAATTGAGTTTGTGGGGGTGAATATCTGCCCTCCCCACCGGGACCCTGCAGCTCTATGGTTTGGCTACAGCTCTCCCCACTTCCCACCAGTAAAAGAAGCACTCCCTGAAGACAAACATAGTAAAAACAAAATGGAATATAAAGTTTGGATGCCAGGCAGATTGCCTTGGGGCTGGTTCAAAACACATGTTTCCTGATGATTTATGCTGTGCAGCCAATCTGCACCCCAAAACGCATGCACCGTGCACATTTCAAAATTCTAAATAAAATGCTTTTATTCTAGGCAAAACAGATGCACATCAAACCAGGGTTTGAGCCAAAAGGGGAGTGCATCCTCAAGAACTCCGGTCGTCCCTCCCCCCCCCCCCCATTTGCTTTCATTGCAATAAAAATGTTGTGGACAACACTTATGAAGGTTGCTCAGTTTCTGCTCAGTGATGTCATCATGGAGCCAACTCTGGCTGGTTATGAGTAAGGGCTGCCCACACTCACCATGTGCATGGTGGTGGGCAAGGTCTTCTCAACCATGGCCTCTGTTACTCAGAACTCAAGGAATTGGTATAACTTGAGTTCATTAGGATTGGGGAAGGTGGAACAAGTAAAGATGAGGCTCCAGCTTACTCCCACCCCTTTTGTCCTTCATGGCACTGAGTTGTTATCACAAGCCTCCCCCCCCCATGCAGCGCATTTGACTCCAAGTTGGAGTCACTGGGATCAACAATTGAGTACTTTGCTAGTCTTAGTCCCCAGGGTTTAGCACAGACCTGAACCACCCAATGTTCTTCAAAGAAGGCCTGAAGTTCCAGCTCCTCCCAGATAAGATTTATTGATGCCATCCTTTCTTGGAGGTGCTGCTGTCATGCCTTCCATTTCTTATGCCTCTAGCTTAATGCCCCCTTATGCCCCCTGAGTTGGATGGGGGGGGGACTTCAGATGTTCTGGTGGACATTGAGAACTCCTGTGACTGATGGAGTGTGGGAATGACTCTAGGGGTGTCAAGTTCATGGCTCCCTTTCCTCATGCCCTTCCAGAAGCTGTATCAGAACATCCAAATAGGGGTCCTTGATACAGAAAATACAGTCAGGGTCCTTGGTGACATCACCCAATGCCTCTTTCTGTTCACCAGACTCTCTGGTCCACAGTGTACTTGTCTCTGTCCCAGTTCCCATTTCTGTTCCCTTCTGGCCTTGCTCTTCCTCTTCTTTTCCTCCTCTTGTCCCCTGTATGTGCCTGCTAGCCTCTGCCTGCTCAGTTAGTTGAACCCTATCCCTTGATTCCTCCTCTCTACCCTGTGTCAGCTTTACCGTGAGGCCAGTAGCCTACATTTCCTGATAGGCCCTCAGCAGGTGAAGGGCAAAGACAGATGGCTTTCCAAGGCACAAGCAGCAACCTTCACACATTACCTATCCTTTTGACATATGTTCATGTTGAGATTGTAGATTGATTGGTCAAAGAAAAGACATTAGTAACCATTCGTCATTAGTCTGCATATTATTATTATTATTATTATTATTATTATTATTATTATTATTATTATTATTATTATTATTATTATTATTATTATTATTATTATTATTATTATTATTATTATTGACTCTAACTTCTGGAATCTCCCATCATCTATTCCCCACGTTTCTTCTTTCAGGCTCTGATAGATGTGTGGAGGAGCTCAGTCACCTGCCATTCTTCAAAGTCATAATCTAACCTTCTAGGAAATCCAAATGGAGTATAAACATTCATTCTTCAGATATTTTAGATACGTTCCTCTCAGAGTTAAGTCTTTGATTTGTGGGCATGCCCCCACTTCATTGTTGGCTTATCAAATATGAAACTTCTGTTGTGAGGGGTTTGAATCTAAGTTCATGTCTTCCTTCATACTAAAGCAAATATTCAAAGATTGTTACTTGTCAAGTCTTAAAAAAAAGTTCTGCATGTAATTCAACAGGTTTTCTGTGTAACAGGCCACCAGAAATGACTCAGAAGTTTAGGTTCAAGTCCAGTTGACAAGGAATGTCATCAATGGGGTTTATACCCTGAAGGGTGGGGTACACAGAAAGAGCCTACTCAAAGATTGTGGTATTCTTAAACCACTATTGAGCATACACTGGTAATGGCAACCTTGTGTTGCTGGCTAATCTTTTTCACACTAGGCCATGCAAAATGAACTGCAGAATGAACTCATCAAATAGGTGCCTTCATTTTAGCAGTTTCATGTCTAGCCTAGAAACAGAAGAAGAAGAAGAAGAAGAAGAACCCTGAAGGGTCATGTGTGCTCTCTGTTCAGTGTCATTTTCTTTTCTTTAAGTATCAGTGTTGTAATAATGCCAAACCAGCTTGGATTGCTCTATAAGCTTTATTGACTGTATTGCTCCTATATATAAACATCCTCTAAGTATTTAAAAATTGTTGCAAACATATAGCAAGGATGCAAGTTCAAAAATCTCCACAGTAACACACTGTTATGATAAACTTGAAGTACATATTTAAAAATATGAAAATTCCAAAGAGGAGCACAAAAATAAGAATCCAAATGCAATACCAAGGTTCATGAAATAATGCTTAAAATAAAGGCATAATTGCATTATAAAATGCAACAACGTACAATTTCAACAGCTTCTTAAATCTAAACAAAAGGTATCTCCTCAATAATGAAAAGGACATCTTAAAGGTCAAAAGTCAAAAATATAAAGCATTTCTAAGCCCTTTTAAGCATAATTTAAAGAACACGCATGGGGGAGGGAATCAATTGAAACACATCTAGCTGTTCACCTGCTTTATATAAGGAGAGTTGTATGATGTTATTCTTACAACCTGTAGCACATATACAGTGCAAGTAGCATACAATTTAAGCCGAGTGAAAAAGAAAGAGAGAGAGAGAGAATGAAGAAGCAACCAGGGATGTGAATTTCCCTTGTGAGATTAATATTTGAGGTATCTTTCATTTATGTAGATGTGGCAAGTATTGAACTCTTTATGGTGCCAGTACTTCTTGATTAAAGCAGAGCCATTCAATATTTATCAAATAGAAAATTTACCATCTTGAAAATATGCAGATGTCCTTTGGTGAGAAACCTTAGTTGATACCAAAGCATGTGTTCTTTGCTATTGACCACAGGGCAGCTGGGAACTCTCAAAGACCTTGCTAGATCTGTAGCTGAAGTGTCTAATCTCATTTCCAGGAGCAGGCAGTAGGAGAGAGGTTTATGAGGTTGCATGACTTTTAGGCAGTTTTACACTAAATGGGCTGGATTGTGGCAAGCATGAGGTTTGGTGAGTCCCTTGAGGAAAAGGGATAGGCATCCTACAGCCCACAGGCTGGATCTAGCTCATGGCACCAAATAATCTGGCACCCACCCTCGCTGCAGCTGCTGCCACTGCTGGAATTAGCTGCGGACTCGTTTATGGCTGTCATTTATGGCAGCTGTAAACAGCAGGGGGACCACCAGTCCAGTCACCTCAACTGTCTGAGGGAGCATGACCCGACCCCTAATTTAAAAAGGTTGGTGACCCCTGCTCTAGAACAAAGGCCAGAGTGGTTGAGATTTAGTAATTTTTGGCTGGTTGAGAATGACTAAATATGTAGTTTCTTGCATTTGGAGAGCCACAAGTCAGGAGATGTTCTGCACTTACCTGAACAATGGTGGTGAAAAAGAAGGTGTGATTAGAAATGCCTTTTATCTAAGATCCAACAGAGCAGTTGAACTATCAAAGTTGGCGAATGCAGGTGGAAGAGAAGCTGTGGTTTAGACTGCAATCGCCAAAAGGCTGGTGAAACAGCTCCTTCTCTGGATGGAAGTGATAATGGTGGTTAGAACAGGCAACGTCTTTCTAAGAAGGAGAATGGCAGACGTTCTTTGGTTTCCTTCTTTTGCACAGGTGGGCACCAGGACAGTTGCAGCAAAACAACCAGACCAATGTGAAAGTTACATATTCTGCATTCATGTCTACACAGTTCCTCTGTAACCCTTCTCTAGCTTTACTCCTTTTAGAGTTACAACTTTCAGAACCCCACATCCAGCAATGATTTCAGGTGTCCAGAGGTTTCCCAAAGCTCTACACTGGCAGAACAGTAGCTGAAAGTCCTAACAACAATGGGAAGAAAGGAAAGGAGAAGTCACCCACCACCAGTACCAGTTTTTCTTAGTCCTGCTTGAGTGCCCAAAAAAATGAGGAGAAAGAGCAGTTAGTATTCCTGAGCACTTGAACAATTGACAAGTAACTAACAATGTCAGTCCCTGACACTGAACCTAGGGCTAATAAATCATCAGTCAATGATAGTGCATGCATATGCTTTGAGGAACCACTTGAACTGCTTTTACCTCCAGTTGCAAATTTTTGTGTACCTGGTTGGGAAAAGGCCTTCCTGGAGGCTTCGGGTTGTGTTGGAAAACAAGGCAAACAATATACAGTACTAAGCCAGCAAAACAGTAAAGCAAACACTCTGACTGCATAGGCCAAATTAATACAATATCTCCTCGTCCTCGTCCTCGTCCTCGTCCTCGTCCTCGTCCTCGTCCTCGTCCTGCTGCTGCTGCTGCTGCTGCTGCTGCTGTTGTTCAGACTTCAAGTCAATTCTTACTCATGGCGATCCTTCACAGGGTCTTCCTGGTCTTGGGTACTCAGTGGTTTACAAGTTCACCCATCTGGTGGTGCTCCAGGACCATGCAGCTTGTCCAATGCTGCACAGGCTTGCTCTTCTTTTGGGAGGCACAGTAGGGAATTCAGTTTCTCACTCCTGACTCCACAGGGATGTACCGTAACCCAGTGATCTATCCAGCCACAGAAGACCAGAAGTGCATGTTGTGAGATAAATTAAAACATACCATACAGTATATTAAGTTGAAAACAGGATTGATAGCCATTTCCCCATAGCCTGAGGCAAAAAGAAAGTACAGTAATTGACATGTAGAACATGCTGAGGTAGGTTAAAGGTAAAGGTTTCCTTGCTGGAAAGCCAGTCGTATCAGACTAGGGTTCAGTAGGTTAAGAGTTTGCATATTTCACTGATTCAGACTGCAGGCTGGTGGGGATGATGGAAACTGTAGTGCAGTGTGTCTGGAGGGACATACATTTTTTAGGTTTTCATTCCAAATGCCTTCATTATCATTCTGATTATTGTAACTGAGCAGATGCATTGTCATCACACATTTTTAACTAAAAGGTAATTTAGCCCAAGGCAGTTTTAACAGATTGCCCATGTAAGTAGGAAAAATAAGTAGACTATAGATAGAGAAGTATAAATATTCAGCTTCATAGCTTTCTTTCCTCCCCAGTCTCCGACTGGCCTGTCATCCATTTAAACTATGCAAAATTGAGCTTAATCTCAAGTGCTTCTCTGAGGGCGTGAGGGGGTGAAAAGAGGCCTAGAGCAAAAATCTAGTTACTTTGTCCCAGTAGGCATTAAGATCTCATTATTTCAGTGTTACAGTAATAAAATGCAGAGCTATGCACACTGAATTTCACAGGCACGTGGGATTGTAAGATAATATCTACCATTATATATATGAATGTGATGTGGGGATTTTGCTGACTTCCTTTTACACTAACTTCTTTTCTTTCTTTTTCCTTGGTGTTTTCCTCCTGTTTTTCCTACAAACTTTTTGTGTGTGAGAAGAAAATATATAAAACTTTTAGAGCAAACATTCTCAACACTTCTAAACAACATACAAACAAACGCAACATCATAGAAAGAGGGAAAATCTTGCAGGAAGCAGTGTCAGTGTATTTTCTTCCTAACAGCAGGAATTAAACTCACCATGGAATTGCAGACCTATATGAAAAATAGCTACATCTCTGTCTGCAGCCTGAATCTATCCCAGGCTGGCTGTCCTGTTCCAAGAAACTAAAATAGATTAGAGTTCTGTTGCACGTATCTTTATGCAGCATCATACGTGTAGGGACCAAAGTTTGGAGAAGTTGTGTTCCATAACAGGAAAGGCATGTTTATCATTACTCAAGCAGCTGGATCACTGCATATACGTTCTGTCCTTGTCCCCACAACTCTGTCCTCTTCCTTGTCATAGTATACTATAGTAGAACTACAGCCATATTTTGCTGGATGCAGTTACAACACTCTGTACAAATAGTAAAGGTAAAGGTTTCCCTTACTCAAAAGCCAGTCATATCCAACTCTAGGGTTCAGTGCTCATCTCTGTTTCAAAGCCAAAGAGCCAGTGCTGTCTGCTTCTGCAAACATTTCTGTGGTCATGTGGCAGCCATGACTAGACACTGGAGTGCATGAAATGCTGTTTACCTTCCCACCAAAGTGGTCCCTATTTATCCACTTGCAATTTTTTGCTTTTGAACTGCTAGGTTGGCAGGACCTGGACAAAGATGGGAACTCATTCCGTCCTGCAGTACCATCCTACCTAATCAGGATTTTACCCTACTTAATCAGGTTTCCCCTTGTAACTGCATTCAGCTGGGCATGACTAGAGCTCCTCTTCACACAGTCTCAGCTTAGAGAGGAGTTAGAACTTGGAAAGTGCAAAGTGCACCGAAGTGTGAAATAGTGGGTTCCATCCATCTTTAGAAATGTGTCAAAAGGTCTCAAGTTAAAGCAATTAAAGGTAAGATGTGATGTTTTGTTTCTTGTGTGTTTACTGATTCTGAGGATCCATGGAGTTGTAGAGAAGATAATACCACATATATGTTTGTAGCCTTATAGAGCCCTTCTAAAAACATTGTGCAATAATATGCATGAAGATGGACTGACCCAACCCCTGAAATGTCATGAATACTGCTGGACACACTAATTTGACATATATTCATGAGCACAGAGCTGTACTAAAGTACATCAACTGTGTGTGGACATCTGCACATGCCAGAATGTGGCAAGCAGCTTCCTATATGTTAAAGATCTAAATAGGTTTATTTCTTGAATCACCCTATGTGTTTTGCAACAAAAGGACTTATGGCACTTTAAACACTAACATATTCCTCCTTGACATTAGCTTTAGTGCACTGCAAATCACTTCTTCAGATGGATTACAGCCCCTGAAAACTGGTGCCAGACAAAACTGGTTACACTTTAGGATGCCACAAGGTCATTCAGCTCTTTTCTCCAACAGCTAACAGTGCTATTCCCTTCCTCTGTCACTCAGAAAAATCAATGTCTATTGTGGGACATGCCCTTGAATAAACTGTATAGCCTTTAACCTTAGGAATGACTCAAACTCTACAGTCAAATGCTCTCATCTATTTTGATCTAATTCTCTGTCAAATTTTCCCAAGCTATACTAAAGGCCCTGCACGTAATCACATTACATGTTGCCTTTGTTTTAGTATAAATGTTAAGACTATGGAGAGTTTTTGAGGATTTTTCTTTTTCTTTGAACAAATACTATTATGAAGTTATCTGAAGCAGTGTATAGGCAACAGAATGACACTGAAACATGTAAGTAGCATGTAAAAGCCTCGCCACTCACGATCTGATTTGCTGTTGTTGTTGCATGCTGTCAAGTTGGAACCAGCTTAGTCACCCTAATATTGCTTTATTTATTTTATTATTTATTTTAATTAATACGTTTCTATAATGCCCATCTGGGGTAATTTACTAGTCTGGGTGGTGTATAATAGCTAAAACCAGAAATAGGCACAGAATAACAATTTAAGGCAGGGGTGCCCAAACTACAGCCTGGGGGCTGGATGCAGCCACTGATGCCAACTCTTTTGGCCCACAAAGCCCTCGTTGTTCCTGGAAGTGGAAGTAAAATGCTCCCTGAACCACCTACCCTGGACTGCCAAAATGATGCCATTTTCTTGGCTTTGTCATTAGCCAAACTTAAGTTCTCATTGGTGCATATTTCTGGCAGTAATCAGCAGACCAGTAAATGAGCTGGATTCTGCATCTCTCCACATTCACATGGTGTGTTGTTGTCCACCAGCAGCCCCCACTTGATCATGTTGGTCTTGCATTTAGGGATTCCAACCCTCAGACTATTCAGAGTCCTCCAAATGACGTAGGAGAGGTTGAGTTCGTCAACCATATCCTCCTTTAATGTTGTTCCTTGTCCAGTGAGCTCCTTCCTCCGTCTTCTAATTTGGTTTTGCTCTTGTTGTGTACCCTCAAGAATGTTTGTTCTTGCCATAAAGCTCTTCCTGTATCTGAGCCAGTGGACTTGAGGTACATATCCATTCAGAGGATGTCAAGGGCCAGTCTCTTGCTTATTTCTCTCATCGTCTGCTGCTACTTCTCTCCTGATTTTAGGTGGAACGATGCCAACAAGAGGGTATATTTTCTCAACTGTTGTAGGTTTGAGGCATCCTGTTATTATATGCAAGGTTTCATGTACAGCTATGTCAACTTGTTTTGCATGTGTGGATGTGCTCCATACTGGAGCAGCATGCTCTGCTGCAGAGATGCTCAGGGCGAAAACTGACGTACGTAGTGTGGATGGTTGAGTTCCCCATTTATAGTTTGTGATTTTCTTGATATTGTTGTTCCTTGTACTAACTGTAGCTTTGGTATTCAGAGAGTGCTCCTTAAAAGATAGTGTCCTGTCAAATGTCACACTGAGGTATTTTGGTGCTGAACAATGCTGTAATCGGTTGCTTTGCCACATCACATCCAACTCAACCCTTGCCTCTCGGTTTTGAAGGTGGAAAACACACACTTGATTCTTGCTTGGATTAGGCTTCAAATGGTTGATGTTGTAATACTGTCCTAATTCTTCAATTGCTGCAGTAAGTTTTCCAGCTACCTCATCAAAGCTTGATCCTTGAACGGCCATTGTTGTGTCATCCGCATTGATGAACAATTTTGTATTGTCAGGAACTAGTTGATCATTTGTATATATATTATACAGTGTTAAAGACAATACACTTCCTTGTGGCAGTCTATTCTTCTGCAACCTCCATCTACTATTTTTTCCATTTATCATCACATAGACTCTCCTGGTCTGGAGAAAACTGCCAATGACCCTAGTAAGCTTGTTATCTTTGGTAAGATTATTTATTTTATGGACCAGAACATGACCTGCCCGGCCAGAAGCCTGCATGCTCTTCACGATCTTTTCCATCAATAAATACAGAAATATGATTGTGAATCATTTGTTCCAGTGCCTTATAAAGGTGGCAAAGGAGTGACACGGTCAGTAGGTTTTGGGGTCATCTGGGTCTTTGCTGGGTTTCAATAAAGCAACAACTCTAGCCTGTCTCCACAATTTAGGAACCTTAAGTTCATCTACGCAATTGTTTATTAATTGCAGGAGCCATTCTAAAGTGTGAAGATAATATAGACAAAGTGTTGTCAGTGCAAGAAGTCACAGCTGAAACATTCGTGACTTTCTAATCCCTCCCCAAAAGCCTTGAGTAAAGATGAGTCCATCACCTTCCAAGGTAACCTGCTCCAGTACAGAACAGTTCTAATTGTCAGGAGTTTCTTTCTAAAGTTTACTTTTGCTCTTTTGCCTTGCCAGTCTAGCATGATGTCCGCTATTTCTCCCGCCACAGCTGGTGGAGGTTCCCTTTGCTAGGATATTCCAACAGATAATCTCAATTCCTACAAGCTTGGTTAAGGGAGTGATGATGCAAAAGCTTTTGTACAGCTCTTTGCTATCTCAGGAAGGGTTTTACAGTGACAGCTTAGAAAAGCATACATGTAATCAAAGGACATTTGGCAGGTTCTAGTGTTCAGTAATCACTGCTTCCTTATAACTTAATGCCTAGGGAAAGAGCATATGACAACCACAAGATTAAAGAAAAAAGGAACCAACAGTATTTGGAATAGTGGTATAAAAATGAAAGCCAGATGAGCTAACAGTAAGCTGGTATAAAATGTTTGCATTATGATCCTAGCTATCATTAAAAATTAGTCTTATGTGCTAATTACAGATTAAAACCCTTACTTAGCTCCATATAGGCATGGTTTCAGAATAACATATTTCTTTCTCTTCCATGAAAATGTACATATGGCATGCACAAAACTGTGATAACTCTTTCTTTGATCCTGTTTCTTTTTTAAAAAACAACAACTGTAAGTTGTGTATGTTATTTACCTTGTTCTTAATAATCAAACAGTCTGATGTACTTTCCTTTTCCAATATTAGGTTTGCATGTTTTTCACAAATTACAGAGATGCTAAAAAAAAATAATCAGGTGCTCTTTATCCAGCGATGGGATGTAACAGGTTCCCACCAGTTCACCAGAACCAGTAGTAACTTTCCCCAGTTGTCACGGAGAACCGGCAGCAGCTTTTGGGGGGAACCACCTTTGGGACTTACCTTTTCACTGGTTTCCCCACTGCGTATGCGCGCCAAGCACTTGGTGTGCATGCATGCCTACAGTGCCAAGCAGGGAGGAGGAAGAGAAGCTGCTAGTTTGAAGCTCCCTATAGCCTGCTCCCCAGGGTAAGTGACTCACCTTTGGATGTGGTGTGCCTGTGTGTATTTTAATGTGTATTTAATACCTTTACCTATATTGATGTACTACCACAGTTCCTAAAAAGGCCTGGCAGCTGGCAGGCCTGGTGGCCTGGCTTGGGGTTTTTAAGCAAAGTCTTGGAGTGACCTCATCAATAAGCTACACCTGTGCTGTTCCAATTGCTGTTCCAATTGGAGAACCCTTAAGGAGGTACAGTACAGCTGTTTTACATTTAAATTAAGGCATATTATCCTAGAGAACTGGTATGATGACCATATCCATCTTGCAACATGGTGCTGCCCAGGCACTTATACTAATAGGTAAGTGACATGTTTGTGTTTGGGGTGGGTGTTTGGGTGGGTGGGTGTATTTTAATGTAATTTTTATTTATTTATTTTATTTTATTTACAGGTTTGTGTTGTGGGTGCGTGGGCGGGCTGAGGTGTGTGTGTGTGTGTGTGCTTAATTTTTCTATATTTTATTATTTTAATTTTAATTTTTTTTAATTTGGCCACACCCATGACGTCATGACGTCAGCTCCACCCACACTGTGATGACATCACGGTGAGGTAGTAAATTTTTTGACATCCCACCACTGTCTTTATCTCATTCTTGGCTGGCAGTGAGAAATCTCAGGGCTTTCAAAATCTTCATTGATCAGTTGAAACAACCTAAATAAATGGTGAAGAGGAATTTACATTATGTTCTACATACCACAAATGCACACAGTATAAAGACAAGTTGGGCTGATACCTTTCCTAATGTCAGCACAAGACAGTGTCTGTGCTTTCTCCCACCAGGAAGACCTTAGTTTTCTGAGCTTTCTCCATGGCAGGATGCCAAAAGAAGATAGCTCTACTCTATAAGGTTTTAAACAGTATCCAGACCTCATGTTTTACACTCAGATGTTCTTGTTTTCTTTGAAGCATATTTAGATTGTTGCCAAGAGCTATCCATTCATCTGAGAACTCTGAATTTTCCAAATCTGTTCAAAAGAAGTGAGTGCTTAGGTTTTTAAACCTTGAAATTGTGGTTCAGATGTTGTTCCAAGCTTCCATCATACTCTTTCCAGACTCGCTTCCACCAGGAAGTGCTTGAAAACATGGGGAAAACCATTGTTTCTGTGTCTCGCTCTTTCCAAAAATATTTGGAAACATTTAAAAAAGACTGAGCACTGAGGTTTTCCGGTGAGTTCTGCATGCAAGTTTTCAGTTAATTATGAAGCAAGCCAGAAGGACTTCATACATCATTAGCTGCTTCAATTAGGACATGAAGAAAGATCCCATATAGTACTGTTCCAATGGTGTAATATTTTGCTTTAATTGTGTACAAAATTGGATACCCTTTGTAAGGCTGGCTTGTGACGTTTTGCTGCCTGAGGCAAAGGATGAGATACATATCTTTCCTACATTTCTCCCACTCATTTTGTAACTTTGACTGGGGATTCCTTGAAATGTTTTTGTTATTTGATACTTGTTATTTGATATTGTAATTTTGATGCATTGTTTTGTTGTGAGCCTCCCAGAGTTGCTGTAAGCAATTGGAGTGGCATATAATAATAATAATAATAATAATAATAATAATAATAATAATAATAATAATAATAATAATGATGATGATGATGATGATGATGATGATGATGATGATGATGATGATGATGATGATGATGATGATGATTTGGATTTGAATAAGAATAAGAATAAGAATAAGAATAAGAATAAGAATAAGAATAAGAATAAGAATAAGAATAAGAATAAGAATAAGAATAAGAATAAGAATAAGAATAAGAATAAGAATACAAACTCAACTGTTAACTGAATTTTATTTGATGATTGGAATGATACAGTGCCCTAGGCACTGCTTCTAAGGCAACAGGTTAATCCAGGCAGCATAGCACTCTCCAGAAATTGACCAAAATGGCCAAGATACTCAAGAAGAATGTCACGGAATGCCATTCTCTTCCCCCAAACATATAACATCTGAACTAGTTTCTGCAGTCTGCCCAATGGTATGACTAGTTTATTTATTTATTATTAAAACTTATATCGCTGCCCCATTCTGGAGACTTGGGGTGGCTCACAAGGTTCTCACAATTGGTTCTGAGGATCAATATACAGTACATGTATTTAGTATACAATTTAGAGCTTGAGATGGAAAGTTGTCATCAGTTGTGTTATCCAGCCATCAGAAATGCAAGTCTTATGAGTAAGTGAGAACTGTGTAGTGGTTAAAATGCACCAGAATGTGGTGGATGTGTTTCAAACACCAAGTTAGCCATGAAGGTTATTAGGGAAACTTGTCCCAGTCTCTATGTCTCAGCCAGATTTACTTCACGAGTTTTAGTCAAGTAGGTAACTGATTTTATTCTCTTTTGTTTTAATTCAGACAAATGTGTTTGTGGAGGTGCATTTTGACAGATTGTAATGCACTCAAACCTTTTTTACTGCACTGGTCATCAACCACAATAAAGTTTGATTGATTGATTGAAAGTAGGTACCATCTGAACTACAGTAGCTAACAACAGCATTCTAAAAGTCTTGTTGCCTCTAAGCCAGGATTCTCAACCTTACCATGCCACAGGCTGGACACCTCCCCATCTGACGGCACCACTGGCTGGACATGTGGTTTCCTCCTGTTGCAAATGCTGCCGTAAACAGCAACAGGTGCATTTGCACCTCCACAGGTGCAATTGTGCATGCACTGGCATGTTTGCACATGCACTGGTACATTTACACATGCACTGGCATGGCCGCTTCCGGGGTCATCATTGCAGGCTAGATGGAATGGCTTCAGGGGGCCAAGTCCAGTCCATGGTCCACAGTTTGCGAACCCCTGCTCTAAGCCATGTGTTGCTACTGCAAAACTTGAGAATGAAAATATTTGAGATTAAGCTAGGTGAAAATGGTGAACGGCAGTTTTAATGCTTCACAGAGCAATGGTTGCTTCTGAGCATGCATGATGAGCTCTTTCTGCTAGAAAGATGGGACTGTACGAACAAGCCCTTTGCCATAACCAGCTCCTTTCCCCATCATTTTTCTCACCTCTTTGAGGAAAAGAAGCAGATAAGGGTAATTTTGGACTGACAAATAAGTGTCTGGAAAGAGATAGCTTTCCACAAACACAGTGGATGAACTTCAATAATGTAAAGTTACACCACATATATCTAATGATGTCATCACTCACCACTGTATTTTGGCAATTAAAAGTTTCCTAACACTCCTTAAAGGGCCTTTGACCCCATGAAAGACTTTGGGACAGTGAAATGGGGCAGGAATGGAAAACTGAAAATACAAGAAGATGAATAAAAGTAAAAAGGTTGAGAACTCCTGTTCTGAGATCCCAGAATATCCAGCCAAATCCCATTAAGAACAAAGTTTCAAACATTAAAGAGCCTTGCAGTAAAAATGTTGTGAGTTTGATCCGGATGGGTATCAAGGTTGAATCAGCCTTCCATTCTTTCAAAGTCAGCCCCCCAGAGTCGCTTTGCGAGTGGGGCGGCATACTATTATTATTATTATTATTATTATTATTATTATTATTATTATTATTATTATTATTATTATTATTATTATTATTATTATTATTATTATTATTATTATTATTATTATTATTAATGTCCCCATCATATTTACAGTTTTTAAAATATTTCTGTAATATGATTGTACATTCAGGGAACTCTGGTCAGAGGTTTATACACAGGACAGCAGCTTCTTCTAAAGGTTTCCAGAATTCAGTAAATTTGTCTCTGTACCACTCTAGGCATATAATCCACTCAAGTTTATATTACATCTCAGAAACTAAGCCCCTAACCTTCACCGGGAATTCAGTAGTAAACAATAAACCCATGTTGTGAATTTGGAAGGAATTAATCTTATGTTACAGTCTAGAAATGTGACTCTTATATAAGCACTGGCAGTTTTCTTATAAGTAATTTCAGCATACCAACTACAAAAATTATCAGAATTTAAATAAACAATTAAACAGCTTGATTTTCTTTTCTGATCATGTAATAATAATACATTTTACAGGGCTACTTATTTCATGGGCAGGGTGAATTGCCTTGTGTTACAGGATATTTGTGTTGGAGGTTTCCAGATTTAAAAGCTCTAAATTGCTTAGTAATCTTTTCACAGTTCCTCCTTCACTGCATGCCATTTATAAAATGTCACAACATTTGCACATAATTCCTTCTTTTGACACACAGAAAATTTCTCTCTTTCTCAGCTGTTTTTCTCTAGCTGAAAAGAGCCAGACCCTTTCCATATTACAAGTCTCATACTCAGAAACACTTTCTCCTTTAAGTATTTCTCAAAGAAAAGTCTTTGCTGATATGTAATAAAGAGGTGATTGTGGGGTTGGAATGACTATCTGAAATGGCAGGGAAAGGAGAGGATACAGCAGTGAAAATAACATTTAAAAATATGATGAATAGTTCCAATTAGGGAATTGCTACTTCCCCCTCCCCGTTACTTCCTTATAACAGGATGTCCTATAATTCACATTTCCCTCTGCAAATACAGATGGGGTGCGTGTGAGAAGAGTATTTGCTCCTGGAGTCATGACTGCTGTTCAAGGAGCAGGTGGCAGTCATGGCCAGAAGGGCTTTTGCTCAATTTCAAGTGACTTGGACTGGGACTTCTTGCTCATGGTAACCCATGGATTGGTCACCTGCCAGTTAGATTATTGTAACACGCTCTACATGGGCCTGCCCTTGATGACCATTCAAAGGCTGCAGCTGGTGCCCACATGGTGATAGGGCGTGGTTGCTATGACCATGCCTCATCCTTGCTGCGAGAGCTGCATTGGCTACCGGTGTGCCTCTGGGTGTAATTGAAGGTGATGGTTATTACCTTTAAAGCTCTACATGTTAGTAGACCAGGTTACTTAAGAGACTGCATCACCCCAAGGATATCAGCCCATCCCAATAGAGCAGACCGGAGGGGCTCTCTAAGCTTCTCTGGAAAAGCTTGCCTTTCTAGCACTAGATGGAGGAACCTCCTGCCAACTGACCTCCGCCTCCAATCAGAATTGGCCCAGTGGGTGTGGGGTGCTGTGATAAGAGCACCCCCTTCCTGCTGGCTCATATGACTATTCTAAATAACCTGCCATTTGGGGAATTTAGTCTACCTGTTTAAAGATGTTTTAACAAGGTATATTTTATCTGTTTAAGTTTACTGATTTTAGTCATAGTACTGTGATTCAATTTTATACCGAGACTGTTGCTGCTGACTGTAAGCCGCCCTGAGTCACCATGGTGAGCGGGTAGTGATATAAGTCTAAATAAATAAATAATTTTAAAAAATTCCATCCAAAAACCTCAGCAAGGTTTCTTTGGAAAAAACATAAACAAAAAAGAATGCAGGAAAACAAACTGCAAGGAAGCGAGGAACTTTTCTGTTTCCCATCAAAACAGCAAGGTATGAAGTTCATATTGCTGAGAGTGTAGTGAGCATGAACTTCAAGAGTTCACTAATTTCATGATCTCTATCATGAAAGCACCTTAGTATTCCACATGATCCTTAGGATAATTTATCTCAGAATATAACCAAAAAACACATACATATGTAATAGAAGGCAGAAACCATGACAACTAGATACTAGAACTGTTGTGTCACCTTACATGCCTACTCCAAGGGAGTGATGAGGGTAAACACTACAAGAAAGACCATTGTGAGAACTGGACAGTAGAAATGTCAGGTTAGCTTATGTTGAGTGGAAACTTCCTCCCCTTCGAAAGGATAAAATTGCAAAGAATGCTGAAGTGGCATATATGTTTATCTAATAATTCATTTGCTAGCATTTTTATTTTGGCAGGGGGTCGTTAGTGCTGGAGTGACTGGAAAACAGTCACATCTGGCCTTTTAATAAGAACATGGAGTAAAGAAACATATTGATAACTCTTCATAATAACAATATACAGGTTAAGAATTAGGCAGCAGTGGAAGCAGAAACGGCAGCTGCCTGCAGCTGTCTGCAACCTTCCTGGGTACCACTCTGGCCAAGCATGGGCAAGGGCATGCATGACCCCTCCTTCACCCACAACAGTCCTGTAACCAGGGAAGTAGTGGTGGTGACAGTGTGGGGGGAGTGTTTGTGGTGGCATGTTGGTGGCCACAGTGGTGGTGGGGGAAGTGTTGGCAGACCAGACAGGTAGCATATGGGGGAATATTGGCAGTGGTGGTGGTGGGGGATACCAATCTGGTCTGCCAACAGTATGAGGGGGCATGATTCAGCCCCTGGCTTAAGGTTGAGAACCCCTGACCTAGACTGAAGAGATAAAAGGATGATAGACTCCTTTGAAGAAGAAGAAGAATAACAAATATGCAGAAAGGTCCCTTGATAGTACATAACAACAGCAGAATGTGAATATTTGGGCCTGAGAATCTGGGCAAGTCTCAAAACCCACAGGGAAGGTTTTCCCAGCCAGAACAAAAACCTTGTGAGTCTTCTGTGCTCCAAATGGAAAAATGGACACATCTGATTGCATCTTTCTTCCTTTGCCTCTTGGTTTTTGGGTGTATCAATGCTCGACAAGCACAACCTACACAAAAAGCACCTTCACATTGAACATGGGAACCCTGACGTTAGATGGAAATTGGTGGGGATTGGTGCCCTATTTCTAAAGCCTTGAAATTTGCCTTCCTTCTAAGAGACAAACCAGGGAAATATAGCAATCTCTTCATACCTTGGTCATTGCCTTAAGAACTAATGTCCCTAGCAAACGGCTATTTCTCCGAAAGAATTTTAATACATGACAAAAACAGGAATTGAAGTGTAAGACCTTGGACTCAGAAGACAGCATATGTTTGGGAAGGAATAGCTGTGTTCAGGACGTGGTGTGACCTGTTTTGACACCTGAAGACATAACATTTCTTCTGAAAATAAGATCAACCTTGTCTCCTCTAGTTCCCCCTTTCAGACATTTCCACATATGACAGCAGCTCCCTCTAGAAGTTTCCAGACTACAGTAAATTTGTTTTTACCACTCGAGACATATAATCCACTCAAGTTTATGTTACGCCTCAGAAACTAAACCCATAGCCTTCACAAGGAATTCAGCAGTAAACGATTTAATAAAGCAAAATCCATTGAATTTGGAAGAAGGAATAAATCACCAGCTTTTTTCTTCATGCTTTGCTGAGTAGGCAAAATTATCTCCACAACAAATTACTTTATCATTTAATAACAGGAAAAGCTGCAACTTAATTAAAAAGAGGTGTGTATATGGTTAAGAGCAGAATTTGAACTCTAGGGAAACAATCTCTCTGAGATTAAACAAAATATAAGATACGTAGGCCCTTTTCCTACTACCACATTTACTTCCACTTGTTCTAAGCTCACATGTATATTTGGCTCTTCATGCAATTGTCATTAAAAGAATGGGAAACAGTATTTAACCTGAAGCGCTAGTGAATGAAAAACAAGTGTTACCTAACAAAAAGAAAATTTGCACTAGATATACCTGCATTCTGTGTTAAAATAACCTGGAATACACAGGTTAATGTAGGGGTTGTCAACCTTTTTTCAGTCAGGGGCTGGGTCACCCTCTCTCACCACGCTTCCCCCCCCCCCCATTTATGGTTGCCATAAATGAGTCTGCGGCTGTCATAAACACATTTGTGATAGATGCGGACTCATTTGTGGCTGTCGTAAATGCATTTACGACAGCTGTAAATGAGTCCACTTCTCAGGTAGTTGATAGGCTATGCTATATGCTCCCTCTGATGTAAAAGTTGGGCTGAAATACCAAACACATACTTTTTATGCTATTTAGGCTAGTTTGGTTTTACAGAACATACTGTTCCTCCTCTGCCCTCATAACTTCTTCCATCTGGATAGGTTTTGTTATAGTGAACAACAGGGCCTTTTCTGATCTCCATGATGCACAAAGTACAGTTATTTTGTTCTTTTATCAAGAGACAGATCTAGAATCGTGTAGAAATTTAACATTCTAAGTCTTAAAAGAACCATTCTATTAAGACAATTGCTTTCACCTTTCCAGCAAAGAGGTCCAAAGGAAACCCACAGTGATTAAAAAAACAAGAATTATGTGTCTACTCATAGTAGGCAAGACTGTAATCAAGTGACTTGTATGCCCAGGTCATTCCCCTGGTGTAAAACACTGATGAGCATTTGAAGCTTCGGGCTCTTCCTAGCTATATTTCTTTATCTTTAAGCTGGGCATATACCAGACACCCTTTTCTAACAGAATTCACTTTCAAATAATAGACTATCATCTGTAAAGTTGGTGTGGTGGCTACCCAACATTAAATACCCTAACTTGTCTAGTTCTTTCTATGGAATCTGATAATCCATTCGTGTCAGATGATATGAGAGCACTAAGCCCTTTGTAGCTAATCTTTATTTTCACAGCATTTGTATGTTGGGTCTTCTAAGAATTGTCATACCTGAAAATGGCTGCAGCATTCTTGAGCAGGTTTTCTAAAGTGTTTCTGTATTCCTCACAAATTGTACATGCAAATTTGCCAAATCCATTTATCTGTGTCATCCCATGATCATCATGATTTATGCAGCAAATCTGTTACAGAGAAGTAGACATCTATCAAGTCCACAGGTGTTCTTCTTTTCCTACCTCCCATATAAGCTGTGTGCCTGTTTCTGTCCACTGATGCTTTAATGGGAGGAATTAGACCTTTTTTGTGCATATTTGTATATATGTACTTGTTTGTATATATTTTTCAATCTATGTATAACTCACATGAATTGCCCCCGCAAGTGGAAGCATGTGTTGTTGTTCAGTCACACAGTCAATTCCAACTGTGAAAGCATATTTGTGCCATTTTATACACATTTCAAAAATGTGCATTATCTCATGTGTACTATATCAATGTTCATATATATTTTTGAAGTATCCTGGCGCTGCTAGTGCACAAAGTACATTCAGTTTGCATCCAATATGGGCAGTTTAAACCAGATAAAGTTGACATAAAAACTCAAAGTAATTTCCTCAAGGAGTTTAAAGAAGTTGCAGGGTCATCCCTACTATTAGGTAGAGTGAGATGTCTAGCTCAGTCATTAGATCTCAGTTGCCATGAAAGTACAGTAATTTTTAGTTATTTCCTGTTGTGTTTTTATTGCTAGAGAGGGGGGAAAGTGCTTGTGGAAATTTGTTGCTCAAGAAGCCAAATCAATTGACTGACTTTGAATTACTGTGGGCAGCTGGTTGAGGAGGCATCATTTCCTACTTTTCCTCAGGCAGCAATATGCTTTTGGACCATCCCTAAGAAGATGTACAAAGAGGTAAAGAGGCAGCCTTCATCAAAAACATTCTTGGAGAATGGAACTTTTTTTTTTTTAGTTTGATTGCCATGAATTTTTATTTTAACTTATTTTTCCCCATTGAGCCTCTATGACTTTTGAAAATGATTTTTTTTTACTGCTGATTAACAATGAGATTTCTAACAATGAACCCTTGAGTCATACCCTGCTGTGAAGTTGCCAAGTATTTAAAAAGCATTTACTGTGTCCACCTCATTGTGAGTCAGAGAATTCAAACAACTGCAATGCACTCCACAGCTGTCAGGGACCCTGTAGTCTTTGTTGTCTTCCCAGAAGCACAAGGCTTTGATTTGTGCCTGTGAAAATGATCGCCTCTGATTGCTTAATCCCCTAAGCTTTTTAAAGTGATTAAGCTGAAACATTGTTGAGTTCCTTGGAAATGTTGCTGGCTTTCATGCTCTCTTGTGCAAGTTTCATCTCAAATCAACCAGTAATAGTTTCATGAAATATTCTCATGCAAGACAAGACCTTTCAGCATGGAAATGACAGCAACAACTTTCCTGAAGTTTCTTGTTCAAAAGACAAATAAGGAAGTTGCATTCTTACCACAAAATTATGAACCAAAGCTCACAACAGCATAAGTGGTGGAAACATAGTATAGCTGACAGTTAAAGCTGACCCTACTTTACTCTGTATCATTCTCACAGGTACCCTTACTAACTTTTCTTGGTTAAACTAACTAAGCTATCCTGCTGTTCCTTTGTAAATGGTAAAATAAGAAACAACTGTCAGGTCAGCAGGATGAGTGACCTTTTGACCTTCACCTCAGACAACAAAATGCCTTTGATCGGCCCTGGTGACATCTTTAGTAGGTATTTGAAAGTGGTAAGGAGGAAAGCCTTACTTGTTTGTGCTGTCCTGACATCCTCCAAGACATCAACTCTTAGCACCTTTTCACCCCAAATTCTCTGAAATAGATTTCAGGAAATGCTACTATATCCCTACTTTGTAACCCTTTTGATTTCACCCTCTTAAATATTGGCTTGAGGACTGTTTGAACCACTTTTGAATTTTCAGCATTAAGCAGAAAGGATCTTAAAATAATTTCATATGGATCCACTAAATCACATTTTGTTTGCAATATATTCTACTCCCCACCCCAAAAAAATATCAAAAATCCTTACAAAAGTAAAATACAATATAAAAATCTGCACAACAAAATTCATTAAAACACAGCATAAGGAAAAAGATATTTTATCAAATAGCAAAAATGGGAAACAGTACACAAAAGGGAACAGAATAGCAATATTACTTGAGTACCCAGTTCAATTCCCCATTTACTTCCCAGCCATCTTGGGTAAGCTGCACAGTTCCATGGCAACCCAGCCACTTATCAGCCCACAACACCTACAAAACTCTGAGAATTACTGTATAACTATAAGTTCACAGAGTTCTGTACGCTTTATAGACATGTTCTGAACCACATACTATGATCATGGAGCCATCTCCTGTGATATGAAATGAGACATGCAATGGACTGCCGCAGTCTTGAGGATATTATCAAGGTACTCCTTCACAGCCAATCCATCTGGCATGACCTCTTCCACCTCTATGACCACTGGGAATCAGTTCCTCCTCTGCTCATTTTGCTGTTGAGCCCAAATATGATAGTTTCCAGTGGCATTTCCTCCACTGAGGGGACCAGCACCCCAACTAGATAACTACTGCAAAAGGGGTATGTGTCACACATTTCAAAAGGCAGATCACATATCACCTGTCAATGGATCTACTGAAAGGCTCTCCATAATGAGAAGAGGGGAGCAGATTTAAACAGTTGCTCATTTTATGCAATCACAATTCATGGCACATTTTTCTCAACTACAAGGGACAGCAGACATGAGACCATGATGTCCATCCATAGCATCTTAGGCTTATGGTTACATTTCTCTTCATATACTGTATGTTGAATACATTAGAACTTTGATCTGTTTTGGAGGGCCCCCCTCCTTTCCTCAGTCTATGGAGTCAATAACAATCCAATGTTATTTATTTATTTATTTTATTTATTTATTTGCATTTAATATCCCGCCCCAATCGGGCGGACCCGACTCTGGGCGGCTTACAGCATAGCTCATAATATATATGGCCTTAAAATTCATAAAATTCATAAGAATTCATAAAAAATTTAAAACGTTAAACAGTAAAAACGGATAGAAACCCATAATAACAGCTACCAGATGGGGGCGGATGGCTGCTCTTAAATTAGCCATCCCGTATGGGAACCTGCATTGCTATGTCCCCACACTTGACCCGCCAGCCATGTCTTCAGGCCCTTTCGAAAGGGCAGAAGCTCCGTCTGCAGGCGCAGCTCTGTCGGAAGGAGGTTCCAAAGGGCCGGGGCGAACACAGAGAAGGCTCTCTTCCTGGTGCTCGTGAGGCGAGCCTCCCTGGCCGATGGAGTAACAAGAGAGCCCCTCCGGTCCGCCCTGGTGGGACGGGCAGACATTCTTAGGGTGACGCGGTCTCTTAGGTATCCTGGCCCACTACCATGTAGGGCTTTAAAGGTAATGACCAGCACCTTGAATTGCACCCGGAGGCAAACTGGCAACCAGTGCAGCTCCCGGAGCAGTGGTGAGGCCCGAGCATAACGCCCGCACCCCATCACTACCCGGGCTGCCGCATTCTGGACCAGCTGAAGCCTCCGAATGGTCGCCAAGGGCAGCCCCATGTAGAGCGCATTACAGTAATCAAGTCTGGAGGTGACCAAAGCATGCGTGACCATGAGCAAGGCATCCCGGCCTAGGAGGGGGCGTAACTGGCGTATTACACGAAGTTGTGCAAAAGCCCTCCTGGCCACGGCTGCCACCTGCTCATTGAACAGTAGCCGTGAGTCCAGGAGGACCCCCAGATTACGCACCGGGTCTGTTTGGGGCAAAACTGCCCCATCCAGAACCAAAGCTGGTAACTCCCGTGTTAGCGCAGGGCCCCTTACCCATAGCCACTCAGTCTTGCCGGGATTCAGCTGTAGCCCGTTTTCCCCCATCCAGACCTTAACAGCCTCCAGGCACCTGGAAAGGACTTCCACTGCACCGCCTGGGTCCCCACGGGCTGAGATGTACAACTGGGTATCATCAGCATACTGATGATACCTTACCCCGTGGGAACGGATGATCTCACCCAGCGGCTTCATATAGATGTTAAATAGGAGAGGAGAAAGTACCGAGCCCTGAGGCACCCCATACTGCAGGGGCCTAGGGCTGGACATCTCCTTCTCCAGGCACACCGACTGGGTCCTGTCCCTCAGGAATGAGGAAAACCAGGACAGCACTGTGCCCTGGATCCCCAAGCCCCGGAGCCTTCCCAGAAGGATGCCATGATCGACAGTGTCAAAAGCCGCTGAGAGGTCGAGGAGAGCAAGGACAGACGGTTCCCCTCCATCCCGCTCTCTCCAGAGATCATCTACCAATGCGACTAGTGCAGTTTCGGTACCATATCCGGGCCTGAATCCTGACTGAAACGGGTCCAGATAATCCGCTTCATCCAGGACATCCCGTAACTGCTGCGCCACAGCTTTCTCCAGGACCTTACCTAAAAAAGGTAGGTTAGACACTGGACGGTAGTTGGAAATTACCATAGGGTCGAGGGACGGCTTTTTTAAGAGGGGGAGCACCAAAGCATGTTTAAATGGTGCTGGGAAATGCCCCTCTTTTAATGAAGCATTAATAATCGCCTCGACCCAGCCACCTGCCACAGTCTTGGCAGTTTTAACTAACCAGGCAGGGCATGGGTCCAGTGCACAGGTCGTGGCGCGAACAGATACAAGAAGCCTGTCCACTTCCTCAGGGCCAACTGGCTCGAACTGATCCCAGATAACATGGCTAGACTGTGCCCTGGTCAACCCCAGTTCGGTACCTTCCACGCCGGGATTAAACTTCGAGCGGATCTGAGCGACTTTCTCCGCTAGATAATCCGCAAAAGCATCAGCAGATCCCTGCCAGCCAGGGCCCGGCCCCTCTTTGCCAAGGAGGGACCTGGTCACCCGGAACAGGGCCGCTGGGCGGTTATCTGCAGAGGCAATGAGGGCGGTGAAATATTGGCGTTTCACCGCCCCCATCGCCACTAGGTAGTCTTTTATGAAAAATAAGTGAATGCTAAAAAAAAATTCAGAAGAGAAGAATCCAATAAAAAGAGAGAAAGAAGGACGAAATGTAAAACTATCTTCTCCCCTCCTACACAGTCATTTTCAACTGAAGGAAAAGACATTAATTTGGGAGCAAAATGTAATTCTTCGAAATAACTAGGATATTGAAATATATTATCATTTTAATGCAACAAGACAGTTTAATCAGTCACTGTAGAAAGAAAGATACATTTTCCCCGCTTTCGTTTCACACATCAATTATTCAACTGCTATCAAAAAGGTAGTTACTTTGCTGAGAATTATTTTTAATATTACAGTGTGGGAGCACTCTTTCTCCATGGAGATACTAAAACTTTTCTGCTTAGTTTTTGACTCAGACTGATTATAGCACAATCATCCTGTTGTGTTTACACCAAATAAATATTTTCATTACATAAACTTAAGTGTGGTTGCCAAGAAGACAACACAAAGTGACTGTATCTTAGAACATTTAGAGACATTCAAAGCTCACATTCTATGTAGCCCAGAATTAATTTCCAGTATCAGGATCTAACTTGTAATATGTAATTATCTTGGGGTATTATGCACCTTTATTTCAGGAAAGGAGTATCATTTCCTGTTCCACCAGTGGAAGCAAAATAGCTTAGACCTGCACAAGGGTCCTTGAGCATATAATCTTAGGTAGCTCATGACTTGCATTGTGCAGAGGAATGAACACATATCACATAGCTGTGGTCAGACAAAGGAAGTCCCAGTTTAGAGGCAAAGCTTAGAAGAACTGGTTTTAGGCTACACATCTTTTGTTGTTGTTCAGTTGCACAGTCGATTCCGACCCTCTGTGACCCCATGGACCACTGTCCTCCAGGCACTCCTGTCCTCCACTATCCCCCTCAACTCGCTCAGTTCTGTGCCCATTGTCTCCACAATACCATCTAGCCATCTCATCTTGGGCCGTCCCCTTCTTCTTTTGCCCTCGACCCTTCCAAGCATCAAGGCTTTCTCAAGTGAATCCTCTCTTCTCATTTGATGGAGAGGGGGAATGAGGGCCAACTGTGTGGACCAGCTAGCTCAGCCATAAAGACCTTGCTGTCTCTCTTGACTGTATTGTATTTTTACACTGTATTTTATTGTATTGTTTTTTTCTTTTATGTAAAATTTATTGTGTTATCTGTGCTGCATCTGTTGTTATATTTTTATATTATGCTGTATTTATATTTGAGATTGTGATACTGTATATGTTTGTGTTATGTGAGCCCCTCTGAGTCGCCTCAGTGAGGTGAGTAGAGGGGCATATAAATCTAATTTAATAATAAATAAAAAAATAAATAATAATAAAATGTCCAAAGTACTCTAGCTTCATGTTTATTATTTGACCTTCTAAGGAGCAGTCAGGGGTAATTTCTTCCAAGATTGACCTGTTTGTTCTCCTCGCTGTCCATGGGACTCTCAAAACTCTCCTCCAACACCACATCTCAAAGGCATCTATTCTTCTGCGCTCAGCTTTCCTAATGGTCCAGCTCTCACAACCATACATTGCCACAGGGAATAACGTTGCTTTGACTATGCGAATTTTTGTTTGCAATTTGATGTCTCTACTTTTCACTATGTTCCCCAGGTTTCTCATCGCTTGCCTCCCAAGAATCAGTCGCCTTTTTATTTCATGGCTGCAATCACCATCTGCAGTGAGCTTTGATCCTAAGAAAGTAAAATCTGTCACTGCTTCTACTTCTTCCCCATCTATTTTCCAGGGACTGATAGGGCCTGTGGCCATTATCTTGGTTTTCTTGATATCGAGTCTCAAGCCAACTTTTTCACTTTCTTCTTTCAACCTAATCAGGAACTTCTTTAGGTCCTCCTCACTTTCTGCCATGAAGGTGGTATCATCTGCATATCTCAAATTGTTGATGTTTCTTCCAGCAATTTTGATCCCAAATTGTGATTCCTCCATCCCTGCATTGCACATTATGTGTTCTGTGTATAAGTTGAATAAGCAGGGTGACAAAATGCAGCCTTGTCTTACTCCTTTTCCTATTCCAAACCACTCCGTCACCGTCATTCCATTTTCTGTCCTAACTGTTGCCTCTTGATTCATGTACAGATTTCTCACGAGGCCTATAAGGTGTTCTGGTATTCCCATCTCTTTAATTACTTGCCACATTTTGTTGTGGTCGACACAGTCAAAAGCCTTAGTGTAATCAATGAAACAGAAGTAGACTTGTTTCTGATATTTCTTTGTTTTTCCCATGATCCATCTTATGTTGGCGATGTGATCTCTAGTCCCCCTGCCTCTTCTGAAACCCGCTTGCACTTCTGGTAATTCTCTCTCCACATACTGTTGCAGTCTATCCTGTATTATCTTGAGCATCACCTTGCTAGCGTGAGGGATGAGCGCAATTGTTCGATAATTTGAACATTCTTTGGCATTACCCTTTTTGGGGAGTGGAACGTATACAGATCTTTTCCAATCCTGTGGCCATTGTTTTGTTTTCCAAATCTGCTGGCATATAGAATGCAATAATTTGATTCCATCATCTTGCAGGGCTTTGAAAAGTTCAACTTGGATACCATCAACTCCACTGGCTTTGTTGTTTGCAGTGTTTTTTAGGGCCTTTTCTGACTTCACTCTCTAGAATGTCTGGCTCATGTTCAATGTTCTCATCATTGTGATTATCAGGGGTGTTGAGATCCTTTTTGTAGAGTTCCTCTGTGTACTCTTTCCATCTTTTCTTAATCTCTTCTGCATCTGCTAACTCCTTGCCATTTTTGTCTTTTATCATGGTCATTTTTGCTTTAAATGTTCCCTTGAGTTCCCCAATTTTTTGGAAAAGATCTCTAGTCCTACCCCTGATATTGTTTTCCTTTATTTCTTTGCACTGTTCATTCAGGTAGGTTTCCTTATCTCTCCTTGCTTTTCTTTGAAATTCTGTATTCAAGTGACTGTATTTTTTCCTTTCTCCTTGGCATTTTGCATTCCTTCTGTCCTCTGCTATTTTAAGAGCCTCCTCGGACAACCACTTAGCTTTGTTATGCTTCTTTTCTTTTGGTATGGTTTTCCTTGCTGCCTCCTGCATGATGTCCCGCATCTCTGTCCATAATTCTTCTGGCACTCTGTCTATCTGGTCCAAGCCATCAAATCTGTTCCACACCTCCACTGTGTATTCCCAAGGAATGTTTTCTAGGTCATATCTTTCTGGCCTAATTCTTACATCTTAGCATTCTAGAAATTGTGTCCAGAAAAAGTACATTTTCTAAGGTCAAGTTGTAAGGAATGGTTTTCTGCAATAATATAAACATTCTTTATTTATACAACTTCACTGCCTGTTGTCAACTTTCCACAAGTAATTTGATAATAAAAATTACATGCTGTCAGAAAAGATAGGTTCTGCCTATGGTGATTCTTCTCTAGGTTTCTAGGTATAGAGTACTGAGACATAATTTCCTTCCTCTAGCAGCACTGTGGAACTATGCAACACAATGGGAGTCAATCCCCCAGCCACCTGGCTAAAGTATTTATTCTCATTGAGCTTCCCAGCCAGCTCAGAAAGCATTTCAAACAAGCAGAACAGTGGTGGCTAGGGAGTGTGTGGAATGTATTTGCAAGGTGAGTATATACTCTTGGAAATTGCCAGAAGCAATACTTCAACTTTTACTTCTGTTTGTGTGACTGGAAATGGATATGCCTCCAATTTTATTTGGATCAGACTTCATTCCTATTGCCTAACATGAAATGGCACACTTTTCATCAAGTTGTGATCGCTAAGCACTGTTATTGAAAGGGCCTTTCTCTTTGTCTTCTTTGCATAAATCAGCAGGGATTCAATTTCCCATTTCCTAAGGACATTGAGGGTTTTTTTTGTTGCTTTTTGACCAAGATGGATATAAAAAAACATCCTGCATCTTTTAATAGTATTTTATGCGGAACTGCCAAAGGGCGGGAGATTAATATGGGTGTGACTGACAATCAACCGCAAGTGATTACTTGGTTACTCATAATCATGTAGAAACATTTATACACTTCTTCCGACATATGGTACAGCACACCATTTGTGTGCTATGATCCCACAGGCCTTGTTCAGCAAAACCCATCTGGGCACGCAGATCATTTTTTTCCCTCCTCAGTTCTTCATAACTTTAATTATGCCCCAAGCTAAAATAGCTTTTTGGTCCAGGGAGTAGTCTGACAGCAACTCATGAACTGTTGAAGCTATATGGGTCTACAGTGGAGTAAGGTATGGATGGTCCACTGTGAATTAATATCTATGGGCCATTTCTTTTGCAAGCTGGTGTCCTGAAGCTCACACACTCACAGGTTTGGGGGCATTAATTCATTGTTAATAAGATAGCTGATACAAGTCAGCATGAACCTCACTGGGTAAGCACAAGTCAATCTTGTTCTCTCAAGGTGGCCTTTCTCATTGGAATAATCGGAGATTATAGAAAGGAGGAAGAGAATGCTCATTGAAGCACAGTAAATGGAAACGGATGATGATTCAGGATCAGAATTCAGGAGACACCATTGTCTGGTTGAGGTGTCCAAACACAGCAGGAGCTCCATGATGGGAAGAGAGAGCATAGGCTAGGCAGAGAGGGTAGTCACATAGGAAGTATTTTCTTTGTTGTGGTGGCAGCAGGGCATTCTTGTTTCTTTCCCCATAATGGGCAAAGGGCTCAGACAGTAACCCCACAGTGGACAGGAATTATCTACTGGTATTAAAATGTGTGGGTCATACACAAGCTCCATCAAATATTAGACACAGAGTGGTAGTCTTCATGGCAAATACTGGAAGGTAAAATAAGGCTTTGGAAGACAGAGCAATGGGGCATGAGGCCTGCACTGTACTCCCTAAGTTAGCCTATCACCCTATTGTTTGGTAGCAGATGTTGTTCCATCAGCAGAATTGGAAAAAGAGTCAACCACTAGGCACATTGATTTCCCCCCCCTTTATATAGAAGAGTTGGAAATGCCCTCACTTACTAAAAGCCCATGTGAGAAGTTTTCAGAATGCCAGTTAGTGCTGCAACTTGCTAGTGACATGTGTTCTGGTTCTGGATAAGGGTCAGCCCGACAACGAGAGAGAGGGTGGCAGCCAGCTCAACTGGTGAGGTGGCCCTGGTCCAGACGTGTGCTCCTTCCCCAATGAGTTGCACCTTGCCACTGTTGTCCTACATCCCACTTTTTCCCCAATCCCTTGCCTTTTTGTGTCATGCCTAGCCCCCCCCCCTCCTTCTTGCCTCTGTAGATCCACTTGTTCTCTGCTCACTGCTCACCTGGTCTCTGTGTAAAGAAGTACCATCTGCTTAAAATATGCAGTGCATCTTTATACATTGCTAGTAGAATCTTTTACAGAGGAGAGAGGTAATAATGGCATTGTGAAAAGAAGTAAGGTAGCAGCAGAAAAGAAGGAAGGTGGATATAAGGCTTCAAGGATGGGAGCAGCAGCAGTGCTATGAATCTCTTCCCATCTCAAGTGGCAGGAAGCCTTAGACGCCAGTATTCTACTGATACATTTGGCAGCCATGTGACAGGACCAAGGCATGTGCCTTTGGAATCCCCCTATGTGAAAAGACACCACAAGGGACATTCCACACAGCCACCAAATGTGCACTTAGAAGGGTACATCAGCTGCCAGGAGGAGTAGCACTAGCCAGTACAGCTGCAAGGTCATTTCACACATTCTTTAAATATATGCTCACCACATCCAGAGCAGCCTTTCCTCAGCATGGTGCCCTTTAGATATTTTGAACCACATCGTCCAGATGTATGCTGGTTGACATTATGAGGATCTGAGATTAAAAAAAAAATAGAGGGACAGGAACCACACTCTAGACTGAGACCTGCCCCCATGCTATCTGTGGATAAGGAGTTTTTGACCTCTGTAGAGATGCAGTGAATAGGGTGAAACCACGTATTATGACAAATAGGTCTCCCATAGAAATGTGGAGCTTTGTAAACTCCTATGATTTAAGGAATCAGATGATAAAGTTGCAGATAATCTGACTCCCTTTAATAGTAAATGAGGCCTATTTGTTGTAACATGTGATTTTCCCTAATTACTATTTCTTGCATTAAATCTGCTTACTTTGTGATTTGTAACTGAAAGATAAACAGGGGCTTAATTTGCAAGCCTGATTGTTGAGGCACACATTTCTAATGCAAGCTCATTGTTGGAGGGAAAATGAGTTAATCAGTGGAATACACATTCCCTTTAACTTCTCCTTTAACCCTCAGGGAAGAAGAAATTGCCTGACAATTTTCTTCTTCCTTCATACAAAAGGCTAAGACGCTTGATGCTCACTTGACCTCTCATCCATATGTGGCATTCCAAGACACATATCAAGCAGAGAGCAAGTACATCCATGTCTGCATCACAGTTAGCTGGCCAGTTAAACTGTTTCCCGAACAATGTATTAAACAGCACAAATTTTAACAAATATGCATATATTTATATACTTCGTGCCTCTCTTTAATTTGGTTGGTTCATTATTGAGAAAGATTTTAATCAGGGGAGTTAGTGAACTGAGTAATCTGTCATTATTGTGCTTTCCATTACCCCTGGAGATCATTCCTAGGCCACACCAGTATATTTAAACTAAATGAGGATTTAGCATTCAAAAGCACTCGTTTGTAAGAATTCATTATTTCTAATGTATTCAATTCACACCAAATAATTTCAATATAAATCCAGTTAACTAGTTTCCCCCAGTGGTCTTCATTGTGACAATATTCTCTGCAGAACACACACACACTTCTTGTACAGGACATATATGTACTGCCTTTTGACAAATGTAAAAAAAGGGGGGGATATTTGTGCAATTGTGACAACAGGACAGACCAAGGAACTGCTTTTTAGCACCCAGGATGGAGCAACTTCACAATTGATCCGTTATATGCCATTAGTAGGTTTTAAAAAATGGTTGACAATTTGAGTTAAAGAAAGAGGCAATTGAAAGGAATGCAATAACAGATGGAGCTGTCAGCACCAGAACTGAAGTTGAAGTGAGGAGTAAACTCTCCTATAAAGCCCAAGTTCTCCCCTGGACAGTTCAACCACTGAGATGTGAGGGGGAGCTCAGAGCAAGGTCACCAAGTGGTATATGCACCCCTTGGTCTGCCATTCCGCAGATTTAGGACAAACAGGAAGTCTTGAACCACTGTTAACCTTCTTCTGTTCTATAATATTCTGGTTTTTCTTCCTTTTTTGTTTGTTTGTTCTTTCAGCATCTGACTACATCATCAAATACATCAGGATTTGTTCCACTTCTCAATTTTTGTTGTTCAGTTGTGCAGTTGATTCTGACCTTTTGTGCCCCCATGGACCATTGTCCGCCAGGCACTTCTGTCCTCCACCATCCTCCTCAACCCGGCCATCTAGCCATCTCATATTCTGCTGCCCCCTTTTTCTTTTGCCTTTAACCATTCCCAGCATCAAGGCTTTCTCAAGTGAATCCTCTCTTCTCGTTTGATGTCCGCAGTACTTAAGCTTCATTTTTACCATTTGACCTTCTAAGGAGCAGTCAGGGTTGATTTCTTCTAGGATTGACTTATTTGTTCTCCTTGCTCTCCAGGGTACACTCAAAACTCTCCTCCAACACCACATTTCAAAGGCATCTATTCTTCTGCGCTCAGCATTCCTAATGGTCCAGCTCTCATAACCATACATTACCACCAGGAATACGATTGTTTGACTATACGAATTTTTGTTTGCAAGGTGATGTCTCTACTTTTCACTATGTTCCCCAGGTTTCTCATAGCTTGTCTCCCAAGCATCAGTCACCTTTTTATTTCATGGCTGCAATCACCATCTGCAGTGATCTTAGATCCTAAAAAAAGTAAAATCTGTCACTGCTTCTATCTTCTTCCCCATCTATTTTCCAGGGACTGATAGGGCCTGTCTTGATGTTGAGCCTCAAGCAAGCTTTTGCACTCTCTTCTTTCAACTTAATCAGGAGCTTCTTTAGGTCTTCCTCGCTCTGTGCCATTAGGGTAGTATCATCTGCATATCTCAAATTGTTTATGTTTTCCCCAACAATTCTGATTCCAACTTCAGATTTGTCCATCCCTGCATTGTGCATTATGTGCTCTGTATATAAGTTAAATAAGCAGGGTGACAAAATGCAGCCTTGTCAATTGGATGAATTCAAATTATGTTTTTATCTCCATATGATACAAAGGCTGAAACCAGCTTTTTTCTATACCACAGGAGCTTCTACTTTTTCATATTAGAATGATTCAAAGAGTTTTATTTTTGCATGTGAAGGAATGTAAAGATAGGTTGATCATGTCTGTAAGTGTTGTTTCTTTGATGTAAGCAGTTGGGTATGATGTTCATGAATGTGGCAACATCCTTCCCCTGTGTTGTTTCCTGTGTCCCAATCTTTTTCCTTTAAAAAAAAATTTAATATCTGAAAATATTGCTAGATCAGCATATCACCTTATCATTTGATATTTTATGTGTTTGGAATGCTGCCACTTTTTCTAAAATACTGTGTAACCCATTCAGAACTAAGGGGCATAACATTTCATTTCAACTGGATTGTTTCTTCTATGAATATTGTCTGAGGAACAGACAGGGAGATAAATAAGAACAAAGACCTAGCATTAAGGTGATAAGGTGATACAACACTAATCTTATCTGTTTAATTAAAAAAAGAGCCAAGATCACTCACCCATATTTTTGACCCAGATCAATGAAGATGGAGAAGGAAAGTTGTGGCCTTCTCTTAGCTTTGAGCTGCATGCATTGCAATGTTGCTTTGGTACATGGAGTAAAATAAGAGATTCAGCAATGAATGCAGCACTCATCCATACTAACAGATTTGTCTCTGATAATGGTGAATATTTTTTTCCTTTACATTTGAACATTTAACATTGGTAATGCCCACCTGCTTTCCTGTCAAGTTTTTAAAATATTGGTTTCTAATCTATTTTGGTATAGTTTGCTTTGTCCTCTCTCACCTCTGATGTTAACTTCTTCTTCCTGCACTAGATTGGTCAACATCCTGTGTTTTCAGTTCAAGACAATGGTGGTAAGGATCTGTGTCCTCCCTGGCTTTGTTGTGAAATGTTGCAGGAATTGTTCTGTACATTCCCTGCAGATCGATTGTCCCTACTTCTATGAAGAACAGAATGCAGTGGGTAAGCACATTTGTCATAGGTCACACCAAATGAGTCAACGATGCAAGTATCCACTCCTTCCCTTTCCCAGTGTCCCACCATGAGATCCTGTAGGTGAAATGCATTATGAAGTCCCAACTACAGTAGACCCACTGAATCAATTCAACTTATGGAGAAGTTGACACACCAAATTCCAACTATTTCAATGTCTCTAGATACAAGTTATTATTGCATTTTAGCCTGTATTTGGGTACAAAGAAAGGTTGTGGTATTTCTCAATCAAAATTGAGCATATTCCAGGCAATGGCAAACTTGTGCTAGCTAATCTTTCTCATGCTGGGTCAGGTAAAAGGAACTGCTGAAATGAATTCACCAAAAAGTAGCTTAATTTTGGCAGTTTCATTCTGGCCTAGACACCGCCAATGCCATTGTGAAGGAGGAGGAGGAGGAGACAACTCTCACACTGACAAGCTTATTGTAAGAATAAAGTGAGGAAGAGAACCTTTTAGAGAAAATGTATACATGCAACAAACAAAATAAATAAATAACAGATTTGCCAGAAGTTAGTGACTTGCACCCAACTAGGCAATGCATCAAAGTAAGGCTTCCTCTGAAGAAATACATATATATTGATTATCCAGTGATTACCCATTACACTGCTCTCTACTTTTTGGTATTCGAAGAAACATATTAAGCAGTCACTTCCATTTTGGAGAGGGTAATATCACACTGAGAGGAAGTCATGTGCCTGAGACATGCCAGAAAATTTAGGGGTTGGCCTCATCTTGCAACAGCCTTTCTTTGATTCATCCAATTACATTTATCTTTTTATAAAGAAGTAATTTGTATGTATCAATAGCCCCAATCCAAGAACATAGAGCAGGGGTGCCCAAACATTTCGGGCCTTGGGCTGGTCATGTGGTTCCTCCCACTGGAAGCAGAAGTAAAATGCTCATGTGCATAACACTGCCATAAATGACCTGCAGCTGTCATAAACATCTTCATGACAGCCATGGGTCATTTATGGCAGCATTATGCGCATATGTGGATCCATTATGTGCATGCGCATTTTGCATCTGCTTCCAGGAGCCATGAGGTGGCATGGGCAGGATCTGGCCCATGGATCATAGTTTGGGCACCCCTTGATACAGAGCTTTCAAAATTATATCCTATTACTTTAAACACAATGCTTTCCAGTGGACCAAATATGTGATAGAAACCCCTCCCCCTCCCCAACTATTCATGGCCTTCCTTTACATTTGATTGCAGCATTTTGCTATGAATCAACTGAATTTGAACTTGCATTGTTAGACAAATGCTGTATATGCCTTGAAACTTAAGAAACTTTATAATTTGTTTCCATTAATATTTTATTGCTGCTAAAGGGAATGGGCTTCTGAAATAATGTTAAAGATGAAAAATGAGTCTTGAAACCAGGAAGAGTCTGCACTCGAGATATCAATATACATTTATTTGTGCTGTTGTAAAACAATTCCTGGAACAAGAAGCACTGATTTTCTTTTTATTTAATTAGCAGAGTGGTTTCTCATGAGCATTCACACTGATGTATGAATACCTATTGTTCTTAATTCAAGTACACATTTAATCTTGCACAATGAAAAATATATACAATGTGGCCTTAATATATTTGGATTGCCTTTTATTTATAAAAACTCAGTTGATGCCTGTTTCAATAACACCGTTGATCCTGCATTCCCTATAATATAATACAACTAAAACTAGTACAGTGGTGGGCTCCTAAACATTTTACTACCACACTGTGGGCATGGTATGATGGGTGTGGCCAGGGGGACAGCCCTGTATTGAACCCAAATTAGGACTACTTTATTTCAAAACTTGGATGGGTGGGGCCAGCCAGAATTTTTGCTACCAGTTCTGGTGAACTGGTGTGAACCTGCTGATGCCTACCACTGCTCTAGGACCATCAAGTGCTAAAGTGTAGCCACTGATCCATCACCAAAAAGGAAGACAGCTCTTCAAATGGAGAGGACATATGGCTGTTGTATGCTAAAAAGAAAGAAAGCAGTAATGGAAAGTGGAACCAGTTGCCCATAGGCTGACAGATTCAAAACATGGAGGTCACTGCGTCAATAAAAGCCCTATTCTGACCATCACATCATGAAAGTGGGGAGACTGGAGACTCCGTAGATATAACTAGCCATTTTGGCAGCCAAAGTTTTCCCACCCTGTTGGTTAAGCTTGGGTCTTAAGAAATTCCCATATGCAAGGGGGAGGGGACGATTAGAAAATGAAAAAGAGCTGAGCACAGAGTGGTGAGATTCCATGTTGAAGCATAGATGCCTGTTCAGTGTTTCATTTTGTCAGGGAAGGAAGAACTGGCAGTGTTTTGTGGTCTTCCAGCAGCAAACACTAACAGCTGAGTGTGTGTCTTTCTGACAGGAATGAATTTCAGTGCTCCACATCATAGGGCCTGTTTCCTCACTCAAGTCACAGCTTTGGGGATTATTTCTATAAATCCCCCACATCTTTCCTAACACTAACCACAGAGAAATCTCAAGGCAAGGGGTGCAAGAGGAAGATTGATTTTTCCCATGCGTAAGTGGCTTTACTGCTTGAGCTCTCACTATTTCCCAACTTGCAGCTGACTCTAGGGCTTTCCAGCTCACTATAAAAATGTTTCTATATCTGCTGTCTACACTCAATTTCATTGGCAGATAATGAGGGGAAAGCTACATTGCCTGTTTTACTCTCTCATGCACACATATGTATGTACACCTACTATTTTGTAAGTATTACTCACAGGCCTGTATTCTTGGCTTCATATTTTGCCCAGTAAGCCTTCCTGGAGTCAGTAGTGCAATTCAAATTTTTTTACTACCTACTCTGTGGGAGTGGTATGGTGGCTATTGGCAGGGGGAAAGCCCTGTGTTGCACCCGAATTAGGACTACTTTATTTCAAAACTTGGATGGATGGTGCCAGCCAGCCAGAATTTCTGATACTGGTTCTGGAGAACTGGTGTGAACCTGCTAAATCCCACCAATGCCTGGAGTGTGTCTGCTGTTACCATACTGTGGAGGTCAGCACTTTCGTCAGGGTCAACTAGTATGGGAAGAGGCCACCAGAATCCACTTTATGTCAGTTTTCCTTCCAAATCCTTCAGCCACCCCTTTTCAATATGGAATTTGGTAATCTGCTAGATTCACAGCAGCACATTGCAGGTTGATCTGAAGTCAATGACTAGGTTTTCTGCTCATCCAACATTGCTTTCCTCTGTATCTGTAATTGGGAAAAAGCCACATTTTATGCAATGAAAAGTATATTTGAATAAACATGTCTATATAGGTTGACTGTCTGGCCAGGCTATTGTGCTAATAGAGTAGACCATACTGCCAATGACTCAACTCTGAATGTCAGGTGGCAGTTAAATAACCTGACCATCTTGAGGACTAACAGCCTTTGGGTGATGAAGTCCACAGGGAAAAGTGATGGTCTCCAAGTGGATTAAAGTTTCCTTGAATCCATCTTGATGAAGGGCAGCAGCTTCATCAATACTGGCCTAGGCCTGATGAGGACTTTGTGTGTCAAAATGGCTCAGGACCAGAAAGTGACTCATAGAACTGGATCAGTGGTGCGGGTGTCATGCTGTGATGTGGAAGGCAAATGGAAGGCTACTGTTCCCAGGACAATTGTTCCCAGGACAATCTTCATGGCTGATCACCATGATGATAGCCAATATTTGGAATCGGATATGGCACTTGATGTGGAATATATATTGAGTTGAACAAATATGGCCTTTCAGATGTTTGTGGATCTCAGCTCCCACAAATTCTCACAAATGTATGTGCCAATTCAGAGCATTTGGAAGCTACAGTTCAATGATCAGAAAAACAATATTGTCCATTACTAATATAGGCCTTGATTCAAATTAATTATGTAACATTTAACTCATTGGTTTTTAATCTGTAATGATTACATAAACTCTATTGAACAGAATGGAATATTGGCATGGTTGTTTTGTTAAAATAGGAATGCTGCACAAAAACTCTCATCATATTGCCCAGCAGTGAGAAAACACCTGAACATTTTTGTTTTCTTATGCAGGAATGAAACAGAAACTGACTTCAGAAATGAAATAAAAGACAGAGGCATCTCAATCTAATGAATTACTAAGATAAATGATCTGTGCAAGGAACAGCCATGCAAGAAACATGTGAACCTTTAAGGAAGGCTTTTAAAATTCAAATTTAATTAAATGTACATTTATTGTATTGCCATTAGAACAGTGTTTATCAACCTTTGGTTTTTGACTTCAATTCCCAGAAGCCTAAGTCATTTTCCCAAAGCACTGATCAGCCAATCTACTGATTTAGGCTTCTGAGAATTGAAATCCTCCTGTGGGGTGTGGGCCACATTGGGAACCACTGGATTAGAGCCACTGTTGGTCTTGATGAAATATACCTTGAATTCCTACCTGCAGCACCATACAACCCTGGAGTCACTAACCTGAATGAGTTTGATTACTACATAGATAAAAGACAATCAAGGAATGCTTGCCATCTCCAAATAGGACTAAGAGTGAATCCTGTCTGAAACTCTGGAGAGACCTTGCCTGTGGTGGGATACAGCAGGTTCACCCCAGTTCACCAGAAACAGTAGCAGAACGTCTGGCTGGCCCTGCCCATCCAAGTTGTGAAATAAATTTGTCCTAATTTGGGTGCAACACAGGGCTTCCCCCCTGGCCAAGCCCGCCATACCATGCCCACAGAGTAGGTAGTAAAAATATTTGAATCCCACCACTGGATATTGCCAGTCCTTGTTAGAAATTCTGGGCTATTGGGACCTAGGATCTAACTCAATAAAAGGAACCTTCCTATGTTCCTGTGTCTTGAATAACGTCTCAGAGTTCTCCTTTTCCAGCCTCCAGTGAAGGGGGTTTCTGCAGAAATCTTGTGTACATTTTAACAGGAAATATTTTAAAATAGAAACATATTCATCCCAGCATATGCTGCAGCATATCAAATAAGACTACAATGAGGTAATCTCACATGGTCATGTTTTGTAGGCCAGCTAATAAGTGAATGACGGACTTAGAAGCCACTCCCACTGGACCTTCACATTGTATGTTTAGGCTTGGGTGTTAAGTTTCCATTACTTTCCTTCCACTGGCATAAGAGTTTCAAGGTTCTGTTTGAGGCATATGTTATTCAAGCAGCCAGAAAACCGACATTGGCAAAAGGTATCTTTGTGACGGTGGCAGTGATAATTTGTATTTTTGGACAGACACAACAAGCTGAGCATACAGCTGGAAACAAGCAACAGAAATAATATTGGGACAAGCAAATAGCCAAGCTAATAAATGTGAGAGGGAAACATCTCCAAAATACAGGGTTTCATAATGTCTTTGAGCTGGTTGTGCATTACATACTGTTGGGAAAACGATCTTTGAATGGGTATCATTCATTATTATTTACTCTTGCATGTAGTGAGGCAGGAGAATGGGCCCAATTTTCTTTCAGCATAAACTCACTTGGTAGCCTAGATAAGCTCCCATCTCTTAGCCAGAGTATAATGGTAATGGATCTTCTAAACAATATATCAGCTGACAAATACAAGGAAGAATTTATTACAGTTATGATAACAGCTATGAGATTGTTGGTAGCAAAGAATTGGAAAGTATGCACCTCCTTAAATTTAGAAGAATGGTATGAAGAATACAATGGAATATAGCACTGAATGACAAACTGGCATGTGAAATTAAAACTAAAAAAGGGATGATAAAGAAGATTGAATTTTCACAGATATGGGGAGATTTTATTGACTATGTCCTCATAAAATCTAAAACTTTCAGATGTGGTCAAGAAAGTACTGTATCAGTTTTTGGAAATAGGGATAGGTGTATTAAACTTAGAATTGAGTTTTGTGGAATAGAAGAAAATGTCCTGAGGGTGGAGGGTGCATGAGTCAACTGTTAAATGTAGTTGTTGTTTAGTTGTTTTTAAAACATAAACAAGGATGAATAATTAGTAAAAAAAAATGTATTGAGCTAATTTTGAGGTACAGTAAAACATCGGATAATGCTAAATCTTGGTTCCACAAGTCTTGGTGTTATCCAATTTTTAGTGTTATCCGATCCATGTTAAAATCCTATGGGATGGATTGGATAATGTTAAAGCTCCATAGAGATACATTGTAACCACACAGGCTTTAACGGTTGTTATCCGATCCATCCCATAGGACCTTAATGTTATTTGATACAATTCTCCTCCCCAGATTACTTAACGTCACACGATTTTAGCGTTATCCGATCCAATCATTATCCGGTGTTTTACTGTATTTTTATTATGCTTTGTTTTCTATATGTGTGTATTTTTTCTTTTCTTTGTTTCTCTTTCGTTATACTGTATGTTTTGAAAGTGAAAATAAAATTTATTTAAAATATATAAGTTACTTTTGGGGCTATATCTCCCAGACCTGCTACTGATATGTTTATTGGGAATTCTCCAAGCTGTTGTCCCAAAAGTACAGTTGTACCTCGCTTAAAGAGCATAATGCGTTCCACAGGATTGCTCATTAAGTGAGTTTGCTCTTTAAGTGAAACACCATTGTAAGTGACCAATTGTGACTTCGGGGGGGGGGGATTGTGAACCCTGATTTATTTGTTAAGCAAGTTTTTGATTGGTTTTATTTGTTAAGCGAAGTGAACATCCAGAGAAAATTCTGCTCTTTAAGCAAGTTACTCTTTAAGTGAGGCGCTCTTTATGCCAGGTTTGACTGTATATTTTTCCATGCTCTGGCCTAAGATCATTTATCTTAGTCTCAGACTCCTGCCATCTGTAAACTGTCCTGGTGCAGGACAGACTTCCCTATCCTCCAGATCAAGCTTGAAAAGTTATTTGTGGAAGTAATTCATTACTACAGTTGTTCAAAGGATCTGGGAAGTGGCTTTTAATGTTTTAAATTGTTATTTCAACAATAGTTATTGTTTAATTCCAACTGTAACTAACTGTACAAATTACAATGTTTAAAACTAGGAATCTGATGAAGTAGCTTGCCCCCAGGGGGCTGGTGGGTGGAATGGAGCGAGCTTTGCACCCAGATTTGGATACCACCTCCTGGTTGGTTTTTGAGCTGTGCATAACTGCATCTTGGGGTCTAAGATCACTGCAGATGGTGACTGCAGCCATGAAATAAAAGACACTCCTTGGGAGGCAAGCTATGGCAAACCTAAGCAGCTATGCCAACAAAAGTACACATAGTTAAAGCAATGGTATTCTCAGTAGTAATGTGTGGGTGTGAGAGCTGGACCATAAGGAAGGCTGAGTGCAGAAGAATAGATGTCTTTGAACTGTGGTGCTGGAGGAGACTCTTGAGAGTCCACTGGACTGCAAAAGAGAACAAATCAGTCCATCCTAAAGGAAATCAATCTTGACTGCTCGTTGGAAGGACAAATACTGAAGTTGAAGCTTAAGGACTTTGGCCACCAAATGAAAAGAGAGGAGTCACTGGAGAAGGCCCTGATGCTGAGAAAGAAAGACTGAATGCAAAAGAAGAAGGGGGCAGCAGAGGATGAGATGGCTAGATGGGATCCTTAACACAGTGGGCATAGATCTGGGTGGGCTATGGAGGATGGTAAATGACAGAGGAGCCTGGCATGCGGTGGTCCATGGGGTTGCAAAGAGTCAGACTTGATTGAAAAACATAGCTGCATCTGTTGAAGAGTGGGCAGCAAGGCACAAGAGCCTATGCCCAAGCAGTTACAGTGGTACCTCGCTTAAAGAGCATAATGTGTTCCACAGGATTGCTCTTTAAGTGAGTTCCTCTTTAAGCAAAACACTTGGAAAAAGTGCTGCCACTGACACTGTAAGTGACTGGTTGTGACTTCTGGCGGGGGGGGGGGATTGCAAACTCCGATTTAGTTGTTAAGCAAGTTTTTTGTTGTTTTTAGTTGTTAAGCAAGGGTGACCATTCAGAGAAAACTTTGCTCTTTGAGTTAGTCTCAAAGCCAGGTGCTCTTTATGCAAAGTTGTACTGTATTTGTTAAAATAATTAATTGCAATCATTGTTGAACTTAAACTCTAAAGGCTTGCTTAACTCTGATATCCTAAAAATCCTTTGTTTGCTGTGTAGTTTTAGCCTACATGACTAAACAATCGATTCAACATCTGTCACAGGAAAAGTTAGTACCACTGCATTCCTTCCTGTTTCCAACTAAACTGGCAGAGGAAGGCGGCGTAAGATATCTGGTTACTTTTTCCATTCCAAGCTTTTGGAGGGGCTTTCGGGGAATTGCAGCCAAATTCAAAGATCAACCATGACACTTTTGAAAAATTCATGTTCCCCCCCCAAAAAAATTGCAAATATTAATGATATCCCTAATGATCCGAGGTCCAGGTGCACAGCAGATGGGACAAAGAGACACACAGAACACCTCAGAAGAGACAGGTGGGACAATTTGCTGACCAATTTCCAGCTGGGGGGAAAAAGGGAAAATTTCTGTCCTGTAACTTGAGAAACCTAAGAGCTGCAGCGGAAGGTCTAATAATTCCAAGCTTTGTTTCAGGCTGTATTTGCTCTCAGATTCTTGGAAAAGCCTGCAGAAGTGTTTTATAACCCACACTCTGTTTTAGTGCAAATTATTATTTTTTACAAGTGTTCAAGTCTTTATATGGGTTTGCACCTGCAAGTCACATAGTTAAGCCAGTAACTGCACTATTTTTAATCAGAAAAGATGCAAAATTTCACCTACATTTTTTTCTTTTATGATAAATTTATCATACTTACCTTTCAACTTCAAAAGGTTGGTAAATAATAATAATTATTCCATGTCAGAAATTATTCTGGGTTGAAAGGATTTTTGCTGGAGAAACTCAACTCAGAACAGTTTTTCTACTACTGAACAGTTTTTTCTGCAGAATGTTCTACCACAATCCACAGGGAATAGTTTGTCAGGGGCTACACACTGGATGTATGTGGGGCTAAAGCCAGTAGTGAACAGGGAGAAAATGAAAAATAATTGGAAGGCCTTCTTCCTTTCCTTTCTCTACCTCCAGTTTTCTTTCTCATGTTGTGACATGCTATGGAAAGGGCAGGGGACTTCTGTGGAGGCTTTAAAGGGTCGCTTGAAGAGTGTTTGAAATGAAGTGAATAGCCATATTTCCACATATGGCCACAGTTTGTGCATCCATGCAGTAAACTGAGTTCAAACTAAAATATTTTTATTTCTCTGCAAATGTTCAAGAAATAAATGCTTTACATGAACTTTCTCCTGCCCTCCCCAAAAGCTCTGAAATTAAAGTCTACATATGTAAGCATTTTGCGTACGTTTAGTTCCACAGGCCTAACATATTAAACTAAAATAATGGCAGCTAAGAAACATCATCAATTGTGCAGATAACATTCCATGGACATCAATAATTCAGACAGAAATATAGGCATAACCATACATCAATTTAACCCTGACTTGAGTCTTACGTGATGGTATGTTTATTCTAGAAAAATATTTCTTGAAAGTGAATTCAAAACAGATGAAAGTTTTGAAATCTACTAGAAGATGAAAATCTCTCAGAGTACATTGTCCCATAGTTGGATCCAAGCTGGAGATGTATTGGTTTGTGTGTGTGTGTACGCATGTTATCTAAGATATTTTCTATAGAGCAAGATAGAAATAGTTTAATTAATGAGTAAATGAATATATAGCATAGAGCAGCATCCTACAAGTGCCTATCTTTCATTTTTTAATATATGGAAAAATATGAGCCAGCTATTTGGATATACACAATGGCTAAATAATGCCTCTTTTAATTAGCAAGTTTCTGCTGTTTTCAGCTCTTCCATGTTGTTTAAAAATGTTTCTCAACATATCTTATCTAGTGTTATTTATCTCATCCTTCCCAGGCATGTTGGCATTTCCTTGCTACAACTGCTGTTCAGGATAACTGGTGTTTCCTGTGATAACACACCAAAAAGATATTAACACTGTCCCCTAGATCAAGCTAGCATTCATGCTTTGTTCCAGTTTATTTCACATTTCTCCCAGAAACAAACCTTGAATTTATTCAAGATAATTTTTAAGTTCCATGGTTCACTGATAACCTACAAAATTGTATTGACTTCCTTCCAGAATAGAGTTGCTACCTACTTCTTCCCCTGTTAGGTAATCCATCAATTCTTTTAACTATTGTGTGACAAGCAGAAGCTAAATTTATGAAGATTTCACACCATTACAACTTGTGATCTGAAATGCTGATGTTTCCCCCCCCCCTCCTGATTCAAGAAGGATGAGTAATTTCAAAATTGATTCAGTCTTCACTCTAAGATCACCTTCTAAAAAAGATGGAATTTGGTGGAACAATCAAAGGTAACCAAGGCTCTACTGCCATTTGCAGCAGAAAGTCAAGGACCATCCATGACAATGCATATCCCCTCAACTGTTGGCTGTTCTACATGCACATTCAGCTACAGTATGTAGTTCACATTAGTGCTTAGGCCACCACTACTCCACACTTCTTTATTTCACACTTCTTTATTTCAAGAGGTAGGCAATCCAGGAATAAGTGGATTTTTGTAGAACCACTTCTGGAAGGTGGTATGCAACATTTCCCCTTCTCCTAGGGAAGGATGAAAGTTTTCACTACATCCACTACCACTATCTCCCCTTAGTTTCCTCCTCTGCCCGCATTTTATTCAGTGGTGAGAAAGGAAACACTGTTGTTATCTCCTTGGCACAGCATGGTAGCATATCTTTGCACATAATTGAGGTAGAAGCACTGCAGAAGTAGCTCTTAAAACTGCAAGAATCCAGTGGTGGCAGCAGATAGCAGAGACACTGTGAATTTCCCACCCATTGCATTCTTTTGTCCGCAGTTCAGATCTCATTGGGGCTTATGGAAGGGTTTATTTTATTTATTTATTTGCTCATATTTACTATCCCGCCCCAATAGGGTAAACCTGACTCTGAGCGGCTTACAGATTAAAATCATAGGTTAAGCCTATGATAATACTAATTCATCTTAAAACTTCATACTAAAACATACTTAAGGGTTGGCAAATGAGTACCTTTTCCAGATTGTGTTGGGGGAGGGGGATCATTTGGGCCCTTTTAAAAGGTTTTCTTTTAACAATAACAATAATAAATAACACAATAAACATTAACACTCTACTCATAAAAACACTAATACTGTATCATCAATAGGAACCTTTTTAGTGAACAAAACTTCAACTGTTCAACACATGCAAGCTCTTCTACCAGTCAAACACTCTACAACTGACAGGCTTGTTAGGATCTGAGACAGCTCTGGAATTTGCAGGATGAGTATCTCAGAGGTAGCTTTGATGCTCGTAGGATTAGACATTATTACAATAACACTGTTCTTGAAATTGAGAGGTCTAATGTGCTCTAATTCTTCAACCCATCTAACTTAATGCACTGAAACAATTTCCTTGGACTTCTGCCTCCTGGCATTGATTATTTCATTAAGTCAAGGGTGGGCTTATGGCTCCCAAGATGTTCTTGGATTGCAACTTCTGGCAAATCAGCCAATGGGATGAATGGTAAGAGTTACAGTCCCGCAACATTCATGATCCCAAGTTGTATCCCCTTGACATACATGAGCACATGCTATTTTTAAGCAGGGTGCAAAGTTTGTTTTGCACAAACCGAAGTCACACATCAACAGCAGTCTGACAAAAATTGCATCATTGCAAATATACAGACCTCATCATAGAAGAATCTTACTGGTGTGGGTCTCCACCCTCAAAAATAGCAACTCTATACTAAAGCATTTTATCCACAATTAAAAACTAAGTTACTGCTCATTAAGGTTTTGCAAAGTAGGACTCATTAATGCATGAACTTACTTAAATAGGCCTCATGCTGTGGAATGCATAATATTGCAATATCCCCAGAGATACTCAAGAGTCTTTGTTCTGCATGCTATTTGCATAAAGTTATGTTCCATATAGCTGTACTTTTTTGCCTTATATAAATCCAGGTGCTTTAGTCTGAAGCTGGATATGGTACTGACAAATCCTGTGCATCCTGCCACACACACCACCTGGAGCTAGTGGGATCAGGGTTCCCCAAAACAAACTCTATGCGCTTGAGGTCATTTTCCTTTCACACAGCAACTTTTACTCAAGGTTCAGCACCTATTCTCACAATCTCCCCACCCCCAATAGTCTCAGAGATACATTCACTAGCCCTTTGGATGCATTTTCCATCTTTCGGGACCCAGTTAGCTCCACTGGGTTCCCTCCAGTCCATGTCATGGGATGCAGGGGTGGGAAACAAGCTTTTGTTTAAACAGGAAGAAGGAGTCAGGCCCTGTAGTTTTCTCAGCCCACCCTCAACCCCTTGCCAGGACTCTTCACTTGCCTTTCCTGTGCAATGCTGTAAGTATAACAGGTGCTCAAATAGAGGAAGAAAAAGGGTTAAAGTCCTCACTTTCCATAAAGATGGGCCAGCAAGATGAGAAGGGAGAATACTCCACTCTTCTCCCTTGGCAAAGAGTGTTCCCCAGCTGTCATCAGCATCTTTCCCACACCTCTGGTTCTTCATCAACTGGTGTCAACAGCCCTCCATCCTCCCTCTGCCTGCCTTTGCCTTTTCTTTTATCCCTTTCTCAATGGATCCATCCAACTGCCTCTTATTAACTGGCTCCAGCTGTGTCAGCACATTCTGGAAGGCTTGTCCCTCAGGAGCCTCACACTCCCCATGATTTTTCACATCTTGTAAATGAGGGCCTGTACAGCCCACAGAAGGGAACACCCCCCTGCATGCCTCCTCCTCCTCCTCACAGTTGCCAATTTCTTTAATGCATTCCTTGCTTCAGTAGAAGCGTTTGCTCAGGTTTACTGCATGGTAATTCAAAGTTGCATAAAAGCCACAATCTGAAGCGGACTTATCCAGACATCAAGAGCGCACATGTTGTGGGGATGGCTTTGTTAATTTGTACTTACCTTATGATGTTCAAGGACCAACGTTCCAACTTCTGTACCACCAACAACACAAAAGACAGCTTACTTCTAACTAGTGAGGTAACCAAGCTCAGGTAATTAATTTTAGATGATATGAAATATATATAATTTGACTCTGTAATTGGCTATCTCTGAGCTCGATTTATGTTTTGTAATGCTTACAGGAATCCCACATTAATCAAGGGAACAGCATTTGGCTGCCAGAACATTATCTTTGGATCCCAGAAGGCTGAAGGTCTTTCTCCTATAGCTTTTCCTTGTTCCCAGCTCCTTAGATGAATAAACAGCATGGGGCATAGATGGTAGGTCTTGAAAGAGCTTTTCAGCTAATTTAGAAACTTTCCATTTGACACATCTCAGACATAATTCATGTTTGGTCATCATTCCTTCTCTCTTGCTTCAGCAGCAGTTTGACAGAACAGGATCATGTCAGCTCCATCCTTTTACATTGCTTAACCCAGCCAACTCAATGTTGCTGTGTACCATAAACTCACAAATCTTGTAGAACTACCATTCTGAGAATGAAATAGTCATGAAACACTTGGCCAACCAATTCCTCTATGCCAGGTACACTTGCCTGTCCTTGGACTTTAATTTCAACTAGGAATTATGCCACACTGTCCCTGTTTTTATCCTTCTTCTGGCACCTGTCTGAGAAGAATCACGAGCAAGCTTTTGATCTTCCAAAAGTCCTGAAGGGATATAGTTGTACTACAAAATATCAAAAACCTAACAAGGACAAAATAAAACAAATCAACAACAACAACCAAAGTTGAGAGAAAAGAGTGAATGAAACTCCTATTATGGAGGGTGATTTCCATCTAGAGTAGATTACCTGCTACACTTGCCTTATGTTGCTTCACATGGCACAAAACCTCCTACTTACCTTTTGGAGACTTACTACCTTGATAAGCTGATCAGGAAGCTGGGAGGCCACAACCTTGAAGCATGTGTTTGCCATAGAATAAACCTTTAGTAAATACTTCCTTCTGAGCTAGTCAAGTAACTATTAGAAGAGTCCTGTTTGCCTCCCACCTCCTACAAGAAAAATAAAAAAGTGTTAAAGAATAATGGAAAAAGATAAACCTCAGGTAACAAAATATAGAGATGGTAAATATGGACTAACTAATGGTGTACATATAACAATTAAGGTGGCCATAATATTTGGAATCAGGATTTCTCGTGAGCAGATTCCAGTGGGAAGAAGCTATTGTGTAAAGATTGCATCAAGCAAACTACAAGTGGTGGCACTTGTAGTTTCAAAAGAAGACCATTTTCGGGGGGGGGGGGTATGTATGTACCACTTTCCCTATGTTTCTGGAATGGGAGGTAGATCAGATACAACTTGCTGTTTTTTCCAGCAAAACTCTAAAAATCCAAGCCTGGCACAAATTCTCACAATGAACTTTTCAGAATCCCATTGATAATTTTCTTGCAATTATCCACAAGAAATTGGTGCACACCTGATGAAGTGATCATGAATCAAGAAAGCTCACACAAGGTTTTATAATTTTTAGTGATCCAATAAATGTATTGCCTTTCTGGACATTCCACTACCAGAACCATTATTTTCATCATTGGTCAAATGTAAAGTCCAGTCCTTGGATTTTGCTTGCATAAGAAATTTCACAAGATGTTACAATGCCATTAAGTTTGTTGCTGTTTGCATTAACTTTGGTGGCTGTTCCATCAGCAGTTGTGCAAGTCACCTCATACATAATGCTGCTAGTGTGGCACTGGGCACAACTTTTTATATGTTATATTCATGGATTGTACAGTTGTGCTCTTTTTATTCACATTGCATTCATTTCAGTTTTGCATGGATGTGGACATGTGTGAGAAGCGGAACAATATCTTTACATTATAAGAAAATCTAGCTAAGGTTTTGCGTGTTTGAGATCATTGTCTTCTGAATGGAAGAATATCCTGATATGAATGCATACCATGGTATTTAGAAATATAGTACTGTACACAATATCTGCTTTGTCCTTATGGCTCTGAATGGCCTCTTTTAGAAGCAATTAATATCATATTTTACAACTGACTGACCATCTGCTAAATCAAATAGATATCATACAATTAACATTTTATGAAAGTGTGGTGTCAAGCTGCAAGCTTAACTGCAAGGGGGGGGGATCAGAAAAAGACACATCTTTGATTCAGGACAAAGTTCACCAATGACTGAATTTCAAAATCTAATTTTAAAATGAATCAGAAGAGAATGTGATGCTCTTTGTCAAAATCTGAATACTGTGACTGCAATTACTATGGCTAGTGCCCTGTTGCTACAGTAGACCTGCTAACTCAATAGGATTTACATGAGTGTTAACTTATCATTCAGCAATTGAATCACTGGGTTTACTCTCTAGTTGAGACTACCAACAGGATACTCACCGATGTTTTTGGAATCCATTATGACTTTCAAAATTCTGCCTGAAGGAAAGTGACAATACTTCTCCATTTCTTGTGCAGAAGCCAAATGATGGATCAGTCTTATTTCAACAGTCAGGAAGTGGTATCCAATGCATCAAATTTATATTTCTAGTTAAGGGAAACGAAGACCAATTATGTACCAAAAATCTCCGCAAAGTCCTTTCTGTAAGGACATCTGGGAGGCTGCTGCTTCCCATCATCCAGTGCCTTTGTGCTGGCTTTGTCCCAGCTGGGCAAGTCTGTCAGTTTCAGATATTCCCTCAATTGTGTTAAATTTAACATACTTTTTCATCCACAATAGCGGCTGTGATGGCTCAGTGGTTAAGAAGCTCACCTTGTTACCTGGATGGATGGCAAGTTAGCAGTTCATGACATGGATACTGCATGACAGTTTGAGCGCCTGTCTCTGTCCCACCTCCTGCCAAACTAGCAGTTCTAAAGCAAGAAATTGCAAGTAGATAAATAGGGACCATTTTGGTTGGAAAAGATCTTGGGGACATGAAAGGAGGCTCAGTCGGGTGTCCCCTGAGCAGAGTTTTTCCAGAAAAAAAAAATCCTTTCAACCCAGAATAATTTTTGACACAAAATTATTATTACTCACAATAGGGAAGCATTTGTGGATTTTGCTGAAGTCTTTAAAAACATTGAAAAGAACTTCTCACCTTTCATTAATTTACACAGAAATTGTTTTCAGTGGCTAGAAGTACAGTCAAACCTCACATAAAGGGTGTTTCGCTTAAAGAGTAACTCGCTTAAAGAGCAGAATTTTCTCTGACTGTTCGCTTCGCTTAACAAATAAAACCAACCAAAAACTCACTTAACAAATAAATTGGGGTTTGTAATCCCCCCCACAATTGGTCACTTACAATGGTGTTTCACTTAAAGAGCAAACTCGCTTAAAGAGCAATCCTGTGGAATGCATTATGCTCTTTAAGCGACGCACCACTGTATGTGAACTGTTCAAAGAGTAATTAATATTGCTGCCTCCCAGAGGCTTTCCATGGCCAAGTGGACATTTGAACTCAAGTTACTTGAGTCTTAGTCCAGTACCCTACCAACTATGCCACACTATGGATTTTGTTTCACCTTTCAAAATAAAAAATAAAAATGTTTTGTCTGGAATAAATATTAGTAACTCAGATTCTGCTGCCCCCACTGCAAAGCAGCGTTCAGCTAGAAACATGTAATTCCAATAAAATCAAATTGTATACCAAAAAGTACCTAGCAAGTCTTACTGAAAGCCATCATGTGTCTATCAATTCAGCTTCACAAACAGCCATCTAGGAAGAGACTCGGATTCTTCAGAGCTGCATGAGTACTTTTACTTCTTGCAATCTGCTGATGAGCCATCCAACAGTTCCTTAAATCAATTCTGAAAATGATTCAGAGATTCATAGCGCAATGTAAGTAAGCCCAATGGGCCAAACAAGAGAGAGGCAAATTGTGTTTTTCCATCTGTTGCGGAGCTGGTTGTTCTGAACAGAAAGTGTAGAGAGTTGGTTTAATGCCCTGGGGCTCTTGTTTAACCCTTGAAACTGAGCTGGAACAGAACAGAACAATACATATCTGGCTGCCACCCAAACCAAGCCTGTTTCCCTGTCCCAGCATCATATCTTTCAGAGGTTAGAATGAAACTAAAGTAACTTTCATTAGCTTGCATTGTCTGTCCCTAAAGTTGTCAACACCATGCCTTCTTTTTGATGCATCATCCCCACCTCTCCTTTAGCATCATTCACCTCAACTTAGAAAAATAAAAAATGCTAGGGCAGAAAGATGAAAGAGAGCAATACAACTCTTTTGACATTTAGTTAATTCCTTTCTTTTGTTTTAATTGTGACTAAACTTGAAACATTCTCCTCTCTTGATTCCTCCCTGGATTTCTTTATTGTTTGTTGAAGATCCGGGCTAGACGACCTACCTGTTTGTCTGTGGTTTTAGGAAGGTGTTGCCTTATTTTGTCCTTGTGGCTTTATTTGTGTCTCTCATAGTCTCCCACATTAGGAATGTGGCATGACAGTTTCGTAGGAGCTTCCACTCTGTCAATCAACTCAACCTATGCAGCACTGCAGTGGCTTAGTGGTTAAGACACTGAGCTTGGAGACTGGAAGGTTGGGTTTTGATACCCGAGTGCTGCACAACAGATCTTGGTGACATGAAAGGAGCCTCATTCGGGCATCCTCTGAGTGGAATTTCTCCAGCAAAAATCCTTTCAACCCAGAGTAATTTCTGACATGAAATTTATTTAACTCAACCCATTCTCCTCAGCCTGGAGGAACATCTGACCCCCTTTACCTCCCTCAATCACCTGACTCATATCAGAAGGCCAATGGGTGACCTTTACCAGACACACAGAAAGACGAAGGATTATTGAGAGAGTCTTGCACACAAATCCAAATTGAAACCATAAGTTAAATCCTTCTGTGGACAGAAAACTCTTGCTGAAGACTCCACTGGATCTAAATGGAAAGGGGTAAGGTGATCTTTTTTCAGTTTCAACCCAGAGTCACCAACTACTTCTAAAGGGGCACCTTAAATGTCTCCAAAAAGGAAGACAGGAAAGGAGATTAATTTTTTATTCTGTTCTCTATACTGATTTAAATGCGGGGTTACATCATTATAAATTATCTTAATAACTTGATCCTAATACAGTTCACCAGAGTAAGGAAGGCAGTGACAGAGGACTACTGAATCCACGTGCTAACTGTGGATGATCTGGCTCCTTGTGGTCCTCTGTCTTTAAATCAGAAAGGACCTGCCCTTTAAATAGAACACATCTTCCAAAAGTGGCCCAACAGGACAGAAGTGTCCATTTTAAGTTCCTCCAGCCTTCTCAAAGAGCTATTTGGGCAACAGAACCAATGTCCAAAAACATCCGTTCCATGAGCAAAACTCTCCTTTTATTGCTCTGGAATTTGTATCTGCAATTTGATTCCATCTTAACTGCCATTGCTTCACACTGCAAAATCCTGGGGTTTATAGTTTGGTGAAGTACCGATGTCTCTTCTGGCATGCCCTAACACAACGGTTCCCAAAGTACAACCTGTGGGGCAGATCCAGCCCACAGCACCTAATAATCCAACCCACATCACACATGCAGCTCCCAGAAGCAGAATTAAAACATCCCCATGCACATGCAGACACATTTTACTTCTGCTTCTGGTGGGAGGAACAACATGACCAGTCTGTTCAACAGTGTGACTAGCCCATGGCCTGAAAAGTTTGGCCAACCCTGCCCTAATGCATTCCCCTGAACATAGCTCTGGGCTTGTTGGGAGATAATTTTTAATGACCTTCTCAAATTACAAGTCTCAGAATTCTGTAGGAAAAGTCCATGACAGTTAGAGTAGCATCATACTATTATAACTGGGCGGTGTAGCTACTCATTCTCTTTCAATTCCATGTATGTACTTAGTAGGGCAGAAATTAGCCAAAGTAGGGAGGTAATTCTGATTCAGTAATTGTTTAAGGAGTTGCACATTGATCTTCTGTAAATGGTGCTCGAACCTTTAATTCACTTCGCGGACTAATGATTGTTTATTAGCACTGGATGTTTATGTTGTTGAGTAGGCCATTTCCTACACTATTTTTTTAAAAAAAGCCTCTTATAAATGACTTTCCCTCATTTCCGATGTAATGGATTTTCATTCCTACCTCTTAAAAATGCTTGCAAGGTCAAATGTTGAAACAGCACACAATTTGCTTCAAGTAATTGGCTGAAATGAAGCAGCTGCTAGCGCTGAGCTCAGAGCTCACATAACCTGGCACAATACAAAACTGAGATTCCAGATTTTCCACAGTTGCCCCAACACAGAACTTAATTACTGTTCTTGGGTTTCTCTCAGCCGTGGTGCTAAAGTTTCACAAAACTAGACCCCAATAGCTACATTCATTTTCCCCCACACTCCTGTCTTCCTCCCTTTTTGTTGAATGACTCTCATTTCACAACCCAGAGAAAATGTATCCTTTGGCTGCCATCCCAGGAAGGATATTTAGTACTTTATATTCTGTAACTCATTAGATTGATAGGCTTGCAAGTAAATTTTCCATCCTGTAACATTAACTGCAAAGATAGAATTGTGCCCGCAGAATCTTATTATCTTCTCAAACATCTGTTACAGAGGAGTTTCATAGTCAAAGTTGTTGACTGAGTAGCTTTCAATTAGACTGTACTGAGCTGCCACTTGTTGTTTGGCACAACTGCAGTGGAAATAGAGTGGATTAAATCCTATTCCGTAGCATAGTAAATCATACTAGAGAAGGGCCATTGAATCAGTGGGAATTTGGTGAGTCAGCTGCTCTTTAAGTTCCTTTAAGTCAAACGGGCCTACTCCATTTGTGAATTACTTTGGCATAGTACCTTGTCATCAGAGTAGGCTAATGGAAGTTACAAAGGAATTGACTCAACAAATTCCCCCTGATTCAGTGGTCTAATTGGGCCCAATTTATTATGCTAGGCAACAGGATTTCAGCTTCTGAACCAGAGCATTTCCAGTGCCCACTAGCTCCAGAAGAACTTCTTTCTTAGCCGTATATCAAGATCTCTGGTATTTCCTAGTGATTTCCCATCAAAATACAGTAATACCTCGGATAACGCTAAGACTTGGTTCCACAAGTCTTGGTGTTATCCGATTTTCAGTGTTATCCAATGCATGTTAAAATCCTATGGGATGGATCGGATAATGTTAAAGCTCCATAGAGATACATTGTAACCACACAGGTTTTAGCGGTTGTTATCCGATCCATCCCATAGGACCTTAACGTTATTCGATCCAATTCTCTTCCCCAGATTACTTAACGTTATGCGATTTTAGCATTATCTGAGGTAAACGTTATCCGAGGTATTACTGTACCACACATTTGGATCATGCTTATCTTCCAAAATCATATGCCATATCTTCAGACAGGTATGGTGCCAATGTTTTTACGTTTTGTTTCCTTAAGAAACAGACTGAGCCTGTGATTTCTGAAGATATTGACCTCTCTTCTAAAGTCTTGTCAATGTACAGATACTTTGCTCATGTTAGAAAAAGAACATCTGATGGGTAAAGTTACTTTTTAAGACTGCATCTCCAAGAATTCTGCAGATAGCATCATGGCCATGTTTTTGTCTGCATCCATAACAATATTTCATGGTCCCTATTTATCTACTTGCAATTTCTTACTTTCAATCTGCTAGGTTGGCAGGAGTTGCGCTCATTCTGTCATGCAGTTCTCACGTCTCAAACTGCTGACTTGCCGGCCTTCCAGCTAAGAAGGTGAGCTTCTTAACCATTGAGCCACAGGAGTGCCTCATAATTTACTATGAGTCCCAATAACTTGCTAATTTACATGGGAAATCATTTTCATTTTCCCGTCAAGATAATCACAAACTACCTAATCCTCTAAGGGGTGAGAAAAATAATTCTATAGTTCCTTTTCTTCTCACATGAAGAAAAAAAAAGATTTACACTCCGGCATACAATAGCTGAAATCCTATTCTACAACTTATATCTCATAAGGCTGATGATCTCTTCCGTCTCAATGATTTCTTGGAAATATAACATTGCTGATTTCCCTCCTAAAAGTCCTAAGTTTTGTGTGGATTTCTTTTAACCATCAGTAAGCCATTGTATGTTTTAGGATGCAGAAGATGTTTAATTACAAAAAAGACATTGGTGGTTTTTGGAAATTAAAGAGTATCCGTGATCGTTGTTATCATATATCACAAACTTGTAAAAGAAGAACCTGTTATCCAAACACATTGTTGAGCAAATACCTGCTGATTTGTATATGTTAAATCTGTGTTGTCTGTACTGTTGTGAATTTTCTGTTCTGACTCATATTAGAAATTGTTGTTGTTGTTCAGTCGCACAGTCGATTCCGACCCTTTGCGACCCAATGAGCCATTGTCCTCCAGGCACCTCTGTCCTCCACCATCTTTCTAAACCCACCCAGCTCTGTGCCCATTGCGTCTACAATACCATCTAGCAATCTCATTGTTGGCCACCCCCTTCTTCTTTTGCCCTCCACCTTTCACAGCATCAAGGTTTTCTCAAGTGAATCCTCTCTTCTCATTTGAATTATAAATTAGGACTCACTTCAAAAGCTCCCACTAGGCACGATACAGCTAGAAGGATGGCTTTTATGTTGAAAAAGATGTCTTCATGAGAAAATGCCACTTTTATTTCACAGCTGCTGCACCATTTTAATCACAAAATTGGCCTTTTCTAATCGGTCATAATTCTCAATCTGGAGGAATTTGCTCCAGTCATTGGCTTAATATTCATCTTTCTTGGATGAAAGAATTGCTTTTTTTATTCTGTGGGCAAAGGAAAGCCCTCGTGAAACAAAGCTGTAGTTTCATTTCTGTAATGCTGCATGTACAGAAACCCTCACTAATGCACAATGAAGTCTGCAGCCTTTTGCCATTTTGCTAACCCCTCAGGAATGCATGGTCAAAAGAACAGAGGAAGGGGGTGGATGCGTTTGTTCAATTAGTTTTCAAAGTATTCTCTTTAACCACACAAAGGTTCATTTTTCCAACTTCATGAATGCATTGTTAAGAATTTGTATAAACTGAATCAGAGATGCCTTGGCCAATATTGTTGGGTGGCAACAATACTACTATTGTTTCAATTTTAACAGATTTTTCCATGGAAGAAAATGCAATTTTTTCCACAGAGGAAAAATACTTATTAAATATCAACATACACACAAACACAAGTTTACCAGTATATTACCCTGTTTTATCAAGGAAACAAAAACCAGAATGCAGGAGATACTGTCTCCACTGCCTATTTTCACTTCATGTTGTGGAATAAACACAAAATCCTGTACACACCAACAATTGACCCAGCTTATGTTTGTTTTTTACATATGTGGTTTACATGATGCCCATCCAAGATAGTTATTAGATTATTAGGCAGTAGTTAGTTCATGCCTGCCACAAGACCACAGAAACGTCTGCAGAAGCAGACAGCACTGGCTCTTTGGCTTTGAAACAGAGATGAGCTCTGACTCCTAGAGTTGGATATGATTGGCTTTCAAGCAAGGGAAACCTTTAGCTTTACTAAGATTCAAAGGGGTCATGGTGGCTTAGTGGTTAAATGCTGAGCTTGATGGCCAGAAGGTCAGGAGGTCAGCAGTTTATGTATTTATTTATTTCTTCTTATTTGCTATCCCGCCCCAATCGGGCAAGCCCGACTCTGGGCGGCTTACAATGTTGACTAGAAATCAGTAAGATACACATATAATAATACAAAGAATACATAAACTAATACTTAAAACTCTAAAACTAATGCTTAAAATTTAAAACTAATGCTTAAAACAGAGCAAGAGATAAACTGAGAAGAGATAAAAACCAGAAAGGGTGGCTGTCCACTAGATCAGCCACCCTTCATAGGATCCCGCATTCCCGGATCCCCACACTTGCCCTGCCAGCCAGGTTTTTAAGCCTCTCCGAAAGGGCAGGAGCTCTGTCTGAAGGCACAACTCAGTTGGGAGGAGGTTCCAAAGGGCCCAAGTGCTGGATGATGGAGTGAGCTCCTGTCGTCTGTCGCCGCTCCTGCCAAATTAGCAGTTTGAAAGCAAAAAACTGCAAGTAGATAAATAGGTACCACTTGGGTGGGAAAGGTAACAGTGTTCTGTGCACTTTGGGCCTCTGCCACATGACCACGGAAAGATCTGCAGATGCAGGCATTGTGGCTCTTTGGATGTAAATGGAGATGAGAACCACCTTCTAGAGTTGGACATGACTGACTAGAGCAAGGGAGACACAGATTCAAAACATCTGGCAACACATTGGCTATTATCTATTCTATGAATAAGGAATGGTCTCATTTCCTTCTCATGACACTGTGATAGGGTAGGAGTAACTCAGTAATATTGTATCCATGCTATTTCACATCTCTCTCTGGTCTGAATTAGATCGGATCTATGTGAGGACAACATCCTCCTTGTCTTCAATAGTAATTACCGGTAGTTAAGGAAACTGTACCACTGAGAATGAGGAAATGTCACTAACACTGTGCTCAAGATACCTGGGCCAGTGTCCCGTTTAATATTTACTTGTGTCAAATTTCTACTGCAGACGTTGTTGAGGTTTTTGCAGGCATGCTTAGCTGATGTCATCTGAAAAATTACAATTTGTAAAAGTACACAATTTGTAAAAGGACACACTGATGTTAATGTTACCTGTTATTTTGGGGAGAAAACCAATTTTTGTTCTTTCCTTAACCTGATGTTTTTTTCCTGCTGGTATACTTGATATACTGTACAGTATATGACATGGTATATTTTAGCATCATGGTATTTTTAATATCACCAGCTGTCAAATCGATTATGAAGAAATGTAAGTTAGCTATAGACATTAAGTTAGAAACTCACAACTACTATGGTTTTGCCAGGACTCGAAGCAAGACCAAGACAAAATACTTTTGGAAACAGGGTTTACATGGAGGTTCTTAAAACATACTTGAGGAACAGAAACTTGGTACCTTTTAAGCTGTAATCTTTTAATTTATTATCTTCTTAATGTTTTAACCTTTGAATTAACAATGACTACTGAACAGTGAGTAAAATATTTTTCTTTCTTTTACTTTGTTTCAGGAGTGATTTCTTTACAATGAAATTCTTTTTTAAAAAGATAGATATTAGAACAAGGGAGAGATAGTTTTTTTGCTGTTCTTCCATTGTGCACAAAAAGAAATTAAGTAAATTCCTAACTTGCTCAACAGGTTATGGGACTAGAAACTACAGTGCTTTGGTTTTCTTTTAAAAAAAGAATACAATATTTTTCAACTGGTAGGTTGGCAGGAGCTGGGACAGAGGAGGAGCTCACTCTGTCATACACCATTCAGGTCTTGAACTGCTGACCTGCCAACCATCCAGTCATCAAGTTCAGTGTCTTAATAACTAAGCCACCACAGTACCTATTTAGGTTATGAACTATTTGACAGTTCAGGGCAAAGATCCCGAGGCCCTGGATGAGACTGGCACAGGATTGGAAACAGTGGAAGATGATGTTTTGATCCACCATGTCAAATTGACATGTGAAACACGGCTCAGCCAAGTAACCAAGTACAGTGGTACCTCATACAACAATTTCAATCCATTCTACAGGGCTTGTTGTTGTACGAAATGAAACAATTGCTATATGATGCATGCATCGTACAGCAATTTTCCCTATGGGATGCATTGTACAACGATGAAAAATTGTTGTATGATTTTTCCATAGGGAAAATTGTTATGCGGGAATGTCATTTTTTTCAAAACCTATTTGTTATGCGATTTCATTGCTATAGGGGGCGATTGTTGTATGATGTTCCACTGTAACTGTTTGCTAAAATAGTTCTTGTTTTTGTTGTTGTTGTTCAGTCACACAGTTGAGTCCGACCATTTGCGACCCCATGGACCACCATACACCAGGCTCCTCTGTCCTCCAGCATCCTCCACAGCCCACATAGATCTATGTCCACTGAGTCGACAATGGGTGTACCCACCTCATTCTCTGGCACCCCTTCTCCTTCTGTCCTTGATCTTTCCCAGCATCAAGGCCTTCTCAAGCGAGTCCTCTCTTCTCATTTGGTGGCCAAAGTACTTGAACTTCAACTTTAGTTCATGTCCTTCCAATGAGCAGTCAGGGTTGATTTCCTTCAGGATTGACTGTTTGATCTCCTTGCAGTCCAAGGTACTCTCAAGAGTCGCACTTCGCGATTGGGGCGGGATATAAATTGAATATAGAATAGAATAGAATAGAAAAGCCTCCTCCAACACCATAGTTCAAAGGCATCTGTTCTTCTATGCTCAGCCTTCCTTATGGTCCAGCTCTTCTATTTTATATGAAAAAAATCTCCAGAAGCATGACAGATGGCTATGGTTGCTCAGTGTTAAGGCCACTTGTCATGTTTATTATGATACTGTGAGCTAATAGGGAAGATAGAAAGGCAGGAATCAGCATCTGAATGGTATACCAAACTTCTCCCTGTCCACTTTTTCCACAACATGTATGCATATACCTTTTCCCCGTTTCCACTCTTCCATCATGGTCCTCATGACTTGACTTGGCAGGACACAATACTTGAACTCTACTACACACAGCAATGTGTTTTGTGATAAAATGGCAGGAACACCACTCTACTGGTTAATCCTATCTTTTCCTGACGAGAACATTGATACAGTAATACCCCGGATAACGCGAGTACCGGATAGCGCTAAAACCGCATAACGTTACAAGATTTTCGGAAAAATCTTGTATCAAATAACGCGATATTTAACGTTATCCGATACAGTCGTTCTTAGCAGCAGGGTGGCTGCAAAGCTGAATGGGATTCTCCGTTCAGCTTTCCAGCCACCCTGCAGCTATGGAGGCAGGGGTGGGGAGGCTGGAAAGTTGATGGGGGGCTCCCCCATTGGCTTCCCCAGCCACCCCACAGCTGCGGAGGCAAGGGCGTGTGGCTAGGGAAGCCGACAGGGAGTCAATCAGGGAGTTGACAGTATATCGGGTCCTCTGATCTCTCTGGAGCAGGCAGGGGACACGATCCAAGCTGTTTCTGGGCTTCCCCGACGTCCTCAGCCAGTGCAACAAGCCAAAACGTCAGGGTTCGAATCCCAACATTCTGGCTTGCTGTAGCCTCAAAGAGGGTGGGGGAACTTCAAAAATAGCATGCATCGGCTCTAGGGAGGTCAGGAGACCCAATGCGCGCTAATTTTGAAGTTCCCCAACCCTCTTTGAGGCTACAGCAAGCCAGAATGTCGGGATTCGAACCCTGACGTTTTGGCTTGCTGCAGTGGCTGAGGACATCGGGGAAGCCCAGAAACAGCTTGGATCGGGTCTCCCCACCTCCCTGGACCCGGGGGGGGGGGGGGTCAGAGACCCCAAAATTGGTTTTAAAAAGTCCATTTTTAAAACAATTTTTGGGTCTCTGACCCCCTGCCGGGTCCAGGGAGGTGGGGAGACCCGATCCAAGCTATTCCTGGGCTTCCCTGACGTCCTCAGCCAGTGCAGCAAGCCAAAATGTCAGGGTTCGAATCCTGATATTCTGGGTTGCTGCACTGGCTGAGGACATCGGGGAAGCCCAGAAACAGCTTGGATCGGGTCTCCCCACCTCCCTGGACCCAGCGGGGGGGGGTCAGAGACCCCAAAATTGGTAAAAAAAAAAACGGACAGTTTTTTTTACCAATTTTGGGGTCTCTGACCCCCCCCCACCGGGTCCAGGGAGGTGGGGAGATCTGATCCAAGCTGTTTCCAAAGTTCCCCCACCTCCCTGGAGGCTGCGGCAAGCCAAAATGTCAGGATTCAAATCCCGACGTTCTGGCTTGCTGCAGCCTCCAGGGAAACAGGGCTTTTTTTAACATTGTGTGATCAATGTATTGCACATTAAAAACCGGATAACGACAAGACTTGTGGAACCAAGTCATAACGTTATCCAGGGTACTAGTGTATAGGTATTGCCCTACTGCAGTGTTTCCCAAACTTTGGTGTTTGGACTTTATTTCCCAGAAGCCTAAGTCAATTCTCCAAAGCACTGATCAGCCAATTTACTGATTTAGGCTTCTGGGAATTGAAATCCACCAGTGTATCATGGAACATAATTTGGAAAACACTGCCCTAACAGATGTGTTTTATATCTTCCACTTTCAGGCAATTTCCCCATTAGTGTGTTCTATGATGTATTTGCTATGTTGAAAAGCCAGAATGAACAGGTACAGGCATTCAGTGCAGGTGTTGTAAAGCTCTTCCATTCTAATATATTGCTTATATACTCTCTGTGCTTGTTTGATTTTATCTGACTTTGCTCTTTTATGTTCCGTGAATATTTTATGGTTCATGGAAGGACCCAAAATGGTGAACTTTAAAATGCATCACTGCCCATGACTTCCTGCTGCCAGTGAAGGCTCGAGCTATATCAACAGCCTTGACAAAAAGACAGATTTTTAGTCAAATACCTCTTATTCAAATAAAACATGGAGGTCTATGTGTAAACAGCTGTGCAAGGCAGTTGACTGTATTCAGCATATTTTGGAGTTTGTGGTAGATTCTCTTTCTGTGAACCCTCAAAAGGACAGAACTCATTGCCAATCTGGCCTTGTACTTCTTGCTTCCTGGCCTACTTTTCACAAAATAAAGAGGATAAGAGCATATATGTGGGGAAAATGGGATGGAATAAACATTCAGGAACAAATTACAATCTGAACAAATTGTGATATTAAATACTCAAGTATTCTTAGTGTTATTACTGTACAGTTGTACCTCGCTTAAAGAGCATAATGCGTTCCACAGGATTGCCCTTTAAGCGAGTTTGCTCTTTAAGCGAAACACCAGTGTAAGTGACCAGTTGTGGGGGAGATTGCGAACCCAGATTTATTTGTTAAGCGAGTTTTTGGTTGGTTTTATTTGTTAAGCGAAGCAAACATTCAGAGAAAATTTTGTTCTTTAAGCGAGTTACTCTTTAAGCGAAGCGCTCTTTATGCGAGGTTTGACTGTACTGTATATGCAAAAATGTAGAGCGTGTATTCTTATTTTCATTTCATTCCTTATATGCTCATTGGGCTTGTTGTTGTTGTCATCATCTCCTTCTCCTTCCGATGATGATATCATGATTAGGCTTCAGATTCAAGGTTAAGTCTTCTCCACTTCTAGCAAGACAGAATGAAAAGACAGACAGACAGACAGACAGATAGATAGATAGATAGATAGATAGATAGATAGATAGATAGATAGATAGATAGATAGATAGATAGGAAAAGGAATATTCATAAAATAATTGCAAATACTGTACTATATATGGAGCTATAGCAGTCTTAAATAGTTCCTACAGTAATGTACGTTTAGACCTACTGTTTCACCCTAGATTATCTCAGCACGGATAACTGAAAATGCAAATTTAAATTGTTGCTAAGCTCTCACATATTCTCCTTTGCAATCAGGAAGCTACTCAAAGATCATGGCATAATTTTCTTTCACTTTTACCATTTAGAGATTTAAACATTCTTCCCCTACAACTAGGTGAAGTGATTTAAGGTTTTAATGGGTTTTTTAAAAACCTGAGTGGCTTCTTACACCTTATCATGTTTTCCTGTTTCAAGTCTTTCTCTTTCTCTCTCTCTGTATGTGTCATAGAGGAAGAAGACAATGATGCCAGAAAAATATTTATTTTAAATAAGTGCAGTTATTTAGAAAACCACAATTAGTAATGATTCAGGAAATTTATGATTTTGTGGAGAGACTGAATGACTGTATATGACAAATACTAGAATTAACATAAATATTCAATGTCTACCATAAACTACAAGTCTCATAGCATGATTTTTTTTATCCTGAAGGGAAGCCCATCTCTTGAAAATAAAGTATGATTATGATGATCCAACAGTGTTTATGGAACTGAGAATAATCTGATAAGTAAAATCCATGGACCAAATGGACTCTCATTTCAAGGATATCACAATATAACATTAGTTGACTATACTGTTGTCAAGAATGTCATATAAACACCTGTTTTCAAAAGAACTGACAATTTGCTTCCTATCCAAGGTGCCTGATGTGATATTTGAATCCTAAATAGCTTGGGATTTTGATAGCTAGTGATGTATTAATGTATTAAAAATGTATTATTATTATTTTATTTTGTGCTGTGTTGTTTTGCTGATTTTAAGCCACCCTGAGTCACCATGGTGAGTGGGTGGCGATATAAATCTAAATAAATAAATAAATGTTCCTGTTCCTGTATACATCCCCGTGCTGAATTTTTAAGAGTTGAGACGTTAAGTGGAGACTCAAGACAAAGCCTGGTCAACTGTGGCAAATAGTGTCTTTTCTTATTAGACGCTAAATGGCCTTTCTTCATGTTTGGGCCCAAGACCAGGATGCAAGGACCAAGGCACATCCTTCTACCCACTTTGCCTGGGCTGATTCTGACAGGTTTGGCACCGCTAGGAAAAGATGAAGAAAACTATTCCATTGACTGATGGACCAGTAGAAATTGATTCTCTTTGGGCACAGTTAAATGTTTGAAAGCTACATATTTCTCACTACTTTGACGGTCTAATACATGGGTGGCCAAACTACGGCCCATAGTGCTTAGTGCAGTCTGTGGGCAATTCACAAGTGAATTAGCATTTTGCCTCCAACATACTGGGTACTTCACCAGTTGTTGCTTGATGTTACAGAGAATAAGAAGCTGAAAAAATGAATGTACTCACTGAAGGATACAAAACCCACATAACTAAGCAGTTTGCATGGAGAATGGAACTGAATAGGTTGGGGAAAGTCTTTGGGTACAATTATATAGTGAAGGAAATTTGAATTAATTTCAATCCTCTCCCCATGAAGTCACACCAGAGAATACAGTTCTCTTTGATATAAGTGATCACACAGGTGGAAGAGGGAAAGTCTGCTGCTTGTAGTTATGTTGCAGTTCTGTTGACCACCTGGAGAAGGTGCAGAACAAAGGAACTGGCTTTCAATGGCTTTTCCTACTTCAGTTACCCATTTCCTCCTCTAAGTTTGCTGATTAGAGAGCTTACTAAACTGTAAGAACAAACAAGTGAACAACCAAACACAAATTCTGCCCATACAAGAGAAGCTATAAAAAGTTTGTGTATGTATGTGGGGTGGGGGAGTGTCTTGGGAGAGAGGCTTAGTTGAGAAATGTGCTTGTCTTGAATGTGTGTGTGCATGTGTGTATGCACACATACTCTTCTGCAGTGGTGGGCTCCAAAAACTTTACTACCACACTGTGGGCATGGCTAACTGTGGACATGCCCAGGGGACCGGGTAAGCGTGGCTGGCCACTTCCTTCTGCTCAGCACACATGCACTACTTTATAGTTTAGCACATGTGCACTAAGCAAAGTGACCATTTTCTGCGCCTGGACTGGGAGCAGTGTGGATGCAGAGCAGAGGCAGCGGCGGGCAAAGTGGCGTAGGAGGAAATGGAGGTGGTGACAGCAGAAGAAGTGGTGGCAGGAGCAGTGGCAGTGGCGAGAGCAGCAGTGGTGGCAGGAGCAGTGGTGGCGGTGGTGACTGGAGCAGCGGCAGCAGCCAGAGTGGTGGTGGTGGCCAAAGGGAGGGCAGCCAGAGCAGCGGCAGTGCCTGCTGCTGCTCCAGCCGCTGCTGCTTCAGCCACCGCCACTCCAGTTGCCGCCACTCCAGCTGCCGCCACTCCAACCACCACTGCTGCTCCGGCCACCACCACTCCTGCCACCACTGCCGCTACTGCTCCCGCTGCCACTGCCTCCCACCCCACCCCAAAAATAATAATTGCAATATCAAGCTGTTACACTGTGGATTAATTTATTGCAGTAATGTCAGTTATCATATTCCTTTCCTTTGTGGATTTTGTACAAAAAATTAAACTCCCTTCATGCACTAACCAGCTGGTAAAGGTAAAGGTCTCCCTTGCTTGAAAGGCAGCCGTGTCTGACTCTAGGGGGGCAGTACTTATATCTGTTTACAGCCAAAGAGCCAGTGCTATCTGCATATGCAGACAATTCTGTGGTCATGTGGCAGGCATGACTAGACACCAGGTTGCATGGAATGCTGTTATCTTTCCTGCCAAAGCAATATCCATTTATCCACTTGCAATTTCTTGCTTTCAAACTGTTAGGTTGACAGGAGCTGGGGCAGATGACAGGAACTAAGGCAAAGCCATTTGAATAGATATAAAAACCAGCATCTCTAGAATTTGCCAGAATGGCAGTACAATTTAGGCCAGCTAGCCATGCAATGGACCAGACATAATTCATTGGCACCAAACCATCATTTTGTTCTAGAAATTCAACCAGGTTTGGACTTTTGTGTATGGAGACATTACACGTGTGCAACTCTTAATCCATTCTATCAGCAGAACCAGGTAACTGCAATTTGTTGGGAGCAAGATGTCAGGTATGCACCTCCTGTAAGAAAAGAGGTTTTCTTTTTTTAACTGTAAAACTCAGTTTTCAAGTCTAGATAATAGATTTTGTTTTCTTATTTTTCTCTCTGTTGCTAACAAAAAAACCAAGTCAGTTATGGGTGTACTAAGGAATCTACTATGTTATAGTTACCTTGAATGATATGTTATTTCTCTTTCTGTTGTTGCCTCCCCCGCTGCCTCCCCCGCCGCCTCGAGGAACACCTGCGGCGGGGTGGAGGGAAAGACGCTGAGGGCCAGCACCATCACCAGCGGCGGGAACTTTAAATAGCCCCGGACCGACTGGGTTGCCTGCGCTGCCTCCCCCGCCGCCTCAAGGAACACCTGCGGCCGGGTGGAGGGAAAGACACTGAGGGCCAGCACCATCACCAGCGGCGGGAACTTTAAAAAGCCCCGGACCGACTGGGTTGCCTGCGCTGCCTCCCCCGCCGCCTCGAGGAACACCTGCGGCGGGGTGGAGGGAAAGACGCTGAGGGCCAGCACCATCACCAGCGGCGGGAACTTTAAAAAGCCCCGGACCAACTGGGTTGCCTGCGCTGCCTCCCCCGCTGCCTTCCCGGCCGGGCGGGGAGAACGAGGAACACTTGGGGACTCCAGGCGGGCGGCTATAAAAAGAACCTTTCTGCCACCGCCGCCGACTAAGGACGCTAGTCCCGCTACTACCGCCACAGCTGAACCATGGCCAGCCACTCCTCCAGATAAATGTATATTTACTAATTGAAATATTTATAAGGGATGAGGACTTTCCCTATTGCTTTGTACTGTATATCCATGATTGTTTTTTGCATTTCTTTGACTGTAATGTATTTATATTTTTATTAATTTTTTTTGAAGGTTTTGTTGACCACATTGATTGTATTATTCTTGTTATATTGTATGTATATTATGTTTTCTATTGCAACATTGTTAGCCGCTCTGGGTTGCTTCGGCAAGAAGAGCGGCATATAAATTTGAATTTAATAATAATAATAATAATAATAATAATAATAATAATAATAATAATAATAATAATAATAATAATAATAATAATAATAATAATAATAATAATAATAATAATAAGTGCCTTAAATGCTATAAAAAGCTTATTATACTTGCTAATAACATAACCAAATACCCAGACTACAATATATAGGTGTTAACTAACATATTTACTCTGTTAATAACCAGTATAAGTAAAATGTTCTTTCTAATACTGTTATTTGTCATTTTTACAATAGTTACACCATATATACTCATATTAAATAAATATTAAAAAAGGAATCTTTATTTTGCAATGTTTATTGCCAATCAATAATTATAAAAAGTATCTGCAGATACTTTATGCAAAGATCCTGGGGGCACAACATTTTCTTTGAAAAATTTGGATTTTAGTAAAGAAACTAGAGTCTGGTCTTTAAGGTTAGAGCACAAGTGTCTACTGTGTATTCTGCACAGGAAGTGCTAGTTCACATACAGGCCCAATTTGACCTTGGCAAAATCTGTTCTAACAAGCAACATGCCAGTTGGCATTTTTCTGGGCCATTTCTTCAGTTTCCAACTTCTTAATGCTAAGAAAGTGCTATTCAATTACACACCAACAGTACAGAAAATATACAATGTGAGTGGGGATGTACCCTTAAAATTGAGTTCTGTACAGAAAACGTCTGATTTAGATGCCTAGTCAATGGTTTATTCTGAATTCTAGAGGCATTTCTTGTTTTTCAGTAAAAAAATAGTCTGTGCTTAAGATACTAGATGACAAGTGGTATTTGGGGTTTCTTGGTATGTTTTAAAAACCAGAGGCAGCATAAGGACTCTTCTAAAGGTCTGTTAGGATTTCAGAGATCCTAACTGCTGGAGATGCAAGTTGATGGTTCCCTATATCCAACATTGATAGGCCACTACAGTTGGCATGGAAATAACTTAGGCCAAACAGAACCATAACTTTGTGATGTCAAAGTGATGTCAAAGTGGCAGTTAACAGTCACCTTGGGTCTTAACATTGTCTAACATTGTCAAGACATTTCTTCATGAAGGCACAGCATTCTTGAAGGCTACCTTAACCTGTACCATAAAAGGAGGTTTCTAAAGGATTTGCAATATTTTCATGCTGTTCTTCCATACCTCTTGTAAAGAAGTAGCAGTATTCCTGTATATGGAAGTGTCTTGCAGATAAGGTTAATAGCGTTCCCTGCCTAGTATAACTGCCTAAATCCTTGTAGTTTTACCTCCTGTAAAACTGGAGATGTGTCCTAAAATAGGAGGATTGGTTTAAAGAGATATGAAATAAAGCTATAAATCAAAAATAAAATGTGAGTTGAAGTTCTAAAAAGGGATCAATAAAGACATCTGATTTTATAGAAATATGGGCAGAATTTTATTTATTTATTTATTTATTTATTTATTTATTTATTAGTTCAATTTTATATTGCTGCCCACTTGCCATGGCGACTCAGGGCAGCTTACAAACAATACATTACATTACAATACAACACAGTATATCATTTTAGATGATATATTAGCAAAAGGGAAAGAGCAAGATGTATTATCATTTTGGAATGAGGGGACGAATATACAGTATAAAACTTTAATGATACTGAAAACATTTAATTGAGAAGGTCTTAACTCCCACTGGTGGTGGGTGCATGTAGTAGTTATATTGTACTATATGTAATTTTGTTAATATTTTTGTATATGTTTTTGTAGTTGTGATACTTTTTGTGTGTGTGAGGTGTTTTGCATTTTAATTAAATTAAAACAATCAGAGGCTGATTGGCCAGTACAGTTGGCATGGATACAGCTGATGCCAAACAGAATCACCATTCTGTGATGTCAAACGGAGGTCGGAATCTTAATAGGTTCTGTGCCTTGGCAAACCAAGAGGCAGTTAACAGTCATCCTGGGCCTTAACTGTCAAGAGATCTCTTCTTGAAGGCACAGGGCTCTTTGAGGGCTACATTAACCTTTATCACAGAAGGATGGGAGCCTGAAGGATTTGTAACAAGTTTCCATGTTGTTCCATACCTCTTCTAAAGGAGTGGCAGTTTTCCTGTATATGGAAGTGTTTTGCAGATGAGGTTAATAGCTTTCCCTACCTAGCATAACTCCCTGCATCCTTGACCATGGCCAGCAGCCATATAGTGTGGGGAAATCTGAGAACTATGGTTAAAAAAGAGAGTAATTTTCCAATGCTCTGGTTCTGCCTTGGGCTTTACTTAACTGACACCTTCTTTCATCCTTACCAGATTGTGAAAAGATGGTGACCATGTTATGTAGGGACAAACTACCAGAACTAACGTCTGCAGAAGGAGAGAAGAACACAAAGGCAAGAGACTTGCTTAGTCTTATTGAACAAACTATAGTCAATCAACGAAGGATGACCTTTAGTGTTTGGTTTCCTTTTATCATTTGATGTAGACCAGGGATTAGCAAACTTGTCTCTCCCAATGTTCTTGGACTTTAATTACCAGAAGCCCTGATCAGCAGAACACCTGGAGAGCCAAGTTTGCTGACATGTGCTGTAGACTAACCTCTCTCTTTCAACTAAAATTCATAGATCCTGAGCACCCTGTACTTAGGCAGAGTGAGGGAGTCAACTATGGACCTCAAAGAAGAACAGCAACATAATTTTTACTATGTTTCAACTCCCCATGACATGTCTTTGAAAAATCTTCTGACTCAGGTATCAAAACAAATGTGACCTGCCTTGCACATACCATGAACTTTGACTAGAGGTTGGGCAGGGCGTGAGGTGGACTTCTTGTCACCAAGTCAAGATTTCTTTACTGATTAGAGCTTTTGGGGTTGAGAATTGTGGCCTATGTAAATTTTAGTGCCCCAGTGTTAATATTTTAATGTTTAATTTTAAACTGTATTCAATATAAATTTTAACATTGTTCTTTGTTTCTTTGTAACCCATCCCTGAGATCCAGTGATATAGGGAGGGCTGTACATGTTAATAAAATATGCATTTGCTTTTGCTTTTGCATACTGGGTAGCACTGAAGATTTGAAAATCTTCAGAGAATAAGCACTGCTGAGCATCATGAGAGCAGTGGTGGAGAAGGAGTTGCTCAGAAAGTAAGAAAGGGACAAGAGAAGAATGAGTTCATAAAGAAATTTGATGCTTTCTTAACAAGGAGGGAGAAAAGTAGCAAGCCACATGCACAGGAGAATCATTGTCATCTTTGACAACTCTATCCTGTACAGAAAAACGCCACCAAAATCTTCCTGGGCATCTTATTTCTTTGTTTCATGATGGATAAGTCAGTATGCAAATGTGCTACCCACACCACCTTCTAAATTAAACATTTTCATTTGCCTTTGCAGGTCTTTTTATATGAATTCTGATTTGTCTACTACATAAACCAGACTATTGTCTTACTGATTAGCATTTTTTTTAAAACACAGCTCTCCCTATAATGTTGACTACTGACCAATGAGCTCCTGCCATGCCACCTTTCAAAATAAACATCGACAATGTCCAGGCACTGATCATGTGTAAAAGGGCTAAGAACCTAGGTAAGATATGTACATTAGACGTTAATATTAAGTTCTGCCATTTTAAAGAGTATATTCTTTCTGCCTTGTTGGGAATACACATTCCTTTAATTAAAAATTGATTAAAAGTAAAACTGAGTGATCAATAACACCAGATGATCAGCTTCTCAAAAATTAAACAAATTGGAACATATTCAGAATGGTTTCCTAAATCACATGGTGTGACAATCTCTGATGAGTGTTGGTTCCAGCTTGGGTCATGACTTAATCTCCATGGCTCACTCCTTCCTTCCTCCCAAAATGACTCGGAGGTCATGATGACCTCTATTTGCCACCAGGTTTCAAAATACAGTATGGTTTACAATTCCATTATAAACATTCTGAACTTTTCAAATTTTCAAGATTCTACTATGTTGTGAGGCTGCAAAATTTGCTCATTTTTAGTGGAGAAAGATCTCTCTTTTTGACCAGTTCCATTTTTTTCTCCAAACAGGTCTCCTTGAAGAACATGGTTGATCTCCATGATGTCTCCATCACTGGCCAGCACTAGGCCAGGCAGAAAGATGAGAGAACTTGAGTCATTCTAGCTAGGGAAAATGCTTTATGTCATGATTGCAATCCTATGGTCTCCCTCTCCACTGAGCACTGACACCTGAGTAATATCAAGTGAGGGTCAATCCACCTCACTCCAACACCTTTTTCATTCCCTCCCTTTCAAATTGATGTACAGTGATGCCAGGATCTCAGATTGAAGTCTTCCCAATCACTTGATTTCTGAACCATGGATCCAAATTGGACAATGAGATGGGACCTTCCCCTGATACAATGAAACAAATTGGCAGATCTACCTGAGCCCTCCCCAAGCCCCCACATTTCCCCTGGTGAGCCCCATCTCATCCCCCGACCCGTGAACCCCCAGGCACCCTTACCTGATGGCTGCAGCTGCTGGGCTCCATCAAATATGGGGCTCCAGGGAGTGTGCCAGACAAAGACAATGGCAGAGAAGGAAGGAGGGTTCTCTCCCCTTCTTTGTCTTCCCTCCACTTGTATTCACTCTCTTTCTTCTCTTTCTTTTCCTCCCCTCTTACCTTCTGTCTCTTCCAATGCTCTTAGAGTAGCCTTGCAAGTGTCAGAAGGGCAGGAGAGGAAAAGGAAGAGAGGAGAGAAGAAGGGAGCTGGGAAGGAGGAGAAGGAAGGGGAGGGAGGGAGGCCATTTTCTTGCCTTCCTTCCTTTCCTGCCATCTAGTGATGTGTGATTCCCCTGCCCCCCATTTACCATCAGAGGGGCTGAAAAGCCTTTGGCTTGGCCTCTTCCAAGCAAGCTGAATCCAATTGGACAACTGTGTTGGACCCCAGTGGGGGTGACAAACTGTGAAATTACTCCCCCAACTCTTCTTTGAGCCTCCAAACAACCAACCAGAGGAAGATTAGCCAGAGGGCTGGTGGGGTGAAGGGAGGTGGCTTGGAACCAGCTAGGAAAGGTTGTAGGGTTGAGTGGTCTCAGGTGGAGGAGGGAGGAGGAGTGTTGGAGACTCATGGAAGGGGACGAGGGAGTTGAGTTCTTTCCTGGCTCAGATTGAAATCCTATCCAGGAAAGAACTCCAGGGGGGCTCATAAAGCTTCCCTCATTTTTTGAGGAGAGCCTTATGATGCACCATCTTTGTGGTTCTGAGTTTGAGCCATAACAAATTCTAGCAAAAAGAGGCACCTCCATTTTCTCAGCTCAGCCAAAGTCAGGTAAGTGGGTGTGAGTGGGAGGGAGGAGCTACCTTTTGCTCTCCTAGCTGTCCTCTGGCTCAGATGGCCACATCCCTGTTCCCAAATCAGGGGATCAGGAGGCTCAGCAGGTCTTTAATTGCCCTGACACCTGAAATGCTGCTATGGCCAAGGAGGAAGGGTGAGAAAGAGGAGTAGAAGCAAGAGACAAGAGGGGAAATAACAAGGGCCAAAGGGAGGGAGAAAGATATCTTTCTCTCCTTTTGTGTACAAAGTCATAGCCGAGGAACAGGAGAAAGGAGCAATCCTTTCTCCTCAGTTCTTTTCTGTCTTGGATGATAGTCCAATCTAGGAAATAATGATGGTGCCAGATATAATACATGATTAGGTACAGAGGTCACTTCCCAGGGTGTCTAGGAAAAGAGAAGAGAGGAAGGTAAAACTGGGTTGGTAGGAGAAGAGAATTTGGGGAAAATCATCCCTTCCTCCTTGACATCATTGTTGCTGCAGTCTAAGGGCTCATTCAAATACCATGTGACCATTTTAGGGGGGAGGGGTCAACCAAAAGTAACTGAAAGCCATGGGGGGAGTGGGTTTGGTGTGAAGTCATGTGACTCCAAAATTATCATTTGCTTTTCACATCCAGCTGCCCATAGATCTATCTTCAAACCAAGTGATTTAGGGGAGGGGTTGGTCAAAGGTCACAGAAAGTCACAGAGATGGGACAGGGGTCAAAAAGTGGCCTATTTTAGGTCACATGGTATTTGAAAGAGCCCTAAGCTCCATATAGGGATGGGGGGAGTAGGAGGGAGGGAGTGGGTGTATCTCTTGTCCCCTAGATTGGATCTGGAATCCCTTATAATCTGGTTAGAGAATTGAGGTGGGTGGGAAATAGACCTAACGCAAGAAGAATCAACATTGTTTTTTATTGGAACTGGGGTCCAATAAGAGATGGGAATTTTTCCAGGTGTGGTAGAGGAAGGCTGAAGAAAAGTGTTTCTTATATTGATTAAGCCAACAGGAGACCATTCCACTTCTTTTTGTGCTGTGCTTCTAACCCGGAATAATTAAGATGTGTCCCTTGTGGGTGAAAGGATCACTCAACTGAGCAAAAGAGATCACTCTCCCTATTCTTGAATGGTCTCAGTTCTTCCTGAGCCCTTGAGCAGTTTTTCTGTTTCTCTCTCCAAACAACTGGCTTTCCTCACATCTCCTTGAGCCACAATTTTTTTTGATGTCATGAGGCGTGTTTATGTATTGGGAGCTCCACTGAGTTATCCTCTTTAACAAAGAAGCTCCCCTCACTTGCCTCCAAGAAATGAGAAATATTGTGCGAACATGGGTATCATGCCTTTCTTGTCTTCTTCTGCAGTTATTCCATCGGCTTAGTTTCTCCCTGTCTGCTTTCATGATATGAAACAACTTTGGGGACATCAGTGGAGTTGCAAGTATCCAGCATTCTGGATCATTTCTTAGCCTTGTTGGATCTGAGGTAGAACTAGTTTTTGTGATCTGAGTTCTGATTTCCCAGAAACAACTTTTCCCTGATTCTTTCTCAAGAAAATCCAGTACAGTATTTCATTTTAGTGGTTCCAGAAATAAGTTTTCAAGGTTTCATAGAAACATCCAAGGCAATCCCCATGTGGCCCAGACCCTGAAACAGGATGGGGACGGGAGGCATCACTCTGTGTTGACTCTTAAATTGATGCCTAATGCTGCTCAACCCATGCGTTTAAAGAAAGCCACACCCTCACATGCTCTTTATCCTGCTGGAGAGTTGAATATGCTGGACCACAAATTTCATTCTTCACATTACTTTCTTACTCTTTCATCATACTCTGCTTTCTTTCAACCATTCTTGCTGTGGTTTTGCAGGTTCTTTTTGACTAGAGGGCATCTTAGTCAAAATACAGCCAGTGGGAGAGTGGTGACATGACTTTTGGAATCCAGGGGGGATTTTATCTTATGCTCATTCATTTTGATTTCTGCTACTGACTTCCTCATCAGTCTACTTCAAATACAATTGGGTTACTCACTGTTTAATCATACGTGAGGAAGGAAGGAAGGAAAATTATTCATGTCCCTATCATATTAATTGACTATCTACTATATATCAAAGAATGCCACCTATGTTTCTCGCAGTTTGTTTCATCCCAATCCCTGGAAAAAATATCTGGTGGCACCTTCAAGAATGATTGACTGATATTAGCACCGTTTTTCAGTTTGGTATGAGCTAGAAGAAGAGCACAGCAGCAAAACAAATGGAAAATGAGTTGAGACCAGCAGGAACTTATTCCTTGATAGTCTGGTCAATCAAGGAATCAAGAATGAAGTATTTTAGACTCCACTATAACATCTCATTTTTGTAGTGTGTGCTGAAACAAAGGAACAGTAAGACCATCTGAAAGCTACTGCAATTTATTCTATTGCTTTTACAACTTTTTTTACTTAAATTGTAAGGAATGAAAATATTTTGTTGCGTAATTTTCCTATTACAGAAATACTTCGCTTAATGAGCATCTCGTTTAGAGAGTAACTTAACAAGCAGACCTTTCCTCAAATGGTCTGCCTCGTTGAACAAGCAAAAACTTTTTGAACAAGACACTGGGATCCCTTGCCTTGTCCCCAAGTGTCCAGCTGCTGCAAAGCAAAACAAATTTCCCTATGTGAAATGTGTTTCACTGAACGATCAACTCACTTAACGAGCAACCACGGGGAACCCATTTTGCTCGTTAAGTGAGATATCACTGTACAGTATTACTCTCCACCACCACCACCCAGCTATGTTGCAGGTACTATATTCTTTTTTCCCCTTCTCTTTCATGAGTCCTACGAATGTAGACCATTTTGGCTATGGGCTTTGTTGCTATTGAATGGTTTTACTAGAAATTCTTTCATCTAATTCCTGTTCTTAGACCCTTTGAGATCTCTACTCTCACCTCCAACCCCAATGCAAAATGAGCATCTTTCCAAAAAGGGCACAACCAGAGTTCATTTATGGAGTAGAGAGGGGTCATTCTCTACTTTCATTCTCGCTAGCATATTTCTTTGGCTCCTACGCGTACCAATGAGAGTCAGTTATAACATGCATGATCCTCGATGAAATAATTTGCTGCCCTGAGTGCCTCTGAATTTTGTTTTGGGATCCTGAAGTTGTTTAGAACTTCTCTAACTTGCAACTCCCTCGGGACACTCAATGAAGTTTCTCAAAGGGTATGTATGGCTCAAAAGACAAAGAACCTTCTGACATTTGTTTCTTAGTGGTTATAAAATTCCTCAATTATTTAAACAGGCCATTTACTTAATTCAGGGACATTATTCCTTCCTTGGAAAACTTCTCATTTTCCTAGTTGTCATTATGGTTTCAAACATTTCTACCTTTGTAATGGTTTGCTATCAGTTACTGCACAGAGTAACAGGAAAACAGGAAGTCACTTCCTTGTTGACTTGGTGCTAAGAAATCTCTCTTCCACTGCGCTCTGTCCCCAGAATAAGACCGAGAGTCTCGCTGGATAGTTGAATGCCTGGGTAGAGTGTTTTCTTTGTTCTTTCCTACTACAAAAGACAGCAGCTCAGCAACATCTGATCTCCTACATTCCCCAGGCTCCCCAGAGGGTGGTACAGTGGTACCTCATACAACAATTTTAATCCATTCCACAGGGCTCGTTGTTGTACCAAAAATGCTATATAATATATGCATCGTATAGCTATTTTCTCTATGGGATGCATCATACAACAATTTTTTTTGCTAAGTGGTTTTTCCCATTGAAAAATTATTTTACAATTTTTTAATAGGGAAAATTGTTATGTGGGACACTATTTCCCCCACACCCCCAAAAACCTAATTGTTATGCGATTTTGTTGCTTTATGGGGCAATTGTTGTATGAGGTTCCACTGTATATTCCTTTTAAAGTGCTGAAGGCACAGGGGAACTTGGGAAATGTAGCAGCCATCGCAGCCTTCCACGTGGCCAGAGGATGGGGGGCAGGAAGGCAGAGGGGGAAAGCCTTTCTGTCCCCACCATTGCTGTAGCTTGAGCCAGAGTCAGAGGCAGCTTAGCGGGTGTGTGTGGGAGGGAGGGGCTGTCATGGGGAAGGGGGACAAATCAGAATCCAGGCACTGGTCAGAAAAGGTGCCCTGTTTGGATTCTGAACTGGGGATCTCAGGGCTCAGGGGTCTAAATTCTCCTGAACATTAAACTTCCCTTGGGTTTACCAAATGAGATCCTGTACATGCAATATTGAGTCCAAATCCCAGTGAGGGAGGATGGCAAAGGGAAGAGTAAGTGAGAGGGGCTCCTGGGAAGGTGTTTGACCCTGGCTAGGTTTGCCTAATGTCACCCTGGTGGCCGGAGCAAAGCCATAGGATTGCACAGTAAGAGTACTAGAAGACCAAATATCCAATTGTTAAGATCACAGTAAAAGAAGTATGTAAAGGTGGAGACACAGATCAAGGTCTGGAATGGTCAATGTGAAAGGACTGAAGGGTTGAAGATCCACCATTGTGTGGAAGATACCTGGAGCAAGTCCTAGTCCCTTGCTCCACATCAGGTCTGGTGATCTCCAATCCCTTGCCCAATCCATACGTAGTATGGCTACCATCCTTTTTAACCTGGAGGAGAAGATAAACCCCAACACCCCCTCTGGTTGCCAGAATTTCTATGACATCTGAGTTTTCAGCAACCCACTTTCTGCACTTTCTACAAATGCACACCATCTTCTGCTAATCAGTTTGGACTGTGGATGCTTTCATTTTCTTCCTATATCTTCCTGGAACGGAGGGGCAGCAGAATCTGTATCTCGCTTCATGGCTAGTTCACCTGGTCTTACTTTTATAATGATATATATCCCCCCTTTCTTTCTTTCTCTGCAGCTACTGCTAACTAACATAGCCAAAGGATTTCTTTTAATACAGTTGTGAAATTATTGTTCCAATATTCTCTATCCATCTGTTACATTCCTGTGATGTGATTATTTTATTTTGCTAGTGATGCTTTATATGTTGCTAATGAAACATTATGTACACACCAAAATAAATTCTGTATTTGTTATTTCTCTGCTTGACTCTGTTGTGAATTGCTATGACCACATGGACAGAGTCTGTAGTCAACTTACACTTGCATACAGTAAATAATGTAATTATTGCTTCCTAATTATTATTTCATACTGGCATTCTCAAATTAGTGATTAATACATAAATGATGCCAACACTAAAATATATTGGTACCAAAAAAAATCCAATAATTGATGCACAGTATTGCCACAAAGGCCACCTGGTTTCTGGGTTCCAATATATGAAGTACTGGTATATGGCAGGCCTAGTGGTTGCAAGCAGCAATGGTTAAGAAGAACCACATGGCCTGACATACCTCAACTTTATATAAGGGACCTGGGAGTGCATACCATTTCTTGGTGAACTGGTTCGAACTGGCTGCTGCCCATCACTGCTCTTCTGGTATTCTCATGTGAGGAAAGAGTTGAAGAGGAAGGTGCTTTGCCAAAGCACTGCTCTCCCTCTCTCTCTCTCTCTCTCTCTCTCTGTGTGTGACTCATTTGGTCTTTCCTTTCTGCATTAGTTCAAAGTGATCATGCGTTCTAAATCAAAGCAAAAGAACTTGACATTTTACAAAGTAGATGGGTCTGTTGGAGAGGAAAAATCTACAGACTGAGAATGTGGAACTCTGGACTGCCTGGCATTTCCTGTTGCATCATGAGATCAATGGGGGGAAATGAATCCGACTGCCCTAAATCTGTAGTATTTCCCATAGTTTTTTCTCTTGTGTAGTCAGACTCTTTGTAGAAATAAACAATAGACCCAATGATGTAATATTTTCATTTTGCAACAATTAAAAAAATGACTGTACCAAGGATTTAATTAAAAAGACGCTAAAGCTGGCATAATCTGCAGCTACATAATGAGAAATAGAGAACCGGCTAAATCTCAGGAAATGTGTGTGTGTTTTACAGACAGACATGTTCTGGTTATACTCTTTTTCTTTTTAATAAAGCATTACATCAGCATCACTAACAGTCTGATTCCAAATTTTAGAACATTTTACTGTTCATTTTGGTGGGTGACCTAGAGGTGTGAACAGGAACAGATTTTCTGTCAGGCATAAAAGCCTACAACAGACTCAGAATGTACAAATTCTTATCAGTGAAAAACTACAAAGAATGCCATAAGCAGATAGTGGTTGGCTGCTTTCTTTCACGGTAAAGGGATCATCTAATCCAATGAGGCTTCATGGATTAAAACATACTGTTACAGAAACTGAGAATTCATAAACCAGATTCATTTCCAGTGCTTCCTTCTAATATTCCTTGTATAGGCTTAAATTGACAGAAATTGCATTTATGAAGGACTAAGAAATCTGTATTGGTGAAAGACTGGAAAGAAAGGGTGCTGTTAGAGATGTGGAAGAAATTTTGTTTGAGTTAGTTTTCTATGTAAATTGACCAACATCTTCCAATTTCATCCTATATGGAATGGAAAAAAGTTTGTAGTTTAAAAAATACAGTCAAAGATAGGAGAAAGCAAACCAACAGATATCTCCATCTAGACTGAAGGCTATATTAAGTCGCCTTGTACGTAATGAATTTGCAGTTGGGGGAAGGGATTCCATTTTAGCTCATTTGTGAAGAATTTACTAATAGTGACTAGCTACTTTACATTCCAGACCAGGAGAACTTGAGATTTTAAAATGTATAATAATAATAATAATTTTATTTGATTAGATTAAAAAATGTATAATGAGGAACAAAGAAAATCTATGAGAAATAAACTCCCAGGGCTTTTAGAAATCCTTTTTGTAAAAGTCATTGCATATGGTTTAAAGCAGCAGAAGTATAGCAGAGCCAGGTCTCATAGACTCTATATTTTATTTTATTTTCATTAGTGAGCACTACTACATCAATGTCCACCCCCCACTCATGTTTTCTGTTCCTTTTCAATTTAGCTGCAGTCTCCATAGTAGCTGGAGAAGACATTGGTTTTTCCTAAAAAATAGACATTTCTGCAACACAAAGAATTTGAGAACCATTTAGCCTTGAATAGGTAATTAAGAACTATTAACTCTGCTTCTATGGGACTGTGGTGGCTTAGCGGTTAAGATGCTGAACTTGAGGTCTGGAAGGTCGGCAGTTCGAGACCTGAGCGCTGCTTGATGGAGTGATCTTCTGTGCCTGTTCCAGCTCTTGCCAACCTAACAATTAGAAAGCAAGAAATTGCAAGGAAAATTAATAGGTACCACTTTAGTGTAAAGGTAACAGCATTCAAGGCATCTATTCATGCCTGCACATGACCATGAAAACATCTGCAGATGCAGACCGAGCCCTGGAGTTGGATAAAACTGGTTTTTGACCAAAGGTAAACTTTACCAAACTCTGCTTTTGATTTTTTTAAAAAAAAACACCAAGAAATTGTCTGTTCATATGATTCAATCAAGTTACTTCATTTTAAAGCTTTCCATGTGGGAGGCTTACCTATTGGGATGACCACAAAAACACACTTGGCACTTCCAAATTTACCACCGCAGCACTGGCTAGCAAATTGATGCATTGAGCTGATAGATAAAGGAATAATTTTTCTCCCTTCAGTAGTACAGTGAATCCTCCCTCTCACCTGCTGCTTTTGCTTCGCAGAAACTCTCCTTCCTACGTCCATCAATCCTTTGAACATATTTGGCTCAAGTCCTATGGCTGCCTGAAGCAAGGAGCAAAGTGGTGTCACTTCCCTACTTCATGCTCAAAAGCTGACTTATCTGGCAGCTGAACCTTCTTCCACACTAGTGATGGAAATTATCTTCCCTCACAGGGTAGCTTAAGGGGTAGAGAAGGGACTTTTTCTCCACCACCCCCTGTCATCTCTCAGTGCCCTTAGACAAGTGCTTCACTTTTGCTTAATGGTAGGGCATAGTGTGACTGACATTGCAAGTAGATGCACCCAGATATGTTAGTGGGTGAGGGGATGCACTTTGGAAGGCCGCTGTGGCTAGTTCAATGTATCTAGCACTGACCCACTGTCTACAAATCCAAGTTTACAATCTACCCCCTTTCCCGCTTTGCAGGAGGACAGCAAAAAGTCAGAGACACAGTAGTGCTGCTGTCATATGATGCCTTCTTCTCCTGCAAAAAATAATGGATTCATGTTTTGAGCTCTGTATGGCCCTTAAATGACTGTGGTGGCTTAGTGGTTAAGATGCTGAATTTGACGACTGAAAGGTTGTCAGGTCAGCAGTTTGAGACCTAAGTGCTGCATGACAGAGTGAGGCCCCACCTCTGTCCCAGCTCCTGCCAACTTAGTAGTTCACAAACAAGAAGTTGCAAATAAATAGACACCACAACAGTAAGAAGGTAACAACATTCTGTGCACTCTGGTGTCTAGTCATGCTTGTTACATGACCACTGAAGCGTCTGCAGACACAGACAGCGCTGGCTTTTTGGCTGTAAACAGAGATAAGCACCATGCCTACTGTCAGGTATGACTGGCTTTCAAGCAAAGACAACCGTTACCCCAGGGATTCTTAACCTGCGGCCCACAGCACCATTTCATGCGGCCTCTCACAGCCTCCACCACACCAAGAAGTGCCATGTGGTGGAGGAAGGACAAAATGGCCATCCAGCCCTCAAAGCTGTCTGAGGGACCGTGACCCAGCCCCCGGCTTAAAAGAGTTGACAATTCCTGGTTTACCTTTTCCTTTCTTATGGCCCTTAGAAGGACGAGGCTGCTTTAATCTGTCTTGATTTTTCCATAACCCCTACTGCCTTCTTTTCTCCAACGTTTCTGCATCGTGCTGTGCTGGAGTTAGCAGTGGTTTGAAGACACATTTGTTTGTTTCCTTCCTTGCTTGTTGGCTTGTTTGCTTGCTTGTTTGCTTCTGAAAACTATATGTGCTTGTAATAATTTATGTATTTCAGCTGCTTGACTATGAATCCACAAGTACCCACCAGATATTGCCAGATTTAACATTTATGGTGTATAAGTCATTCACAAAACTGGTAAGAGAGAGGGAAAGAAAATGGATACATATACCAATTACTGCAAACTCTCTTGATAACAGATATTTCAGAGCATGTGTCTCCCCCCCCCCTCATGACCTAAAATATAAAACCCATCATAAGGAAATGGAAACCAATTTTCAATTTATAGTGGAGGCATCGTTTATCATTAGGATGCATGAGCACATGAATATTAATTCAAACTCCCCCCCCCCCATTCTTTCACATCTCCTCTAAAGCACAATTTCATTTCACATTTTTGAATGATAGAGTTCAGTTCATTCATAGCCAAATAATATGAAGGATCAGGGTTAAATTACATCTTTTACAAAATTGTGAGGTTCAGAGTTTTCCATTTTTGCATTATTCATCTTCGTATGTCGTGCTGGTGTTTTTGTATGCATAAAGTTAAACTCCATGAGTCAGATTACCCCCTTTTTTCCGTTCCAAGGAATACACTGTTCCCATTTGTCTGACCCCTGGCATTATGGTGTCCGTGACTCTGTTCATGCATGGACACCATCACTCTTTCCCTTTTCCCTTTGTAAAGAAACAAACAGGGTGGTCCAGGGCATTTTGCTGCCTTAGGTGAAGGCAGGATCCCTCCTTTCTATGTGTAGAAACTGACCGGAGACGCACCCACATGACTTCTCTGGAGGCATGCTGGCAACCTCACATGAGTGTATGGGCACATGCAGTGACTGCCTGCACACTGCCTCTACTTCCTTGGGCACTCAGTGTCTAAAAGGTTTGTCATCACTCATATAGGGAGTGTCTGCATTGCTCTACAAAGCATATACGGTGACATTTGGTACCCAGTGGCATTTCATTGGTATAAACAGGAAAAAAATGCTCCTTTCTTTGTGTGTATTCACTTTAACCGCTTTTGAAAACCTCCTGAACAGAGGCTATGAAATGGTAGACAGGCATTTCAATAAAATAATCCTCAGTCCTTATCAGTTATCTAAACCAAGCAGCAAGTACTCAAGTGAAAGTGTTTTTCAGATGGTCAGGAAATGAACAAGAGAGAATCTATGTTGGTGGTGTACTTGGTCAACACGACTGAGAGACATCCACTCTTGCTATCCCATCTATCAGACACTTGATAATAAGATTTCAAGCAAGTTTCCCTTCCAGAATCTAATAATGAATTGCTGACTTGATGTTTAATATAATTGGATTTTATACTTATGACATAAGATGGAAAATATCTCCTTTGCTTAAACGAAGATCTGGAATTCATCCTAGGGGTATAGCTCTGCGAAAACCAGAACCTGAACAAGTCACCTTCTTTGCACTCTTCTTTTTCCAAAACATTATAGTTACCTAAATACAGAAAGACATGTCCAGGGACTATTTAAGGCAGGGGTGCATAATCTACAGCCAGGGGGCCATATGCAGCCCCTGATGCCAATTCATCCGGCCCACAAAGCCCTCTTTGCTCCTGGAAGTAAAGGTAAAGGTTTCCCTTGCTCGAAAGCCAGTTGTATCCGACTCTAGGGGTCAGTGCTCATCTCTGTTTCTAAGTCAAAGAGCCAGCGCTGTCTGCTTCTGCAGACATTTCCATGGTCATGTGGCAGGCATGATGACTAGACACCGGAGCGCATGGAATGCTGTTACCTTCCCACTGAAGTGGTCCCTATTTATCTACTTGCAATTTCTTGCTTTCGAACTGCTAGGTTGGCAGGAGCTGGGACAGAGACGGGAACTCACTCCGTCCTGCAGTACTCGGGAATCGAACTGCTGAGCTTCCGCCTCCCAGTCAGCGTCTTAGTGACTTGAGCCACTGCAGTCCCTTTTGCTCCTGGAAGTGGAAGTAAAATGCACCCGTACAGGCGTACAGGATGAATTGGCATTGGGAGCCCCATACAGCCCCCAGGCCATAGTGACTGGCTCCTTGAACCATGTGACCGGCCCATGGCCTGAAAAGTTTGAGTACCCCTGATTTAAGGCTAAAAAAAACCCCAACTCTAATGTGCTTTCTTTCCTTTGCATAACTTAATGCCATAAAGGAAAAGGGTCCTTTAGAAGACTATCCAGTAAAATTCTGAACATTAGTATACAGATCTATTACAACCCATTGCAGTTTGAATAATATTTTGTTCCAACAGTGCTACGAAAGCCTTAGTTTTTGCAAAACTGTTTATTTTCTGAGCAAAACTGAGAGCCTAATGTACTGAATATAACACTGGTCCATTTCATTCTCTGTTTCTAATTTTCTAATAAGAGACAGCAGATTTAGGCTAAAATTACACACTTGGGGAAAACGTGATGGAATTCACAGCTACTCCTGTTGCTGTACACAACACAAGCAATCTAAAAGTTATGCCCAATCCATACTTGTTAATATTCCAGTAAGGCTTCCATGACAAGAAGATACTGAAGTAATAGTTGCTGTAGAAATATTTGGGAAGACTTCTACCTATAGACCAGGAGTTCTCATCCTATGGCCTGGGGGCCAGATGTGGCCTGTGACACCATTTCATGTGGCCCCTCACTGCCTCTGTCACAACGATAAGTGCCATATGTGGCAGGCAGGGCAAAGGGGCCATCCAGCCCGCAAAGCTGTCTGAGACCTTTGGGTTGGAAAGGCTGAGAACTCCTGCTATAGACCATCATCTGTTTAACCATTTATCAATCTCATTATCTATTGCATCAGACAAGCCCTGGCCAGCCAACAACTTTGTTCTTGCATCAGACGGCAACTCAATTTCACAAAACATTAAGTAGACATCTGCCATGCTCTCAGCTACAATCCTGTCTCTGTCAGGTCCTCCTTTCCAAGAAATCAAGGAATTGTGTTAAAACAGGACATGTGCAGGTTTGGACTTGTTTACAGTTAACCCACTGTAAAAACCTAGCTTGTGGATTGTTGCAAAAAATATTTCCAGCCCAAGACTCAAAAAAGGGCAGTGATCCTGAGTATTCAGATAGAAATTTGTGTAAATAATTTGAGGATGATCTACAGAGATTTAAAGTAAGAGAAGACTTAATTTGATCAGAACATCCAAAGGAGTTCAGGAAGGAATAGAATAATGGATCCAGTGCTGAAAATGTCTTCCTCCCTGCCATTCTCAATATGATCTACTTTGTTTATGGAATAAGCCTATCTTCAGTAACATTTTAACACAGTGTTCATCTGATGATTCAAAAGATACTCCAATAGAAAATACTGGTGTTAACGGCAAGCTTTTGGGCTTGAAGTCATGGTTCACTGGAGGACAATTTTAAAGTCTCCATTATCCCTCATGTTTCCCTAGCAGCTGCTAATAATGCTGCATCCAATAATTATGGCACCCAAAGGAGGAAGGACAGGAAGTCTTTCACTTTTTAATATGTTAAGATCTCACTTCCTCTCTTTTCAAAGACATCAGTATTACAACCTGACTATAGATACTTGACATATACAGTACATCCTTTTCTTGTTTCCATAAAGAAGTCAAGGGATGTAGGGATTTGGGGGAAAATATATAGGAAATTACTCAAAGGGGGGGGGAGGCCCAACACAATAGTTTTCATCTGGAAGAAGTTTTTTTTAATGCAACAGGTTCCTGGTAATGCCACAGATGTCAAGGTGGCAAATCATTGGTCAAGCCATTATGACAAACATCTGACAGTGGAATTATGAAAACAGTAGCCAGTCACACTTTGAATTGTTCCATACAAATCAGCAGAACATGACTTAATACTCATGACTTAGCCCAACTGGTGTTAATCTATTTTTGGGTAGATGGTATTGTAGATGCAATGGGCACAGAGCTGGGCGGGTTGAGGAGGATGGTGGAAGACAGAGGTGCCTGGAGGGCGGTGGTCCATGGGGTCGCAAAGGGTCAGAATCGACTGTGCAACTGAACAACAACAAAGTAAAACCTACCCGGTATCTTCTACTGTGCCGTCATCTATTATCATAATCATATAAATAGCTTGGAGATAAACAAAACTTTCCATCAGATAGAGATGAAACAGAGATAAGAATCTCACATAAAATTCATTATTTCCACAGATGAATTTGTTATTTATGGTTGCAGTGCTACTCCTGGTCACCTGGGATTAAACCCAATTAAATTTATGATGTGTTGTTTCTGAAGAGAAATGCCAAATGTGAATAATGGTTATAGAATGTGATGATATAACAGCCAACAGTGGAAGAAGAAGAATGAACCTAGTTCCTATAAAAATATTCCACCAGCAGTTATAAGCTTCCCAGGCCCAGAGTCTATGCATATGAGTTATGCTTACGAAGTACAGTACTATGTGACTGAACAACAAAATTGTAGGACTGCATGGTCCCTCAGAAACTAATCACAAAGGGCAGGAGGACATGACCAAAGTCACCCATATTTAAAAATCACAATAACTTCAACAGAAAAGTCAAGCATATGCTGGTATTGCTCTCATTTAAATCAAAAGTATTCATCTTTGGCTTGGTCATATTCAAGATTTTTATCACTTCAAATTTAAAAATGAAATATTTTGGGCAACAGGCTATCTCATCATGTAATCAATGATCTCTAGAGTATAATTAACCCCTCAATCTCCATCTTGAAGAGATTTAGTGTAGTGTAGTGGCCAGCATTTCAGACTAGCACTGAGGAGTCCCAGGTTCAAATCCCTGCTGACAATGATAAACCACTCCCCGAACATTTCACATGCCTTGAAAACCTGTTAGGTTGCCATAACACAAAAGCAATTTTGATAACACATAACAACATCTCTACCATGTAACACTGTCGAACAAAAAGATTCTGCAAGATAAGAATATGTATGCCAGACAAACCAGAAACTATTTTTAGCCTTGATTGTGAAAAGGTCATATGAATATTGTAGCAGTTACCACATAAATTGTCAGGTCGGAAGCATAGATCTTTCACCTCCACTTTTTATATGTACCTGAGATAATCACATTTACAGAGTCGAAAAAGGAGTTTCCCTTTTACAAGTCCCAGAGTGATCTAGTCTGTGATCACACTAGCTAAAAAGTTGTGAAAGTTGTAGTCCAAATTAGAAACTTCCCTACGATGTGTGAGATATACAAGGGACCATCTTGCCTCTTGCAGTTCACATTGTAAGTGGGCTTAGGGAGGGATGTTGTTGTCATTGGAAATAAGAACAAAACCAAAAAAATTAAGTTTTCGATCTGCTTGGTGATATTACAGGAGTTCTTGTGCATTTTTCATATCTTGGGACTTTTAAAACTAAAATATAGTTTGTGCAAATAAAACATTATTCTGCACAAAAAAGTTCCCCCTCCCCGTCGAATAAAACAAGTCTTGCTAATGCTTCTGCTGACAAACAAAAGACCCTAATCATTTTAATGTTAAACGGGACTGAAAAATCTTGACTTTTTTTTTGGCAGAGCGTTCTCACATCTATACGCCTTGTTTTGTTAAAAATATGAAAAAATGTGATTATTCATTACATCCTTCATAGAGATGTGAAGAATATTCATTACATTCTTCATTCTCATTTATTTAGGCCAGTGATGGAGGATGTTGGATATTCAAAAGTTCTTCGGCAGGAAAACCGCTGAACCCCATTGGTTGGTGGGCCGGACTTAGCTAGGTATTTAAACCCTAGCCTCCCCAGCTGTTGTTGTTCTTGTTATGTTGTGTTCACAATAAACACACGTGCTGTTCGGTTCAACTACCTTGGCTACTGTGTCCTCCTTCCCATGCATGGATCTCCGGATCTAGCAGAGGACCTTTTAGAGACTGAGTGCCCAAGGAGGAGGGGGCCGCAGGAGAGACACCATGTGTGCCTACGCACCCATGTGACATCACCAGCATGCCTCTGGTGATGTCATGTGGAGACATGTGCAGGCCACAGGCCCCATGCACGTCCACACGCATCCCCCCTACACACACACAGGTGCACCACTAACACCTCCCATTGTACCTATGAGAGAGAGCGCCATCCACACAAGAGTGAAGAGACAGAGGAGAGTGAGAAAGAAAGAGAGAAAATGGGGAGGGTTTCCCCATCGCTCTCTGACTCCTTTTCCCTTGAACTTGGGCATCCTGGCAACACTGAATACAAACTGCACAGCAAAAACACTGGAGCAGGGTGAGGGAGATAAGAGAGAGGGAGAGGGAGAGATGAGGGAGGGAGGGGAGAAAGCCGTTCTTGTCTCCAAGAGACACCATTACTAAAAGAGAGAGAAAGGAAACCAAGGGTGTTGGTAAGGAAAGGACAGGGTAGGGAAGCAGGTTATCTCAGGGAGTGGAGGTCAGGGAGAGGAAAGGGAAGGGGAGGAGGGATACTCCTCTCTTTTTTTTGTCTTCATGGCTGAACTCCATGAGAGAAGAAGGAAAGTGTCTCCTCCTCTTCCTCTGCTTCTCCTCCTCCTCATACTCCTCAGTGGCTACTCCGGCCGCTCCCCCACTGGTTAACGAGGGAGTTGCTTGTACCCCTGTTGAAACACCCCCTCTCTCCCTCCTTCTCCTCCTTGGTGAGCACAGGGGGGGGCACACACTTTTCCCTCCTACCCCTCACTCCCACACTAAATTTTATCTTTCATTCCTTCTCCCTCAGTGGAGTCCAGTCCAAACACGACTGCTGCCATTGCAGCGACCTCCTCCTCCTCCTCCCTTTTGCTGTCCTGCCTTGGGCTACTGGGTGGCATGAGGAACTGCCTGTTATCTCTAAAAGCCATCCCGACTGGAGTGTTCTGAGAGTTGCAGTCCAGAAAAGTAACTTTTTCCCACCTTGAGGTTTTCTTGGTTGGGATTGCATTATAAGCCATTTGGAGCCCTTCATCGGATGAGGTAGGCAGTCTCAGAGATAAAATGCAAATGTAATCAGGCATAATATTGCAGCCTACAGATTACACAGGGATATACAGTAAAACCTCGGATAATGCTAAAACTTGGTTCCACAATTCTTGGTGTTATCCGATTTTTAATGTTATCCGATGCATGTTAAAATCCTATGGGATGCATCGGATAACGTTAAAGCTCCATAGAGATACATTGTAACCACACAGGCTTTATCGGTTGTTATCCGATGCATCCCATAGGATCTTAACGTTATTCAATGCAATTCTCCCCCCCCCCATTACTTAAGATTATGCGATTTTAGCGTTATCCAAGGTAAACGTTATCCGAAGTATTACTGTATTAACCACCAAAAGAGAACAGCAAATAGAAGAGAATGGTGTGTGTGGGGGGGGGGGGGAACCAAATCTGCCTTCAGGGCTGTTGATAACTCATGCACTTCTTATGGAGGCCTGATAAATGACATTTCTGGTGTTGCAATATAAAGGGACGAATCAGTTTCCAGAGTGAATGAAGCAGAGTGAATCATATGATCTCTGGTGAGTTTTGGAATATTTAGCAAATGAAGTCATCCAGACAGCATTAAACAGAGTTATGTCTCTGTTGCCCAGTTGTGTTTATGGAAAAATGAGTTGGGGGGGGGGGGAATTGGCTTTTGCTTAAGCACATACTGTTCCTTGCTACCTAGTCACACACGAATTGCTTCAATAAAGTAGTTCTTGTCCTGGCTGGGAAACGTTCGTGTACAATCCACAGAAGTGGTGTCCTTAGGAAAAAGAGTCTTTTCTGTATGAGGCATGGCAGTACATTCAATATGCGATTCTTTCTAGAGGTTGGGAAAGTTACCTTTCTTGGACTACAGTCCCCAGAAACCCACACGGATGTTATTGGCTCTTTCTTTCTTTGTTTTTTAAAATGATGATAAGCAACAAAAATATATAGAAGCAAAAATATTTCCATCAATATTCAGCCAGAGTTTTCCCCACTCCTCATTCAATTTTTTCCAGCTCATGAAAAGTTTCTAGAAATCAGTAACTACTTTTTAATACATGTGTTCATTAGGCATTTCCTGGTCACCTCTCTATCCTTGACAAAATGGCCACTAAGCTTGAGGCACTATCTATGACAGTGATAGGATCTACATTTTTTTAAAAGGAGCTGCAAAAGAAATGCTAGTTTTGTGTCCTCTGCGGATTTCGCTCACCTGAAGTAGAGCTGGACCAAATTTTGGGGGTGACCTTTAAGTAACAATTGTGGTAGTGGAGAGAGACTAATGGAACAAAACCAGGGGCTGTGTGGAAAGTTTCCTAAAATTACAGTGGTAGCGTTGGTTTGTCTGACATTAACTGTATGTATCACTGAGTGTCAGGTGACAGTTAACTAACTTGACACCCTAAAGGGGCCAATGGCTGTGGGCAGATGAGCCCCTTTAGGTGGGGTGATGATCCCCCTCAGTGGAGGAAATGCCACTGGAAACTATCATGTTGGACCCAATGGCAAAATGAGCGGAGGAAGAATTCTGATTCCCAATGGTCATGGAGGTGGAAGAGGACATGCCAGATGGACTGGCTGTGAAGGCGTGCCTTGTTCATATCCTCAAGGCTGCGGCAGTCCATTGCAGTCCTGGTGTTGAATCCTGCATGTCTCATTTCATCTGTGCCGCAGGAGATGGTTCTGTGATCATAGTGTGTGGGTCACTTCATGGCAAGCTGGGATCCACCTTAAAGAAATTCATGCCAATGATATTTTTCCTGTTTCAGGAAAAAAATGCATTCTTGGATACAAGTTGCAGTCGACGAACTATATGAAGTGGCCATCCTCATTGCCCACAGTTCTCAGAAGCTTGAGGAAGTTAACTTTTGGGACTATGAGTCTCAGAACCCACCAGTCAGTAGGGCTGGAGAACAGATGCAACAATGTCTTGAAGTTGAAGTTAACCTTCATGACTGTTCCTTACAAATAAGGAGGAGGAAGCCTCCTTGCAATGTTGTAATTCCTGGTAATCTGTCATGGGGCTACAGCCCATGGGAATGAAGAATAGTTTGCAGCTGGAAGAAATTATAGGAAACAGCCAAGAGTTTTTTCCCAAGCTCCAAGAAAAGTGGAGTTGGGGTAAACCATGTCAAGCTAATGTAAGCTAAGCCAACTCTGCCTGATGATTTCCGGAAACTATTCTCCTTTCCTTGCCAAAAACAGCAGGAATTCTCTACCTCCTTCACTCACCTTTGTGGTTGAAATGGCCTCACAAAACCAAGAACCAAAGTAGATTTTAGTTGAAATGTCTTTCTGTTAGCTCTTTTCTGTCTATGGTCACAGGAATTCTTCATAGACGGGTATCTCAGTAGCCAAATTTGCAAATTAAATCTATGCTTACCTTCCAATGATTAATCACAAAATAAAGCACTTTAAATGAAAGATACAAGGATATGAAGAATGGTATGCTATGACAAATAGATGTCTTCCATCACTTGAGTGAGCATGTATTATCACCAACTCCCTCAAAGAGATGGACTATCTGTAACAGGAACACAATTTCAGAGGTGTTCGTTTAAAACTCTTCAATGTCCTTTTCACCCACACGTACGTCACCTTTGGTAGGAACAAACATTAGAGACCAATAACATTGACACAGTTAAATACACAACCCTCTATTATACTAACATCTCCATTGATGACTTAGAGCAGGAGTTCACAACCTTTTTGTGCTGTGGGCCAGTCATGTCCCCTCACAGAGGTGAGTGGGCCAGAAGCATGGGTCCTCCTGCTGCTTCCACCACTTCTGGTTGCAGTGGCGGCAGGTGCATTCATGGCACAATCCTGGCTGTTTTTGCCACTTCCGCTGCTTCCTGTGGCAGCAGGAGAATGGGGGGTGTTCTTACTGTGTTTTCAGCTTTTTTGCCGTGTCTTCACCATGTTTGCATCATGTTTCCGGTGTGCTTCCAGTGCTTCTGGTGCATTTTTTTGTGCTTCTGGTGGTGGCAGCAGTGGCAATGGCAGCAGCTCCAGGGTCCTCACCATGGGGCAGATTAATTGGTGTAATGGGCCAGATTAGGCCCACGAACCATAGGTTGTGAATCCCTGACTTGGAGCATTGCTTTCTTAAATCTTCTTCCCTGAATCTATCTTCTCCATCTGAAATTTATCAATGATGTCTTTTTAAAATCTAGTCTCATGGAAAAGGACTAAGCAGGTTCCAACAGAAATCCAACAACTTCTACTCAACTATCAAGCACAGATGTCTATTTTTTCAACATTACTATGCAACTATATAATGGATAGATTAATTGCATCTTATACAAGAATCCAACAGACAGCTACTCATATTTAAATGCTTCTAGCTTCCACCCAGTATATGCCAAAAAGACAATTGCCAAGACAAACCTTCCAGCATTGGACCTGCTTCAACCTGTCAGAGACTTTCTACTTGAATAAGACCACAAGTAGAGGTTTAAGTCATTTCTCAAATTGGAGGATCTGTCCTGTGAAGCAAAACAGCTACAATAGATCAATAGGACTGGCCAGATACTGAACAATGATCCTTTGTGGGACAAATCCACAACAGATGATAACAGAACACTGCTGGCTATAAACCTACATTTCCCAGCTAAAACTACTCAGAACCATTAACACTGATCTAAACCCCATTCTGGACAGTGACATCTGCATTGCATCTCTGGCTGAGAGAACTAGATGTCTTTTTTAGACAGCCATCCAACCTGAAAAGAATATTTACCAACCACAACAACCTTGAAACAGAGAGATTGAGACAAGAACTTCAGACCCGGATGCTATCTGTGGCCCCATTTCTAAACAAGGCACTGTAGTAAAGGACCTAATAAGACAACAATGTACAGGGTTCATACACCTGTTTATCTTGTAATGTGATAGGTACAATCTTTGGACAGCTGTGCCCCAAATAACTGATCCTCCAATTTTTCTGCTCCATTTAACTTTTCCTTACATTGTTGTCTTTTCCAGTAAAATTTGTTTGCTCACGATATGTCCAGAGTAACACAACCTCATTTTTTGTCAATGTAGCTATTCTAAAGAAAGTTCAGGCATGATATAATCTAGGACAAAATTGTTCATTCTTCTCGTAGCACAAGGTATCTAAAAAGAACTCCTCCATCACAATATTTGAAAGAATCAGATTTTTCCCCAGTCATCTTTCTTTACTGTGCAACATTAGCATCCATTCATAATAATTGGAAATACAGTGTAACATACTTTATAGTCCCTTCGTAACTGTTCCCCAAGTTTCACTCTTCTACTGATATTTTGGCTTCAGCCGCCGTCTGAATGATGCATAACGTGTGTGTGGGGTATGTGTGTGTGTTTCCAACAGAATATCTATCAGTTTCTAACTGCACATTTTTCTAACTGCACCATTTATGTCAATCTACATGTAAAAATAGAAGCCCTGACTTACTATTGTATCTTATTTCATTCTGTATTATCCCATACCAGAAGTTGTATGCATATAAGTTTAGCTAACTGTGGACCATACTCTTCCATTATACTGCATTTAAAGCTAAAACTTTTTCCTACTTCCAGTGTGTTGATCTGTTTTGCTATGCTTGAACTGTATCAGTCACCTTCCATTGGCCTAGAAGTGACTCTCTAAAAACCACCATTCAGATCTTTGTCTTGCCCTCAATGATGTGTAACAGCCACTAGTTGCATTTCTGTTACACTTAATACTTTCATCTCCTCATTACTGCATAAATATTTGCTTACTGCAAATATGCTCTGCACATGAAGAAGTGGCCCATTGTCCACAGAGTTTGTGCTCAATAAAACCTGTTACGTCTTAATGAGCCACAGTTATTTGCTGCTTTTTCTAAAAACATGCTAACCATATCTTCTATGTCAACTCTATGTGTGCATATTTTCAAATCACCTCTAAAAAAACTGCTTAATACAGAAGTGTTCAAGGCAACCCGCTCCAAAAAAATCTGTAAATCAACATAATATGGAAAATGGAGTAACAATATAAAGAATTTAAGGGAGAGAGTAAGTAGACTGAAGGGGATATTATACATGGCCTAGAGTTTGGGGCCAAAGTTAAAAATTTATCAGTTAATGGTTTGAATTTTTTTTTTCAATCAGTGAAAATGAGCTATACTGCAGTGAGCAAGTCACCGCAAACTTCCTGAGACAAGAAGCATAATGATTACGAGTTTCTCAATAGGCAGTCAGCCAACAGTCTAAAAGCTCAATATCCCTGCCAAGATTTTACAAACCTCCTATCTTTTTCCTAAGAAGTACATATCAGGTAAGATAAAGTATCTACATATTAGCATGTCAAGACCTTTGAGCTTCTGACTGGTTCATACTATCCTTAGCCAATGTTCATTCTTTAATATTACAAACAATATCAGCAATACACTGACACCAAAACGTGCATTTTATGCAGATTCAATCCATCCAAGGCTATGCAGTATCAGAGCAATTCTATACTTAGTGACATCAGCTAAAGCCCTGTTCAGGCATTTAGAATAGCTTCAACCTGAACATAAGAAGAAACTGTACAGGCTTCACATAGGCAATAGCTTGGAAAATAACACTTTGCCCACCTGTAGAAGCTTTGCCTGAAACAGTAGGGTTTCTTATACACATTGAGAAATGTGGGCTCTTCGTGTAGAAAGTGATTCTTTCCCTGAGCAGCTCAGATCACTTATTTTATGAATGTCTGAATGGATTTGGTGGAAATCCCACTATCTCACACTAAGACAAGGTATATTCTACCATACCAGGTTCCTTGATAGAACTCCCTGAATATGCTGGTAACATATTTTACCATTATGAGAAAACATTCTAGCATATTACTAAAACAGGATGAAGTCAAGGGAAGAATGAGGGACAGTTTAGAGGTGGTGGTGGTATAAGACATCATATCCTGTAGCCTTGTTTCTATTGATTTAGCAACTCTATACCAGCTATGGTCCTCTCTCCCTTTCTTTCTCCGTCCCACAACACACACGCACACGCACATGCACACGCACACGCACACGCACACGCACACGCACACGCACACGCACACGCACACACACTGTTATTGCTGATATGATGCCGATCCATCTGATAGCAGAGGAACGGGCAGAGATCTACCGGCAGAGGCGAGAAAACCAGGAGAAGGAACGACACACAATTGCCATAGAAGCCAGGAAAGAGAGGATAACACAATGGCAGCAGATCTGGGATAAATCGACCAAGGGACGGTGGACTCATCGCCTTATACCAGACATCAGTGCATGGTCGACAAGACAGCATGGAGAGGTGAACCACTACCTCACACAGCTGTTGACAGGGCATGGCTGCTTCAGAGCCTACCAACACTGCTTCAGACTGGATGATGATGCTTCATGCCCCGTCTGCCAGCCCGTGCAGGAAGATGCAGAGCACGTGTTTTTTCATTGTCCACGCTTTGATGCAGAACGGGAAATTCTACAGAGGCATTTTCGACAACAGCTGTCTCCAGAAGATATCATCAGTGAGATGTTGAGTAGGGAGACTACCTGGGTCGCAGTGTCCAATTATGCAGCCGGGGTCATCTTGGAACTTAGACGTGTGGAGAGACTGCAAAGAGGGCAGCCAGAGACATAGAGGAGAAGGAGGGCAAGGAGCCAAATTGGAGGAGGGTTTTTAATAGCCATTTTGCCCCCCATGAAGTAATGCCTGACGGCGGTCCCGTGGGGTGGCAGGGCATAATGGGAGGTGGTTTAAAAAAAACACACACACACACCTCTTATTTCATTGTGAGGGAACTCTTGTAGACATCCATAGAAAAATGTCATAAGATATTGTGCAAGTATACTTTGTATACTTCCCAGTAGCGTCCCGGGCGGTACTTTTTGGGTGTATGGGTGTTCTTGGACTACACTTCCCAGAAGCCCTAGTGGGAGCAGGCACCAGTGTCCTAGGGCCCCACCAGGGGACAGCAAATTTGACTTACGCCCCAGGCAGCTGAATCCCACACTACACTACTGATACCTCCAATACACACACAAAGAGATTAAAACTGAAATTCTAAGACACATTATATGAAACTACATCTCTTCAGATCTATTTTGGCATACTTAAGAGTTCTGAAAGAAGTGACGGGAAACAAGGAGAAAGGAAGGTTGGTCACACACAAAAACACCCTGTGCTTCTCCAGGCACTCTAAGAAATAAAACACATTGTAAAGCACAAAGTGAGTCATAGAAGGGAGAAACAAGAGCAGCTAAATGTTGGCCAATGGGGACTGGAACTTGAGCAAGCTATCTACTCCTGATTAGCATACCCTGAAAGTCCCCTGGATTAATTAAGAGTAGCAGTTTCCAAAGGAATGCTATATCTTGTTTTAACTGGGGCTAAATTTCAGACATAGATTCCTAGAGAAGATACTGGCTCATAAGTTTTTCTCAGTTTCATTTCAACTCCATTCATTTTTCTCCTTTTCAATTTTCTTGTTGTCTGGAAGTATGCTTTGTTGAATAATTTTAAGAGTTTTTAAACTTGCATTTTAATTAGGCAATTGAATATAATTCTCTTTTGATGTTTGTTTAAATTTATATTATTCATGCTAAATAAAACATTAGCCAATATATCAAGTTGATTGTTTTAAAAGCAACATAATTTCTTTACATTTTGTTCAAAATGTAGGGGAGAGGGAAGCTTCAGTAACAATATTCAATAGGTGGACAGTATTGCTACAGCCTCAATTTCCATATGAACATTTTGAACAGAATGTAATGAAACTGCAGGATGGCCTCATGGTGTCCTGCATGGAAGCTGGTGTTGGGTTGTCAACAAAATACCATATTCAGTGAAGATATTTTTTTTTCTTAGCACAGACTACATTTTGCATGGGATAAGGCAAAGATAAGAAAGTAGCCTACATGACTGAGAGATTAAAAAAAGAACCTGGTGGAAGCTGCAGAATAGGCAAAAGAAACAGGGAACACATCAGGGCAGTATTTCTTAACCAGCAGTACACATATCATTGCTGTAATGAAGAAGTCTAGATGGGATGCAGACATTTTCTTTTGCAGACTGTCTGTTGTGCATCTGAATGTGTTCTGCTTCCACAGACTGATGTGTCTTCTCCTGTGAACCTCATTTGCTGCTGAACATCTCTTTGTGACCTTTTAGCATGTAAATAGCATGTAACGTCTGGCCGGACATCCCACTACAGTAATGGAGTAGACCATACAGATAGCAACTCAACACAGAGTGTCAGGTGGAGGTTAACCAACCTGACACCCTAAAGGGGCCAATGGCTACAGGCAAATGAGCCCCTTTAGGTGGTGTAATGTTTCCCCAAAGTGGAGGAAATGCCACTGGAAACTATCATGTTGGACCCAATGGCAAAATGAGCGGAGGAAGAACTCTGATTCCCAATGGTCATGGAGGTGGAAGAGGCCATGCCAAATGGACTGGCTGTGAAGGTGCACCTTGTCTATATCTTCAAGGCAGCAGCAGTCCATTGCAGTCCTAGTGTTAAATCCTGCATGTCTCATTTCATGTGTGCTGCAGGGGATGGCTCCAAGATCATAGTGGGTGGGTCACTTCTTGGCAAGCTAGGATCCACCTTAAACAAATTCATGCCAATGACAATTTTCCTGTTTCCAGAAAAAATGCATTCTCAGATACGAGTTGCAGTCTGAGTAATTTTGGACAGTCACTCTTTCTCATAACTTCTTGTTCTCTCTGCCTACCAGCTCTCTAAATATCTTAAGTACAATAGCTATGTTTGGCAACCTGGAAGGGTCTTTTTCAGAAAAGGTGGCCTTTTTGTTTCAATCATGTTGGGGTTCAAGTTATTTTTGTGGAGTTAATAGGAGAGACAATGATTTAAAAAAGGTAAGAACTTTTTTACCAGGATGCCTTAATTACCTGTTTCTTCTGCTGGCCCCAGAGGGCAGAGATACACAGGTATTTATGGAAAAGTGGTTGCACATACCTCAGTTCACATGGCACCATAAAAAACTAATCATTCCAAGCCAACAGAAAGTAGTCAGGATGGGTTGTTTGGCCATGTTTGTGCATATGGTTCTTTCAGGGCTATGGTTTTGAAGGAAGGATAACCTAGATTTGCCTAGGTTGATACCAAGTGCTTTCCAGGACCATATTTTAAAAGTCTGTATTTGCTTTCACATTTTGCACATGCAAAAATTCATTATCAATAATGTGCATTTATGCTAGAGCATTACTGCAGATAAATCTCAGGAGCTGATAGCTTTTCACGTTATGACTGGGAGAGTTATCCTGCTTGAACCAAACACGAGAGCCAACATTGCTATTGATTTAACTTGGACAGGAGGGGACAGAATTAAATGTTTCCAGATGAAATTATGTACATGCAAAAAACTACAAGGTCTTTTTTTAACCCCTGCATGAAGCCCAGTTCTTTATTGTTAAGTACTATATATAGGTGATAAAAATCATATTTAAAACCTACAATAAATGATGAACAAAGGTGATAGAAATAAATGTACCAAACTTGTTGTTGTTGCTGCTGCTTCCATGTCTAGACCAGACATGAAATTGCCAAAAGTGAAGGGACCTAAAAGACAAGAAGAAATGTCAAAAATATACATAATGGGAAGGGTGAGACAAGCAGAACAAGATTTTATGATGTTAGGAGATGGATAAAATTACTTGTTTGGTTTACAACTCTGAAAAACACCTAAATAGCCTATGGCCATGCTTGCTATGGAATTATGGAGGTTGTACTTTACTGGAGCTTGTCATAGGGAGATAAACTGAGATTATAGAGGGAAGAGAGTAGGTAATAAATCAAGGAAAAGCACAGGAGAACATGGTGCTACTGGAGACAGAATGAAATGCTGAAGTGAAGATTCACAGGAAGGCATAGCCTTAAGACCACATGTGGCCTTCTAGGTCCTTGAGTGCGGTCGTTTGCCTGAATCCACAATTTTTCAGAGAAAATTCTTTAAATGTTATCAATAATTTTTGTTTGCCTTTTATACTTTTTTGCAGCCATGAAATTAAAAGGTGACTGATTCTTGGAAATCAAGCTATGAGAAACCTAGGGAACATAGTGAAAAGTAGAGACATCACCTTGCAAACAAAAATGTGCATAGTCAAAGCAATGGTATTCCCGGTGGTAATGTATGGTTGTGAGAGCTGGACCATTAGGAAAGCTGAGCGCAGAAGAATAGATGCCTTTGAAATGTGGTGTTGGAGGAGAGTTTTGAGAGTCCCCTGGACAGCGAGGAGAACAAATAGGTCAATCTTAGAAGAAATCAACCCTGACTGCTCCTTAGAAGGTCAGATAGTAAAGATGAAGCTTAAGTACTTTGGACATCAAATGAGAAGAGATGATTCACTTGAAAAAGCCTTGATGCTGGGAAAGGTGGCGGGCAATAGAAGAAGGAGGCAGCCAAAAATGAGATGGCCAGATGGTATTGTAGACACAGTGGGCACAGAGCTGGGCAGGTTGAGGAGGATGGTAGAGGACAGAGGTGCCTGGTGGGCAATGGTCCGTGGGGTTGCATGGGGAAGCAAAAATGAGAAAATTATGGGCTGAACTTGTCAACACCACCATCCTGCCTGCTTTATTATATGGCAGTTGAAACATGGACACCTACAAAAGCTGACATCAAAAATTGCTGTAACACAAAGAGCAATCAAGAGAAGGATGCTACACATATGATGGGTTGATCAAATATCAAATGAAGAACTTCACATAAGGTCAGGTGCAAAATAAGCACCAACATTGATTGAGTTTGCAAGGCATCGGTGGGCCAGGCATGTGTACCACTTCAAAGATCACAGGTGGATGAAAGCTATCACAGAGTGGATACTACTTGACATAAAGAGACCACTAGGAAGGCCAGCAATGTGATTCACCTGAGGCTCTTGTAGGCCTCTGGAATGAGAGGTTGACTGCGTCCTTGGATGTGATCGCACCACTATGGCCTCTCTGCCTCCGCGGGCATCGATCCTCCCCCTGGTTTACCGAAGAACTAAGGGAGCTCAAGCGAGCAAAGAGACGTCTAGAGCACTGCTGGGTGAAGACCCGGAGTGAGTCTGATCGAACACTGGTTAGAGCTGCTATTAAAGCCTACCTTGTGGCGATAGGGGTGGTGAAATGTCAATATTTCACCACCCTCATTGCCTCTGCGGATAATCACCCAGTGACCCTTTTCTGGGTTACCAGATCCCTCCTCGGTAGAGGGGGATCAGGCCCTGGCTGGCAGGGATCTGCTGAGGATTTTGCTGATTATCTAATGTAGAAAATCACTCAGATTCGCTCTAAGTTTAACTCTAGCATGGAGAAGGTAGAGCTGGGGTTGTCTGGAGTGCAGTCTAGCCATGTTATCTGGGATCGGTTTGATCCAGTTGTCCCTGATGAAGTGGGCAAGCTCCTTGGATCTGTTCATGGTACTGCTTGTGCTCTGGACCCATGTCCCGCCTGGCTAGTCAAAACATTGAAGGCGGTAACAGGCGGTTGGGTCGAAGCAATCATAAATTCTTCATTGCGGGAGGGGGTATTTCCAGCTACCTTAAAACATGCTTTGGTATGCCCCCTCCTGAAAAAAAATCACTCAACCCCAAGGTGCTTGCAAACTATCAACCGGTGTCCAACCTGCCCTTTTTGGGCAAGGTTTTGGAGAAGGCAGTGGCATGGCAGCTACAGGAAGTCTTGGATGAAGCGGATTATCTGGACCCTTTTCAGTCAGGATTCAGGCCTGGATATGGCACCGAAACTGCATTGGTTGCGCTGGTGGATGATCTCTGGCGAGAGCAGGACAGAGGACATCTGTCTGTCCTGGCTCTTCTTGACCTCTCAGTGGCTTTTGATACCGTCGATCACGGTAACCTTCTGGAAAGGCTCCAAGGATTGGGGATGCAGGGCACCGTGTGGTCCTGGTTCTCCTCATTTCTGAGGGGCCGGACCCAGTCGGTGTGGCTGGAGGACGAGGTATCCAGCCCTAGGCTGCTCCAATATGGGGTGCCTCAGGGCTCAGTACTCTTGCCTCTTCTATTTAACATCTACATGAAACCGCTGGGTGAGATCATCCGTTCCCACGGGGTGAGGTATCATCAATATGCTGATGATACCCAGCTATACATCTCGGGCCGTGGTGATCCAAGCGATACAGTGGAAGTCCTTTCCAGGTGCCTGGAGGCGGTCTGGGTCTGGATGGGGGACAATGGGCTTCAGCTGAACCCTGGCAAAACTGAGTGGCTGTGGGTCGGGGGTCCTGGGCCATCGCGGGAGCTACCATCTTTGGTTCTGGATGGGGCAGTTTTACCCCCAACAGACCCGGTGCATAATCTGGGGGTCCTCTTGGACTCACGACTACTGCTTGAAGAGCAGGTGGCAGTCGTGGCCAGGAGGGCTTTTGCACAACTTCGTGTAATACGCCAGTTACACCCGCTACTAGATCAGGACTCCTTGCTCATGATCACACACGCTCTGGTCACCTCCAGACTAGATTGTTGTAATGCACTCTATGGGGCTGCCCTTGATGACCATCCGGAGGCTTCAACTGGTCCAGAATGCAACTGCCCGGGTGGTGATGGGGTGTGGGCAGTATGCACATGCCTCGCCTCTGCTTCGGGAGCTGCACTGGTTGCCGGTTTGCCTCCGGGTGCAATTCAAGGTGCTGGTTATCACCTTTAAAGCCCTATATGGTAGTGGGCCAGGATACGTAAGAGACCGCCTCACCCCAAGAACATCTGTCCATCCCACCAGAGCGGATCGGAGAGGCTCTCTAGTTGTTCCATCGGCCAGAGAGGCACATCTCTCTGGCACTAGAAGGAGGGCCTTCTCTGTGTCTGCTCCAGCCCTATGGAACCTCCTACCAACTGAGCTACATCTACAGATGGACTTGCTGTCTTTTAGGAAGAACTTAAAAACATGGCTGGCGGGACAGGTATGGGGTTCTGGCAGTACCATGACCCCAGCTCGCTGGCTTGTTTGAGCCCCCTCTCCCTCTTGGTCTTTTAATCTTTTATTTTTAAGTTGTTTTTAACTTTTTAATTATTATTGGGACCTGTTGATTTTTATAAATTTTAAAAACTTTTTAAATCTTATAATTGTAATTTTGAAGTTTTAAACAATGGGTTTGGGCTGGGTTGTATTATGCTTTTATGATGTTGTAACAGTGGCGTAGCGTGGGGGGGCGGGGGGGAGGGCGGATGCCCCGGGCAGCGGCTTTCAGGGGGCGGCAAAATGTCCTCACCACTTTGGCCTCCTCCCTCTGCCTGGGCTTAGGAAGGAAGCAGGACTTCCCAGGCGGAGGGCGGCCCTTTTGCTGGTGAGCGCTGCTCGCCTCCGTCCCATTGGCTTGGGTACTCATTTAACCGGCCTCGGTCGCCAGCAACCGAGGCCGGTTAAAGGAGTACCCTAGCCAATGGGACGGAGGCGAGCAGCGCTCGCCAGCAAAAGGCTCGCCCTCCACACACCTGGGAAGTCCTGCACGCGCGCGCGCGCGCTGCCCACCTCCTCCCCCCCACCCCTAGCCACCCAGCCAGCTTGCCGTCAGAATGGGCGCTCGTCGGGGGGGGGTGGCGCCATAGCGGGGAGCCCCTGGCTGCTGGCTGGGTGGCTGGGCGGGAGGAGGTGGGCAGCGCGCGCGTGCAGGACTTCCCAGGTGTGTGGAGGGCGAGCCTTTTGCTGGCGAGCGCTGCTCGCCTCTGTCCCATTGGCTAGGGTACTCCTTTAACCGGCCTCGGTTGCTGGCGACCGAGGCCGGTTAAAGGAGTACCCAAGCCAATGGGACGGCCACGGAGGCGAGCAGCGATCACCAGCAAAAGGCTCGCCCTCCACCTGGGAAGTCCTGCACGCGCGCGCTGCCCACCTCCTCCCCCCCAGCCACCCAGCCAGCAGCCAGGGGCTCCCCGCTATGGCGCCACCCCCCCCCCCGACGAGCGCCCAGTCTGACGGCAAGCTGGCTGGGTGGGTGGGTCGGCACCCCCCCCTGCCAGCCCGCCGCCAGAAGTTCGAAAAAGGTAAAGATCGCGGCTCGACTGCGGGGGTTAGCTGGGATCCCGAGGGTTTTCCCCATCGTCGCCTAACCCCCGCAGAGCTGCCCACGCGCACGCCCGAGGATTCGAAAGGGTATTCCTACCCTTTTGAATCCTCGGGCGTGCACGCGGACGGCTCTGCGGGGATTAGGCGAGGATGGGGGGAACCCTCGGGATCCCAGCTAACCCCCGCAGTCGAGCCGCGATCTTTACCTTTTTCGAACTTCTGGCGGCGGGCTGGCAGGGGGGGGTGCCCACTATTCAGCAGGGGAGGGAGCGCCTTCTGCCTGGGGGGGGCGAGCGGTGGGGGGGGGCAGCGAGCGGGGGGGCGGGCGGGCGGCGATTTTCTTCTTCGCCCCAGGCGGCTCAACGCTGCGCGACGCCACTGTGTTGTAAACCACCCTGGGTCACCCCGGTGAGAAGGGCGGTATAAAAATGTAAAAAAAATACATAAAAATCTTCCTTTCACAGCCCCATTAACTTAAAAGAATCTCTCAGCTTTGTTAAATGTATATTTTAAGGCACCAAGACTAAATTCTATCACATCAGTAGTTATTTTTTTCAGTCCTCAAAAAAAAAAACACCTAACCTACTAAGTTAACTATCAGTTTCTGAATTTTCATTGTCTGATTGTTTCTTAAATTAATAATTTTAACAGCTGCACTTTTTAGAGAGATACTGCATATATCTAGACCTTGAGAAGTAATATTCACTGTTTTATTCAGCTCTGAAGTTATATTGGGCAACATACTAAATTTCAAATCATGGTAGCTACTGTGTTTTTACACAACAGTGATCCACATAGAACAGAATTAAGTAGCAACTCCCTGGACAGAGTTTGAAGACATTGATAACGATCACAGGAAATGTGCATCATTAGATCTGACCTACATGAAAGTTTGGTGACTAGTTTCTAAGTCCTTCTAATTCTAAACTTGAGAGCCAACCATTTGCCCCTTTGCTCCAACATTTGTCTCATGGCAACTATATCTTTATATGAGGAGTCTAGGTACAGTGTACCATAATAGCCACTGATATCTGCATGCTAGTCACAGCTCTGAGTGTAATTCTAGGCAAGATCTGAAGATCGTTCTGTACTTCATCCTTTTGCCCAACTCTTATTATCAATCAGGTCTAGTTTAACACCCACCCCCTTTTTAGGGGGGGGGGAGTAGAATTGATAGCACTGAAAAATTGGCAGGTAAGTTTGTTTAAACAGCACTTCCCAACCCTCTGCTGACAGGTGTTTCCAGAACATTTCAAGCACTGTTTTTTGGGACAAAATTTGTGCCTGCCAAGGTACATGGTTAAGGATGTGGAGCGTAGTTGGAACAACATACTGAATTCTCAATGCAATATCGACAGAGACAACAAGTCAATGACAGGAAAAGTATAAAGTACAGTACTGTACTATATAATACTGCCTGGTTAACGGATGTTCCTAGTTGTTGGAAGCATCATGCTCTAGTTTGTTTATTCTAACAGTTCTCTTATTTGTTTTTTTGCTTTTTTAAAAAACCAGCCATTTCCATGGTTTTGATCCAGATGAGAGAAACAGACAAAAAGCCAACACAGAAAAGAGTCAGACATTAGAACTATGAATACTGACTTTTCATAGAGAGAAAACAAGTATGCCATTGCTTGTGTAACTCATGACTGCTTTGATATCTCAAGCCAGGAGAGGGGGTGGATACAGTCTGTGTTGACACCACAATGTTAATTTGCAGTTGTGCAAACCCCAACAGGAATTCCAGGGCAATGAAAGAGAAGAGGAAGATGTGAGAACAGGTATCAACAGGAACTCATAAATAATTGCATTACATTTAATACAGATGTAGTCAAGACACAATAGAAATAGAAATAATAACTCTTTGTTCTCCTAACAGTCTGGCTGATATATAATCTAGTACAGTACTGCTTTACAGCAAAATAATTATTTTCATTATAACAGAGATGGAAGTATTTTCAGTATCATTTGTATGCTCAGAATATGAAACTAGTGGCAATCGAAATATTATTATACTTAAAACACTTTTGTGATCTTTTAGACTAGATGTTCTGGTTGTTCCTTAGAGCCAAACTTCTTAATCTGTGATGTATGGTCCTCTGGATGCCCATGGTGGATTTCTGAGGATGCATGAACCAGGTGCAGAAAAAGCACACTTACCCCTTCAGTGAAATCCTCCTTTTTTTTTGTTTGCCTGTTTATTTTTTATCAGATTGCAGAAGTTACTTTTCTTGGCCTGCTGTCTGCTTTGTTATATTGTATTTTAAAAGATACATGTTCTGTTCCTAAAATCAATTCAAAAAATAATTCATATACAATTTCTATGCAAAAGAAGTGAACCTGATTTATTCATGCCAGGAACAAAGCATATTCAATTGACTCAGAAGTGAGCATATAGGGAAAACAGAAGCCACTGGTTGGGTTGTAACATTAAGTACTTCCTTGGCAGAAATTTCCCGGCAAATGTGGGCTCTTATTTTCAAAGGAATTACATGGCTGTACAGAACATTAACACTATCAGCCAGGCAGTGTTTGAACACTTTGGTGGCATATTTAATGGCAGTGCAAAGTAGTTGAGGCTTCATTTTATTCCTCTTGTCCTTTCTTTGACACATAGTAGTAGTGATTCAAGCAGTGGTGGCAGGGCCGGATTTACATGAAAAGAGGCCCTAGGCTATTCCACTTATGTGGCCCTTTCACCTCCCATTTTTAAGTTTGTAAATTACATGAGAGATAATAAAATAGATCATTACTGTGATATATATCAATATGTTAAATGAAACATGTTGTGATTGGTACTAACCTTTATAAAAAATGTGGCACAGGATAATAAATTAAAAAAAGTCGAGAACACTTATTTGAATACAGGCCCCTCTTGATCTTGAGGCCCTAGGCTGAAGCCTAGTTAGCCTATAGGAAAATCCGTCCCTGAGTGGTAGGCAACAACAGGTTCACACTCCCTTCCGGGAGGGGGGACAGCAAAATTTGGTGGCCTCTGGGCAGGGGGGTGGCAAAACTGGGTGGCCTTTGGGCAGGGTTTTGTGTGTGTGTGTGTGTGTGTGTGTGTGTGTGTGTGTGTGTGTGTGTGTGTGTGTGTGTGTGTGTGTGTGAAATTGGGTGGCCACGCCCACCTCCCTGCCCTGTCAGGTTTTGTCCCTGCAAGTGGTTCAATGTCTCCCTTGCCCAAAAGCCAGTCATATCTGACTCTAGGGTGCAGTGCTCATCTCCATTTACAGCCAAAGAGCCAGTGCTGCCTGTGTTTGCAATGTATACATGGCCATATGGCAGCCATGATTAGATCGCCCACAATGTAGGCTCCGCCCATGATGTAGTCTCTGCCCACAATGTAGGCTCCACCCATGACATAGGCTCTGCCTACAGTATGTTAGCGAACTTTTTTGCTGCTCTCCACTGGATTCAAGCAATTGTTGGCAATTACAGTGGTACCTCGCTTAAAGAGCATAATGCGTTCCACAGGATTGCTCTTTAAGCGAGTTTGCTCTTTAAGCAAAACACCATTGTAAGTATCAATTGTGACTTCTGCTGGGGGGGATTGTGAACCCCGATTTATTTGCTAAGTGAGTTTTTGGTTGGTTTTAGTTGTTAAGCGAAGCGACCATTCAGAGAAAATTATGCTCTTTAAGGGAGTTACTCTGTAAACAAGGTGCTCTTTATGTGAGGTTTTACTGTGCATGTATCATCAAAGAATCAGTACATCTTTCCCCCAGAGGATGTTTTGAAATATTAGAGTGGGTGGGTTAAGGTGGAGGGAGGGAAACTTCAAGCATCAGCGGAGTTTCGTTATCCTCTCTAGCACTCACTGTTGAGCTACAGAACTTTTAAAACTACCTGCTAGGGATGTGTGGCTTGGTGTGTTTTTCTAGTCACATAGTTTTGAGTACATTTCCTTGCTGCTTTCTGGGGAAGATCTGAGGCAGCAAGAGCTAGTGAAAATAAAAGAGCAGCCAGCATTTATTTGCTGCCAACAGAAAGATACAGAATGTAAAGGAGCTTTGTGGAATTGTTGCATCTTGATTACACGTAGGAGGCAGAACTACAGAAGAAACTGAAGAAATCAGAAAGAAGGCTTTTGTTTTGAGGTTTACGCTGGTCAAGGAGCAACTTGTTTTCTTAAGCAATGCTTCACATTTGGTGAAAAGGATCCTGGTGTACCCTTTCCTTTCCCCGCCTCCCATACCCAAACATTAATGTAAGAGAAATGATAGTTTGTTTCAGGAAGCTTGCGGCATTTTCCTTGAAGTTCTGTATGTGTGTGTATTTTTTTTACTCAGCCAGACAGCTCCAGGCATAGCTTCTGCAATACAGAAATGTTGCAACTAGATAAATATAGCCTAAATTGGTAATTACAATCTCATTTCCTGTTCCCTCCCTTCTAGCTGATATTTCCCTCTATTAATTACCTTAGATGGCAGGCAAGTTGTTTCCAACTGCTGGGTGAAGAAATAATAATTTAAGAAGACAAAGGTGCCTCGTTATCCCATAGGTTCAAATTATGTTTTCAAAAGCCAAAACCATAAACCACTATATGAAACATATTTTGTAGCACACACAGCCCTGTCTTTAGGGCATGGATTCTCAACCAGTAGCCCACAGGCTGGATGCGGCCCATGGTGCAATTTCATGTGGGCTCCCACAGCCTCCATCACACCAGGAAGTGCCATGTGGTAGAAGGACAAAATGGCTGTCCGGCCCCCGAAGCTGTCTGAGAAAGCGTGACCTGATCGCCAGCTTAAAAAGGCTGAGAATTCCTTCTTTAGGGGCTAAAATAATGGCTCACAAGAGATGCCCATCAAGACTTCGGAAATAATTTATTCATTTTATTTCATTGCTTTCCTCTTTAACAGGCCAAGTTGACAGCAATTTAGCATTTTAACCAAATGTAATGATTTCATTGTACCACGAACCAGGTTTTCTCTCATTAATCATTACTATATCCTCTGCCCAGGAAAGCAGAAAGCTGTTTTCTCATTCATTGTGACAGGATTGCTTGATTGCAATGGAATGGAAAATGCAGGGGCAGGGTTGACTCATTGTAATCCAGAAATGTGGGGTGGAGGATGAGCTAGCTGTTAGACATGAGAAGTTCCTATAGTGTCTGAAAGTTGAGGAGGCGAGTTTGAATTTTGCTTTGGTGTGATTTGATTCGGACTATTGTAACCTGGAGTGCCCAAACCTTTCGGGCCGTGGGCCAGTCATGTGGTTCAGTGGGCCAGGCTCATGGTTCCTCCCACTGGAAGCCGAAGTGCCTTGCAATCTGTTTTGCGACATATATGTTTTGCAAAAGGGTGAGATAGATTTTAGGTTGCCATTTTCTCTGCTTAAACCAGGGTTGCCCAAACTGTGGTCCATGGGCCGGGTATGGCCCCCAATGCCAATTCATCTGGCCCATGCTGCCCGCATCATTCCTGGAAGTGGAAGTAAAACACACCTGGGTGCATTTTACTTTTGCTTCCAGGAGCAACAAGCACAACATGGGCCTGATAAATTGGAGGCTCTGCTGGGTAGGGGCTTAAAAACCGCAGCAGCGGCAGGACTCTCCCGGAAGGACTTTTGCGCCCCACCGCCACTGAGAACACCTGAAGCGGGGGGAAGAGGCTGCTGCCACACCCAGCCCTGGGACTACCTCCACCTGCTCCCGGAGGCTCTGCTGGGAAGGGGCTTAAAAGCCGCAGCAGCGGCAGGACTCTCCCAGTAGGACTTTTGCGCCCCACCACCGCCAAGAATACCTGCATGGGGGGAAGAGGCTGCCGCTGCACCCAGCCCCGGGACTACCTCCACCTGCTCCCGGAGGCTCTGGTGGGAAGGGGCTTAAAAGCCGCAGCAACCGCAAGACTTTTGGTAATGTTTCTACCTGCTTTATATTGTGGATTGTATTGTGGACCATATTGTGGATTGTATTGTGGCTTACACTGTGTTTATATTTATTTGGTTGTACTGTATTTTATGATATTATGATATTGTATTGAACTGTTATATTGTATTTGATTGTATGTTGTGAGCCGCCCTGAGTTGGTTTCACCAAGTAGGTTGGCATATAAATTGAATAAATCAAATCAAATCAAATCAACTGGGGACCAGATCCATCCCATAGGCTGTAGTCTGGGTACCTTGTTGTAATCCATTGCACAAGACTGGTATGCTGTATATTTCAGATCCTTCTCTTGGCACTCTTCTTCATTGTCTCTTTGAAGTTCATTGCCACATTTAGAAATATCTTTTTTTAGAAATAAAGATCATATCATAAAAATACTTAAAATCCTATGTGATTGCTACAGTATAAAATTCTGCTTCTTAATTAGTTTAAATATAGAGCATATATAGAAAAAATAAAAAGTGAACACATTGTGCATTCTTTTTAAAAAATTATTTTGTAATTTTTTGGGGGGAAATATAGAATGTTCCCTCTATTCTTCCTTTCATTAAAAAAAGTCCCCAAAATTTCATGAGACTACACACAGTAAAATGCATATCTACTCAGAAGTGCCTTTCAAGTACTGCATCTAGTTACCCTTTTGACAGCTAACCAGTCCCGCTGTGTTGGTGAACTAACTTCTGGTCAATATTGATACAGCAGCAGCTGTTTCAGGACTAGTAGTGGTTGTTAGGTGCAAAAGCTTTCCTACAGCTTTCCTATACTTTCTATTATTCTGGCAGAGTTTTACTCTCATCTCTGTCTTTCAGAAAGTATCTTGCCATTGGTGTTGTAAAACTGTGGGCGTCTTGGTCCCAAGTGTCTTCACAAATTTTAATAATCTTTTAAGTTAAAGTTCAAAATGTATGTTGCAACCCCTAACTCATTTATTTCCACTGATTTGTTAAAATGGTCCATAGTCTATTTACACTCCTTTTCCCTTTCAATAGCTCCTATTAGGTAAGAATAAAAGTTAAATGTTCATTTATACTTCTGATATATAAGCTTTTTTTTTTTTTTGCTTTAAGCCTATCACTTTGTATGATAAAATCACTCCAGAAGCATTTAAAGTAGAAAAATGTGTCTTTACTTGTAGTTACCATCTGTAGTCTGGAAAAAAATAAGGAAAGGGTAGCCTCCAACACATGGAGAGAACCATCCATGTTTGTTCCTTGGTCAGAGGCCAGAGAAAGAAGTATTATAAATAACAATGAATCAAAAACAAAGAACAGATAACAGGAGGGAGTGCCTAAATTGGCAGAGGTGAGAGCAGGGGCGTCCTGGCTAAGCTAAAGGGGTGCTGGACAGGGAGTGATGAGGGCACCTAACAAAATATATACATTGCCACCTTCTAATTTCAACTCCCTTCTGGGGATTTGAACCAACAACCTCATGCTTACAAGGAACAATTTTGTAACCTCTAAGCCACAGCAGTTCCACTGTTAATGGAGCTGCTTTTGTACTCTTATCTTTGGTGGCAGAGGAGGAGGAAGGCAGGTAGAGGAACATGGAGCCCTGCTCATTTGCTCGATCGTTCTGGGCATCGCAGCTTGACTCTTTGGATTGGCACCCAAGGGGGGACACCATGGTACTTGGGGCCAAGGGGTGTCCCAGGCTGAGTCCTGGTTGTCCAATGGGCCAGCCCACAACTATCAAGTTAGTGCAAAAGACAATCATGTTATGTTGTAAAATCCCCTTCCCCTGACAGCTAGTGTTAGTGCATGCAAGCCTGCTCTTATCCCAATTATATTTCTCCCACTTAAGATTGTTTTCCCCTTTGTTTAAGGAAGGCATCTTGTCCCATCTCACACTCCTTCTAAGGCTGAGTTGCCTTGCCCTGTAACTTGCCTACCTGTCGTCCTCATTAGAATGGCTTGGTGTTGCTTAGCTTTTTGGGCTCCAATCTTGGTCTGCACATGCATGCAGAGAACCCAGAAAAGGGATCATCCTGAAACCCACTCTTCAGGCTGCTGAGAACATGGCTTCTCTCCTTCTCTCCCACCCATCTCTCTGTGTGTGGTTTGCAAAGTCCTATAGCTGAACCCAGGCAAAAGAAGAGATGACAGGGTTGAAAAACAGAAGGTGGGGGAGTAAGAAACTCTCAACAGCTGTATCTGAATTTCAAAATTTGTGCTAGATGAAACTAGAGGGGGTGGGAGGAAGTTTCTTGTCTTTGGATGTCAGCTTCTTTCCTTCTTCATGGATTCCAACCCCACCTCTTGTATATAAGTCATAATTTCGAGTGTGTGAATGCATGTACATACATGCTCAGGAAGGGGAAAGCTGGTGATTACATGTGTGTGTGTTTGTGTATGAGTCTTGTCCTTCTGAATTCATAATTACACCATAGACTATAGGAAAACTGACATTGAAATCTTTGACTGAATTCATCAGAAAACATACATTCTCCTGGAAGCCACTATTTTAAATCTGGGTCAAGCAGTAGAATGGCTGGATATAGCTGGATAGAAAAAGATACTTGTTAGGTCTTTGAAGCTTTGTGCTGCTTTTCTCAATAGACTGCAGAAAGTACTAATAAATAGAGTGCTACAAATTTTCAAATGTAGAGTCTAGTAGAGTAAGTAATTCAACCATATTTGGGAGCCGAAAGCTTGCCTTCATCTTCAAATTGGTATGGACAGTGGGAAAAGTCCCAGTTTTAGCCCAATGTTGTCACCTCAGATTCAGACAGCTCATCATACCATTTAGATTAAATCCAGTGTCATTAATTGGACCCAGTTATGCAGCATGAAGGAGGACAATGAAGAACAAAGCCATTGTTGTAGCAAGAAATTCTATTGTTCATACTAGCATCCAATTCATTTCAACCTCAGGCCAGCCCCCAGCTCCAGCTGGAATGTTTTCTGCATGCCTTCCAATGTTCATCCTATGGAAACCAGCTGCTCTTAATGGATTATTATAAGTCACCATTGTATCAAAATCTTTTTATTCTGGAGTATTGGCTTCCTTTGGGAAGAGTTAAATATGACTGCCCCAGGGCTCAGGTGTCTCCTTAACTATGCAGTTTTTAGAACATTTGTAACCCCATTCACTTAGTCTGTCCATGTGACCTGGTACTATATGATAACAGCTCTCCAAGATTTAGGCTCAATTTTCTTATTTATCACCTGTTATCTGATCCTTTTAAGTGGAGATCCTTGGGTTTGCCTCCTCTTTCCCCCACTCCAATTTCTTTTAGCAAAACCTTCCACATGCAAAACAAAACCTCTGTCACTGAACTGTGATCTCTCCCCTGTGCACGCACGGTAGCCTCCTCTTCCCCACACAGAACAGTTGTTCCAGTTTTTTTTTAAAAAAAATCAGAGTACTATATTGTTTCCCTGGCTATAGAGTTGGTGAATTAATGAGATACTGTAATATGATAGTAGTTATTTTATTTAGTTACTTATTTTGTATCATTCATATCCTACTTTTCTACTTGTGAGGCCATTGAAGGCAGCTCAAGTAATTGTAAAACAAGCAACACTAAAAAACACAATAATTACAGATAAAAAGGCAACTATACTATACTAATAATTAAAATATGTTAAGCATATGAAAACATATCTCAACAACCTGAGATATACAGATGACATACTCTAATGGTAGAAAGCAAAGAAGACCTAAAGAGCCGCTTGATGAGGGTGAAAGAGGAGAGTGTAAAAGCTAGCCTGAAACTCAACATAACCCCCCTCCCCAGATCATGGTATTTGGCCCCATCACTCCCTGGCAAACAGAAAGGAAAGAAATGGAAGTAGCAACAGACTTTAAATCTTGGGATTTAAGTTCACTGCAGATGGTGACTGCAGCCATGAAATAAAAAGACACTTCTTGGAAGGCAAGCTATGGCAAACTGAGGCAGCATAATAAAAAGCATCATCCTGCCAACAAAAGTCTGCACAGTTAAAGCAATGGTCTTCCCAGTAATAATGCAGTAGTAATGCATGGCTGTGAGAGCTGGACCATAAGGTCCACTTTACCACTCTAACTCTGTTGTTGTTGGGTTTTTTGTGACACACCTAAAATTTTCTGTCTGGAAGAAATGGCCCATGTGCTGGATCTGGCCCCTGATGCCAATTCATCCGGTGCATCCAGCCCTTGTTGCTCCTGGAGACAGGAGGAAAATGCACCCGTATGCTTCCAGGAGCAACGAAGGCAGCATGGGCTGAATGAATTGGCATCGGGGTCAGATCCAACCCATGGGCCATAGTTTGGACACACTTGGTTTAAGCAGAGAAAATGGCAGCCAAACATCTTTCTCATCCTTTTACAAAACAGATTGCAAGGTGCATTTTACTTCCACTTCCGATGGGAGGAACCACTCAACTGGCCTGCTGAGCCACATGACTGGCCCACTGAACCACGTGACCAGCCCACGGCCCAAAAAGTTTGGCCATCCCTGATCTGGCCAATGGATAGAATGGCCCAGTCTACACTGTACTATGTGATTTCTGGTTCTGAAAAATACCCACTCCCAACAAGCCTGGATAAAACAACATTGTGTTGATGGACTGGAACACAGGAGACCTGGGTTTTTAATACATGTTCAGCCATGGGAACTCACTGGTGGGGAGGTGGGGAGATTGAATTGGTAAAGAATCTAAAAACATCACTGGTAAAGAATCTAGGAAGAATCTAAAAACATGGCTGGCGGGGCAGACATTGGGTGCAGGAGGTATAAAGATCCCAGCTCTCTGGATGATCTGAGCCCCTCTCTCCCTCTACTTTTTTAATTAGTAAAATGTAGCATTTGGTGTGCTTTTAATCTTTTTAGATTTTAATTTTAAATTTAATTTTTAACAGTTTTAAGGTTTTTAAGTAGTGTTTGTGTTTTATTGTCATGTTTTTTTAATTACTTGTAAACTGCCCTGAGTCACTTTGGTGAGAAGGGCAGTGGAGAAATACGAATGAATAAATAAATGAAACCACTCCTTACATCCTTTGTGAATTAGATTTACTTTAAGTGGTTCCAATCTAATAGTACATACTATAATACACACACCATAAGCCTAAAACTGCTCCAGGAGTTATCTGGTGAAGTTGCCCCTCACTGCCTTCAGAGGCACAAGAAGGCCTTTTTGAGAATTTAAAAATACTGTATGGGAGGAAACTGTGGTCTCCACTTGGAGAGTTTTGGAGAGCTGCATGTAGCCCACATAGGCCCACATCAGCTCTACAGTGGTTTTCTTTAAAACCTAAAAGCCATTTTGTGCATGACTAAAATGAAAATATTGGCATTTATAGTATCAAAAGGCAGGTATGCATTCACCAGTAGAAATTCATCCCACAGTGTCTTTTTTGTCACTGGGAGGAACCATAAACAAAAGTATAATGTGATGCTGTCCTGTCTTCTCACTGCTGCAATTGGTCTTCAGCACATTTGATGTATGGCTCATAAACCCTTTAGCGAGCTCCATGACATATCCCTGACATTATTACTTCCCTGTCGTTCTTTTAATCCTGGAGCATGTCCAGACTTGGAGATCTGGGTCATGCTGAAAAGTCTATTATCTTTGCTGTAATTAAATTTATCTCTCACTGAGGATCATTGGAGCAATCATACCATTAATGCTGTAGATGTTCATTTCCCAGTACCAAGGGTCCAGACATTTCTTTGGATAACTCTAACTTGTCCCCCTGTTAATTAATTAATTAATTAATTCAATCAATCAAATTTTTATTGCTGCCCAACTCTCTTATTGACACTCTCTTGCCCTCCCCTTCTCTGCCTTATTTCATGGTCATCACTGAAGGGACTGTACCTTTTCTTCTTTCCCCCTTCTAAAGTAATGATACAGTAAAACAATGATGCATCTTTCTTTCTAGCCTCCATTGCATAATGTTACATCTAAACCTCCATTGCATTGCCTTTGTATCTAGATTTGCACTGCATTGCTTAGGGAAATATTTGTTTTTAAAAAATAGACAAGATGAAAGTAGAAGAATGGGTTTGTCCACCGTTCATTATAATGTAACAACCAACTACTGTATATACATTACAGGATGGTCACCTCAGATAACACTGCCCACAGATCCACTTGGATGCCAACTAACTGTCCATAAGCAGGACTATTTGAAGAGCTTCTGTTCTTCAGCAAGTTCTGTCAGTTTTATGAGATACCCAAAGATGTCCAGATTTCTTCCTGCTGTGAATTCCTTTTTGGCAAATATTAATCTGCATTTCCTTTAGTCAACATGTGGTCACCTAGGGTTGATTTTATGGTTGTATATGAGGCAAGATTTTATGGTTGTATATGAGGTATGTGATAGGGAACTGACCATGCTACACTGACCATGCCTTTCATCAAATAAATGTAGTCAATTTCACATCTGCAAGATAAGAAGACACCTGGTTTGCATTTCAAACCATATTGAGTTAACATTGTGAAATTCTGCCTGGAACCAGTGGCGTCGCTAGGGGGGGGCAGGGGGGGCCCCCGCCCCCAGCGGCACTTTCAAGGGGGCGGCATCCCCGGGGGAGACAGAGGAGGAGGAGGGCACAGGCATGTGTGAGTCTGCGCGTGCGTGTGTGTATGAGAGAGAGAGGCGCGATGCAGCCTTTTATGAAACCCTTTGACTAAGGGCGATCTCTCCTCTTCCCCCTCCCCTCCTCCCTCGCAGCAGAGAAGGAGGAGGGAGGTGGTGCTGGTAGTTCCTGTTCCCAACAGGGGGTTCACAGCCATGTGGACTTCAATTCCCAGAAGCCTCAGTCAGTACATTGGCTGATCAGTGCTTTGGGGAAATGACTTAGGATTCTGGGAATTGAAGTCCACAAACCAGCATTTGGGAAACACTGATTGGGCGAAAGGGAAGTTTCTGCTCGTCGTCACAGGGAGAAGGAGATGGGACCAAGAGGGATTCCTTCCCCCCCCCCCCACATCTGCCTGCTGCTCAGATCGTCTGTTGCTATTACCAAGATTCTCCCTCAAGACACAGTAAGTTCTGCAAAAAGAAAACATAACTTATTTCCTCCTCCGTCCATATTCCACCTGCAACTCCTACTTTTTACTGAGGGAGCAATCTCCTGCCCCCAATTAGTCTCCTCCAACCAAACTCTCAAGGCCACCCCCCCCACACACACACACACAAACACTTCCTATCCCGGGTTGGGGTGGGTGGGTTTGCAATTAATGGCTGGCTCATTTCCCTCCCCTCGCTGTTTAGTTTGATCTTGGCAACTATCAGCCGAAGCCATAAATTGGGGGAGGGGGGAGGTGCAATGTGGCAGGCACAACTAGACACTGGAAAGTAAAGGTAAAGGTCGCCCTTGCTCAAAAGCCTGTCATATCTGACTCTAGGGTTTGGTGCTCATATCTGTTTACATCCAAAGAGCCAGCACTGTCTGTGTCTGCAAATGTTTCTGTGGTCATGTGGCAGGCACGACTAGACACTAGAGTATACAGAACACTGTTTACCTTTACCACCAAAGGGATACCTATTTATCCACTTGCAAATTTCTTTCTTTTGAACTGCTAGGAGCTGGGAGAGATGCCAGGAGCTCACTCCATCAGTATTCAGGTCTTGAACTGCTGACCTTCCAGTTATCAAGTTCAGTATCTTAACTGCTAAACCACCAGTCTTTTTTGGTCACAATTGGGGGGGGGGGAGGACTTTGATTTCCGTCATCCTTCCTTACTTCCTTTCCTGGCTCCTGGGCATGTGCAGAAATACTGGATATAAAACACCACCCCACCTCCATCTTTGCAAAGAAAATCTCAAACTGGGTCCCTTTGCTGCCCAATGCCTCTGCTACTTGGTGAGTGGGTAAGAACATGTGCAGAGTTCCAACCTGGCTCCTAGGCATGTGCAGAGTTCTTGTTTTACCCGGAAGTTCTATGTTTGATCTTTTCCTCCTCCTTCCTTACCTGTGCCTAGTCCCCAGCTTTCCCTTAGCTGGTCACAGGCTATTGAAGGAGGAGGAGGAGGAGGAAAGGATCCAGCATAAAACTTGGGGGATTTCTCTCTCTCTCTCTCTCTCTCTGCCTCATTTCCTAAGACCTGCAGATGGTGATTGCAGCCATGGAAATAAAAAAGCAACTGATTCTTGAGAGACAAGCTATGAGAAACCTGGGGAACATAGTGAAAAGTAGAGACATCACCTTGCAAGCCAAAATTCGCATAGTCAAAGCAATGGTATTCCCGGTGGTAATGAATGGTTGTGAAAACTGGACCATTAGGAAAGCTGAGCGCAGAAGAATAGATGCCTTTGAGATGTGGTGTTGGAGGAGAGTTTTGAGAGTACCCAGGATAGTGAGGAGAACAAATAGGTCAATCTTAGAAGAAATCAACCCTGACTGCTCCTTAGAAGGTCAAATAGTAAAGATGAAGCTAAAGTACTTTGGACATCAAATGAGAGGAGATGTTCCACTTGAGAAGGCCTTGATGCTGGGAAAAGTGGAGGGCAAAAGAAGAAGGGGCGGGCAAAATGAGATGGCTAGATGGTATTGTAGACGCAATGGGCACAGAACTGAGTTAGTTGAGGAAGATGGTGGAGGACAGAAGTGCCTGGCAAACAGTGGTCCATGGGGTTGCAAAGGGTCTGAATCAACTGTGCGACTGAACAACAACAAAGACAGAAAACAAACAGCTGCTGCTTCTGGCTTTCACCCTTGCACCCCAAGGTCAAGCTCTCCTGCAATGCCTCTCCCCGCCGCTCTCTTCTCCCAAAACCTGAGTCTCCACAGTGAGCAGCTCCAGCGAGGTTCCCCTTTCAGATCCCAGCCTTGAAGATTGCTGTTCAGGTCTTGCCCCAAAAGGCTTTCTTGGCAGGTCAAAACCAGCCCTGGGTCTTCTTGGTGCTCAGAAGAATGTATGCTCGTTCCTAAACCTAACAAAATACCGGTAGGCTTCTCCCCTCCACACAGTTCATCACGAGGTCCCATAGACTTCCTCCCATACCTATCCACATTCATTCATAACCCTCTGGACTCTGGAGAGTAATTCATAGCCCACCTGGACCCCTTCAGAGAGGGCAAGAAAGGTATGGGTGGTGGTGGTGGCAGCGGCAGCTGCAGCGGGCAGGGGAGGAATGGTGGTGGTGGTGTGAGCTTAGCAGCGCTTCCCTTCTGGCAGTCCTTTGGAGCCTCAAATCCCCCGCACAGGGGCAGACAGTCATGGGGCACCTCAGCCCCTAATGGATGCCCGCTCACCATTGTGTCCAGCTCCCGGGCCAGCTGTTTTGGTCTGCATAAGGTGGGGGGGCTCCAGCCCCCCACCTTGGAGGGGCTACAGGTGGCTTGCCCCTGGAGGTGGGGGCCTGGAGCTCCCACCCTCCGCAAACCAAAATGGCCAGCCTGGGGATTGGCCTGTCTGCCTCTGTGGAGGGGACTTCGAGACCCTGAAGGTCCGCCGCATGGGCAGCGCTCCTAAGTGTACCCCACCACCACCATTCCTCCCCCCCTGCTGCTGCCACCTGTACCTTTCTTGTCCTTGGATGCGTGCAGGAAAAGTGTTAAAGAGGTGCTCTTCCTCTGAGGGGGGCGGCAAATTTGGCCCCCGCCCCGGGCAGCTGAAACCCATGCTACGCCACTGCCTGGAACACAACTCTTATTTCATATGAAAAATGCCTGTATGGGTTGAAAGCCTAGCCAAGATATTTAAAACAATCCAATAATATCATATCACTTTAAAGTATCATTTTCACCCACCCTCTGCCTCTTCAATCATGGTAAAAATGTCCCCAGTTAATCTAAGCACCACAAGCATTTCAGTCTAGATGGGTAAAACTTATGCTTTATAAATGCCTCTCTCTTCATGAGTTATATTTTCATCCAGTACTAGGAAGGCTGTGGTACTACAAAGTTAAGTACTTGTGGCAGGCAGTATTCTGCACAGGAACCCAAGAGGAAGGATTTGCAGTGAAATATTAGTAATGTGTGAGGTGGGACTCATTGCCTAACGACAGCATAATAAAGTGTTCTTGCTACAACACCACTGAAGAGTAAAAGAAAACAGTTGCACAATATAGAAAATCTGGACCAGGAGTCTTTTCCACTCCACTGCAAGTGACTTTACTTTACTTTACTTGTCAAGACAACAGCAGAACACACATGGGCAATTATGACTAATGAGGGTGTAGAGATTTTACATTATTTCACAGGTCCCTTTTCCTCACTGAGCCCCAAAAAACAGTATTTTCTGGGCTTTAACTCACAAATCCAGCCACTTCCTTGTAATTCCTGATCAGTCATCAGAGATAATAGCAGAGATTTGATCTGATACACCATCTGCTCTTTACGTTGTGAAGAGAAGCAATAGAGACATGTAGGGAAAACTATATTATTATTTCTAATCAGTGATACCATCAGGAATTTTCCTGAATGCAAACTCCTCCCAAAGATAGAGTGGAGAAGAGAGTTCATTGGTTGGACAGAAAAAAATTCATAGCCCTTAATTAGACATAATAGCCAGAGGTTTCCCATCTGCAGTGTGTTTTATTCAGTTGAACTTAATATGTGAGCCCTCCAGTCAAGGTCAAAGTAACAATAGACTCAAACCCCATACCAGGAAGACATTGCTAGATTTATGTATCAGGAGGCACATAGGGACTTTTTACCACAGATAACCATGAGCTATAGCAATAGGACAGGTGAATAATAATAGGGAAAGGGGGCTAAGAAATAGCTTTATTGGACTTTATAAGGATTCCCTATTCTTGGGCACCTTAGTGACAGTTACATTAGTACATGAAACATGGTTATAAATGGAATTTTCCAGTTAAAATCAGATTATTAACTAATTAGGAAACATTCCATTAATTGATAACCCTACTACAGTGTAAAAATCTCAGACGGAGTAACAGCTAGGTCATTTCTCAAGGATGTTTTCAAAATCAGCTTGATATGGCTGTTTCAAATCTATACTCGAATATGCCCTTGAGTGAGATTACTTTCAGCCACAACATTAGATGTGCTCAGAATCTCCAGTGAGTCCAAAATGCTATTACCAGGCAATTATAGCAAGATTAGAAATTCTTTGCTACAGCAGCTTTCCTGGCTACCAATCAGCTTCCAGAAATAATTTAAAGTGTAGTTATGGCCTGCAAAAGCTCTACATGGCTGGGGTCCAGGCAATTTGAATGACTACAGCAAGGGACCTGTTGAGCTTGCCTGAGATTTAAGATATTTAGAGCAAGGCTTTCTTTCTGTCCCACCACTTCTACAAGCCTGACTGGAGAGGACATGAAAGAGAGGGTCTTTTTTTTTGTTTATTTATTTATCTGTGCCCACACTACAGAAGCTCCTTCTGATGTTAGGATACCCACAATAGAGGTCAGGAGGAGGGGGCTCCAATGTCGATGAATTTGTGAATCCATTTTGGTGTGTAAAATGTGACCTAGCTATCAAAGGTGTTAAACCCTATTTCCAAACAATTTTACCATTTCTAATGACTGCTTTAACATTTGGACTGTAGCTCCTCCAGTGGCTTAGTGGGTAAGGTGCTGAGCTTGGAGACCAGAAGGACAGGGTTTGATACCGAAGAGCTACACAAGGGGGGGGGGGGTCATGAAAGGAGCCTCATTTGGGCATGCCCTGCAAAAATCCTTTCAACCCAGTAATCTCTGACACAAAAGCACACACTTTTGGACTAAAATCCAGAGCAGATTCACCACATCACTGTCATTGTAACCACCACTGTCTGGCCTTCTTTCTTATGTCCTTCAGTCACCAGGCAGGCATTTTTATTAAGACAGCCTTTGCCCACTGATTGACTAATAGAGAAGGTTGGTGATTTCCCCCTCCCCTTCTGTTGTTTTAAAAAATGGCTTTTAGTTAACATCAATCCAGTATTTGTTTTAATATGATAATTTAATTAACAGTCTTATAATACTATGATTTGCCAAGTTTTTAACCCTTATTTTTTCTTTATACTCATTTTTGAAGTCACTTGGGACTGGAAAGGACTGGAAGCCATTAAATCAATAATTCCTGAAAAAATTAAGTAAGTAAAATTGAAGGTCCTGATCTAACCAACAGAGTTTGATTTTAGATTGTGTATTAATCCAAAATCTGCAAGAGATTAGAAGGAACTACCTCAACTGAGTCACCATTCTGGATATGCTTTCTGATTCAAAAGAGGCTAGGCTAGGGAAGTAGACTCTGCTGAAACCATGATGGCTGTCACAGAATCAGGCTGAGGACATTCTGCTCCTCACCAGTTCTTGCCACAATGCTATTCTTTGCCAATTGATTGTTGTTGCTCAGTCTCACAGTCGTACCTTCAAGTCTGACCCTTTGCAATCCCATGGGCCACTGCATGCTGGGCTCCTCTGTCATCTGCCATCCTCTGTACTCTGTCCAGATCTATACCAACTGCGTCAACAATGCCACCTAGCCATCTTATCATCTGCCACCCCCTTCTCCTTTTGCCTTTGATCTTTCCCAGCATCTGGACTTTCTCCATTGAGTCCACTCTTCTCATTTGGTGGCCAAAGTACTTGAGCTTCAACTTCAGTATTCGCCCTTCCAAGGAGCAGTCAGGGTTAATTTCCTTTAAGATTGACTGATTTGATCTCTTTGCAGTCCAGGGGACTCTCAAGAATCTTCTCCAGCACCACAGTTCAAAGGTGTCAGTGGATACTGTCGCTCAGTTCCCAACACAACAAAGAAATGAAGATAGGTCTGTGCTCAGTGGAACGTGGAACCTGACAGTTCATTGTAGCAGCAGAATAGGCTTGTCACTCCAGTGCCAGGACAACTTCTTGGAAGTTAACTCTTGAACAGTGAGATTAATAAACATGTAAAAGATTGGGGCAGGAGCAGTGGAAGGTTTTTGGCTGCTTGAAGTGGGAATAGTTCCACCCCTGTGTAATTTATCTTTCTTTTTTGCCACCTCTCCCAACAGTGTTTTGGCTTGAGAACCCTACATAGCCAAATCATATTGAAGAAGCCAGCCATTGTTGGTGGAGCCAAAAATTTTATTTATTTTATTTATGGTGCAAAATGGAACAGGGGAGCAATTCTGGGACTTCCTTTTGGCAATGTGCATGGAGAAGAGTGAAGATGTGTTGTGGCGTTTTGCCACATCTACCATTCTACCAAGGACTGCAGGGGCTCAAGTGGCTAAGAGGCTGACTGAAAGGCGGCAGGTCAGCAGTTCAATAACTGAATACAGTACTGCAGGATGGAATGAGCTCCTGTCTTTGTTCCAGCTCCTGGCAACCTAGCAGTTCAAAAGCAAGAAATTGCAAGTAGATAAACAGGGACCGCTTCGGTGGGAAGGTAAACAGCATTCCATGCACTCCGGTGTCTAATCATGCCTGCCACATGACTACAGAAATGTCTGCAGAAGCAGACAGCACTGGCTCTTCTGCTATGAAACAGAAATGAGCACTGAACCCTAGAGTCCAATTCGACTGGCTTTTGAGCAAGGGTGACCTTTACTTTTACCTTTACCATTCTTCCACCTGAGGCAACTATCTCAGTTTGGCTAAAGTCAAACTGAGCTGGTCTACACACAACTGTGACATTGTTTAGCTGTAGAGCATGGGTGGACAACTGTGGCCCTCCAGATGGTTTGAGCATGAGAGGCAATGGTGGACATCAGCAGGTTTGCACCAGTTCACCACAACCAGTAGCAGAAATTCTGGCTGACCCTGCCCACCCAACTTTTGAAATAAAGTACAGTAGTCCTAAATCAGGTGCAAAGCAGGGCTTTTCTCCTGGCCACACCCACCATACCACGCCCACAGTGTGGTAGTAAAATTTTTTTGAGTCTACCAGTGTTGAGAGGTGCTGTCCAGAAACACTCTTTGCATAATTTGACCCTTGCATTCATACTACAAATTGGCCACCTCTGACACCAAGGAATGAATTGGTTGCTCACATTCATGTGGTACCAATGGAAGGGTAAAATAATGCATAAGCATAGACAAAACAAGTCTTTGGGTTTGTGATTTTATGCACACAGAAGCAGATGTGTGGAAATAAGTTAAATAATTGCTGATATACAAGCACAATAATAATAAATAGTATGCTGTCAAGTTGATTCCAACTTAAGTCGACTGTTTCCAGGGCTTTCTAGGTAGAGAATGCAGGGTAATCGTTTGCCGTTCCCTTCTCCTGAGGTCAATCTGGAACAGTGCAGCTTGCCCATGGCTACACAGGATGGCTCCTCTTCCAAGAGGCACATTGGGGAATCTAACTCCCAGGTTCTGATTCTGTAGCCTAGTACCAAAACTACTGAGCTATCATTCCAGTTCACAATAATATAGAGCTGCATTGGCAAACCTGGGCACTCCAGCTGTTCTTGGACTTCAATTCCCAGAGCTGTTCTTGGACTTCAATTCCCAGAAACCCTGATCAGCAGGTATACTGACTTGGGCTGCTGGTAATTGGAGTCCAAGGACAGCTGGAGTGCCAAGGTTCACCACCACTGGCATAGAGGCATAAATAACAACAAGTAATTTTACATATTCAACTTAGTTAACTATAGGTATAAATAGCAGTTACCCAGTTTTAAAAGAATCTGGGTTTTTCCTTCTTCTATTTCTATGATGTCAGTCTCTAGTAATGTATGGTTGTGAGAGCTGGACCATTAGGAAAGCTGAGTGCAGAATAATAGATGCCTTTTAAATGTGGTGTTGGAGGAGAGTTTTGAGAGTCCCCTGGACAACAAGGAGAACAAATAAGTTGATACTAAAAGAAATCAACCCTAACTGCTCCTTAGACAGTCAAATAGTAAAGATGAAGCTAAAGTACTTTGGACACCAAATGAGAAGAGAGGATTCACTTGAAAAAGCCTTGATGCTGGCAAAGGTGGAGGGCAAAAGAAGAAGGGGGCAGCCAAAAATGGGATGGCTAGATGGTATTGTAGATGCAATAGCCACAAAGCTGGGTGGGCTGAGGAAGACGGTGGAGGACAGAGGTGCCTGGCGGGCAATGGTCCATGGGGTTGCAAAGGGTCGGAATCATGTGACTGAACAACAAAGTCTCTAGTAATCTTTCATCTTTGTATTCCAGTTCAAGCCTATACCTGGTTCTGCAACACTTCAGTTTTAGATGCTCTTCCACTATTCACTTGGTCCCAGATGCTATAAACTAAAATTTAGTTTGACTTGTGGACGTAAATATTGGCTAAGATCTGTCAAGGTTGCTAGACAGAGGATACAAGTACTTTGTCTTTCTAGTTCTATGTGATTTTCCTTGAGAGCTCATATCTATCTGACCAGCCCCCTGGTTTAATACACTGATTATTGTTGCAAGCAGTGAAATAGGTATGTATGCCAAAGTTGCAAATCCCTTTATTTGGGGAGAAAATAAGGATGTCTGTTCTATGTTGATAACAGTATTATAGTTTTATGAAGCATTTAAAAGATGTTCTTTAGTGCTCTTAACACCCACACTCACATTTTTAATGCAGCAATTTAACCTTGGCTGTTTCAAAAAAAAAAAAGCAAACTTTTGGATTTTGTGGAATCTCTCATCTTGCTTGCTTACAAATATCTCTCCAGCATCAGCAATCTGAAATGGCACCCAGATCCATGTTGCAATAAGTAACCATTGTATTAAAACTATAGCTTTGGGATCACTTCCCCAGCCAAGAAATGAGATCATTAATCCCAGCTACGTGAGTCAGAATACCATCATCACTCTGCTACATTCATCACTGAGTGCAGGGCAAGGTGAGACAAGAGTCCCTAGATGCCAAGAGATTTGTAATCAAAGTAGGAAAACACTTTATACTAGTATTTAGGAGATCTGCTTTCAAATCCATCACTCTTACAGCTCCCATTAACTGCAAGTGGGCTAAAGAGGAATATGGCCATATATCACATTAGAGCAGTATGTTAATGATTGCCAAAGTCTGTTTGCGACAAAAGCAATTGTGCCAGGCCAGATGTAAATATGTTGTTGTGAGCTGTGTTATTATCACAGGAAAACAGCTATGCATACAAGATGTGGTGGTCTCTCACCACGTTCCCTCTTGAAAGGTTATCTTTATTCAGAGTACTCAGCACAACCTGAAGTATTTGAAGTGGTATTCATGTTAGTCTGTGCAAGCATATTAAACAGGAAACAAAACATTTTTTTTTAAAGCAACAAATTCATCTGTTGCCTTAATGCCTAACTTTAATGTGAGCTTTTGTGGATCAAGTCCCTTTCCTCTGAAATAAAAGTGAGACTTTATGGCAATAATTTACACATCGCTCCATGACTAGGTGGAGATACAGAAAGACAATGGTTAATTATTATAGGAAATACAAAATGCAAATCACGATAGTCAATGTGACTTTTCACGCTTGGCAACGTCTGAAGATCCCTGATTGATAATCATATCTATCCCTATGAAGCTTTCTTCTGTAAAAGTAGTTAGTAGTGGGGTGCGGGAGGGACTATGACCCCAGCCCGCTGGTTGATTTAAGCCGTGCTTGTCCTCAATTAGTTTTTAGATTTTGATTTTAAAGTTTTAAATTGAGGGTTTTTTAGGAATTTTTAAAAGAGTGTTTTATTGGGTTTTTTTGTTTTTTTTAATGAATTGTGAGCCGCCCTGGCTCACCTCAGTGAGAAGGTCGGTTGATAAGTATGACTTATTATTATTATTATTATTATTATTATTATTATTATTATTATTATTAATAATAATAATAATAATAATAATAATAATAATAATAATAATAATAATAATAATAATAATAATAATAATAATAATAATAATAATATAGCATATTCATTGCAGCTATACACATTTTGTAATGATTTGTCCTTTCAGAATTTACATTTTGCATTTACAGACTTTATTTTGTGAAAAGTGACCATGGTTGGTTGATGAATTGACCTAGGTTAGTGATGGCAAACCTTTTAGAGACTGAGTGCTCAAACAGAGGGGCAAGGCAAACTCTGTGCTGGGGGGGAGGGAGGAAGCACTCCAATTGGGCTGCTAGGCAGATGGGCAGGGTGAACTTTGTACTGGAGCGACAGTGTGCATGCCCAAAGAAAGGGCTCTGAGTGTTCATCCAGCATGTGTGCAATAGGTTCACCATCACTGACCTAGGTTATAGGCAATGGCAGCAAATAATAACATAATTATTTAATGCTGATGCTTTGTTCTGTAGAAAGGGCAATGGTAGTGGTTGTAAGAACCTCAGATTATGGATAACATGGTAATAATTAATTATTGACCATTCATCTGAAATTTGTTATGTAAAAGTGGTTATGAAAGAAAATGAGTTATGAAACATCACAGCAGAAAACAACATAATTATTGTGACATTCCAGATCTGGTAATAATCCAAAAACTCTTAACTAATATTCAAACCAATGTGATGGGCATCCACATGTGTTTATATTTTGTTTCTGCTGTCTTTCTTTGAATCCTTTTCATGTAATTTTTCTGTTCCAGAATGCAAGTTTCAAATCCCACACAGAGTGTTCAGAAAGACTGAAATTATTTGAAACAGATTTCAGTGTATTGCCAATCCTGATGTCTGATTTATACCCATTAAATCTTTTGTTCGGAGATCATCCAGTTTGTTCTATGTAGAGTACAGAGGGGCCATGTTGGCATATTAGCCAAGGAACAAATTAAAAACACCCTTGATGTTGTGTGTAACATTGTTGGGTTCTGTTATTGTGTTGCCAAAGTAAATGTGGGGGCAGACATGGCATCAGGTTATGATGCCAGGTTTTGTAGCAGGGTTTAGTCCCCAGTAATTCTTCTTAGACTCTGTGGTTACATAGACATGTTTGAAAATGTGATCTGATGAGTACACCTACAGAGAACTTCAGACATCATTGGATTGTAATGTGATATTGATATAGCATTCGTGTCTGATTTTAGAACATACGTAGGATTAGGATTAGATACTTCCTGGGTGGAAAACCACAATGGGATTTGAGTTCTATGTCAAGCAACAAACTGAAGCTCCATGGTAAAACATCTAGTGGCAGAGCAAGGAAAGAAACCTGTTTGAAACATAGAAGCCCTAATGGGCTATGGACTAGTAGTTTGGCTTCCGTCATGCTTTATGGAAATCCTTAAGTCCCCCTGCTCTGTGTTTAGAGAAGAATAACAGTTGAAGGTGTAAATTTAAATTAGATGGCAAAGAGCTTGGCAATGAGCATGCAGAACAAAATGAAGAAAATCACAGGGAAAATGCACATGCCAGTGACTTCAGGAAAGGGACACTTCATATGAGCGTTTCTAAAGTGATGCTTAGAAGTCTCCAAGCTGAAGCAGTAGATGAGGAGTACAGTATTAGACACTCATGGTGAAACAGAGAATTGGTATCTACTAGGATTTTCAAAACTTTGACAAAATGACTTGAGCAGGCGTTTACAACCATTTTGCGTATCTCAACTTTATATCCTGTCCTAATTAGTGAAACTACTACTCAGGGTTAGAAAATCACAATACAGTAATAGAAACTTTAAATAAAAGTTAAACTTCTAGCAAGTTATGACACACAAGCTACAAAAATGAGTTATACACGCTACAGGTGTCCTTTCAATAATCTAGATAGCTCTACATTAAAAGGGCTATCTCTGGGGAATAACTCTGATGACTGTCACTCGTTTTGTGATGTAGCAAAAATAATGGCTTGGGTTTCTATTTTTAGTTGTGGTGGAAAGGGCCCTGCGCCCCTGCTGCATGCCAAAAGACTCTTCCAGGGTTAAAGCACTGGCTCTCACAAGAAGAAAGTATGCTTTGTACAGCAGTCCAGAAGTTTGCAGCATTCAGATTTTTTCGAAGTATTTTTTCAATCTAAAATTACAATTTCAACTATGACTCTCTTAGGCAACCAACACCTGGTGTTGAATTACAGCAGGAAGTAATTACTTTGGATTGCAAAAATAAAGTGAGTAGAGCCGCAGTGAATATTTGCTGTTTCTGCCTGGTGTTCATCACTATTAGGAGAGAATGCCTTTTAAAAGTGGTATTCTTTTTTTACCTCTGCTCTCCACCTTACCTTTTGTAACACAATGCCCAAAGAAGGAATATTGCCTGAAAGCCTGCACACAATTTTATGCTTTAAAAAAACATTAGCCCAATCCAGTAATCTCAGTGATATGGATTTTTGTTTATCAGTTAACACAGCTACATTTGTGTTCTAAAATCAGTGAATTGCTTTGAGAAAATAAATACTTAGTTACTTTTAAGAAATGCTACAATTTCAGAAATTGTAACTACAGGAGTAACTTTCCAGGTCCTGAACAGTAAGGCTTTTCTTATAGTGTATAATGATACAATTGTTTAGAAGCCAGGAGAGTTGATGAGAAGAAGAAAGAAAGTTAACAATGTTTAAATAAGATTAAAGCTTTTTTTAAAATTGTCGACTAACTTCATTGTGTTCCCTATGAGGAATGATCATTATAAAATAAGTATCCAGTTGTGGTTGTGAGGTTTGATACAAGACTCAATCTCAAAAAAAAAAAATTATCATCAAATTCTGCTATCTGTTTACTGAGCCATGTTCACTTTTAGTAAGCCCCAAGGGAAAATAAGAAATGTATTAAGAAAGAAACAAATGCATGCAAAGTACCTCTTGAGTCACACAACCATTGCGGCTAGTTTGACTGCTATCCATGTATGTATAATATTATGTACTTTGCACATTACATTAGTATAATAATTGCACAGGAAGAATGCAAAACAAAATACTGTCTAAAATTCTCTTAGATTTTGCATAGTGTAAAGTTATGGCAGTGCAAGTTCATGGGAAGCTATGTCCAGCAGTCCGTTTGTCTAGTTGTGCAATAAACTGTACAACTAACCATACAACTGTGGTTAGTTGACTATAGTCATTGACTATTACCAGAGGTCTATTTTCTGGATATGATTTCTGTCTTGGAACTCATTTCATAATGACTTGCACCTACAAGTTACATAGGCATAACTATGCAAAATGACTTTGGCCACCTGAAACCTATTCTCATTTTGGCTTCGATTTCATAGAGAAAAGGAAATAACTGGTGGAAAATATCTAAATAAGTAAGGTAAAGCCAATCTAACCCATCTTATTTATAACTGTAGGTAAGGTCTAAGCCACTTTTACTACTGTATTTCGGCTGCAGTTGTTCAGTCTCAACAGTGGTGAAGCTAGGAAGTTCTACGTCCTGGAATTTGTGATGTTCTCTAGTAAATGATCTGCATGGGATTGAGATAATTAAGCAGATAGTCCAGGCATTTTGCCCTCTTGTCTTTTATAGATCTCAGAACTGTAGCCATAGGCTTCCTTCCTTCTTTTTCTAGGTTCACCCCTGTCTCTTCCTCTCTTTTACCTCAGTTGATAAAAACTGCAGACTTGCAATCATGGAATCCAATTCTTGGGGTTTCTCTAGGGTCTTCTCTCACTAAATGATTATTTTGTTTTACACTATCTCTAAATGGATTCCTCAAATTAATAAACTGTAAGTTTTCTTTCAAGAGTGATTACGTCTCCATAACAGTCACAAGCTCTCCGCTCAAAAAATTACTGAATAATCCTCACAGACATAATGGTCTAATAGTTTAATTACCTAATAGTTCTAATAAATTTAACAGTCTGTTACAGTTCCGTGTTAAGCAGGGATGTTGCACTGCTTTAGTTGTAATATATGGTCATTAACTCTTTGCTTCTGTCACACCATTTTTTTAAATGTTTTTCTGTCCTGGAATAGATAGTCCTGCTTATTTATTTATATTTTTAACAACATCACTAACATGGGCTAGATAAGATCCAGAGATGAGAAAGGAAAGTCTTCTTGAAGCAGTTCCTTTTAACTGGGACTACAAGTAGAAGAATTTTTTTCCTCCTTTGCTTGCATGAACACTTATATCTAAGAGAACCGAATACTGTACTTCCATTTTCATTTCACAGTGAGAGAATGCAAGTTGATTTGAATTTCCCTTACTGTGTAGTCTGACAGCTTGAAAAGCCATAATATTTTCTCTGAAACTGGAATTACATGGCTTTCATTTGCTGTTCCAGCTAACAGTCAAACTGCTCCATATTACACAAGATACAGCCTCCTGTTTGAATTGGGTATTCAGGACAGGGCCATAGCCGGGGGGGGGGGGCAAAAACCCTACACACACACACACACACACACACACACACACACACACACACACACACACACACACACACACACACACACACACACACACACACACACACACACACACACAAATTATGCTCTTTAAGCGAGGTACAACTGTATTTACATCTAGGAATCATTCCCTACTCGTCACAGATACAAGACATAACTTTCAGTGCATAGGGTAAAAGGCATGATTCTGCTGCCACCCTACCTTATATATATTCTTTATACAGATGAAGAGGGGTCCTAAAATAATGATGAATACATTTTTGGAATTACAGTATGTCCCTGTGTAAATGGATAATTAACCTAATGCTGAAGGTAGCACAAATTGAATTATTCAGATGGAAACTGAAAAATCTCTGGTTGCCTCTATATGAAGGATGATTATGGACCAGAGAGGTTTGACTTTAAATATGAATAGTACACAAACATAAAGTAGTATATACTTCAGACAGCTTGAATGTAGACATTTACAATGCTGAGGAATGTTACCTTTTATAAACACCCTTTCTTCAGGATTGACTTTTTAAAATATGAACAGACACGTTCCTAGGAACAAGCCTAAACCAGCAGAGATGAACTGCCTACATGACAAGGCCAAAAATCAGTAATACACTAATTGTAAACACCATGTATAAGTATTTACTATGTACTGTATGTACAGTAATACCTCGGATAACACTAAGACTTGGTTCCACAAGTCTTGGTGTTATCCAGTTTTTTAGTGTTATCCGATCCATGTTAAAATCCTATGGGATGGATCGGATAACATTAAAGCTCCATAGAGATACATTGTAACTGCACAGGCTTTAGCGGTTGTTATCCAATCCATCCCATAGGACCTTAACATTATTCGATCAAATTCTCCTCCCCAGATTACTTAACGTTATGCGATTTTAGCATTATCCGAGGTAAACGTTATCGAGGTATTACTGTAGATTGTTTCAGAGACAGGGAATGCAGTTGGATTGTAATTGCCATCATTCAAAGCACTGCTTATGACCTATGAAGTGCTCTACGACTTGGCTCTAGGCCAGGGGTTCCCAGCCTTTTCACACTGTAGACCTGACTATGCCCCCAAACAGCTGAGCAGGCTGGACCACAGGCGCATTTATAGCTGTCATAAATGTGGCCACTTCTGCATTTACAACAGTCACAAGCACATTTATGCATGCATGGGTGCACTTTACGCCTGATGTAAATGCGTCCACTTCCACTTCTGGGTGCGGCATCGGCAGTGTGGGCCACATGAAATGGTTCTGTAGGCCAGGTCCAGCCGGTGGGCTATAAATTAAATTCTCATATATCTCTGCTAAGGCTTGGTCCCACCAATCACATTTGGTGACAATGAAATTTGATGCTCACTACCATACTAAGGAATTCCCAAAGGAGGTGAGTTTGGACACCTTCCTGATAATCCTTCTGCCGCCATACAAAGACCTTTTTCTTTAGGCAGACGCTGGCAAATGACTAACTGCTAAAGGCAGGAATTTCAAAGGATGTGCTGGGCATAATATCTTAGTTTAAAAACAGTAAACATTACAGTGAGAAAGTAGAAATAATAATTATTCCTCAACTAGGTGTTTAAAAATTATCTTGGCTGCATATTGTTTTAATATTATAACTGATTTAATTAGGTTTTAATAGCTGGAATCCAGCTGAATAATTACACCAGGATAAGTGCTGTGGCACAGGTTTTAACAACAAATTGCTGCTAGTTAACCTGTTGACATTTGCATTTCTTATTATGAGCCAAGATACATGACTGCTATGCAACAGGAAACACAATCTTGAACTGCTCAACCATAAACAATCAACCACTGAGATCTACACCACTATACAACAAATATTCAAGCTGGATTTAAAAAAAAAAAGGAAATCATATGGTTTCTGGAGCACACCAATGAATTTAAGAAGAAGATCAGTCTATGCCTTATTGCAAAGCCGTTGACAGTTTGGATCATGAGAAACTATGGGTTGATCTGAAAGAAATGCACTGTATTGTCCTGGTACATAACCTGTATAAGCTACCATTAAGACAGAATACAGAGAGATAGAATGATAACAACAACTGGGACTGTAAGTAATAAGATCCTTTAATAATTTATAACTTGTCTTAAATTTTCAATTTTTGCTATCCAAACTCCAGTCTGATAGTCCAGTAAAATAATAATAATAGTTTTGTGTCAGAAATTATTCTGAGTTGAAAGGATTTTTGCTGGAAAAACTCACTCAGGGAATACTTTACTTTACTTTACTATTCATATTTGCTATCCCGCCCCAATCAGGCAAGCCTGACTCTGGGCGGCTTACAGCATAGATTAAAAACATATCAATATTTTAAAAAATTTAAAAATTCATGAAAATTAAAACAGTATCGGGGGTATGATCAGAAAGGGTCATATTTGGAATGCCCAAATAAGGCTCCTTTCATGTCCCGGAGAGCTGGGACAGAGACGGGCACCCAATCCATCATGCAGTACCCAGGTCACGAACTGCCAACTTGCCAGCCGTCCAGCGAACAAAGCAAGCTTCCTATCCACTGAGCCACTGTAGCCCCCTGATATTCCAGTGTCTCCCTGACTGTTGTTTCCCTTGTATCCAACCAGTTAAGAGACTACTTCAAAGGTCCAGCTAAGCTCCTAGGGTTGTTATTGTTATGTGCTGTCAATTCAGAACTGATTTACAGAAACCCTAATAGGGCTTTCAAGATAAGTGAGATATTTGATTGTATGAGTTCCACATCCCCCAGTGAGCTTTCAAGGCTCAGCAGGGATCTGAACCTAAGGCTTAAAAATCCTAGTCCATCACTCTATCTACTACACCAAGCTGGGTATCTAGCTTCTAGGGTAGCATATCAAGATAGGGCGGGTGCAAGTATGTGTAGGTCACACTGCTACCAGTTCTCCATAGAAGAGATTCTTTAACTTTTGACAACAGATCATGTCTTATTTTTTGCCCTCCTGCATGTATAAGACTGTAAACATCCAGGCTTTGTTCAGAGAGGATGTTCCCATGTAAATGAAAGAGACAAACCACCACATACATGGTCCATGAACTTCATCCAATCAGAACTTTTAAGTATTAGGTGAAGCAGCCAAAGTTGACTTTTAACACTGCCCCTCCTAGGCTGGTGTAGTGTGGCTTTTAAATAGCCACTTGAGGTCAGCAGAAGGAGCAAAATGTTCTTTGGCACAATCACCACATCCTGACATGGAGCTGCCATAGCCCCATTAGCAGCAGCCGTTCTTCCCAAATAATGGAATGCTCCCCTGTTAGCTGGGAAGTGGTTCCTTTTAATGATGTTCAATTTTCTCCCATCTTCTGTGTGCACGTGTGTTCAGGATAGGATAAAATACAGCAGGACATTTTAGTAGCACCCCTGATGGCACACAACCATCCCCAACCATCCCATAATTACTCCCAAGAGAAGAGGCTACATGTGAGTTTGTCACCTTGTTTTGCTACTCCCTACAGGGTGTGCAGGGATATGCAAACCATGAGGCTAAAAATGAATGGGCACAAGAGGGCAATGCATAGATATGGGAGATATGGGCATGGTGCTCAGTCACCATGGCATATCCTGTCCTTATGGGTTAAAAGAAAGTAGCAACCAAATATCTCCTACATTGCATTAAATCTGTTGCATACACAGGAGTGGGTGAGAGCATCCAGATTTTGTTGGCCTACACCCATGGTGGAGAACCTTGGCACTCCAGCTGTTCTTGGATTTCAATTCCCAGAAGCCCTGCTCAGCAAATGGGCCACCACTGGCCTACAACCTCTGTCCATCCCAGCCCCAACAGCCATTGGTCACACAGCAGGGAAAACTGGATTTCAGCAACATTTGGAGGGCCACACCTTAGATCTGGCCCATCACTGCTGAAAGCTCCCTGAACTCAAGGGAGTTTCACCTCAAAAATATGCAGACAGTAGGTTGGTGTGATTTTCCACGCCCTACGTATTGCCAGGTGGTATGAACTGTATAGGGGCAGCCATGATGGCTTAGTGATCAAGACACTGAGTTTGACAACCGGAGGATTGGCAGGTTAGCAGTTTGAGAGGTGAGTGTTGTGTGACAGAGTGAGCTCCAGCCGCCTGTCCCAGCTCCTGGCAACCTAGCAGTTCAAAAGCAAGAAATTACAAGCAGATAAATAGGTGAGCTTTACCTTTACCTTACTCACATACTTGTCATTATACACTAGTTCTCAACCTTTTAAAGCCGGGGGCCGGGTCACTCTCCCTCAGACAGCTTTGGGGGCCAGATGGCCATTTTGCTTTTCCTCCACCACATGGCACTTCTTGGTGTGGTGGAAGCAGTGGGGGCCCACATAAACTGGTGCTGTGGGCCGCATAAGGGCCACGGACCACAGGTCGAGAATCCCTGCAATACACTTTTCAAGTGTAAGTGGGCTGGAATTGGCCATATTTGGGGGGCTGGGGGCTGGAAGAGAACAAATATATAATACATGCTTCATTAGATAAAGTTTTCCCTTGCTTGAAAGCCAGTTGTATCTGACCCTAGGTTTCAGTGTTCCTCTGTTTCAAAACTGAAGAACCAGTGCTGCCTGCTTCTGCAGATGTTTCCATGGTCATGTGGCAGGCATGACTAGACACCAGAGAGCATGCAACACTGTTTACCTTCCCACCTAAGTGGTCCCTATTTATCTACTTGCAATTTCTTGCTTTCAAACGGCTGGGTTGGCAGGAGCTGGGACAAAGACAGGAACTTATAATAACTGAACAGAACATCCACAATTGAATATAACATATGGATGAGTAGGAACTTACAGGCTACCTTGTACAAAAGAATAGGGCCATCCATGATGGTGAACCTTGGCAATTCCTAGAAACCCAAACACCCTGTGAATCCACACGCATGGGTTTACTGCAATTCATCTGGCCCACACTGCCCTCGTCACTCCCGGAAGCGGAAGTAAAACGGCCCATACGACCAAGCAACACAGTCCCAGAGCAAGCTGCACAGCCCTGTACGGGCACGTTTTACTTCCACTTCCGGGAGTGACAAGGGCAGCGCGGGCTGGATGAAAAAACGCAGTAAACCCAGTCGTGTAGATTCACAGGGTGCTTGGGCTTCTGGGAACTGGAGTCCAAGAACATCTGGAGTGTCAAGGTTCGCCATCACGGGAATAGGGAAACCCAAGAATAATGGCTGTGCTTGAGAAGGGGACGCAAGGGGAACTGAAAAGTGTGAGTGAGAGAGAGAGAGAGAGAGAGAGAGAGAGGACGACGCCCTCCCCAAGCAGAGCCGCAGGGCAGGGCAGGGTCCGGAGGTCTGTCTGTCGGTCTGTCTGTCCCTCCGAAGCCCCTGACTGACAGCCCGCGCCGGGCTTGGCAGAGGCTCGGCGTGGGAAGAAGCCCAGCCCGAGAGCTTGGGGGGTGGGGGGCGGAGGGAGGAAGAGGAAGGCGGGCCCGAGGAGGAAACTACTGCCCGAGAGAAGCGCAAGTCCTGCCCAGCTGTTTGTGCGAACTTTTAAAGATTTCCTGTTTCCCCCGCAGGCAGGGCTGCAGCGGGCGGGGAGTGAGTCACTCGGGCGCAGACCCACACCCGCGCGCGCGCCCGTCCCGGAGAGCAGCAACAGCTGCCTCCGGCGGGGGCCTCTCTCCCTTTGAGCTGCCTCCTTTGCCCCCCCCCCCAGCCCCGATCGCCGCCCATTCATCAGAAAAAAGGGACCTTCCTTGCCCCCCCCTCCCCGTTTTTCTCCGCCGCCTCAAAGTCCTCCAAAAGGATATATAGATACAGATATATAATATACATAGAGAGAGAAATCTATATTTTGAGATCTATGCGTAAGAAAATGAACTGGCTTCCCAAGCACGTTTTGATGTGGACCCTCCTGCACAGCATGGCTCCCCCACTGGCTGGGGGTACAGGTAAATCTCTCCCCCCTACACCCTTGGTGCCCGATGTGAGGAGGGGGTGTGATGTTTTCCTGGGGGTCTCAACTCCCCACGGTTGCTGCTGGGGCACTTCCAGAAGGATAGCCAACAACTTTTGAAAAGTTTCCTTCTCTTCCCTACTCTTGCTTCGTGCTCGTGTCTGTCCTTCCTTTTAAAAATGCTATTACTCTTCTCCCCCCCCCCAACCCACCCGCACCTCTGCTTGCTTTGAATGCTGAAGAACAGTCTGATCACCACCCAGACTTGCTTTTAAAGTCCTAAAAAGGTGAAGTATGAGAGTGCCAGAGTCAGACTGTTGACCTCTGTAGTATGAGCTGTTCCATGCTGCCTTGCCCCCCCTGGGCTAGTTAGGGCGTTAAGGATCTTTGCTAGCCCTACCTGGAATCGAACCGGTGACCTTCTGATCTACCACTGAGCTGTAGGCCCTCCCGGAAAAGGTGTCATTTTGGAATTTTAAAAGTGTCATTCTGGAGATCAAATCCTGACCTTGGGTTATCTGGCTGGAAGCAAGTTGGCCAGTTTTGTGGCTGTAGCAGCCGCCACACCTGGCCTTAGAAGGAGTTGTCTTTTTGGAAATAAGTGAGTTACCCCCTTAGTAGGCAGATGACCAGGTTTGGGGTGAAGGGCCTTAGAATAGGAGAACTGAGTCATGTGTTGATGTCTTCTGAGTCATCATAATTCCCCAAAGAGAAAGGGGTTTCTGAGTGTCAGTTCTCTTAATTTCTTTTCTCTCTCTTATGTTTTTCTTTTTACACAAATGTTGCAAAGCAATCTGGAGCATAACCGTGGTTATAAGATGCGACTAAAGAAGCACAACTCTGCCTTTGGCCTGCAGGTTGTTCTTTTTTTTGCTAATTGGGAAAGTAACTGACAGTCCAAGCATTTTGAACAGAGCTAGTGGAAACAGAAAATCCGGCAACAAGTTCATTTTTAATAATTGACCTGCTTAAGTGCTGGAGGAAAGGGCATCAGATCTGTGCTTATTCTTGGCATTTTTAGTCAGCAGACAACCATCTATGTTCTTGTTCTGTTGCCTGTCTTTCTCACTTGCAGATTCCTTTTTGGAGTTAATGTAATGCATTTCAGATACCTGAGAGAGAAGTGACGTGCAATTACAATGATAACCCATTTTATTGAAGTAAAAATGTGCTCGTTGTGGATACTATTGCTATGTACTAGTAGTACAGTTATAGCATTGATGTCCTTTATTATTAAGACATAACTTAAATGTTTAATTAGAAGTGTGTAGACTTGTGTTTTTGGATAACTTCACAACTCTAAAATTCCACAGGTGACAGAGCTGGAACATGTTGTCCAAAACACAATCTGCACCATGTCTGCTTTTCATCATCATATTGATCCTTGGTGCAACTTTTTAAATTTTTTTTTTATTATTAATTATTATTTTTGCATCTGTGGATAAATTGGTTTTAAACCTGCAGTCTACTTTGTATATGGACTGAGGTTGTTTTAAGGGCCTTATATTGTGAATTTTTGGGGCATAATCTTGGCTTTATTTTATTTCCACAAAATGAACCTTCACATTAAGTTTATGCATCTTGGTGTTCAGATAACAGCTATATTGTCTTTTTTTGTTTTATTTTCTCTCTGATATGCTTGCACAGACTAACATTTCTACTTATATCGAGGAACCTGTAGGGTTTCTGTACACTGGTCGATTTTTAGTTAAGTGTGTTACTTGCTGTGTAGGGCAAAGATCATTTAACCTAGATCATAGTTGTATGGCATTTGTGTAACTGAAGTCTTGATCCTTCAGTTATAGTATTTACATAGGTGAGTATGTGCAAAATGTTAGGGAAGGCAACAAAGCTGTGAAGGCTAAAGTAACTTGCAGGCTGTTGTTGCAGTGGTCAGACATTAAGGTTCTGTTATACTGTCTTATATCAAAGAAAGAAATGTACAGTACTCAGTTTTCCTAATAGATGTTCTCAGAGAGTTAAGTTGCTCATATTGTCAACTAAGTCGCTATTTGAGTTTTAGAAGTTAGAAAATAGAAGTCCAGGCCAAAGGAGTAATGTGCAGATTCTTTTTTAAAACATTAATCCTGAAATGTAGCCCATGAAGATGAGCTGATTCTCTGGAATAGGATGAAATCCAATAGCAGCATTTTGTGCATACCCACAAGATTGGTTGAGTGTTGATTAGTGTGTCTAGGAGTTAGTGTGATTAAAAAGTGTGACGACTTGTTAATTCCCTTTCTTTTAGTTTTGAATGCAGTGTAATCTGTCAGACTAAATAAGTGACATCGAATAACTTTCAATATGACATGAACAAGTGAAAGGAAAAGTTCAACATGCACTTACACACAAGCTTTACTTTTCTATCCCCTATAATGTTGTCTTCTTCTGTCATGTTGCTTCAGAATTATGGTAACCATATAAAGTAATGATCTCAAAACATTTTGCTATTAACAGTTCTTAGCTCTTGCAAACTCAAGGCTGTGGTTTCCTTTATTGAGTCTATCCATCTCATATTTAATCTTCCGCTTTTTATGTTCCTTCCCCTAACGTTATTGTATTTTCCAGTGAGTCCTGTCTTCTCATGATATCTCCAAAGTACACCTTTTTGTTCTACTCCATTTTATTTCTGTACCTCTCATGCTTGAACTACATTATGTCCACACAAAATAAGATACAATAATACCTCGGATAACGTTTACCTCGGCTAATGCTAAAATCGCATAACGTAATCTGGGGAGGAGAAATGGATCGAATAATGTTAAGGTCCTATGGGATGGATCGGATAACAACCGCTAAAGCCTGTGCGGTTACAATGTATCTCTATGGAGCTTTAACGTTATCCGATTCATCCCTTAGGATTTTAACATGGATCGGATAACACTATAAATCTGATAACACCAAGACTTGTGGAACCAAGTCTTAGTGTTATCCGAGGTATTACTGTTGTTGAAGTAGTAGTGTTTGGAGACATTTCAAAAGAACCCCCCTTTTAAAACTATTTTAAGAAATTATTAATATTGCAGACCTATAAGAAAAGTTTCAAAAGCAGATGTTATAACCATTAGGATTTACTTGTTTGTGTAAGGTACCCACACTTAACTTCAGACACATAGATTATAAAGTGGCATAACACAATTAACTTTGTAAAATATAATCATCTGTGAATAATATCTTTGGACAGAAATCTTTTACTTTGAAAACTGAGAAAGTGAATTAACTGAGTTAATAATCATTCAAATTCTAGCACTGTTCCTTTTGGGATGTATAGAAAGAGCCTCCTCGAAAATTGTGGTAGTTTTGAACCATAATCGGACGCACCCTGGTAACTGCTACCTTGTGTTGCCAGCTGATATTTCTTACACTAGGTCAGGCGAAAGGAACTGCAGAATGAACTCACCAAAAGGTGCCTTCATTTTGGCAGTTTCACGTCTGTTGTAGACATGGAATAAGAAGAAGACTGTTCCTGTCTAGATAAGGCAATCTGAAAAATACAGGTTTATTTATAAGGATTGCTTTCACATTCTTTAATGGTGATAAGGAAGTTTTATATTGAAGCAAAATTATGGATCAGTGCTTGTAGTTCTGTGGTGTGATCCCTTAAGTAAGTCGAGGAAAACATTTTTATGACAGATTACATGGTGACTGAACTACAGTAGTTAAACTAGAGGAAGGTGTGTGTGTTTTCATGTCAGAGATTACTCTGGGTTGAAAGGATTTTTGCAGGGGATGCCCAAAAAAGGCTCCTTTCATGTCCCCTATCATGCAGCTCTCGGGGACTCGAACCCCATCCTTTCAGTCTCCAAGCACAGTGCTTTTACCCACTGAGCCAAATCAGTGAGGTTTAGATAAATTAGCATCTATGTAATTTCCAATGACATCAATGGGCCTACTCTAGTTGTGACTTACTGATTAATTTCATGACTGGATCTTTAACAGAATCTTCTTTGTTCAATTTCTCCACTACAGTATTTTCATGCTGCAAAACACTATCCTAACAAACCTGCAGTACGTGTCTTGTGCTAATAGCACTGTAACGTTTTTCTTTATTTAAAAAAATAATAATTTTAAACACCTTATAGCTTATGACAGGTGTTAGGTTTGTCATAGTACATGTTTAATAGAGCTGTATCTTGCCTAGCAACAAACTATGTAATCTTAGGGCAGTGAAGGCGAACCTTCGCACTGGTTGCATAGGTTTTGTGTGTGTTTTGGTAAGCAGACAACCTAGCACTTTGGCCTTCCACTCTGACAATGATATTCATCAGAGTTCAGGGCAGTGATGAAACTGGAACTAAAGGTAACATAAAATACCAGACTGTACCCATACTGTCTGGATAACAAATGTAAGGTGTAATGTGTAACCCTTAACAGCTGTAAATCTCTTGACATTTTGGAGCTTGACTGAACAAGGAAAATCCTTAAGGCAACATGTTAAAGCAAAGGATTTGTTGTTGTTATTAGAAAATTTGATAGAGATTGTCAACTCTATTTTCCTGTATCTTGTATTCAAAACTGCTGCCGTATGATGTTGTAAAAAGTAAACTATCAAGAAATCTTGGAAAGTGTGGGTGAAATAATATTATACTATTGGATAACTGTCTTACTTGGGCATTCCAATGGATAAAATGAATGATGATGTTTGCTACAGTTATTCAAAATTGTAATTTTAATTAGCAACCATAGTAATTTTAAAACCATGTTAATGGTTTAAAATGGATGGAAATAAATCAGGATGACCAGAAATTACAACTCATTCAATTCACTTGCTCATCACTGTTTCAAGAATCTATATAGCAACCCTAAGAACCAAATCTCATATTACTGCTTGAAATCATATTTCTGTTCACCTAAAGTTTATATAACTTGACCTGATGAATTGCGGCTATTTGGTGACACTTTGAGGGCACATCTTTTGTGCAAGCAGGCATGTGAACAGGTACCCAACAGACTTTGGAAACCTGCTGCAATTAGCAGCAACACATTATGCAGTTATACACAATAACCAGTAGGATTCTGGCCATTGCTTGACAATGGTGGTCCTTTTACATCACTTAAATGTGGTGAATGCTTTGTTTGAATATATGCAGATGCAATCTTATGCAATGCTCAAGCCATCATAATGAATTTTTCATTGAAGTTCACATTATTTAAGAAGGCAAGCAACTAAAATATTCACACCATTGAAATGCTATATTAAAATTTATTCCCAGCTTCAATGTCAAAGTAATATGAAATCTGTTAGCCGCTGTTAGCTGCCCAAAGTCAATGTCGAGTTGGGCGGCAATAGAAATTAGATAGATAGATAGATAGATAGATAGATAGATAGATAGATAGATAGATAGATAGATAGATAGATAGATAGATAAAACAAACAAACAAGCACAAACAAACAAACAGACAGTAGGCTGTAAAACAGTTTCCATACAGAAGAAATCTGCAGATCAACTACCTGATTAATCTGTATTAGAAAGAGCCTCCTTGAAGATTTGTGATATTATTGAAGCACAATCAGGCATACCTTGGTAATGGCAGCTCTAATCTTTCTGTTTCATTGATTACACTAAGGCCTTTGACTGTGTTGACCACAACAAAATGTGGCAAGTAATTAAAGATATGGGAATACCAGAACACCTTATATGTCTCATGATAAATCTGTACATGAATCAAGAAGCAACAGTTAGGACAGAATACGGAATGACGGGAGTGGTTTGGAATAGGAAAAGGAGTAAGGCAAGGCTGCATTTTGTCACCCTGCTTATTCAACTTATACACAGAGCACATAATGCGCAATGCAGGGATGGAGGAATCACAATTTGGGATAAAATTGCTGGGAGAAACATCAACAATTTGAGATATGGAGATGATACCACCCTACTGGCAGAAAGTGAGGAAGACCTAAAGAAGCTCCTGATTAGGTTGAAAGAAGAAAGTAAAAAAGCTGACTTGAGACTCAATATAAAGAAAACAAAGATCATGGTAACAGGCCCTATCAGTACCTGGAAAATAGATGGGGAAGAAGTAGAGGCAGTGACAGATTTTACTTTCTTGGGATCAAAGCTCACTGCAGATGGGGATTGCAGCCATGAAATAAAAAGGCGACTGATTCTTGGGAGAGAAGCAATGAGAAATCTGGGAAGCATAGTGAAAAGTAGAGACATCACATTGCAAACAAAAATTCGTATAGTCAAAGCAGTGGTATTCCCTGTGGCAATGTATGGTTGTGAGAGCTGGACCATTAGGAAAGCTGAGCGCAGAAGAATAGATGCCTTTGAGATGTGGTGTTGGAGGAGAGTTTTGAGAGTCCCCTGGACAGCGAGGAGAACAAATAGGACTGCTCCTTAGAAGGTCAAATTGTAAAGATGAAGCTAAAGTACTTTGGACATCAAATGAGAAGAAAGGATTCCTTGAGAAGGCCTTGATGCTGGGAAAGGTGGAGGGCAAAAGAAAAAGGGGGTGGTCAAAAATGAGATGGCTAGATGGTATTGTAGATGCAGTGGAAACAGAGCTGGGCAGGCTGAGGAGGATGGTGGAGGACAGGGGTGCCTGGCGGGCAGTGGTCCATGGGGTCGCGGAGGGTCGGAGTCGACTGTGCGACTGAACAACAAAAAATCTTCCTCACACTGGGTCTGGTGAAAGGAACTGCAGAATGAACTCACCTAAAGGCGCCTTCATTTCTGCATACTATTCCAAAAAATTCATTTTGCCAGTTTCACATCTGGCCTAGACATGGAAGAAGAATATGTATCATATCTCAAGCTCAGTTGGAATTGTATAGCTTTTCTGGACTTTAGTGACTGTTTGGCAGTATGTAAGGAATGAAAAAGCATTACTGTATGTAGAAGATTCTTGCATCCATATTACATCTCCAAGTTTGTAGCATTATTATTTTGGACATGTATTTAATCATGTTTCCAAGCAGAATCAATTGCAGTAAATAGTAAATCAATCCTTTGAATTGGAAAAAGAAAAGATAAGCAGAGGAAGGGAACTATATTTACACTCTTATATCTCTAGTCATATATCTATAGACATACTCACTGGAGTGTCATAATGCCTGTAGTATTTTTTTTGGGTGGGGGAGGGGAAACTTTGCTTGGTTTCTGATGAGAGATCTTCCAAACAGATCTGCTACTTTCTGGGAAAGATTGAAAAACAACCACACACAAACGAAAACGTATACCCAAGATGATTAGTGTAATTGTGAAACTAAAATGGCTGATGGGTTTGGAAACATGTAGACTAAAAAGGCATCTTAAATTCTTGTTTGGTTGCAAGGTTTGCATTTTGTCATAATTTGCAGTAATAAAACTCATTTACACAGCACTTTTCCTCTGAAATCCCTGAGAACATCTCAAAATGGATTTTTAAAAGTATGGTATGCTGTATAATTAAGACTTTCCCCCAGTTGTCTAGTCATTTAAATATGTGTTAAGCAGAAACAAAATTTCAAAAAGGCTGCATTTTAGAAGATGTTAAAATTTCCAACCCTACTAATTTCTCTTTCCTTACTGAGGACTGTTGGTTAGCATACAATAGTTAGCTAAACAAGCAGAAAGGGAGATCTTCTTGTTATTATATGAGCTAAGGGGAAAAAACTCATCTGTGAACATTGATCACTTTTCCAGGGTAGCTGCTTTGACTTTTATTAATGTTTTTTAAAATATTTCCAATTTAAGATTCCCTATTTTCTGAATGAAAAAAAAAATGAACTTGATGCATGGTTTAGAACAGGGGTTCTCAACTTTACCATGCCATGGGCTGAACAACTCTCCCTCTGACTGCACCGCTGGCCAAACAAAATGGTGGCAGATGTGTTTGCAGATGCATGGGCGTGCTTGCACATGCAGAGGCACATCCATTTATGCTTCCAGGGGCATTGCCATGGGTTGGATGGAACAGTGTCAGGTGGTGCCGGCCCATGGGCTGTAGGTTGTGAACCCCTGGTTACAATAATGATAAGGAAACTTTGATTCTTCACATGTGTTGAATGACAGCGTCCACATACTTTCGCCACCTTCCATGTGCTCGATAACCCCAAAGATTGATAATCACTTTTGGAAGTAGAAATATTACCATAATGTTTTGTGTAGTTATATTATCAATGTCACTACTTTTTGAAAACAATAAGACAGCTGATAAGAACATTACCTTTCAGAGGTATTGATGAATATGATTTATTTGTTAGTGCAAAACTGTTATTTGTGGCATCATTTCTAAGTTTATAGCTTTTCAAAATGTTTTATGTGTTGTTCTCTTATATGAGCTAAAGTTTTTAAAGAAATGACCATCTTTTTTTAAGCCTCTTAGCATCCTAAATTTTGCAGCAGCTGTTTTTTTTCTTATTACCCATAATTTCATTCAGTTTTGCTTATTCTTTATATTTAATTTTATACTGTTATTATAAAATAATAATAATAATTTGTTGTACACCACCTAGAATGGGAGAATATCCTAGATGGGTGGGATATAAATGCCAAGAATGAATGAATGAATTTTGGTGGTCTGAAAGATGATGAAGTTGCATTTTTCCCCAATACACAAATTAATTTATTTACAACAGTTAATTCTTGTTGTAAGATGATCTGTTGAACTTCTGAGAAGTCGTGTCACGGTAAACTCTTTTTTTTTTTTGCAATTATATTTTTTATTTATTATCACATATATATTACAACAAACATATAGAACAATAATATAACAAAAAAAAAACAGTGAACAGAAACCAAAATTGTACATATAAAGACATATGCGAATCCACCCACCCATTCACATACATTTGCATGCACACTAACTTGTAAACAAAGCACATAAATCGTTCCAGCTCATGTTGTACATATGATCCCAGATAAGTTGAATAGCTTAAAGATGTTAATATCTCAGTTCTGCCAAAACTTCAACATTTCTTGACTTGGTTTAATACCATCATTACTAGTCATACCAAATATAACGGATGGTTCCCAGATTTTCCAAAATACATTCTTAATGTATTATTTAAATTTAAGATAGTATGTAACTTAAAAACACTACCCCTGCTTTAAAAAAAATGAATTGTAGCCAGTAGTCTTGACAAATGTTGCCGACTTGCCTTGGTGTCAGCTCAAAATGTGAAGTTACTTAGAGCTTCCTTACCTGCAGAGTCACAAGTGGTGATTAACTTTCTGTTATCTTTCCTATCTTCCTTTGAATTTGGGATCTGAGGAAGAGGATTGGGATCATTCCCACAGTTCTGCTTTGTTTTCAGTGTGCTTGTGACACAGAACTTGAAATACAAGACAAACATGACAAGCCCCAAGTCCACTTTTCACTCCAGGCCCAAGAGGAAAACTGAGAGCCTGTGTTTGTCCTTTGCTCTGAGGTACTGCAAATGCCCACACATTTAATTTATTTGCAATGTAAACAAAAAGGACTCGCAAAAACATAAGAAGAAATGCTTCCCTTCTTCTATTCCGTAATATCTGAGTTTATGCCAAAATCAAGCATTCCACAGGAAGACAGACATTTTTAAAATTTCTCAGATGCAAAATATTATGGCCTATGAATATCTAAAATATTCTTCTAGGGGCTTGTTAGCAGTATGGCTTAGATGTTGGTTATTCTAGGAAGGGAGTTCAAATCTGAGCTGCAATTACCACCTGAGCCTAGCATGCAAACTGGCAGTATTACTTAATCATTTGAAAGCTATGGTAGCCTTTTGCTATTTAGAATGGTATACTGTACTGTATGATAGATAAGTACATAGAGAACAGGAGGCCTTAGAGCTCCTTAAATACAAATATCAAGGGTGTGAACTATGGTGGAATGCATGTTCCAGTTGCAAGGAAGTTTATGCAGCTGCAAGAAGAGATATGCAATTCATGATAGGCAATAGGGTTTTGCTGCAAAGTTAGATTTCTCAGATACGAAACATACAAAATATATAGTTATTGTTAGTACTGTATCAGCATCCAGGAGGCTTTAATAATGGTCTCCTTGGAGCACTTCATTACTGTGCTGACACCAACCAGAAGACACAAGTTGTATCTGTGATATCACAGTTTTATGCTACTGGCAGATGTGTGTTTGATGAAACAAAGCTGCTGCTCAACAAACCACATTAAAAAGGAAATAAAGTACTGCCTCGTGGTACTACTGGATATATCAAAGGTTCCCACTGTGGGGCCCATGCCTCACAGGGAGACTTCAATTCCCAGAAGGCTCCCTGTGAGGCATGGCTGATCAGTGCTTTGGGGAATTGACTTAGGCTTTTGGAATTGAAGTCCAAAACCCAAAAGTTAGGAAACACTGGTATATATCAAAGCCATTGGGATTAGATCAGTAGGGACCACTGACTCTTCTTATAACATGTGGAGGAAGGATGGGGAGATACTAGCCTTTTTGTATTTTCAACAGTTTGGAAAGCTGAGAGTTTTCTTAGAGCCCAAAATATTTGCACCTAGAATGGGTGCTGAAAAATGTAGCTTATCTGCAATTTACTGGTTGATTTTGCATGTCATTCAACTATGAATTAAGATTTTCTTAAACAGAATTGCATAAGGAATATACATTAATTTGTGAAGCTGATTTGCTCCCCACCCCCTTTGTGCAAGGAGACAAGGAAGCAAAAAAGGAAATATTTGCATGATAGCAGGAATATATTTCATGGCAAGAGAAGGCAATTTATACTTTGTGATATCTTCTTAGTTCTCTGGAAAATTACAGTTTGGCAAGGTGTTTTAGGTCACAATTGTATATTAGTAGTAGCAACATGCACACACACCATTCTAGCAGCTAAAATTAAAAATACAGTTGTGCCTCGCTTAAAGAGCACAATGTGTTCCACAGAATTGCTGTTTAAGCAAGTTTGCTCTTTAAGCGAAACACCATTGTAAGTGACCAATTGTGTGTGTGTGTGTGGGGGGGGATTGTGAACCCTGATTTATTTGTTAAGCGAGTTTTTGGTTGGTTTTATTTGTTAAGTGAAGCGAACATTCAGAGAAAAATCTGCTCTTTAGGCGAGTTACTCTTTAAGCGAGACACTCTTTATGCGAGGTTTGACTGTACTTATTTTGTTCAGTGGTACCATGGATGAAACTTTTCAGAACATATTTTAGTGGCCATTGTCACTATTCAGAGGCATTGTGTCCTTTCGTTCAGGCTGAAGTTATTATGTCTTTAATTTGCTTCATTTGTTGGATCCTAAACTTTTAATGAAAATAAAAAACAGATCCAGTAAACCTGAAGTCTACCTGCCTTTGGTTTCTTGAGCCTGGGTAATCATAATGATAAGTAAAAATGTTTGTTTTTTCTTACCCACTTTACTCTTTTAAAGAAAAGAGCAGAGTACAGTACAGGTATGTGTGTTCCAGTGTATTGCTGATTCACCCCCTGATTTATTGAGCCTTAATTCACAAGCAAAAGTGACATCAAATTAATTGTTGGATAGCCAAACATAATAGGTGTCTTAACTCTGACTAGAAAGTACTCAGACTAAGCTAACCTAAGAGCTGCTTTCATCCACTAGGATGGCACTACTAGTCTTAGGCAGCAGGTGCTGGATCTCATGAAAGGGGAGCAAATTGCTTTATTATGTTAGATTTGTAGGAGAGATGCTTGTAGGATTTCCTGCTTCAGGGACCAAAATAACTTCAGATACTGATATGTGGGAGATACAATATCTGAAGCACCATTGTAGGTGGCAGAAGGTCTAAAGCTGTTCCTGCCATCTACATTTTATTCAAAATCCTTAAGTATAGAAGCAACCAAGAACCTGCAGTAGCCAAAAGTTCATTCTTCCCTCACTCCATGCTTTAGCAGCACTAAACAAGAAAATGACTGGCATTTTTGGAGTTTCTGCTATACCACTAGTGCTGATTTTACCAGTTCATTTAGCACAGGAATCTTTGGCCCTAAAGATGTTTTGGATTACAACTCCCACAGTCCCTTACTATTGCCTGTACTGGCAAGGAAGATGAGATTTATAGCCTTCAGGGTAAAAGGTTTCACTTCCACAATTTAGAAGAAACACTATGATGTAATAGTCATGCTTCATCTCTATAAAGCATTTGGGGGTAATTAAAGTATTTCTAATACCTTGTCTTCTTGTAATGCTTACAACTCTGTAAGATAGCTCACCTCGCATAAAGAGTGCCTCACTTAGAGAGTAACTTGCTTAAAGAGCAGAATTTTCTCTGAATTTTCGCTTCGCTTAACAAATAAAACCAACCAAAAACTCACTTAACAAATACATCAGGGTTCGCAATCCACACACACACACACCAGAAGTCACAATTGGTCACTTACAATGGTGTTTCACTTAAAGAGCAAACTCACTTAAAGAGCAATCCTGTGGAACACATTATGCTCTTTAAGCGAGGTACAACTGTATTATAAGTATTATAAGCACTCAGTATTTTTTTCCAGGTGGATTTGAGAGTGAAAGCACCTGAGGCATTTCAGAGGCACATTATTGTGATTATGGCAGAGGTGTAAATGAGTTGTAATTGAGGATCCTGCAAAATGAAGGGTGCACATCTGTCACGTAGGCCTGTGAAAAACTAATGTAGAAAGCATGTGTAAGCCTGGATGGCCCTATTTAATTGGTGACAGGGTTCGTTGCTATTTGTGACCTTTTTAAAATTAATTTTTATTGGAAATTTAAAAGAAACAAAGAAATTTCATTCATCAAAATGCTTTGTTTCAGTAGTTCTGCATCAGAGTATACTTTTGATTATATAAGGTGATATTAACTCTTCAATAGGTGCAGAACTAATATACATTTTGATATACAATAAATATCAGATAAAAAATAAATGTCAGATAAAATATAACAATAAAAAACACCTATGATTGGCTTTTGAGCAAGGATGACCTTAATAATACTTCAGATTAGGACTTTGTATCCAATATAAGACCATTAACAATTAGAACCACAGATTGTGGTGTGTAAGGAATCCCATCATGATTGAAAGCTGGAGGCAAAAGAAATTTTGCATCATAAGCAGCTGTGACTTGCTTATCTTTGGGTTTTGTTTGGTTTTCCAGCATGCAAAGACCTAAAATTAAGAGTTAAGCTGAATTGCCGAGAACCTGGGAGTGCCAGTGAACAATATTACAAACTGCATTCCAAGGCCAAATTTATATTGATGGAGGAGGGGGGAGACCGCTGTTTCTGTAATAGATGCTTCCAAACGTAAACAGGACAGGTCTTGTTAACTCTGTGGCCAGCAGAGGAAAAAATATTTAACACATATTTACATAGGAGCTCTAGCTGGATAATTGGTAATAACAATAACTATAAATAGCTATCTCCATGGAAGCCAGGATAGATTTTACATGTTACAACTGAAAGCCACTGCAGACGTAAAGAGATGTGTGCAGAGAACTAAAATGTTACCCCTCTTTGATGAAGTAACAAATAAATAAATAAATAAATAAATAAGGAGATGAAAGACATTTTTAGCTTGGATCTAAGCATCTGGAGTCCATGTTTCTCAGAGGCTGTCATAAGTTTTCAACAACTAGTACCATGTTTAAGTAACACAAATTTGTAACCACAGAGCATAATGAGAATGAAGTGTTTGATGGCCCCAGATGTCAAAGATTTGTTGCATCCTTCCTATTAAAAATAATTGATGAATATGAAAGGTTAGATTTGCCTTTTTAAAAGAATATTTGTCAATACTTTTTTTCCCTTTGATTTTGTAACTGTTATATAGTTAGGGGGTTTCCCCTTCGAAAAGGGGAAAACAGCAGCTATTTTAAAAGGTTAGATTATATTGACCACTTGTGAAGTATTTATACTAGTGTGTTAAATCTAAAGAGGACTCACTGTATGTTTCTAGGGGTGGTTGTGTGGAGATGATGTGTGTGTACAGTCTGGGACAGAGGCTCCTCACCTAATCACCCATGGGCTGGACCTGGCCCACAGTGCCATTCCATCTGGCCCAGGACTGCTGCACCTGGAAGTGGAAGCGGATGTGTTTACAAATGCACCCACATATGACACGGTTACGTCAGCCGTAAATGCGCCCACAGGTGGTGGAAGCGGGCACATTTGCTTCTGCTACTGGGGAGCATGGTCCTGTCCACTCAGCTGTCCAGGAGACATGGTCAGGCCTGTGGCGTAAAAAGGCTGGGAACAGTAGTGGGATGTAAAAAATTTTTACTACCCCACCATGATGTCATCACAGTGTGGGAGGAGCTAACATCATGATGTCATGTCATGGGCAGGGCCAAAGAAAAAATACAAAATAATAAAAATAGGAAGCTTCAGGCTATAGGGAGCTTCAGGCTAGCAGCTTCTCTTCCTCCTCCCCGTTTGGGAGGACAACAAGGAGGCCGTGCATATATGCCAAGCACTAGGCGTGCATGCACACCAAGTGCTTGGCATGCATGCGCAGTGAAAAGGTAAGCCCCGAAGGTGGTTCCCCCCAAAAGCTACTACAGGTTCTCTGGGACACTGGGAAAAATTACTACCGGTTCTGGAGAACTGGTGAGAACCTGTTACATCCCATCACTGGCTGGGAACCCCTGATCTAGGAGCTTAGTTGCTCCCCATAATATTATAACAAGGAATATAAAATATAGGAGTGTAAGACAGCTTTTGTTCAAATTGACCCATTTGGTTTGCATCAGACTGCAAATCCCATCATCCAGGGCCATTACTGGGATGATGGGAGTTGGGTTTTTACAAAGTTCTGGAAAGCTGAAGTTTCCCCATCCTATTGTACAGCCAACCTCTTGCTGTGGCGAGTTAATGAAGCTAGATCTTGGAATTTATTATTCCCTCACCAATGCTTTTCATTTGAAGGTTAAATCTCACTGGATATGTGTATGACACAAGCTGCATGGCTTCTAGGTGGGTGAGGTAACATCAGCTTACCTCATTATGCATTATGCTTATTGCCTTTGATGTTTTTCCTATGTTAATCTTGTTTGTTATTGCTCTTACTGTGATTTTATGTTACTGGATTGATTAGGATAATACAGTTGTACTTTGCTTAAAGAGCATAATGTGTTCCACAGGATTGCTCTTTAAGCGAGTTTGCTCTTTAAGCAAAACACCATTGTAAGTGACCAATTGTGACTTCTGGTGTGTGTGTGTGGGGGGGATTGGGAACCCCGATTTATTTGTTAAGCAAGTTTTTGGTTGGTTTTAGTTGCAAAGCGACCATTTAGACTGAAAATTCTGCTCTTTAAGCAAGTTACTATCTAAGCGAGGTGCTCTTTATGCGAGGTTTTACTGTATAGAGTTCTCTGATTCCGATTCCCAACGGTCATGGGGGTGGAAGAAACCAGATGGACTGGCTGTGAAGGCATACCTTGTCCATATCCTCAAGGCAGTGGCAGTCAATGCAGTCTCGGTGTTAAATCCTGCATGTCTCATTTCATATGTGGCACAGGAGATGGCTCCGTGATCACAGTGTGTGGGTCACTTTATGGCAAGCTGGGATCCACCATAAAAAAATTAAGGCCAATGGCATTTATCCTGTTCCAAGAAAAAAATTCATTATCAAATACCAGTTGCAGCTGATGATTTATAACATAATATGACTTTACATATATAATATATTTCCTGCATGGATTCTTGACATTTTTTTTGTGCTCCAAACTACAGTATTAAGATGCAGTTGTTCATGGAATTCTGGTACCAAGAACATCCTTTAGATATGAATAACTGCAGATGATAATGGGGAGGAAATGTAGGTCCCAGTACTTATCTGCACCATTATTTAAAGGGCCATATACAACATATTGGCCAGAATCCTGTTGCTTTTTGTGTCAGATTTGATTAGCTAATTGTGGCTAAATAATAATATTTCTGGGTGGACCCTGATTGTGCAGTTGGGCACATGACCAAATATGCACCCTAGATTCAACCAAGCATGACATAAATTAGCCACAACATGTTACATAATCCTTTCACAAGACTGACAGGATTCTGATCACTAACTGTTCGTGCCATTGTGGAAGCATTAGCTATAGTCAATTCTTTTGTGATGTCCAAGGAGAGTAGAACTGGACCAACAGTCAAGATAACATCTAGGCACAACTCTACTAACCCAGAATTTGCACCTGGTGATGGCCTGTTCCCGTGACAGGGAGATATCAGGGTGTGCCATTCAGAGTTTAAATGTACAAAGTAAAAAATAACATAGTTACACACAACAGTTCTGCTGTTTTAGTAACTGGTGCTACAAAGTTACATTACAGAAGTTTATGTTGATGATAGGACCAACTTTTGTAAATACTTTCAAAAGTTACTTTTTCAGGGCATTTTGAAAAATGTTTGGCAAGATTTTTTCATACATTATGCCTTTGCCTTATCAGTTCTAAGAGCATTTTGTGGGAAAAGAAAGGCAATTGGGGGGAAAATGTAGCAAGTCTATTTATATTGTTTTATGTTCATTTGGGGACTGAGGTGGCTTGGTGATTAAGACACTGAACTTGATGACTGGAAGGCCAGCATGTCAGCAGTTTGAGACTTGAGTGCTGCACGATGGAGGGAGCTCCTGTCTCTGTCTGAGCTCCGGCCAACCAAATGTAGTTCAAAAGCAAGAAATTACAATAGATAAATAGGCACCACTTTGGTGAGAAGGTAAACAGTGTTCTGTGCACTCCGGTATCTAGTTATGTCTGTCACAGTTCCACGGAAATGTCTGCAGATGCAGACAGTGCTAGCTCTTTGGCTAGAAACAGAGATGAGCACTGAACCCTAGAGTTGGATACAACCAGCTTTTGAGCAAGGGCGACCAATTTTTATTTTGGTTTATTTTATTTTTATGATTGCTTGTCTATTTTGACCTGGTTTGACTGTAAATCACCCAGAGTGGCATATCTTGCTAGATAGGTTACCAGCTATAAATAAAATAGAATACAATAACAGCAAATCCTCACTAATTCAGTGGGCCTATTCAGTGTTGGGATGCAAAAAATTTTACTACCCCACCGTGATGTCATCACAGTGTGGACAGAGCTGACATCATGATATCATGGGTGGGGCCAAATAAAAAAATGAAATAAATAAAATAAAAATAAGCACAAACATACACACACACCGCTACCCACCCACCCACAACACAAACCCATAAATAAATTAAATAAATTAAATAAATAAATAAAAATCACATTAAAATACACCCACCCACCCAAACACCCACCAACCCCAAACACAAATCAACCCACCCACCGACCCACCCCAAACACAAATCCATCACTTACTTGTTAGTATAAGTGCCTGGGCAGCACCATGTTGCAAGATGGATATGGTCATCATATCAGATCTCTAGGATAATATGCCTTAATGTAAATGTAAAACAGCTGTACCTCCTTAAGTGTTCTCCAACTGCAACAGCAATTGGAACAGCACAGGTGTGGCTTATTGATGAGGTAACTCCAAGACTTTGCTTAAAAACCCCAAGTCAGGCTGCCAGGTCTTTTTAGGTACTGTGGTAGTACGTCAATATAGGTAAAGGTATTAAATACATATTAAAATACACACAGACACACCACATCCAAAGGTGAGTCACTTACCCTGAGGAGCAGGCTATAGGGAGCTTCAGGCTAGCAGCTTCTCTTCCTCTTCCCCGCTTGCCAGGACAGCAAGGAGGCGGTGCATATACGCCAAGCACTATAGGCGTGCATGCACACCTGGTGCTTGGCATGTATGCGCAGTGTGGGAACCAGTGAAAAGGTAAGCCCCAAAGGTGGTTCCCCCCAAAAGCTGCTGCCGGTTCTCCGGGACACTGGGAAAAGTTACTACCGGTTCTGGTGAACTGGGCCTATTCTAGTTTGCAACTTACTCTTTCAGTCAGTGGATAACAAAATGATGCTTCTTTAGTTGCCAGTAAGGATCTGTATTAAAAATTCCTTCCAATCCACAAAAAATAAACAGCTAGAATACAGTGTGTTTCCTTCTTCTACAAGTGAGTGAGAAAGTGGATTGCACCAATTACCGGTTCAGTCGTACAGGTGGACAAGTAGGACTTTATAGGTCTCTTCTCACTTCCATTCTTCAGCTGAATCTCAACCATCCAACAAAATGTGGGTATTCTCAACATTGAGGTAGCAGCTACTTTCTGATTCCTCCTTCAGCAGACACTCACAAAGTTTTGCCATGATGTGTGAGGTGGGACATTCTTAACTATACTTTTGAATGGCAGGTGTCCACTATTAAAAGAAACATGGATGCACATTTTATGCCTTACTTCTCTTTGACATCTGCGTGGTTTTGAGGAAAGGAAGGTTTCTGGTATGACCAAAGAAGCATAAAATAGGCAAGCAAATACAAGCCTCCAGGTGTCGTTGGATTGCTAATTACCTTGTGAACCGCCCAGAGAGTACACTAAATGTGATGGGGTGGTATATAAGTGTAATTGCTTTTGCTATGGTAGATAAAAGTTCATCTCCACATAAATTTCTCTCTCATAAAATCTGATACACCATGGCATCATATTTATAAGTCTCTAGGGAATACAAAGGCTCCCAAGTAAGAGTCCTCTGTAACACCTGGGCGGCCCGGGAGAGAAGCTGCCTCAGCGTTCAGCCCCGGGACTCCTCCCACCTGTCACCAGGGGCTCCGTTTGGGCTGGGGGCTTAAAAGCCACAACGGAGGCAGGACTCTTTGCCCTCCCAAGAACACCTGGGCGGCCCGGGAGAGAAGCTGCCTCAGCGTTCAGCCCTGGGACTCTTTCCACCTGCTACCGGGGGCTCCGTTTGGGCTGGGGGCTTAAAAGCCACAACGGAGGCAGGACTCTTTGCCCTCCCAAGAACACCTGGGCGGCCCGGGAGAGAAGCTGCCTCAGCGTTCAGCCCTGGGACTCTTTCCACCTGCTACCGGGGGCCCCGTTTGGGCTGGGGGCTTAAAAGCCACAACGGAGGCAGGACTCTTTGCCCTCCCAAGAACACCTGGGCGGCCCGGGAGAGAAGCTGCCTCAGCGTTCAGCCCCGGGACTCTTCCCACCTGTTACCGGGGGCTCTGCCTGGGCTGCCCTCGCTGCTGCTGCCACCAACAGAGCCTCTTGGAGCCAGCTGGCTTGCTGATGAGGAGCAGGAACACCTGGGCGGCAGGGCGGGAGCTTTAAAACTTGGACAGTTTTGTTGCCCTCGCCGCCACCGCCAACAAGGCTCCTGGAGCCATCCCAAACAGATAGATATTGTTAAATTGATTACTTTGTAATTTTTGCATTGATTAGTGATTGTATTGTGATTATATTGTTTATTGTCTATTCTGTACTGGGTAGTATTTATGGATGGTATTCTGATTATATTGTGTCTATATTTATTTTATTGTACTATATTTTATACTGTGATATTGTATTATTGAACTGTTACATTGTACAGTATTTTATTGTATGTTGTGAGCCGCCCTGAGTTGGTTTTCACCAAGTAGGGCGGCATATAAATCGAAATGAATGAATGAATGAATGAATGAATGAATATTTTCCAGGGAATAAAGCAAACCCTATTAAAAATTGGTTATATAATTTAAAATTCCTTCCCATCCACACATAATAATAAACAGTTAGAATTAATTTAAGATAGCAAGATCCTTCAAGGAGACAGACACTGAAGGCTTAAAAGTCTGTTTATTTTTCCTGTGTCAAAAAAAAAGGACAAATACATAGTTTTTAATATCAGAAAGTATTTTAATATATATTTTCCCAGTGGATTAAATAGTAACATCTTTACACAAAAAGTAGCTTTATTAGTAAGATAATTGGGGAGGTCTCTCAATTGAAGGATAAAAATCTCAATTTTATAATCCAAGTCTTCCAAATACATGGAGAGTGCCATGTATAGGCATTTTAAGAGATTTTATCTATGTCTTACTTTTTGAAGTTGAATTGAATTTTGGTAGCAGTGTGTCGTAGGACAGGTGCTCAAAAGAATTAATGCTAGTGTCACCATGCCACAGGCAGGAAAGCCAAAGAAAATGACAGAAGCACAGTTGTTGAGTTTCCACATTCTCCTGACTTAACACTCCTTGATTTCTATCTATTTGGGACCTTAAAGAATGTTATGTACCATAGAAAACCAGCTACACTAAAGGTACTTCAGGAAGGAATTGAAATGGCATGCACAGTGATACAAGTGGACACTTTGGTTAACATTGCTCAAGCAGTAATCAAAAATGTCTGGACTTTGTTGATAACCACTTTGAGCAATTGTAATTAAGTCAAACATGACTTGTATTCATCTTATGTTTTTGGTATACTGTATACCGCATATTACAATTTTAATACAGTTTTTTCCTTTCTTGTATGCTGTGTGGGTAGGTGTGGCAAGAGACACGTTAGGCAAAGTTTACATGGAAACATCCTGAAATTATCACTTATACTTTTTATGTCTCAAACAGATTTTTTCAAATATATGGTTGTTTGATAATATTTATTTTTCATAGTAAAATAACATTTTAACATGCATAGAATTATATTCCCTACCGCTACAATCAAATTTACCTTGGAGATAGACTTACCAGTTGTAATAACGTTCAGTTGAACTCAAGATGGCCATAGTTCTAAGTAGAAAAGCGTTGTAAGCATAATAACAATGGTTAGATTTTTGTTTCAAGATTATGTTAATTTTTAAATTTTTTTTTCTTAAATATGATATGAACTCTTGGCTTCATATCTACCTGTGAACCATGTCTTAACATTGTGAGGTACAGTACAAGTATACTAAAGGAAAAGGATAATTTTGTCTTTTCACCAGTCTAAGACTGCAACAGTGTTTGCCGATTAAGTAATTTGCTTGTTTGTTATTTAACAAATATGTGCAGTTGCTCTTTATATGCTAAACGTGGCATGGCTTTCTCAAGAAACAGAAACAATAACTGTCAAACCCTTTTTCAATGAGACTGAACTATCTGCATTGTAAGACCTTTTGTGATACTTCTTTTTAAAAGAGAAACACCCATACAGGAAATGAAGCACAAAATCTTACACATAACTTTGTCACTGCAATAAGAAAGGGAAAATTCAAAGTTATCATTGTCATCCCATGTTCAATACAGTTTGCTTGTTGGTTCATAGTGATCAGGAAGGAATAATGTTTCAAAAATTATTTCCTTAGAATACTCATTCCGTAATGCCCCTCTTCTGTTTCTCCTTGTAGAATTGTAGATCATTCTGCTTCTTTTTTGAGAAACCAGAAATCAAGTCATTTACTGAAGGATTTAAGTTTCTTTTTTTCTGCCAGCTTCACTCCTTAAGTTTCTTTTTAAGCTGTGTATATTTTTCCAAATACTATACTCTTTCTAAACAGCTTTTAAATAATAGCATATCAAAATCACCAGAATCAGTCCTGTAGAGTTTTTGGTTTGTTTGTTAAATCATGATGTTTGTTAGGGAGACATCAAAGCCCAGAAATTTATTGTGTTCCCATCATATCAGTGAATGTGTCCCCACATTAACTATTTTGTTTTAAAAGTATAGACCAGGGATCCTCAACCTGCAGGCCAAATGTGGCCCATAGTGCCATTTCACCACTGCCTCCACCACACCAGAAGTGCAATGTGGTTGTCCTGACCTACCCCAGTGGACACGGTCACCACACAGCAGTGCTACACAGAGATCCTATTCAATGAAAGTCCAAATAACAAAGTCCAAAGAGCAAGCCAAGGTCTGGTTACCTGTAGTTCATGTAGGCATCTAGTCCAAAGGATGTCCAGGGTCATCATCAGGGTTGGCAGAGAAGTCAGAGTCACAGCAGGCATGTCAGGATCTAGGCAGGCAATCTCAAGAGATATCCAGAATCAAGCAGGGTGTCAGTCTTTGCACTGAAGAATCGTACCAACACTGGAATGCTACAACAAGCTTCCTTAAAAGCCTCCCAGCTAATCGCTATCAGCTGGGAGCCTTCTCTGGTAACTAGTTCTAGCTTGTTTGCATCACAGGTACAGCTCCTTTCTGAATCTTTCCCTTACTGAAGGCTGATCACTGTCAGAGTCAGACTTCTGATCGGACAGGTCATCTGCCTGGGGAAACAGAGTTGAGCAGGCAGAACTGGGCTAGGCATAGGAAGTGCCTCCTGATCCAGGTCATCTGCGGAGTCTAATGAGGACTGGATCACAACACTGGTGTAGGAAGGGCAAAATGGCTGTCTGGCCCCAGAAACTGTCTGAGGGAGCATGTCTCAGCCCCCTCTCCAGGTGTTCTTGGACTTCAATTACTAAAACCTCAAGTCAGCACACCTGCTGAAAGGGGTTTACTGGGAATTGAAGTCCAAGAACCTCTGGATATGAATAGACAAAACTACATATGCTAATTATAGTGAGTTGGGTACCTGGTTACAGAGGCAGCAGTTGGAAGTTTAGTTTCTCAATGTGTTTCAGGGAGGGGGGCTACTCTCTCTATATATATAGGCTTGAGCAAATTGTACTGTTCCAAAGAACCCCCTTAAATGGTAAATGGCAAACTATAGCTGAGTATCCTGTGTCTAGGAAACCCCAAGAATGGTAGCTGCAAGTTGGAATCAACTTGATGTGAAATAATAATTTATTTTTATTTTGTATCTCACCGGGGCTCAGTTTCTCTCATTTGTAAAATAAATAAATGTATAGACTGATTTATCAATCAATCACTTTATTATGGTCAACGACCAGCACAATAAAATGGAAGAAAACTTTTAAAATTTAAATGCTTAAAATGTAGCTAAAATATATTATTTTAAAACACATCAATTCAAAAGGTAAAGAATGAATAAAATCAGTTTTTAAGATTTGTGCTATAATAACTGCTACAACATTTGAACCAGCGGATGCAGACAGCACTTCTTTCTGACCAGTAAGAAACTACAGAACACAGCTAAGCAATGAGGCCACATATAATCTCGCTTGGCTTATTATTAATTGATTAGCCCTATCAATAGCAATAACCTTGTCAATAGCAATAACAGAGGAATTAAAATCAATAGAATAGATGCCTGTAAGCTAGCAGCCCAGTACGTTTGCTCCTGCCTTTGTCTGAGCATTTCTCATGGAAAAGGTCTCTAGCCATTCTTATTTTGCCAAAAAGGTTCAGTTGACTTCAGTTGCTCCAGTTGACCTCAGTGGGATCCTTTTAGCACACTGCTGATAAAACAGGTACTGTTGGACAGATTCGTTTAACTTAAACAAAAAACAAATAAAAAGAGTTAAATTGACATGCAATACAAATATTCTCTTGCAGAAGAGAAAAAAGTAAGCATTAAGAATGTTTTTGAAATATTTCCAGGCACTCATTTTCTCCTGTTGTCTATTTTGTGTTGTGAAGTGTGTATGTGAAAAGCTTTGCAATATGGACACTTGTAACTTCCAGGGAAAGGGAATGCAGACAAAGGAGGAATCATGCCAGTTTCCAGAGAAATGATTCACTTTCCTTGTTTGTGGGTACTGTATTTTGATTTCTGTGATTGCTTGGAGAAGTTTTTTCACCCCGTTTTGCAGAAAAAATTGCACTTTCTTCAGTGAACAATAAGCTGATATTTGCCAATTAAAAAAATCTTAGCTGGTAGTCGTTTACAATTTTAGGATAACTTTTTGCTTGCACTGTGTTTAGTTAATTAGCAGCACAGCCCTTGTTAAGCTTACCAGTATCTTAGAAGTAATTTTTTTTTTTGCCATCTTAACTTTTAATCAGAATATTAAAAGAGCTTAAAAGAGAAAGTGTGTGTGTAAGGCTCTGTAAGGATATGGATTTTCCTAGTGCACTAAAACTGCAAATCAGAAAGCTTCTAATTATTAGGTTTCACGAGAAATAATAGGCAAATCAACATAATGAAAATAAAAATAAATGGGGGAAAAATAGTTAGCATGTTTCAGGAGTTTATTCATAATCTAGGCAAACATTTTTGGACGTTAAGCTGCAGTGTAAAATGTTTGTATTTGTATTCCTCTCTCCAGTAAAACAGTAATTTCAAAAAATATCCTTCTCTGTGCATGATTGTAGGGCAGAACTAGACATTATCTTTGTCAACAATTTTTTTCCTGAACCCAATTTTTGCTGATATAGTATTGCTGGTGGAGTACGTACATATGGTAGACCTGGTGCATGAGAAGATGAGTGTGTAACCTTTTGTGTTCCTACTAATTCGGCCCTGCAACTAATTTCATTAACCCAGCTTTCCTGTCTCTCACAAGGCTGTTCTTCTGGTTTTGGAGCCTGGTTGGAGGTCAAACAAACTAAAAAGAGAAAAGGTCCCTAAACTAAAATTTATTAAAAAGTTCTTGGCTGTAATCTCCCTGTTTTGTCTTGTTTTGTTTTTGCACCTCTGTTCCCAACAAAGCAGAAGCTAAGTACAATTGTGAAAAGGGGTGGGTGGAGGAGAGATGAGTGACAGACAGTTCTTTTTCTCTGAAATTCTTGCTCTTTAATGGCCAGCCTAATGAAGAGTCCTGCAGAACTCGAAAGCTTGCACATTTCTGAGATTTTGGGTGTATTATAAAGGTATCCTCTATCCTTCTTTACAGATTGTGTACACGAATCAAAGGCTTTTTCAGTGTAATCTATAGTGCAATCTGTAATGTAATCATATTAATACAGATCACTTCAAAATATTTTAGACTAAAACTCATGATATCATTCAGCATTAATATTCATCAGAATGATGTGAGCTATAGTCTAAAATGTGTGGTGAGTAGCAGAATGGTGCATATTAATAATAAGTTCATGTCAGCAATTATTCTGGGTTGAATAGATTATTGCAGAAGAAACTCCACTCAGGGAACGCTGAAATGAGGCTCCTTTCATGTCCCCAAGAGCTGGGACAGAAACAGGCGCTCAGTCCGTCATGCAGTACCCGTGTCTCGAACTGCCAACTTGTCAGCCTTCCAGCTAACAAGGCAAGCTTCTTAACCACTGAGCCACTGCAGCATATTAATATGAGTACTGTTTCCTTCCTCAAAGTGTGTACAAATAGGACAGATCTAAGAGTTTGTTATGCTTATTAACACATTATTTATTTGTTTACAGCTGAAGATCATGCATCCAAAATGTTGGATGGTCAAGTCAAATTACCAGCACTTTGCAAGTTTTGTGATATTAAATTAACGAGCTGCACAAACAAAGGTCATTGCAATAGTCAGTGCAATATCACATCTATCTGTTCTGACAAGAATGAAGTATGTGTTGCTGTTTGGTAAGTTCTTTCAAGCTACATACGTAGTTGTATGACAAACTCTCAATCTTTCCCCCAAATCTGGTATTCACTCAGCTAGTTTTGCACATTCATTCCAATAGTATATTTTTCACACTTCATATTATATGAGTGGAACAACTCATTCCATGATCAGAGGATAAATAGATTTGAGAGTCCAGAATTAAGAATTACTGTGCTTTTTTTCCAAGACAAAAGCTTCATTTCAAGTTATTTCAATAGAGCATTGGTTTACTATGTATAATTTATAAGTTTATGGTAATTTAAAAGTGTATAATATGTATAATTTATAAGCAGATTCTGCATGACATTTATTAACTTATAAATGAAATAACAAGGCACCTGATTATGATGCACTTGATGATATAAAGGAAAGCCTACAGCAGGGGTGCCCAAACTTTTCAGGCCATGGACCGGTCACATGGTTCAGGGGCCAGTCACTATGGCCTGTGGGCTGGATCTGGCTCCCAATGCCAATTCATCTGGCCCATGAAGCCCTTATCGCTCCTGGAAGCAGAAGTATAATGTGCCCATACGGTATGGGTGTATGGGCACATTTTACTTCCACTTCCAGTAGCGATGAGGTCTTCGTGGACCGAATGAATTGGCATTGGAAGGTATGGATCTGGCCCATGGCTCTAGTTTGGGCACCCCTGGCCTACATATTCAGTGGTAGGTTTTATGATAGGCCTGCTTTACATTGTCAAGTGCATAAACACCCTCCTGCACTAAGGTAGGCGTATGTAATAAATTGATCAGCCTTTGAAAGGGTAAAAAAGGAAGAGAGCTCTAGATTCAATATCTCCAAATTCCAGATAGCTAATGGAAAAGAAGTCGATCCTTTAAGAATTAAGCATATGAAAAGGTTCTGGAGGGATTTATAGCTGTTAAGATCTGACTGCAATTTTAAAAAAAACATTAAGTGCATTTAAAAAGTCAGAATAAGACAATTTTCATGTAATAGCCAGAGGAATTCAAAACAACTATAATGGTGAGTTTTGGTACTATTGTTTGTGTTTGTGAAATATGGGTGTTTGACATTTAATATAAATGATATACTCTATCAATTAAACTTATGGGGACAGAGAAAAAAAATCCAGAGTTTGAAATATACTAAAAAATATTTGTTATTTGTTTAATACATATTGCCTTTTTTTAAAAATTAATGTATCTTTGAAGAATTCAGAATAGCATATGGAATTTAAAATGTTTTCTTCAGTTTGGCTTTATGTTTACTGATATGATTCAACTATCTTATCTTATCTTAGTAAGCCACAGGAAGCAGTAGCTTATCCTGACGCATGACTGAAGAAAAGACCGTTGTTCCTATTATACTTATTCATATCTTGCCTTTTCATTAAACGTGTTTCTCAAAATGACTTAATAATGGTAAAGTTCAAGGGAAAAAAATGTTTTTTTAAGGAATAAAATTCTGTCTGGCGATGAATGCCATCACCTTTCCATGTTTCAGGTTGCTTAGTCTTTGGTTTAAAGGTAAAGGTAAAGGTTTCCCTTGCTTGAAAGCCAGTCGCATCCGACTCTAGGGGTCAGTGCTCATCTCTGTTTCTAAGTCGAAGAGCCAGCACTGTCTGCTTCTGCAGACGTTTCTATGGTCATGTGGCAAGCATGACTAGACACCGGAGCACACGGAACGCTGTTACCTTCCCACCGAAGTCCCTATTTATCTACTTGCAATTTCTTGCTTTCGAACTGCTAGGTTGGCAGGAGCTGGGACAGAGACGGGAGCTCATTCCGTCCTGCAGTACTCGGGTATCGAACTGCTGACCTTCCGCCTCCCAGTCAGCGTCTTAGTGACTTGAGCACTGCAGTCCCTCAGTCTTTAGTTTAGGAGCATGTAAAGTCTGAGGTTTTGCACTGAAGTTGGAAACATAAGTATCTCAAAGGTCAGGTGCCATTTAAATTTTAGTACAGGGAGATAGTTTTACTCTGTGCCTTCTTCCTCTCAATGCCTCTTTCATGTTTTCTTCCTTTAAAAATTATTTCTCCTGTTGTTGATGATGTTTTAAATCCATTTGGTTTTTAGGAGGAAGAATGATGAAAATGTAACTTTGGAAACAGTATGTCACGATCCTACGAAAAAGCTCCATGAATATGAATTGGATGATTTCAATTCTGATAAATGCATAATGAAAGAGAAGAAGGAAGCGGGAGGATTAATGTTCATGTGCTCCTGCAAGATGGAAGAATGCAATGATGTGCTAATTTTTTCAGAAGACACTTCAAGTATGTTGAGGTTTCTCATTAGATACATATCTCTGTTTCGTTTTTCTTTCCTCATTTTTATGCTTCCATTTCTGCCATCATAGGGTGGGGGTGAATGGAAGAAATTTTGTTCTTTAGTGTTTCCTATTTTTGGCAAAGCTGAACATTCATTCATTCATTACAACACAAAAGGCTAGAGAGAGTGGAATTCCACTGGGCATCTTAGTGACAAGAAATCTTATCACTTAGGTTTTCTATAGAAATGAAGCAGAAGGGAAACAAATGTTTTTGTATCAGGATTTTTACTCATCCTTTTAGACATAAAAAGCCAAAAAAAACCCCATAATTTGACTTGCTACTGTTTACCAGCTTGTAAGTCCTAAATTCTTCTTCTGTGTCTAGGCCAGATATGAAACTGCCAAAATAAAGAGACCTTTTGAAGAGTTCATTCTGCAGTTCCTTTTCGCCTGACTTAGTATGAGAAAGATTAGTTGGCAACACAAGGTTGCCGTAATGAGAATGCACTAATATTTTACTGTAAGTTTTCACAGTAAGGTCCCCTGATGTATATTGACCTATTTTGCTTAGCCCAAGGTTTTATGATGATATATGGCCTCCCATCTGACATTTTATTTTCTTTGCATTTGCAGTTGGGTAAATTCCTTGGAATGGGAAGCATCTGTCAAGGTGCAGATTTATTTCAGATATTTTGGGATAGTTTATTTATTTACTCTCACTCACATGCACACAGGCTTTCCCAGTAGTAAATACCAATGTGTGTGTGTGTGTGCGCGCGCTCGCGCACGGGCGCATGCGTGTGCGAGTGTGAGTGCGCCCTTGTAGTAACAGGCTTACACCCCCCCCTAGAGCAGGAATTCTCTACCTGTGACCCGTGGGCCAGATGCAGCCAATGGCACCATTTCATGTGCCCACCCACCCCCACTGCCTCCACCACACCAGGATGCGCCATGTGGTGGAAGAAGGGCAAAATGGCAGTCCGGGCCCCATAGCTCTCTGAGGGAGCATGACCTGGCCCCTGGCTTTAAAAGGTTGAAAACTCCTGCCCTAGATTTTGGTACCCTAAGTCAAATTCCTGGTTGCACAAACCTGATACTGGATCTGATGGTCCATTAGTGTAAGAGTGTAACAGAATTCATCTGTACCATAAGGGAGCTATACTGAAAATTTTGACATCTGAGAAAGGGAGGCAGGGACAGATACCAAGAATTTCTGCAGTAATGCACGGCAACTAGGATGGTGAATTCAAGGCTTCATGGAAAAGGTATTCTGAGGAAGGATTTGGATAAAGCGACATGAGGAAACATAGTTTATCTTATTCTTAGTTACAAAATAAATGCTTTCTGTTTAGAGCAGGGATTTTCAAGCCGAGGGCCAGGTCACGCTCCCTCAGAGCGTTTGGGGGCCGGACAGCCATTTTGCCCTGCCTGCCACACATGGCACTTTCTGGTATGGTGGAGGTGTTGGGGGGAGGGGGCACATGAAATGTTGTCATGGGCTGCATCCAGCCCCCAGACTGTAGGTTGAAAATCCCTTGTTTAGAAATTGCTCTTAACAGGCCTCTGAAAGGTCATACAAGAAACAGCAGGTCAGCTGTAAAAAGCACCCTCCAATGTAATGAATTAAAATGATGTGAAATGTTAATTGTTATTCAGTCTTTGAAAGTAGTTAACATATAATGATTTAAATAATGACTTTTAAAATTATTGTTACATTAATAAACAGATCAGGAGTAGTAAATTTATTCTAATGAATTAGTTTTATATTCTAGCACGTCCAATGAAGTAGGAAGACCTACAAGAAATAGCTTTATTGCTAACACTTGGTTGAAGTAGGGAAATGGGGAAGGGAATGTCTGGATGGAAGCATTTTCTCAATTATATTTTTCCCTGATTATTCTTATGGTTAATTACTCAAGCTGTGTTGAAATCCTCAACTCCCACCTAGAAATCTTATCACTACTATTGTTGGCTGTTAAAACTACTGTTTATTTAACCTTGATCTGATCCTTGGATTTTTTCCCCCTTCACACATAAATTATCTTGCCATGTTACCCAATATGAGGAACTGGCTGGATGATTTTCTTAAAAATCACAGAAAATAAAGGGCTGTTTTAGTAGCTTTAGTTAGAAAACATCAAGGCAAGGTACATTAATGAAGAACAAAAAACAAGGTAATGGAATACTGGCAAAGAGAGAATTCTTGTAGTCTAGGTGAAGGATTACCATGGCCTATAGCTCTGGTGACTAACCTTGGCACTCCAATTGTTCTTGGACTTCAATTACCAGATGCCCATGTCAGCATTCCTGCTGATAAAGGGCTTCTGGGAATTGCAGTTTCAGAACAACTGAAGTGCCAAGGTTAGCCATCCCTCACCTATAGTTTTTCCCAAAGGAGAAATATAATTTTGGAGTCCCCAGTACCCATGGGTCTCAACTTCACCATACAACTGGGAAAAAAATTCCTATTCCACTCAAAAGTCCTTTCTAGAAGCCAAATGGCTAGTTTGAATGTTCTAAGGACCCTCTTAACACACGTGGGGCTCCCTTTGCTCTTAAATCTTTTTTTAAAGTAAAAAAAAACTCACCAAAGCATGCTCCATTGGATCCCTTGGGCAAGGTAAAAGCGGAGGGCACATGGCATGATCCGCCTAGCCAGCAGGTGGTTTAAAAACCACCATTCTCAAGTCCTTTTACATGTGTGGAATGACATCATGGAGATATCCACCAATGTGCCGATTCCTCCAAGGTTTCTAAGGGAGGAATCAGACATTAGTGTTTTTTCAGTTAAATATATTCACGTTTTTAAAAAATTGGTTAAGAAAACAGATTCTAGTAACATTTACAAAAACTTAATTAAAATGTAACAAAATTTAGCTACTTTGGTTACATCTGTCTAATTTAGCCACTCCCTCTTGGGATTGGGATTCTTGAGCTGCTGCCAAATCTAAAAAATAGTCTTTAGTCCTGCTGAGATCATTTATGCACCCACCCATAGGAGAAAGATGACAGCTTGCCAACTAACAGAACATGGATGATAAAGAAAGATGGTCAGATGAGAATAAAAAAGAGAGTCAGGGCTAGATGCCTGTTTAAGTGGCTGACTGGTTAATTCTTAACAGAGCAGGAACCCTTAATTTATACATGAAGGCAGAAGACTTGGGAGGAAAGATGAGAGGGTCAGCCTTGGTCATGATGAGTTTGTGATGGTATCCTAGCAGATGTTTTCCATATAAGTGGGAAATGGGGGCTGTATTTTGCATTATGGAGCTAGATGCACAGTTTAGGTTATGCTCATTAGAATTTAGTGAGTTATTTAACAGGTCAAGCATGGCATCCCAGATGAAAGGAAAACACTAATTTAGCCTTAGGTCAGATTGATGCAGTGGGTGAAGAACTAGGTGGGCTACAAAGGATGGCAGTTGACAGAGAAGCCTAGGGTTGCAAAGGGTCATACTCAACAGCTGGGATGTTTCTCTTTAAATCAGCTTATATCCTCTAGCTTTTGTCAAGAGATAGGCCAGATTTGTTCCACCTGCAACTATGAACACAACAGATTATGCAGATCATGGGCTTGAATGAGAATTAGCCACGTTTCCATGGACTGGTATAAGCACTCTGCTTCAGATGTGTAAAACCCATCTCATTTCAAGGCACCAAAAGTGCTTTATAAGACTGCCTTTGGGAGGCTTTACCTTTGATCTTTCCTGTAAATATTTTAGGCCTGCATTTTTATCTTGTCTATTTACTTAATGATGCCCATTATCTCAATACTGGCAGAGCAGTAAAGCTGACTCTAGGTAATAGCAGACTGTTAATGATTTTATTCTTGCCTTTCACGTCTGTGAAAAAACAAACAAACAAACAAACAGAAAAGTTCTTACAGAATAAGTAATTAGAATTATAGTATTTTAAAATCAATCGCAATTAGATAGTGCTTTTATGTGAGACATGTTACTGTGTTAGCTTTCTGTGTAGAAGTGCCAATGATACACAAGAGGTCTAATGGTTAGTACACTTAAGGTGACTAAATGATAACCTATGAGAATTGCCCAGTTGCCTTTTACACAAACTTGCTTTATTTGCAGTGCCTGCATTCTAGTCAAGAGTTTTCTCATGAGCCTGTTTTGTAAAGACAACTTAACTAAACTGATGTCTTTTAAGAAGAAAGAAAAAAGCCAATAAGACTTTCATAAGATCTATGAAGGTTGCATAATATAGGGCAGGGATGGCGAACTTTGGCACTCTTAAGTGTTCTTGGACTACAATTACCAGATGCCCAAGTCAGCACTCCTGCTGATCAAGGCTTCTAGGAATTGAAGTTCCAGAACACCTGGAGTGCCAAGGTTCACCAACACTGCTACAGGAACTCTGAATTTAACCTTCTTGCTAGCCTATTTTCCATAGTAAAACTCCATACCTCAGAATTGGCCAAGACTGGTAGGTCTTAATTGGCAAGCTGGGTTGTGTCTTCTTAAGTCTTCTATGTACATTATTTTGGAGGTAATTTAGAAGTTTATCTGTTAACTTGCTTTAGTATGGGGTGAATGTGACCCTCCAGATGTGGTTCAACTGCAGTTTCCACGTTGCTCACCATTGACTGTCCTGGCTATAGCTAGTGGGATTTGCAGTCTTTCAACATTTGGAGGGTGTTAATTTGTCTACCCTAGCCTGAAACATTTTCAGCTAGAGTGAATGTAGACCAAAAAGCTAATCAGGTTATTGGGTATTAAAAAAAAATTACTACTGCTATATTTTATGTCAATGTGCTGCTGTGTTGGTGCAAATTCTTTATTTGATTTTGATTTTATTGATTTTAATCTTGAGTGGACTGGTGGCTTTAGATTGATTTGATACTTGTAGCTTTTTATTGGTTTGATTTTTTATTAGTTTCTCTGTTATGCATTGCTTGAAGCAATTTTCAGGAGGAAATGGATAGAAATGAATGCACTGTTTCAGTTAGATGAGCCAAATCTGCTTGGATGCATAGAACAGCACCTTTTTTTAACTGAGGCTAACACAAATGTGATAAATACTTTTGATATTTATTTCCATAGAAGAGATTAGTATCCCTCCTAAATTTTCATAAATGGCTTGGATGTTAAATCCTCAGTCCCCTGTGTATTCCAGGTTTTGTCTTTTGTTTACTTTTTGGACTGAGCTTGTTAATGTCTAATAGTTATTAGACTGCAGTGGCTCAAGTGGTTAAGATGCTGAACTTAAAGACTGGAAGGTCAGAATTCGATAACCTCTGGAAAGTCAGAGTTTGATACCTGAGTACTGCATGATGGAATGAGCGCCTGTCTCTGTCCCCGCTCCTGCCAACCTAGAAGTTCAAAAGCAAGAAATTGCAAGTACCGGTAGATAAATAGGTACCACTTTGGTGGGAAGTTAAACAGCATTCCACACACTCTGGTGTCTAGGCATGCCTGCCACATGTCCACGGAAATGTCTGCAGATGCAGACAGCACTGGCTCTTTGGCTATTAACAGAGATGAGCACTGATGGTATATACCAATGGTATATATCCACTAGAGATATGATTGGCTTTCGAGCAAGGGCAACCTTTACCGACCTGTTAATGTGAGACATCCTCTCTCTATTTGTTTGCCTTGTGAGCCTTCTGCAGAGCATACCACATGTTCACACTTTCTTGTCACATGTACAACAGAAAGTGATCTTGTTTCTTGTTTCACAAATTAGAAATTCAGTCCAGCAGTGCTTGTTACTACAACTTGTCTCTTTTTCATCTGACTAATAGTGTTTTTAATCACAGTTCAAGGGTCTACATTCCAAAGCAACCAACACGCCCTTGTAGATTTTGGCTGGTTTTTTATCAATTCGTCACATTGTGTTTGTTTCTCCTGAAGCAGCCGAGTATTGAGATTATTTCCTGCTCGAGTGCTTACCGAAATTGCCACGGGAATGCACCAAAAACCTGTGTGTTAATTTCTAGCAAGAGTGTATTGCTTGACAGAATAGATGTGGCTACTTTAGAACAGACTTGAGAAACTGTACTCCTCACAATGTTTTTGAGCTGTGATTCTGACCACCTTCATCACTGCCAAAGGTGCAGGATGCTGGACATTGCACCCAGCAAATTCTCATGAGCCACAGTTGCCCACCCTTGCTGTAGAGCAGAGGTGCCTGAACTACAGCTTTGAGCTGGATCTGGACCTCAGTGTCAATTCATCAAACCTGCAAAGCCCTTGTTGTTCTCAGAAGCGGAAGTTAAACATGCCTGTATGGGCGAGTTTTACTTCTGCTTCCGAGAGCAACGAAGGCTTTGTGGGCTAGATGAATTGGCATCTAGGTCTGGATCCAATCCATGGACCGTAGTGACCAGCTTCCTGAACCATGTGACCAGCCTGCAGCCTGAAAAGTTTGGGCACCCCTGCAGTACAGGAAGGGCTTACAGTGAAACCTCGCATAAAGAGCGCCTCGCTTAGAGACTAACTCGCTTAAAGAACAGAATTTTCTCTTAATGGTTACCTCACTTAACAAATAAAACCAACCAAAAACTTGCTTAACAAATAAATCAGGGTTCACAATCTCCCCCCCCGCCAGAAGTCACAATTGGTCACATACAATAGTGTTTCACTTAAAGAGCAAACTCACTTAAATAAAAATCCCATGGAACACATTATGCTCTTTAAGTGAGGTACCACTGAACTTTTATTTTTTTGAAAAGCTACGACAAATCATCTTTTGTGGTTACCTCCACCCTACATAAAGGCCTAAGCCTCCTGCCACTTTCAGGATATAAGTATAGTTGTACCTCGCTTAAAGAGCATAATGTGTTCCACAGGATTGCTCTTTAAGCAAGTTTTCTCTTTAAGCGAAACACCATTGTAAGGGACCAATTGGGGGGAGGGGATTGTGAGCCCCGATTTATTTGTTAAGCAAGTTTTTGGTTGGTTTTATTTGTTAAGCGAAGCAAACATTCAGGGAAAATTCTGCTCTTTAAGCGAGTTACTCTTTAAGCGAGGTGTTCTTTATGGGAGGTTTGACTGTACTTCTGTTACAAAACCCCACCCTTAGAACATGCTAACCAGGAGGGGAAAGTATGCTTGAAGATAAAGTGGCACACTTTTGTTGACAAGGGGGAGGGTTGAATCTGTGTAAGCCTGATGTATGTAGAAGAAGCCTGTCTTGCATCAGTCTCATCTGACAGATGACCAACCAATTTTGCCCTGTAGCAGCCAAGAACATTTGTGGGGAGAAAGCTTAATAAGACAAAGTAGATACCTCTGAAGCAAAGCTTGTCTAGTTAGAGCATGTGCTGATGAAATCTAAAACTCCCCTCTGTAACACTTGCTCTTATTCCATGCACTATGTGTTGTCATTCTCTTTTTACTGTTGTGGATTAGTGTTCCTTTTAAATGAAAACAGCTCCTTTGGATTGCTTGCCTGGTTAGCCATGGCAGGAAGACAAACGATTTTTACAGTATCAGACATGCGGTTTCCTGTCTGTGTTTAACTCTGAGCAGAACATCATAGCCAGCTGGTCCACTGCACCTCCAGACTACTAGATAATAGCCTGTAATAATTTTGTATTTTTGACTGTCAGCCATATCCTATGCTTGTAATCTGCTGCTTGTTTAGTGGCGTGTGGATTATCTTGTGTATTTAGATAGAGGTTTTTCCCCCCTGCCCAACTTAATTCTAAAGGGGTGGCCGTTTCATTTCTGTTATAACCTTCAAATTTCCAGCAAAGTGAGTTGCATTAACATGAATGAATTTTGAATCAAGGTACTTAAATCAAATTGATTTCAATCAAATTCTGTTAACTTTATTTTATTTTCCACCAACGTTATGCACCAGATTGCTAAAAATGCATTGAAACATTGATTTATGCCTAAATAGCAGAAAGCCATGTTTGTTTGACAAAGCAAAACAAAAAATTATGAATGCAATAGAAGGTTCTTATTTCCTAAGGAGGGTAGTTACTAACTTCTTATAAAATAGTTCATCTTGCAGACAGATTAATGTAAGGAACTATTCTTTCTTAAGAGTGTAAAAACGGTGATTGGTAACCTTATTCTCTAAAGCAGGCGTTCTCAACCTTTTTAAGTCGGGGGCCAGGTCATGCTCCCTAAGACGCGGATGGCCATTTTGTCCTTCCTGGTGTGGTGGAGGTGGTGGTGGTCCACATGAAATGGCACTGTGGGCCATAGGTTAACAATCTGCTCTAAAGGCACACTTTTACCATTTAAATATTATTTGTCTCACTAATAGTATTCCAGGAAACTTTAAAAATACAGTACTGTAGATGCAAAGAGTGGAATTCAATTTAAATTCTGTTTTTCTGTGGATGTTTGATTTTAAATTTCTCCAGCTTGGTTGTGTAGGGAACTTAGTGGCTATAAAAATGAATATGATTCATTTTGATAACTAAAGATGTGAATCATGCTGTGAGTCAGAGAAAGATGTTCTTTTAACTTGCACAACACTGAAATGAAATATTGAAGAGTTGTTTATGTGCTGTGTGTACATGCTATCTCTGTTATGGGGAAACAAATTTGAGGTTGAGTGGCATACAGTGATTAAGTTACAGTCTTTTTGTTGTCAAATAAAATTGGGACAGACTGGTGAGAAACCTGCACAAACTGTAACTTTTGAGTGTGGTGTATTTAATTGGAAAAACTATCTTTGAGAGCAGTCTTATGCCAGCTTTGCTCTTTATGTAACTGTTGGAGCAAGAATCCAAAATTTACAGGAGGGAAAACATTTTACTTCAAAGCAAAATTATAGGAAGTACTGTAAAATGTAATGTTCTACTAGGAACTTTGGAAAGCTACATTTTTAGACTTCTGCTTCCAGAGTTCTAGACTCTCTCTATGATGACTTAAAGACAGAATACCAGTGGTGGAATGTCAAAATTTTTACTACCACACGTGACATCATCACAGTGTGGGCGGAGCTACCGTCATGATGTCATGGGTGGTGCCAAAGAAATAATAATAACAAATAATAAAATAAAATAAAAATATGCATACACATACACACACCCCGCTACCCACCCACCCACAATACAAACCCATAAATAAATTAAATAAATAAATAAAAATTACATTAAAATGCACCCACCCACCCAAACACCCACCCACCCCAAACACAAATCAACCCACCCACCGACCCACCCGAAACACAAACCCGTCACTTACTTGTTAGTATAAGTGCCTGGGAAGCACCATGTTGCAAGATGGATATGGTCATTGTACCGGTTCTCTAGAATAATATGCCTTAATGTAAATGTAAAACAGCTGTACCTCCTTAAGGGTTCTCCAGTTGGAACAGCAATTGGAACAGCACAGGTGTAGCTTATTGATGAGGTAACTCCAAGACATTGCTTAAAAACCCCAAGCCAGGCCACCAGGCCTTTTTAGGAACTGTGGTAGTACGTCAATATAGGTAAAGGTATTAAATACACATTAAAATACACACAGACACACCACATCCAAAGGTGAGTCACTTACCCTGGGGAGCAAGCTATAGGGAGCTTCAGGCTAGCAGCTTCTCTTCCTCCTCCCCACTTGGGAGGACAGCAAGGAGGCTGTGCATACACGCCAAGCACTGTAGGTGTGCGTGCACACCAAGTGCTTGGCGTGCATGCACAGTGGGGGAACCAGTGAAAAGGTAAGCCCTGAAGGTGGTTCCCCCAAAAGCTGCTACCAGTTCTCCAGGACACTGGGAAAAGTTACTACCAGTTCTAGCGAACTGGTGCAAACCTGTTGCATCCCATCACTGAAGAATACCCATGGTATATAACACAAAGGACAAGAAATGTAGGTTTTTAATTAATTAATTCACTCATTCATTCAGGATCTGGAGTGAAGGAGCCAAACATATCTCAATGGCGTCATTTCACGCAGAGAGTACCACCACTGCGAAGGACTTCTTCTGAGCATCATTTCTTCTTTTCTCTCTTGGGGTGGCTACCCTCAGCAACATAGTTTGAGAAGATCTCAAAGAGTGGTAGATATTTCTGTGGGGAAGTCATTCTGATAGGTAGCATGGTCTCAAACTGTGAAGTGCTTTGAATCTGGTACAAAGTGCAGTTGGGTAACCGGTGCAGGTCTGCCAGTGCTGAGGATATGTTGTCATATCTGTAGGTTCTAATAATTAGTCTGGCATCTGCATTTTGAACCCATTGAAGTTTCCATTTCAGTTTCAAGGGAAACCCCATGAATAAAACATTGCAGTAATAAATCTCAGAGATTATCAATGTAAGGACCAAGGTAGTCCTGGATCTCCTGTTCAAATAAGAGCAGAACTGGGCAATTTGCTGCAGTTGGTAAAAGGCAGCCTTGGTCTTGGCCAATATTTACAGTTCTAGCATCAACACCGGGTCAAACAGAACACCCAGATTCCATACCATATCCCTAAGTGGAAGGGTGACATGCCCCCAACTGGTCAGGATTTGCATTCACTCTCAGGATTTCAATCTTGTTAAGAGCTGGTGGGGTATATTGTTTAAAGTTTTAAAGAAGGACACGAGATCTGGGTTCTCAAAGAGGATCAAAACTCATCAGGTGACCTTGGGATGGTCACAGTCTCTCATTTTAATCTGCATTCCATTGTTGTTTTGAAGATAAAGTAGAGAGTAGTATGGCACCTGGGTATAAATGAAGCAAATCAACAAACAAATATTTTTTCCTCGTGATACGATGTGGTCTCAGTCCATTTTGGAATGGACATCCTTTCTTCAGAGTAAACATAAAACAGAAAGGAACTGCTTGAACATAATTGATATTGTACTGTTGTATTTTTAATTATCATATATGGGTTTGAAAGACAGATGGTAAATAAAGCTGTCGGGAAAAATTGATTCTTTTGAAATACAGTGGTGGAGGAGAACTTTGCTGATACCTTGGACTGCCAGAAATATGACCAAGTAGATCCAAGAGCAGATAAAGTATGAACTATCTCTAGAGACATAAAACCCTTAAAATCTGAGCCTGTCCTATTTTGGGCACATTGTGAAAAGGCTAGATTTTCTTGAAAAGTAGTGCTGGGAAAGTGGAAAGCAGCAGGAAAAGAGAAAGTCAGAGATGGGTTAATTCCCTAAGGGAACTCTACAGGTTATAGTTTACAAGAGCTGAGCAGGGTTGTTGAAGACAGGATGTTTTGGAGATCATGCATAGTGTTGCCATAAATTGGGGATGACTTGATGGCACATAATAACAACAGCAGCAACAACTTTACCCTTACATTTCTATGAGGGGTACAGCTGATGTAGGAAGAATTCAAAAATGTGATTAGAAACCTGTTGTCTAATTTGTTTTCCCTCCTGAGCTAGGCACCATATATTGTTATTCTGGGTGAGCATATCTATTCTATGTCTTCTCTGGATATCAATTTTGTCCTGTTAGGCCATTTGGAAAAAAAACATCCACTGGAAAACATTGTTGGATTGTTGTGCAAAACAACAAATATACTAAATATAATTGGCCCAAATGGGCTATTCATTTGTAGTCATTGGGCCATTTCGCTAAACAAATTACTGCCTGCGTATTGATTTGCTGTAATTTAGCTGAATGTGGTTTGTCCTCCGAATGATGTGATCCCCCCCCCCATTGGATAATGCAAGCTGCATAAACAACAAATATGAGCAAATCAAAATCAAGCTCAAAATCACATGCCAAGGTAAATCAAAATCAAGCTCAAAATCACATGCCAAGGTAAAAGGAAGAAGAAAACATCTCACAAAGATTAGGCAACAGGAAAGGAATGCAAATAACTTTGGGCACTTTTTTAAGGACAACAGTTAGTTTCTGAAGCCATCCTTTCTTTCTATTTAATATGAATGTGGGAAATGCTATCCCATTCACCAGCTATATTGGTTGGGCCATTCTGAGAGTTGGAGTAGAGAGAGAGTAAATTCAACAAGCTCTGAATTTAACCCATCTATCTACATGTCAATGAAAGATGAGGAATGGATTATTCAGAAGACAACAAAATAACTATTTGGAAATGAAAGATGTCCAAAATAATCAAGAGGTTATCAAGCTGCAGTAGCATAGTGAGATGGAAAGATAAAGACAAAATAAAGGGACACATTAAATAGCTAACCAGAATCCTTGTTAATTTGTGCAAGATGGCCTGCATGCACACCTTATGCAGTGGTTCCCAACCTTTTTTTGGCTATGCTTCACCTAAGCATCTCTAAAATCCTGACATACACACACACACCTGGTGACATTGAAGTTTTATTGTTGAAAAAGTTGTCACCTGAATTTAGTGAACTCCTATTCATGTGGAGGAAGCCTAAAAGGCCATTAATTTGGTCTAAAGAAGCTTCCAAAGAACATGGCATCATTCTTGAATCACCTTCCTTAAAAATCAAATTGCCCCTCACGTTGGAAACCACAGGGTTAGATATTATGAATTGTAATGCCTACCAGGGTTAACTAAGGGGACAGGATCAGAACTGAGGTACCAGACTAAGGGTGTAATTATAGGTTGCCTCCTGAAAATATGTCCTGAGACCTACTGTGGATACCCAAAACTACAGATAACTGTGAAACCTATATTTTTACATTGCAGACAGTGGCAAGCTCTGAAATACATAGAAATACATTATGTATTTCATTTTTTAAATTGAATATGTGGATAATTGAAACCTGTGAATATATGTGTGTGTAGGGGGACCTATTCACTGCAATCTATCCCTTATTTGATTCCACTTCAGGCATTTGCAGTGTTTTCTCACCAGGGGCTGGAACTGCCCCCAAAACTTCCTGACAAGGGCTAGAGCCATGGTGGCTCCCTGGACTTACGTTTCCATCAACATTGGCAGCATGCAGCAGCAACATGCGGTGGCAGCGATCACACATTTCTTCAGTGCTTTTGGACCATCTCCACTGCCTCCCAGGATGGCAGAAACCTTTGCAGAGCCAGATCAGTCTGTTTTTAAAATTTTCTCCTGCTTCCCTGCTTGCTCCCAGCAGCTAATCCATGGCGCTTGGTGACTTCCTGGTTCAGTGCGGGGAAACCAGGCAGTGATATCAGTACCACGCACCAATGGAAGTCTCTAAACACTGTGGATTAGCTGCTGGGACCAAGCGAGGAAGCAGCAATTTTTTTTTTTAATGGACTGATCAGGCTCTGCAAAGGCTTTGCAAAGGCTACTGCCACCCTGGTAAGTGATGGAGACTGAAGAAACATGCTGCTGCCATCATGTGCCCCCATGCTCATGGAAACAGAAGTCCAGGGCCTGTGCTGGTCAGGAGACTTTGTGAAGCCTTTGCAGAGCCCAACCAGTCCATTTTTAAACTTTTCCACTGATTCCCAGATTGGTCCCAGCAGTGGGTCTGATTCACGGTGCTTGGAGACTTCCATTGGGAAGTGGCACCGATGTCAGTGCCTGGTTTCCCCACGCTGAACCAGGAAGCATCCATAGAGCCAGGAAACCAGGCACCGATGTCAGTGTCGTGCAACAATGGAAGCCACCAAACGCCATGGATTAGCTGCTGGGACCAAGCAGAGAAGCAGTGGAAATTTTTTAAAATGGACTGATAGGGCTCTGCAAATGCTTCTGCCACCCTGGGAGGTGGCAGAGCCTGTCCAAAAACCCTGAAGAAACGCATGGCCATGTTGGTGGTGAAAAGTGATGTATTGTGACTTCCGGCAGAGGGGGTGGGTGGGGGAAGGTGGGGGTTGTCCTAGATGTACCCAAATTCTCACTGTAAGCCAGATTAATGATATGCATGGGCCGGATTATGCCCAGGGGCCAGGGGTTGCAAATGCCTGGTATAGTTCAATGTATTTTCTTGCAACATACAGAAAATTGTGAACCAGCTGCCCTTTATCATATCCATTTGGACCTTTTTATTTAGCTGCCAGATTGTTATTGGGAGTGACCGGGATTCCATCACTTCTTTTCAGTTTCTGATTGGAAAAGTTTCGATATACCTTGGTACCTTGCTTAAAGAGCGTAATTCATTCCACAAGATTGCTCTTTAAGTGAGTTTGCTCTTTAAGCGAAACACCATTGTAAGTGACCAGTTGTGACTTCTGGTGGTGGTGGTGGTGGTGGATGATTGCGAACCCCAAATTAGTTGTTAAGCGAATTTTTGGTTGGTTTTAGTTGTTAAGTGAGGCAACCATTCAGAGAAATTTCTGCTCTTTAAGCTAGTTAGTGTCTAAGTGAGGCACTCTTTATGCGAGGTTTTACTGTACATTTATATCCTAAAGAAACAAAATACTAGTGGCATAACTTTAGGGCTATTGCATAAATTTTACTGTGGATCTCAAAAAAATAAAATAAAAATAAAACCTCATTAGAAGAATGGCAGGAAGAGTCACTCAATTAGGATGAGGACTTTTGTCCTCTGAGAGGAACAAGTTTGCAGAAGTTGATGACTGAATTCTTTAAATGGGGAAGCAGTCTTTCCCTGGGTGCCACATGGCAGTGTTTTCATGACAGCCTTAGATGAAGTCTGGAGACAGCTTTGTTATCAAGCTGTCATAGGCGAGATTTCAGTAACTGCAGATTGATCAGTTCATGTCTCTGAAGAAATGAGCTGCAATCCACAAAAACGTATGCTATGATAAACGTGAGAATATAAACTGCCACAGAACTCTTTTGGACTAATATCAGGAAAGTAGAAATGTTGGAACTTATGCACGATCAAACTCATGTTGAATATATGAGTTGTGGCTAAGGTGCATGAACTGGGTCTCAGTGGGTAGCATAGAATGATTGGTTTGTTCCAAAAATACCAGTAAGCTAATATCCAGTTTTTAGTCAAGTGTACAGTTTATTTTGGGACTTCAGTGGCTTAGTGATATGCTGATCTTGACGACTGAAAGGTCGGCAGCTCAGCAGTCTGAGACCTGAGTGAATACCCATCTCTGTCCCAGCTCCTGCCAACCTAGCAGTTTGAAAGCAAGAAATTGCAAGTAGATAAATAGGTACCACTTCAGTGGGATGATAACAGTGTTCTGTGCTCTCTGGTGTCTAGTTATACCTGCCACATGACCACAAAAACATCTGCAGATGCAGACAGTGCTGACTTTTTGGCTGTAAATGAGCAACAAACCCTACAGTTGGACATAACTGGCTTTCAAGCAAGGATAGTGAAGAAAACTATGGTGACTTTAATTCCAATTTGAGCATGGAGACATAAAAACCAGAGAGAGGATTGTTGTCAAGCAGCTGGCATGCTGGAATCCCCATGCAGCCCAGTTTTAGATTTTTTTAGTCTTTACTTTAGGTGATTCCATGCAGAACAGATTACTGTTTTGATTAACACAATAAACATTTAGTGTTTGCCCTTAGCCATTGACATAAAAATGCCATAACAATAATCATAGAACTGTAGAGCTTCTTCTTTCATATCCTGATCAAACTCTGGACTGCCAAAATGAAGCCACTTTCTTTGCTCTGTCATTGCCCAAATGCAAGTCCTCATGGGTGCATATCTCTGGCAGCAGTCGGCAGACCAGTAAATGGACCGGACTCCGTGTCTCTCCACATTCACACCATGTTGTCCACCAACAGTCCCCACTTGAGCATGTTGGTCTTGCATTTAGGGACTCCAACTCTCAGCCTATTCATGGTTCTCCAGGTGACATAGGGGAGACTGAGATCTTCAGCTATATCCACCTTTAATATTGTTCATTGCCCAGTGAGCTCCTTCTTCCATCTAATTTGGTTTTAGTCTCTTGTGTGCCCTCAAGAATATTTGTTTGCCATAAAGCTTTCCTAGACCTGAGCTGGCGGAGTTGAGGCTCATATCCATCCAGAGGGTGTAGAGGGTAATTCTCTTACTTAGTTCTCTCAGTGTCTACTGATACTTCTCTCCTGATCTTAGGTGCAGCAATACCAATAAGAGGGTATATTTTCTCAACTGGTGTAGGTTTAAGGCATCTTGTCACTATCCACATGACTTCATTAACAGAGATGTCAACTTGTTCCATACTGGAGCAGCATACTCTGCTGCAAAGATGCTCAGGGCCAAATCTAATGTGTGCAGTGTGGATGGTTGAGTTCCCCATTTATAGTTTGTGAGTTTCATGATGATGTTCCTTGTACTAACTTTGGCTTTGGTATTCAGCCAGTGTTGTTTAAAAGAGAATGTCAAGTGTCACACCAAGGTATTTTGGTGTTGAACAGTGCTGTAATCAATCATGTTGCTTCATAACATTCAATTTAACCCTTGCCTCTTGGTTTTGAAGGTGGAAAGCAGATACACTGTACTTGAGTCTTGTTTGGAATAGGCTTCAAATGGTTGATGTTGTAATACTATCCTAATTCTTCAAGTTTTCCAGCTATCTCATCAAAGCTTGACCCTTGAACAGTCATTGCTGTGTTGTCCACATAGATGAACAGTTTTGTATTGTGAGGACTTAGCTGATAATTTGTATATATATTACAGTAAAACCTCGCATAAAGAGCACCTCACTTAGAGAGTAACTCAAAGAGCAGAATTTTAACTGAATGGTCGCTTTGCTTAACAACAAAAACCAACCAAAAACTCACTTAACAAATAAATTGGGGTTCACAATCCCTCCCCCCACCAGGAGTCACAATTGGTCATTTACAATGGTGTTTTTCTTAAAGAGCAAACTCACTTAAAGAGCAATCCTGTGGAACACATTATCCTCTTTACGTGAGGTACAACTGTACACAGTGTTGGGAGACAACTGTAGAGGTGAAAGAGATTTTATGTATTATTGACTCTCACCCCTGTCAAGGAAACACAGTGGGGAATCAAACTCCCAAACAGTCCTCAATCAGTGAGCTATCCCACAACTATAGTACTGTATATCCTAGAAACTATGCAGCATTCATACATGCATTTATATGTTCAGGTAGAATTCACAAACATGCAAAAATTCTCATTCCTCTCCTCATTTAAAATTCAGAGAAGGTAAAGTGATTCAGTATTGCCTTAATTGAGTATATTGTTGTCACAATCTATACCAAAGATGGTGAGCTTATTTCTTCCAGATTTCCCCTATTTCAAGACCATTCGAGGGATTTATGGGAGCAATAGTCAAAAACATCTGAAAAGTATCACAGTGTGCACCAATAAAGATATTTTTGCAAGTGCAATAAAGATTTTTTGCAAGTGCAATAAAGATTTTTTGCAAGTGCAAGGTCCAACAATCTGATAGTTGGACCTACCTAGTATATCTCTAGTGAAGTTTTGAGATAATATGTGTGAAAAAGGTAAATTCCAACCCCCATGTAGATATACAGTGCTGCATAGTTATTCTGACTCAGTGTTAGAATGAACCACAGTGTGTTGTATATCACTGTATAGCATTATCATAAGAGTTTGGAATGCATATTTCAATCCGTATTTTTATCCCTTTCTTTCAGGTAACAGCTCTGGTTTAGATTACATGAGAGACGTAATTTCAAAAGTTGCAGTAATAAGCCTAGTTCCATTGCTTGTGATTGCTGTTGCTGTGATATTTATCTTTTACTGTTACCGGATTCAGAGGGCAAGGAAGGTGAACAAGTCATGGGAGAAAAAGAAATCCCGGACACACAAAGATTGCAGCGATGTTTGTGCCATTATGTTGGATGACGATCGCTCTGACATTAGCTCAACTTGTGCTAATAATATCAACCATAATACTGAGCTGTTGCCCATTGAGCTGGATACCTTGGTAGGCAAAGGACGGTTTGCAGAAGTCTACAAGGCAAAACTGAAGCAAAACACTTCAGAACAGTTTGAAACAGTGGCTGTCAAGATCTTTTCCTATGAAGAATATGCCTCATGGAAGACTGAGAAAGATATCTTTTCTGACATAAACCTGAAGCATGAGAATATCCTTCAGTTTCTCACAGCCGAGGAACGCAAGACAGATCTAGGCAAGCAGTACTGGCTGATCACTGCCTTCCATTCAAGAGGAAACTTGCAGGAGTACCTTATAAAACACATCATTAGCTGGGAGGACCTCTGGAGACTGGGTGGATCTTTAGCTCGAGGAATTGCCCATCTTCACAGTGACCATACGCCTTGTGGACGACCAAAGACCCCCATTGTCCACAGAGACTTAAAAAGCTCTAATATCTTGGTGAAAAACGACTTAACCTGTTGCCTCTGTGACTTTGGGCTGTCGCTGCGGCTGGATCCTACTCTCTCTGTAGATGATTTGGCAAACAGTGGGCAGGTGAGCTGAAAAGGGGAGTAGAAAAGTCAAAAACTAGTATCCTATTGTCCAAAAGCAAATTGGAAGGGAAATTGCACAAGCATCTTCCATGCTCCAGCAGGCTTCTTGTTATGTACTCATTCTCAATGTGGTTACAAGATCAGTTGTACAGCAAGAAACCTAGTGAAGCTGGGGGAACCCAACATGGTTTACCTCCTGCTCTATGTTTAGAGGCAACAGGATACTAGCCATGTCCTCTAAAGCAGAGTTTCTCAACCTTAGGCCCCTGGATGTTCTTGGACTTCACTTCCCAGAAGCCTCGATCAGCAGGTGTGCTGACTTGGGCTTCTGGCAATTGAGGTCCAAGAACACCTAGGGGCCTAAGGTTAAGAAATCCTGTGTTAAAGCATACCCTGACAAAAGTCCACTATAATATTTGAATAGGTTTGAAGGGAAAAACTTATGAAATGGCAGGGGGGCTACGATGTACACTTGGAGGGTATTTGCTGACAAAGGCTGTCCCTCAGTATTGCACAAGTGGGCATATTTTATAACTACTGCAACAGTATCTTCTAATGTTTATCTACTTTTTCCATTTGTGAAAGGATTGACAAGTGTCCATTCTGATGGGGGAAAAAATAAGGAGATGCACTCTGAGCCACCATAATAGAAGAAAGATTAAATTTTCTTCCTGCCATTCTACCTTAGTCATACCTCAATCTATTTAATACTCCCCCTTCATAGCTATTGCCTGGACATTGGTTTTGTTTTATGATGAAATATTTGAAGGGAAGTGTTAGGAGAGAATATAGCCCTGCTAAAGTGTTCTTCTTCTTCTTGTGCCATATATGATTCTGAATGTTGATGATCATCATGGCAATTAGCCATGAAGACTGTCCTGTGAATAGAATGCCATGGCCTTTCATCTGCCTTTCGCATTGTAGTGTGATACCCATACCACTGATCCAGTTCCACATGTCACTTTCTGGTCCTGAGCCCTTTTGGCACACAAAGTCCTCCTCAGCCCCAGGCCAGTATTAATGAAACTGCTGCCCTCCATCAAGATGGATTCAAGTGGATTCAGCCTTCGTCAAGGCTGCTAGTTCTCAGGGTTGTCAGGTTAGTTAATTGCTGCCTGATGCTCGGCGTTGAGTCACTGGCAGCATGCTCTACTCTATTACCATAGCAGGATAACCTAGCCAGATGAACAAAGTGTTCTTAAGCATCTTAATATAGGAGAATCAGGGTTCTTCCCCACATGGAGAACTTCGGTGGATAGAGAGGACCTATCAGTTTTTGTGTAAACAAACAGATGGCAAAGGAGGTTGGGCTGAGTTGGTCTGGTGTATTCTGTTCAAGTGCAAAACTGTCATATTATGTGTACTTTCTGAAGAGATTTTTCCATCTGAAGAATTTTGCACTTTTTTCTGTACGCCAACAGGTTGGCACAGCGAGGTACATGGCTCCTGAAGTCCTGGAATCCAGAATGAACTTGGATAACGTTGAATCTTTCAAGCAGACCGATGTGTATTCAATGGCTTTGGTTCTGTGGGAATTGACATCTCGCTGCAACAGTGTTGGAGGTATGTGTGATGGACAGTTTCTTGAAGCAAGTCAGAGAGTGTTTTACAATATGGGTCATTGTTTCTCCCCCATCTACGTAGCTTTCTGTGCTCTCTGGATTAGTTTTGCCTCAGGAGCAGAACACACTCAATATGCCATTTACATTCTGGCCAAGTTTTAAACCAGGGGTTCCCAAACTTTTCAAGCCAGGGGCTGGGTCACACTCTCTCAGTCAACTTCGAGGGCCAGACAGCCATTTTGCCCTGCCTGCATGATGGGGTGGCCATTTTGTCCAAACAGCTTCAAAGGGGTGGCCATTTTGTTTCTTGAATGCCCTTGATGGGGTGGGGGGCACATAAAATGCTATTGTGGGCTGGATCTGGCCCACAGGCCTTAGGTTGAGAACCCCTGCTTTAAACCAAGATTTCATACTCTGGGGCTCTCCAGGTGTATTACCTTATAACTCCCATTGTTTCCAACGACTATGAGCTATGCCTGGGGATGACTGTACTAAGCCATTGTATGTTCCTGTTAAAGCATTTTCCCTTGTCACATCTGATATTATTTTATGATTCACTAACAGCTAACCCTCCACATTATTACAACCTGTAAGATCTAGCTGGATGCTCAAGTAGCATTTGTAACATGTAATGCCTCTCACTGGCTATTATACCCAGTTAAATATCACTTAGCTGCAGTTGTGCATACTCATGTGATAACTAGGTAAGATTACTACAGTACATTATGTCTTACCCTAGTGGTGAATGGTAGAGAGTGAGTTATACCTAGCCAGAAGTTTACCTGTTTGGCATAATTTGGTTTTGTAAATAATTCTCTTTGGCTTAACATGCAAACTGTAGAGAAGGCAGCTTTCCTTGGCCAATAACTCAAATTACATTAAGTGGCCCTCCTGGAGAAAAGAAAATAATTCCAGTTCTAAATCAGTCATGAGTATTAAAGAAAACCAGGCCTTTTTAATATTGAATATTCATCTTGAATCAATCCTTCCCGTGTGCCAACATTTTAATATTTTAATTTTTGATCACCTTAAAATGATGATGTAGGCTTAAATCTTCCTAGGTCTATAGTCACCTGGGTTCTGTTCATTGGGAGGAAGGTGAGATATAATTGGGCTGCGGTGGCTCAGTGGTTAAAGAGCTCGCCTTGTTAGCTGGAACGCTGGCAAGTCGGCAGTTTGAGACCTGGGTACTGCATGACAGATTGAGCACCCGTCTCTGTCCCAGCTCTTGGGGTCATGAAAGCAGCTTCATTTGGGCATTTCCTGAGTGGAGATTCTTTCACAAAAATCCTTTCAACCCAGAATAATTTCTGACACAGAATTATTATTATTTATTGGAATAAGTTAATCAACCAGTTTCTCAGTTTTTTGTATGCTGCTGTTGAAAACCCAAAGCCTCCCTTATATGTCTAACAGCAGGGATGAAAAGGGTTTGTTGTTCAGTTGCACAGTCGATTCCGACCCTTTGTGACCCCATGGACCACGGTCCACCAGGCACCTCTGTCCTCCACCATCCTCCTCAATTCACTCATCTTTGTGTCCATTGTGTCTACAATACCATCTAGCCATCTCATTTTTGGCTGCCCCCTTTTTCTTTTGCCCTCCACTCTTCCCAGCATCAAGGCTTTCTCAAGCGAATCCTCTCTTCTCATTTGATGTCCAAAGTACTTTAGCTTCATCTTTACTATTTGACCTTCTAAGGAGCAGTCAGGGTTAATTTCTTCTAAGATTGACCTATTTGTTCTCCTCGCTGTCCAGGGGACTCTCAAAATTCTCCTCCAACACCACATCTCAAAGGCATCTATTCTTCTGCGCTCAGCTTTCCTAATGGTCCAGCTCTCACAACCATACATTGCCACCGGAAATACCATTGCTTTGACTATGCGAATTATTGTTTCCAATGTGATGTCTCTACTTTTCACTATGTTCCCCAGGTTTCTCACCGCTTTGCCTCCCAAGAATCAGTCACCTTTTGATTTCATGAGTGCAATCACCATCTGCAGTGAGCTTTGATCCTAAGAAAGTAAAATCTGTCACTACAAAAATAGCCCTGCAAAATAGCCCTGTAAAATAGCCCTGCAAGTGTTTCCTAGCTGCTCCTTGCAGCAGTCTTACCCACCAAAGGATGAGGAATGAAGGGAGATGTAGTCCATCAATATCTGAAGGACCAAACCTCCCTTATCCCTGTCCAATGTAATCTAAACCTGTTCTGTGTTGTCTTTATCCAAATCATCCATTGATTAGGACAAATAAAAGTTGTGATTAATAACAAACAACTCCTTTGTCTTAGTGATTCTCTCTACATTCAGATTTCAGCCTAGGAACATTTGCAAAAGAATAAAGTTGCAACTGTAGCTGTCAAATTTAAGTAAAGATAATAATATTGCTTAGACATTATTGTTAGATACTCTCATGTCATTTGTGGAGACTGTATGCATGAGGGACCTCAGAAAGATCCTGTTATGGAAACCCCTGCTTTTGAATAGGAAGCAATGGAGAAATTTATTGCAGGGATTCTCAACCTGTGGCCCATGGACTGGATGCAGTCCATAGTGCCATCACCACCTCCACCACATCAGGAAGTGCCATGTGGTGGAGGAAGGGCAAAAAGGCCATCCGGCCCCTGAAGTTGTCTGAGGGAGCGTGACCAGCTCCCGGCTTAAAAAGTTTGAGAACTCCTGATTGATTGAGTCAATCCACCAATAAGGTTCAGTTTTCCTATTTTCCTGTTGTATTCCATACTTCCCATCTGTATTATCTGTTTCAGTCAGTCTTGTCTTCCCATGAGATGCTCAAATTGTGATCGCCTCAGTTTTATCACGTTACCTCCTAGTGAGAGTTCAGGCATGATTTGATCTAAAAGCGATTTAATTGTCTTTCTATGTTTCATGCTGTCTCTAATGCTCTTTTCCAATACTGTTTCAAATGAAACATTTCTTCCCTCCCCCCTGCAAGCATTCTTCACTGTCTAACTTTCACATCATACATTGTAATCAAGAATGCCCTAACTTTCGGCTTAGATGTGCCTCATAAATTACAGTTGAATTGATCAGTTGTAGTCTAATGCATGCTGATATAGTGTGCTAGCACACTTACCCTAAAAACAGTATGGGTTACTGATTTCTCAGCCGACTCTGGAATTTACTCCCTGTGGGAGCACATTAGAAGAAAACTTAATACCTTTTAAAAATATTGTGAAGATTGAGCAGGCTAGCCATTTTCCACTTCACATTTTATGAGCTTCTTTTTAAAACCTGTGAAATTCAGGAAATGTGCAGAAGAAAGTTAAGTCTGAAGAAGTTAGTCTGCATCTGAGTTCAGACAATTGTTGAAAATTCTGTGATCCATTGTTAACAGTGCTAGTTATGAGCATCAGAGTCCTTCCTTGCCTTCTTGTCTCCCACCATCTTAAAGGCAAACATCCTGGCATGTATGGAGCCAGAGTTTCCCTTTATGTTTGAACTGGGAATTATGAGACTAAGTCAGGGCCAAAGCAAGGAGAGGGGAATAACATACTAACTAATGTTTTTCCCCCAGCATCATAAACCATGATGCATGTAAACCATCATTATGAAGCCACATATGATTGTCCAACCCGGAGCAGTATGCTAAAAGGGTGGAGATATATTTAAATGTGATAATGTTGCTCAGACTGGCAAACATCTTAGAACTCTAAAATATATTTCCTGTTGTTTTTACCTGATTTTGGTTGATTTTGTACCATTTAGAAAGAGACTTAAACGCTGAAAGCTATTACTGGTATCTTTTTCTTATGTTCCTTTCTGGAATTGTGGCCTACTACATTTCAAAGCTCTCCTTTTTTAGGCACAGATGAGTTGTTTGCTCAGGAAGAACATTTCATCCTTGCTGATTCCTGAGCTTTCTTCCTGTTCCTGTTTGAGCAAACTGGAATAATACCTAGGGAGAGAACTGTCCACACAACAGCACTGTGCAGGAAGTCAGAAAAGGCTGTGTACAATTAATATAATCAAGAAAGAAAAAAATATGTATTGTTTTAAGCAGGAAAGGGTGGATATCTCACCAAAAATAAAAAATAAAACAGATCGATGGCAAAAGTTAAAAGTCAAATTCACTTGCAAGTGTGCAATACAGGTATAAAATAGAACTGTGTTATAAAAAGATTGGGCAGAATCCTATTGTCTGATGATGGTAAATTTTCAGCGCTTGCTCAGGAAGTTATCCATTATCTCCCTGCTCAAGGATAAACCCATTTAAAAATAGCAGGTGATGTCCGTATTGCCCAGTAACAAACTGAAGATCACCAAACACTGTGATTGCAGAATCCAGCGTGCAAGAGGATTTCAGCCAATACATCTATACTTGAGGTGTGCAGATTAATATTTTTTGACTACAACTTCCAGAATTCTCCAGAAATCTGGGAGTTGTAGTCCTAAAACACAGGTCTGCATATCACTAATTTTAACCTTGAGTTGCAGTTATTGGTAAAATAGTACAAAACTCATGTCACAAATTAGTTTCCTTATGTATATAAAGTTAAGCTAACAGAGTCTAGATTACTGGAAACTACTGTTGCTCTTAAGTAACATACAGACATTGTCCATAGTATTAATCCTTTTAATATTTTTAAAATATCACATTTAAAAACTATAAAATTGAACAGATTGGACAACTCAGTTTTAGATATACATACACATGAACGCAATAGACAAAGATGATGATGGGCCCCTAATTTTCTGGTGCATATCTGGATTATGAAGTGTGATGTAGACAGCATTTTTCTGCATTAGCATGGGTAGTGTGTGGCCTCCAAAATACAGTGAAACCTTGTATAATGAAAATAATTCATTCTATGATATTTTTCACTATGCGAATTTTTTCATTATAGGGTACAATCCCCCCTTATAACAAAAATCCCTATGGGAAAAATCGTATAGCGAAAAAAAATTGCTAAGCGGTTTTTCTCATAGAAATTTTTGTTATACAATTTCCCCCCATAGGGACGATGTGTTGCAAAGCAAAAAAATTCATTATACAAGTTTCCCCCATAGGAAGCACTCATAGCGAAAATTTACATTATACGAGGCACCAGTTTTTCCCAATTATTTTCATTATGCAATTTTTTCGCTATGGGGACCTTCATTATATGAGGTTCCAATGTACTGTTAAACAACTCCCATCAGTCCTAACCACATAGCTAGAGGAGAAAGGGGTGGGAGGGAGATGAGAGTACACATTGGCCAACTTTGTTTTGAATGGCCTTAAATATTTTATAATGAATGCCATTCCAGCAGAGGACTAAAGCCTTTCCGTTTTCAGATGAATTCCTTCCTACTCGTGCAGCTGAGCCAGCTTTCCTTCACTGGCCTCTTTGATGTAGGTGTTGCTGCTGAGCTAGCTACCTCAGGTGTCTTCACATTTCCTTCTGTAATGGTTTACAAAGCTGTGAGTCAAAGATGTGGGCCTAACATAATTTATCTTTTCTTGCTAAAGGAGCAGTAAGCAACCTGTGCCAGAGGGGAAAATATTATTCCTCAAGGCCTGGCATTCAGCTGTGTGAGGCAAACCTCCACTTCACTTTCAAATCACTGAGATGGCAATGAGGTGAGCGTCCTTGACATCCCAGTGATCCTGAGGCCCTTCTTTTTGCCCACTTTGCATGTGTGTGTGTTCATGTGCATGCATGCATACACGTTAGGTCTCTGCTTCCGTAACTATGAGGCCAAAACAACTGTGCATTCCTGCTTTAAAGGATCAATTGTAAAATTGCAAGTGAATTTGACTTTTAACTGGCCAAAATCCAGTTGCTTAGTGAAAATAAATTACACTAGAGTAGGCCCATTAATGGGGATTTAATGAGCTCCATATTTTCAAATGGTCCTACTATAACTGTGGTTTACTGTGCTATAGTAAATAGCAATTAGAGTAGGCCTAATTGTATTAGTGGAATCCCTAGAAATTGATTCTGTGAGCCTTCTCTAGGGTGATTTGCTATGATAAGCAACAGGCTTTTGGCCAGTATGTATTTAAAAAATGGGGATTGGGAAGAATGCTGTGGGATTTTATGTGACAAAGAAGGACAAACAACAATGACAAGAAGAGTGTACAGTCAAACCTCGCATAAAGAGCACCTCGCTTAAAGAGTAACTCGCTTAAAGAGCAGAATTTTCTCTGAATGTTCGCTTCGCTTAACAAAACTAACCAAAAACTCGCTTAACAAATAAATCGGGGTTTGCAATCCCCCCCACCAGAAGTCACAATTGGTCACTTACAATGGTGTTTCGCTTAAAGAGCAAACTCGCTTAAAGAGCAATCCTGTGGAATGCATTATACTCTTTATGCAAGGTACAACTGTACTTGTTTAGTACTGTACTTGTTTAGTGAAACATTACAGGTCAGAATCCTGTCACTTACACCTGTCAGTGTTAACTCCATTGTCATGAATTTTAGTAGCAAATTGCCACCAGTTAAAATGTTGACACTGGTTTTTCTCATCACAAAGCAATCACGTGGCTTGGCACAAGTTCAAAATGATACTAGCAACTTCTTAAATAGCAGAAATTTGCTGCCTAAATTTACACCAATTGAGTTAATGCAGGCATGAATATGTAATAGGCTTCTAGCCAGTGGTGTTCTTTTTAAGCTAGTTTTTAAAAATCCAGTACAGTTGTACCTCACTTAAAGAACATAATGCATTCCACAGGATTGCTCTTTAAGCGAGTTTGCTCTTTAAGCGAAACACCATTGTAAATGACCAATGGAGGAGGGGATTGCGAACCCTGATTTATTTGTTAAGCGAGTTTTTGGTTGGTTTTATTTGTTAAGCGAAGCAAACATTCAGAGAAAATTGTGCTCTTTAAGCGAGTTACTCTTTAAGCGAGGTGCTCCTTATGCGAGGTTTGACTGCACAAATTTTCATAACAAAGGAGTATAAAGGTACAGTATTTTGTTTGGCAGTGGGATGATGAAATATGCAGGTGTTTCTGCAAATCTTACGGGAGAGAGTGGGAGTGGAAAATTTCCTGGATATGGTCTTTATGGTATCTTAATCATTTGTTGAAAACAGAAGAGGGAGAGAGTTGGATCCATACATTGAATCTGTAATGAGTAGCATAGTTTCAATTGAAGAGTGGTCTGAGCAAAAAAGACCCAACTCTCATTTGATGAGTCAAACTCTGAGAAGCATGCATGTCGGCAGGAGGGTATAGTTTGGCTAATGTTTCACTGGAGTGTAATTTAGAAGTCATATTTAGAAACTCAGCAATGCTGCTTTTGGGAAAGCTTAAGATGCTCCATTGCCCCGCTAGCTTGGTATTTCAGTCAGCACAGCAGCTGTGTGCCAGATGTTATTCTTTGTGAGAAATACAATTTCCACCCAAGCATTTTGCCTTTGCTCTCAGTGTGGATACTGTGAGAAAGGAAAGCACAGAGAGCTGTAAGTGATCTGACAGCCTGCTAAAAGCCATTGATTTTCAAGCCCTTTGCTGCGAGTACATGACATCAGTCAGAATCAGCAAGGATGCCAGGGAGTAATTTGGAAAATACCTTTCAAAATGGCTTCTTTTCCTTCAGCCTGCTCTAAGCAAAAATAAAATAAATGTCATTGCATGAAAGATTTTGCAGGCTTGACTAAAACAATGCCTTTGGCTCAAGTAAAACAGTACAGAAAGAAATGGTCCATGGTGGAAACAAAAAGTCTTTGTTATATTAAGGAGCAGAGATGAGAAAAGGCTCGATATTTCTTGAGCAGACTGTTTCTACACTTCATTCTCCGAGTGTTCAAAAGCGTCTGATGTTTGGTTATAAATCCAACTGAGATTGCTATTCCAGCAAGTGGACATTAGATGAAACTATTTTTATTTTTCTGGTTCTACACCTTGAAATGCATGACCTTTTAAAAAAGGGGGTGCATGGAAGTGAGAGTACAGTAAAACCTCACATAAAGAGTGCCTCGCTTAGAGAGTAACTCACTTAAAGAGCTGAATTTTCTCCCTTAACACAAAAACTTGCTTAACAACTAAATCGGGGTTTGTAATCCCCCCGCCAGAAGTCACAATTGGTCACTTACAATGGTGTTTCATCTAAAGAGCAAACTCGCTTAAAGAGCAATCCTGTGGAACACATTATGTTCTTTAAGCAAGGCACCACTGTATTTGATGTGGGAGCCAACACATATAAATTTTCAGTCAGATTTAATATTGGCACTGAAGTAAAATTTGTAGCAGTAAGAAGAGTCATGCTCATGTTTTCTCCCCATAATTACATTTCAAAGTGTGGAGGTTCTGCCACTTTAATGAATTGCTTTCCACCAAAATAAAATTAAGTATATAAACTGTAAACCTCCCCTGATTACACATGCATAGCAGCACGCTGGTTCCAAACAGGAGTGCAGATTTTCAGTTTTTCATTTTAATTTTTTTAAGGCATTACAAAGTTCCTCTCCCTCCCTTGAGAAGAAAACTTGAGACTTCTCAAATTGCCTTTTTGTGTGTGCTTCTAGTTAATGTTTGTTTCCTTCTTAGACTGTCTCCAGGAAATAGAGTTAGTTCTAGTTTTGTCATGCATCCTTTCATGTCAGAAATAGACAATGGGGAATTACTTCACTCAGGCAGGCTGATATGGGGTGTTATCAGTGCTCAGCAGCAAACCATGTGCTTGGTGATTGCATGGTGTCCATTACAACATAACTTAATTGCAATGATGTGTAATCAGCTCTGATAGAGCACATAGTAGGATGGTCAACCAGACAGATTTAAACAGTAATAGAAAAAAAAACACTGATAACAACATGGCATAGTAAAGGCTTCTTGTTTGATCAGGCCGTTATCTTTAGGACAGTCTGTATTAATGCTGCTATTAATCCTGGTAGTGTTATTCAAATGGTATAGATTTTAATGTTTCAAAGCTACTTTTGTTTCATTGCTTTGGGCACAGGACATCAGCAGACAGACCTGTAGTTCCTCACAAACACTACAGACCTCAATAACCTACCCTAGAGTTCTGGGAAATTATCTGGAACAACTTTTCTGTCTCGGTGACTAGATGGCCAAATTGTTCCAGGCTAAACAGGTTTGAGATTCAGTAAGAATTGCTTTTGGAGCAATTCTTAAATTAGCATGTAGGATTGGGTGGCTTGGTGGGATAGGAAGACACACCACACCTCAAGAAACCCATTTAGCCTGTTCCTCCCTTTAAAAAGAAGGGGGTACACAATAAAATCTCTTTCATTGTCTTCACCTGACTCCCCTTCCATGGGGGAGATAGAGAAAGCTATAGTTTTAAATATATATATTTCTATCTAACATAGCAGTAAATTGACTTGCCACCCAACCAATTCATTGCTGACTTACAAGAGATTTTTTTTTAAAAAATAATCACATCCTCTTCTGTCTCCCCTCTTCTAGGTAGGGTTGAAAGGCTGGAAGATTTAAATTTCTCAGCTGGTTAGATTCTGAAGCAGTTTAATCAAAGTGGCTGCTAAGCTCTCAACTTTGGTTCTATCTCATCAAACACACATGTAGGAACCAAACCAAAACACACCAATCTTATCCACACCAGGAAACATAGCTCTTACCCAGGACCCTAAAAGATATAGGTAGGCATGGACTGGTTCACATTGCCTTTTTCTCTTGTGGTCTCCAGAAAAACTAACAAGCCAAGTAAACCAAACTGCAGGACATTTCACCCTGTGTCAATGAGAGCTGCAGTAGACTGTACCTAACTTGAATCTATCTTGATGGAGGATAGCAACTTCATCAATACTGGCCTAGCCAAAAGGGCTCAGGACCAGAAAGTGACTTGTGGAACGAGACCAGTGGCATGGATAAATGGAAGGCCACTGCATTATATTGTTCCCAGGACAATCTTCATGGCTGATCACCATGATGATTGCCAATATTTGGAATAGGATACATCACTTGGAGAAGAAGTGTGTCTGTGACAGAGAGAATTCAGGCCTTACTGCAAGTAAGGGTGTAAGCCTTAGTATAAGGCAGTCTCACATATTTCTAGGAATGATAAGTATTGGCCAAGAAAGACGTGTTAGTTTTGGGATGACTGTGTCGGCAAAAATTATTTCAGGGTTGCAGCTTTCATTGTCTTGATGGTTTAGCTGAATTCCTGAGACTGCCTTTCATCTTTTCATCTTTTTCTTTTCCAGCATTTCCAGCTTACTTCAGTTCTTTCCTGGGGGGTGGGGGAAGAGCAACAGAAAATACCAATTACAGTCAAACCTCGCATAAAGAGTGCCTTGCCTAAAGAGTAATTTGCTTAAAGTGCAGAATTTTCTCTGAATGTTCACTTCACTTAACAAATAAAACCAAACAAAAACTCGATTAACCAATAAATCAGAGTTCGCAATTCCCCCCACCAGAAGTCACAATTGGTCACTTAACAATGGTGTTTTGCTTAAAGAGCAAACTCGCTTAAAGAGCAATCCCATGGAACCCATTGTGCTCTTTAAGCGAGGTACAACTGTACTTATATCCTCTTGTAGTGTCAGTGAATCATTAGGTGTGTGAGTAAATGTTGCATATGCTTACAGAGGACTATGGTTTCTGTTATATGTATGGTTGCCCTTGCTTGAAAGCCAGTTGTATTCAACTCTAGAGTTCAGTGCTTATCTCTGTTTGTAGCCAAAGAGCCAGCACTGTTGGCGTCTGCAAAAGTAAATCTATCATAATTGCTCCCCTTCTGCTGAGTAGATTAGGAAAAACTTTCTATGTAATTTTGAACATATCCGTATTTAAGAACTCCCATGGCATTTTACCATATGAATATAATCTGGGCAAAACCCATTTATAAAACTCAAGCTTGCATGCAAAACCAGTTTGTGTACCATCGGTCCTAATTTACTTTTCATGGTTGTTCTAGCATTGACAGTATGTCCAGAAACTCCAGTTCAGCATTTACCTGAAGTACCAAAAACTTGGGCTAGAGATTGATTTAGGGATGGGCTTTTAATTTGTCCTCTGATGGTTCTGTCTTGACTTGTTCTACTTTAGAGTTTGTCTATTGTACCGTTCTTTTAATGAGCTCAAAGTAGTGTACAGTACATGGTTATCTTCCTGCTTGCTTTTACCCTGTGAGGTAGGTCAGGCTGAGAGAAAAATACTGCCCTATGATCATCCAATGTGTTTCATAACTTGTTGGGACATGAATTAGTGTCTCACATGTTCTAGCGGCCCAACAGATAAACCAATCTTATTTATAAATACACTAGTACCTTGGATAACAATGAGACTTGGTTCCACAAATCTCGTTGTTATCCGATTTTTAACGTTGTGTGATGCATTGATCGCATGACGTTTAAAAAAGCCCTGTTTCCTTGGAGGCTGCAGCAAGCCAGAACATTGGGATTTGAATCCTGACATTTTGGCTTGTTGCAGCCTCCAGCAGGGTGGGGGAACTTTGGAAACAGCTTGGATCGGGTCCTCTAATCTCCCTGGAGCAGGCGGGGGGGTGGGTCAGAGAGCCCAAAATGGGTAAAAAAAGGACATTTTTTAACCCATTTCAGGCTCTCTGATCCCCCTGCCTGCTCCAGGGAGATCAGAGGACCCGATCTACAGTTGCAGGGTGGTTGGGGAAGCTGACGGGGGAACCCCCCGTCAGCTTTCCACCCACCCCACCCCTGCCTCCGCAGCTGCTGGGTGGCTGGGAAGCTGAACAGAGAACCCTGTTCAGTTTTCCAGCCACCCTTCTGCTACGAAACGACTGCATCGGATAACGCTAACAGATCGTTATCCGATTTTAGTGTTAGCCGATGCAGTCGTTATCCGAGGTATTACTGTACATCAATAGAAATGGCAATTATACTTCTATTATGTCTCAAAGGTACTTACAGCACCTTTTGGGTGATTCACAAGATAATTAACATTTTGTCCCCAACAAAATCCATTTGACCAACCTTAGAAAGATGGAAGGTTGACTCAGCCTTGAGAACTCAGATTATGGTCAGAGTTTTGGCTGCACTATTGCAGTTTAACCACTGCACCATGGTGGCTCCTATATGAAATAATTAGCTGTGTATCACTTAGGAAGAAAGATCTGGCTTTAGGGTGGGTGAGCTGGATAGTTGCTTTGGTCATCAAGGCAGCGGAGCCCAAAAATGAGCTTGATGTTTGTAAAGGGCTCTATCTGGAGTGATCAAAAGCAAAAAAAATCAATGAATAAAAAACAGCGGCCAATATTTACATGCACAAAACTCCAGCTGTGGAAGCTGCTGCTGCCATCTGACAAGGGGTTTGTCATGTGCCTGGTGATGCATAGTCGGCATCTTGTCAGATTAATCACACTGCTTCCACAGCTAGAATACTGTTATAAATACTGACTAGGATATTACACACACACTGCAAGCACCATCAGGTTCTACAAGTTTCTTGGGTCCTAAGTGCAAAAATATGCTTCCGGGGTGGGTGGGAGGTAATCAATGTTTATTAGTTAGCATTGTTGTGTGTTTCTTTCTTAATGCCTATGTTATTTGTTGTGGGATAGGACACATAAAAAGCACTCCAAGGCAAAGGTAGTATTTGAGGGTTTGCAGCCAAAACTAAAACTTGGCTTCTATTGAAAACATTTTTGATTAGGTCAAACACAGCTTTGTTTCCTGAGAAAATATGTCCAGAAATACAAGATTTCTAGGACAAAACTTAAATTGGGGGAAATGCATCCCATATCTCCTGTGTTATTGTCAGTGTAACTTTTTTTAAAAAAAAGAAAGCTAAGAAACTAGTCAAGTCTTGGATGGAGAAGCAGAGAGACCAGAACAAAAGCTGCAGTGCTGGGCTTTTTCCTTAGTCAGATGAGAAAGTGCATGAGCAGTCAACAGATCCTGCATCTGTCATGGGGAACAAATCCTCAGTGTGATCACAATCTACTACAGGGGTGCCCAAACTTTTCAGGCCATCGGCCAGTCACATGGTTCAGCAGGCTGGTCACATGGTTCAATGGGCCAGTCACGTGGTTCAGCATGCTGGTCACATGGTTCAGTGGGCCGGTCACATGGCTCCTCCCACCGGAAGCAGAAGTAAAACATGCCCTGCAATGTGTTTTGCAACAGGATGAGATAGTTTTTAAGCTGACATTTTCTTTCCTTGAACCAGGGGTGCCCATGGGCCAAATCTGGCCCCAGGCACCAATTCATCCAGCCCATGCCACCCTTATCACTCTCAGAAGCAGAAGTAAAATGTGCCTATATTGGTGCATTTTACTTCCACTTTTGGTAGCGATGAGGGCAGTGCAGGCCAGGCCAGATGAATTGTTGTTGGGGCCAGATCCAACCCATGAGGCATAGTTTGGGCATAGCTGTCTACAAACTTAACTGAGGATCTGGTGTTTGTTTGTTTTTTGTCTTGGCAGAGGTGAAAGACTATGAGCCACCCTTTGGTTCTAAAGTGAGAGAACATCCTTGTGTTGAAAGCATGAAAGACAATGTTTTGCGGGACAGAGGGAGACCAGATATTCCAAGCTCATGGCTCAACCATCAGGTAAAAACATCAGCTTGTACTGCCAAGCTTTTGAGGGAACTAGTTCCCTCAAAACTAGTATCCTTAGCTCTGATTGCAATTCTATGTTTCTTTGTGCCATTTGCATTTTCTTTGCATTTTCTCTAACTGGTGCTATGTTGGGGGGGGTCACTAACCTGTATCATGTTGGGGTCCTACAGCTGCCTTAGCACTAACAGGGTACATTTGAGTGTACTCTCATTGCACAGAATGTCCTAAACAACTTGAGATGACTGTCAGAGCAGTTTAGGGAGTGGCCATGTCAGACGTTAGTAATTGTATTGGCTGGGAATCAACCCAGAGACCTAGGTAGGAGAGGCCAATTGGAGCTTTAATCAAAGGTGCCAAAATTTAAAGCACACAAAGCATTGGTGCTAGATGGGTCCAAACTCGCCCACAGTGAGCACCTTTGTTGCCTCCAGCTGCTCCTCCATAAGCAGTAGGAAAACGAAATGGGTAATGTAAGTATAACGTTGGTATGAGCCAGTCCTTGGCATTCCTGCCCCTTCATCCATCCTGGCTTGCCTTAAGAAGAATACTTAACACTTTTGGCAACTAAGGCTAGGCTTTAAACAACAGTAGTGGGAGTAAGCTCTCACAAGGTTTATTCCCATCCGCTATTCCCATTGCCAGTGCCCTCTTCAATGGTGCTGGAGGTGGGAGGGTTGGATTCCCCACCATGGGTGAAGATGCTTTCCGTGGGTACAACAGAGTTCATGCTCATTATTGCCGTCCAGTGGGGAGCATCTCATCTCCCCACCCCTAGATAGACCTGCTCTATGCTTCATTCAGAGTAGTCCCCCCTGAATCTTTTAATAGAATACAGGGATCCAGTGAAATTTAGATTATACTCCCCAGAATAAATCTTTGAAGCTTTAGAATGTTCTTGCCAGCAAAATGAAGATTATTATTTAATGATTGAGGACTTCAATTTGTATCCTGCCCTTTTAACTACACAGTTACTCTGGCAGCTAAGAAATATATACATAAAAATACACTGTGGGGGGAAACAACCTCCAAAAATAATATAACCAATAACATAAAGAAGTAAACAACAATGAACATTAGACAACCAGACATTAGATGTAACTTTAAATCAGATGTGGGTAACTTTCAGAAATCCAGGAGGCACACACTTCCTGTTTCAAAAATGGCCTCATCTCTCCATAAAACTGTGAGAAGCTAAGCCAGATGAACTTGGCCTGCATTAGCAGTAGAAAGGACATTCTGAGCTTCAGAAGCACTACTTTAGGAAAGTATCATGCTATGGACACATTTGGATTCCAAGTGTCCTTGTCCATCTAATGGGCCACATTTTGGTCACCCCTCCTTTGTAGTAATGTTGCCACAAGGTTCTCTTAGGCAGTAGCCTTCATTCTGTGATTGTAAAATAAGAGTTGTAACCTTCAAACCTGTTGGTATAGACTCATTCCCATGACTGAAAAGTTAGGATACTGCTAGATGTGATGGGCTGTGATTTCACATAAGTATGTCCATTGTAAGTTTAATAGTCATTTGCTTCCTCCAGTGTTACTAGACATCTTTCAGCACAGTCAAAGAGAGTGTTTTTAGATATGTCTAAGACTTCAACATATCTAAATGTGCTCACTTTGACTGCCAAGGAGAAGCTTGATTAGATATATTTAAGACTTCAATAGGGACTGTGGTGGCTTAGTGGTTAAGATGCTGAACTTGACAACCGGAAAGTCGGCAGGTCAGCAGTTTGAGACCAGAGTCCTGCATGATGGAGTGAGCTCCCATCTCTGTCCCAGCTCCTGCCAACTTAGCAGTTTGAAAGCAAGAAATCACAAGTAGATAAATAGGTACTGCATTGGCGGGAAATGTAAGTGTTCCATCCATTCAGGTGTCTAGTCATGCTGCCACATGACAATGGAAATGTCTGCAGATGCAGGCAGTGCTAGCTCTTTGGCTGTAAATGGATATGACTAAATCTCAAGCAAGGGTGACCTTTACCTTTACCTAAGACCTCAACTCTATTGTGGAATACTGCCCTTCCACTGCAGTTTTGGAGTGGTTGTTCATTGCTTTCTCTGTCTCTCTCAGGGCATCCAGAAAGTGTGTGAGACACTGGTTGAGTGTTGGGACCATGACCCTGAGGCTCGGCTCACGGCACAGTGCGTAGCGGAGCGATTCAATGATTTAGAGTTCCAGGACACACTGTCGAGAAGGAGCAGCTCTGAAGAGAAAATCCCTGAAGAGGTCTCTGTGAATGGAGCCAACTAACATCTGACAAGACACGAGATTGCGTGTCCATCCTAGAAACAGAAAGAGGCCTTAGGGTTACACTCTGTGGCACTGGCGAGCCTAACTTTTCCTTTTGGATGATGCTCCGAAGAGGAGGGATATCATTTCACAATGAAGCTGTGCGTGGGCCGAGTATCCTGCCAGCGTAGCAGCTTCCATGATCATGCCATAGGATAAAATCCACAAACGAGAGTGTACCAAACGCTAAGCGTCTTTGCACTTTATCCATGCCTGTATATGTATAACTATGGAAGAGCAATTTTACATTTGTATGTCAGTATATCTATACACACAGCAAAGCTCTGTGAAGAATCTTTCAGAAAAATATCATAGGAAAATCCTGTAAGAGATTGCTAGGACATCCAGTATGTTACTGGCAGCAGAAGTGCCTTGACTGTGCAAACACACACTCACAAATCATGGAAACTGTAGCAGTACACTACAAATGCTATACATAGCTGCATTTTGAGAGACAAAAGGGTTCACAATGGCTAGAGTTCAGCCACCTATTACAGCTTTATGAAAAACAAACAACTGTTCAATGATTGTTCAGCTGGTTCCTGAACATTGTAGAATGTGTATTTGGGGGGGACCATTTCTAGCCTTATAGGTCCCCCCCCTTCGTTCTTTCAAATATCATAGAGGTTGGAAAGCCATATCATTCTTTTTCTTCTATGCCTGTACACATGATTATTAACCACCACCCCAACTTGGTCTTTGAACATGCATTTGATGTGAGCAGCATGCATGCATACACACACACACACACACACACACACACACACACACACACACACACACACACACACACACACACACACACACACACACACAGAATAGGTTTCCCAACCCCACACCCCACTCTAAAATCAGGGAGAAGCAACTATAGTTGAAACAGATGTTTTATATTTACTGTGCCTTCTGATGAAAAAGAGAGAGAGAGAGAGTAGACTTCTGCCCTCCCTCCTTTTCTGGGATCAATAACATCATGTCTAGTTCCTTGAGCCCTTAAGTTCACACTTGATTTCATGCCCAGCACAAAAGGAGGGGCGGCTCACGAATGTCTTCCAGAGTGTCTGGAATTCTCTGATGTCGTGGAAAAGGTTTTGCCCCAGCTGTATAGGCCAGCATTGTCTTTGGGGGTCCACCTTTAAAAAGAAAAAGCATTATAGCCAGCCCTGCAGAATTGCTGGCAGTGTGAGTACATTCCTCCGCTGATCCCCACAGGCATGGCTTACATTCTTTTCGTCTTCCAAAATATTTAGCTTTGGAGCTGGCCTCGCAAGGAATTTTAAAGGGTGGAATTTTGACTGTCCGAGTTTTCTTGCTAGATCCTCAATCTGCTCAGTTTGTCTCCTGCCTGAAGGGCACTGAAATGTGGTTTCAGGTGCATTCCGTGCTGCTGTGTTTTGTTTTGTTTTTTGTTTTTCTAACAAGAGACTAGTAATTTGTTGCCAGCAGATAGGAAAACCAGTTCTCCTTCGTGTTGTTTGGGGATGCACACTGATGGGTTCTGCGCCTGCGCTGAATCCTGAGCGGAGCTGAAAAGCTAATTGGATAAAAGTTTTAAAATGTGGGACCACCCACCATGCCCAACCCCTTCTGGCGCCATTTCGCACTCTCTCCTCAGTTTGCTTTTTTCCGCTGTGCGAGCAGGAGCCTGAAAAAAAGCTGTGAGTTTCTTTAGCTGAGATTGTCTCAGAAATCTTCAATTTTTTCTAACTACAATTTTTCTCGGACCAGGGGACTCACAATCCCTTGGTCCTCGCGTGGCTGGGGGCTCGCCCTCAGCCGCCGCTAAAAAAAAAAAAATCTTCGTTGCAATCTCGTGTCGGGGCCTCCCGGCCGGGATAATTTTTTGCACTAGGCCATCTACTTCGGTGGATGGCCTCAGCAGCAGCCTTTAAGCGGTGTCCGTCCTGTAAAAGAAAGTTTTCGAGCAAGGACGGACACGTGCGTTGCCTCCGCTGCCTGGGGGAACACCATCAGGTCCAAACCTGCGCGGTTTGCACCGCCATCTTCCCCAGCTCCAGAGCAGGCGGCTGCATCAACATCCGCTCCTTCGACCTCTGTTCCTTCTTCGCGGCCATCGGCCGCAGAACTGTTCAAATGCAAGAAGGAGCAGGAGAAAAGGAAGAAGGATAAGAAAGAGAAGAAGAAGCGCCGAAGCTCTACATCTTCTCTTCCGTCGACCCCGAGGCCGGCTCCCTCTTCGCCGCCACGTTCGCTAGCGTCTATCCCGGTAGCAGCTCCGCCAACACCGGGTAGGATGTCGGTCGATGCGCTGGGCACCGCCACGCCGGAGAGGGCTCCCAGCCCAGCACCACCTCCACCGGAGACTCCTCCGCCACCACCGCCGCAGAGGACCACCTCTCTTCTCGTCTCTTCTGTGGTTCCTGGCCCGGCTTCCGAACCAGCTCCGGAGGCACCACCACTCCGTGAGGAGGGCCCGGCTCCGAAGAGACACCGTGTGGAGCAGGCGCAGTCGGAGGCCTCTCTCCCTCCGTACCAGCTGTCTTTGCCAGGGAGCGATCCAAGGACCGCCAGGCCGTACTGGTCGGACTCAGACCCCGAGGCCTTCCTACCACCGCCCAGCGTCTCGGAGCGGTCGGAAGGCTCCGACGACTCGTCGGACCAGGAGGAGGATCAGCCGCCGCCAGTTGCCGCCGACAAGTCCCCCGACGACAACATTGGATCGGTCCACGGTTCCCAGCCGGAGGACCAGAGGACCTACACGGCGCTGATCACCCGCCTCGGATCCACGCTCGGGATCAGGGCAGAGGCACCCCTGGAGGAGTGCGAGGACGTGGTTTGCACCATGGCCGATCGGAGGGAGTTGGTCCCCGTCTGCTTGGGCCTCCTCCCAAAGATCGCCAAGGCAGCCAAGGAAGTATGGAAAAAGCCTGTGTCGTCCCACTCGGTGTCCAACAGAGTGGACTCCATGTACAGACTTCTCGACGACTCCAACTTCTTACACGTTCACCCGGCACCGAACTCCCGCATGGTCAAGGGTTCCCAACACCGAACCCCGGTGAGCAGCACTCCCCTCCCGTCCATGCAGGAGGGGAAGAAGTTGGACGCACTGGGCAGGAGGTTTTATGCCAATGCCTCCCTGTCCTTCCATGCGTCCAACTATGCGACGGCCATGGGTGGTTACCAGTGCCGCCTATGGGAGAAGGCAGAATCCTTCAAGTCACTGCTGCCACCTGAACACCGAGCGGAGTTCGAGAAAGTCTGCCTGGAAGGCAACCAGCTGGCGCTCCAACAGATCCGGACCGGAAGGCACGTTACGGAGTCGGAGGCTAAGAACTTGGCCTCCGCCATCCAACTTCGCCGGCACGCCTGGCTTCGTTCGGCTGACCTGCAGGACGACGTCAAGCGGCTCGTGGAGGAACTGCCCTTCGATGGTGAGGGTCTGTTCGCCAAGGAGACAGATACCTCCTTGGGGGAGCTGAAAGGGGACTACGCCACCATAAAACAGCTCTGAGCTCCACGATCCCTCTCATCCAACGGGTCCAGGTACGGATCCGTGCGGAGAACGCATGGACGATCTTGATCGCCCTGTCCTGGCCGCGCCACCTTGGTTCCCACTGCTCCAGACCATGGCTTGCGACTGCCTTCGCCTACCCACCGATCTGAATCTCCTCCACATGGGGGACGGTCGGATCCTACATTCGGATCTGCCGAACCTGCACCTGACGGCCTGGCTTATCCGCCCGACCTAGCACGGATCCTTGAACTATCAAGGAAGCCTTCCACACGGAAGTCCTACGATACCAAGTACCATTGCTTCATGGACTTTCTGGCATCCAGCGACCGCACCGTGGACTCCGCATCCCTGCAAGACGTGATGTCCTACCTCCTGCACCTGGCCGAGTCAGGATCTGCACACTCATCCTTAAAGGTCCACTTGGCTGCGGTGGTGGCCAAGGCCCCACCTTCATCAGTATTGTCCTCCGCCTTCAGAGACAAGACTGTTAAAAGATTCCTCCAGGGAATGCGTAATGCCTACCCCTCAGTGGTCTCTCACTGCTGTGCTCACCGCGCTCACGAAGGCGCCCTTTGAGCCCATGGCTACAGTGGACATTAAGTTTGTTTCTTAAAAAACTGCCTTTCTCGTAGCCATCACCTCTGCCCAGAGGGCAGGAGAACTAGCAGCCCTAAGGTCTGACCCTCCTTTCCTTAAATTCTACCCTGATAGGGTAGTGTTGCATCTGGACCTGGCTTTTCTGCCCAAAGTCCTGACTGAATTTCACATGGCCCAGTCCATCACGCTTCCAGCATTCTTCCTGAATCCTTCGTCTGCACAAGAGAGAGTGTGGCATTCGTTGGATGTCAGGAGGGCCTTGCTGTTCTATACACAAAGGACTGCGTCCTTCAGGAGAACCAAACAACTGTTCGTGGCCTATGGTGGCAAGTCCAAGGGACAATCTCTGTCTGCCCAGAGACTCTCCAAGTGGATCTCAAGTACCATCTACCTGGCCTATGAGATGTCATCCCTGCCACCGCCTCCCCATGTCCGGGCCCATTCCACCAGGACATTGGCCTCCTCCACTGCATTCCTAGAGGGCATCCCGATGGAGGACATCTGCAAGGCCACTACTTGGTCCAGGTCCTCCACCTTCATCACCCACTACCGGGTTGACACAAGGTCCGTTGCTGATGTCAGATGGGGCAGATCCATCCTGACAGCTGGTCTCCGATCCTCTTCGTTGATGACCGCCCATCCATGATGCCTTCACACTCTCCTGCATCTCAGGACGCCGGCTGCCCACCATCCAAGTAAGTGAGCTTGTTAGTCACCCATCAGTGTGCATCCCCAAACAACACGAAGGAGAAGGACAGGTTGTACTTACCAGTAACTGTCGTTCTCCGAGTATGTTGTTTGGGGATTCACACAACCCAACCCTACCTCCCCTCAAGGCTGCCGGCCTGAGATGGCCTTATGCTTCGCAGGCAGCTCTAGTATCAAACTGAGGAGAGAGCGTGAAATGGCGCCAGAAGGGGTTGGGCATGGTGGGCGGTCCCACATTTTAAAACTTTTATCCAATTAGCTTTTCAGCTCCGCTCAGGATTCAGCGCAGGCGCAGAACCCATCAGAGTGAATCCCCAAACAACATACTCGGAGAACGACAGTTACTGGTAAGTACAACCTGTCCTTCTCACCAAAAATGACCAAATAGATACATCTTGCGTGGAAATATGCCAGTTTTTGCTTTGTGAATCCAGTAGGAAAGAAGTATATTCATATAGGATTCTTTTAAAAAAATAAGATTATGGTGAAAATATTTATTTTTTTAAGAAAGATTTCTGTGTTTTCTTTATATTAAATTTCCTGGAAATGTTAAACATTAAGTAGGGTGAAGGCTTAAGAAAATGGAATCCAGGTTTAATAACAATGGGGTGTTTAGTCAACAGTGGAGCTGGATCTGGAGTGGAATATCGCTCAACTGAGATGGGGTGTACTGACCTCTTGTGGTGGTTTTATGGATTAACATCCTGAGGAAAATGAATGTGAAACAAAACAAGGAGCTTTAATATATAAAACTGGAAAGTAGCAGAGGTATAATTTAGGATGATTTGATTAGGACTTCTGACCTAGGACTTGTAATTTGCTGGTGAAAGGGTTAGGTTCCTCCACTCCATTAAAGAAGATGATGGAACTGAGTTGAAAGCAACTTCAGTACTGGCAATAGGATAAGCCTGTCCACCACACCTGAATACAAGAGACAAGTTTAGAGAGGAAAGTGGAAGGTATCACACACATTAAGCTCTACAGGAGAAGAAAAGTACTGTCTCAGCCTCTGCTGGCATGCATCACCTGCTTGGGCTAGTTACTTCATGCTATATAATGTTAGGGCCTGTCATTCCATTCATGTGGAGCTAAAGGTGCTTTGAGAATGTTTTAAGTTTGCTGTGTACTATGAGACATAGTTGTTACAGGCCAATGATGGTGAACCTTGGCACTCCAGGTGTTCTTGGACTTCAATTCCCAGAAGCCCAAGTCTCTGTGAATCCACATGAATGGGGTTACTGCACGCACGTGTGGATTCACAGAGACTTGCTTCTGGGAATTGAAGTCCAAGAACACATGCAGTAAACCCAAGCATACCCAATGTGTATAACCATGATGGCCAAGGTTCGCCATCACGGTTATATACACTATATGGTCCAAACAAGAAGTGGTCTTTGCTCCTCAAATCACAAGGCACTTCTAGTAGTGGTGGTTGCTATTTCTCAGGAGGTGGTAGAGATGAAGAGAGTATTCAGTAGCTCTTGACAACTCTTAATTTTTTATACCATTACATGTAAAGGGATCCCTCCCCCCAGGAAATACCTTCATTTTACAACATGTATGAAGATAGGAATGTGAACATATATAATCTTGTTTATCAAATGTTTCAAGCACTTACCATTTTTATATAAATAAAATATTTTAGATTAACAGACAATGGTTTTGTTGAGAAGTCTTGTCTAAGAGTCCCCAACTTTCTGGGACATGGGAGCAGGAGTAGAGTACCCAGTACATAAAGATGGTCACACCTTAAGTCAAAAGTATGAATTTTTTTCTAACTTGAATAGCATTTTCCTGCGGAATCCTATTATCTAGCTACATATGCTTACCTAGTCGGTGTGATATTTTGTGGTTTTTTCATTAGCTAATGCATTACTGTTCAAGGTTTGTGACGGACACCCTTAAAATGTCAAGTAAATATTCACCTGTAAATCTTGATCTATGTTTGAATTTCACAATTTTCATCTTGGAAAAAGTTTGTTTGCAGAGGTGTATGGTGCCAAAGACTGAACATTCATGCAGCAAATTTATTTACACTGATAAATATATAAGAATAGAAATTATTTTCTTTGTAAATATTTCAGGGGAAATCACTGGCTTGCAAAATAAATTAGTTGCATTTGAAAAATGTTATCGGTACCTGAGCTCTGCTGGCTATCAAAGTGCCCAGAATGTCCAAAATGCTAGTATGGAGGATAAGATCAAGAGGAGGCTGACAGAAGGAATCCTGGATATCAAAAGAAAACATGTTGTTAGGGGGTGTTAGTCTTTTTCTTTTTTTGCAAGAAAGGGATGGGAAAAACAGGAGATGCTATTTGAGACATCATTTGAGGTAAATGCCTTGAGGATGATAAAAGTAAGTAAGTTGGAGGACTACACAGAAGGAGCTTTGGGACACCATGTGGTCCACAAATTGCCCCTGGTCATCTTCAGATGCCATATCTGTTCCGGATATTGGCTATCATCATGGCGATATACTTCCTGTTCTTAACTGCTCAGAACAATTCTTCTGAGGACATGCCACACCAGTCTCTCAGGTCCTTCAGCAATGAAGTCCATCTACATCTAGGGCCTCTCTTTCCAGGGATCTTTCCTTGCAGAGCAAGTTGGAGTATTCTATATTTAATGTTTTCCTCACAATGTGCCCCAGGTATTGGAGCTTTCTTTGCTCCAATACCTGAGGAGGTATTGGAGCAAAAAAAAAAAAAAAGCTCCAATACCTCCCCAGGTATTGGTATAGATAAGACGAGTGTTACACACTCGTCTTATCTATACCAATATATGTACAGTGGTACCTCGCTTAAAGAGCATAATGCATTCCACAGGATTGTTCTTTAAGTGAGTTTGCTCTTTAAGCGAAACACCATTGTAAGTGACCAATTGTGACTTCTGGCAGTGGGGGGGGGGGGGGATTGTGAAACCTGATTTATTTGTTAAGTGAGTTTTGGGTTGGTTTCATTTGTTAAGTGAGGCGACCATTCAGAGAAAATTCTGCTGGTTAAGCGAGGTGCTCTTTATGCGAGGTTTTACTTTATAGGCAAACCTTGAGATGAAAATTTTATTCGTTCCACAAGGTTGGTTGTATCTTGAAAAATCTGTATCTCAAAACACAATGAAAACACTTTACATTACCAGAGGTCATCAAATACTTTTTAATACCTAAAAAAAAATCCTATTAAAATTCATATCTCGAAATCCCCCCCCCCCCATTTCCACGAGTTTTTTGTAAGTCGAGCCATTCATATCTCAAGGTTGAAATTTCAAAGTGTAACTTATGGACCGACCTCATAAAAAGTTTCCATTCAACAACCAGAATGGGAGGCTAATTATCTGGAAAGTAGAACTTAGGCACTTCAGGTAGTTTTGGACCACAAAATTCCATAGTCCGTTACCATTGTCCATGGGGTGGAGCTGATGAGAGTGCTAAATCACAACATTTTAATGGGATTGAATCCAGGGCCAAAGTTGCCCGTTCCTGCATCAAAATGTCTTATTCTGCTCCAGAATCCTTTCATAGGATGCACTTTAAAGATGAGGAAAAGACTGTGTGGTTTAGACAAGGGTCCTCAACTTTTTTTGCCCCAGGGACTGGTTTCATGCTAAACAATTTTTCCATGGACGAGTAAGTGGGGTTCTCTCTCCCTTCTGCCAGCCATAGCATGACTATAGGCAGTGTGATACCTCACTGCGCACAGGTGGGGGGAGGAGCCCCGCTGTAATTCAAAAACAAGGAGAGGCCCAGCTGCCTGCCAGCCACACACTATTCAACTCAGGCAGTAAAGCATCACACTGCACAGGTTGGGGGCAAAGCCCTGCCATAGTTAACCAATGTGGGTGTGGGTGTGTGCAGCCACCTGCCTATCTGCTGTGCTCTCACTCCGTTTGCCTGGCAGACCCAGCAGAGCACGTTGAAGGTAGAAGGCTGTCATCGGGGCTCCCAGTGCCACCCACCCCCTGGCTCAGTTTGGGACAGCCCATGGCCCAAAACCAGTCCATGACCTGGTAGTTGAGGACCCCTGGTTCAGCAAGTAAACAATACTAATTATTGTCAATGGTAGGTTTCCAAAAAGATGCTCAGTATTAAAATTTACTCTATTATGTTAGGGCAGTTCAGGGAGATAATTTGGTATAAGGACTAGACCTGAGGAGAGCTGGGTTCAAATTTCATATCCCCCTCCCCCTTTTCACCCATTTGAGCTCCCTGGGTGACCTTGGTCTGTTCAGTATCTGCCTAACCTGCTCCACAAAAGTTGTGAAGGTGAGAATAAGGGGGAGGTGGGGACTCTGTATGCTGCCTTAAGTGCCTTAGATTGGCTTGTGTGATATAAATGTAACTAGAGGAGAACAATGAAATAATAATATGTCAAACTCTGATATGTAAAATAGACCAGCTATACATAACTCATGGAAGACTGAGGGAATATAGTTTCAATTGATTTCCTGGGCTTCTGGAAGTGCTCCCATTGGGCTGCTGGGTAGAGCGGTGGGGTGTACTCTGCTGGAGCATGGATGTCATAGGTTCACCACAACAGCTCTAGACCCATGATTCCCAACGTAGGGCACACACCCCACAGAGGGGCAATTTATCTAGCCCACAAAGCCCTCATCATTCCTGGAAGCAGAAGTAAAATGCACCTGCTTCTGGGAACAAGGGTTTTGTGGGCTGGATTAATTGTCATTGGAGGCTGGATCCAGCCCCCTGAACCACATGACTGACCCACAGCCTGAAAAGTTTTGGCACCCGAGCTGTAAGATGTGTGTGATGATATAGGTGCATATAAAAAGGCACAATGATCCCCCCCCCCATAGGTTTGTGTGTCAGGTATTAGACATTACATGAATTACTGTCAGATTTTTTTAAGGCATCACAGGATTAACAAGTGATGCACAATGAATGAAGTACATTAAATCATGCTTTAGGAAATAATCCTGCAAGGTCTTCCACCCTTGAAAAGAAGGTAGGTCAATCTTTCTATACATTTTTCAATTAAATTCAGTTGCAAGGCTTTGTTCTCCTGTAGATGTATCCCAAACCTTTTTAGTAGCAGGATTAATTAGCATGTCAATCAGTTGTTTTGTTGTTGTTGTTTAATCTCTCTCTGGTAACACAAAGCAAGTAAAGCACAATAGCAGGCTGGGAGAGATACTTCTTTTAACATGAAAGAAACTCTCCTTTCATTTTACCTACTTACCAGATTAAAAAGTTACATATTATTTGATTAGATTGTACAATGACCACAGTTTGGGGGCATCATTCAGTGATAAACATAAAATGCAAGATTATGATGAGGGAGAAGAGAACAAGAAATAGTTTGTCCTTGGTTTTTGAAGTTGGTAACAACACATCAAATTCACCATTTAGGAAGAGGGGGGAAGCAAATTTGAGCCACAACACATTGATGGACGCACAGGTGACTACCTTAGTCCAGAAGAGACAGAAAGAGTGGGAGCAGGTTAGCTGATCCTGAGCTTTTGGGGCTGTTGAGAAGTTACGTTTTTTTTAAATTTCTCACTTTTCCTTTGTGCTTCCTTGATTTGTTTTTCTTAGCTCCTTGTTTGACAACATTATGCCTGACATACAATCAGTGATGGGATGTTACCGATTCAGACCGGTTCGCCCGAACTGGTAGCACCCCATCAGGAGGGATTGCCAGGGGGGTCGTAAAACTCCAGGCGACCAGTTCGGTCGCCTCTCTGGCACCCTCCAAAAATGTTTTTTTGGGTAGCCAAAATGTCTGCCTGGAACTGCGCATGCATCAAACCTCCGTTTGATGCATGCACAGTTCTATTTTTTAGTGTGCATTTGTCAAATAGCAGTTTGACGCATGCGTACTAAAAAAAAGAACTGTGCATGCGTCAAATGGAGATTTGACGCATGCACAGACTGTTTAAAATTTATTTATTTATTTTGCTCCGTCGACAACGTCATGATGTCATGATGCCATGACATCGGCTACGCCCACGACGTCGCTGATGTCACGGTAGGGTAGCGAGAAATTTAACATCCCATCACTGCATACAATGCAAGAAAACAGTACAGCAGGGGCCAGTTTTCTGTTTGGTGGTCATGAATACAGCATTTTAAGAGCACCTGCTGTTCCACTTTTTTTTTTTTTGAGGTGTTGCATCACAAAAAAAAATATTTATCTGCTACTTGGCCTAACCCACATTTCCTATACTAAATAAATTGTGCTGATTCCAAATCTGAAATCAGGTTCTGCCTAGAACATCAGGATCTTAAGTAAGCAAACCTCACCCTCTTGGTTAGGTTCTTGCATTGATCACGCCAGATATATTTACCACAAATATAGCAAAAATTGTCTGGTTTATTACCACAGCTGTGCCTACTCATCTTTAGCCAGTGATGGGATGCCACAGGTTTGCACCAGTTCGCCAGAACCAGTAGTAACTTTCCCCAGTCTCCCAGAGAACCGCTAGCAGCTTTTGGGGGGAACCATCTTCAGGGCTTACCTTTTCACTGGTTGCCCCACTGCACATGCACGCCAAGCACCTGGTGTGCATGCACACCTACACTGCTTGGCGCATATGCACACAGCCTCCTTGCTGTCCTCCCAAGTGGGGAGGAGGAAGAGAAGCTGCTAGCCTGAAGCTCCCTATAGCCTGCTTCCCAGGGTAAGTGACTCACCTTTGGATGTGGTGTGTCTGTGTGTATTTTAATGTGTATTTAATACCTTTACCTATATTGACGTACTGCCACAATTTCTAAAAAGGCCTGGTGGCCTGGCTTGAGGTTTTTAAGCAAAGTCTTGGAGTTGCCTCATCAATAAGCTACACCTGTGTTGTTCCAATTGTAGAACCCTTAAGGAGGCACAGCTGTTTTACATTTACATTAAGGCATATTATCCTAGAGAACCGATACGATGACCATATCCATCTTGCAACATGGTGCTGCCCAGGCACTTATACTAACAGGTAAGTGATGGGTTTGTGTTTGGGGTGGGTGGGTGGGTGTATTTTAATGTAATTTTTATTTTATTTATTTATTTAATTTATTTATGGGTTTGTGTTGTGGCTGGGTGGGTGGGTTGAGGGGTGTGTGTGTGCTTATTTTTATTTTTTTATTTGGCTCTGCCCATGATGTCATGACATCATGACATTAACTTCACCCACACTGTGATGACATCATGGTAGGGTAGTAAACATTTTGACATCCCACCACTGTCTTTAGCTCAAAACAGACTCACTATGGCCTAGCTGTACTATCCAATATGATGGTTTACACTAGAGATAAGCCCTTGGTCTATATCACCTTATATACCTATTTCTGATGTCAACTCACTGACTTGCCTAGACATGCTCAGCTGCTGCTGGAACATGCATGCCACCGGGGGATGTGATTCTGCTGAGGCGGCAGCAGGCACAGTGGTAGCTGCAACTATTATAATGTTCCCATGTAAAAATGCATTACCCAATACCATTTGAACAGCTATAGCATGCCTATAATTTAAAATCTGTATGTGATAGGCAAATTCTGAGTTCAGATTTGGAATCAGCATACTCGATATCATGTAAACCAGATGTGTTATTCCCAGTAGCGAAATTGTTTTTGTGCAGTGTTATGTGCATACAACTAGGATCTTAATAGAACACCAGCAGCAATGTCTGCATGTGAAACACCATATGTGTGTCAATGTGGGACAGGATACTGGCTGATGAGTGTTAGATTCAAACGTAGTCATGCTTAGAGTAATGTAAAGGTTGCCCTTGCTCAAGCTCCAGTCATATCCAACGCTAGGATTCGGTCCTCATCTCTGTTTACAGCAAATGAACCAGCTCCCTCTGCATCTGCAGATGTTTCTGTGGTCATGTGGCGGCATGACTAGATGCCGAAGTGCATGGAATGCTGTTACCTTTCCTGCCAAAGTGGTACCTATTTATCTACTTGCAATTTCTTGCTTTCAAACTGCTAGGTTGGCAGGAACTGGGAAAGAGACAGGAGCTCACTCTAGTGTTTCAAACTGCTGACCTTCCACTCATTAAGTTCAGCGTCTTAACCACTAAGACACTGCAGTCCCTCATGCTTAGAGTAGCCCTCTTGAGATCAATGGGTCTTAAAGTTATCTTGCTTAAACAGTCATATTGGTTTCAGCTTGTCTAAATTCAGGTTGGCCTGCATCCACCCTAGTGACAATAAAACAACAAAAGAGAAAAACAGAAGCAGTGATTTAAGAACCACAATCCAGGGCGCGGTGTAGCCAAAAGTAAAAGTTGAGATTAAACATGAGAAATATATAAAAGCACTAAAACAGTTCCTAAAACACATGGAAACCTGAAAAAAATGTATGGAAAAACTTTACGGTAAGTAAAATCCATTTGAAGCTATCCATTCCTGGTATTCAGTACTGCCTCCTCAAAATTATGATGGGTTTTCAGAGTCCTGAACAGATGTCTTTCCATTGCCTTCTGTCACATCCTTCTGGTTATATTGGCAAGGAGATTGTGGAGCCTTTAAAAAAAATCCATTTATAAGAAGCCTACGGTGGGTTATTTGGTCAATCAGCTAGTCCTTCTGTAGTTTGTGCAAAATGCAGAAACCAGAATTGAAAGGGGGGGGGGGGAGTATTGTCTGACTGTCACACTATGAATGACCCTGTGCAGATTACCAGTGTCTTGACACTAGTAGCCAGAAATAGCAGGACTTTCAATATGGCTGTTCAAGATTATGGGACTTCCTGTCCAAAGAGATGCATACCTTTATAACTCTAATAAAGTTGTTGAAAAAGGATCAAAGGCTCAACAAGTAGAAGTTTATGTCTTCATCTGTTTACTTGCTTGCTTGCTTCACTTGTTTTATTAATTCTGGATCTCCAGCATTCTCCAAGCAAGCACCAATGCTGTTGTTGTTCAGTCTCACAGTTGAGTCCAACCACCCATTGTGGCTCAAAAATACGGTACCATAATCTTCGAGGAGGCTCCTTCTGTGAACCCCAACCACAGAACTAGACAAGCTCAAACTGTGTCAGCATAAGGTAGCTTCCCTATGAGCCCTGGTGGCACAGTGGTTAAACTGCTGTACTGCAGCCAAAACTTTGTGAGTTTGATCCCTACAGATATCAAGGTCAACTCATCCTTCCATCCTTCCAAGATCAGTAAAATGAGCTAGTTTTATAGTGTTACTTTGTAATTTTGCATCAGAACTTGGCTGCATCTTTCCAAACACAGACACACAGGGACACACACCATCATAACAACAACAATGACAACAGCCTATCAATAGTACATTATACCCTAAAATCTATCTACAATGGCTATAGAATTCTGGAAGCTGGAATCCAATAAATAATCCTTACATTGTTAATCACCAGAGGCCATGGTTAATTTGGTGGTACAGAAATAATAATGTTGAGTCAGAAATTATTCTGGGTTGAAAGGATTTTTTTTTTTTTTTGTAGAAAAGGGGATGCCCAAATGAGGCTCCTTTCATGTCCCCAAGAGCTGGGACAGAGATGGGTGCTCAACTAATCATGCAGTACCCAGATCTTGTACTGCCAACTTGTCAGCATTCCAGCTAACAAGGCGAGCTTCTTAACCACATATTAATACGCACATGTCAAAATGTTAATGAATTGGTATGGCTTTCTTTCAAAAAAGAAAGTTTATGATGGAGCAGAGGGTATCTTTTGAAAAGAATAAGTAAATAGAATGAGTTCTATTTCTTTTCTGAATACAATTCCTAGTAAAACTAATTATTGTGTTAATTATGAGAATGACTTTTATAATCATAGCAGCTCCTGCAGCAGTCATAGCGGTGTTACAAACTTTACCAGTAATTATTTTGCAGAAGCACATTAAAGGCAATACCGAACAATCTGCATACATTTGTAATTCCATTTCCCCATGTTTTTGTATGAATTCTATTTTAATGACTATGTTAATTGACAGCCACAAGTAATGAAGAAGAAATTACATGCACTGTAAGCTGCATACCACACTTTCATTAAACTGACAATATTTGTTTCATTTTTTTCCAATGTATGAATCAGATGCAGTAATTAAATATACCAAGCTATATTCATTTCCAGCATTAACAAGTGCAGAGATTAGATTAGATGAGATCCAAAAGACAGTGGATCTGTTTACAGAATGTATCGTCTACTCATCCTACAGTACTGGCAGAGGAAAGGAAATCTACCTGTAGGAGGGACATTAGCCTTGTGGTATCATCTGTCCTCTGTCCAAAGAGAGGAAGTGTTTGGCCTACAACGCCCGTCAGTATCATTCCAAATGGCAGCTGTAAAGCATTATAGGAACTGTAGTCCAGGACTGGCCATCACATCTGCAGGACCATATTTCAACATCCTTGCACTATGTCCATGACAACTTCCCTCTAGTATAGAGTTGCCATAATTCTCTCCCACAAAACCGGGACAGAAGTATACTTGACAAAAACGGGAAGGTTATCTACAAAATAGCCTTTTTAAAAACAAACATAATATAATGACAGCTGTAAAACACTTTCACATTAAATATATCAATACATAAATGTATTTATTTACAACAGTTAATTCTTACACCAATCATATTTCACATAAGTCTGTATTAACTATTTATTCTGAAATAGCATTAAGATTTTATCTTACCTGCATGATAGGTTTCCGTTTTGTAGCCATTTAGATTTTTTATATAAACATAATTATAAACGATGCTGGCAATTAAAGATTAAATACAATATTACAATTATAATTTTGAATTGCACCAAACGAATCCACAGTCTGCACACCAGCCACCAACATGTGAATGAGGAAAATGAACACTGAACAGGAAGTGCTATTCTAAGTGGATCCTGATTTATTGCTGCCATCTGTTGTATTTCTGAGAAGTCATATCATGGTCAACTCTTAACATCCTCAGTTCCAGGAAACACACTGGTCACACTTATGGGGCAGTGGTGTGAGGAGAGGACATTAAGATTTGTCTCCAGGTATACTCCAACTCCAATGTGGTAGGAAATTGCTCGTTTGAGAGTTTGAATTTATTTTAATGGTGTGTTATAATACACAACCAGTAAGTTAGAAAAATCCAGGACTTTAACATGATTTTTATTGAAGTGGCTGGGCCAATTTTTCTGATCTTGAAACCAGGACAATCTTGGTTTTCTAGGACGTATGGCAACCCTACTCTAACATAGAAGTAGGAAATTATTTTCCCCAAGGGTAGCTCTGTTAAGGTCAAACTATATGTTACAGATAGCACGTCAGGAGCGGTGAAAATTGGCCATGGTGGCTTAGTGATTAAGATGCTCAGCTTGACAACTGGAGGGTCAGCAGTTCAAGACCCAAGTGCTATGTGAAAGAGTGAGTTCCTTTCATTTGCTCCAGCTTCTGCCAACCTTGTAGTTCAAAAGCAAGAAACAGCAAGTAGATAAACAGATACTGCTTTGGTGGGTAGCAGCATTCCATGCACTTCCACATCTAGTCATGTCTTGAAAGCCAGTTGTATCTGACTCTAGGATTCAGTGCTCATCTCTGTTTTTAGCCAAAGAGACAGTGCTGTCTGTGTCTGCATACTGAACACCAGAGTGCATGGAACACTGTTTATCTACTTGTAATATCTTTCTTTCTACTTGCAATTCCTTGCTTTCAAACTGTTAGGTTGGCAGGAACTGGGATGGAGACAGGTGCTCACTCTGTCATGCGGCATTGAGGTCACAAACTGCTGACCTTCCAGTCATCAAGTTCAGCATCTTAACCATAAAGCCATCACTGTCCATGTTGGATTTAAATCCCACCACAATTAGTGCAATTGCACTACTCTGGGTGGCTCACAACATTACATGAACCAGCAATAGTGTACAAAACCCTCAATAATCATTAAATCAAAAATATAACTAATAATAAATACAAAAAATAAAATACAAGTAAGTAAGTAAACATACCCAGATGGTCACTGTAAGTTCAAATTATCTCGGCCCCCCGGGCCCCTTCCACCTTGGACCGGGAGGGAGGAAAGCGACGGCAGCTGCGGGGGTTTGAAGCGTTGCCCCCTCCCACCCCTCCGGGACCCTTTCCATCAGCCCAGAGGTCGATAAAAGAACTGCGGCGGTGGCGGGGAAAGGATGCTCCCGCGTTCCCCTGGCCCCTTCCACCTTGGCCTGGGAGGGAGGAAAGTGACGGCAGCTGCGGGCGGTTGAGGCATCGCCCCCCCGCCCCTCCGGGACCCTTTCCATCGGCCCTGAGGCTGATAAAAGAACTGAGGTGGTGGCGGGGGAAGGACGCTCCCGCTCTTCCTCCGGCCCCTTGCAACCGAGGCCGGAGATGACGAAGCTGGCACAGCTGTGGCCGGTCGAAGCGACGCCCCCGCTTTCCCTCCGGGCCCTTTCCACCTTGGCCCGGAGGTCGATAAAAGACCTGGCGGAAGCAAGCGCACGTTGTAATTATGACATTTTAATATATTGTTTTCTACTGTTAGATGGAATTTATTTTTTGTCATTATAATGTCATATTATTGTATTTTTATATTGTATGTTATATTGTACTTGGGATTGTATTTCTACTTTGTATTTTTGACTTGTTATTTTGTGTTTGGTTGCGTTGCCACATTGTTGCTGTTACCTTGTGGTGGCCGTTCATAGCTTTGTTTACCTTATTGTTGTACCTTATGGATTTATCATATGATTTATTTTTTAGGATGTCCTGATGTTCTGTAATTGCAATTGTTATTGGAGATATATATACTGTATATGTGATATTTGTAATTTACTATGTGATATCTGTAATTGTTTTTCATGCTATGGAATGTGCTATGTACTGTAACTGTTTCTTCTGTAAGACGCCCAGAGTAGCTATGCGAGTGGGGCAGCATATAAGTCAAAAATACAATACAATACAATACAATACAATCTCAGTATTTTAGAAACTAATAAAATGTGTTTCTAATGGGCTTAGTAACTCAGGGCAAAACCGAGATCATATAATTTATTTATAAATGAGAGGATTCAGGTGAAAATGCTTGATGAAAAAGATACATTTGCAGTTGTTTCCTAAAAGCAATTAAAATTGAAGCTGATCTTGTTTCATGCAGTAAACTATTCCATAATATGGAGTCTATAGCAAAAAATGGTAGAAGTGTCTAGTTCCCATCAAAGTCATAGAATTCACTATTGGCCATGGTAACAAAAAGCACAGCTTGCCTCGGCTTTGAATCTCTTAAATCCATCCCAATAGAAGTTGACAAAATGAGTTAAATGCTAATATGGAGTCTTCAAGTACAGTAATATGAAGCCAATAATAATGTGCATGAGTAGTTTCAAACTAACTGTCTCATTTCATCCATTGATTTTAGAAGGAATTGGCTTGTATGGTCAGTGTAGCACACTGGGGGCCATGCCAACAATTTGCAGCTTGAAATGCCATGAAAGTCATTTTTTAAAAGTTGGGCAGCATGGTGTAAAACTGACAGTCACCAGTTTGGGAATTTTAACTGAACAATGATCTGTCTTCACATAATATGTTTCTATCACCAAAATCTCAACATATTGAGAGAAATGTACTGTAATTCATAATGTAATAAGCAAAAGCTATTACTCATTATTAGACAGAATGATCATTAATAGCTTCCTTGTTATTTCCAATTATGTTAACAATCTGAACCAAAAGAGCCTGGGAACATAAATCTGCCCATAACTCACAGTTGTACCAATTTGCCTCTACCAATGAACAAATGGCTTGGCTGATTAATCTAGTAGAGTCATGCAGTACTTAAATCTAGCTATATGAGATCAGCATTTGGGTAATACAAAGGAAAAGCAAACTCTTATTCAAGTAGTCTACAAATGGGCTGAAATGATTATGCGAGGCATGGCCAGTTTGAGATCTAGGCTAGGAGGAAGGTAATTCTCTCTCCACTTCTGGGGGTCCCTCTCCTGCCCTGATCATGAGCTGTCACTGACATAAAGGAAAGGGATTGCTAGCCTTAGCTCTTCAGCTTTAGTTCAGACTCAACAGAGCTTCATCTGCAAAGAGCAAGTTCTGTTTATGAAGCATGTCAATATAATGAAAAATGTTGGGGGGAGGGATTAGGATTCCTGGTTTTATGGAAATACTGTATCAGAGATGGCGAACCTTGGCACTCCAGCTGTTCTTGGACTTTAATTCCCAGAAGTGCTGAATTGGGCTTCTGGTAATTGAAGCCCAAGAACAAGTGAAGTGCCAAGGTTCACCATCACTGCATTATATGGATAGTGTCAAATCAGACATAAATCATTTCAGCTTTTTTGTGTTGGGAAGGAGAGCAAATTCCATAAGGTGCCTAATATGCAGCCCCCAAGTTTGCTATCTACAGGGACTGTGGTGGCTCAAATGGTTAAGACACTGAACTAACTGACTGGAAGATCAGAGTTCAATTCCCGACTACTGCATGACAGAGTGAGCTCCTGTCTGTCCCAGCTCCTGCCAACCTAGCAAGAAATTGCAAGTACCATATATACTCAACTATAAGTCATCCCGAATATAAGTCGAGGTACCTAATTTGGACCTCTAAAACTAGGAAAATAGATTGACCTGGGTATAAGTCGGGGGTGGAAAATACAGCAGCTACTAGTGAGTTTTATAATTAAAATACATGAAAATACGGTAAAATACGGTAAAATTAATTAATTTAGACATTTGTGTAGGTATGTTTTTGAGAGTTTACATTGACCCGAGTATAAGTTGACACCCATTTTTGGACCTCATTTTAGTGGTTAAAAAAACCCGACTTATACTAGAGTACAGTAAAACCTCATATAACACTAAAACCTGGTTCCACAAGTCTTGGTGTTATATGATTTTTAGTGTTATCTGATCCTCTATGGGATCCATAGAGATACATTGTAACCACACAGGCTTTAGCGGTTGTTATCTGAAGCATCCCATAGGATCTTAATGTTATCCGATGCAATTATTCCCCCCAGATTCCTTAATGTTATGCGATTTTCATGTTATTCGATACTAATGTTATATGAGGTATTACTGTATATACAGTACATAAATACGGACCACATCTGCAGACTCAGACAGTGCTGGCTCTTTAGCTATAAACATAGATGAGCACTGAACCCTAGAGTCAGATACAACTTGTCCAAGTTATATTACCTAGCTTTTTAAAAGTTTTTAATTTTTAAAGGTGTTTTTAAAATTGTTGGAAATCGCCCTGGGTCCCTTCGGGGAGGAGGGCGATAAACAAATATAAATAAATAAATAAAAATAAACTGGCTTTTGAGCAAGGGCAACCTTTACCTTTACCTTTTCTTTTTGAGAAAGTATGAGCCCAAAAATGATACTCTTTGGCTGCCACCAGGATAGCTCCGTGGCCTCACATGTAGCTTCAACCTACTGGGATAGCACTGCCTCTTCAGCATGGAGTTGATAATAAATATTCGCTGTCTTAAAACAGTGTCAATTAAAACAATACAAAATGTTTATAGCAGTGCCCCCAAATTGTGTGTCTCTTAAATTCCCTGTCAGAGTTCCAAGCTTGTTTTTATCATTTGCATTGAACAGAATTCCTGCTTAATTGTCTTCTATGTACAAAATACATAACTGAACATGTGACTATCTAATTTTATATGGGTTAGTTTAATTTTAAAGGGCAGAGGTCTTCTACATCATATGCCATCTGACGATCGTATTTGCCAAATGGAATTTTTTTCAATTGCACCCAGCCCACAATGAACATGTTTAATCATAAGATGGAGACATAATGTGCAATTACATTATTTGTTCAATTGCTTTATTTAAGCATGCAATAATAATATTTTAAGCATGCAATAATAATATTTTCTGGGCAACCTAAAGGTGGAAATAAACTGGACAATGAATAATTTCTAGAGGTTTGATAACCTGCCTCCATTTGTTGACACCGTTAAAGGATAAGATTATTTCAAATTCACAGGGAAAGGTATGAAGTAAATGATTTTGGCTGGCTGGAGCTCTCACAATACTATATTGGATATTAATTTAAGAATCAAAATGCTACATAGCATAAACTTATCATCCAAACAGCTCACAATTGATCAAAACAGATGAGTTTATTAGTCCTCCTCCCAAAGACATTTTATTAAGTAATGATTAAATCATTTCAAAACTAGGTTAAAAACCAACCCCTTCAACACAGAACAATAATACAAAGCCAAAGAAAGAACAAAAGAAATGAAACTTAATGACTGATAAAAACAGACAAATGAAGCCATGAGCTCCATATAATATAAAAAGAGAACATAACTATTTTTTTAAATGTGAAAGAATCATTAAAGGATGGTGAATGGACTCCCGCCCCAATGACTAAGATCTCTTAATGGTTTAAGTCTAAACCAAAGCAGAAATGTCTTTTCCTCAATGTAATTTGAGGAATGCTTTAAATGTTTGCATTTAGATCAAAACCTACCTGTATCTTCAGTTGAATGTTTAGGCTAAAATAATTTTCATGTCCCATCTCTAAGAAAAGACTCATCAAAAAATAGGAGGACTAATATGAGATGGATTGACTCAATAAAGGTAGCCATGGCCATAAATTTGCAAGTACTGCGCAGGTCACTAATTCATGAGATGAACATAAATCAGGAGAGACTTGATGCCATGTAACAAGAAGAGAAGTCAATCTGCAATTATATAAGTGAAATTGCTGTGATAGAAGATAAATTTTACCGAATGACATGCTGACTCCATTCATGGGAATAACCAGGGACACATCCAGGAATGCAACCAGCATTTCATTAGTTAGCAGCAATTTGCCTCACCTCTTATATGACTCATTTACACAAGCATAACTCACAAATTGGATTCTGGTCCGTAATTAATCAATCTTCAAACCTAATATTACTATCTCTGCCTTAACTGAGTAAGCCTTTATAAACTGAATGGGATTTCTTTCTAGGCATAGATGTACAATATGAATACACTGGTACTTATCATAATACAGTGCATTGTTTCTCTACAGTGGAAGGAAAATATCTTTATCTTGTGTTTGCCCTCAGTAAAGAGAGATACAGTCTGAATATGACTGAGTTTTGATGTATAGTGTACAACTTTGGTCCCGCAGACAAGGTCTTCAGCTCAGATTCTCTAAAGGCTAAATGGAATTTCAGTAAGAAAAACTTTCCAAGATAAGTGCTTCAAAGAAATCCTTCTGAGTGGCTCAAAATGTGGTCTTGTAAGTACCTTCAACACTAAATGCAGTATAAAAAAAATCTATGCACAGCAGGAGGATTAATTACATGCTTCTAAGAAACCATTTTTATATCACTAGTTTGATGGCAAAGGCCTCTTTCCCTGTAAATAGAACTGCTACATGTCTCTTAGTAATGTTAGTAAAGAAGTCTTTTGAACCCTGCTCTTGAAGAAAAGTCAATGTCACCAAACCAGAGGAACTGTAGCTTACTTCTTCTTGCACATGATGTAAACAAGGTCTTCCATGTTGTTTCACTAATTCAAACAGTGCTCCAAGACAAGCTGTCAACCAGGTGAGCACCTTGTCTCACAGACTTCACGGTCCATTTTCTTCCAGCTGAACCAGTTGGCTGTCTCTTACATAGTCCCTTACCAAAGATAGAAAATGGCACCCAGGTTATTCACAAAGTTGTCTTTTGTATCAGGGACTCGATGGCCCTTCCCATTGAGATGGGCTCTTGTGGTCAAATTGTCTAAACACAGCTGAATAGCTTTCTACTACAGAAGTAGAAGTAAAAAGGAATGTGCCCAATGTTCCTTAACTTCAGTCAATTTATACTATGGCTGGCCTCCAGGTGCATGACCTGCGCTGTCCTGGAATACAGAAGGGGGCCCTTGTCCTTAAGATTTGTGTCTAAAAGTGTATAAATGGAGGTAACAAGTTCTTGCTCTGGGTCATGGCTGATATTCTTCAGTGGAAAAAATCCTTCACATGTTGAGAAACTCTGACCCAAATCTTTCTCTGTGAAGCAATCCATTTTTAAATAGAAAAAAGAGGCCATTGACGTTTTCTCATCTTGCACAGAACCTGGCTCAAGTGGCTAAGACGCTGACTGGAAGGCAGCAGTTTGATACCCGAATACTACAGGATGGAGTGAGCTCCTCCCTCTGTCCCAGCTCCTGCCAAGCTAGCAGTTTGAAAGCAAGAAATTGCAAGTAGAAAAATAGGGACTACTTTGGTGGGAAGGTAAACAGCGTTCCACGCTCTCTAGTGTCTAGGCTTGCCTGCCACATGACCAGAGAAACGTCTGCAAATGCCGGCTCTTTGGCTATGAAACAGAAATGAGCACTGAACCCTAGAGTTGGATACGCATGGCTTTCGAGCAAGGGAGACCTTTACCTTAAAGCTATCATGGGACCCTAAAAGGCTGCATGAAACATGACAGCCAGTCCTGGAAGTCAAAACCAACTTTTTAAAATTCTATATGAGGCAAGAAAGGTTTTGTCTTCCTGTGTGTCTATTAATTCAACTGAGGTGCCAAGATTAATTTTCTTGGCCTTGATCAGGAATCTGTGATCCCTTAGGCATCTTACAGATAGATTGAAGCCCCTTAGTGATTGTTCCTGACTTGATCAAAATGCCATCAGGATACCCCCTCAGCCGGCCCTGGCTTGGAGGGGGAGCAGAAAGGAGCAGCATCTGTGCAGCTGGCAATCCTTGAAAGTGCTGCCACTACCACTGCCACCCCCTCGGCCAGCTCCAGCCTGGAGGGAGAACCACCACGGGAGGTTGAAGATGCAGCTGTGACGCTGTGCCCTCCTGGCCCTTTCCACTGGCCAGGTGACTTCCCCATCACCGCCCCTGAACTTTGCCTGTGGCCGGGGCAGAGAGGCCATGGCAGCAGCGGGCACCAGGCCCTTCCATTGCTGGCGTCCTTGAGCCGCACCCCTGGCCAGGACTTAAAAATGCCATTCTGGTGCCAGGCGGCAGGTCTTCACCTTTGCCATCCTCAGACTTTGTCTGAGGCCAGGGCTGAGAGGTCGCTGTAGTGCAGTATTGTATTGTAATATATATTATTATGTGTTATATTACGTGTTGCTCTTGTAGGCTGAATATTGCATAATTGTTTTGTATATTGTATTATTGTGTATATTGTATAACTATTGTGTGAGTCGCCTGGAGTCAGGTGTCCTGATTGGGCGGTATACAAATGGGAAAATAAAATAAAATAATATTTTTTGTGCTCTAATGTGAGCTACAAAAGTTACAAAAACCTCCACATCCACACTGGTAGACAAAAATAAGCCAGATGTCACCACATTGTACTGGAAATGTTGTGGGTTTTTTTGTTATCCAATCATGAAGAATTTCCTTTAATGAGGACATATTGAAATGTGTAAATAAGCTTCTATCTTTCCCCCACCATATTCATGACCCACCACTTTGTAGTGGAAGTTTTCCAGATGTAAGCAAACTTCTGAAAGCAAGCACTTACCTGTTCTGAACATGTTTCTTTTCTTCTGAAAACTCCCCTTCATTTTCCCCAGACGCTGGAGACCTTTCAAGAATTAAGTAGGCAAGATATTTTTCTAAGATGTCCTAAATGTCAGGGTGTTTTGACTTGATATTGCACTTGTGTATTTTTGTTTGTCAAGGAAGACTGGAGTATAGGTATGACATACTCTCAGAATCACACCCAAGCTAGTAGGCTTGCTTTCCTTGTTTCAAAAGGATCAGTGAAGGGTTCTGGGGCATTTTAGAGTTGTCCTGTAGACTCTGATGAGGACTGGGAAAATGAAAGGGGAGAAGTCAGTGGATACACGAATCTGAGTATTTTCACATATGATATTATTATTACAGTATTAACAATTTTTGTTTTGTTAAAGTACATTCTACAGTAAAACCTCAATTCATGTAAAAAGTCTTTTCTGTAGCTTCTTACATAAATAGGGGTTTTACGTAAATCAATATATCTCCACAGGGATGAATTGAAAAATTAAAAAAGGCTTGAAATTGGTTTTCAATGCATTCCTATGGAAAAATCGTGCTTTGCGCCCCTAGTGACTGAGATGTTAATGACAAGCATTCCCCTCACATCATTTAAGCTCTTCTCCAAAACACTTCACAATTAAAGCACACCTCAGAGAAATCTCATGCAAACAGCGGAAGGGAGGCAATATTTCTCTCTCTCTCTCACACACACACACACACACACACTTCCAACTAAAGCACACGCCTCAGAGAAATCTCATGCAAACAGCGGAAGGGAGGCAATATTTTTTATTATCCCTCTCTCTCTCTCTCTCTCTCTCTCTCTCTCTCTCTCTCACACACACACACACACACACACACACACACACACACACACACACACACACACACACACACACACACACACACACACACACACACACACACACTTCCAGTCCTGGTAGAAGCAAGGGGGTGTAGAAAATCGTTGTTACCACCACCACTGCCTCCACAGTAAGTGATATCTTGTGACTTTTGGCGGTGGGGTGGGTGGAACAGGGTGGAATTTTAGCTTTTAAAATGATGGTGCCACCATTTTAAAATCTAAACACACCAGCAAACCCCTTACATAACTTGTTTTTTTTCTTTCTTTCATAAATTGGGGCATGATTTACGCAAAAAACAAACAAACCACCTTATGTAAATCAAATTTTACATGAGTAGAGGCATACATACAGTACTCTTTATTCAATATATGGCTATTTCCTTGAATTCTGGCACACCCATCTCTTTAGGTACCTAACGTCCTACATTGAAAAATAACTAAGAAATAAGACATTGATTATGCTTGGAGGGAAATTTGTTCATCAATCCTGTGTCATGAATGTCTTCTTTGCAAATCTCATAGGAACCACAGAATTAATTACTTAAAACTATGAGGCCTTGTTCACCAAACAATATTGGGCCAGCTGTACAGATTACTGTATATACTCAAGTATAAGGCAATCCAAATATAAGCTGAGATACCTAATTTTGACCTGAAAATCCAGGAAAATAATTGACCCGAGTATAAGCTGAGGGTGGGAAATGCAGCAGCTCCTAGTGAGTTTTAACAATCAAAATACATGAAAATATGGTAAAATTAATTAAATTGTTGGCACATCTCAATCTGGTGTGGTCTTGGGACCTTCATGGCCACTGACCGAGTATAAGCCGAGTCCCCTTTTTGGGGCTCATTTTTAGGGCTAAAACTCGGCTTATACTTGAGTATATACAGTAAATAAATTTGTGGAGTTGTTGGGAACATAAATTCCCCCATCAAGAAAGAACAAGATAATAACTAGTTAAATAACTTTTAATATGTACAGGACTCTACTGTGCTTTCCTGGCACTATGTCATGTTCTCTCCAACTTTGCATTCCCCCAATCTTGAGCTCCATGTATACTCTTCTTTCCACTCTTATTGGTTTTGCTTCTGAAGGTCAAGAAACACGGAGTTACTATTCTAGTAACTATTCTAGTAATTCCTGGGTAAAGAAAATGCAGAGTTTGCAGTTCCACAGTAATGTTCTTACTTCTTTGTAGAGTAGAAAAGCTAGCAGATAATCTGATAGGGACATAGAAAGAGGTGACACCTGTGAGTTCACACATTGTCAACAATCTAAGCAGTTGTAGTTCCCTTTCTAAAATGAGTTTGAATATCATCTGAAGAGTTACCAAGAACTTTTAATTCAAATATTCAACTAAAAACACAGGAGAGTTTGTGCTTGTCAGATTTAAACATGTTGTTACAAAAGTGTACCATTACAATATTGACATATTACATATTATATCTCAAATCTGACATCAGTAGGTAAAATACAGATTCTCTAATAAATTAAAGATTACACCTGGCTACAAACATAATCTCCAAGTTCAACAGCACAAGAAGTCTTACATACAGTAATGGAACGAGATCATGACTAACAAACTAGTTTGTTTAAACACATAATAAATGAATTAAATAGGGAAAATGCACTAACAGCAGTTTTTTTTTCAAATTCACAAATATGTCTTTATTTTGATATTACAACAAAATTTCAAATTACTATGCACACACTTTACCTTTTGTGCAATCTGCTCTGTGTTTCTATTCTGCACAGTAAAATAGTTTTTACATCACTAGAAATGTATCAATGGATGAATTGCTACATTAATCCTAATTTTCAATAGTGACGCAGCATAAAAATACAGCTCTAGTGAGTGAGTGAGCACACACACACACACACAATTTCAATTTGAAAATGACTCAAAAATGCTCAGAAAATATTTTGTGAATGTTTTAGGTTTCATATAATCTGTGATTCACTGTGTAAAATTGTTTTTCAGACAGTGAAAACGGCATAATGCACACATTGCATATTTTTGAGTCCAAAAATAATAATAAATGTTTTTAGAGAAATAAACAGGTAACATGGAGTGTATAGTTGGGCACCTATTGCTTCATTTCGAGATTATCACTTCATTCATGGAAATCCACACAGCTACAAAGCCCCATTAATCTGAAGAGACTAAGGGGCCTTTCAAATACCACTTTTGTCCATCCCTCCCCCCCTGTGACTTTCTGTGACCTTTGACCGACCCCCCTAAATCATGTCGTTTCTCCGTTTTCCCTGATTTGAAGAGAAACAGCAGAAGCATGGCCAACCCAGAGCCTGAGGATGCCTGCTGCCCAACCCCAGGACTCCCACCTGGCCAGGGAGGTTAAAAGCAATACCGGCTCAAGTGTCAGAGGATGGTCTCACCTGGAGCCTGAGGATGTCTGCTGCCTTACCCCCAGATTTCCACCTGGCTGGTTTTTTTTTTTTTATGGAGTCACATGACTTCACATCGAACCCCCTCCCCTGTGACTTTCTGTGACTTTTGGTTGACCCCCTCCCCCAAAAAAATGGTCACATGGTATTTGAAAGACCCCTAAACTTTAATTTTTAAAAGGTGTATGAAGGTACTTCCTCATACACAAAGGGCTGAACCTTCCCTAAAGCAACAATGGCTTAAGTCCATTAAATTTGACTAATTTAAAGTAATTCATGTCAACAATTAATCTGACTCATTTTAACATTATGTACCAACTAATTCCAGTCAACAGTGGACACAAAATGCCAACTTTAAATAGCATCAGCTGCTTGTTAGAATAGAAAAATGGGTTGCCACTAACCAAGGGATTCTGAATGGCAGTTTCAGTCATTTGAGCATGATATGTTTTACATGGTCTAGCACAATTCTGATAATGCCATTAACATTCTTATTCCATACATTCTATCCCTCCATAAGCAGTCCAGAGATTTGTGAAACATCAACTACAAGTCCTTCCCAAGTGAATCAATCTCATCAAGCAGGAAGTCTATGTCCTCACGGATCACTTGGGGGCTGATAATGACTTGCCGAAAGAAATTAACTTTGCCATGATGAGGCTGGTACCCCAACATCATGCTCCCTTTCTTCATCATTCTCTCCTTAATGACAGGTGCAACCTGAAGTTAAAAAAAGAAAAAGAAATCAATTAAGAATGTTAATTTGCAAAGAATTATGAGTTTGACAGAATGAGAGCCATAAAAGAGCTCATTCCCAAAAGAAGAAGAAATAAGTCTGAAATTCTATTGCATCAAGTTATGCCTGCAGCAATTACCAAAAAGTTACACCTGGGAAGTCTGCATTGTGCGCCTGATTGCACTGTTGTACCTGCAAAACATCTTGCTGGATATGACTTCTGCTGTGTAGATGTCACAACCAGTTGCTCAAATTCAAGTTACACAGGAAATGCAATGTAGCAGGGTTTTGACCACTGGATTTCTCTAAAACCTTGGGTTTTTTTTTTAACCTAGATGAAGAGTTTGCCCTGAATTACTTTAAACCCTTGCTCTTGAACCCAACAGAATAGTAGGTAAAACAGTAATACAAATAATGTGCCACTTCAAAATGCTAGTGTTACAAACAAGAAATACATATGCCTCTTTATGTCAGCAAAGTCAAGACAGTTTTTCACAGCCATTTAGAATTATTTAGAGCAGTGGTTCTCAACCTATGGCCTGCAGGCCAGATCCAACCCACAGCACCAAATAATCTGGCCCTCACCCTCTCTCCAGCTGCTGCTGCCATCCCAGAATCAGCCATGGATGTTTACAGCCATCATAAATGCATTTATGACAGCCGTAAATGAGTCTGCGGTCTTCATAAATGCATTTACAGCAGCCGTAAATGAGTCCATGGCCTTTGTAAACATGTTTACAACAGCTGTAAATGGCAGGGGGGGAATCAATCCGCCCCCTCAACTGTTTGAGGGAACAAGATCCAGCCCCTGACTTGAAAAGATTGAGAACCCCTGATTTAGAGACCATTACATTTTGCAATGACAATACATTAAGATGGAGTTCTATATTTTTCTAGTACACTGTTTGTTTTGAAAAAGGATCTGATAAGTTAATGACTTTGGAGTGAACTACTGGGTAAAAACCGCAAATGGGTTAGATTCTGCTTTCGGATTCCATCTGTCTTCAACATCAGCAGCTGTTCTCCAAATGTAAAGGTAAAGGTCTTTCTTGATCAAAAGCCAGTCATATCCAACTCTAGGGTTCAGTGCTCATCTCTGTTTCATAGGCAAAGAGCCAGCGCTGTCTGCATCTGCAGACGTTTCTGTGGACATGTGGCAGGCATACCTAGACACCGGAGTGCATGGAATGCTGTTTACCTTCCTACTGAAGTGGTCTCTGTTTATCTACTTGCAACTGCTAGGTTGGCAGGAGCTGGGACAGAGACGGGTGCTCATTCTGTCACGCAGTACTCGGGTATCAAACTGCTGACCTGCTGCATTCCTGTCAGCATCTTAACTACTTGAGCCACTGCAAATGTACGTCTGCACTGATGACCACTAGTATCAGAATCTCTTCCCCTTTTGCTCTTCAACAGATTTGCATTACAAAATCAATGAGAATCTTATCAATAGACACTGCTGGGCTAATGTGCAACTAATCTTTCCCTTTAGCAAAAATAACTGTGGCCTTCTGCCATGCATTTGCCAGACACCAACTTCACTTTACCTGCCTGCAGAGCTAGAAGTTGGGACATCAGTTCCCCACTGTCCCTCCCAAGTCAAGAGTCTGCCAGAAATGACTGAAAGCAGAGATATAAATACAGACATATATAACACTGGGGAACAGTGATTTTGGTGCCTCACAATTTTCACCTATTTCTGGCTATATTTGGGTCACTGATTCCAAAAATGCTTTCAGTTATGCCCCATCAGCTCTATTTTTTTAGATATGGCTTATTCACATTAGGCCAATCTAACCACACTGGTTGCATATATAACCAGAGGCGTAGCAAGGGTGTAAGCCACCAGGGCGGAGTGAAATTTTGTGTCCCTAGGAAAAAATTTCTGCCCACCCAAACTTTTTTTTGCCCACCCAAATATTTTCCCACCCCGAAAGATTTTTCCACCACCCCTCCAGCCTCCGGGAGCCAAAGTCAAGTGAAGCACACGCTCAGGCAAGGCAAGGAGAGCACAGAGAATGACAAAAAAGGTGAGGTTAGTTAAATTACACTTGCAACAACAACAGGAATAGAGCTTGAACAACATCAATAAGTATTATTAAAACAATCAATTTACGAATGGTGAGGCAAATACAAGTGTAGTCATAAGAGCAATGTATAATGACATCATCGATATCTCATGAACTAGAGCTGCTAGAACAAAATGGATGGCATTTTCAGAATCTGCAGCCCCAAAATGCCTGAAATCAGTTGAAAAATTTTAGGCACCAAGAAAAAAATTTTTTTTTTGTTCCCCAGTGTAATCCATAGTGGAGGTAGAGGTGGCTGCTGTAGCTGGAGTTCAGCTGCCTAACAGTGTTAGGGATAAATAAAAAAGAAAAGAAAAGAAAATCCTTCAGGGACTGGAGAAGAAGGGGGGAAATCAGGAATCTGCTGGGTAGCTGCAGTTTTTTTAAAAAAATCTGTTTTGGCAAGTTTTCAGAAAGGATGCACAACCCAATACAAGCACCACATGGTTTTAACCTGATTTTTAAAAACCATTGACACTGTGAGTTTGATCCTGGTGGGTGTCAGGGTTGACTCAGCCTTCCTTCTTTCCCAGGTTGGTAAAATGAGTGACTAGTATGTTGGGGCCAAAATGGTAACTACCTTGTGAACCACTAAGCCAGGGATTCTCAACCTCCCTGCCTAAAGGCCGGATGTAGCCTACGGCACCATTTCATGTGGCCCACCACCACCTCCACCACACCAGGAAGTGACATGTGGTAGAGGAAGGGCAAAATGGCCCCTGACTTAAAAGTTTGAGACTCCTGCACTAAGCACTATGATATGGTATATAAGTGCTATTGCTATTGCTGCTCCTATCCTAAGAATCAAGGGCCAGAATTTGTATTCTGTTGGTTTATCAACATTAGGCCTATGCTAGCATTAATGCCTTTCTTCAACACCAATTATGTGGGTGGCTAATAAAGAGACACACCAGCTGCAAGCCAGCTGTGAGTAGGTGCACTGAATCTATGGAACTTATATAAGAGCTAGTTCACCAAAACCCTAAAGATTCAATGGGTCTATTCTACCGTAGTTATCACTTGTTGGATTTTAGACACTATTCAGATCCCTCCCAATTATTCTTAACACATTTATATAGTTCAAAGAAGGCATATATGCCTTAATTAATATCTTTGAGGAGATAGCTGTTATTTGTGGCATCAAAACAACGAAGAGTTCTTTAGCATATTATATTTAGCATATAATTACATGGACGTCAGCATCTTTCTTCAATGTAACAGAGTATAGCTTCGGTAGAAAGACATTTATACAGTAATGAGGGGAGGACTATGAAAAATTTGCTGGAATTGGTTGATCTGGGCAAGTTTCTTAGTGAGGCTTCCAGATTTATATAGCTAAATATGGGTTAACCAGCTCTTTGAAAATGCATGACCAGTGCCAATAATGAAATTGTCATTTTCCTGCATCTTTTTTCATTCTGCCCCACTCTCATAACCAGAACCAGTGTGCCTATAAACCTACTGAACTGTAGGCCATACAGTTCTATTAAACTGGATTCACCCAAAGATTTCCCCCACCTTATCTTTATTTATAACATACTGATCTATATTTGAATGTACTTGTCACCTACCAGTGATCTATGGATAACTCTTAAGAATGAACATTAAGAACTCTATCTGTCATCCCAAAGGAATGTCAATGACCTTTCATTGCTGCTGAAAGATTCATCACCATGCTGAGTTTCTTCTGTTTCTATCACATTTCATTTGCATCATTGTATTATTGCTGTGTTTTAAAAGGTTTTTCAAAATATTTTAACATATTGTATGCTGACTAGAGAACTTCAGCTAATAGAAGTTTTAAAATGAATTAAATAAATACATTACTGATTGAAATACTGTTAGTTTTTTTATGTAGGAAGATGGCAGAGGAAATAACATTCACTTGCTTCCAACCAGCAATTAAAGAATCTCCTCTGTTATTCTCAGATGCACACCAAGCCAATGGGAGCATGCACTGCCAAGAACTGCAGTGTGACTCTTTAATGGCCAACTGGTAGCATCTGACCATTACACCATTTGCCTACTACCTATGGAATGCCACAACATGATTTCATCCATTATGTCCTATCTATTATTCATACATGACATTGTGAAAGCTTAAAGACTGATAACAAAAAAAAAGAAAGAAAGAAAGAAATATGCTTAGTTACTTTGTCTGGGTCATAGTAAATATACTTTCAGGTTTTAATCACAGCCAAACAATGGGATTATTGCTAATGCTAGAACTAGGTGCTGGGATAAACAAGATAATCAGACAACCAAGAGTGCTTCTGAGCATGTGTATAGTGTTTTTCCCACAACATAGCACAACCACCTCCTGACATAAACATCTGTAATAGGAGGAAAGGTCTAAATCAAAGCATAGGCTAAAGTCGCTTACATGGTTTTAGTCTAGCACATATATTTTACAAGCCTCAACTTGTAGCATAATAGATTGCACCCCTAAGTGTGCTTGCTCAGACATAAACCCAACTGAGTTGAAAGTTACTTATTTCCAATTAAGTGTGATTTTAGGGCTGCAGTCTCAGCATGCAATCCTGGCTTGGAACAGTGTTCCATTCCAATAAATTTAATTCATAATCAGGATGATACAATACAATTGCTTTATGAAAATCACAGCACAGAAATCTATCCAAAGGTAGTGGAACCATACCGTGATGGAAATCTTGGTATGATAAGTACTCATTTAGAAAATAAATGCCTGCCATGCAACCGTCACAAACATAGTCTCACTTCAACCTGCTGTGGGATGCTTCCGGAGCAAATATACTGCCAACTTTGATTTTGCATTCATTTACTTGGTTCCACAAAGCAAACAGCAGCGTCTTCAGCTTGAGCTACACAAGAAGTATGATGCTGCCTACCTTTGACTTAATAGCAAGTTCATTCTGGTGAATTCATTCTGTAGTTCATTTTGCCTGACCTAGTATGAGAAAGATTAGCCAGCATGGCAAAGTTGCCACTTTCCGGTGTACACCTGATCATGGTTAAAAAAATATCAATCAAATAACAATCTTCAAGGAGGTTCTTTCTGTGTACCCCCTGCTGCTTACCTAAAAAGCTATAGTGGTTCTTTTTTCAGCAAATAGTTTGTAAAAGAATTGATTGAAAACTACTCCTTCACTTTCATGACTCTGGAAACAATGGCTTTATGTTCAGCAACTGCCAGGAACCAATGTAGGATTCACTGCAGTTCTTTCCTTTCTACCTTAGTGTGTCCTACCTTGCATCTGTTTTTAAACCAAACCAGAACTGAGTCTGTAAGTAAATCCATCCAATTCTGCAAAGTACATTATGAGAAGAGGTGGAACTAAAGGAGAAGCATACATAATATGTGGGAAATCTATAGGCCAGTGATGGCCAACCTTGGCACTCCAGGTGTTCTTGGACTTCAATTCCCAGAAACCAAAGTCAACATACCTGCTGACCAGGGCTCCTGGGAATTGAAGCTCAAGAACATCTGGGGTGCCAAGGTTGACCATCACTGCTATAGGCCTACTAGTTCTCAAGTTTCAGTTTTCTAGTACTGTGCTATAAAATACAAACTTAGAAATCAATTTATGGAACCCATCTTTTCTAAATCACATTCGTGTTAACAGATTATGCTTGCATAGGTAAGAATATTGGCTCTTAGCACAGTTCTTTTCTCTCATATAATGTTCCCATGTAGTATTCTGCAAAATAAGTGGCATTTTCACTAAGCCATAGGGTGTCCCCGAGCACTAGACTGCATATAGACACGTAGGCCAGCTTTTACAAATATGTAACATATTGACCCAAATTTCTAATCAGGTTAGCATCTCCTCAAAGGTAGGTCAAAATACAAGCTTTAAACTAAGCTCATTCCCACTAGGCACAGCTTTTACATATTTTGAAAGGAAGAAACAGTGACACCTCAGTTAACAAATAGCTCAGTTAACATAAAAATTGCATAACAAAAGGAAATCCATAGAAAATAGTGGCTCTGTTTACAGAATTTTTTTCTTGAATGGATTAATTGGTTTTCAATGCATTCCTATGGGAAATTCGGTTAAAGTAATTTTCACTGTAAGAAACATCCTGGAGAATGCATTAATTACATTAACTGAGGTTCCACTGTATATGGTTGTTAGCTCAAGTTGCTGAATTCACCTGCTTCTTCATATCAGTTGTGCCAAAAGTCGCACAGTTTTGGTTTGCATTATGTTTACTATTTCATCTGAAAGGTGAATCAAATTGCTTTTCTTATGACACCACCAATCCATTTCTAAGAATCAGCCTTCAGATGACAAACAAAGAAATAAAGAGCCGTGGTGGCACAGTGGTTAAACTGCAGCCAAAAACAATGTGAGTTCGATCTTGACAAGCCTCCAGGTTGACTCAGTCTTCTAAGGTTGGTAAAATAAGTACCCAGCATATCGGGGGCAAAATGCTAATTACCTGTAAACTGCCCAGAAACTACACTAGGTAAACTACCCAGAGAGTGTAGTAGCAATTAAACTAAGTGTAATTGTTATTGCTAAACTATCAACCCAGGAAGACCAGTACACATTTCTGAAGTACTGTACAATGCAAATAGACTGGAAAACTCAGAGTAATGAAGAATCTGAAACATATATTGTGTTCTGATCTGCATCTTAGTCTGAGAAGTGCAAAATAGGCTACTACATTTTCTGAAAGAAGGTGGCTGTCAAAGGCTTTTTCTGTGCTACTATGATATCTGTAATGATATTACCAATATCTGTCAGCAGAAGTTGCTGAGTTGCAACCATGCATAGTCATGCTTTGATCAGGCTTACTGAAATCAATAAGGCTCTAACGTAACCATGACTAATAAGCTGCAAACATTTAAATGCATCTACTTTGAGACAGTGGCTCAAGTGGCTAAGATGCTGACTGGAAGGCGGGAGGTCAGCAGTTCGATTCCAGACTACTGCAGATGGAATGAGCTCCCATCTTTGTCCCAGCTCCTGCCAACCTAGCAGTTTGAAAGCAAGAAAGCAAGCTTTGCCTCTTTTTACCATAATGATCAGCAAACACGCAAGCCTGTTTTTCTTTAGTCTAGAACAGGGGTGCCCAAGCTATGGCCTGTGGGCTGGATCTGGCCCCCAACACCAATTCATCCAGCCTGCGAAGCCCTCGTTTTTCCAGAAGTAAAACACGCCCATACTTCCACTTCCGGGAGCAACGAGGGGTTCGTGGGCCAGATGAATTGGTGTCAGGGGCCAGATCCAACCCACAGGCCATAGTGACCAGCCCCCTGAACCATGTGACTGGCCCATGGCCTGAAAAGTTTGGGCACCCCTGGTCTAGAATTTGTTCTGAGCCCATGTCCCCAAACCACTAATACATGATTTCCATGCCCGACTACACAAGAGTTCCTCATGTTATATCACACAATTAAATAGAGAGATAAATGCTATTGTCAAAATAATGGTAAACCATTTCTACCTTCTTCTGTATTTTGCCCAATTATGGTTAAAAATGGCTTACACGTACTCTGTCATAAATTCCATGTATCTGATCAGTCTTTCTGTCTTCCCTGTTCATATTCCCTCAAGAATATTCTTCCAGGGATATTCTGATGGATGTCAGAGCCCAGGTGCCACTATTTTTTCTCTTTGCCACCCATCCCTTCTGTCTCTACTACTTCATTCACCTCTTGATCCACATCTGCTGGAGAAGAAAAAGGTTGCTTTTGCAGAGACCTAAAATGTTTAGCAATAGCAATTACACCTATATACTTAGTGCACTCTCTGGGTGGTTGACTAGTTAACTACTTGCACGGGTCTTTAAAATAAACTTCCAGGGATGCAGGTCACCCTCCCTTGACAAGGATTGTGGCATTACCCCAGGGATATCTCAGCCATTAGCCCTCCTGGTTTTGTGGTTAAACTGCTGTGCTGCATGATCTAAGTTTGACCCTGAAGGGGTTCAAGGTTGCCTCATCCTTCCATCCTTCTGAGGTCAGTAAAATGAGTACCAGCATTTTGAGGGCAAAATGCTAATTACCTTGTGACCTGCCCAGAGAGTGCACTAAACACTATGGGGCAGTATATATGTACTATATGTAATTTCTATTGCAATTGCTGAACACAATACCCTATTTCTCTGTGAGGAGACAAAATATAGAGAACTGTGACCAACAATTTCTGCACACTGACAAAACTACTCGACATACTCTGGTCAACACAGACACTCAAAAACATACCCATACAAATGTCTAAATTAATTTATTTTATGGTATTTTCATGTATTTTAATTATTGAAACACACTAGCAGCTGTTGCATTTTCCACCCCTGACTTATACTCGGGTCAATCTATTTTCCTAGTTTTAGATGTCCAGATTAGGTACCTCAATTTATATTCGGGACAACTTATAGCTGAGTATATACAAGTAAAACCTCATATAACACTAAAACCTGGTTCCACAAGTCTTGGTGTTATATGATTTTTAGTGTTATCTGATGCATGTTAAAATCCTATGGGATCCATAGAGATACATTGTAACCACACAGGCTTTAGCGGTTGTTATCTGATGCATCCCATAGGATCTTAATGTTATCTGATGCAATTCTTCCCCCCAGATTCCTTAATGTTATGAGATTTTAGTGTTATTCGATACTAATGTTATATGAGGTATTACTGTATGTTAAGCGGAAAATCTTTTTTGTGAAATACAAGAGTTGGAATATTTATTTTATTTTACAGATTTATATGCCACTCTCCTCAAAGAGACTCAGGGCGGCTAACAAAACCTTTGAAAGATACATAAAAACACAATATAAAATCCAATTTAAAAATTATTAAAATATTAAAATATTAAAACTAAACAAGTTAAAAGATTTAAAAAATTCATACAGTGAGAGAGAGGGAGGGGTCAAATGAGCCAACAAGCCGATGCAACTGTCTAACCCAGACCACATACCTGTCCCGCCAGCCAGGTCTTAACCCCCTTCGTATAAAATTCTACATCAGAAATCTGTCTTTATGCACAAGAGTTTTAGAGGAGGTGCCACTTTCTCACTTAAGGATCCTAAAAGCAGATTACCACAGTCATAGGTCCTTCTAAAAAATGAAATGGGGAGAAGCAAAGTCCCAGGTGAGGAAGAAGTGGTTTCGTGTATGAAAGCCACTCTTTAAACTGACAAGTAACCATAGGTCAAAAAAGTTGTTTTAAAATTTACAACTCTCACAATCCTACAACTAGCATGTGAAAAGCACAAATTTTATAGTGCCTTGTTTAAGACGTTTCACTCTTTGTCCCTTCAGTCACAGAGATTAAAAAGGCCAATATGGTACAATGAATGTGGCACTGGCAGGAAACACAGTTTGGAACAAAACCCAGGACCACGTTTATTGCACCATATTGGCTTTTCAGTTTTCTATAATTTATCTCCTCTATGGCAAAACAATTTGAAACATAAAATGATGGAGTCCCATGTGCTGTTTTGCCATATAGGAGATAAATTACTGCCAAATGCCACTTTCATGGATAAACATAAACATAAGACAGAAGTCTTCCTTACTTCAGCACAATTTCTATTCAGTACAGCAAAGTGGCTTTTATACCATAGTGACTCCACCTACAAATCAACTGTTGCTGTGGATACCATCAAAACACTTTTAAAAAAACATCCTATATTAAATTAACAGCTGAAATACCAATAGTAGCTATCAGTGTAAGTAATAACAAATCCCAACCGTGATTAGATTAAGTACAGTATCAAAGTCTACCAGCTCTTATAATGTTAAAAAACACAACCAAGTACAGTAGAACCTTGTATAGTGATTTTAATCTGTTCCACAGAGCTGATCGCTATGTGGTTTCCATCACTGTATGATCTTCCCTATGGGAGAATTTGTACAACAATTTTCCCTATGGGAAAAACCGTACAACGGTGTTTGATGCTAAGTCGTTTTTCCCATTGAAAAATCATTGTATGGATTTTCCACTAGGAATGATTACTATGCATAATGGCTCCCCCCAAGCCTCATCGCTATGCGATTTCATCGCTGTATGGGGTGATCGCTATACAGGGTTCTACTGTAATTTATATGATATTCACGTTCAGAGTCATGTTAACTTTGGTTTCATGACTCACTTCCCACTCCCTAATCCCCAAGAGAGGAATTAAACGTGGGCACATAGTACTGAAGGAGTTTTTAAGACCCCTTTCATCATTTGTATGCATCTTATTCTTTTCCCCTGGGGGACCAAAGTCTCATTGCAACATGAAAATGTGCATTTCAGTGGGAAATGGTACATTATTTGATGACTTGCTATTTTAAAAAAAACTGACACTGTTCTAATCTGCCAGAAAATAAGTGTCTCTGGAGACATTTAGAATGGTTCCCTCCTATTCACAATGATTATTATCATCACTTGAGTTAGCATCTGCCATCAGATACATTGTGTGCCCAGCTCTTTCATATAGAGCTTAACATGAAATATTACAAAAACCGTCCACAGCTTAGGAACAATTTATCTGAAAAACTTTCTCCTTCCCTGTGAGTCTGTCTGCAATTTGCCATCTTCATCAGAGACTCTGTATCTGTACCTTAATTGTAAATTGTAATTAAGGAAAGTCAGGCTCTACCTTATTAGGTAGAAACAAAGGCAACATTTTAACCAAAAAAATTTTCCCAGGGAAAGGAGAAATTCTCCTGTAGTTTTTCATAGATGGGACTTGCTATTAATAACAGTTGGAACATAGCTTTATTCTCCTCTCCCCGTCTCAAGGATACTGTATATACTTGAGTATAAGTAAGATTTTCTAGCTCCCAAAATGAGGTCCAAAAATGGGACTCGACTTAGACTTGGGTCAACATAAACGCTCAAAAATATACCCACACAAATGTCTAAATTAATTGATTTTATCATATTTTCATGTATTTTAATTATTGAAACTCACTAGCAGCTGCTGCATTTTCCACCCCTGACTTATACTCAGGTCAATCTATTTTCCTATTTTTAGAGGTCCAAATTAGGTACCTCGATTTATATTTGGAATGACTTATAGTCGAGTATACACGGTATTTGTTTTTTGCCCAGTGGCAACATGAGCAGCTGTACTGAAAGTCTGACCACCATTTTGCTTCCTCCACAATGTCCTATTTTTCATGTAATTGTAGGACAATTTAGCAATGGTGCCAAGGAAGCAACTATCAAATTTGGGAGAACATTCTGTAAAATGACTTTCTGGTACCAAGGGGGGAGGGGGGAAAGACCCAACTAATAGTTCTGATTTACCTAAGTTTGATTCAGAATGGGAAAACTCTTAACAGAGGCTAACAGTTCAACTCAGTCAAAATGTTCCTCAGGAAACTGTTTCCTGATCTATGTTGCATCAGCAGTAGGTATCATTTTTCTGAACTCAGCATCTTTATCATGGCCTCCAAATGTTACATTTAGGGAGGAATAATTATAAATACATTTTGTCTTTAGCAGTTACCCTGATGGCTTACTGATAAGACGCTGAGCTGGAGACCTGAAGATTGGGTTTTGACTCCCAAGAGCTTGGGTACATGAAAGTAGCATCTCCTAAAAATCCTTTCAACCCGGAGTAATCTTTGACACAAACAGGCAAGCATTTTATCTTTGCTGCAGATGGTTATAAAAGTAATACCTCGGATAACATTTACCTCGGATAACGCTAAAATCGCATAACGTTAAGTAATCTGGGGAGGAGAATTGGATCGAATAACGTTAAGGTCCTATGGGATGGATCGGATAACAACTGTGCGGTTACAATGTATCTCTATGGAGCTTTAACGTTATCCGATCCATCCCATAGGATTTTAACATGGATCGGATAACACTAAAAATCAGATAACACCAAGACTTGTGGAACCAAGTTTTAGCGTTATCCAAGGTATGACTGTACTTTAAACCCTGCAGCAGTTATGAGTCAAATAAGCTTCCAGTACTGGGAAGGAGGCAAGCCTAGCACCATTTCATCATTTGTCCTACAACTGCCCAAACAATTCCACTTTTCTCCCTTGTTGTAATTGCCCTTGGTAGATAGCTTTGTATTTGTTTTGGGTTTTATATGTCTTCTTTGTATTAGGCCAGCAATTCCCAACATGGACTTCAATCCCCAGAAGCCTATGTCAGTACATTGGCTGATCAGTGCTTTGGGGAATTGACTTAGGCTTCTGGGAATTAATGTCCAAAAACCAAAGGTTGGGAAGCACTGTATTAGACCTATTTTTATCCCTTTTTATCTGTCTTGGCTGCCTAGTTTCCTGATCTGAAAAAACCCTGAAATGTGGGAAAGCTAGCGAGACTTTTGGATGTCTCAAAAATAATTGTACAATGAAAGATGAAGCATGAATTCATATTCCTCAGCTGAGGTAAGACAAGCACAAGAATCCCAAGTCTGAATTGTGAGAATGTTTTCAAAATTTCTCCTTAGAGGAATTTCTTTTCTCTACAATTGAGTATGAATGATTCAAATCTTCATGGGAATATTTTTCTTGGAAGAATATCTTAATATGGTGAAGGGATTTGAGTGTGTCTGGGCCCGTTTTATTTATCAAAAAGTACTACATTTGTGTTAAGTTTTGCCAGGTTGTTCTCTGTCAAGAAAGGATAATTTTCTGTGTTGGTCGGTTGGTCAATCAATTCATTGTGCCTTTTCAAGCAGCTATTCTGGTAACACATGACTTAGAAACTCAGAAACAACATGAACCTCACAGGGACCCTACTCACTCCTTCTCCTTTGGCTAATAAAAAAAATGATTCATTTGGATGATTATTATTCAGTTTCATGATCTTTTTCTTCATGAGATGACTTTGAACAGACTCCATGTGCATTTTGTTGTTGTTCAGTCGCACAGTCGAGTCTGACCCTTTGCAATCCCATGGACCACAGCACGCCACGCTCCTCTGTCATCTGCCATCCCTCGTAACTCGCCCAGATCTGCAACCAGTGTGTCAACAATGCCATCTAGCCATCTTGTCCTCTGCCACCTCCTTCTCCTTTTGCCTTGAATCTTTCCCAGCGTCAGGGCCTTCTCCTCTCTTCTCATTTGGTGACCAAAGTATTTGAGCTTCAGCTTCAGCATTTGTCCTTCCAAGGAGCAACCAGGGTTGATATGTATGTACAAAAGTCATGTTGAAACAGGTCCATCTACCCATGGTTTCCTAAAAGTGTCTTTAGTTGAACCTGAAAAGGGTTTTAGCTGTCATGTCACTTCAGATTTGTCCTGACAATGCTGTGTGGCTCATTTGTAATACACTCTTTTCCACATGCTTGCTTCCACATCCTGAGAACATGTAGCTTTATGTTAGCAATCAATCAATACTTGATTAACAGATACTCATCCCAAAGTGTGCAACACCTTGTAATCTGACCATGAAATATTTTGCTTTATTTATTTATTTAATTATTTGTTTGCTAAAAGGCAAAAGCTGTGCCAGATGAGATATTAACTCCCTTTACAGCTGTGCTGCCAATAAACAATTAAATGTAATTATATGGTTTTCAATAAATATTTTACAATGTCAATATAAACTAAGCAATTAATGCTACCCTAGAGCAGCAACTTTTTGTTACACCCTAATCCAAATATTACAATCTAAGAAAAAGAAAAGTTATAAACCTCCACTGATTAATTAGTGATTAATATTTTAAGCAGAATTAAAAGTTTGCCGCAGAGTATGTGACAGATCCGAAACTGAGAGACTCTCTCCAAAGTCTGTAATGAAAACCCGGGGGACTCATGAATACATGGACAAGGTAATTTACAGAGGATTGGGATGTATATTTGACTAAAAAGATACTTCATTTTTAATGGTTTTTTAAACAAATCATATCAAAGTTAAGGTGAGAACACAGTGATAACATAATGTATCCTGAACCAAAAATTTTCTTTGCAACATTGCTACTGTCTATGGCACTCAAAATAATGATATCATTTTTATTAAATTTGACTACTATGCAATATTCTGCACATATACAATTTTTGCTATGAAGTTTAAGTCACTGGCAAGATTTTGAAAAAAGAACTAACAAACTAATTATAGTGATGAAAGGTGCAGCATACCAGATGTAAGCTTTTCTGACCTTAGAATGATTCTTAATTCTAATGAGCACCAGTGTTTAAAAGTTAATATGTGGAAGCAATGAAGGTTAACATGGGGACACAGTCTGTAGCCTGCCTGGTGCGCTATATTCTGTCTCTACACAGATTTTGATGTTTATGGCAAAATTAATGAAATGCTCCACACTTTATTCAAAGCCAATTCCAAACACTTTTCCAGCTGTGCATTTTACTGCTTTCCACATTTCATATTTTGATATGCTGGCAGCAGCACAAGTTCTCAAAAGTGGTAGAGTGCCAGCTTATAGGATAGAAAAATGAGAGACAATGACAGGAAGATGGGTAAGCAAACTTCTGCCAATTTCATTTTTCTGGATGACATTCCCCACCTCTTGTGAATTAAAACAGTCACCTTGAAGTTTCCAATATATGAATTACTGTGGTCAAAACCATAAACAAAAGGATATTCCACCAGCCAATTCTCATAATAGGGATTTAATGAGGCCACTTGGGTCTCTAGTGACAGAGACAAATCTATGAACACTCCCAGAGTATACACCTATCCCTGTAATATATATCCAGGGTCTACGAGACCTATGAATCACCCATCACAGAAACACCAACTGTCCAGGATTAAACTTCAGTAAATTAGCCCTCATCCAGCTTGGTTTCTCTGAAATACAATGTAAAAACTAATATTTGCTTCTGATGTTACTAATTGTGAGGAGAAAAAATTGATTTCTATTTTAATTCAACCTAATTTCACATTTTGGAACCATGAGTCATAGTCAGTTGCTGTTTGAAATATGCAACAAGTTCTTATGTCAAGAAGGTTTGATAATAAAGAAAAGTTAAAAGTATGTATTACTGAAAATAAAAGGTTTAAGTGGATTACATTAGGGTGAAACACTTCCAAATATTAGGCAAAAATGTGCATTAAAATGCATGGAAGTTGTCTATCTAAGTGCACTAGATAAACAAAATTTAAGTGTACAGAAGTTCTCAAAGTTCAAAATGGATTTAAGAAGCTTCAAAAAAAAATATTAAGTGATGTAGGTAAACCAAGTGGAGCTATTATAATATTTGCTTGTCTTTCACAAATTATCTCCCATCTCTAGTAATATAAAGCAAACAGGGGAAGATTTATAGGTGGTTTAAATTCTCCTTGTTCCTCAAAATTTGAAATTAGGATGCCTAAATAATATGTGAAAACTGGGCTTTAAGAGTCTTATTTAGCCCATTAGTTTGGATGTTGAAATTGCTTTGGATGCTGTAAAGTGACCAAAGATTGACTCCATCAAAAGAGATTTAATGTTTCCTGACTGAAGCAGATTTATCAAAGCTGTTCAGACAAGGTTTTATGTTATGAAATCAAAACCCATTACCCTGTTCAGTATACAAAGCCTGAAGATAGTACAAGAATGAAGCATTCTTCCTGTTGAAATTAATGTGGGATTGGCTTTCGAGCAAGGAAAACCTTTACCTTTACTAAAGGCACAGATAGCCAGAATTAAAAAAATAATAATGGTTCCACTAACAGCACACTGATGTCCTGGCACAAGGAATATATTAGCAAGTGATTTGGGGGTTCTCCCTTGCCATATTGACAGTATAATATCACGCTATTACTTCTGCTAGACCAAGGACAAGACAATTGAGAGCCATAGCCAGTGGTGCATGGATTTTGAAGACCATGTAATGCTCTCATGCCCAGGGTACGCTTAATTGTGGTCCAAAAATAGCACAATCTTTAAGGGGGCTCTCTCTGCCATTACATCTCTGCAGGTCAAGCACTCCTCTACCCCTGATAGTTAGTATCAAGGCATTCCACAGAACTAAATACAGACTAACAGCCTAGTTGAATTGTCAATTATATATGTGTATGTTGTTAATGAACTGTATATGCCTTTGTTATACTATTGTTTCCCATTTTTAAATTTCTGTTTTACCTAACAATATGGATCTCTAGAATATAACTGGCAACTTTGGAATACATAACAAATATATATCCTTGCCTCAGAAGAACAGATAGCACCTATGCATGCTTCACACATATATGTTTAATGTGGGCGGTACCCAGTGTGGGCTCCAAATTATTTTACTACCTACTCTGTGGGTGTGGTATAGTGGGAGCGGCCAGGGGAAAGCCCTGCATTGCAACCGAATTAGGACTATTTTATTTCAAAACGTGGATGGGCTGGGCCAGCCAAAAATTCTGCTAACGGTTCTGCCGAACTAGTGTGAACGTGCTGATGACCACCACTGGCAGTACCTTGGTAAGACTGGTGAATAATCACTACTATTTCACTAATTAAAAAATTGTATTTTATTATGTGACTTTATTATGTATTTTTAATGTGCTGTTGTTAGCCACCCAGAGTGGGGGTGACCCCAGATGGGCGGGATATAAATGGAATTATTATTATTATTATTATTATTATTATTATTATTATTATTATTATTATTATTATTATTATTATTATTATTATTATTATTATTATTATTATTATTATTGCAGATATAGGAATAATAACAATATCTGGTGGGAATTTCTCCCCATTTGAACTCACTGCCTGCATAGAAGATTCCCCACATTCGAACTGACCTTCAGTGTAAAATTGCTCCATATACTTTCTGTATTTTTCTCTTAAAGCAGTCTCCTCTTTCCCATCTGGAAAACCTATTACCTGTATCCCAAAACCGAATACATTTGCAGTCATTGTACTCTAGGGTTATAGAGTACAACAAAGCCATATAAACAAGCTTTGTTTACAATGACCTTCATCTATCTGAGGACCCATAGTTCCTCTGGTTTGCCAGAATTGTTGCTATTATCCCTGTTATACACATCTATCCAGGTTTAACTATTTTTATCCTTTCAGGCACCTTTTATTCCAAGCTGTAACTGATAAAAGGACAAATTTTAAAGGGTGCCTTCTAACTCCTTAGGAGTCACATTATGTAGCTTTCACTTTCGTCACATTACTATTGTTAAAAAAATAATCAAGTAAAAATATTAATTGTATTCTCTAGTTGCTATCATCTTATGGTTGGCCTGCGAAGAGGGAACTGTTACTGTGTGTTGCAAAATAAAAACAATATTAGCAGCTACAATAGGATGTAACTCTTCACCAGTGTGCCGCATAACTCAAAACCAATCCTTTCTAGCTTAATCTAAATTTTAAAAAAGGTGGGCTGGGAAAAACATTAATCATTTTGGGAATGGAAAGAGAAGTTTGAATGCTTGGCAAAGGAGGTAGTCAATATTACATTTTCATTTTCTGGTGTATGACTGCTGATTAGAAAAAGGAAAGGGGGAAGGTAAGAATACATTTATATTGCTTTTGATCCCCATCTAGTGATTGAATTAAGGAATTGCAGAAAGGCTGGGAATTAATTTCAGAATTTACTGTCTCTTGTTTTGTAGGATTGACATTTTTTACACCATTTGACAAAATTATTTTCTGGACTTCAACCCCAGAAATTCCAGCTGCATCCTTGTTTCTTGGGAGGTTATAGGTGCTGCAGTCAAGACAGTAATGCTGCCAATCTATACCTTTTGAACACTTTCATTCGTCATCTCATTAAAAAAAACCAGATGTTTTAAATATTTAAGGCAGGGATTTTCAAACATCAGGATAAAATATGATGCCCCCAAATTATTTTGACCATCAGATGTTTAATCATCATTATTTTTAGATTTCTCTTATACACAATGTTCTGATGAAAGTTCTTTTTCTGTGTCAAGGCCAGACGTGAAACTACCAAACTAAAGGCACCATTTCACCTGACCTAGGGTGAGAAAGATTAGCCGGCAACACAAGGTTGCCGTTACCAGCATACACCAGATCGTGGTTCAAAAAGACGACGATTTTCTAGGAGGTCCTTTCTGTGTACCCCAGTTTTGATATTAAAATCAAATTAGATATTACTGAACTAGATGGAAATATAAATTCTGTTTCAAAGTATACTAAGACAAAATCCCACAGCTCACATGGCATCCATGCTGAGCCATGTGAGCTATGGGACTGCTGTCTCTGACCCAGCCCCCAACACCAGCTGGGTTCAAAAGAGCCTCCATGCCTGGCATGAGGAAGGACTTGCTGCCTCTGACCCAGACCCCAACACCAGCTGGGTTCAAAAGAGCCTCCATGGCCTGACCGGCTCCAGCACGGCCTCGAAGGATATGGACATCGTGGGTGGGGTTGAGTTTGGGAGGTTTTGGTGTATTATTTATGAAGTATTTTTGAAGTGTTTTTTTATTGATTTGATGTTGTTATTGTGACTAGGGATGTTCTGAATTGCCTTTGAAATGTTTTTGTGATGCAATATCTTGTAATCTTGTAACTGTGATGTATTGTTTTTTCTCTATTATTGTATACTTTGTATCTTTGTTAGCCACCCAGAGTCGCTTGGCGAATGGGGCGACATACAAATCTAATAATAATAATAATAATAATAATAATAATAATAATAATAATAATAATAATAATAATAATAATAATAATGATGATGATGATGATGATGATGATGATGATGATGATGATGATGATGATGATGATGCAATTAAATGAATTGATCACAAGTTGGACTTACTGCCAGAAAATAGGAGGAAGTATTTAATTAACAAAAATCTCCCCCTCCTAGTGAATCATTAACTTTCTGTGGGTGTAAATGTGTGTAAAGGGAGACAGGAATAGGGTATGTTTCCATAACCACACTTAGCTTTTGAACTCTTTCGAGTTGAGAGGGAAAGACTAGGTTGGCTAAAGTTTTTAACAGCACCTTAAAAATTAAGAATTGTCAGAGGAGATGCCTGCAAGAAATTGATAAGCTGCAACTAAGGCGCTAATTAATTTCTCAGGACCATTCACCAGCTGGATTAAAAAAAAATTAAAGGGAATTACCGCCCAAATAATTACTACCTCATAAGTTATCCTTATGTATACCTGAAATCTGCCTTTGCTTTTCAATTAAAATTCAAGGCATGTTGCTATTTAGCCTGTGTAACATTAAAAACTACCAAAGCTTATTGGGGAATGTCTGTCAGATTTCTCCATGAGTCACTCTTCTGGGCATACGTCCTGACTGGAGGGATAACAAGCATGGTTATGGGAGTGTTTCATGCAGATAAACCCTAAACAGGCTCCGGTGAGGAAAGTAATTCCATTGCATGCTACATTAAAAGTGACTCAGTAATCCAGTCAGTCCCCAAAACAGCAATTTTAGTTTTCTTCAGTAGAAAATTATTGCAGCCAAATTGTTCTTCCTGCCTTAAGTGGCACCAACTACTGCTGTTTCTCCTGCCCCTCTCTTACTACTACCACCACCACCACGATGGCAACTACGACTACTACAACAGCCACATAGTTTCTTCTGTCAGATCCCTCTTGACCTTATTCTCCTTATTAGCATTTTGACAATTGTGGGTGCTTTGCTAGCCAGTGAAGTTCAGGGACCCGTAATGGCTCAGATTTTTCACTCTCCCTCTCCATACATTATCATGATAAAACCTCTATTTTCAATTTTAAGGAAGATAAAGCAGAGGTGTGGATGAGTGTAGGAGATGTTGTAAAATGAAGGGGGGAGGGTCGATTTAAATTGTGGCCCTCCCTAGGCACTGGACAATCTAATGCAGCTCCCATGTCCCATAAGGTTTGGGACCAGTGACACATACATGTTTCAAATGTGCATTCCCAGAACTGGCCATAAGAGGCCACTATATGCAATGTAATCTGTAGTAAAGGTAAAGCTCTCCCTTGCTAGAAAGCCAGACATATCAGACCCTGGGGGTTGTGCTTTTCTCCATTTACAGTCAAAGAACCAATGCTGTTTGAATCTGCAAGGTTTCTGTGGTCGCATGGCAGGCATGACTAGACACTGAACACACAAAATGTTGTTCCCTTTCCCACCGAAGTGACACCAGCTTATCGACTTGCAATTTCTTGCTTTCAAACTACTAGGCTGGCAGGAGCTGGGGCAGACAACAGGAATTCACTCCCTTGTACACGACTCAGGTCTCGAACTGTTGACCTGCCGACATTCCAGTCATCAAGTTCAGCATCTTAACCACTAAGCCACCATGGTCCCAATGTTTCTGTGGTTTCAGGCAATCTAATGATTCTTGGAACCTTCTTTCTCTCTCTCTCTGTCACACACACACACACACACACACACACACACACACACACACACACACACACACACACACACACACACACACACACACACACACACACACAGAGGAATCCTACTGTAAGAATAGGAATTGAGCCTTAGGTTTATAAACCCGCTAGTATTTTCTGAAAAAGCAAATGTATGCCGAACAACCAATATGCCTACAACTTTCCTGATAAATTCAAACTCCTCAGCTTTGATAAGTAGAATTTCTTGTTGTATTGAGGCTGAAAAGGTAGCGTCTGGCAGCCCTTCAGCTTTTCGGCCCTCTGGAGCCCCTCTACCTTGCCTGAACAGCTTCATCCACCACCAACCCAGGACTTTTGCCACAAAAGAAACACTCCAGTCACTTCTTGAAAGTTTAACAATGTATTTAAGGAAGGGATTACATGTGGGTAATCTCGTGGGAATGAACTGCAAGGCTCCTCCATGGATAAATACAACTTCTGTCCTGCCAGGGCCCAAAAAAACCCTGGCCCCCACCCCCAACAACAACCAGAACCAAGATGTCTCCTTTTTTGAATTCATCATGACCTTTACAGAAGCCTGCAGTGAAAACTCTATCCTAACACAGCTTTATCCTATCGCTGTAATCCTAAATGCTGTCACTTACAAACTAAGTCCAACTGAGCTGTTTTTGCTTTTTCAAAAAGACTGGTCTGTGACAATTGAAAAAATCTCCATGTAATATAATCCTTAACATAAAACTTCATCTGAGAAAGGAGAACAGATTTTGAATGCTAGAAGGCAGTATACAATTCAAACAATCTGTGAAAAATTCCCTGGTTGCAGCTTAGCTTTTTAGAAACAAGAGCACTGTGTAAATATATCATAGAAAAAATATGTTGACTTAAAAAAACCAGATTTTTATTTTAAAAAGATGGAGATTTGCATGATTCTACCTAGAAGAGATTAACAAGTACTCTAATTGGATGGTTATTCATTTGTGTTGCACTTGTGCCCCCCAATGGCCTACTCTTTCATTGCTGGTCAAGAATGTTAAGGAGAGGATTAAAGGGGAAAGATGTATGTGTACTCACACAAACAAGTGCATGCATGATTAACACCTGTATCTGTAAATTTCACAAGAATATTCCAGGGAATGTATGATTTTTATTATTTCTAAACCAGAATGAATTTATTCCAAAGGAAAGTCTAAGACTTCTAATTTTCATCCACAATTCTAGTTACAAGATTCTAAATGTTAAAGGCCTGTGGATGTATGTAACTTAAACATCTTTCTATGTATTTTCTCCACTACCTGTCTTAAAATGAGATGCCAAACTTTCCGTTTTAAATTGGGTCTTATGCTATAGCAGCTCAAATAGCAAGAAAACATAGCAGAGATTTCCCCCCCCCTTCCATTTTAAATAAAAAGAAAGAACCCTTCTTCTTTCTGCTATTGACTGTGACCACATCAGAAGCTGGTGATCCTTTGGAAGGGAACCAAGTGGTCAATATTAGCTATTTCCAAAAAAGCGATCAGTCTGACACAGAAGGAGCCTCTGGGACTTAGTGGTTAAGATGCTAAGCTTGACTACTGGAAGGTCAGCAGGTCAGCATTTCAAGACCTGAGTGCTGAGTGACAGAGTGAGCTCCGGTCGTTTGTCCCAGGGCCTGCAAACCTAACAGTTAGAAAGCAAGAAATTGCAAGAAAATAAATAGGTACCACTTTGGCAGGAAAGGTAACAGCACTCTGTGCACTTTGGCATCTAGTTATACCTGCAGAAATATATGCAGACCAGACAGCGCTGGCTCTTTGACTGTAAACAGAGATGAGGACCATCCCTTAGAGTCAGACACAACTGGTTTTCGAGAAAGGGAGACCTTTACCTGGAACAGAGCATCAGAAAATTTACTCTTTTATTACTTTTTAATAAAAAGTGTGTGTGTGCACGCACACACACACACAGGTGGGATAAAGAAGATGCGAACAAAGGAACAAAAAACCCCACATTATTTTATGACATTTCTAGGAAAAGCTCAAGACATCTGAAGGGAGCTATTTCCCCATGCAGATAACTGAATGGATTTTGGTCATACCTAATTATGGTGAATAATGATTTCCCTACTTCTCAGAAGCCAAGCAACTAAAAAACTCTCTTAAGCATTTGGGCAAAGGGAGGAAATAAATGGGAAATTGCTAAAAATTAGGCATAGATCTCTTTCACGAACAAAGGCAGGGAGAGGGATGACAATCCACTCTCTTCAGTGGCTGTGCATTGCTATAACACAGGGCTTCTCAACCTATGCCATGTAGGCCAAATCTGGCCCAAGGCATCAACTCAGCCGCCCCACGACCTCGCTTCAGCTGCCGTCTGCTGTCACCACTGCCTCAATCCTTGTCTCATCCACTTGACTTGGCATATCCCTAATAGTGCGCCATAGCAGGGCGGATGTTGTAAGGCTTACAACATCCGCCCTGCTATGGTGCACCATTAGGAACATGCCAAGCCAAGTGTAGGAGACAAAGATTGAGGTGGCAGAGGCAGAAGCTGGAGTGGGTCATGGGCCAGATTATTTGGTGCCATGCAGCTCCTCCAGGCTGGTAAGCAGGGAAATGTCATGGTGGGGGAGTGGTGGGCGGCTCAGGGTGGGCAGCAGTGGCATGGATGGAGTGGTAGGTGGGTGGGGGTAGCCCTACTGCTGTCATTGGTGGCGGTGTGGGGGAGTGGTAAGGGCTCAGGGTGGCAGCGATGGGACCACCCCATGCCCCCATCACTCCCCCACACTGCCACTGGCACCACCAAAGGTGGTGGTGGCAGCATCGGCACATAACTGGCCCACCAATAGTCTGAGGGTGTGTGATCTGGCCCCCGGCTTAAAAATGTTGAGGACCCTTGCTCTAACAAACTAACACTGGGATCTTCAATAATGATACTATTACTATTACAGTAGTCCAGAATCCTATGGGTTCTGGTGAAGGAAAGATTCTACCTGACAGAATCATCCAGACCACCCATTCTGGGGGTAACGTATTCAAGTCAACAAGGGCAGAGATCTAACAGGCTATGGCTGGAAGAATACCATCAGTAATTTCCTGAATTGTGCAGGAATTCTCTTTGTGAAATATATGAACAATCTTATTTCAATCTGTTAGCAGAGTGGAGGAAAGTAATGAATATGTTTGAACACCGATACCATAAAAACATGAGTCAAAGCAAAAGCAACTCTTCACATACAGTGGAACTGTGGTTAACATAATTAATGCATTCTCCAGGACATTTCTTACAGTGAAAATTACTTTAACTGAATTTCCCATAGGAATGCATTGATTCAATTTCCCATAGGAATGCAATGAAATCCAAAATACATTAGCCAAAAAGTTATTTCCCATAGGAATACATTGAAAACCAATTAATCCATTCCGACAAAATTCCGTAAACTGAGCCACTATTTTCTATAGATTTCCTTTTGTTGTGCAATGTTTATGTTAACCAAGTTGTTTGTTAACTGAAGTTCCATTGTAGTTCTTTTAAAGCAGTTCTCAACCTTTTTAAGCCAGCGGCTGGGTCACACTCCTTCAGAGACAGCTTTGGGGGTCGGACAGCCATTTTGCCCTTCTTCCACCATATGACACTTCCTGGTGTGGTGAAGGCAGGGGGGGGGGCACATGAAATGGTGCCACAGACTGCATCCAGCCCATGGGCCACAAGTTGAGAATCCCTGTTTTAAAGTCTCAGAACATCACCTTTCTGTTAAATCTAACTGTATCGTGCTTGTAAGGGGGGGGGGGAGGATAAGATTACCACCAGGGGGCATGTACAGTACAGTAAAACCTCATATAACACTAAAACCTGGTTCCACAAGTCTTGGTGTTATATGATTTTTAGTGTTATCTGATCCTCTATGGGATCCATAGAGATACATTGTAACCACACAGGCTTTAGCGGTTGTTATCTGAAGCATCCCATAGGATCTTAATGTTATCTGATGCAATTCTTCCCCCCAGATTCCTTAATGTTATGCGATTTTAGTGTTATTCGATACTAATGTTATATGAGGTATTACTGTATAAGCAAAACCAGCTTCAGTGTTATCTCAAAAATAAAATTAAAAAGGCTAAAAGTATTGCCATCTAAAAAAGGCAACACTTTCAGTTCAACAACAGTGGATATGATATATTTAGCAAGAAAATGTACCATATCTCACCAGTACTATCTAATTATAATTGCATAAAGAGCGCCTTGCTTAAAGAGTAACTTGCTTAAAGAGCAGAATTTTCTCTGAATGTTCACTTCGCTTAACAAATAAAACCAACCAAAAACTCGCTTAACAACTAAATCAGGGTGGAAATCCCCCACCACCACCAGAAGTCACAATTGGTCAATTAAAATTGTGCTTCACTTAAAGAGCAAACTCACTTAAAGAGCAATCCTGTAGAACACATTATGCTCTTTAAGCGAGGTACAACTGTATTGTTTTTAAGGGTGAAAATTGGATTACAGCATCACCGTTATCATAGGTTCCACATTTGTTTCCTTGGTTGGAAGCAAAAACCATAACATTTTGAACTAGAAATATATTAATCTTCTTCTTCCATGTCTAGGCTAGATGTGAAACTGGCAAAATGAAGCCACAAAAAGGTTGCTGTTGCTTGTGGTACACCCAACTGTTGTTCAAAAATATTTGGAGTGTTGGACTAGGACTGAGGGCAGATGGGTTCAAACAGCTGCTCACCCATGAAAACCCATTTGACATTGGCTGCCATAGACCATCTGAATTCATGCCATATGTGGAGTCAGGGAAACAACTGGGGAGCAAAGGTAACCCACAAAACTCTTGCTTTTTGAGAACATTCAATGGAGCATTCAATGGAGCAACTCTCATTGCTCCACATTTCTCAGCTGCTATTTCAGTCTTCTTAATAAGATTGTTTTAAAACAAACTATGATTGTCTTAATTTTTCTTCTGGTTGATGAAGCAATAACTGACAACAGTAAATTCACAAAAGGAAAGTGTAGGTTATGTGCAAATAACCACCTCTCTAGCACCAGATGGAGGGCCTTTTCGGTGGCTGCTGCGGCCCTTTGGAACTTCCTGCCAACTGACCTCTGCCTCCAATCAGAATTGTGAGCATTCAGGAAAGGCCTGAAGACCTGGTTGGCCCAGAGGGTGTGAGGTGCCGCGATAGGAACAGCTCCCCCACCACCACCGCTGGCTCATGCGATTACTCTAAATAATTCGCCATCTGGGGACATTAGTTTAACTGTCTAAGGATGTTTTAATAAGGTTATTTTAGCTGTTGAAGTGTACTGATTTTAGTTATAATGTTGCAACTCAATTTTGTACTGTGACTGTCGTTTTTGTCGACTAAGCTGCCCTGAGTTGCCATGGTGAGCAGGTGGTGATAGAAGTCTAAATAATTAATAAATAAACAAACAAACAAACAAACTAAAGGAATGTAGTACATTTGTGCTGGCTTTAAAATCCTTCTGCCAGGTTCTGGGCAGGGCCGTAGCCAGGATTCTAGATGGGGGGGGGCAGGAGAGGCAACAATGTCACACACACATATATAACATTGGCATCCCGGGATGGGGGGGTGTGGGCTGTTAGCTCATGAGGGTTTTCAGGGACACTTGGCGGGGGGTGGGGGCTGGCTACATCCCTGGTTCTGGGACATGGAAGTTTCAAACGTTTCTTTCAAAACTATTATGTACTCAATAAAGTCCTTCAAAATAGTCCTTCAAAATAGTCAAGTACTATTATCACTACAGTGGTAATTATCACTAAGGCCCCCCTTCCTTAGTGGCTTAGTGGTTAAAAAGCTGAGCTGAAGACTGGAATGTTGGGTTTCGAAACCCGAGGTCTGCACTTAGGGACACTAAAGGAGCCGCATTCGAGCATTCCCTGAGTGGAGTTTCTCCAGCAAAAATCCTTTCAACCCAGAGTAATCTCAGACATGAAATTTTAAATTAAGTTATTTACCATTTTTAAATTAAGTTATTTACCGTTTTATTTTTCAAAAGTGCTGGAAATTGCCACTGTTAGTTACATTAAAAACATGTATGAATCCTACAGGCATTACCACACAAAACAAATGTTTCCAAACCTCATCATCAATTCAACAATCCAAACAGAGGCTCAGGCAGAACTCAGCCTGCTCTTGAACCACACTGACATTCCTGTTCATTTATCTAAGACATCCATAATTAGCAATTATACTTATATAGTGCCTCCATAGTGCTTAGTCCACTCTCTAGGCAGTTTACACATAATCAACATTTTGCCCCCAACATGCTGGGTACTCATTTTACTTATTGAGGAAAGATGGAAGGGTAAGTCAACCTTGATCCCTGTCAGAATCAAACTCACAATATACCACAAGGGCTCACAATTATTAAATACGAAATTCTTATAATACAAGATGGGTGTACATTTATTCTTTTTCCAGTTGAACTCAAAATGAAACTTGGTTGTCTTTGTTTTGGAGCAACAGAATGAACAAGTCTGTGTACGGTCTTCAGTGTATTTCTTTCTCATAATGAATTCTGGTTTTCCCCATCCCTACTTTTCTAAGTTTTCATTTTTCCTTCCTTGTATATAGCTTTTTCCATGAAAGTTACAAACGTTACCAAAAAAAATAACCATTAATTCCATCCCATTTTGATTTCTAGTTTTATTTAATAGGCTGCTTAATACTAGAAATGTACTTGCATGCATTTCTCTTCTTATAATACCCACTGATAATTCAAAGCAAGTCCCAAGGACAACATAAGCTGTCTAAAACAGGTAATGAGTGTTCTGTCTAGACAATGGATGCAGACAACATTGTTCATCTTCTTTCAGCTCTGCCATCTGTTAGCAGCTTTGATAGCAAACGGAAAGCTTGTATAATGCCTGCATCTATTATCTTAAGAAAGAAACCTAATTAACTTTGTCGAAACTTAGATAGCTGTAAACTTCATAATTCTGTGAACACCTATCTTTGGCTCAAAATAATGCACAAAACCTGGTTTCTGTTCTATTCCAGGGCATGTATGGAGCATAAATCTATAACAATTTCCATGCATAAGTAGAGTTGGGGTTGCCCTTGCTCGAAAGCCAGTCATATCCAACTCTAGGGTTCAGTGCTCATCTCTGTTTATAGCCAAAGAGCCAGCACTGTCTGTGTCTGCAGACATTTCTTTTTTTTTTTTTTTTAAATTTTTATTAGGTATTAAAAAAAAATAATACAAGGATACAAAAATACAGAAATACATAACAAGACAATTACAGAAATATCTAGACTTATGAAGATCATGTAGAGTATTTTATGCATAACGATATTACGTGTTACATTTACCACCTTTTTAGACATAATCTTCTACACCTTCTTTTCTATTAGCCCATTAACACCACCCTCGTGCTATATACACTGTCCAGGGAGTTCTGTACCTTTACAATTTCCAAAAGTCATTCTGTTCTTGTACAGGGGGTATGCCCTTTTTTTCCTCCAAAGAATAACTTATAAAAGGTTCCCAGATCCTCCAGAAATTATTACTTTGCATTTTTCCTTTCCTACAATTTATTTCCCAAGTAAGCTTTTCATTTAACGCTAAATCCCACATTTGTATATACCAATCTTGAATATTGATTTGTTCATTACATTTCCACTTTTTGGCTATACATAATCTTGCAACGGTCAACATTATAGTCAATAACTCTTTATTGTTCTTATTCATATCATAATCTCCTATATCTGTTAACAAGATTGTATCTGACCCCATTCCGATCTGCACTTTTAATATATTCTCTATTTCTTTTTCTATTCTTTCCCAGAAAAATTTTAATGCCTCACAGCTACACCACATATGCTCATATGTTCCCTTCATTTTTTTGCATCTCCAACATATATCGCTCAGATTACTATACATTCTGTGCAGGCCGACTGGGGTCCTATACCATCTCCATACTATTTTATAATTATGCTCTTTGATTCTGACCGACATTGTTCTCATTATCCTTCTTTCCCACATCTTTTGCCATTTTTTTGTTGGTATTCTTATATCTAGTTCCTGTTCCCAACTTTGTCTTAACACCTCTTGTATACTTTGGCTATTATTCAGGATCTTGTAGATTTTACTGACTAATCCTTTAATACCCATTTCTTCATTCCTGACTTTAGCCAAAAGTATCTCAAATTCCGTACAATCTCTATTTAGTCCATTTTCCCTTAGGAATTTCTTATTCCAATTATTTATCTGAAGGATCTTAAACCAATCTAATTGTAGTTGCGTGTACAGCTCATGCCTTTTTTCCTGATCTTTGCAAGTGTTAACCCAATCTTTTAATAATTTTACCTTCTTTTCTACCAATATATCCCTAATCTTTTTATCAATTTTAATTGGAAAATCCTGAAAATCTTCCACCTCTAAAATCGGTGAAATCCCCGGAGTAAGCTCATTCCTCACTCTGTTCCATGTCTCCACTGTTGTCTTTAACATCAGAACCTGAATCTCCTTTTTTCCTTTTTCCTTTCCATCCCATAAAAACTGCGCCTTACCCTCCTTTGTAAATCCTTTCCCTTCAATTCTTTCCCAGATTGTTTCTTGCCTAATTAAAATCTTTATCACATTTCTTATTTGAAAGGCCCTATAATATTTAATAACATTGGGAATCCCTAGTCCTCCCTCCTTTTGTGAGAGATACCACAGTGATTTGGCTATTCTAGCTCCTCTATTTCCATTACAGTACCTATTGATCATATTCTGATATCCTTTCAACTCCTTGTCAGTGTGTCTTAACGGTAAAACATCAAACAAAAAATTCAATTTAGGAACTAACATCATTTTGCATATGGCTATCCTACCAAACCATGACAAATTTAATTTACTATATTGTGCTATTTTCTTCTCTATTTCCTTCTTCTGTCTTCCATAATTTAACTCTTTGAGTTCCCCAATTTTATGTGATAGCATTACTCCCAAATACCTCATTTTCTGTGTAATCTGCACATTATAATTCCTTTTTATTGACTCCTCGTCTTCTTTGTTCCCATTAACTAAGATCATTTCTGTTTTATCCCAATTAACTTTCAGTCCTGTTACTTCCTCGAAGTCTTTCAAATGTTTATTTATTTTAGCTATAGTTTTTGTTGGATGTTTCACCGTTATCAGTGTATCGTCTGCATAGAGGCTTACTTTGGTACCTTCCATTCCAATTATGTCCTCGTCTTGACGAATTGTATTTGCCAACATTTCCATAGCCAATATAAACAATGAAGGTGACAATGGACAGCCCTGTCTCGTACCCGCCTCTAACCTAATCTCATTTGTATAAGATTCATTGAATTTGACTCTTGCCGAACCTTGTTTATATAACTTTCCAATAACCCCTTGAAATTTATCTCCGAATCCATATAATCTTATCAACTCATGAATCGTCACCCATTGTAAAGAGTCAAAGGCTTTGAAAATATCTAATGCTAAGAATCCCATCTTTTCCTTTCTTTTTTCAGCTAAATCCAGTATGTCCACTGCTCTTCTTATAAGGTCCGCCATATGTCTGTTTTTAACAAATCCCGCTTGATCCTTCTTAATATAATTGGCTATGAAACCATTTAATCTGTTTGCCAAAATCGTTGTAAAAATTTTTGCATCTTGATTGATCAGGGAAATTGGTCTATAAGATTCAATTTTTTCTATATTTTTACCAGGCTTGGGAATCAAAACTATAATCGACCTGTTCCATGAATCTGGAGTTGCATCTCCCTCTAAAATCCCATTATATAACTCATATAATCTCGGGGCAATCCAAGGCATAAAATCTTTATAAAACTCAGCTGGTAAACCATCCTCCCCAGGTGCTTTCTCCTTTTTCAACTTTTTTATTACATCTTCTACTTCCTTCATAGATATTCCTTGCTCCATTTTATTCCTATCTTCCTCTGTAATTTTTTTATTTTGTTGCTGTTCAAAGATTAGTCGCATTTTTCTTTGGTTTACCTCTTTTTTTGAATACAAATTTTTATAAAAGTTTTCAATAAGCAAAGCTTTTTCTTTCTTTTTGTTGCATCTTTTCCCATTCTTGTCTACCAAGACACCAACCTGCCCTTTACTCTTTTTATCTCTTGCTGCTTTTGCCAATAATTTAGAATTTTTATTGCCATATTCAAAATATTCTCTCTTAAGAAAGATCAAATCTTTCTTTACTTTTTCAATATCTTTCCCATCCAACTCTTTCTTAATTTTTTTTATCTTCTGAAATATTTTCTGATCCTTCTTTTTAGCATATTCCATGTGAAGGTGTTTTAATTGTTGTTCCAATTCCTGATTCCTATTTTGAATTTGTCTATTTCTAATACTATTCAGTTTTATCGATTCCCCTCTAAAGATTGCCTTCATTGTATCCCAAACTCCTCCCCGACTGACCTCATTATTTTCATTAAATTTCCAACTTTCCTCCCATTTCTCCATAATTTGTTTCCTCGTTGATTCCTCTCGATATAACTTCGCATCATATCTCCAAATATACCCTCCTTTTTCTATCTCTTTAAGATTTATATTTGCTGTTACCTTTGCATGGTCAGATTCCCTAAATGTCCCGATCTTTATATCCTCAATTGTTTTGACTAATTCTTCTGTTACAAAAATATAATCTATCCGTGAGTACATATCATGCACGTGTGAATAATAAGTATATTCTCTTTCCTGCGCTTTAAGTTCTCTCCAAACATCCTTCATACCCATGAATTTTCTCCATTCTTCTAATATGTACTTTTTACCTCTTTTTTTTACACTTGTACTGTCAATATCTGAACACATCATATTAAAATCTCCACATAAGACCATGCGTTTAGTCCCTTCCTTATTCAAAATTTTCCCCACTTTATCTAAAAATTCTTGCTGTTTGTCATTTGGAGCATAGATGTTAACCAACGTTATCTCTTCTTCCTCTATTTTTCCTTTTATTATTAAATATCTTCCTTCTGGGTCAGCAATAATTTTATTCACCGTAAACCCCAATTTTTCCGAAATCAGGATTGCAACTCCCCTAGCTTTGGATGTCCCATATGCTTTTTCATATATTTCGATTCCCCTCACCACCAAATTATTGACATCTGCAGATTTTTGATGAGTTTCTTGCAAAAAAATTATATCAGCCCTATCTTTGTTGAGCGACATCTGCAATCTCCTTCTTTTCAGGGCATTCCCTGTTCCCTTCACATTCCACGTTATTATTTTCAGTGACTTAACCATTTGTGTCTAACTCCACCTCCCATTGTTCGTTTCCTTCCCTGGACGTGCTCCCTAAAAACCCTCCTGCTTCCCTACTACTAAAGAAATTAAACAAAGCAAAATATAATAATATCAAAAAACTAATTTCACTAAATAAAAAATAATAAAAAACAGACTTACCTAATCTTTCCCTTTCTTCTTCCCTCCCCACATCTTTCTTCCCGATGTCACCTTTGTTCTCCAAAGAGGGGAGGGGGGGGCCGGAGAGAGATGGCATATACTTCCTCCAATAGCTCCCCGACTCTGACCATGATTAAATTTTACTTTTTATCATCCCACCTGTTCCGCGCTTGTCCCTGGAATGTCCGCTCCTCCCACTGCTCCTCCCACTGCTCCCTCCTCCTCCCGGCCCGATACCGATCCCATAACACCGACTTTGTACAATTCTGTTCTCAAAAGAATCCAATCCGCGTCCGCCTCCTTGATCAGGCCAATTTGTGTTAAATACAGCAATGCATCAGTATTCACATCAAGAACATGCCATTTTTTGTCATAAAAAAATCTCAGCTGTTGTGGAAATCGCCAACCATACTTAACGCCCTTTGCTACCAACAATCTTGTAACAGGTTTCATTTTGTATTTCCACCTCCTCTCCTCGGGCGCAATATCGTTGTAGACCTCCACATCCAGCCCTTCTATTTTTAGGGCGCCAGACCCAGCTTGCCTAATAAAGGACATCACTTTCAATTTATCCGCCCAATTTGCAAATTTAACTAGAACGTTTCTGGATGTCTTCCTATCCTTCCTTCCCCCCACCCTGTACACAGCACCAATATCGTCTAATCCAAAATCTTTACCCGTTTTTAGTGAGTTCAACCATTCCAAAACTCTCTCTTTCAGCTTGTCTGGCGTCCTCTCAGGCAGGTGACGGATCACAATGTTAGATTTTCTCCACCCCTCCTCCATCATCATCATTTTCCTCTCTTGCACAGCCATCTTGTTTTCCATTACATGTTCTTGAATATAAAGCTCATTTACAGATATTATAGCATTTTTAACCTCCTTCTGCATTGCATTTGTAATCTCATCAATCCTTTGTGTATTTACTACCACATCTTTCTTCACGTCTGTAAGGGCTTTGGCCAGGCTTTCATATTGTAGCCTGGCCAATTCCCTGTCCCTTTTCATTTCTTCACTGTTGGCCTCTACTGTTTTATTCAATTTAGTTTGATTTGCATCCAGTTTTTGCATTGTCACCTGAGTATCTGTCATTTTTGCCTGAGTATCAGCCATGTTTTTGGCCAACTGTTGAAGAATTGTCGTTATATTGTCCATCCTTTGGGCCAGGTCGAGGGAGCCCCCTTGCTCTGTTGCTGTGGAATCCGTTGCTGCCGTTGTAGGCTCCATGTTCGGTGATGGAGTGTGCCGCTCTTCCTCTTCTTGCTCTTTACCCACTTCTTGCTCTTTGCCCCTTTTCCCTTTCCGACCTTTTGGTTTCACAACCTCCTCCATTACTTTCCCCTCCCTTCCCAACAAACACCCCAGTGTCTTAATTCAAGCTATGACAATCAGAATTTACACATGAAAGATAGTTCGGCCCTCTCTAATAAAATGTTATCCGGCCCCCGGGCCGAAAAGTTTGGGCACCCCTGGTCTAAGTCAAAGGCACTTATATATAGGATCTTGTATATTGAAAGATAGATCGGCCCTCTCTGATAAAATGTTATCCGGCCCCCGGGCCGAAATGTTTGGGCACCCCTAGTCTAAGTCAAAGGCACTTATATATAGGATCTTGTATATTGAAAGATAGTTCGGCCCTCTCTGATAAAATGTTATCCGGCCCCCGGGCCGAAAAGTTTGGACACCCCTGGTCTAAGTCAAAGGCACTTATATATAGGATCTTGTATATTGAAAGATAGTTCGGCCCTCTCTGATAAAATGTTATCCGGCCCCCGGGCCGAAAAGTTTGGGCACCCCTGGTCTAAGTCAAAGGCACTTATATATAGGATCTTGTATATTGAAAGATAGTTCGGCCCTCTCTGATAAAATGTTATCCGGCCCCCGGGCCGAAAAGTTTGGGCACCCCTGATCTAAGTCAAAGGCACTTATATATAGGATCTTGTATATTGAAAGATAATTCGGCCCTCTCTGATAAAATGTTATCCGGCCCCCGGGCCGAAAAGTTTGGGCACCCCTGATCCAAGTCAAAGGCACTTATATATAAGATCTTGTATATTATTGTTAATTAAGGAGTTGACGTTTAGCCCCCAAGTCAAAATATTACTGTTCTTATCAAAGTTCCAAGGTCTTTTCTTGAAGGCCTGCACTATCTCTCAAAGCCGAAAGAACAAACAGAGAAACAACCTGAAAACGAATCTGCTGACAGAGTTTAAAAGGCACTTTTCCCACCGCAGTATTTCCTGGGCATGGCTTGTAGTACAAAGAAACCGCTTCGTCACCGCCCCTTTCAGGCTCAACTGTCCGCCATTACTTCTCAAAAAATAAAAAAAAAATAAAAATCGGTAGCCCAAACACCACAGCGATGACCCAACAAGAGCACTTTAATCCCGCTTCAACTATGTTTTAAAAGTATATATGTATAAAGCTCTATGTGCGATTTCACTCAGGCTGCCTTCTCAGCACTGCCCCCTCAGTTCGCGCTTCACTCCTCTTCCCCTGCCTTTCTTCTGCTCCAGCAATCCCGGTGTGGCTCGGCAGGCAGCAAACACACACACACCTCAACCCGCTGCTCCAACGATCCCGGCGCGGCTCAACAGGCAGCGGGAAACACACACCTCCACCCGCTGCCCGGAACACGCGCCTCCGATCCCCGGCTCACCACGGCCTGCCTCCTCTCCGCCGTCCACGTCTTCCTTCCGTTCCTCTTCGTCCCAAAAACCTCCAAGAACCTCCGGGAACTCAGCCACCAACCTCCGTCACAAAGCGAGCTCCGGCACGGAAAAAAACTATTTCCACAGGTCCACCAGGCAGCGAAGAGGTTTGAGTCTTCCGACCCCCCCCCTTCCGCCACCGGGGGCTCAGTCTTCCATGCCCCGCTCACAATCGGCTGCTCTCCGGATATCTCACCAATTCCATGCCCCTCTGCATTTCGGAGCAGGACCGCCAGGTATGTTTATTTCTATTTTGTGTTTATTTGTCCCATTGATTCCACATTGGTATGGCAGAGCAAGCGAGAGACGATGTTTCCCCTACGCCATCTTGGCTCCGCCCCCCGTCTGCAGACATTTCTGAAGACATGTGGCAGGGATGACTACACACCGGATCATACAGAATGCTGTTTATTGCCCCACCGAAGTGGTCCCTATTTATCTACTTGCAATTTCTTGCTTTTGAACTGCTAGGTTGCCAGCAGCTGGGACAGAGACATGACTTCACTCCGTTGTGCAGCACTTGGGTCTAAAACTGCTGACCTGCAGATCTTCCAGTTATTAAGTTCAGTGTCTTAACCACTAAGCCACTGCAGCCCCACAAGTAGAGTTGCCAACTCTTAAAATCACAAAATAACTTTTCAAAGTAAGCAGTCCTATGAAGCAAAATATGCTACTCACATGATGGAGTTTTTCCCAGAATTCATGTCCTCTTTCCATATTTCTCAAACTGGGTGGAATGTACCAAAAGCAGACATTTGCATACTCCGGCTAGGAGAAAAGAAAGAGTCTTCAGGACACAGAAAGCCAACTGGACATCATATTCATTCTACACAGATACGAGAATCAATACAGTGAGACTAGAAATCGTACCACAGATAATGGGCTAATTAAGTAAATTTGGGCTGTAAATTCCTTTACATCAGTTGCATTAAAGAACAGCACTAACTAATATTTTCTTGAGTGGCGCAGTACTTATTTCAGTTCTTTGCTATGTATAATATTTCTTTATTGGACACATTTTTTCCTTATCTTTCCACAATACTTCTGTGGGATCTACATTTTGTTTCTCTGTTGATTTGCATCACAAGAAGCATAGGGCTGCTTGTATGCTATTGTTTTAGATCAGGGGTGCCCAAACTTTTTGCGCCGTGGGCCAATCATGTGGTTCAGGAAGCCAGTCACTAAGGCCCGGGGGCCGGGTGCAGCCCCCGACACCAATTCATCCGGCCCACGGAGCCCTTGTTGCTCCTGGAAGCAGAAGTAAAACATGCCCGTACGGTCGCATTTTACTTCCGCTTCCAGGAGCGACGAGGGCTCCGCGGGCCGGATGAATTGGTGTCGGGGCCGCACTCGGCCCCCGGGCCTTAGTTTGGGCACCACTGTTTTAGATTAATAAAACCACCCTTAATTGTGGTGTTCACAATTATGATATGACCCAAAGCCAATTCTGGCTTATGGGAAACCTTTCCAAGGCTTTCTAGCTCAAGGCCACTCAGAGGTAGTTTTCCATTCCCTTCATCTGATATATATATATATATTTCAAAAAAGAATAGAAGGGGAAAATGCAATTACAGTAAAACACCGGATAACGATTGGATCAGATAACGCTAAAATCGCATAACGTTAAGTAATCTGGGGAGGAGAATTGGATCGAATAACATTAAGGTCCTATGGGATGGATCGGATAACAACCGCTAAAGCCTGTGCGGTTACAATGTATCTCTATGGAGCTTTAACATTATCCGATCCATCCCATAGGATTTTAACATGGATCGGATAACATTAAAAATCGGATAACACCAAGACTTGTGGAACCAAGTTTTAGCATTATCCAATGTTTTACTGTATAGCATACTTGCCTCAGATAGACACAATACAGTACTTTCCCAAAAATTTCGATTAAATAATGGGGGAGGGACAAATTGGGGGAGAGAAAAATACTACAACGCCCTGTCATTTTTCCCAAATGTGAACAGTACCCTAATTGCAGTTCTACTCTTTCTTCCAAGTGGACAGAAACTACCAGCTGTGCTAAATTATTTCATGAAAGGACACTAGTTCTATTCACAACGTTTTTTGCCCTCCTTCAAAGAATGTATTAAATACAGTTTAATCATCAAGAAAAATATATTTGTGAGCAGGAAGAGATCAGCAATCATGCCACCTGCTGCTATGAAATGAGATGAAATTAAGCTTTTTTCCCCTCTAACATGAACAGACTGAGGTACATGTGGATCGGGGATTCTCAACCTGTGGCCTGTGGGCCGGATGCACCCTGCAGTGTAATTTCATGTGTCTGGCCACTGCCTCCACCACACCTGGAAGTGCTATGTGGTGGAGGATGGGCAAAATGACCATCTGGCCCACGAAGCTGTCTGAGGGAGTATGACCCAGGCCCCGGCTTTAAAAGGTTGAGAACTCCTGATGTAGATACTGAAAGCTAGATTTCTTTTTCAAATGCATCTGAAGGAGGGGAAGGGGGTCTTTCTAGATGAGGCCTTCTTGCACAAGGACTCCAATGCAAATACAGAATTTCATAAGGGAGTCCAGAAATCACTCTTGGCTCCATATTTGTAACATATTTGTGCTCCCAATTGTTTTTCTGCCTTCTTTTGTTGCCATGAGAAATAGAAGAGAAAAAGAAAATAAAGAGAGGGAGATGGAATACATTCTGATTGGTAGCCATAGGAGCAATCCAGAGATGTAAAGGTTACTTTTTTTAGAACACCCAGAATATCCCAATTTACCTCATATATTTTTCTCATTTCTGAAGCAGAAGCTGATCCAAAGAATGTCATCTCACAAGTGCAAGATAGAGCCTGTCACTGGGACTTTTTGGGCACAAATCCTGCCCTGCTAAGCTGCACAACGGATCTTGGGAACATGAAAGAAGCCTCATTTGGGCATCCCCTGAGTAGAGTTTCTCCAGCAAAAATCCTTTCAATCCAGAGTAATTTCTGACATGAATAATGGACAAGTTTCCTACTGATGCTAGTTTTGATGGAATTCATAGTGAATTTACATCAACTGCCATGCTAAAGTGCCCAGGAAATATTTGAACAAAACAAAAAAAATCAGGAATTTTTCAAGGAGTGTTATTTCTCATGCAACTCTCATATGAATGACCAAGTTTTACTTTTTTCCAAAGGTTTAAGGAAAAGCATTCAGTGACCAAAATCCTGTTACTTATCATAATAAATTGCACCAGATTAGGGTGTTAGAATCAATGGGCATTGGGTGAGTCAACATCTCTGTAAGTTCTAGTGATTCAAGTGGCTTCCTCTAACTTTCTTATAGAGTTGGCCTTTTTGAATCAATAGAATACAGAGGAGCTGACTCACCAAATACCCATTGATTCAATGAGCCAACCTTAGCTGTGATGTGCTACACTAAACAACAATTTTGGCGATGTGTAGCAATTGAAGCCACAGAGATTAGAACAGCCCATTTGCTGCATATGTAATTACATACTGCATACTTAATTACTTTTTTAAAGTCTCCTCTCCCTAATCGTACACTGCAGTCAGGGAGATCAAATGACATACTGTCTATGTTACATTGCTTTTAGCATTTCTTACATCATCAGTGTGAAAATATTTGTTGTAACCTAGACACTATTGAATTGCAGTTGGCACAAACCTACCTCCAGCAGTAACTGGAATCCTTCTCTCTTCTTGATTTCATCCACTAGGTATCTGTAATTAAACATATATAAATGGTGTTGACATTTTGGTTAGCCTAAATGTTCCATTCTAAGACAGCAACATGTAATTGATAGTTAATTAGGGACTAACAACCTGTGTCAACTAGCAATTAAATCTTGTCCTTTACTATTTACTTTCCAAGTGTTACTAAATTTATGCACTCAAATCTAGCAAATTATACTTAAGCTTTGGCCTTGGGAAAATTATGTAATCTTTCAAGTCTTGCTCATTTTGCCATAATGTGGTTGATCCAAGATTTAGAGGAATTTATTCTTTGAAATGAGTAACGGGACTGCAAAAGTACTCACAGTGCTTTGCAAGAGTATCTAGTGGGTAATAGTTTAAAAAAAACACACACACACACCAAATCAAGATGTAGAATACTGTACTAACAATAATTCTCAATAAATAATACCGTAGTAATGAGATATAGTGTCTCTGATGAGCTTCTGGTGGGCAGACAAAATTCTTATGATTCTGCCTGGCCCGTGCTTTCTAAAATCAGCTTTTAAAAATTATTTTAATGAGTTTTTAAAGAATGTTTTTCAATATATTTTATTTTGCATCAATCTGGAGGTCAGGGAAGGGGGGAGGCAGGAAAGCAATTAATAAGTACTTTACATAAATAAAGATATAATAAAATTAACAGTGTGGAATTCTGTCATATGTTCCCATCTCCTTAGGGTGTTAATAAAACTAGCTTTTTAAAAAAATTACAAAGATGTGAAGAAAATGTGCAGACATTATTCTACCCAGTTGCTGTTTAAGACTACAAAACGTAAGTCTGCGTTTGGCCAAGAAAGTAAAGTAGGTAACCTTGCAGCTGGCACTTCTTATCAATCAATATGCTAATTTTATTCACTTGTATGTTTAAATACTAAATATTAATTATATTATAAATGAAACTATTCAAATAATCTACACTTAGGTTTGGTTGTCTCATTTCATTTCATTTCATTCATTTTATTTATTCAATTTGTATACCGCCCTACTCGGTGCAACCGACTCAGGGCGGTTTACAGAAACCATACATATCAGACAATCAGAGGTAATAAACATTATCAAAAATCATACAGTATAATGCAATAAATATAACAATACAGTAGGCAGTGCAACATATCTCATATCTCACACAGATTATACCCAGCATCTTGAATTGCTAGCTATAGCCTACATATACCAAAGAAAACAATCTGTCTAGAGGAGACAGAAGGGGCACCATGGAAGAGCCCAAGTGGTTATCTACACTGTGTGAGGCTGGGTCCTTCTACTAATATATAACAGAAAATTAAATTAAATTCTATGCACCTACAGCACAGTGAGTTTATGCCATAATATAGCATTTTATTTGAGTTGTTGCCAAAACTGTCCAGGGGTTTGCTAAATAAAACACTAGAATGTGCTTATGTAAGAGCATAGGGAGTTGTCAAGATGTTTGTCGTTAACAAGACTCAACACATGACTTCTTTCTCTCTTCAACATATATATCCAAGCAATCTGATTGCCATGGTAAAACTGTTGCCATCAGCACCAGTCCTGCCTAAATGAGTGCAATATCCCCATAATAACAACTAGGATTCTGACTCATGTGTATGATTGTATTAAAACAACAAAATGTTTACATTTTAGACTTCACACATTCTCACAGCATATTGAAAAGCTGGGAGCGCTTATTCATATTATGAAGAAATGGAAGAAGCAAAGGTACTAGTTCTACCTAAAGCATACACGGTGCTGATGTTTTGACACATGGAACAGATAGCTCCTATACTTCTACAAAGCAGGTTGGACATGACCAAAGGAATCGACTTTTTTCAGCTGTACTCATTTGCAATTATTTTAATATACAAAGCCCCTGCAAGGAAAGTGGATGAACTGACTGGGACTCAGGTCAGCAATGTAATATGAAGATATGGAATGCAATTATTTCCAGGAAAACAGAAAGAAGACAGATATATGCTGCACATAACAGATGAAAAATACAAATCATTCTGCAATCCACGTAAAACATTTGCAGCAAAAACCCTTCCTTTCAATTTATAAGGTCAGTAGGCTACTCTCAGAAGACAAGTCTATTCTGGGATCCTGAAATATTATCTCTGCAGTGCCATAATGAAGCTTACTGTAATATATTCAGAAACACGCTGTACAGTTGGTCAAATAGTTAACCAAGTTGGCTAACTGCCCAGGAAAACTGTGATGCCTCTGCTGTAAAAGCCCTGGCACCTAAGGCTTCCAGCTAGCAAAACAGCTCCTGTGATGAATATCACTGATAGTTATTATTAGATAAAGACAATTTTCTCTTTTAGAAAACAGTGACACTTCTTGTTAGGTACACCCTTGGCCTAATCCTAACCATTAAAAGGACGTATTGATCCAAACAGAATCATTAATCAATATATTCTTAGCAAAGTGAACTTGTGAGAGTGACCTTGATGGAGGGGATCAACTAATGAAATCAGAATAAGATGGCTGCAAATAGACACAACTGCAACTTTACAAAGCCCAAAGGACAAATCTTCTGCAAAAGTGTGCCCAGTTTTTTCCAGTATATTTTCCATCGTACTACTTCCTCATAAAGCCTACAGCAAAAGCACCTGCTGAAGTGCCACCCAATTCAGAACATGAAATGAACAATTTCTCATTTTAACTGCATTATTTCAGTGACTACTCAAAATGGTTTGCATTTATTACTTGTACAGGTTGTATTTTTCAACTTCAGATAGTATTTGTAGCTTGGAGAGGATTGTCTGAAGCTGCAAGGGAACTCAAGGAGAAGAGTGCCATATACTCATCAACTGGATACCTTTAGACGATTTCCAATATAAAATATTTTTACTTATCAGATATGTTTTTAAAATGTCTCTAAGAGCTTATCCAGGTGAACCTTTGCTTCTTGTAAAAGTATGAGATTTGGCATTGATTTTATTGATATATTTCCTACCATCCAAATGTTGTAAGTCTTTCTCCCATTCACACCTTCCTTTTTCCCCTATGACTTTCCATTAACAAAATTATACTAGGTGCTCCTACCACAGGTGGGAAATTATAAACCTTCTCATTTAAGTGTTCTCAATGTCATTGTCTGTGTGTCGTCTTTGTGTGTGTGTGTCTGTGTGTGTTCAACTTTCCATTCCTTTTTAAATTCTGTAAAAGCACAATTAGTTTTATTTTATTTTTTTTGGTTTGTACTGGGGGCAGAGTTTACAAAATATTCCTAACTGGAAGATATCTTCCAGATTACTTAATCAGAAACCATATTAAGAATCCTCTTCACTAGAAACCCCTTGCTATCAACATATACTTAACCTCTTTCTTTAAAAAAAACAACTACTGTACTACTACAGAGATGCATGTTCATAACAAGAAGCTCCCAGTAAGGGGACTTTAAGCAGTGCCTAAGCACTGCTCAAGAACAACAACAAGAAAGAGAAAAGCAGCAGCAACTGCTGCAAATCCAGCAGAGAATTTCATCTTTAAAGTTTTCTTCAAGATTTTATAATCTTAAAGAGAAGGGAAGCTGAGTGTTAAAAACAAGCTTGAATGTAGATCACAATAAATTTTCCACTCATGCAGCATTGAGTGGTAGAAAGGGGATAGAATGTTTTTGTATGTGCAGGAGTCCTAAAAGTAATTCAGTACAAAACTTGTCTTCAGACTGCTATAAAGTAATAAATGTTATCTTTAATTTTATTTCAGTAATTAATAAGATATATTTTCCCCCTGGAAGCATTCGTCCTTTGGCTGACTCCTCTTAGCAGTGTAAAATTCATTAGGTTAGACATAGTTCCTGAAGCCCATTGCTTACTGATTGATTTGTGAATATCCGAAATATTGTCATTTTCAATTACATTCTAAATCTGGCAAATACAATTATATTGTATCATAATAATTTTTGCAGTTCAAGACCATCTTTCAAATGTGTAATGGGGGGGGGGGGAGCTTGGATCCAAAGACATATTAATCCATCAGATACTGTAAAACAATTTCCATCGAATAAACTAAGGATTTGTCAAGAGCAAAAAAGGACTTTGCACCCATAAACTTCCCTTCCCTTCCCTCCTCTCCTATAACTCAGTGCAACATTTCCAGGATTTGTTACTTAGCAGTTTTCCACCGTGTCTGAATTGGCAAACTGAGATTCAAAATCTGGCTATACACCAGGATTGTAAACATTAATTATAAACCCCTATAAGAATTAATAATCAGAGCTTACCTTTTTTTTTTTTTTTTTTGCTTCTAGACGGAGTACTAAAACTGTGCATCGATACAGTGGTACCCACTCTTGACTCCTTTGGCACTGTTGGACTTTACCTCTAAGAACCCCCCACATAGCAACAGCCATCCATCAAGGATGCTAGGAACTTTAGTCCAACAACATTTGGAAACTCTTAGTCACAATCCTGTGCACATGCTAGAGAAATTGTTGAAGTGGTTTTCACAGCTTTCTGTCCATCTATCGTATACTCTGACACAGAACTAAATATAGAATATAGATAAATTTGAGTGCGTGAGAGACAGGCAGAATGACTGCTCACCCATCATGCAGTTTGTATGTGTGTGTGTTATGTGACATGACATCAGAACTAACTGACTTGTAGCAACGGAACTGTCAAAATAAGTGGATATTTTCTTCTTTTCAAGTGCCATATCCATTCCAAATATTGGCTATCATTATGGCAATAGTCTTCCTTTTCTTAACACATCGGAACATTTCTTCCAGGGACATTACACACCAATCTCTCCGATTCTTCAGCCATGAAATCCAGCTATATCCAGGACATCTCTTCGCAAGGATCTTCTCTTGCATAACAAGTTAAAGTATTCTATACTTTATGTTTGAAGTGGTACCCATGTTAGTCTATACTCATTCCTCATGATATGTCCAATGTACTTGAGCTTTCTTTGTTTAATAGTCTTAAACAGTTCTTCCCGCAAAAATCCTTTCAACCCAGAATAATTTCTGACACAAAATTATTATTATTAGTGGATATTTAGGAATGTTTTTTTCAGGTGTTAAGGCATGTAAGAAAAGTAGCAAGGAATTGCCATACTTAGTGGCTTGTTTTGGTGTGACACACCCAAGGATGAGATCCCTATGTTTGACCTGGCCTGATTTGCATCAGTATCTCTATTTTTTTCAGAGATACTTTTTTCTCAAGGAACAAAGTAAATAAACCTTTTAATATATCTTAATATATTATTACCCTGTTGCCATTGATTTATGATTTTATAATCCATATGTCATGATCCCTGCAATTGAAATACAGTACCTGGCTAAGGCAAGGGCTCTGTTGACTCTCTCCTCAAGGCCAATTGTCCCCAGCGCCTTCCATGTCATCCAGAATTTGAACGCATCTGCTCTTCGGCTGCACTGGATTGATTTGTCACCTGTGTCATAGCTGATGTCATAGAACTTGTCTTGCTGGAACAGGTAGGAGGCATTGGCGGAATAGCAGTTTTTAAGCAAGTCCTGTTATTCAATGTAACATAAGAGAAAACAGTATTTGAATTTTCATCTGCCATACTCATTACAGAAGTAAATTACAAAGCGGGATGTATGCAGTCAAGCATAGCCAGCTTTTCTGGCAATGGTGGTTGAGGGATTTTGGAGACTGTGTAGTCCAAATAAGCAACCTTTTGCATCCTCCTGAAATTTTGCAAAGATGGCACCTGTAGCATCAGCTCAATAGGAAACTTCTTTGGAAGACAAGGAAGTATGAAGAAAACTAAAATAACTGATAGGATAGGTAAAGGTAATACAATTCAACTGATTCTATTAAAATGGATCTGGAGGAGCTTAATTTTAAAGTGAAGCTTCTGTGTTCCTTTCTGGAAGGGACACACATTGTAACTACAGTACAGTAATACCTCGGATAATGCTAAGACTTGGTTCCACAAGTCTTGGTGTTATCCGATTTTTAGTGTTATCCGATGCATGTTAAAATCCTATGGGATGGATCGGATAACGTTAAAGCTCCATAGAGATACATTGTAACCACACAGGCTTTAGCAGTTGTTATCCAATCCATCCCATAGGACCTTAACATTATTCGATCCAATTCTCCTCCCCAGATTACTTAACGTTATGCGATTTTAGCGTTATCCGAGGTAAACATTATCCGAGGTATTACTGTACTCTGATCATTAAGTCCTTATAACTACTTGCTGGAACAGCAGTTCTCATCTATTGCAGGTAAGACTAAGGGCAATAACAGTACATGTACCACTCCAAACCATAACTGTGGTAATCAATAAAGCATTGCGCATGCACATGCACAAGGAAAAACAATACACTTAAATGTGTATTGGAGTTGCAGGGCAAAGAACAAAGGATATTGGAAGAAATGTAAAGAAAGGTAATTCAGTAGAAAGATATCATAAACACATGGATGCAAAATAGGGTGAAAAAAAGAGAACCAAAACCAGTTTGAAGAGAAGATTCCCCATTCAAATTCACCACCGAAGTTGGTCTCAGAAATATTAATTCTTTGAAAGTCACTGTTAAGGTCAAAAGGTGTACAGCTGAACAGAGCATGAAAGTTATAATACCACACAGTGGTTCAAATGTTCACCAAACAGTTGATCAAACATTTCACTCTCCACTAGATATATTAGATGCCAGCTTAAGATGACAGGAAGTTAAGTTTTAGTATTTCATGTGCCTTCTCTTATTTGTTTGATACAAGATGTGGTATAGTTAGCGTGACAACACCCTTAATTAAAATGTCTGTATTTCTGCATTGAAATGCACAGCCTTTCATCTGCATTATAATGCAACATCAATAATTCTGTCAAATTAATAATAAAATAGATGGGAAATACAGCAAGCCAGAACCTAAATTATATATACTATACCTAATATCATTTATAAAGTAGGTAATGGCAACCTTGTGTTGCAGGCTAATCTTTCTCACACTAGGTCAAGCGAAAGGAACTGCAGAATGAACTCACCAAAAGGTACCTTCATTTGCCAGTTTCACATCTGGCCTAGATGTGGAAGAAGAAGTTTTACATTGGAAAGGCCACCATGATTACCATCTTATATCCTTAATTTTTATTTGGGTATAGAAAAGATAATCAAGTGTAAGGATATGTCACTGGAGACTATAGCCAAGGTCATCCATGCCACTTTATTCCTAATTACTATGCACTGGTATGAGAACTAGATAGGGGAACAAGCCATTAGAAAAACCAGAAGAAAAAGATTGATTTATTCAACGTGTGGTGCTTTCTTTTCAGGTCACATACACCACCAGCATAACATACAAAGCTAAAATTTACACATCTAAAATAAAAATAGAATTAAAAAGGACTAGATGACATCTGCCCAGTATCAGGCCATTTCAACAGCATTTCCTCTTGCCAACATCAGGTGGGACATGAAAGGAGCCTTTCCAAAGATTGCTATCACCTGCAGTGGAGATTTTTCACCAGGCTAAACCTTTCAACCCAGAAGCACCAGAAGTAGATATTGGTGCAGATAGCTTTACAGAAGCCCTGGATAGTTAGAAAGATAAATAAATGGCTTCTAGATCAAGCCTCTCTCTAAAAGGAAAAGCCATGAAGCAGAAGCAGTCATACTTTCGGCACACTAAGTAAAGACATGAAGCAATGGAAAAGACAACAATGTATAGAAACATTGAAGGTCAAATGTGAGACAGATAGATGCAACAAAGGAAGCCAAAGCCTTAGGTTTTTCAAGAACTGAGCAGGACTGTTAATGACCTTTAAGGATCATTAATTCATGGAGCTGACATAAGTCAGAAGCAACTTGTTATCAACTGTGGGCAAAGTTTCTTATTCATTATGTTAAGCACTAAAGCCAGTATACCATTAAATTTACTAGAGAACAGCTGTAGGAATTTTAGAGAATTCTTGACAGACATACTGGGATGAGTTCCTCATTCTTTTAATCTTTGTAGCTTTTTTAAATTGGGTGTTTTATGGGTTTTTAATGTTTTGGACTGCTGTGCTTCTTTTTAATGTTGTGAGCCGCCCAGAGTTGTTTTGAGTTGGGTGGTTACACAAATTGGATAAATAAATAAATAAATAAATAGGCATGCAGGGGATCATGATGACATCCACTGTCCTTCACTGATAACGAGCCTGGTAACACCACACATGCTAGGATGCCAAGCCAGCCCAGGGTCCTTGACTGATAAGGAGCCTGATGTAAGTGAGGGGCATAGAGCCAAGGGTGATGAGCCAACACCTTGGCTAAGAGAATAAAAGAAGGCAGACTTGACCATCAGAGTTGGAGCTCTCCACAAACTAACCACCAAAGTTTTGTGGCCCAGACTGTCCGGGGGCTTCCCTGCTGCCACCAGGCTCCCGGCAGCTAGAAGAAGGAGAATACTTGCTTGGTATGCATTTGCTTATCTTTCTTTCTTATTTTATTCCTTGCTTTGAGATTTGTCTAATAAAGCTTTGATTCCAAAACCACTGAGCGCTTATTATCTCCAGTTTCTAAAAGAATCTGTGCCAAGCAGGCTTGGTTAGCCTGTGTGGTGAGACAATCTCAGCCTGTCGAAGGTACCTAAATAAACAACAAGCAAGAAATTAGAAAGCATTGTTTCCATGTTTATCCCATTTGTATTTGGATATACAGTCAAACCTCGCTTAGCGAGCAATTCACAGCGAAAAACTTGCTTAACGAGTCCGACATGCACAGCGAAAATTTTCGCTATGCGAGTTGGACTTTCCCTATAGAAAACTTGCATAACGAAAAAAAATTCACTATGCAAGGTTTTCCCCTAAAAAGCTCGTTATGCAAGTTTTCCCATAGGAATTTTCACTATGCGAGTCTGATTCACGTAGCAAAAAACTTGCATAGCAAGCAGCCTCGTAGAACGAATTAAATTCATTATGCGAGGAATTACTGTAGTACATATATAGATTTAGGGCCCAAACCAGCATTTAGTAGATCTAATGTACTCAACAAGACCAGCATAAATAGGGACTGTCTCCCTTTATTATGATGCATGGAAACAATTAACTGCATAATGAATTACATGTGTGGAGTTTCCCACAACACTGAAGTGCATACTCTTTACAACACTTCTCCATGTGCACTGAAATCTACCCTGTGTGTGGAAAGTGCAACTGGATCAGCATAATTACTTTAAAAAATGACAGGATTTAATTCTTTGGAAGTTTTCTAAATCTGGGGAGATTATACATGGAAGAAAAACTGTTGTGATACAGATATGCAGATGATTGAGATGTTCATAATACATTGCTTTTTTAAAAGCAGCAAAATACATAAAAGTTGCATACCAACCTGTTTGGTTATTGTTCTCCAAACTAAACAGGCAGATACTTTAATTCAAGCTTGAGAGGGTTTATTTAGGGAAAGGTTTATTTTAGCAGTTCATCATAGTAGACATTGTGCTCTCTGTCTGCACTTTATGTCAACACAAGTGGACGCCCAGAAATTGCATTGATTGATCTCTGCTTTTACAATGGATTAATAATATCTCGGTTTCACTGGCTCTGTAGTCCAAAAGCTTTCTTGTTTCAATCAATTTCAAGCACTTTCTCCTGTCCCCAACTGAGAACTTTGCTCTCTTGCTTAGCTCAATAATATTAAAACATACTCTTCCATACAATATCTCTTCCCTACCCTGCAACATATACACTTCAGTTTTTCTGCACACTGATTTATTTAGACTAGAAACAATTGCCATTTACCAGGAAGTAAATCTTACTGAACTCAATATGGGTTACTTTTGACCACACGCACCACAATGTAAATATTTTGTGGTGCCATAGTTAGATGGGGAAAAAATCTAATAAAATTAACCAAATACTGTAATCAGATTCCATTCAATACCACAAAATGTATATATCAATATACAGTAAAATATCAGGTTATGACAGCCTCTGTTGTAACCCAAAAAAATTATAAACCAAAACATCTATAGGGATGCATTGAAAAATTAAAAAAAATGGTCCTGAATTTATTGTTGTAAAAAAAACCATTGAAATTTGTAAACCGGGACAGCATTTCCATAGGATTTGCCATTGTAAACCACAGCATACTTAAATCGAGGTGGTTGAAACCCAGGGTTTTACTGTATGTTATTTCTTAATGTGGATCATTTTTTTAAAAACTTGCTATTTGAATTGTCTTTTTTTTTTAATGCTGGAGGGGGAGGGAAAAGACAGAAAACTCCTCATTTAGATTTTTAAAAATCAGTAACAAATACAGTATCTTCTTCCTATTTTCAACTAGACAGCAAGGTCAACTGCTGAGTAGTTAAGATGACATTTATGTAATTCCAGCTGAGTCAGTGGATCTGTTCTAGTCAGGATTAGCACTGGGACTCTGGCCAGTAATATTAAAAGGAAACAGATCTCTTTCAACAAGGATCATAAAGTGCAGGACCTGAGCATTGCCTTCAAAGTTAGCTTTCTATGCAGTCCACTATTCCAAGTTATGCAATCATAAAGCAAAATTATTGCAACGTTTAACAGGTTCTTCTGAACCCCTCCCTCCAAAAAACAAAACAAACGACAACAACAACCACCTGATGTAACTATGACTGTTCAATATTATTATTATTATTATTATTATTATTATTATTATTATTATTATTATTATTATTATTATTATTATTATTATTATTATTATTATTCTGTTGGACCTTCTTCAGCAACTGAGGACTAACATAGTTTCTAGATCAAACAGTATGAAAATACTGTTGCCAAGATTAAATAAGGCCTACTTTTCATGAAGCTTTTGTTCTCTGTTAAAAGGATGACCAATTTCAACTCTCATGTCTCCCAAGGCTTGAAATTGCAATTTTTCAGCTAGGCCTCATAAATAGGCCTCATAAAAATCCTTCCCCTTCTCTCTGCCTCATGGACTCATGTCACAAGACTGCCCATTTTCCAGTATTTCTTATCTCTAGCTTCATGTTTTGACTACACGCTAGAACATTGACTCTACATGGATGTAAACAATCCATTGTTTTGAGAATATTTTTCTCTGTTACCTGATTGGCTAAAGCTAACCCACCTGACTGCAGATTCCCCATTTTGCAGAGAAGTTAGTTAGTTCGTCTCTGGATCTCAATGGCTTAAGACCCTGGCTATTGTGTGGGATTTTCTCTTCTTTTCACTATGATTACCTAACGAACTTGGACTGTTTTTATTGGACTGATTCTTTGTTATGACCTTTTAATCTACGGTTTTTCCATGGACTTTGCTATTAATGAATCTGAAGAATAAAGCAGCTGTTTCTCTTTGAAGATTATTGTTGTTCTTTGATTAGCATACACACCGACAACACGCTACTACGAAACCTCCTTTGTTTTGTTCTAAGCTCAAAGGCCTTACTGCCTGAGCATAGTAAGAGTTCCTTTTTAATCTTCTTGGTTCTCCCAGACGTAGTGAGGCAAGGGTTAAGTTCCAGTAATGAGCATGAGGCTCAGGAACTGATAAGGAGGTGCCCTTGTGAATTGGGACGACCAATGCGTGATAGGGGGACATAAACTACTCCCAGACCATGAGATGATATTGCCCTTCTCCCTGCTGACTTGGCAGATTTGGCAGCTTCAGGAGAAGATCTTCGGGCTTTCTCCCATGGAGCAAAGCAGAGACTGATGAGAGGAAGCAAAACGGAAAATGGCGAGGTGGTGTTTCCCTTTAAGTTATGTGCTTTAAGCAGCAGTGCATGCCCATCCTTCCTGGTAAAATTTCTCCCCACCATGGGGCTGAAAACATCCCAATTTTGTAAAATGACTTGAATTCTTGAATTGGGAGATCATGTACAGTAATACCTTGGATAACGACTGCATCGTACAACGTAAAAAATCAGATAATGATGCAAAATTTCTAAAGAACTTTTGCATCGGATAACAATCTGTTAGTGTTATCCGATGTAGTCGTTCATAGCAGCAGGGTGGCTGGAAAGCTGAATGGGGGGCTCCCCCGTCAGCTTCCCCAGCCACCCTACAGCTGCGGAGGCAGGGGTGGGGTGGCTGGAAAGCTGACGGGGGGCTCCGCCGTCAGCTTCCCCAGCCACCCTACAGCTGCGGAGGCAGGGGTGGGGTGGCTGGAAAGCTGACGGGGGGCTCCGCCGTCAGCTTCCCCAGCCACCCTACAGCTGCGGAGGCAGGGGTGGGGTGGCTGGAAAGCTGACGGGGGGCTCCGCCGTTGGCTTCCCCAGCCACCCCACAGCTGCGGAGGCAGGGGCGGCAATATAAATCTGAATAAATTTGAATCTCGACATTTTGGCTTGCTACAGCCTCCAGGGAGGTGGGAAAACTTCAGAAATAGCTTGGATTGGGTCCCCCAAAATGGGCAAAAAAACCCGGACCTTTTTTCCCCTTTTTATTTATTTATAAATAAATTATTCATCCCCACTGCCCTTTCCAAAGAGGCAGGCTGATCGACCTCCTCTTCCCTTTCCTCTTCGGAAAGGGAACAGGGCTTTGTTTTACCTTTGTGCGATCAATGCATCGCACAACGTTAAAAACCAGATAACAACAAGACTTGTGGAACCAAGTCTCATAGTTATATGAGGTACTAGTGTATTTAAAATAGAATGAGATTAACCCCCTCTCCCAAATGAACATAGGAGAAAGCAAAACTAAGAGTTTCCTCATCTTCAGCATTAACAAGAGGAACATTCTATTCATTTAGAGTGGCATCTGCCTCTTTAATTCAGGGCATATTCTAGCAATAGGTATAGTGCAGTGGTGGCGAACCCATGGCATGCATGCCAGAGGTGGCACTTGGAGCCCTCTCTGTGGGCACCTGTGTGGGAACCCGTGCAGTTACCCCAGCACAGAGTTCACCCCACCCCTCTGCCCAGCAGCCCAATGGGAGCACTTCCTCCCTCCTCCCAGCACAGTTTGCCCCACCCCTCTGGCCAGCAGCCCAGTGGGAGTGTTTACTTCCTCCCCTGTTGCTGTGCTGGCACTTTGTGATAAATAAGTGTTTTTTGGGTTGCAGTTTGGGCACTTGGTCTCTAAAAGGTTTGCCATCACTGGTATAGTGCAATCACGCACACCCTTGTTACATACTTCTGATTTATTAGCAAAAGTCTATTTGTCCTTAAGGGAACATTAAAAAGGAATACATTTTAAAATATAAATTTCCAATGTGGAAAAAAATAGCCTGATAAAAGATCAGTGCTGAGCTCCAAATAACGTATGCTATTTCGAGTTGTTTTATCTCAAAATAATATATGCAGTGAGTAATCCCAGAAAATCCATAAGGGGAAAGACCTCTCAGGATTTGTGTCAAATGCTACATATTTGCAGGGATTACATATAGACTTCAGTCATGGCTAAACAGACAGGCTAAAATCAATGGGACAAATAAGTCATGCCTAACACAAAGACCTCCTCAACAGGAGTAGAAATTCCTATCTACAGAGGATAGATTTCCTTTTTTCTTTCTTTCGAAAAGTGGACCACAGCTCATGAAACCACCAGGGCTGATCCAACAAAATGTCTTGCAATATCTTGTGGCATCTTGTTTTGACCAACAAGTTTTATTTTTCATGAAATGTCACAGGATTTTTTGCTAGATAACCACTTTTTTCAGCATTTTACTTGAAGAACAGTTTACTCTGGACACAACTCAGTTACTTTGAATATAATTTAAACTGGATTTTATCAGTTTCTCTCAGATTATTGCTACCCAACAACTTTTCATGTTATTTATGTTTATTATTATATTTGTAATACAACTTTCCTCTTAAAAACTGCTCAAGGCAACTAATAGCATTAAAAATGGTTACACGATAACACTTCTATCATCACTGAAACTAAATTCAATCCAAAAACATCTAGTATAAATCAAATTAATAAATATCAAAATATTTTAAAACCATTACTGTTATTAGCCCTAAATACAACTTTATAGAGCAGTGTCCAGAATCCTGTTGGCATGACTGCACAGGCAGAAACTGCAGTGGTATACTGCTATTAGTTAAGAGCAGGGGTGCCCAAGCTACAACCTGTGGGCCAGTTATGGCCCCCAATGCCAATTCACGAGGGCAGCATGGGTCTGGCCCACAAACCATATTTTAGGCACTCCTGGTTTAAGCAGAGAAAATGGCAGCTTAAAATTTATCTCATCCTGTTGCAAAACAGGTTGCAAGGCATGTTTTACTCCAATTTCCAGTGGGAAGAAACATGTTCCCGGCCCACTGAATCACATGACTGGCCTGCTGAACCACATACCGGCCCATGGCCCAAAAAGTTTGGCCACCCCTGGTTAAGAGTCACCATGTGTACAGTCATGTAGCATGGTATAAAACATTTAACACAAGCAGTGACTAGCAGAAATTTGTAACTGCAATGTACACCACTTCAGTTAAAGCAATATAAATATCTAATTGCTATTGAGGAGATATATTCTAAACAAAAATGGGAGTACTGTAGGAATAAACCTAGGGCCAAAAGGCAAAGGTAACAATAACAAATAGTATAAAAGGGAAAGATGAAGGTACCTAAGAGACCGCATCGCCCTAAGTACATCTGTTCATCCCACCAGAGTGGACCGGAGAGGCTCTCTGGTTGTACCATCGGCTAGAGAGGCACACCTCTCTAGTACTAGGAGGAGGGCCTTCTCTGTGTCCTCCCTGGCCCTATGGAACCTCCTGCCAATTGAGCTACATCTCCAGTCAGTGTTGCTGCCCTTTAGGAAGGGGGTTAAGACCTGGCTGGCGGGACAGGTATGGGGTTTGGGTCAGACAGTAGCGTCAGCCTGTTGGCTCATCTGACCCTTCCCTCTCTCAAAGTATGAATTTTTAATCTTTTTATCTTTGCATAGTTTTTAATATTTTAATATTAATTTTAAATTGAATTTTGCATTGTATTTTATGTCTTTTTAAACCTTTGTTAGCCGCCCTGGGTCTCTTTGAGGAGGGCGGCATATAAGTCATAATAAATAAATAAATAAATAAATAAATCAGGGTATAATAAGGCATAACAATCCTCTCATACTTCTAAATAAATATTACCTTGATACTATGGATACCTTGGAGTCATTATTCAGTGAGGAGTCTGCACATTGGTAGACATCTCTGTGACATTTCTGCACATGCAAATGGACTTCAAGTCCATTTGCATGCTAGTTTTTACCCATTTGGATATCATGTCACCCGCAGGCTAGGCGGAACATGACGTGTACCCTCCGCGTTCACCTTGCCCAAGGGTGAGTTTTAGTGAGCTTTGGTGAGTTTTAGTCCCAGTCTAACATCATTGGCAAGAGATGGGCAAGACTGACAAGGGTCTCACCTAGCAGGGGAAATATTAACAAAAACTACAACCCAGTCACATTTAGAAAATTAAAAAGATTACTTACAGAATTGTCTTTCACTAGAAGGGCACAACACTGTATCCCCGCCATTAGCATCTTATGAGGATTCCATGCCACAGAATTTGCCCTGCACAAGTGATGTAAGGAAGACAGATTTTTTCTTTGTAATTGGAGTATTCCATAGGGTTGGAAGAACCATATCTTGTTTAGCTTTCTAGGGATTATCCCCACTCTCCCCAAAATTAAATTTTATACCTGTGAATGCCATGTAGTAGCTTGCGGTGCTTCCTTGACAGCAAAGCGGAGCCTCCCCATGAAGCCTGTGGAGATATTTATTTAAAAAATAAGAAAACAGTACTTCAGGCGTTGTGTAATTTTGTCATTACAACAGGTAATTTTAAAAGCTTCAACAGGGTACTTATTGGCATTTCTTAACTGTTGCAACTCCATAGTTAACTCCCACTCACAACTCCAAAATAGAAATAAATAGAGAAGTACACTGTCTGACATCCTGAAATATAATCTTGGATACAGAAAGGCTTTCCATTTGCCACCGGTGTCTCATGCCTTGTGAAATGATACATACAATTTGCACAATAAGTACTGTACTGTATATATATGCAAACCTGGCAAACATAATTTAACTATAACTTCTGATGTGTCACTGTGCTGAAATCTTGTTGGTTAGAACAGAAAGGCTCAACTAGACTCATTTCATTGAATTAATTGAAGTTACAGAGGAGTTGATTCACCAAACCCCCAATGGATTCAACAGGCTTACTCAAGATGTGACTTACTATAATAAGCAACGGGATTCCAGATTGTAAGTACCTTCTCAAAATAGCACAAAGTATGTATGCATTTAATATTCAAAGATCTATCACCCTGAACTATTGAGTCTAAAGTATACTGTAAATTCCTCAGAACTGTTTTACAGTTACTCTAACAGCAAGCATGAGATGAGCCATGATAAGCTCATAAATCTGAATCACTAATTGAATGAATAAACCTAGAATAGTTATGTGAACAATTATGAGAATAACTGTAATCATAAAGAAATATCAAAACAAATTCTGGGAAATTTATTTTAACATCATTTTACCAGTTACATGCATTGAAGCAGAATGAAACTCTGCAGTTATTTTCTCCGACTATTTTTTTAATAGTAGCTGTGTTAGTCTGTGCTTCAGTCATATCAGAGAATAAACAAAACAAACTAAAAACAAAACCACTGTACCACTTTAAAGACTAACTGTTATATTTTACTGTGAGCTTTTGTGGACCAAGTCCACTTCATCAGACATGGGAGTGAAATTTCATGCCATCAATTTATATATATCAGATATAGAGACACAGAGTGATTGGTTAGCATGACAAATAAGTATGCAAATCAATATGGCTTTTTACAACTGGCTGTAGCAATGATCTCAAACTGTTATTCGGATTAGCTCTAAATGTCCCCTTTTCAATTGCAAATGGAGGGAAGACCTCCAAACAAACACCTGGCATTGAACATTTGCTAATGAGTTTAACCTTTGTGTTACTGTGTGAGCACTTCCTTTGTCCTGTGAGACAGCCTATGTTGTGAAAGAGAATTTTACAGGAAAGTTTGTGAAGGTAGTATAATAAAACTACCTTTCTCTGACTGGATATTAATGAAAAGCAAAGGAATAAAATACCTTTCTTGCACACTGCAAGTGCCACACACAGCCACTATATATATAGTAAGTATATATAAGTAAGTAAGTATGGTGAGTTGTCATGGAATGCTTGTAAACATTCTAGCTACACAGAAAAAATGTGTAGGAGAATAATGTTGACAGCGTTCCCCCTTCCCTGTCTACAGGAAGTGAAAGAGAAAAACAAGCCTCCAGCTGGCTGTCGGAGCGTGCAGCAAGGTAAGCAGGCCGAGGCTGGATTCTCTCGTGGCCGAGCTGTGCGTGGGGGGTGGCTTTAAAGGCAGGGAGGTCTCTTTCTTTCCCTGCCTGCCTTTAAAGTGGTTTGTCCCTGAAGTCAGGGCTTTTTTTCTTAGCGTTGTTCGATGCATGCATCAGACAACGCTAAAAATCGGATAACGTCATGACTTGTGGAACCAAGTCATAACGTTATCCGGGGTATTACTGTATTGACATTTTGTTTCATACAGGCTCAACTACAAATAGCAGCCAATACTGTATTTGGAGATCTGAATGTGTTCCCAGCCTGTATAAATTTAGTACATTTTATAAATAGCATTTTCCTTGGAAATTTGAAAAGACAAGGATGATAAATTACAGTAGAAGTGCCTTTAAAATGTGTGTAGACTCATCAATGTAGGATCCACCCTTACCTGCAGATGGTTTCCTTATATTTCAATGAACAAAGAGATTACAGTCAAACCTCGCATAAAGAGCGTTTCGCTTAAAGAGTAACTTGCTTAAAGAGCAAGAATTTTCTCGGAATGTTTGCTTCGCTTAACAAATAAAACCAACCAAAAACTCGCTTAACAAATAAATCGGGGTAAGAAATCCACCCCACAATTGGTCATTTACAATGGTGTTTCACTTTAAGAGCAAACTTGCTTAAAGAGCAATCCTGTGGAACACATTATGCTCTTTAAGCAAGGTACAACTGTACTAGAATTTTTTTTTGAAAAGAAATCATGAAAGATATTTTCTATTCTACCAATAATCAGATAATATCTGAAGTGATTGCTACATCTGTAGGCAATATGAAACAAAACATCAGGGACGCAATTCATTCTTCATTTCTGCAAATTATTTACTCAAAGGCAACAAAGAGTCTCTGAAAAGAACTATTGACAACAATCAACAAACTCTCCAAAGCTAACAACAATGAGCATTTTGACATATTATATCCAATAAACCATCTATCAAAAAAGCAAAATGAAAAGTAATAAATATTATCAAATACAATCAAACCAAACGCCCCAAACTACCACTTCATGCTAATTCTTTGTTTTACTTTCAAATGTACTTTTACTGAAAAATCTACAAAAATATTTAGCCTCTCAGTTACTTGTCATATTTTAACTCAATGTTGAAAAAACAGAATCACACTAAATCCCCAGAGAAAAGCAAAATAATTGTTGAATAATACTTCAATTTGCATAGCAATACTCCCTTAGGAATAACTCTAGATCAATTATACAGTAAAACCTTGGGTTATGACCGCTTCAGATAATGTTTGTTGCAGTTTACAATGGCAAATTTTCTGGAAATGCCATCCCAGGTTACGAATTTTTAATGGAATTGTTTTGTGTTACAATGATACATTCGTGACAATTTTTTACATTCTCAATGCATTTCTATGGATGTTTCAGGTTTACAATTTTTTCATGTTACAACGGAGGCTGTTGGAATGGACCTCTGTCATAACCCAAGTTTTTACTGTACAGTAAAACACCGGATAACGATTGAATCTGATAACGCTAAAATTGCATAACGTTAAGTAATCTGGGGAGGAGAATTGGATCGAATAACGTTAAGGTCCTATGGGATGGATCGGATAACAACTGCTAAAGCCTGTGCGGTTACAATGTATCTCTATGGAGCTTTAATGTTATCTGATCCATCCAATAGGATTTTAACATGGATTGGATAACACTAAAAATTGGATAATACCAAGAATTGTGGAACCAAATTTTAGCGTTATCCGAGGTTTTAGTGTAAATGCATTTTATTTGAATTTGTGTAATGTTTACCTTATTTCCCCCTTTTGTTTTAGTAATAAAAAATAAAAAAAAGAATAACCAGATATTTAGTATAAATAACTCAAGGTTCACTAAATGTTATGATAATAAATACCTCTGTATCACTATTGCACACTAATATCAGTGCTATAATGCAAAATATATCTTTGATTGGCATTTCCTGTCCGTTACCAGGAATGTTCCCACTAGATAGAAGATAATGAGCAGCCCTTAGGTTTCAGCACTATACAGTACCTTACTATTTACATAAATTAGAAAAACCAAACTGGAAAGTGCTTCAACAATCTGTTTCACCTGATCCTCTAGGTTGGGACAAAGGAACATAGTATTGGCTACTTCAGTCAGTAAAACAAGTAATTTCAGTAAGTGAGAGATGGGCAAATTGAGACCCTCTGAATTTTCTTTTGGTAGTCCCTTCCCCTGCCATCAGAAACAAGGGTTTTAACTGCAGTAGAAAGAGGCATAGAAGGAGCCTCTCAGAAGAGTGAAAACAGTTGTTTTGGTGCACATTTTAGGGTGTAAATAATTTAAGAGAAGAGCAAAAACAGCAAGCCATGCTATATCGATTAACAGGTAGTTGGGTAAACTTAGCTGTCAAATGTTTATTTGTTTTTACAGATAATAGATGCCCATTACATAGTTGAACAGACTTATTTTTGAATGAATTCCTTGGCATCAGATGAAGCATGCTTCTGTTTCAGAAAAGGACACTCCAGGCAGAAGAATGTGGAACAATACCTTCTTTCTTTCTTTTTCATGTCCTGATCAGACCCTGGACTACCAAAATGAAGCCATTTCCTTTTCTCTGTCATTGCCCAAATGCAAGCCGTCATCAGTGCATGTCGCTGGCAGCAATCAGCAGACCACAAATGGGCCAGACTCTGCGTCTCTCCACATTCACACCGCATGTTGTTGTCCACCAGCAGTCCTCACTTGAGCAGGTTGGTTTTTTTTTAAACACAATACATGTATCACCCAGTGCACTAATGTCCTTGAGTCTGCCAGCTATCCCTTTTACAACTCAGTTGTTCTGACAAAAACACATTGTATTCAGTGCAGGTTTATCACCTTTATCACCTTGCATTTAGGGACTCCAACCCTCAGCCTATTCAGTGTCCTCGAGGTGACATAGGGGAAATTAATATCTTCAGCTATATCCTCTATTAATGATGTTCCTTTTCCTGTGAGCTCTTTCCTCCATCTTCTAATTTGATTTTGTTCTTGTGTACCCTCAAGAATGTTTGTTCTTGCCACAAAGCTCTTCCTGGATCTGAGCTGGAAGACTTGCGGCTCATATCTGTTCTTGCTTAGTTCTTTCAACATCTGCTGCTACTTCTCTCCTGATCTTAGGTGGAGCAATACCAACAAGGGGTATATCTTCTAAAATGGTGTATGTTTAAAGCATCCTGTCACTATCCACATGGTTTCATTAACAGCAATGTCAACTTTTTTTTTTGCATGTGTGGATGTGTTCCATACTGGCGCATCGTACTCTGTTGTAGAGATGCTCAGGGCCAAAGCTGATGTGCACATTGTGGATGGTTGTGTTTCCCATTTATAGCTTTGTGAGTTTCCTGATGATGATGTTCCTTGTACTATAGACAATGGAGCAACATAGAAGAAGCCTCCTCAAAAAGCAGAAAACAATACGAATATACCTGGGTATCCCCTGGGCAATAGCATACTGCTGGCCAATCCCTTGCACTGTAAGCTTGCTGATGAGCAAAATGTCCCAATGGTCCTATTTAGGTACACAAATAGCAACAATTTCTATCTTCTATAGAGGACATCTCTTCATCCAAACAGGAACTCTTAACTTTACTGAATGGAAATGTGATGTCCTTTGTGTCCAAGAAACTCACAGAGGAACTGATCAGCATCAACCAAAGCTCCTGGGATCTGTCTTGTTGCTGAGAGGCCTCACAAACAATAAGGAAATGCCATTTTTCTAAGAGCAAATATTATATTTCTCTCAACTGGTTGCATGTTTAGACACATCAATTTATAAACCACTGAATGTATCATTCTGCTCCAAGAAGCCATCTAATATTGAAAAGCAAAACTCGCTTTCTAGTTAGATATTTTAATAAATAATATCTTAAACTACCCAGTTCATTTAACAGTGACAGGTGGCAGAGAGACTACAATCTAGATCTTTGTTGTTGTTGTTGTTAATGAGCCTGCAGCTCAACAGTGCATTAAGAGCATAGATACTCAACCTCAAACACTCAGCACACACTAATTCTATAGTAGATCTACACAGGCATCTGACCTCAATCTATGCCATTCTATAGAAGGTATAATTTCAAAGAAACTACAGTAAAACCTCATATAACACTAAAACCTGGTTCCACAAGTCTTCGTGTTATATGATTTTTCGTGTTATCTGATCCTCTATGGGATCCATAGAGATACATTGTAACCACACAGGCTTTCGCGGTTGTTATCTGAAGCATCCCATAGGATCTTAATGTTATCTGATGCAATTCTTCCCCCCAGATTCCTTGATGTTATGCGATTTTCGTGTTATTCGATACTAATGTTATATGAGGTATTACTGTATCTGGAAAAAGTTTATAACAATGTGCTTCATATTAGCCCTTAACCAGAGAACTATGATCAATTTGTATACAGTATTTCATTTTGGAATGTTCTCCATTCCAATAATGTGCCAGACCCCTGGTTCACTCTGGAAATATATGGCTAATATTAAGATTATATTCACACTTTGAAGAAAATATTTTTGGTTAACATAAAATAAAAGCTAGGGTGAATATGATCTCGATCCTTGCAAAAACAAAAAGAACTTGCTTGATAGGCGTTATAACAGAGCATGTTATGTCAAGAAGCAGACAGAAAGCTTGGACAGTACTGAAAAGACTGAACAACGATCCAAACAAAAGGACATTATATTCAACTGTAACCTCAATATAAATAGTGCTTCAACTGCTCCAGGCAGGAAGCAGGGACGACCAAACAATGCATGATATAAAAAAAAAAAATCAAAGGGATATACAAAGTGAATCCAATGAACTTGCCACTGCTTTCATATTGGTGGAACTAGAGGAAACCATAAGAAGAAATAGGAATGACAAAGCAGTATTGATGAGATCCAGAATGAAAAAGTGAAACATTTTTGAGCAAAAACACAATGGAATGGTTTTTCAACTCTTCACTAACCACTGGAGAAATAGCAGCAATTTTTTTTAATGGCTATACTGAAACCAGACAAACAACACTCAGATTCCAAAAGCTACTATGCCACTTGTAAAAAAAAGCCCTGTCTTAACAACAAATAGAAATTTGCTACCAAAATTAACACACACTGTCCCTGTGCTACTCCACAACAGAATATGCTAGTGCGATATGGCATAAATTAGCACATGCCAGATAAGTGATGTAGTTATAAATTAGGCTGCATTTTTACTGACTGATTGAAACCTACCCTCAGTGAAACAGTTTATTATTTGGCTGGCATTGCCCTTCTGGGAGTATGTCAGGAATTGCTAGGAAATAATGAATTAACTAAGGTAATATGGCACCAGATCCATCCACTTCATGGACACCAGCCCCCTAAAGATGGTTAATTTTTTTAAAAAAAATAATTCTGCATGTCTCTCAAGCTCTACATATTATGACAGAAAAGGTCAGACTAAATCTAAGAGAGCAAAAGCAACTCATGTTCCTGAATGGATGAATGCCAAAGAGTGTCTCCCACTAAAATAAGAAGTCATTGAATAGATATAGAATAAAAGCAGGATGATCAAAGAATAATCAAGTAAAATGGGGCTACCTGAATACAGGACAAATTTTCTGTGAATGTGGAGAAATTCAATCAATACAGCATTCAAGCGCATTCAATTTATGTCATAGCACATGTACAAAAGAAGATCTAGCAAATGGCCAAAATAATGCTTTTGAAGAAGTCCATTTCTAGTAAAAAGCAGTCTAATTATTTTAATATTTCAATTTGTTTATAATTTTACCAATATTTCACATTATAAATTGTGTGACACTCTGATACAGAGAAAGAATATAATACCAAAAAATCCACACATTTTGCAAAACCAGGAGTTGACTTCTAGCAACTTTCTCTGTCTACCATTTTATGGTAGTCAGTGCAGCCCTGGAGGATCCTAGTGACATACGTTTGGCCTGTCATCATCCATAATCCCTTATCCACAAGGACAAGGAGACTGAGGAGAAATTCCCATTGCCCTTCTCACTACATGTGCACTTCTGATCTAGGCTAGAGAATAAAGGGATCATAAATCTCAGGGTGGTTGAATGAACTTGAGAGAAAAATGCTAGAGGTAAGGGACCTTTCAAATACCATGTGACATAAAATAGGCCACTTTTTTATCCCCCTACCCCCTGTGACTTTCCGTGACCTTTGACCAACCCCCCCAATCATGTGGTTTCTCAGTTTTCCCTGATTTGAAGAGAAATAGCAGAAGCATGGCCGACCCAGAGCCTGAGGACGCCTGACACCCCACCCCAAGACTCCCACCTGGCTAGGAGATTAAAAGCCATGCCTGCTTGAGAGGCAGAGGATGGTCCCGCCTGGAGCCTGAGGATGCCTGCCGCCTCACCCCCAGACTTCCACTTGGCCGGGGAGTTAAAATTTTAGAGTCACATGGCTTCACGCCAAACCCTCCAACCCCCATGACTTTCCATGACTTTTGGTCGACCCCCTCCCCCCCTAAAATGGTCACATGGTATTTGAAAGTCCTCTAAGCAAGAAGATGCCAAGAACCTTTTAACAGCTCATCTTGACTACTGAAAATTAAATGACATTTCTGAGGCATACAAAATCTTCCTTAGATTGCAGCAAGTTTTAAAGACATTTATTTCCAACCAATTTGGGAGATTTTGGACACCTGCCTGCTATATGCCAAACCCAGCTGCAAAAAAATGATAAGTGCTTCAGTTTCCTTTCTTAAATATTCCTTCTCCACATATCAGGAAGGTAGTGCTGTGGAGGGTATTTCCATTTAGAATTCATATTCCATTGGTATATATTTAAGACACCTGCTATATATGTTGGTCACTTACTGTCCTGAAGATATCCAGGCAGGTAGAGTTTATGGTGATGAATTTGGAGGGTACCCATTTGCTGTGGCCATGAGCCACTTATGCATGCAGGATTTTGAGAATGTAACTTTCTATAATATCATTTGTTCACAATATTAGCAGGAAAACAAAACCAGTGAGACAGTCATGAGGGGAGCCAATACTGGCTCTGTTTTTTAACAGAATAAGTGGTCTTTAGTCCACACAGTCTCATATTCAGGAGCATGGAAGCATAAGCAACTAGCAGAAGAATAAAAGTGTTGAGAGGAGAAGACATTGTCCTAGGATTATCTCCTACATCTTCCCATAAATCCAACTGATGGGAACAGTGTGGGAAAGCAGAAAATGTGCCCCACCTCTTAGAAGCAGTAAGTAGCTCCTTCTAAACCAGGTGTGCCCAAAGTTTTCAGGCCACAGACGGGTCACGTGGTTGCACTTCAGCAGCTGGAGTGCAGTGGTGGATGACTTCCTGGTTCCACACTGGGATCCCAGGTGCTGAAGTAAGCTCCGCCCGGCACCAGGAGTCATCCACCACTGCTCTCCAGCTGCCAAATCAGACAATTCCAAAAACAGAGCAAACATGCTCTGCTCCAAAAATCCTCCTGCTGCCATGGGAAGACTGTGCAAAACCCCTGGAAAAAACGTGTTATTCCCACCACCACGGTGGTGTCGTGACGTCTGGTGGTGGGCTGGAACTACAGGTGCCTGGGTGGCCACCACGGGATGGATTGATGATATGTACAGGCCGGACTAGGCCCACGGGCTGGGGGTTGGCCAGCCTGATATAGACCATATGAAATGAAACTGAAATTAACTCAATTTTTTAAAAATAGACCCAAGTCCTGGTTTATTTCAACAGTTTAGAAGAACCCTTAGGTTAAGAAAACTGGTGATGTTCTTAGAGGGAGGTGGAGGGCAGGGGTGTTCTGGCTTTGTCAACTATCACACATAGCCCCAAATACTACTTTCTTGGGACTGCAGTTCAAGGAAGGGGGAGATTCCATTCCTTTTAGAAGTACCAAGAGCTCTTGGGTGTTAAACAATGTCAGAAACAATATGACCTTCAAAAAAATCCAAAGTTATTTCCAACCTTGCAATCATCTGATAAAATTATACTGTTTGTAAAGTATGGCTAGTTTCAAGCTAAAATGGAGAAATCTAAGCCACAGTTTAACTGGCTTAAACTATATACAAATAAAAACACTCTTAAACATCTGAAACATATGCTCCTCCAGATTTAAATTACAGCTCTTAACACCACTGACCACTAGCTTGGGTAGAGATAAAGTCCAAATGAAAGGCCATAGGTTCCTCATCCTGGTTCAGAACAGGATAATATACAACTTTTAAAAAGAAATAGTAGATAAAATGTTTCCAGAATCTTATCTGCAAAGTAAGTAAATCTACAGCATAATCGTGACAGCTCTCTTTGTAACAATAAATTCTCAGATACAAAAAAGATGAATACAAGGCGAACAAAATAATGTTATTAAAAGTAACTTACATCAACATGCAGCCAAAGGTCATGTTTTTCGCAGATGTCAGCTATTTTATCCAGAGGATCAAACGCTCCCAAAACTGTGGTGCCAGCTGTAGCGCTGACAAGAAATGGAGCTGAACCCTGTGGAATGATCCAAAACAAGAGAGGCTGTTTGTACTGTTCAAATTCTCCACTGAGTGTAACATGCTAAATACATATAGGTCTGGGAATCTAAGACAAGACCAATAATTACATTCTCAGTGAAAAACTGGTCTAGTCTTTAAAATTGCTATAACTGAAGTATACTGTAAAACCTAAATTATATAAGTATTAACGTGTCGAACAGAGCCTGGATTATCTGTGTTCCTTTGCGGTATTATAGGAGTTGGTTCCAGTTCTGAGCTCTTCACACACACTGCTAAGAACAAGTTGGTTATTTTTCTTGAAATTCACTAGGTGACTCCCAAGCAACGGACAGCTCCCAAGCAATGGAAAATATAATCAAATAGACAACTCACAGTTTGGTGCCTTTTAACTGTATATTTTTAAAAAAATCAGAGAAACCTGCTTCATTGAGGCTGATCTCAATCCTTCACCACAATTTAAAAAACTTACCCACAGTTTGGCTTCTCAGACACAGCTTAAGAGAAGGGGTATCTCCATAAAGGACAAGGGACATGTTACATTAAGCATGTAGTGACATTTAATGTGATTACGTTTTTAACCTAAAATAGATACAGTGGAATGGTCTGGACTGTAACTGAAGTCTGTAGAGGAGAACAGCCAGCTTTTTCTGTTACAGCTGCAGCCAAGAATGCTCCTGTCTCCAAGACAGCAACCAGTCTTGACAAGGATCACAGCAGGGGAGGTTAAGAAGTTACAATACACTGTCCTAGGTGTTTTAATCCTTTGTTCATGCCCCAAATACAAAATGACTAATCTACTGTAGGTGTGTCACACAAACAAATATAAGCATTTATGGGTACCTGGAACACTCATTACCTCCTTTCTGCATCCTCATTCCCTAAAAGGGTTCTCAAATGTGTTTGGTGCCATGGAACATGGATTTAACAAAAATGATGGCAGCAGGAGGTCCCCAAAGGAAAGTCAAAATAGACATTGGGCTAAATCTGGTAGGAATGTGACATTTATTGGTTCCATTTCCATTAAGGATATCTCCTTAGCAGAAATGCACACAGCATAGAAATGTTACTCCTGGAATCCCCTAGCCAACATGGCCAGGCCAGCACTAATACGTTTAATGACAGCATACATTTTGCAGTCACAGTGCTTTTCCATAACAAGCTTTTCTCTAGAATTATTTTTCAGAACAATGCAAGAGGGTCTAATATTAATTTAATTCAATTAATTAAAAGTAACAACATGGTAATTGGCTCAGCTACCCAGAGATCCCATGCAAGTAAAGATTCTTTCCCTCTTGGGGGACCCTACTAACACCAAGCAAGACTTCAGGGAAGACTGGCTGAATTAGCCATCAGATGAGAATGAGAGGTCAAAATGAATCAAAAATGAAGAATCCAGTGTGGCAGCTTCACATGCTATAGAACAGGGGTTCCCAAACTTTTCAAGTCTGGGGCCGGGACATGCATGACGGGGATGGCCATTTTGTCCAAATAGCTTCAAAGGGACAGCCATTTTGTTTCTCAAATGCCCTTGGAGGGCTGGAGGACCACATGAAATGGTGCCATGGGCCAGATCCAGTCCTCAGCCTCAGGTTGGGAACCCCTGCTATAGTAGAAAGCCAGGATCTTTTGAAATGTGCAGAAATGAGTCTGTTGGGAGAAGAAAACCACATACCAAAAGCACAAATTCGACAAAACATACTGCAAAGTTTCTGCTGTTCTTAGTGTGGATGGGCTGGGAAATGTTAGGAATGAATCAAGTTGTTAGAATGAGTGAACTGCAGGGACTTGATATTTATTTATTTATTTATTTATTTATACTTACTTACTTACTTAACTTTATATTCAACCATCTTCAGAGCTGCAGTTTGGACAAGTCCTGCCCCCATCAAATTCAACCCCTATTAACAGTGCTTGGAAAAGTTACTGTTTCATGCTCTAAGTGTTATTGCATTCTTGGAGAAACAAAGTGCTGCTCCTAAATAGGATTCACAGCTTAAATGGCCACACAAAGAATGTGTGAGGGTGGGTAAAAAAAATCCAAAGATCTGTTTTTCAACTGTAACTTGCTCCAACCCAAAATTCTTGTAACTCACTTTGACAGCAGGATAAGATTTTGCAGTTGAAATGTTTATAAAATTTAGGAAAGGAAGTTGGATTTCTGCTGTTGTTTTTCTACTGCATAATGGCGATTTGGCCTAAAGCAGTGCTTTTCAGATAACATGAATGTGGTGTCACATACATATTACATGCAGCTTTTTAATAACCAAAAATGGAGCATTTGGCTTTACACAAATTTTAGCTATAGGACTAACAACACACCTAATTGAAATAGTCATTTCTAGCCTTCAAATTCCTCACTGCAAGATAACTTGCAATACATTATCTTCTCAAATGTCTGAAGCAAAAATACTGAGTAAAATAGTATTTTCCTTCCAGTGTAACAGCAGTAAGATTTCATTATATTGATCTGTTGATTGAAGGCTCTTCCCAATTATGAACTTATAATACTGAACAAAATCACAAAATAATATCTTGTACAACTAGTGAAAGACCTACACTAATCCCACCGAATGCATTCTTTTGACTATGAAAAAAACCTTTGAATATCTTTTGACCTTAATTGAGAGGGAAGGAATAAATACAGGTAAGTACAAATTTCTTTTCTCTTTTACCATGCAATTCAGGAGGTAACTAAAATTACTGCTGAACACATTCTTACAAAAAAAATGTTTTTGTCATATCAATGCAGAAAGAAAGAAAGAAAGAAAGAAAGAAAGAAAGAAAGAAAGAAAGAAAGAAAGAAAGAAAGAAAGAAAGAACTCTAATGCATTAGAGATGTTTCTCTTTCCAAAATCTGCTGAATACATCTCCTATTTGGTAGATTGATCCCAGGTTGTAGAACTCTTCTTCAGTGAAGGCCAGTCCCCTCACTGTTGTGGTTGTTACAGAATCAAAGATATTTCAGTTCAGACAAGCTTTTGATAATTGACAGACTACTGAGGATGGGTGGATACTATACATCTTTATTGCTACATTTTTAATGCTTTTAATTCAGTAGCACTTTTAACATTACAGTAATACCTTGGATAACGCTAAGACTTGGTTCCACAAGTCTTGGTGTTATCTGATTTTTAGTGTTATCCGATGCATGTTAAAATCCTATGGGATGGATCGGATAACGTTAAAGCTCCATACAGATACAGTAAAACCTCATATAACGCTAAAACCTGGTTCCACAAGTCTTCGTGTTATATGATTTTTCGTGTTATCTGATCCTCTATGGGATCCATAGAGATACATTGTAACCACACAGGCTTTCGCGGTTGTTATCTGAAGCATCCCATAGGATCTTAATGTTATCTGATGCAATTCTTCCCCCCAGATTCCTTGATGTTATGCGATTTTCGTGTTATTCGATACTAATGTTATATGAGGTATTACTGTACATTGTAACTACACAGGCTTTCACGGTTGTTATCTGATCCACCCCATAGGACCTTAACGTTATTTGATCCAATTCTCCTCTCCAGATTACTTAACGTTATGCAATTTTAGCGTTATCCGAGGTAAACGTTATCTGAGGTATTGCTGTATAAGTTTTTAAACTGGTCTTTAACGCACAGATACTTTTAGTTTAGGGTCTGCGGTGTCTCAAGTGGTTAAAACACTGAACTCGTTGACTGTAAGGTCGGAGTTCAATTCCTGGGTACTGCATGTCGGAGTGAGCTTCTGTCTCTATCCCAGCTCCTTCCAACCTAGCAGTTCGAAAGCAAAAAATTGTAAGTAGATAAATAGGGACCACTTCAGTGGGAAGGTAAACAGTGTTCCGTGCACTCCAGAGTTGAGGCATGCCTGCCACATGTCCACAGTAAAGTCTGCAGACACAGACAGCGCTGGCTCTTTGGCTATAAACAAAGATGAGCACTTCAACCAAGAGTTGGATACGACTGGCTTTCAAGCAAGGGTGACCTTTACCTACTTTTAATTTATTGTATTGTGAGCTACCTTAGAAAAGCTGGATATAATCACTTCAAAATTTTGCTACCCTTCTTGTAAACCTTGCACACCTAGCAATTGCAAAAGGAAACCTTTAGTCAGTGGCAATCTGCAGACGATGACAACATCATGTCTGTTGTGTAGATGGACAACAAGGAGATTACATCCAATAAAGCTAATCCCATGAGAATTAAGAAACAGGCTCTCCTTGGGAGGTTAATCTAAAATAAAAACATTCTTGCTGAAGGAATTTCTTCCGGGAAACAAAGGTTCATGGCTCTGCAATGTATAGTCTCTGAAAGTCATCCAAGGGGAAAAGCATAATGGACAGATTACAACAACCACTTTTCACCACTATTGAAACATCTCCACTACCTATTTTTTATTTACTGTATTTATAAACTCAAATCACCTTTAAAGCCCTTGCTATATTAGGACTTTCACATCAAAAGAACCTCTTTTTCTCACATGAATTTAATTAAACTTGAAAGTTAGATGGGCAGTTCCTAAATGATGAATCACTGTTGTTAGGTGGTGCCGAAATAATGAAAGTGCAGAAATATTTGTTTGCTCACGTTATTGTTAGCTTTTAGGACTAAACTACTGCCAGAATTATATGTATGCAACAAAAATAAGGTTTGGCCTCCCTTCTTTTGACATGCTGACAAATAAGAACAGAAAACCCTGTCTGGACTGCGACCTGGTGCCACTCCTTATGTGTTCTAAAAAGGAAATATTCCAGTGGTATTGATCAAGGATTTTCCCCGCCTCCTGAGGGGAATCAAAATTAAGGCAAAAAACAATGTGGAAAAGATGACATTCTCCTCACACTGTGACTTTTTATCCAAACTTTCTCCTGTTCCAAATTGAGGCCCTGACCACTTTCTTGCAAGGAAAAAAAAGTGATCTTGCATGCTACATGTTTAGTGGCCAATATATGTCACACACCTGGATGAACATCTAATCCTAAAGAGACATGTGATTAACATGTTACTTAGCTACAATTTATCAAACCTTACATGATTTCACGTACTTCTGAATAAAATTCAGTAGGGCAACATAGCACACACTAGGCAACAGGCAAGATTGATGTTGTTTTCAGACAATTTTAGCAGTTTTTAGATTGTAATATCAGATCTCACTGTAAATCTCACCTCACACTTTAACATGGCAGAAAGGTGACCCTGGCCATCTGACAGAAATGGTGGTAGGGGTGTATTCCCCCAGCAGGTTCGAACATGCCACAAAGGCTAGCAGTCCAGAACGGTCCTCTGTTCTGGAACTGCATGACAGCTAAGTGGGGTTGGGTTCTTGGACAGTGCACCTGGCCAATGTATTGCTCTAACATATAACCCTGCTACAGTAGTGGTAGGACCTCCCAATGGCATGAGGCTGCAAAAATCTTGAGGGAGATGATGCTTCAATCCGCCATGTCAAACTAGATGTGTGAAGTCCGGATCACCCAAGCAAGTCTCAGATCTGTGTTTTATCTATCGGCATGCCTTAATTAAGCTGGCTGTGTAGCTAAGTGAGTAAGATAACTGAGAGTCGGATTCCCCACTGTCCATCTCAAAAGACCCAGTTTATGCTGCATTGAGCAAGCTGTGCAAATCCAGAGTGTCCCCCAGAAGAAGAGAATAAAAGATGTCTCAGTAACTTGTACCTAGAAAACCCAGAAAAAGGTCACCACAAGTCAGAATTAACTTGGTCCAATAATTATTATCATCAAAGGTGTAAATGGCCCACCAGATGTTTACACCAGAGATTTGGCACATCACTGGACCAAAAAATTAATGAGATAGTGCCTGAAAATATAACAAGTACCTAATAGTGTTATTCTCAGCAATGCTCTAATATGATCATATCAATGCCAATCAATCAAACTCTGATGTTTTCTCAACCCTCTTGTGGTTTCTCCCAGCATCCCTATCACTACTAGTATCACTACTGCTATTTTCTCCCAGAGATGCTGAAATTCAGTTCTCAGATCCTGATATTTCTCTCTTTTTTTCCTTCTACTCAACCGTCACTTGGGATCACAACATCAGTCAATTTAACCATCCCCCCCCCACCACAATAATTTCTGGAATGTTCTGTTTGAACTTCTTATTGGTTTGGATTTTAAAGTCTCACAAGATCTTAACTATCTTATCCTCATTCTCAACCAATTTTTCATCTTTATGTTCCCACCAGAACTTCAAGTATGGCATTCCATAATTCTTGCTCAGATTCCAATGTGACATTGCTGTGACTCCATTATGCCTTCCTTTGTAGTCAGTCTATGCCAATTCGATTTACTGCATACACTGATAATGTGTTCCACTGTTTCATCAATTTCTTTACTGTTACTGTCAGATCCATTTTTCCCCATTATTTTTTTGTTTTAATCACATTGGCTCACAATGCTTGTTTTTGCACAGCATATATAAATCCTTCCATCTCATTTTTAAGATACCAGATTTTAGTCATATCCAATAATTAGCCCTATTCATTTTACCTTCCATGTTTATTGTATATTGAGCATGTAATGGTTTATTAGCCTGTCTCTGTCCCAGCTCTTGGGTGGGATGAAAGGAGACTCATTTGGACATTCGTTGAGCAAAGTTTCTTCGTCAAAAAATTCTTTCAACCCAGGATAATTTCTGACATGAAATTATTACATCCCAAGTATTTATTCTATTCCTTAACATTTCTCCCCTCTATATATCTTTCATCTCAACAGTCTTGATCAGTTCTCAACCTTTTTAAGCCAGGGGCCAGGCCACGCTCCCTCAGACAGCTTTGGGGGCTAGACGGCCATTTTGCCCTTCCTCCACCACATGGCACTTCCTGGTGTGGTAGAAGACAACATGAAATGGTGCCATTGGCCTCATCCAGCCCGTGGGTTGCAGGTTGAGAATCCCTGGTCTTGATGATACCTTCTCTAGAAACTTGTTAACATCTCAATACTGCCATGAATGTATTCACTAAGAGACCTTTTTTTCCCTTCCACCATTTATTTGACTTTCAAAAATCCTCCATCCACCTGCAGCAGATATAATCTATCCACATCACTTCACAGATGGAAAACATGATTTGTGGTCATCACCTTCCTTGTTCTCCAGTCTAAAGCAGCTGACTCAAACACCTTTCGATCTAAATTGCCAGCACTATATCTTATCACCAGCACCACCCAAGTAGTTATTGCTTTTATGATATTTCCACCATTCTGTCTTGATCTTAGGATTTTTTTACTCTCCTGCTTAAATACTCTGCATTAGTCCTTCTTTTCATTATTGCAGTTTACGTCATTTATTTGTAAAATTCCCAAATGCTTATAGTTTTCATCATATCCAAGATTCTGTATAGTTCTTCCCTCTGCCAGCTGTATTCCTTCTGTCCCACCAATCTTTCTGTTTTTTACTGATAAGGTTGCACATTTCTCTATTCCAAAATTCACCATATCATTATTGAATATTTTGACTGTGTACAAGTGTTTTGATTTTGTACACTGTTTTTCCATATAGTTTAAGTTCATCCTTATATAGCAGGTGAGAAATTCTCTCAAATGTCCTCAAAGCTTGATATCCATGGCCCTTATAATTCAACAGTATCATCAATGGCACCATGGCTACTGCAAAGAGCAAGGGCAATAATGAGTCACCTTCAAATATCTCTCTCGTGATTCTGACATTTCTTAACTCAGTACCATTTGACATTACAGTGGTACTCAATTGCTTCATCATTCTTGTCAAGCATCTCCTGATGCTGTTGTTGATTCCATAAATATGCAGTGATTCATTTATTCAAGTATGTGGTAGGTGCGGAAATGTCTTTTTGTAATCAATCCAAACAACCTGCATATTGGTTCTGTCTTCTTTACCATTCAAAAGAAAAGGGGGACCATGTCTTTTAAGGGGTTCCCAGGCTCTGTTTCCCTTTTGGGATGAACTGGAACCCTACCCACCCACCCCAAATTCAGTCATGAAGTCTGTGTTTTACTGCAGTGACATTCTGTGCAAGGTTTAAGGTGCTGGTATTGATTTACAAAGCCCTTAATGGTTTAGGACCATGTTATTTCCAGGAGCACCTCTTCCTGGGAACTTCTACCTGGAGCACACAAATAATGAAGTTATTAGTCTCTACACCGAAATAAGTGAAAAATCTGTAAGAAGTAGAGCATTTTCCACAGTGGCTCACCAGTTATGGAATTCCTTGCCCCTTGCGATCAGAAAAGCTCCCACATTATTGCTCTTCCGTAAAATGTTGAAGACTTTATTTATGGAAGCATTTCTAGAAAGTAGACTCAGCCTTCCATCCTTTCAAGATTGATAAAATGAGTACCCAGCATGTTTGGGGTGGAATGCTAATTAACTTGTGAACCACCCAGAGTGCACTGAGTGTTATGGGATGGTATATTATATAAGTGTGATTGCTTTGATTCCATTATATTATGTGTTACTGATATTTTTGGGAACCGTCTAGGGTAGCATTATATGCTTATGGCAGGTTATAAATTACCATAAATATATTTCCTTCTCTTACAGTTCCCCAATTTCATCTTATCAATTTCATCTTATCAACAATTCCCTTTTTGTTCTTCTTGTATAGGATTCTACATAACTAGATGTTGATAAACATAATCTTCTAATACCCCAGTGAACACTTTGAACATTGTTGGTAAATTATGGGTCTATAATTGCTTGATACAATTCTTTTATCCTTATCCTTATTATTATCGTTGTTGATGATGATGTTGATGTTACTGTATGCTACCTTGTGTATTTTTATGTGACAGGTAAGATAAACATTTTCTTAAAAGATAAATGAAATTATTCTTCTATTAAAGTGAATGAGAAACTTAACATGTGGAGAGTTCTGTGCATCCAGTGTAATGAACACAAAGCATCTACATGCAGACACTCTCATCATGAAGACATCCAAACTTGAGAGCAACAATGGTACTAATATGACACTCCTCAAAGCTTGGGAATAAATTATCATTTTTAAAATTTCAGTTTATATGGCAAATTCACTTCTTCTATTGCTACTAGATCAGAAAAAAATGTATACTTATTTTGCACCACTCTAGATTTTCTTCCCTTTTATAAAGTTTACTAGGACACAACAATAAGTGAGAACAACATCCCATAAAATACCTGTTTTCAGGACAACCAAATGTCACTTGCAGTTCTGTTAATTTCCACATAAAAACAAGCACTATTCACTCCCAGGATTGCAGCCCACACATGAAATATACTATATTGATGTTTGCTTTCACAGGGGAGTCATTTGTGCAGTATGTCATCATTATAATTTTATGCAATGTTTGAAGTGGATGTCAAATGTACCCAAACACCTGCCCTTCCAGCTATGTCAGGCTGAGAGCAGCATCTTCCAGTGTGGATACCATCACTTTCCTATGCAATTTCATGTACGTATCAGCTTTCAAAAATACTTTGAATTTCCTATCCAAACACATAAATCAGGTTTTGTTTTCCTTCCTGTAATCCTGAATAAGTGAACAGAAAAACAGAAAATAAAGTAACAACTCTCTGCTACCCATTGTGCCAAATTTGTAGGAATCATGTATGAGATAATTTTGTACAAAAATATTTGTTGGGTGGTTGGTTAATTGGTTTCATTTTTATACTGACCATTTGACAACTGTCACTCTTGGTAGTGGACACAACTGATAAAATTAAAAGAAGGAATATAACTCTCCATACAAGCCAATAACAGAAAATAAAGAAACACAAAACAAAAAATACAAATACAACCCAACAACGTCAACAATTAACTTGTAAACATTAACAGAAAAAAATAACTTAGGGGCAGGATGTTAGCAAATGCCTCCTTAAAAAGCAATGCCTTAGCCAGTTTCTAAAACAGAAGGCAGGGAGCCCAATATGGGTCTGGCAGAAGACAGTTCCACAACAACGGCACCGCAACTGACAAGGCTCTACTCATGGTTGATATCTTCCTGGCCACCCTCAGGGAGGGCAACTGTAGTAAGAGGCTTGAGAGGTTCTGGTTGTCTGGGCCCAATTCATCCAAGAGAGGTGATCCACCAGGTACCATGAGGTCCTTAACCATTTAGGACTTTATAAGTTAATACAGGGACCTTGAATTGGGCCCAGTAGCCTACAGGTAATCAGTGCAGAATAGCCAGCTTAGAAGAAATCCAATTAGAGCATCAGATCCCCTCCAACAACTAAGAAGCTGCATTCTGGACCTGTTGCAGTTTTTGAATCACTTCAAAAGTAGCCCCATATAGAGGGTATTAAAGTACAGTAAAACCTCGGATAACGCTAAAACTTGGTTCCACAAGTCTTAGTGTTATCTGATTTTTAATGTTATCTGATGCATGCATTACCAGCACATGGACCAGTGTTGTGAGGAACTTTGTGTCAAGGAATGGTCAGAGTAGGCTGTCTGCATTAAATGGAAAAAGGTAGCTCTGAACTCAACAGATATTTACTTCTCCATGGAGAAAGTTGGGTTCAGGATAACAGCCAGATCCCAAACCTGATCTTTCAAGAGAAGAGTAACTGTGTCCAGACAAGGTCGGATATAATACAGCCGGTCAGATGAACTTCACAAAAAGATCTCTGTCTTTCCTTGATTCAACCTCAACTTGTTCACCCTTATCCATCCATTATTGCAGACAGGCAATAATCCAGGAATGCAACAACATCCACTGTTGATGATGAAAAGGAGAGGCAGAGCTCTGTGTCATCAGCATATTGCTATCACACTCTGAATGGTCTTACCCAGCAGTTTCGTGAAGATATGAAACAGCATTGGGGAGATGACAGATCTAACCACCACCACTCCAATTCCCAACCTTGCTAACTTGTCCAGGAGGATACTGTGCTCAATAGTATCAAAAGCTGCTGACAGATCCAGGAGGATGAGCAGGGACATATTACCCCTGTCAGCCTCTCTGAAGAAGTCATCTAGCAGGGTAACCAATGCTATCTTTCTCCTGCCTATCAGCATCCTCCAAGAATGCCGTCAACTGGTCCATCACAACTTTTTCCACTACAGTGCCCATAAACTGGATCTTAGTGATAGATCTAAAGCTGTTAAGGTCCCTAGTCTTAGTATTCAGGGTTTTTTTTTATGAATGGGTCAAATTTTTATTTCTTTTGAACAGGAAGGGAAAGGTTCCTCTTGTAGAGATGTTTTAACAATCTGAGTAGCCCATTCCACCACCACCTCCTCCTTAGCCATTTTCACAAGCCAAAAAGAAAATAGGGACAAGTGGAGAAGTCATGCCCTTGCACCATGCAAGTGTCTTGTCCACATCAACAGGTGCCAAAGACTGAAATTGATACAACACAATTGGGCAAGATGGTGCATTAGAAATCCCTTTGGATAGATTGAACCTTTGATGTAAAGTGAGCTGCAAATTTCACACAGATGTTAAGACCGGATTGTAGCCCTAAATCTCCTGTCCAGAGGAAGTGAGATCTCTAAGATCTCTACAAAGTTCTACCTGCCAGTTCTACGCCTCATTTTTATATTTAATGAAATGATTTTTTGGGGCAGATTTCACATCCTTTGAATATTATCTGCATATATTTCTTACTGTGACCAGGTACTAATCCAAGGGAATTTTTTTCAATTTGCTATTTTGCTTAGTTGCTTATTTTACTTAGTTGGTGAGAGGATCCGATGCTCTAATCAGATTCCTTCATCACTCACAACCCATCCGTGAACTATGGAGAAGGGTGAGCTCTGCAATGGAGAGAGTGTCTAGGTGTTACCATGTCAGCTGCTCTGTATTTCACTCAGTGATCAGAACTGCAATAGGAGTTCCAACTCTCCTAAGGCCTTCTAGAAAACAATTGGGTCCAAGAATCTTCTAGGGCAGACCATCTTAAAAGGTCTCATCTCCATCTAGTGAATGCAGTTAGGAAATGATATTAATCCCAAGTATTTAGAAATGCTAAAATGAGATAAAAGAAACTTTCAAATGCTGATAATTCTCATTTCAAGAAAACTGAACTATATTAAATACAGAGAAATAGATCTACATTTTAATAAGGATGTATGTATTTTAAAGAGTTCAGAGAAAGTAGATACAGTCAAGTATTGTTCTACCATGAAATGGTTTCATTTAAAATCAAATGAGTTTTTAAATCAACAATCCTTTTAATTGTAGGCAAAATGTTCTTGCTTTTCATCATTTGTCTTGTTCAGAATGGACAAACTGACTTTATAGCACATGAATATGTTTGTTTTAATGTTACCCCAGATTTCATCTATTTGCTCAAATTTAATCAAATACATGACAAAAGGCTATAATAATTAGTGTTCAATCTGTAGACTAGTGGCCTGCTAAATGTAGATCACTATGAGAGACTTCTCAATATTAATAACAGTTGCAGATGTAACCTAATTGAGATGTATAAAGAAGTGGTTTAGGACTGTAATGGAAGAGTCATTGTTAATTGCCAGCCTGTCAGTATTTAGAAACATAAAATACTGGAGATCAAAACAATTAACTGTCACTCTTGGAGAGTGAAAATGCCCATTTTACACTACAAATCAAAACAAAAGAACATGCTTGGAATCCAAAATGTGTATCTTAATGGCACAATTTGTCAAAAGTAAACTGCACCTAGAAGAACATTTTTATATATGAACTGCTCTTTTAACTTCCATTCTTCCCTCTTCCACACACTTTCACACAGATGCACCAACACAACTTTCACAGACATTTTATTTCTTGCTCTTTCACTCACTCTCCCCCCTCTCACCTCTTTCCTGGCCCGCTGGACTTGTTTCTCCAGTTCCTCAGGTATCATCTTACCTCTATGGGACACAGATTTAAAACTTTTCAGTTATGTTCAAATAGGTTACTTACTTACAGCACTACTGCATTTTAATAGGATCGCACCAATGGTTTCGGATCACTTACCTTTCATCACATTTGACGAAGCAAACATTTTGTGTGCCAAGTCCCAGAAAGGATGCTGCTTTCTTCACAGAATAATGACACTAAATAAATGCAAAAGGTGCGAAAGAGGGATTTGAGTAGGCATTTAACAGTGGGCACATATTTAAACACCTTTCCTATGGTAAGAAAACTGGAAACGCTAAGCAAAACCAGAAGCACACAAGCCCAATTATATGCCTAACAAGTGACCATAATCCTCACATGTCCAGTATAGGAGGAAACAAATTATGACTCAAAATCAGATTATAGATATAAAAACCCCATTAAACCAAAACTCTCCTTTCATTGCATCAGTGGAAGTTTACAGCTTTGACAGCTTTTTCCCTTCTGCTTCCTAAGTCATGTTTCACTCTTTTAAAGTTTATTGTCCAATTTTTATTTTTGATTTAGTGTATGAATTAATATTGCCTAGGCTTCGTTTAGATGGCAGACAGTAAAACAAAGTTGGCTTTATCAGCTCTATCCACTGGGTAAAAATTTGGGGTTATTTCTTGAGATAAGATGTTCTTTGTTCATTGACAGTTTTCTTAAAAGTGGTCACTAAAATACTTTTCAGTTGCAGCCAGTGATACCCATTTGAAATGTAAGTAGAAGTATGGGAAACTTTTGGACTACCATTCCCAAAATCCCTTTCTACTGATCACAGTGGCAATGTGTTCCACAAGTTATTTTTACATGCAAGTTATTTTACACAGTAGCCATTTTTAAGGCATACTAATAATGCATTTTTGGCATACTAACAATGTCATAGCTTGCCTTGGGAGGCAAGCTATGGCAAACCTAGGCAGCATAATAAAAAGTAAAGACATCATCCTGCCAACAAAAGTCTGTATAGTTTATTTATTTATTTATTTATTTATTTATTTATTTATTTATTTATTTAGATTTATTATCCCGCCCTAATTAGGCGAACCTGACTCAAATGGTCTTCCCAGTAGTAATGTATGGCCGTGAGAGCTGGACCATAAGGAAGGCTGAGCACAAAAGAATAGATGCCTTTGAACTGTGGTGCTGGAGAAGACTCTTGAGAGTCCCCTGGACTACAAGGAGATCAAATCAGTCCATCGTAAAAGAAATCAATTCTGACTGCTCCCTGGAGGGACAAATACTGAAGCTGAAGCTCAAGGACTTTGGCCACCAAATGAAAAGAGATGATTCACTTGAGAAGGCCCTCATACTAGGAAAGATCATAGACAAAAAGAGAAGGGGGCAGCAGAGGATGAGATGGCTAGATGGCATCATTGACGCATTGGGCATAGATCTGGGTGGACTATGGGGGGAACAGGAGAATTTTTGCTATCTAAGGGGAATCTCCATGTGAATTGAGGTCCTGATTTTTCACAGTCTCAGTTCATGCAGAGCCCCAGATGACAGAGGCTCACTCATTTAGAGTTACCATTACCTTTCATATTTTAAATCAACAAAATTGTAGTGATGAATGTGAGGCTGAAGCACTCCCTCCTACTCACATGGCATATATATGCAAATATTAATTCCTGAATGATGTTCATGTCCTCAGAGGATCAGTTCAAGCAACCGAGCTTTATCCGCTATGCCACATGGAAAAAGCTATGTCCCTAGAATCATATTCTACATTATGAGATGAGCACTAGATCCCAGTCCCACGTCATTGCTAGCCAAAGGTGGTGTTATATAGGGATATATGTGGACATCACACTGCTATAGTACCTTAAAGCCCTGCAGAACTTTCATGGTGAGTACAAGGATCTGACTAGGCACCTAATAAGGAAAGGCTATTTATCATGCCAGCAACTCAATGCTGAGTGTTGGGAGATGGTAAATAACCTGACTCCTTAAAGGGGCCAATAGCTACATGTTGATGAGCACCTTTAGGTGGGATTAGGTCCCCTCAGTGAAGGAAAAGCCATTTGAAACTATCATATGAGGCCCAACAGCAAAATGAGTGGGGGAGGAACTCTGATTCCCAATGGTCATGGAGGCAGAAAAGGCCATGCCAGATGGACTGGCTCTGAAGGTGTGTCTTGTCATATCCTCAAGGCTGCGACAGTCCATTGCAGTCCCAGTGTTAAATCCTGCATGTCTCATTTCATATATGCCACAGGAGATGGCTCCATGATCATATGTGTGGGTCACTTTATGGCAAGCTGGGATCCACCTTAAACAAATTCACACCAATGGCATTTTTCCTGCTTCAGGGGGAAATGCATTCTCGGATACAAGTTTCAGCCAATGATGATGATTTATCATGGAAATCTTGCAAGCTTAGTAAGCAAAAAGAAGCCTTGTGGCTCATCCATAAGAACAAACAAATCCAGAAGGAAGGAGATACCTTCTCTATTTGATCCCATAAAAGGTATTGCCTTCCTTCTGCATTTGCAAGCTTATTTACCTTATAGCAGCTACACAGACATTCAGACTAAATACATAAAGGTCTGTGGAAGTTACATGTGTGCCTCTGTCCTCAGCCTCATCTTTGAGCCCTGTATGCTCAGGCTGAATGCCTAAATACAACCGTGCATTGTTAATATGGAACCCACAACTTATTGATCATTACGATATGCAGCCTTGAGGTATAAAATGATTGCCCAAACCAGGCACAGAAGAAAACAGGGTTCAGCTGCAGAAGTAATCCTGTGACTGAAAACAGGAAACATCTGGATCAACCCCAGCAATTGTAACTTCGTGCAAACAATGGCACATGTGAAATCATTCAGTGATTTGACATACTTTAATCATCTCTGACTTAGCAGCAAATCTTGAAAGCCTATGAATGATTTAACAGAGCTTCAGAATGCACAGCATGTGGCAAGAAAGCCTATGAGAACTGACTTATTATTTTAGCAGAATAATAATTATTTATCTATGTTCTAAGAAAATGAACAGGAAACCAGAGCCCGCTGTTATTTAAGGGTTAAATTAATACATTTGCCAACAATCCTCAAAAAAGCCTTAAATTGTTCTTTTGCATACAGCAAGTGAAACCAGGTGGTTAATTAATTCAGTTTTCTTCCAGAGACTTCACAAAAAAGCAGTTATGGAGGAACATAATTATGAAAAATCTACAGTTCTTAAGGTGTTGGTATGAATATATTAAAGACATTCAAACCTGTCACAATTTTTATGAGATACATTCCCTAAAAAAGGGTGCCCTCTTTTTTTGACAGGTCTTCTTTCCCCAGTTTTAGACAAAATGCAAAGACTAGTTATCAGCTGTCAGCAACCAAACTTCTCTAACATGACACATTCACAAAGCCTTTAGAATTTATTCAGTCAGATTGTTGTGACTAATAACATACATAGGCAGATAATTAATCTTCTGTTACACTGCATTACACCAATAATGAAATACGTGTGCAGAGCCGCAACATACCATTCACTAGAGGTTTGGACTCTGGCAGTAGATTTTCATTTGAATTGCAAGTGATTCTTACAAAATAGCTCCTTATTAATACACAAACAGTTGCCTATTAAGCTCAACTGAAAAGAGTGTGACATTGAATTATTTGGAAAATGTCAAGCCTCTCAGGGCTCGGCAAAATTTACAAGATGGGAAAAAAAGTTATTGTACAGAATCATAGCTTTAGCTATTAACTGTGTACAAAAACAGCAGCATTTTGTGGCAGCTTGAAGAAAGTTTTATACAATTTGATTTGATTTACTACCATGAATTGTAGCCTACTTGATCAGATGGAAAGGCAGTAGACTGCAAACCACAAACCACACAAGAGGGGCAGGAGTCTTGCTCCCCCACCCCTTACATGGGTACTCCTGGAGATAGTTGTATATAGCTAGATCAAAGGAAAGGGACTAAGGTCGCTCTTTCACCCTGTATTGTGGCATGACTGCAGAAGTTGGGTGATGATATTTCAAATGTTGTAATTAAGCACACACACACACACACACACACACACACACACACACACACACACACACACACACACACACACACACACACACACACACACACACCAACTCAACTCACAAACTGCCCCAGTTCAGACATCAGAGCAAAATATGTTAGTTTAGTTTAGTTTCTGACATATTTGTCGGGGGGTTTTTTGTTTTGAAATGCTGTGGGTTTTGTTGTTATTTGTTATCTGTTTGTTCACCACTCAGAGTAGGATACCACCCAAATGGATGGTATAGAAATGCAAATTTATTATTATTATTATTATTATTATTATTATTATTATTATTATTATTATTATTATTATTATTATTATTATTATTATTATTATTATTATTATTATTACAAATCAACCATTTGGTTCACAGTTGAGTACTGGAATAAAATTAATAGTTCAAGCCCTAACCAAGGACCTAAGAGCTGTTAAGGTAACGTCTGAGTATATATGCAGTCCCCAGTAGAGTTGTCTTTTGGAGAGCTATGACGTTCAAATCAGAGAAGTCCAAAATTTCCAAATATCTAGGCAGTCCTTTAAGTACTGTTCCAAGGGCTCCAATCACTAGGGGAACAATAGATGATGATGATGATGATGATGATGATGATGATGATGATGATGATGATGATGATGATGATGATGATGATGATGATGATCATCATCATCATCATCATCATCATCATCATCATCATCATCATCATCAACAACAACAACAACAACAACAACAACAACAACAACAACAACATCACAAGCAATTCAGTTTTCCATCGATTCCTCACTTGCTTGAAAGAGATGGGAAACTCACAATATCCATAATATGTCGTTGTTAGCTGCAACTTGTATCTGAGAATGCATTTTTTCCTGAAGCAGGAAAAATGCCATTGGCATGAATTTGTTTAAGGTGGATCCCAGCTTGCCATGAAGTGACCCACACATTATGATCATGGAGCCATCTCCTACAGCACATATGAAATGAGACGTGCAGGATTTAACAAAGGGACAGCAATGGACCGCTGCAGCCTTGAGGATATGGACAAGGTGCACCTTTACAGCTAGTCCATCTGGCATGGCCTCTTCCACCTCCATGACTGTTGGGAATCAGAGTTCCTCCTCCGCTCATTTTGCCATTAGGCCATCCATGATACATGCAGGTTATATTCTTATAACCATATAACATGCCATTACATCTGAACCTAGCTCCAGTCATTTCAGTTCAATTTCAGTTCAAATGATCTACTAGAGAACAAAATGATTTGCTATGCAAAACACAAATAACTTTATACAGTAATACCTCGGATAACGCTAAGACTTGGTTCCACAAGTCTTGGTGTTATCCGATTTTTAGTGTTATCCGATGCATGTTAAAATCCTATGGGATGTATCGGATAATGTTAAAGCTCCATAGAGATACATTGTAACCGCACAGGCTTTAGTGGTTGTTATCCAATACATCCCATAGGACCTTAACGTTATTTGATCCAATTCTCCTCCCCAGATTACTTAACGTTATGCGATTTTAGCGTTATCCGAGGTAAACGTTATCCGAGGTATTACTGTATATACAATCATCACAATGCAGATTCTCTGATTTAGCTCATACAAAACAGTGCACCCTAAACAAGTGTTTCAATTTGTTTCTAGACTAGATTGCTCCTGCTTGTCGAACCACTGCGAACAGGTTTTGTCTCTTTTAAGAAGATGTCATTTCTCCTTATCAATCCGGTAACCATTAACGATCAAAGAAAGAAGGAAAATATATATCGTATGTTGTTTTCTTCTGCCCCTGTTATTTTTAAAACTGTGAAATGAACGTGTAATAGTTCCACTTTAATTTATAACAGCATCACTCTTTTCGACAGTGAGTAAAAGAGGAAAAACAAACAGATGCTTTCTTGACTTTACCCTCCCACTTTAAGAAAGCTACCTTCCAGTGAGAAGAATGAATCAAGCAAGAGAAGGGCTGGTGGGACCCCCAAAAAAATGTTTATTTATTTATATTTAAGTTTATATCCTGCCCACTTAATGGAAATTCACTACTCTGGGCAGCACATACAATCATAAAATAAATATGATTCACTCACACAATAAAACCAAACTGGAATAAAGCGTAATTTAGATAAAAATAATGTATGTATACTTTAAGGCAGCAGGACAAACATAAGAGGCCAGATTATTCCCTGAAGGAAAGGATGTCAGTAAATCCTTCTCTGAACAATTCTGTTTTCAGGAGTGTTTTAAAAATGAAAGAGGAGGTCTGGTGTAGCTCCTGTTGTACTGCAGTTTACAAGGTGGATGCTACAATCAAGAAGACTCAAATTCTTCTTTCTTAAATTACTATTAAGTTATTGCCTTGCTGGACACTCTCAGAGTAGAGTCGACAGATGTAGTCTCAAGTTCTTGGAGGACCAGACTTGGAGGACCAGAGTAGTTGCTCTTCACCCCATAATGCTGGGACAAGCATTTTATAAATCAACAATAGGTGAATGAAGAACTGAAGGAACATTTACAGCCCAGAAATACAGTGACAATTGGTAGACTATCTAATAAAATATAACTTTTAAGCCCTTGTTAGGTCTGCCTGGTATCATAAGACTTAGAGATCATGACTTTCAGTTAGATGTTGGGATCCAGTACAAATTAGGCCTGTGCTGGGGAGCAAATTTACCAGGACGGTGCCCTCACACCTCTGCTCAAAACCACCTCAGCAATTTCTGCTTTGATTCCTCTCACCAGGCTCTGCTCTACTCTATGGGAAAAAGTCAGAAGCACTTTGGCAGCTTCTGGAGAAGCTGCCGAAGCTGCCAACAGTCTTTGGACTTTCTCCCACAGAAGCAGAGCGGAGCCTGGCAAGAGGAACCAAAGCGTAAATTTCCAAGACGGCATTTCCCTTTAAGGTATGGGTTTTGAGCAGAGAGGCGTGGCCGCCTATCCTGGTAAATTCGCTCCCTAGCATGGGCCTGGTACAAATCCCTTGCTCAGTTTTCTGCATTTAAGATATATATTCCAATTAAGGTTATAACAGAAACATTACCTCTTCTGATGTAAAGACAACCAGTCGAGGCATCCCTGATAACCCCTTTTCCTTTATGTCAGGGCAGTATTTATATCTTGCCAAGTTCATTGCATACATATTAGAAACTGATCCACCTAGAAGAAGAAGAAATGCAGTATATAACCTAACTAATAATTTAGTTTTCCAAATTGTAAGTGTAAAAATATTCAGTGTTTGACATAGACATGGAACAGTGCCACACTAGTAAAAATGTAAACTGAAAGAAAACATTAATTTCATTTAATACTTGCTTTCCAAAAATTAATTAAAAAGAGAAATACTTTCTACAGTGCATTAAACATTACATAAAAAAAATTCTTGGATTTGATTAATTTGAAGTACCAATGGCAGCATTAAAGAAAGTGTTTTAAAGACATAGGCAATTATTTGTGGGATCATATATACACAGATAGCAATACAGATCTTAGCAAGCAGGGAAAAGAGAATGCTCAGACTAAACAAGCTTTCACCATTCATAAAATGTGTAGCCTTCCACCTCATTATAAGTAACATGTTGTCCAAGGAAGGGGAAAAATATCTGCAACAACTATCCAGACATTACCAAAGGACCAATGCTGTACTAATTCAACAAAGGATTAACTCTAGTTTCTGGTATTAGAATGTGTAACATAACACAAACTTGTAATAGAATCAGTACTAATAAGACAAGATCTTCCTACCTGGATTAAATATACCATCTCCTTCTTCCCATCCAATAAATTCAATCATTTTCTTTAGGACTGCTTCTTCTACTAACAAAAACACTGGAGACACTTCATAGGTGTACCTGGATAAATAGAAATATGACACAAAACACAGTAATCTTTTATCAAATGTCGAAGAGAAAAATTAGATTATTTATTTATTTATTTATTTATTTATTTAGATTTATTATCCCGCCCCAATCAGGCGAACCTGACTAAAAATTAAAAGATTAAAAATGGAGTAGGATATAGAACATGAGTATAACTCATTATGGATGCTTGATGCAGCCCTTTCTCTTTTTTAAAACTTGTTTTAATTGAGTTTAATTAACAAATACATTGGACTAACAGGGCAGGATGGAAGGAAGGAGGAGGACACATTACCCAATGACAGCAGAGATAGAGTAAATTGGAGGAAAGGGAACCTTTTAAAATATTTTTATAACATAAACTTAAGTCTATATACTCAAAGCACATGTATAATAACAAACTAATATTGTACAAACTGTGTAGCCATTCCACCTTTGGGACTTTGAAAACATCCATTCATTTTGATTAACTTTTTCTCCTTTAAGTTTCATACCCCACTTCTCCCCAATAAGATCTTTTTTTTTAATGCGCTAATATTCTGTAATTTTCCCCTAAGGGCTTGTAACACTGTCATTATTTTTATATCTCTTCCTCTCAACTATTCCTTCTCTAAAACTCTTATTCTCTCCTTTAGCCTTTTCCAATGTTCTTTCTTTTGAAAAATATACAAGACTCTTTAATGCTTATTCTTCTTATAACCACATAGTCCATATTATATTACCTTTTGTTCTGTCTGATTTAGCTCCTTTGGGCCTTCAGTTTAGTTAGTAACCCCTGATGGGTAGTTTCTTCACAATAATATTTTCTTGTTGTTGACTTTTTGTTTTATTTATTCAAAAACTTGGTTCCACTTTTAGATTGTTAAGTACACGTGATACTACACTTGAAGATAGCTAATGAGATTATATTATAGAAGCAGTGATTGTTCAGTAAATACAGACTACCCCATCATAGCACTGATGTTTATTTGTTCCGATGTTTTACAAACCAGGAAAATTCTCTGAAGGGAAAAAGGCACTTGATTTAAAGCAATTTCCCCCCATAGCTCTTTCTCCTTCTCACTCTAAATATTGGGTTATTTAAAAACTTATGCATAAATTTAATACAGTATGTAGCATTATTTATATGAATAAATGCAAAGACAATTCTTTGTCTCCAGTCTCTGGATTAGGGTGTGAAAGCATACCTTCCTATCTGTTTACCATATAGAAGAAGGGAGGAAGAAAACAACACAATAAACTGAACAGAATAGAATTCTCTATTTAATCAGATTTGAGTTAATAGGTTTCCCTTTTTATCTGTACTTGGGTGCTTAGATGAAGTTTACAATACATAAAGGCTAGCTTAATTCATTTGATATTTAAATAATACATACATTAGTGTACAAAATGAAAATCTACAGGAAATAGAAACTTGTAACACGGCATTCCAGACTTAGCAGCAGGATTTTAAACAAAATACACTTACACACTTGGGTTTAATGCTTCAGTAATGAAACGTCCGGCTAAAGAGTAATAATCAATCCCAGCATATAACTGATTAAAAAATCTTGGATGATCTGTAAATAATAAGACACATATTCAGTCAACATGAGTAAAACATGAAAAGCAACGCACAAATAGAAAAACTGCTCAACTATTTTTGATCTTTGCTTAAGAGACTGTTGATATTGACCACTGAAAAATTGATGGGCGGCAGAGATCATCATTAGGCAAATATCTCTCTCCTGTATGCATACCTTCTGGTGCCTACTGTTGAATCTTCAGCATGACATAAGACCTTTTGTTATTAGAAAAGGAACAAAAGGAGTGCTATGGAGGAGAAGTGGAATGGGGTCCAGTATTGGCCTGCTCAGTGCACACCTATTCACCCTGTGAAATTCAGGTTCACGTTTTTTAAAGCACTGAATAAATTGTGTACCAATATAGTAAACCAAGTGAAATTGATAGACATATTCTCTTGCATAGTGTAGTAAATCACACTAGAGTACACCCATTGAATCCAGAAATTTGGTGAGTCAACTCCTCCATAAATATAATTGATTCAAATGGGTTTAAACTAACTGCTACAAATAGGTTGGTCTTAGAAGAAATCAACTGCTCCTTAGAAGGTCAAATAGTAAAGATGAAGCTAAAGTACTTTGGACATCAAATGAGAAGAGAGGATTCACTTGAGAAAGCCTTGATGCTGGGAAAGGTGGAGGGCAAAAGAAGATGAGGTGGCCAAAAATGAGATGGCTAGATGGTATTGTAGACACAATGGGCACAAAGCTGAGCGAGTTGAGGAGGATGGTGGAGGACAGGAGTGCCTGGCGGACAGTGGTCCATGGGGTCGCAGAGGACCGGAATCGACTGTGCGACTGAACAACAAAAAATTGTTTTATTACTTTGAAAAAGCCAGAATCTCTAGGAATTTATATGGGGAGACATAAAACACTGTTCATTTAATTAAAAAAAGAGAGGTTTTTACTCCCAAAAATCTAGAAATGTCTTTTCTTTATATTCTTACTTTCTACGGCCATCTTTAGAGACTTATAAAAAAAAAGTCAAAGGAGAGAATAATTAAAACCGTATCAACAGTCCTATGTGGGAATAGCTTTAAGTGCTTACACAATAGATAAAACAGCATCAATAATGAAGAAGAATATGTTAAAGCAATCTAGCCATTCTATTATTTTTACTGTTGAGTCAGATCCACAAATACCACTTGATCTATTTAAACTTGGAAATATTTCATCTGAAGCTTTGGTAAATAGTGAATAAATTAACATTAATTAAGTACTCACCTTGCCGTGGTCTATGGCTGGTGCAATAAACATTAAACAAACTATGTATTCTGTGCATTTGGCTCCCATGGCCTTTTCCAGTAATGAAAGTTTTAAAAGGCTACATGAAAGATTGCTTTAATGAATTAAGTTTAGATTCAATTAAGTAATTAACTGTCTTTATTATTATTACAGTCATAGACCAGTGCAAAATAAATTACATTGAAAGAATTGAGTCTAAAACATGAGTTAAAAGGCCTATGATGTGGTAAGTTATTTCATCTAAAATGTGACAACCTAGATTTGTTAATTACTAACTATAATTTTTTAAAACAGAAATACAAGTTAAATTTTATCTAAAATGACTGAATTAAGTCTGTCTAAGTTTTATCTAGGACATATATAAAAATGGATGCATTGATTTAACAAGATATACCATTAGATAGTTACTAAGAGTTTCCCTTCAGATATCTGCAAACCTTTAACACCGCTGTGCAGAATCTGGCCACCTGTGCTGTGACTATATTCTGCTCATCTATAAGCAGTAATTGAAAATAGTTCCTATCTGAATGACCAGGAAACCCACTGATGGTGGGAGAAATGAATTTGATTCTGGTAACCCAGTTGAAGGAACATCTAAGCAGGACATGACAAGTAGTTTTGATCTCTCCAGAGCTGCAAGGGCAACGTCTTGCCCTCTAATACAACTGTGGGAAGTGCATGACATCTTGCAAGCAAAAACGCTTTCCAGTGGCTTGCATCCTCTAGCTCGTGGGTGCTCATGCTGCCTACACCGCTCTTGGAAGCAGAAGTTAAATGTGCCCATGCCCATGCATACACAAAATGTTGACATAAGCACCCGCAGTGGTCATAAATGCATTTACAACAGCCGCGGGTGCATTTATGGCAGCGTTTTGTGCATACACAGGCGCATTTTACTCCCTCTCCTGGTGGGAGGAACCATGTGACTGGCCCGCTCAACCATGTGACCAGCCCATGGCCCAAAAAGTTTGGGCACACCCGCTGTAGCTGGTTGAAATATCTCATGGAGGTGACTGTGTATCTAATAGAGTTATACGTCAGGAAGGATGGTATTTTCCCCAGATCCAATTGTCTTTTTATATCCCCTACCCATTGCCTCACCATTTTCTTTGCCTGGTAGTAGTCAAACTTTAGCAGTGAGAGATGGGGGGGGGCCTCCATTTTTAATCAGTTGGACTCAACAGCCTTAATCCATAATTAACTATGTAGTTAATCCATTTCGCTTTACAGAGAATGGTGCCCAATAATTTTTTTACCAATAAATGTTAGTATTTTGTGAAGAAACCCTGCACATTGTTTTGCCATACATGAAATTTTATTTGATGCCTAAAGTTCTTTTTTTAAAGAGAAACAATTGTTCCCACTACCAACACCAACACTGTACTTTTGAAAAATACATATTTCTTGTGAAAAGATGTGCTTTTGCTTCTGTCTCCACTGCTTTGAAATCATGTCTTTGCCTCCAGCCTTAGCTCTAAGTGACTCAGGCTTCTGGCAAGCAAAAAACCACATGCTGACTTCTAGAAGCTTATTATTATTATTATTATTATTTATTGAATTTATTACCCCGCCCCACTCGGGAAACCCGACTCTGGGCGGCTTACATCATGATAAATAAAAGTAGAGGATAAAAACATATAAAATCGTAAAAGTTTAAAAGTTATCTGAAGCTAAAAACAGTGCAAACTGCACGCCAGTATTCCCATAGATCATGGATCAGCCCCCCAAAGCGGCACTCCTTAAATGAGCCACTTAGTATGGGAACCCATGTTCCCTAGTCCCCAGATATGTCCTGCCAGCCAGGTTTTCAGGCCCTTCCGGAAGGGCAAGAGCTCCGTCTGCAGGCGTAGTTCAGTGGGCAGGAGGTTCCAAAGGGTCGGGGCGGACACGGAGAAGGCTCTCCTCCTCGTACAGGTGAGGTGCGCCTCTCTCGTCGAAGGAACAACAAGAGAGCCTCTCCGATCCGCCCTGGTGGGCCGGACAGATGTTCTTGGGGTGAGGCGGTCTCTTAGGTATCCTGGCCCACTACCATATAGGGCTTTAAAGGTAATAACCAGCACCTTGAATTGCACCCGGAGACATACTGGCAACCAGTGCAGCTCCCGGAGTAGCGGCGAAGCACGAGCATAATGCCCACACCCCACCACTACCCGGGCTGCCGCATTTTGGACCAGCTGGAGTCTCCGGATGGTCATCAGGGGCAGCCCCATGTAGAGCGCATTACAGTAATCAAGTCTGGAGGTGACCAAGGCATGTGTGACCATGAGCAAGGAGTCCCGGTCTAGGAGGGGGCGTAACTGGCGTATTACACGAAGTTGTGCAAAAGCCCTCCTGGCCACGGCTGCCACCTGCTCCTCGAACAGTAGCCGTGAGTCCAGGAGGACCCCCAGATTACGCACCGGGTCTGTTTGGGGCAGAACTGCCCCATCCAGCACCAAAGATGGCAACTCCTGTGTTAGCACAGGACCCCGTACCCACAGCCACTCAGTCTTGCCGGGATTCAGCTGTAGCCCGTTGTCCCCCATCCAGACCTTAACAGCCTTCAGGCACCTGGAAAGGACTTCCACCGCCCCGCTTGGGTCCCCACGGGCCAAGATGTATAACTGGGTATCATCAGCATATTGATGATACCTAACCCCGTGGGAACAGATGATCTCACCCAGCGGCTTCATATAGATGTTAAATGGGAGAGGAGAGAGTACCGAGCCCTGAGGCACCCCATATTGCAGGGGCCTAGGGCTGGACTTCTCCTTCTCCAGGCACACCGACTGGGTCCTGCCCCTCAGGAATGAGGAGAACCAGGACAACACAGTGCCCTGGATCCCCAGACCCTGGAGTCTTCCCAGAAGGATGCCATGATCGACAGTGTCAAAAGCCGCTGAGAGATCGAGAAGTGCAAGGACAGACGGCTCCCCTCTGTCCCGCTCTCTCCAGAGATCATCCACCAAAGCCACTAGTGCGGTTTCGGTACCATATCCGGGCCTGAATCCTGACTGAAACGGGTCCAGATAATCCGCTTCATCCAGGACTTCCTGTAACTGCAGCGCCACAGCCTTTTCCAAAACCTTACCTAAAAAAGGTAGGTTGGACACTGGACGGTAGTTGGAAATTACTGTGGGATCGAGGGACGGCTTCTTCAAGAGGGGGCGCACTAAAGCGTGTTTGAAAGGTGATGGAAAATGCCCCTCTTTTAACAAAGCATTGATAATCGCCTCGATCCAGCCAACTGCCATGGTCTTGGAAGCTTTAATTAAACAGGCAGGGCAAGGGTCCAGTGCACAGGTCGTGGCGCGAACAGATACAAGAAGCCTGTCCACTTCCTCAGGGCCAACAGGGTCGAACCGATCCCAGATAACATGGCTAGACTGTGCCACGGTCAACCCCAGCTCCGCACGTTCCACGCCGGGATTCAACTTTGAGCGGATCTGAGCGATTTTCTCCGCCAGATAATCAGCAAAATCCTCAGCCGATCCCTGCCACCCAGGGCCTGGCCCCCCTCTACCGAGGAGGGATCTGGTCACCCGGAACAAGGCCGCTGGGCGATTATCTGCGGAGGCAATAAGGGTGGTGAAGTATTGGTGCTTCACCACCCTTATCGCCACTAGGTAGTCTTTAATAGCAGCTCTAACCAGTGATCGGTCAGACTCGCTTCGAGTCTTCACCCAGCGGCCCTCTCGGCGTCTCTTAGCCCGTTTCAGCTCCCTTAGCTCTTCTGAAAACCAAGGGGCAGATCTATCTCCACGGACTCGGAGAGGCCGTAGTGGCGCGATTACATCCAAGGCTGCCGTTGCTCTCTTATCCCACGCGGCGACAAGGGCCTCAGAAGAATCGCGTTGCAGGTCAAGAGGACAATCCCCCAGTTCCCTCTGGAATCCTTCTGGATCCATTAGTCGCCGGGGGCGGGCCCACTTAATCGGCCCTGCCTCCCTGCGGTGGAGTCCAGCCCCTAGGAAGTCTAGAGCCACCAGATAGTGATCTGACCATGGCACTGGGGTGGTATCTAATTTTTGTAAAAACAGATCACTCTGCCACAGCTCCGACAAGAAGATTAAATCCGGGGTGTGGCCACTGCTCCTGGTAGGACCCTGAATTACTTGAGTCAGGCCCACGGCTGCCATGGAAGCCATGAACTCCCGAGCCCCCTCTGAGCCAATCCCCAATGACGGCAGATTGAAGTCCCCCAGGACCATCAGCCTGGGGGTCTCCAACGCCAGCATGGAGACCGCCTCGAGGAGCTCAGGCAGGGAATCTGCTACTCTGCAGGGAGGCAGGTACATGAGCAAGACTCCCAACTGACCCTTAGGGCCCGCACGCAAGAACAAGGCCTCACAACCCAGAATTTGTGGCGCCGTGGCCCTGGTGACTCCCAAGGACTCCCTAGCTATCACGGTGACTCCACCGCCCCTTCCCCTCTCCCTAGGCTGGTGCCAAATACCGAAACCGGCTGGGCATAGTTCAGACAGAGGGACACCATCCTCTGGCACCAGCCAGGTTTCGGTGATGCATGCCAGATCAGCCTGCTCCCCTAAAATGGTATCTGCAAGCAAAGGGGCCTTGTTGCAGACTGATCTGGCATTCACCAGCAGCAGTCTAAGGGAGGGGTCACTCTTGACCTTCTGCTCAGGGCCTAGAGGTGTAGCCGGGGGGCCAGAACACGGGACAGCAACCAAGCATCTGACCCGTGTTCTCCGAGTGCGGCCCGCCCCTCGGCTCCCGATGTAACGCCCCATGCCCGTTACCACACCAATATGGGCCCCACGGAAACCCCCAGCCCCAGCAGACAGAGCCCAATCCCCACCCTCTGGCTGGCAGACCTTCCCTTGTGACCCCCCATTTACATTCTCCCAAACCCGCTCCAGGGGCTGTCCATCCGCCGTAACTCCTGGCGGCCATGATAACGGTGGGGCCAGGGAGACCTGATTTGAGGACAGATGCTGGTAGAGGCCATAGTAACACCCATAACGACAGCCGGGAGGGTCTCTCCTCCCGCCGCGGGTGCTGCTCGAGGCGGCGGAGGGGGCGACAGAGGCGGCAGAGCTGGATCGGCCGGTGCGGGGCTTTCGAAAGTTCCCGCCGCCGGCATGCGCGCCAGGTCCCGGCGTCTTCCACTTTCCCCCGCCGCAGGTGTTGTTCGGGCCAGCGGGGGAGGCGGCAGAGCTGGGTCGGCCGGCGGCGGGCTTTTTAAAGTTCCCGCCGCCGGCATGCGCGCCAGGTCCCGGCGTCTTCCTCTTTCCCCCGCCGCAGGTGTTGTTCGGGCCGGCGGGGGAGGCGGCAGAGCAGGGTCAGCCGGCGCGGGGCTTTCGAAAGTTCCCACCGCCGGCATGCACACCAGGTCCCGGCGTCTTCCTCTTTCCCCCGCCGCAGGTGTTGTTCGGGCTGGCGGGGGAGGCGGCAGAGCAGGGTCGGCCGGCGTGGGGCTTTTTAAAGTTCCCGCCGCCGGCATGCGCACCAGGTCCCGGCGTCTTCCTCTTTCCCCCGCCACAGGTGTTGTTCGGGCTGGCGGGGGAGGCGGCTTGATTCACTGCTCACTCTTTGTATAGTCCACTTGAAGTGTGCAACTCAACATATAGCACATCTTCTTGACAAGCATCTTATGTAAAATTATTCCCTATATATGTCATATCATGCAATTTCAAGTTAACAATGTGAAGTGTGAGAGATAAGTAGTATAGCTGAAAGAATGAAGAATCCATAGGAACTTCCATCATATATCTGGCTATCTAGTTTTTATTCAGTCCTCACTTGAAGACTTTGTGACATCTTCTGCTTCTTCCAGCCTGTTCAAAGCTCCTAGTTCCATCTCCTAGCTTTACTTACCCACATCAACTCCTAAGTTTGCTAACCTAGAGTTCCCAGTCCTGATTACACAGCAAAGTTCTGATTACTTAGCAAACAGTGTTATTTTTGTTTCAAAAAGCGAAAAACAAACACCAACCATAACTTAGAGGAGAACTCCATAGACTACTAATAAATAAATTAAGCTAACCTTAGCAACAAGACATCATTTCTCACTGTAAAAGGCTCTGCAACATTTTCTTCCAGGTTCTACTTCTGTGTTCCATATTGCCATCTTGAACTACCATGCTCAATGACATGAATATTAGAAACATTCACATGGCCAGCTTTCTGCATTCTTGTTAGCATGCTTGGGAAGTCAAGGCAGTTCCTACAAACTAGCTTTCACATTACTCTTCTGATGTTTATGTTGCTGTCCTCACAGTGTGCTTAATAAACAGAGAATATGATGCAAGGTCAAAGTTACCACACAAACTGTCAGAGAGTATTTCCCTCCCCCTTAAATGATATGGGACAAGAAAACTAACTATGTGCTGGTTCTAATTCATATCATCTTCACATTCGGGTCGGAAGATGCAGCAGGAAATTCACCCTAGATATGTTGTCTTGAATAGCATCTGTAGGGTGATAGGAATATTCATTTCATATACTGTATACTTTTTTTATGGTACCAAGAACATTGTTGGGAGGATGTGTCTCTTTATTCCTTTCTCGCCTTACACACTGTCTATAGAACAGAATGTGTTTTTTGTTTAACCCAAAATTCCTTTAAAGCAGGGATTCCCAATCTACGGCCTGTGGGCCAGCCCTGGCCCACAACATGGTTTCATGTGTCCCGCCACCACCACTACACCCAGAGTGGAATTGGATGCATTTACGTCAGCCATAAAATGCGCCTGTGCAAGCATAAATGCACCCATGGCTATTGTAAATGTGGAAGTGGGAGCATTTATGGCTGTCGTAAATGTGCCCGCTTCTGCTTCCACTTCTGGAGGGCATGGTCAGGCCTGTTCAGCTGTCCAGGGGACATGGTCAGGCCCATGACATAAAATGGTTGGAAACCCCTGCTTTAAAGCAACGTTGATTCAATGTTGGTTAACTAACCTGTGTCTTATGCCAGAATGAAATCCAAAAGGCCAAGGAGGAGTATGTGGTCTCGATTCTCATTCCCATATTTCACAAATTATAATTTATGAAGGTGGGAGATCACAGTTTATGAAGCCTGGAATGTAACAACCCAATCCAGCTAGAGTGGATCAACTAAATCAATGTCTGAATTGTGTATCAACACTTATATAAATCCTATTAATTCAGCAAACCTACTCTCTAATCGGGTTTGTCAACTGGATTAAAACCTAAAATAATTAGGAGCTTTATCTAATCATGCCATGTTGACCCCTTTCATGGGAAGGGAGTAGATATAGAAGAAAATGGAAAGTCTAGCAAATCATCATCTTTATCAAAGACCCAAAGTAAAAACAGTCTTATGCCACAAAAATCTACTATAGGAATATCATAACATCTAAGACAATAAAAACAGATCCAGGGATAAGATTCTTACTGGTTTTGACACTGAATTTTATAACATCTTGGCAAAACTGCAAGAGTCTCTGATGCGTCTCTCCAGTGTCCCTCAATTCCAAATCAAGAAGAGTTTTTAGCTTTTCTGGAGGGTGCCATTCACACACCTATTCAAGGGAAAATATTGTGTCAATGGAAAGAAACTAAATGATGATAAAACTTAAAATTTGGCAAAGTAATGTTCTAAATGTTTTGCAACATTCATTATAAAAAGATACTGGCTTGTTTAAAAACTGGTATGAAAATTGTCCTGGATGTTTTTGGAATATGTGCATCAAATTAGTACAACAGTTTCTTATCTTTTATTTTTTATACTTTTACCAAAGAAAGTTGGTTTAACATTTGTCATCTAAATGAAAGCCAAAACTATTTTCTAACATTCACAATATTGTATTCCAGATTCAGCTTTTATTGGAAATCAATAGCTCCAATAATCTTCAATCATAAATACTCTATGAAACTTCCTTTGCATAAATCTCTCACTGCCAGTTCTCTCAGTCACAGATAAAAATTTGAAATGACAGTTGTATTATGCCCACATAGATTAAAAATGCTTACCAACTTTTATATTGGGTTAGACCACATAAAAACAAACTGATACCAGTTCAGCACTACCAAATGCAAGCATCAAAAAAAAAGTTTGCTTCAAATTATCCATACAAAAGTATTACATTGATGATTTCTACCTTTTCTGATACATCAGCAGCCTTCTTTATCACTTCCTCCATAATTATCTTGCTGGCCTCTTCCACAAATTTCTCTCCTGCTTTTGAATCTGCTACTGGGCCATTTAAAATTATGCCATCCACTAAAATTGCATTTTTCCTTCTCTGCAGTCTCTCCTGCAGGTTATTTATTTGAACTGTAAATGAAGAAGGCAAAATAAAGACAAATTAAGTAGCATCACATGCAGAATTAAAGTACTATACAATATCACCACAGTGAAAAGAGAATTGCACAACGGCAACATTTTTATGTAGCAAACACAGCAGTCCCAGAAGTACTCACAGAGTGCAGGGATTTGTTTTTAATTCTAATAAAGAGTTAGAAGATCATATTTTAAAGTTGAGAGAACAGCTGGAGGAAGAACTTGACCTTTTAATATGGCTCTTCCTGCTTTAATGTTGCAACATGTTCATAAATTGGAAAGAAAGTAACACAGCTAGTAAGAAGTTTTGCTAGCAGACTAGCCAACCATCACCATCATATTCCCAGAAGCATAAGTCACATAAATTTCTGAAAGACCAGCAGAAGCAAATGAAAAAGAAATACTAGGACAGTGGTGGCACGTGTGCCAGAGAGGGCACTTAGAGCCCTCTCTGTAGCGATGTGCCGTTGCCCCAGCACAGAGTTCACCCAACCCCTCTGCCCAGCAGCCCAATAGGAGTGCTTCCTTCCTCCCCCCAGCACAAAGTTTGCCCTGCCCCTCTATGGCATGAACAGCAGCCTGTTGAGTTTGGGCACTCAGTCTCTAAAAGGTTTGCTATCACTGTACTAGGAGCTGCAACTAGCATTTGAAGTCATTCAACAAATATAATTTCTTCATCACAGAGCAATCTCTTACTCCATCACTAGAGAAAGATGTTTGAATCACTTTTTTCATCTGAGCAACTAATATGAGGCTTGATTTTTTTTTCATCTGCCAAGGAACTAAATCCAGTGTATTTGAATAACAATTCAGATTTTTCCCCAAGTGTAAAAAAAGTATAAAACAGGATGGTAGTGAACCTAGGTGTGAGAAAGAAAAAGTGATAACAGCTCTTACTAAGACAGACAATGCATGCTCTGGAATTCACAGCTATAAGGTCGGTGGAGGTTTTACTCAGGAAGCCTGGATTTTGTCATCAGCAATTACTGTGAGAACTGTCATTTTCTGTTCCAGAGCAAATGCAAATCCAATCAACATCACTGAGTAACTACATTCAGGTCAGTTTACAGGACAAGTTACCCCTACTAGGGTATTACTCTGTACAGAGATCAATGCTATCCATAGGCACCATAATGCACATGAATTCCTATCTGCAATCTGTATTCTGTTTTTGTATGATGCCACCTCAGAGTTGGAGCTTGTGCGAATGGGGCTCTGTATCTATGCAGAAATGACCTTGAACCTTTAGTGGTTAAGAGCGGAACCAACAGGTAGGATCCTAACCTCCCCTATACATACAGTACATAATTATACAATCTTACTGTTCACACAGGACTCTGGAAATAGGGATTCAAGCACTATTAAAGCAAAAGTGAGACACTTTAAGTGAGGGTAATCTGTAATAATCCTCGGATGGCTATTTGGCTGTTTCAGCCAAGGCTATTCATAATGCCGCCAGTCTAAGTTCTATAGACTTGCTAGGTGCACTTTAGTCTAGTGATACTTTCCCTCTCTTGCTAAGTCAAGTGGGACTACTTTTGACCTATAAACACCTCAATAGCCTTAAATCTACTATCAAAAAAATTTAGCTCTGCTGATACTACTCTGATATTGTACCTTTCAGGGATACTGTCTATGTATTTAATTTTGATAGAGAGGATATGTAGAGAACCCACCGTAAATTGTGATTACATGGTAAAATATCACAGGATTTGTTCTGTTTATAAAATTGGTGAGATTGAAGTATTTTTTCCTGACCACATAATGCAAAGGGTACATTTGGATCGGTCCAGCTCATTTTGGTCCTAAATTGGCTCCCCCCACCCCACTGATGCTGGGAGGAAGGGGTCTTCTACTTTTTCATAACAGAAGTATTTGAATGGTCTTTTTTTCTCCATGTGGGTAGTTGCGCTGTTTGTGTAAAGACGGGAGTGTATGTCTTCAAGTGTTTATGTAGGCAATGGGGGTATGATGTTCAGGACTGAGGGAACACCCCCTCCACCTTTTTTCATCTCCCCTGATTGTCCTCCATTATTATTTTTTTGGTTTACATATATCAGTATTTCTCAGCCTTTGGTTTTTTGGACTTCAATTCCCAGAAGCCTAAGTCAATTCCCCAAAGCTGTGATCAGCCAAAGTACTGACTTAGACTTCTGGGAATGAAAGTCCCCCTGTGGGGCCTGGGCCTCACATTGGGAACAACTGCTCTAGATCATTCTATCACCTTATAACGGGGTCATCATTACTAATAAAATGATTGACAAATGCTGGAACAAAACAAGTAAAGATGGGAGGATGTAGACCGACTTGTAATTCACATTGCATCTAGTAAGAATGGTGAACTTCTGAATCAATACACAGCCCCTGTGTGAGCATTGACTGGAATTTCAAACACAATACAGACTGCAAATCAAATTGCAGCAAAGTCAAATTGCTCCAAACCATTTTCTCAATGCAGCCAATCCATTAAAAGTCCTTGTTTCAGAATCTCAAGTACCTTACAGAGGCTTTATAATGCATTTTGACTGGGTATTCTCTAGTCTAGCTGAACTAGAAAAGGGTATATACAGTCAAACCTCGCATAAAGAGCGCCTCACTTAAAGAGTAACTTGCTTAAAGAGCAAAATTTTCTCTGAATGTTCACTTCGCTTAACAAATAAAGCGAACCAAAAATTCGCTTAACAAATAAATCAGGGTTTGCAATATACCCCATAAGAAGTCACAAATGGTCACTTACAATAGTGTTTTGCTTAAAGAGCAATCCTGTGGAACACGTTATGCTCTTTAAGTGAGGTACAACTGTACTTATCAGAAATAGGATCAATACACAGTGTACCCAAAGAGTTCTCAGTGTTTGACATTTGTTGTAGAACATTTTGCTTGTCTCATAGGAGCGACAACATCAGATAGTTTTATGAGTTCCTCCCCCCTATTGATAGCGTCTAATTGAGTACAGTAAAACCTCAGGTAACGCTAAAACTTGGTTCCACAAGTCTTTGGTGTTATCCATTTTTAGTGTTATCTGATGCATGTTAAAATCCTATGGGATGCATCGGATAACGTTAAAGCTCCATAGAGATACATTGTAACCGCACAGGCTTTAGCAGTTGTTATCCGATGCATCCCATAGGATCTTAACGTTATTCGATGCAATTCTCTCCCCCCCCCCCCGATTACTTAACATTATGCGATTTTAGCGTTATCGGAGGTAAACGTTATCCGAGGTATTACTGTACTTTATATTTTAAATTACATGTTTGTTGTCTGTGGCAAGCCTCTCAAATTGGCAGGCTTGAAAACAAGTTCAAATACATTTTAATTTTATTATCAGATTTTCAGCTCCAGCTTTTTTCCACCCTATTGTTGGTATATATTTATCAGAAATAGAATATAATTTGAAATACAAAATGATTTTAAATTTCTGATTATGTTTACTCACTGTGAACCTGTGTGTGTGAGGAAGATAGAAAGTCACTTCACATGGCTTATTTTTTTCAAACTGCACTAAAGTTCACAAAATTGTTCACACTGCAAAAATTGTCAAATATCAAGCAAATTCATTTTGGCTTTTTAACTGATCCGCTTCAGGTTTGCATGTGTATGCACTGAAATGTATCTGTAACTGACAACCAATTCAGGGTCCAGGACTGTGTGTGTGAAGGAGAGAGTAGAGAATCTAGAAAGCAAGACTTATTTACATTATGCTAACTGGTTTAACATATATTATCTGTTTATGTGTACCATTGGTTCAGCCAAGATTGCATTGCACTTAGCTCGGATTTTAATGCCCAGAAGCCTACTGTAAGTAAGATACAGCAATGAAAACTACAGATGCAAGATATAGCTTGCAAATGAAGCAGTATCACAGCAAGTAATCTTCATGGGCTGAGATCCAAACAGCAGAAGCAAAGTAAGAGGTGAGCAAACTGCATGTAGCAAACAGCATTGTTTCTATGTCCTCGGACAGTCTAGCGCTCCCCCCAAAAAATATATTCTGCAAACATGATGTCATTTTCCATTTCTGAAATCTTGCAGGAATGATACTATTGCAATAAAGTGGGAATCCATATCAGATTGAAAGTAGACTTCCAAGAGTACATAGTTCTAATTTTTCATTTCTGTCCCCCATTGCGAGTTAGTACAGCCCCACCACCACCCCGACTGCCCTTAGGAGAAAATCTTCCAAGACTATCTGAAATTTCCAGACATTGCATAACAACCTTGGGTAATACAGTGGTACCTCGCTTAGAGAGCATAATGTGTTCCACGGGATTGCTCTTTAAGCGAGTTTGTTCCTTAAGTGAAACACCAGTGTAAGTGACCAATTGTGTATTCCTTAGGGATGTTGTCTTGATCATACCTGTCTGGCTGTCATAGAAAGTCCCATTTCAAATGTGCTTTTCTCTGATCCTTGTTTCATCATGTTCCCTCAAAATGGAGAATGGATATGAGTAGGAGGTTGGTACAGTAAAACACCGGATAACGATTGGATCGGATAACACTAAAATCGTATAACATTGGGGAATTTGAGGCAAACATTTGGATCGGATAACATTATGTTAACCATTATGTTAACCATTATGTTAATATTATCCGATCCATCAGATAACCTTTGCCTCAAATTCCCTGAGGTGTGGCTGTGACTCACCAGTTTCTCTTGGGAGAAAGGGAGGGGCTGCCTGCTCTCAAGCTTGCCACATTGGAATAACAAAGGCTTGCGAAACCAGTCTGAGTAGTTTAGCAAAGCAAAGGCTTAGGACCCTTTCCCCAGTGTAACCCAGAACACTTTGCAGAAAAATAATTGCAAAGAGACAATTTGACCCAATTACCTTTATGAAGTTTCCCCTTTAAATTCTAAACAGCCTGAACCCAAGATTGTAGCTCCGCAAGCCTCATGCATTGTCAATGGAAAACAAGCAGACTGAGGGAACTTCCTTTATTACAGCAATGGTAGGTGGGCTGATTCTAAAAAAAAACCATTTTCCTAGCTTCCTTTCAGATCTTTTAAAACAGCACTTTATAAAATTTTCAAAAATTTAAAAATGTTGTATGGCTTTGTTCCCCTAAAGTCAGGGTGGTCTGGCATGTTTTTGTAATGTATTTACCCTTTAGACAATTATTTCTTAAAGTTCTTTAAGTTTCCAACATGTTTCCTTGACTTTCCCTTGAAGCCTCTGTTGCTTATCTCTATGGAGTTAACGTTATCTGATCCACCTGAATAGGATTTTAAAGTTATCTGGTGCATGCATCGCATAAGGCTAAAAATCGGATAATGTTAAGACTTGTGGAACCAAGTCTTAACGTTATCCGAGGTGTTACTGTACATACATTCCAATGTGACTCTGAAGTATGTAAATAAATCACTATTGGCTAATTGCTCCCACATGGGAAAAATGATACCAGGATAATAAAATCACTGTCCAGGAGACTATTGCTCTCTTTCACTGTAGATCTGCAGTGGGAGGGCCTCACACAATGTAACTGTGAGTCAGATAAAGGCCAAGGGGCCTAAGGCAACCAATTAAGCTTTCTTTATTTTTGTGTACTTAGTTTGAATCACTAGTTTTGCAACTTTGATTCCTTATGCTATACTCATTACCTTTAATTTCTTAATAAATTTAATTAACCTGAGATCTTTTGTGTCTTTTGAATTGGGACTGGGTTTGACTGAACCATGCAATTGCAGCCACATCCAGCTACCTAATTCAGATTCCTTGCACTCTCACTAGCCTGGCAGAGTGGAGCCAAGGGAAACTCATAAAGGGGAGTTGCCCCAACAGGAAGTGCAGACACTGCTGGTAAGAAGGTAAAATGGTGAGGGGTAACAGGAAGGCATGTTCAGGTACCCAAGAACAGGGTCCCTTATATGACACTGGCCTAATTGTTTTCCCTTTTTTTTAGTCTAAGCCTGAATTTTGCAATCAGTAGATTAGATCTCAGCCACAGTCTGCTCCAGGTCTCGTTTTTGCTGACTGTATGGAGGTTCTCCATCTTTGGCTGCAGAGTATGTAATCAATCTGGTTTCGATGTTGACCATCTGGTGATATCCATGTGTATCTATTTATTTATTTATTTTATTGAATTTATATTCCGCCCTACTCACACAGGCGACTCAGGGCAGATTACAACCAATCAACAAACATACAACACACAGTTAAAACTCTAAAAACAATTTAAAACCATTTCAAACAACATCTTATTCCTTTAAGTAAAGGAGTAAAAGAGTAAAAGAGAGGGAGGGTAAGTATAAGATTTTAAATAACATGTTAAATAAGCCAGCGGGGAGGGGTCAATAAGCCATCATTACCCCACACCATTAAAGTCACCTCTTGTGTTGCTGGAAGAGGGTGCTTGCTATGACCAGTGTGTTATCTTGGCAGAACTCTATCAATCTTTGCCCTGCTTCATTCTGTGTTCCAAGACCAAACTTGCCTGTTATTCCATTTACTTTTTGATTTCCTACTTTGGCATTCCAATCTGCTATAATAATGTGGACATAATTTCTTGGTGTCTGTTCTATGGGGTGTTGTAGGTCCTGATAGAACTGGTCAATATACTGTACAATATAGTGAAACCAGGAAGAGTGAAGGAGAGTTGTGGACAGTCTGTTCATCTTGCATCCTTCTTTCATCTCATTACAGCTGGCTGGTTTACTATATGATTGCTTTACTTGTGGTTTTTTTGCTCTACCGCATGGGTTCCCAGCCTAAGTCCCACAGGCCAGATCTGGCCAATGGCACCATTTCATGTGGCTCCCCACCCTTCCGATGGCATTTGAGAAACAAAATGGCCACCCCTTGGAAGCTGATAAAAAATGGCTCTCCCCCCCCCCCCCGTTGTGCAGGCAGGGTAAAATGGCTGTCCAACCCTCAAAGCTGACTGAGAGAGTGTGGTTCTGGCCCCTGGCTTAAAAAGGTTGGGGACTCCTGTTTTACTGAGATCCTTACAGTCCAGATTCCTGTTTATTATTTTCCTTGAGCAATGGAACTAATTGGAAATGCCTTAAGGATTATTTTTCTCCAGGCACAGGGAATCACATTTGGAAGGTGCTGAATAAGCCCAGTGAAGGGAACAGCCATTAGGAGCTATCTCATTTTCTAGTCTTTCCCTGAATAGAATTTGAGTTGTCCCTTCAAGTTCTGCAGCTAGATGCCAGACAAGTCTACAAATGAGACTGTTCTTTTCGATGATTTGACTATGGATGAAGAGGAGACCTTGTGAATAAGACATAAGTGCTGATGAAGTAGGTTAAATTTCTTCCATAGGCTGGGGATGGAGGAGCAATTTGCTGTCATCTATACAGAAATTGTCTCCCTCATTAGAAGAGATACTGGCTTGATTTGATCGATATCCCATCTTTCTCACAAAAGTATTTTGGTGCTGAGACAGAGGGTAACAATAGGGGTCTCACTGAGACACCATGATGACCAATTAGTCTTTCTGACCAATCTGGTTGTTCATAAATTGAAGAGATGTCAGGAAAGTCCCACAGAATTGTGCTGAGGAATTCCAGCTTTCATGTTTGATATGTCTTAAAACAGTTCTCAACCTTTTTACGCCGGGGCCTGGGTCATGCTCCTTCAGACAGCTTCGGGGGCCTGATGGCCATTTTGCCCTTCCTCCACCACATGGAACTTTCTGGTGTGGTGGAAGCAGTGGTGGGGGCATATGAAATGGTGCCGTGGGCTACATCCGGCCCACGGGCCACAGATTGAGAATCCCTGTCTTAGAGGGGCAGCAACGGAATTCCATTACCATAACAATCAAGGTGTTGTCCCAAAATGTTTTCAAGCCTGCATAAGCATGCACTCACCCTCATAAATTAATCTGAGGGTGATATCAGATGGCACTTTCTCCTTCAGTTTGGATCGTGTTGGTGGGCCAATTTGCTCCATTTTCCAGCAACCACATGGACAATCACAAACCAAACAAACCCTTATCCATGCCTACACAGAGGATATTTTGTTTTTTGTTTCCTGGCAGGGTCTACTGTTGTTTGTTTTAGTGAAGATAGATTTATCCATTTTGGTTTGGTTCTAGCATGTATGATTCCCAGAATTAAACAAAATGATATGCCTTAACTGCCACTTCACTGAAGCCAGTGCAGTAGCTAACTTTCAGACAGGTAGAAAATATGCTGCTTTTTACTAAATTTAAAGCAAATTCCAGTTTTCTCCTACCATCCCCCAAACCCCAGGCAGAGGTAGAAACAAAAGAGGACGTGGAGGATTTTTAAAAATCCAGAACTGAAACAATTGAGTAGCAAACTAATTGAGTGGCAAACCATTTGCAATTTTTTTAAGTGCAGCTTTCCCTTACTCCCCTGTTCTTTTTTCCCCTTTCTCTTTAAAGAGAGAAATGGGCTAAATAGCACTGCTTAGGGTGCAGTATATTTCCCTGCCCTCAAACCAGCTGATCCTTGTGTGTGGATGCAAGGATTACCCCAGATGACTTCCAGCATGAGACAACCTGCCTATCTAATCACACATTGAGAAAAGAGGGGGATCACTGTGATGCGGGTGTGGGTGTGGGTGCGTATGTGCATGTACACACATGTCTGTGTGTGTAAATACATACACACACACACACATATGCAATTGGTTCTCTTCAAAATAAAGTCTGAATCTGATGTTTTACAGTAAGAAATAGATTAAAATTTACTACCTAAATAGGAAATGAAATTAGTAATATTGGACAATTGCCTCACAGGACCAATTCCCACTCAGTTTAGCTGAATGAATTATAAAAATGGTAATGTGATGCAAAGAAAATGTCATGAAATGGTAGCAAATCAGTAAGTGCAATAGCATTTAGAATGATGCACATTTACAGCATCAACGTCTCTTAAAGCATCGACATCAGGGATTCTCAATCTGTGGCCCATGGACCAGATGCGACCCATAGCACCATTTCATTTGCCCCTTCCACCGCCTCCACCACACCAGAAAGTGCCATTGTGGTGGTGGAAGGGCAAAATGGCCATCCAGCCCTCAAAGCTGTCGGAGGGAGCGTGACCCGACCCCCAGCTTTAAAAGGTTGAGAACTCTTGATCTACATGCTTTATTACTTTTTCTCTCTAAAAGCCAGCAGAAAGACACTGCTCTGAACAGAACTCCTGTTGTACCAATTAAATTTTAATGATGATTCGCTATAATTATAAACTGAATGCCCTAAAAGAAATTTGGTTTGTTGCCATAATACAGTATATCATGTTAAAAATTAAACCATGCTGCATTATATCCTTATTTGTGAATGACTGGGAATCTACTTCTCACACTGATCTTATGTAATCACTATTCTGTGAAGACACTGTTAAATAATGGTTGCCCTAGAGATGAAATAATATACTTTTCTACTGTAAATTCATTTGTTACACTTGGAAAGACACAAACAGAAAATGTTGTAGATTATATAATCATGTGTACACAATGCCTACATTGTGGGCAGAAATTAATCGATTTCACTAATGCAATGTCCTTTCTAGATTCTTACTGCTTTGGGTGAATGGTAAAGAAAGTTGCATTTAAATGCTTTACTAGGTTTACAAAGATCCTTATCCAAATTAACATACAGTAATACTAATCATGTTTATATGCAGTGATGGGCTGTTACTGGTTCAGACTGGTTTGCCTGAACCAGTAGCACCCATCAGGAGGGGGTCGCTGGGGGGGTGGTAAACCCCCGGATGACCGGATCAGTTGCCTCTCTGCCCCCCCCCTCCGGAAGTGTATTTCCGGGCAGCCAACTGCATATGCGTCAAACCTCTAGTTGACACATGCACACTAAAAAACAGAACTATGCATGCATCAAATGGAAACTTGATACATGTGCAGTTCTGGACAGGCATTTTGGCTGCCCGGAAAGGAAGGGCACAGGCAGCGCCTCTAGAAGCGGCGGTGGCAGCTTTCCCTCGCCACGCTGCGCCAACAGGCCACTGCACCGCTGCAGTGTTTTGCCACTGCTGCGGTTTGCCGCAACGGCGGTTTGCCATGGTTCCTGCCTGCCTTCTGCCTGCCTGCTGCCTTCCTAGGTAAATGATTGGTTTGCATTTGGGGTGGTTGATTTGTGTTTGGGGTGGGTGGGTTGATTATTTTAATGTTAATATGTATTTTTATTTAATTTTATTGAATTATTTAATTTTAATTTTTAATTTTAATTTTCTTTGGCTCTGCCCACAACATCATGTTAAGTCATCATGACATTGGCTCCGCCCATGAGGTCATGACGTCATGATGGGGTAGTAAAATATGTGACAGCCCACCACTGTTTATATGCCACTCCATAGCACTTTGTGCAGCACACTCTGGGTAGTTCACAAGGTAATTAATATTTTGCAGCCAAAGTCTATGCACAAACTGTGTTCAATCCTGATGTGGCAAGGATTGACTCAAACTTCTATCCTTCTAATGTAGATAAAATAGTACCCATCTTGCGGGGAGAAAAAAATGCTAATCACTATATCTTGTGAACCACACAGAGAGTGCTCTAAGCACTGTGGCTCAGTATTTTTGCTACTCATTTTATCCACCTAGGAAGGATGGAAGGCTGAGTTATCCTTGAGCCTGTCAGGTCATGAGAAGAGATTTGGCTGAAGTACTGAAACTTAATCACTTCAGCACCACAAGGGCTCATACCAGGGAGAACTTTGGCCTAATCTTTGCCTTTATCTGCTAACTTTGCAGAGACAAGGTGGATGTACTTAATTTAATGGCAGGTTTAAACATAACACCTTAGTTGTTCAAAATGTTAAAAACTAGGCAGGACTAGAATATGTGCTACTTCTGCATATTGCAATTGGATTAAATCCTGCTCTGGAAGAGTTATTAGATGAAAGTTGATGCAAGGTATTGAACAAGCATGTTTCCTACAAGTCTTTAATTCATTAATCTGATTGTAAAGCTTATTCAAAAAAGTATGCTTAGTATTCCCTTAAGAGTCTGTTGCCTATTTCAAACAAAGCCAGTTTTTCAGTTTGTGAGCCACTCCAATCTTTGGAAACACAGGGCACAAAAAGATTTACAAACTTAGGTAAAGGTCGTCCTTGCTCAAAAGCAAGTCGTATCTGACTCTAGGGTTCAGTGCTCCATATCTACTTAGACCCAAAGAGCTTCTGTGTGCACGTACCAGGCATGCCTCAACACATGGAACACTGTTTACCTTCCCACCAAAGTAGGACCAGACCTGTACTGGCCATCTGGGACTCAGGGACAAGTCCCAGTGAGCCACAGTGACTGGCGCCCTCCAGAGGTGGGCAGAAGTATGTCACCTGGTGGCTACAATCCATGACGTCATGCAGTACCCCCATAGGCGGCAGCCCCTCTCTCCCTGTCCAGCGCCCCTGAGTAGTATCTATTTATCTACTTGCAATTTCTTGCTTTTGAATGTAATGGCCCATCTAAATTTGCCTCCCTTACTCTCTGTTGGAGCTACAGAAGATCAGAAAAAAACTTTTATCTCTCAGTTTTAATATCATTTGTCACTACAACTGAACTAGGCTGATGGCACTAAGACTTCTATGCATTTAAAACCATTTGCTGAATGGAATAGCATTATCTGCAGTTGAGAACTGCCAGATTAAAGTCTTTTCTTTGGCAATTTTGGGGCACACATGACTCATACACAATGGAATGACTAAATGTGCACCCTGAAAAGAAGCCTTTAATCCATGGGGATTTGCTACCACTACTGCTCTAAATCTCATTGCACAGAGCTGCACAGCAGGGTTTCAGATACTATCTGGCAACAGGCCACAATCTTGACCCATGATTTAAATGTGTCTTGTTTCAACGATCATATTTTAAATAAGTGTGAGCTCCTCCATATATAACAGCAAATGGTTATTTAACAGAGGAACAGATGCTTCAGATTTCCTCAAAACTACATAAGAGAAAAGGAACATATCAGTTTCAGATTGGGATTCTATCTTGCTTTGTGTTTATTTTATATCTTCCAGTGACCCAGTTTTAAACAAAATCTGCATTTCAAGAAAAACAGACTTATGAAAGACTCAGTAATCCTGAATGATTTTTGTTTGTGTAATTTTATAACCAGGTTTATAGAATAAAGAGGAAGCAGACAACAGAATGAACAGCTACATTTATATGCCTTGCAACAGAGTTTAAAAGAGCAGCTCCCATAAAAAAAGATTCACCAGGATCACAAAAGTAAAGAGATACTGCAACAGGTACTGGATCAGTGTTGGTGAACCTATGGCACAAGTGCCAGAGGTGGCAGAGACCTCTCTGTGAGCACACATGCTGGCACCCCAGCACAGTTTACCCCACCCCTCTGCCCAGCAGCCCAATGGGAATGTTTATTCCCTTCCCCCGGCACAGTTTGCCCCACCCCTCTGCCCAGCAGCCCAATGGGACAACTTCCTCCCTCCCCCCAAAGTTTGCCCCATCCCTCTGCAACACGGATGGCAGCCTGTTGAGTTTAGGCATTCATTCTCTAAAAGGTTCGCCATCACTGTACTAGAGGATTGGGACCACAGTATGCAAGACAGATTGAGAATGGATGGAATCCTGAAACTGGGGCATCTAATCTTCCTACCTGCTGAAAGATGACATAATCTACCATTCTCCCTTGTAGAGACCCAATGAAGATGGGCCTAATGGTTGACAATTATGAATTATTAAACCCAATCCATCACTGGATGCAAACAAAAGTACTTGAAGACTCTCTGCTACTAAGTTTGAACAGGTGCTAAAATATTTAATTGAAAGTAATGGATTTTTTAATTGAATAATTGCTATTTTTTTATGTTTTATAATGATTGTAACTTTGATGCTGTGAGCCACCCTGAGTCACGTGGCGATTTGGTGGCATACAAATGCAAATATGAAATGAAGTAGAGGTGTGCTCTTAACATCTTCAGTAAAAATAGACACACGGAAAGGTGCCAATTCATTGACCACTACCCTAAAAGGAACTGAAAGCTCATCTTGTAATCGTACTGCAATAGAGGCAAGTTATCTGTAAGTCTGTTGTAACAGAGGGAATTTGAATCAATTCTTTATTTCAAGTTTTACTGTTATTGTTGTTCTGCTACTAAGTCAGTTTGCATCTCTCCTCTTAAATGTGTAATAGAAATACAAATATATGGAAAGTTTCTCTACCTATTGAATGGTTGTCGCTTCCCCAGGATGTAACTGAAAACCATTCCCCTATAAACTATCCTAACAAAAGAAAGTTGTGTTCTTTATTTCAGGGGTTTTTTCTCTCCTGCCATACAGCTATGATTTTAACTTCTGTATGAAGGAGTACAAAGAACAGTCTAGGGCAGTGGTGGCAAACCTATGGCATGTGTGCCAGAGGGGGCACTCAGAGCCCTCTATGTGGGCAGGTGTGCCATCACCCCAGCACAGGGTTCACCCTGCCCCTCTGCCCAGCAGCCCAATGGGAGGGCTTCCTCCCTCCCCCAGCACATAGTTCACCCCACCCCTCTGCAGCATGGATGATAGCCTGTTGAGTTTGGGCACTCGGTCTCTAAAAGGTTCACCATCACTGGCCTAGGGCTTCATATCTCTAAGATTTTTTTATGAAGGCATTTAATAGGTTTGTCAAATAACTATATGTAAAGAACAGCTTAAATGGAGCATTAGGAAGAAAACTATGTCCTTCTCTGCCCTCAGTTCTGAAAATCACAAGACTTTGAAGCTATAATCCTACACACACTCCGTCTCAATGAATTTATATTAGCTCTACTGCTCAGTACTTGCAAACAAACAAGGAAAGGATTGTACTATAAAGTCCTTTGCAATATCTCACTAACTCTTGCCCTGAACAGATAGAAACATGACATTTTCAAAAATAGCACATAAAACAGCCACAAAACAGAAAAGGCATTTTTAATGTTCAATGTACATATAAATAATTGAATTGAAACTTCCTTCTCCATTTATTCTTTAAAAATAACTCAGCTTTATATTGATTCTTCTTATTGCAATCCTTTGCAAGGCTTACATTTTGAGAGAAAGCATCTATAAACTGCTACCATGTGTAGTGTCTAAGCATTATTCTGAAGCAAATATTCATTTCAGGATTCATGTTCATCCTTCATTGGTTACTGCTGTATATTGCTATGGTAAGGTCACAGCTATAGATCTTCATGTCTTCTCATTCCATTCTGTTCAGCCATGACCTCAGAAATGTGAGAGCTAAACCAATCTTCCTTATTACAGTTAAACAGACCCACAAGCCATCCCTCTTCAAGTATTCCTCTCAGCCAGGTACAGGAAAGAGTTTCTATAACAGCTGTGAATTTGCAACTGGAGAACTTTATAGAAGGGATCACCACTTAGAAAGGTCCCTTATGATCCAAAGACAAGAGAATTAAGAACAGAATGTCTGCCTTGCTTTCAATCAGCATATCCGTTCAGGATTGGACCACTGAAAAAGATTCAGAATAATCTGATGAGAGCAATAGTAATTTATTAAACAAAGAGCAAAATCCTGTTGCATAAATTTACACAGGTGCTAAAAATATTTTATTAGGTAATGGAAAACTTCCTACCCCTGTTTCAGGTTCAGATGCGCACTAAGGCTCCCTTTGCCTTGGGGACATCTTAGGGCAGTGATGGCGAACCTTTTAGAAACTGAGTGCCCAAACTGCAACTCAAAATCAACTTATTCATTGCAAAATGCCAACGTGGCAACAGGGGAGGGAGAAAACTCTCCCATTTGGGCTGCTGGGCGAAGGGACGGAGCAAACTCTGTGCTGGAGGAGGGAAGAAGTACTCCTATTGGGCTGCTAGGCAGAGGGGCGGGGCAAACTCTTTGCTGGGGCAACTGCATGGGTGCCACCAGAGAGGGTACTGAGTGCTACCACTGACACATGTCATAGGTTCACCACCACTGTCTTAGGAAGCCTCGCAAGATAATCCTTTAAAAGTTAAACATCTCTAACAGCATTCGCAATTCTAGTGGCATGGGATTGCCAATATTTACCATTTAAGGCTCCCTACCTCCCCTATACACACCCCTTCCTGAGGTTCCCAAAGGATTTCCCAAGGCCAAAAGGAGTCCTAGGGAGCCTCCAGACCTGAAAGGATTTAGTTTATACAATAATACCTTGGATAACGATTGCATCGGATAACACTGAAATCAGATAACGCTGCAAAATTTTGAAAATATTTTTGCATCGGATAATGATCTGTTAGCGTTATCCGATGCAATCGTTCGTACCAGCGGGGTGGCTGGGAAGCTGAACAGGGCTCCTTGTTTGGCTTCCCAGCCACCACACAGCTGCGGGAACAGGGACTGGGTGGCTGGAAAGCCGATGGGGGGCTTCCCCATCAGATCCTCCAGCCATCCTGCAGCTGCGGATCAGGTCCCCTGACCTCCCCAGAGCCGGCAGGGGTGCCAGAGAGCCCAAAATGGGTGGAAAAAAAACCTTCCTTTTTTCCCATTTTGGGCTCTCCGGCACCTCTGCCACCTCCTGGGAGGTCGGGGGACCCAATCCGCACTGTTTCTGAAGTTCCCCGACCTAACCATTTGGATGCACTGAGTCAAAATGCCGGGATTAGAATCCCAGCATTTTGACTTACTCCACCAGCCGGGGAGCATCAGGGCAGGAACAGCACAGTTCAGGGCCCCCGACCTCCCTGGAGGTTGCAGGGCTGCCTGAGAACCCAAAATGGGTGGGAAAAGTCCATTTTCCCCCACCCATTTTGGGCTCACTGGCACCCCGGCAACCTCCGGGGAGGTTGGGTGACCCAATCCACGCTGTTCCCAACCTCCCCATATGCTGCAATTGCAGCATGGGATCGGCACTTGGGTTGGGGGGTTGAACGGGCACACACCCGATTCAACCCCCCAACCCAAGCAACCGATCCCATGCTGCGATCCGCCTGCCTGTTTGGAAAGGTCAGTGGGGATCCTGCTCATGGAATTCCCACTGCCCTTTCCAAAGAAACAGGCGGATTGCCCCTCCCCCCCCCGTTCCCCTCTTTGGAAAGGGAACAGGGCTTTTTTTAACATTGTGCAATCAATGCATTGCACAACGTTAAAAACCAGATAGCGACGAGACTTGTGGAACCAAGTCTCATCATTATCCGAGGTATTAGTGTACAGTAATACCCCGTATAACGTGAGTATCATATAGCGCTAAAACCGTATAACGTGACAAGATTTTTGGAAAAATCTTGTTTCAAATAACGCAATATTAACGTTATCCTATACAGTCGTTCTTAGCAGCAGGGTGGGTGGAAAGCTGAGCGGGGTTCTCCGTTCAGCTTCCCAGCCACCCTGCAGCTACGGAGGCAGGGGTGGGGAGGCTGGAAAGCTGATGGGGGGCTCCCCCGTCGGCGTCCCCAGCCACCCCACAGCTGCGGAGGCATGGGCGGGTGGCTAGGGAAGCCGACAGGGAGTCCCCGTCAGCTTCCCCAGCCACCCTGCAGCTGTAGATCGGGTCCTCTGATCTCTCTGGAGCAGGCAGGGGACACGATCCAAGCTGTTTCTGGGCTTCCCCGACGTCCTGAGCCAGTGCAGCAAGCCAGAATGTCAGGGTTCGAATCCCAACATTCTGGCTTGCTGCACTGGTTGAGGACATCGGGGAAGCCCAGAAACACCTTGGATCGTGTCTGCCCACCTCCCTGGACCCGGCGGGGGGGTCAGAGACCCCAAAATTGGTAAAAAAAACGTCCATTTTTTTTTACCAATTTTGGGGTTTCTGACCCCCCCGCCGGGTCCAGGGAGGTGGGCAGACCCGATCCAAGGTGTTTCTGGGCTTCCCCGACGTCCTGAGCCAGTGCAGCAAGCCAGAATGTCAGAGTTCGAATCCCGACATTCTGGCTTGCTGCACTGGCTCAGGACGTCGGGGAAGCCCAGAAACAGCATGGATCGGGTCCCCACACCTCCCTGGACCCAGCGGGGGGGGGGGGGTCAGAAACCCCAAAATTGGTAAAAAAAAACGGATGTTTTTTTTACCAATTTTGGGGGCTCTGACCCCCCCCCGGCCGGGTCCAGGGAGGTGGGGAAACCCGCTCCAAGCTGTTTCCAAAGTTCCCCCACCTCCCTGGAGGCAGCAGCAAGCCAAAATGTCAGGATTCAAATCCCGACGTTCTCGCTTCCTGCAGCCTCCAGGGAAACAGGGCTTTTTTTAACATTGTGTGTTCAATGTATCGCACAACGTTAAAAACCGGATAACGACGGGACTTGTGGAACCAAGTCATAACGTTATTCGGGGTACTAATGTACTTACATTCTAAACAGTTCAGTAACTTCTGTGGAAACTGACATATATCTGCTGCATAGTTTTAAAAAATCCTGAGAATAAATGAATGCTAGGTAATTTAGGTCACCCTTACTCGAAAGCCAGTCATATCCAACTCTAGGCTTTAGTGCTCATCTCTGTATCTGAAGATGTTTCTGTGGACATGTGGCAGGCATAACTCGACATTGGAGTGCAAAGAACACTGTTTATCTTCCTATTGGAGTGGTACCTATTTATCTACTTGCAATTTCCTGCTTTCAAACTGCTAGGTTGGCAGGAGCTGGGGCAGAGATGGAAGCTTATTCCATCATGCAGCACTCGGTTCTCAAATTGCTGACCTGTCAACCTTCCAGTTGTCAAGTTCAGCATCTTAACCCCTAAGACACTGCCGTCCCTCTAGATACTTTACAGAGTTCAAAAAAAGTAAAGAGGGCAACAAAATTGGAAAACATAAGATTCAAGAAATCAAGGGTAAATTTAAATGTAGATAAAGAATGCTGAAAGATCAACAAGAGAATATACTGTCTGACCAAGATAAAATAAAGACCCAGTGAAACAATATGCTAAAGAATTGTATAAAATAGATTCAAAGATAACAGATCCTTTGATGAAGACTCTTGTGATGAAGAGTCCGCAGTTTTACAAATGAAAGTGACTCTCAAAACATTTTGAATAAGTAAATCACCCAGACAACAACAGAATTACTCTAAGCTACAGAGACTGAATCTGTCAAAATCCTCACAAGAATATGCCAAAAATAAGGGAAATATAACAATGGTCCACAAACTATAACAATGGCCCACTGGAAATACTCAACAAACACCCAGCCCCTAAGAAAAGACAACAAGGAGTGTAGTAACTATAAATTAATTGCATAATTTCCCATACAAACCAGGTAATTTTATAACAAAGTTTTCTACCCTACATAGAGCAAACAAACAGTTCAGTGTTAAGCTGTATTCTGAATAGGAAGAAGTCCCACAAAATATATTGCAAATATATGGTGGCAACTGAACATCAAAAGATTTCAGATCAGTGTACAGTTTATGCTTATATTAATATAACAAATATTTTGACTGTACAGTGGTACCTCGCTTAAAGAGCATAATGCGTTCCACAGGATTGCTCTTTAAGCGAGTTTGTTCTTTAAGCAAAACACCATTGTAAATGACCAATTGTGGGGGAGAATGCGAACCCCAATTTATTTGTTAAGCGAGTTTTTGGTTGGTTTTATTTGTTAAGCAAAGCGAACATTCAGAGAAAATTCTGCTCTTTAAGTGGGTTACTCTTTAAGCGAGGCGCTCTTTATGCAAGGTTTGACTGTATGTTGTTCAGCTTCCCAGTCGAGTTTGACCCTTTGTGACCTCATGGACCATCGCATGCCAGGCTCCTCTGTCATCTGCCATCCTCCATAGCCGGTCCAGATCTGCACCCACTGCATCAACAATGCAATCTAGCCATCTCATCCTCTGCTGCCCCGTTTCCTTTTGCCTTTGATCTTTCCCAGCATCAGGGCCACCTCCAATGAGCCCTCTCTTCACATTTGGTGGCCAAAGTTTGACTGTATAGCACATGGGAAAACTATAATTTCCTCTCAAGAAATGGCTGTGCCTTAAAAGTTGATTATAATGCGTAAACTATACTATGGACAAGAAGCTACTTCTAGAACAGAATGATTTCCCATCAGCAATGGTGTCAGACAACCTTGACTATGCAAGAGCCAAACAGGCCCATTAATGACAGGACATTTTGCAGATCACCATCCTTAAAGTCACTATAATTCATTTACTCTGAATGTGTATAATGCCTTTAGACACTCCTCCAGGAGCAGGAGAAAACACAAACAAATTACACATCTGGTGTAGTTTAAATAAAATTTTATTGTTTGTTTCAATGTTAACAGTGACGTCCTTCTAAAAGTATTTATGCATCTCTCATGTTTTCTTTATTTCTTTTGTAATTTCAAATTATTTTGTATCACAAGGAAATATATTTCATTTTATTAATAGCTTTCCTGTGGTGTCCAGAAAATGTAAGCATGCATGTGAAAGCAACCAAAATAATGTATGACAACCAACACATTTGCTAGTATATTAACACCTTCTTTGGCATGCATTTTCAAAAGAGGACTCTTCTTAGCAGCAGTGATATCTGGGCTACAGAATGCTCTTATCTGACACAAGCTTTGCTAAGTTTGGAGTGCTGCTATGCTTCTACTGCCTCCAAAACAGGTGGCATCCTGCTTTCACAATCTTTTTGCTATACATGTTTAATATTTTCATTGCTTTCATAGAATGCTTTACTGTATTATGTCTGAAACTGCTACAGAAAAGAGGTTTTTATGAATAGAATTTTTTTAAAAATAACAAATGTCATAGGGTCCTGTGTGCTTTCTTCCATGTGTTCCTTACCGCTGAACAGAAGTTCATTTCTAGCACAATATAATTTAATTTAATTTACCTACCCTTCTAGCATCTTCTTGTTTTCTTTTTATATCCTCCCACACCAAGGTGTATATTGGGCGATAAATTGCCTCCAACGAGTTCAATTTGCTGCTACGCAGTGCTTCTTCCCAGAGGACTTGTATAGCATTCAAATCTTCCCTGTTTTATTTGGTCCACATGATTTTCTTTTAACCCCTTGTGGCACCCAGCCCACCACTATTTTTGGGTGATAGTGCTCAAGTAATCTCACAATATGCCCTACAAGCCTCATTCTTCACTTTGCTATAATGTGTTCTAAGCTGCGTTACTCACTTTTATGTAGTAGAACCTCTCTGTTTGTAGTTCAACCAAAGTATTTGATGCCAAGGATCTTTCTCAAACATCTCTGTTGGGAAATGTTTAGCTTCTGGGCTATCTTCATTGTAATTTTCCATGTCTCACTTGCATATATTTCAGTTGACAGGACAATACTAGTATTAAACAAGCAAAGTTTAATAGTGGTGTTTATTGCCCTAGATCAGGGATCTGCAAACTTGGCTCTCCAGATGTTCTTGGACTTCAATTCCCAGAAGTCCTGATCAGCAGGCATACTGACTTGGGCTTCTGGTAATTGAAGTCCAAGAACACCTGGAGAGCCAAGTTTGCAGATCCTGGCCCTAGATGACCAAATATGATTCATTTGTTGATATATAGCTGCTGCCTTTCCAATCCTGCAATTTAAATCTTCTTCAGTTCCATCACTGGTGGTCATGATGTTACCGTGGTAGGTAAATTTTCAGACCTCTTCAGTTGTTTGGTTCTCAACTGTAATTCTGGCTTTGGTGTAACAATTAATACTCATTACTTTGGTCTTTTCACTGTAGCATTGGATTAATTTTTCCAGTAAAGCTATGTGATCTGCAAAGTCAAAATCAGTTAGCTTTGTATTCTTTTTCCATTGAATTTCCCCATTTTGGGTTGTCTATTGAGATTTTCATGGCAGTGATGGTGAACCAGACTGAGTGCCCAAATTCAACAGGCTGCTGTCCGTGCCACAGAGGGGAGGGGCAAACTCTGTGCTATGGGGAGGCAGAGTTCCCATTGGGCTGTTGGTCAGAGGGGAGGGGTGACTTCTGTGCTAGGGGGATAGAAGAAGTGCTCCCATTGGGCTGCTTAGCAGAGTGAACTCTGTGCTGGGCGGAGGAAGTGCTCCCTTTGGGCTGCTGGGCAGAGGGGTGGAGCGAACTCTGTGCTGGGACGATGGCGCGCATGCCAACAGAGAGGGCTCTGCATGCCCCCTCTGGCACACGTGCCAAAGGTTCGCACCACTGGCATAGTCTATACACAGTGAAAACAAAAAGGGTGAAATAATACACCCTTGTTTAATGCTGGATTCAATGTTGAAGACGTCAGTAGTACCATGTGCAGTTTTAACACAGCAGCTTGAATACTGACAAAGATTTCTTAAGCTGCTTATAAAATGCAGGTCTTTCCATTTTCAATTTCTTCAGGCATAGACAGAATTTAGCTATTAATAAATTATGATCTGATCCTACATCTGCACCTTGGAATACTCTTATATCTTGTAATGATGACCATCATCAGTTACTGATGTAGATGTAGTTGATCTTGTTATTTGCCATCTGGTGACCCCCATGTTTTTTTATGGATATCTTTGTGTTAATCGTATGTATTTCCTATGTTAGCCAAACTCCATTTTTACTTGTGTGGGTTGTAGATCCATGTAGACCAATTGTGTATTCTATTTCTTCTCTGTTGTTATTCATTTGTGCATTTAGGGCTCCAGTAATAAACTTTAAATCATGAATTGGGATCTCATTGACTGTTTCTTGTAAGAGTTCATACAAATGATATTCTTTTTTGTCTTCCTAGGTTTTGGTTGGGCCATATGCTTGTATTATGGTCACCTTGGAATGTTGGTATTGGAATCTTGTATTGATGATTCGTTCATTGGTTGGTTTCCATCTTATCAGCTCCTTGGCAGCCTTCTTAATCAAAATGACACCAGTGCCATGGCACCATTTTTGAAATCTGAAGAACCTGGTGAGGAACAGGGTATGGGTTCCATTCTAAATGTTGCAAATCCTGTTTTGCCTCCTCTTGATCCTGAGCTGGCAGATTTGACAGCTCCTAACCTAGCAATTGCTGACTCAGCATCTGACAGCGATGAATCTGAACTCTCGACCCCGCAGCATTACAGGGAACACCTGTGGAAGGAGCTACACCTGCACTGCAAATCAACAAGAGATTGGCTGCAGAGGAAGTTGCCAGCTGCAAGCTTTTAGCTGTGAGCACTCTTAAAGAGCACATGTAGATGCTTCAAATTTGTCTGTTCAATATTCATGCTGGCCAACTCTCTGCTGGAATCCTTGCTTGCCTTTGCCCAAAACTCTTGTGGTCCTCCTTGCCAGACCCTGGACTCACTTGTGGAATTGCCCTCATCTTTCAGACGTCCCTTTGGACTTGTGAATTGCTCTCCCAGTAAACGAACCCTGAGTTTCTTACCTTTGCTTTTTGGACTCTCCTTGAAAGACTTTTGTGGATGGGCAGACCGAAAAGGTCAATGCTATTCTTGAGCAATATCTATGTTGCTACATCAATCACCAACAGGATGATTGAATGCAGTTTCTGTCTTTGGCAGACTTTGCTAATAACATTGCTGGACACTCTTCCACTGGACAGTCTCCCTTTTCTGCCAGTCATGGTTTCCACCCATCTTTTGGCAAGGAGCTCCCATGGCTGACTTGGTTCCAGGCTCGTGAAGATCTGGATCAGGTGAAGGAGTCATATAAGGTCCAGATGGATAGGCATCACCAGCTGGGCCTTTCTCTGCTTCTGGGCAACAAGATCTGGTTGTTGACCAGACACCATGCCAGGAACTGGACGACTACTTCACTGGGCCTTACCGCATTGTACAGCAGGTCAACCTTGTGGCCTTTGAACTAGAGCTCCCTCCTGATCTCTGTCTCCACCCAGTGTTCCATCATTCCCTCCTGGTCCCTGCTCATGAACCTCCTGGGGGACCCTCCACCTCCGCCTGTCCTGGTTGACACCCAGGAAGAACTTGAGGTAGAGCTCATAACTTAGATTCCCATCTGCAACATGGTTTCCTCCAGTATCTGTTCAACTGGAAGAAGTATGGTCCAAAGGATCACTCATGGGAACCCGTGTCTCAAGTTCATGCCCCAACATTGGTGCATCATTTTCACCACCACTATCCATGAAAGCCAGGATCTCTTGCCTCAGGTGGTGAGGGGGAGGATAGTGTCATGGCCCCAGCTTCAGAACTGGATGAATCCAATGAGGAACAGGTTCCAGATTCTGTCTCAAACACTGCAAATCTCTTTTTGCCTCTTCTTGATCCTGAGCTATCATATTTGGCAGCTCCTGACCTAGCGATCACTGACTCAGCATCTGACAATGATGAACGTGAACTTTTGACCTCGCAGCATTGCACTGCAAATCAGCAAGAGATCGGCTGTAGAGGAAGTTACCAATTGCAAGCCCTTAGCTGTGACATAGACGCTTTGAATTTGTCAGTTCAACATTCGTGCTGGCCAACTCTCTGCCAGAACCTTTGCTTGCCTTTGCCCAAAACTCTGATGGACCTACTTGCCGGACCCTGGACTCATTTCTGGACTTGACCTCACCTTTCGGACATCCCTCTAGACCTGTGACTCACTCTCCCAGTAAACGAACCCCAGCTTTCTTAATTATGCTTTTCGGACTCTCCTTGAAATACTTTTGCGAGACTCTGCCTCTCCTTATTTCATTGTGCAGTGCCACTTGATGGCTTTCACTTCCCATTGGGGTGGGCTCGCACAGCCAACTCCAAGCTGGTGGTGTTGAGTGTGGCCTGAACACACAGTGAGGTCTTTCCCTCACTGATGATCTTATCATTTCCCTTTTACTGTATCTCATTTAACTTACACCTAACGTATCAAGGCAGTAGTTGTCAAATTCATGTAATAACTGAGCAGATTTGCCACATGTACACTCAATGTCCCAAATTTTGTGGCTAACTTTGCACTCAGTACTGATTGCAACATCAGGCACTGGAGTTATGATGACACTAGATAAAGCCAAAAGGAAGTCCAACTGGCCAATAAACCAGTCTACTTGTGCAATGGTGATTGTTGAACTCACTGTTTTGCATCTGTCAAATATGTTGTAATATATGAGTTTTACAAGGCCGGATTGGAAGCATTGACCATTTTTCTGGGGCTGGAACTGGAGTACAATTTAATATCACCAAACTAAAATTAGTACCCAATGACATCATCCATTTACCATATATACCTGAGTATAAGCTGAATTTTAAGCCTAAAAATGATGTCCAAAAAGGGGGTTCGGCTTATACTCAGGTCATAGACTGGGGGGGGGGGGGGCAAAACCGCACCAGTCTGTTGTCATCCTGACTTCCTAGCATCAAGATCCAAGGGAAAGCGGGTGGGCAGGTTTAATACCTGCACGAAGAAAACTCTTTTCTTGCTGCTTCCACGTTTAAAGCTGCCCGCCTTGTTTCCTTTGGATCTTCTTGCTAGGACAACATGAAAATAACAGACCAAGGGAAAGCAGGCAGGCAGGTTTAAACATGGAAGCAGCAAGAAAAGCATTTTCTCAGAGCTGGTTTTAAAGCTGCCCACCTGCTTTCCCTCATTCTGTTGTCGACATGTTGTCTTAGCAACAAGATCTGATGGGAAACCAGATGGGCAGGTTTAAAACCAGCACTGAGAAAACTCTTTTCTTGCTGCTTCCACGTTTAAACCTGCCCGCCTGCTTTCCGTCGGATCTTGTTGCTAAGACGACATGACAACAACAGACCAAGGGAAAGCAGGCAGGCAGATTTAAACATGGAAGCAGCAAGAAAAGAGTTTTCTCCATGGTGGTTTTAAACTCACCCACCCGATTTCCCTCGGATCTTGTTGGTAGGAAAACATGATGACAACAGACTGAGAGAAAGCAGGCGGGCAGGTTTAAAACCAGCACAGAGAAAATCCTTTCTTGCTGCTTCCACTTTTAAACATGATCACCCGCTTTCCCTCAGTCTGTTGTCAACAGGGGAAAGCAAGCTCATCTAAAAGTGGAAGGAGAAATGGACTTTACTTACAATGCTGCTCCTTGGGGACTGCCAAGCCAAACGGGGTGAAGCCAAGCTTCCTAGCAATGAGTACACGAGGCTAGAGCAATGTTTCCTGCTTCAATGCTATTGACCCGCCCATCCACTTCCCGGTGGTGCCATTTCAAATACCGTACAGTAAACCAAAATATACTACCGTAATTATTGTAAAACACACCCACACAAATGTGTAAATCTAATAAAATTTTGGCGCATTTTCATGTATTTTGATTATTTAAACTCTCTAATAGCTGCTACATTTTCCACCCTTGGCTTATAATCAGGGTAATCTATTTTCCCAGTTTTTAAGGTCAAAATTAGGTGCCTCGGCTTATATTTGGGTGGGCTTATAATTGAGTATATATGGTAAGTGATACTGGTCTTGGCCAAAAACCCAGTTAAGTATCTTATGTTCCTTGACCTTGGACTCTTGGAACATTTGGAATTGAAATAAGATTTGTGGTGTGTCAGGTATTTAGGATCTGAGTAAGATTTGAGGGATAGCAGTAAAAACTGTGCACCAAAACCAATTCAAACACTGGTAGGATTATGTCCTTTTTGGAACAAATAAGTGAATTTCCTGTTACAGAAGCACCTCTCCTGGAAAACCTTGGGCAAATAAATCATTGTTAGTATCTATAATAATTCTCCATAGAGTAGGTCACTTTCATCACCAGAATCCATACTTGGATTTAGTTTATTTCTAGGAGCAATCATGAATTTCCTGTAAATAGGATACAATCCATCTGATAATGACTCTAATTAGAGTCACTGAGCCATTCAAATATTTCTATTAAAATAAAATATGGCCATTACTTGAACAGTAGCATCTTGCAGGGTAGTTTCCAGAAAAGGGGGGGACATTAATGTATGCTGTTATTTAATATAAATCAATTAATCTGAAGGGAACTGTAGCAGTATTTTGGAAATTTCTTAAGAAAAAGAATTTTTGTAAGCACCCAATTTTATTGAGGCTTGCACAGGAATTCCCATTAGACGATGTCTAATTTAGTGTATCATTTAAACATCAGGGAATCCAGGATGGTATATTTTAATTAACATCCTTGTCCATTGGCCATTATGGCTGGGGCAGATGACAATCTGTGCCCATCAGAGTTCTGCCCGATTCTAGAGGACTAATTTCTCTGCACCCATATTTCATTCATAGAGAAATTCTGTAAAGTAATTTAGTCTGGGAGAGACTGAAAGCTAGCACATTAATGAGCTTACTCAATGTTGATGCAGGAATTTGAGCCCCTTTGATAGAAGACCAGTGTTAAAGTCAACTGGCAGTCACCATAACTTCAGGCATGTTCATAAACTAGAATATCTAGAACAACTAGGAGGAAGAAAGCTTGCATCCCAAGAAGATTTATTTCATATTGTTTTGTAAATACCAGTGGCTTACACTTCAAGCTCCAAGCCCATTTTTCTGCCACTTCATGGTGAGCCAGCCGCAACTTGGATCATTATTTGCCATTACAGTAATACTCCGTATAACGCGAGTACCGTATATCGTTAAATCCGCATAACGTTACAAGATTTTCGGAAACATCTTGTATCGAGTAACGCGATTTTAACGTTACACGAAACAGTCGTTCTTAGCAGCAGGGTGGGTGGAAAGCTGAACGGGGTTCTCCGTTCAGCTTCCCAGCCACCCTGCAGCTACGGAGGCAGGGGTGGGGTGGCTGGAAAGCTGACGGGGGGCTCCCCCATCGGCTTACCCAGCCACCCCACAGCTGCGGAGGCATGGGCGGGTGGCTAGGGAAGCCGACAGGGAGTCCCCGTCAGCTTCCCCAGCCACCCTGCAGCTGTAGATCGGGTCCTCTGATCTCTCTGGAGGTGTTTCTGGGCTTCCCCGACGTCCTGAGCCAGTGCAGAAAGCCAGAATGTCAGATTTCGAATCCCGATGTTCTGGCTTCCTGCACCGGCTCAGGACGTCGGGGAAGCCCAGAAACACCTTGGATCGGGTCCCCACACCTCCCTGGACCCGGCGGGGGGGGTCAGAGCCCCCAAAATTGGTAAAAAAAACGTCCGTTTTTTTTACCAATTTTGGGGTTTCTGACCCCCCCGCTGGGTCCAGGGAGGTGTGGGGACCCGATCCAAGGTGTTTCTGGGCTTCCCCGACGTCCTGAGCCGGTGCAGGAAGCCAGAACATCGGGATTCGAAATCTGACATTCTGGCTTCCTGCACTGGCTCAGGACGTCGGGGAAGCCCAGAAACACCTTGGATCGGGTCCCCACACCTCCCTGGACCCAGTGGGGGGGTCAGAAACCCCAAAATTGGTAAAAAAAACGGACGTTTTTTTTACCAATTTTGGGGGCTCTGACCCCCCCGCCGGGTCCAGGGAGGTGTGGGGACCCGATCCAAGGTGTTTCTGGGCTTCCCCGTCGTCCTGAGCCGGTGCAGGAAGCCAGAACATCGGGATTCGAAATCTGACATTCTGGCTTCCTGCACTGGCTCAGGACGTCGGGGAAGCGCAGAAACACCTTGGATCGGGTCCCCACACCTCCCTGGACCCAGCGGGGGGGTCAGAAACCCCAAAATTGGTAAAAAAAACGGACTTTTTTTTACCAATTTTGGGGGCTCTGACCCCCCCGCCGGGTCCAGGGAGGTGGGGAAACCCGCTCCAAGCTGTTTCCAAAGTTCTCCCACCTCCCTGGAGGCAGCAGCAAGCCAAAATGTCAGGATTCAAATCCCGATGTTCTCGCTTCCTGCAGCCTCCAGGGAAACAGGGCTTTTTTTAACATTGTGTGTTCAATGTATCGCCCAACGTTAAAACCCGAATAACGACGGGACTTGTGAAACCAAGTCATAACGTTATTCGGGGTACTAGTGTATTTATAAAATGAGTATTATCTTTTGGAAGAGTATGCGTGTGTGTGCATGCAAGCAGAAGAATGGCCTATTAGTTAAACTTCTACAAAAATGTAACAATATCAGACAAAAGCAAATCAAAACAAATATGTTGCAGCACCTTAATGACTAATTGTTATATTTCAATGTGTTTTTATGGATCAATATCACTTCCTAAGACACCTTCAATCCATGACATGGAAGCATAACAGTTTCTAAGATACCATAACACTTTTTTTTAATAAACTTGCACAGATTAACAAAGCTACTTCTTAGAAAAAGTTAAAGTATATTTACCTATTACAGAAACATAATGGACCATTATTCCCCATTTTTATGCTTTTTTATGTGCCATAGATGTTTAACAACTAAAAATCATTATGCCCACTAGCATCATTATTAGATTATTAAAACTACACTCTGTATACTTAGGAAATAAGCTCCAGTTTAAACAACAAGGCTTTACCTAAGTAGACACGTATATAGACACATATAGAGTAGACACTGTTAAATGTTTAGAAATGCCAGGATTCTCAGTATAATTTTACTGAATAGAAAAGTAGTAAAGGTAAATATTGAATATATATGAAAATGTGTTAAACATGTTACCTTAGCAGAACTACTTATGATGTTACTTAGTCTTTCATTTGAATTGAGCTATAGGATAAAAATTTTATGGGAAAAGGACAGAATAAACTGTTCCAAGTGTTTCTGATTGGAGACTAAAAAAAAACCCAATAGCCTACTTCATCTGGCACCAAGGAATTTATTTAGAAATCAGACTATGCACCTATAATGAAGATCTACAATTCTCAAAACTACAATTAAAATTAAATTAAAAATAAAAATAAAATATAAATCAAAATAAAACAAAATGTTTACAGTGTTATATTCACCTATACACTTTGTAGCAAATATATCATAGCTTGAGCTTCAGTGTTTCTACTTGCTGAATTTTTTTCTGTCTTGTCTTAACTTATTTAACTTGGCTTAAAATGTTTTAATCTTTTTAAAGTATTCAGACTGTATCAATCTCTTTATTGTTGCTTTATTGACTGTACTCTATCTTAAGATCTGTCAATAAAGGGGCACAAATATTTTGATTTTAATTAATTTCAGGCAGCTATGTGCCAACTTCAAACATTATTCATACATTCTATTCCATGAACACATTGACATAATCCTTAAAAAGCCCTACTCTATTGCAAATGTAAATATTAAAGCCAGAATTAAAACAGCCATGAAAACAGTCTCATAATCAGCTGTTTTTCAAACAGTAGAACCCTACCACTTATAACAAACTGTTACAGAAATAAGTGGACTTTCATGTGCAATTTTCAATATGGAAAAAAAATCATTGATGAATCTGGTTAGCAGAAAAAGAACAAACATGAGGACTTTTGACACTAGCAGTGATTAAACAGAATCCAGATTTATAAGAGTTATTCTCCTTTTACATTACTCCGCTAAGGAAGGTATAGAACTGGACTAACTGACTTCCTCTTAGAGGCATAGAACTTTAATGGATTTGGGTGTGATAAGTAATAGTACTATCTGGATTTTTAATATCTATTATCTCATTTTCATTATCTAGAACAGGGGTAGGCAACTTACAGCCAGTGGGCTGGATCTTATAACTTGCGGTGCCAAATAATCTGGTCCCTGCCCTAACTCCAGCCACCACAACCACTGGAATCACCCACGGACTCGTTTACAGCTGTCATAAATGCATTTATGACAGCCATAAATGGGTCCATGGCTGTTGCAAATGCATTTACAACAGTTGTAAATGGTGGGGGGCACCAGTTCAGCCCCCTCAACTGTCTGAGGTAGCATGACCCAGCCATCGGCTGAAAAAGGTTGGCAACACCTGATCTAGAATATTTGAACTATCTTACTGTGCATAATGGGATGGAGACAGGCTATAGTGCCTGAACTTAGGTCCCATAGAAACAGTGTTAGTTAAATTTATTCCACTGATTCTAGTGGTATCCACTTTCAACTAGTTTAGCCTAGATCCAACTCATTTTTACACCAAGGCTGTACATGCGTTCCCAAACTCTATTTCATTTGAGACATGACACTTTTATCATCCTGCTTTAATTAATTCTAAAATATATTTCCATGTTCTATCCTCAGACTTACAAAAACCAAAGTACTCTACAGTGGTACCTCATACAATGATTTTAATCCAGTCCACAGGGCTCGTTGTTGTACAAAACAATTGCTATACAATGCATGCATCGTATAGCGATTTTCCCTATGGGATGCATCGTACAGTAATACCTTGGATAATGACTGCATCGGGTAACGCTAAAATCGGATAACGATGCAAAATTTCTAAAGAAATTTTGCATCGGACAACGATCTGTTAGCATTATCTGATATAGTCCTTCATAGCAGCAGGGTGGCTGGAAAGCTGAATGGGGTTCTCCGTTCAGCTTCCCAGCCACCCTGCAGCTACGGAGGCAGGGGTGGGGTGGATGGAAAGCTGATGGGGGGCTCACCCGTTGGCTTCCCCAGCCACCCCACAGCTGTGGAGGCAAGGGCGGGTGGCTAGGGAAGCTGACAAGAAGTCCCCGTCAGCTTACCCAGTCACCCTGGAGCTGTAGATCGGGTCCTCTGATCTCCCTGGAGCAGGCAGGGGGATCAGAAAGCCCGAAATGGGTCTTAAAAAGTAAAAAAAAGTACGATTTTGAAAAACCAATTTTGAGCTCTCTGACTTCCCTGCCTGCTCCAGGAAGATCAGAGGACCCGATCTAAGCTGTTTCTGGGTTTCCCCAACGTCCTTGGCAAGTGGAGCAAGCCAAAACGTCAGGGTTCGAACCTTGACATTTTGGCATCCTCCACTGGCTGGGGACGTCAGGGAAGCCCAGAAACAGCTTGGATTGGGTCCTCTGATCTCCCTGGAGCAGGCAGGGAAGTCAGAGAGCCCGAAATGGGTTAAAAAAAGTCCTTTTTTTTTAACTCATTTCAGGCTCTCTCACCTCCCTGCCTGCTCCAGGGAGATCAGAGGACCTGATCTAAGCTGTTTCTGGGCTTCCTCAATGTCCTCAGCAAGTGCAGCAAGCCAAAACGTCAGGGTTCGAACCCCGATGTTTTGGCTTGCTCCACTAGCTGGGGACGTTGGGGAAGCCTAGAAACAGCTTGGATTGGGTCCTCTGATCTCCCTGGAGCAGGCAGGGGAGTCAGAGAGCCCGAAATGGGTAAAAAAACCTCAATTTTTTTTTACTCCTTTCAGGCTCTCTCACCTCCCTACCTGCTCCAGGGAGATGAGAGGACCCGATCTAAGCTGTTTATGGGCTTCCTCCACCTCCCTGGAGCCTGCAACAAGCCAAAACATCAGGATTTGAATCCTGACATTTTGGCTTGTTACAGCCTTCAGGAGGTTGGGGGAACTTTGGAAACAGCTTGGATCATTTCTGCCAACCTCCCTGGACCCGGCAGGGGTATCAGAGAGACCGAAATGGGGGGAAATGGACTTTTTAAACCCATTTTGGGCTCCCTGACCCCCCCTTCCAGCTCCAGGGTGGTTGGAAGACCTGATCCAAGCTTTTTTCAAAGTTTCCCCACCTCCCTGGAGGCTGCAGCAAGCCAAAACGTCAGGATTCAAATCCTGACATTCTGGCTTGCTGCAGTCTCCAGGGAAACAGGGCTTTTTTTAACGTTGTCCGGTCAATGCATCACACAACATTAAAAACCGGATAACGACGAGACTTGTGCAATCAAGTCTCATCGTTATCGGAGGTACTACTGTACAACAATTTTTTGTCACTAAGTGGTTTTTCCCATTGAAAAATTGTTGTACAGATTTTTTTTTCCATAGGGAAAATTGTTATGCGGGATGCCATTTCACCCCAAAACCTAATAGTTACATGATTTCTTTCCTATATGGGGCAATTGTTGTATGAGGTTCCACTGTATCAAAACCTGAGCCATTCACTCCTCAGTGAAAAGGGCTTTCAGGTGTTCATAGCAGGGTTGGAGACTTTTAGGCCCTGCAGTCAAATTGGTTACATTCTACCACATTCTGGTAATTCCCTGAAGGGAAGGAAGCAATTAAAATCTAAACAAATTATATTCCACTCTGTACAGACCTACACAAGGGTTCACATCTGGCCTAATGCCTTTTGATTTAACTTTTTCCCTACTAAACATATGTTTTTAATTGACTCAAAACAGAGGATATGCATTTTTTGAGCTGCAGGTCAGGGTCAGCATGTTTCTGTTCATAAATACATAAATAATGGAACACCTGCTTATGCAATAAATAGAAACCTTCTGTAAGAGATTTGTCATGACTGCAAGATAGGAGATAGTGAAAGAAGCCCAAACTCAAATGCAGTGTAAGGCTCCTCAACTATTGTGGTATTTTTGAGCCACAATTGGGCATACCCCAGGCAATGGCAACCTTGTGTTGCCGGCTAATCTTTTTCTCACTAGGTTGGACAAAAGGACCTGCAGAATGAACTCACCAAAAGGTGCCTTCATTTTGGCAGTTTCACATCTGGCCTAGACATGGAAGAAGAAGAAGCTTTGCATATAAAAGAGTTACTCTTGGTTCTTCCAAGTAGGGAATGATTTGGGCCCAAACCCTGGACAGCTCCTGACACTCAGGGTGAACAGAAATGTCCACATTGGATATATTGTAACTGATTTGCAAGAGATCAGCAAGGATTCCTAATTCCAGATACTGTGTAACTACGGCAAAAAAATTGTATTCTTCTTCAATAAGACTGCCAAATCTTATTTAATGAAACAAAGAATAAAGTGAAGTTTTGTGCAGGAGGGCTGGATAAATTATTTTAGATAATGGTCACAAATTCTTGGAGTGTGCCCAATCATTCTTAACATAGGTTCACTGTACTGTATTTTGTATCTGGTTCTGGTTGATGGACCACAGGGTCCCAATGAAAACCAAAGGAGATCTTGCAAGCCTGACACCTGCTCAACCCACATGTAAACACTGCTAAGCAAGATAAATTGCCAGTCTCCATATAGGTCAGTTTCCTGTGGTATGAATTTTAACAATTATCTACAGAGCAATCTTATATCTTCTTCCACCTGAATGACAATGTTCTAAATAAGCTGTGTAAGCCTTTGTGTTGGGACACATTATGCTTTTCTATGTTACAGTGCATAGCAGGAAGATACAGGGCCAGCCCTACCTTTGCTGTTATGCAAAGTGAGGTGACCACAACAATTTTTCCATCTGAGTCACCATTAGTACTCCATTGTAAAAGGTCAGATGTATGTATCTCACGCAACTTATCTGGGTACACCCAAATTTGTGTGCTGCCTCAGGTGTATCAATAATGCTAAGGAAAGATTCAGGTACCTGTTATTATTTCTACATAGAATAGGGAGGCACCACTTCATCCTTTGCTTCTGGTAGCAAAATTTCTCCTCCTAGCCCTATGAAGATATTTAACTCTAATGGCATATACAGTAATACCTCGGATAACACTAAGACTTGGCTCCACAAGTCTTGGTGTTATCCGATTTTTAGTGTTATCTGATCCATGTTAAAATCCTATGGGATGGATCAGATAACGTTAAAGCTCCATAGATACATTGTAACCACACAGGCTTTAGCGGTTGTTACCCGATCCATCCCATAGGACCTTAACGTTATTCAATCCAATTCTCCTCCCCAGATTACTTAACGTTATGCGATTTTAGCGTTATCAGAGGTAAACGTTATCCGAGGTATTACTGGTACACGAAACTGTAAATATGGAAGATACTCTCAGAGTGTGGATTGGCATTTTCACAATATTCAGGAGGTGACTTGATATCTATCACTTTATCTCAGAACACTTTATCGAACAATTTTTATAGGGTTGAGAAAGCAGAAGAGTAATACACACTGCTTTAAGCTTCTTACAGAAATGTCCAGATATTAAAATATATGGGTATTTGTTACATTGCTAAAGTAGCAGTAAGGGTTTCATAATTTGAAATGCTTAAATTTTCCATTTAGCAAACTATAAATCAAAAGTAGTAAAACATTCACACTTTTATTGCACTATTCATACTCTGAGAAATAGTGTAATAAAAAAGCTTTTGTTCACTTTTAAAAATGTCCAGCCTATTTTGTTCAGTTTATTTTGTGGTTATCTTCAGGGCCATTGATTTAACAATGTGAAGACATGTCTTACAGACTACTTTGAAACTTCATTACAGACTGATTCTGGAACAGCATCTGTTCCTCTGTGTATATCCATCCGATTGTATACTGATGACATTCAAAATTTGTGTAGATGACAAAAGCTTGAATCAGTATCAACAGTAAAATAAGTGACCAAAAATAAAAACCCTGACTTTGTTGTTTAAAAATATGTCTTGTAAACAGACAGAATCCTACAGGTAATTTACTGTACATATACAGTATATAGGTGAAAATTCATAGGTCATGGTAGCAAATTGTTAGTAAACTTTTAGAAAAAGTTCTGCATGTATGTTGTTGAATTAATGCCCTTGGAGAAAATAGATCCCTCACCCCAAAATATATTGAACTTTTCACTCCTTCTGATTGGATTTCATGAAATATATCCTATTTCTTTTGGTTTCTGAGAAACAGCATATAAAGTTCATATTTCTTAGTTCTGTGTCTTTCAAATAGTAACTTTCTACCTTTTCCCTAACATTTATGGATTTGCTTTCAACATATTTTCAGTATTGTCTCAAACTAAATAAGGTGTGCCCACAGCAAACAATAGCCCTTGGCACACCAGATTTCATAAGTTTGCATCTTAGATTGGCAAGTTTTTAAAAACTCATTCTACTGAAAAATTTTCATCCACCCACAGCTAGTTGGCCTTTGGCCCAGCCCCACATCCCTGACTTATGAAGGCTGCAAAGAACTGAATGGGGCCACAAAGCAACAGACATAATAAAAATGTCTATCTGCAGAAGCCAATTCCATGAAATGTAAAGGGTCACAGGTGTATCTTAACGAAGTGGTTAGATTAACATTTTGATGTAACCTCATCTGCTTTATTCCTCCCAGAAGATAAAATCAGTAATTAATCACAATTACTATTGATTAATAATCATACTTTTTTTTTTGCTCACACTTTGACTTGTGCTCACTTTGTGTACCATTTAGGGTTGTGTTGGGGTTTTGTGTGGGGTTTTTTGTTTTTTTTTTGCTGCTAATTTTAAACACAAGACTTTCACACAAAAAATGCATGAAAGTGGGAAGAGGGCCAAGTCATGGGATTGTTGTTGTTTGTTTGTTTGTAAAAAAAAGTGGGTGTGGTTTTTTTTTTATATTAAATGGGTGGGCTGTGTTTGCCATATTTACTGTATATATATTGCCATATACTGTACTCTTTATCTAATGCAGTCTCTGTATTCAGAGAAGCCAGGAGTGGCCACAGCAGATAAGCACACTGCAGAGTTTAAATGACTCCGAGGGCTGGGGGGGGGGGGGGGAGGAAGTTATCCATTTGCACGAAAAAGTTACATATGTAAAAACTTACATATGTGTTTCATTGTTGGGTTCCCCCCCTTTTCATTCATCCCCCCCCCCCCCATTTAAAAACCAGCGAAGGATGCTGGCCAAAGAAACGAAGCAGAAACGTGAGAGCCCCACACGTAGCGTAGCAAAAAAAAAGAGGAGGGGAAGAGGGGGGGAACACATGTAAGGCGGGCTTTCCCACGTACCACCAAGAACAAAGAAGGTGGCCTTCGGCTAGTGAAGTTTGCACTCGCCAAAGGGGCACAAACACACACTCGCGCGTGCGCGCCTGAGCAACGTGACCGCTTCATTGAGCTGGAAAGCAGAAACTCGGGAGGGTGGGGGGGTGAGATGAAATGCAACCCCAATAATAATAATAATAATAATAATAATAATAATAATAATAATAATAATAATAATAATAATAATAATAATAATAGGAAGAGGGTCTTGGGAGGGTTGTCCCCAAATGCCCTTTTCCCGTTCGCCAAGGAAAGACCCAAAGAGTATTTCGAGGCGCCTCTGGTTCCTAGGAAAGGAAAGCGAGGGTGGGGGGGTGGGGGGTTGAGAGAAATAAAGCCACACGGGGCCGGTTTGCTTTTACCCTCCTCCTCCTCCTCCTCCATCCCGGCGTCTCCGTTGGCGAGGTGCGCCATCCCCAGCTGGACCCGAGCTCGCTCTTTCCCCGCGCTCCGGGGTTCGCCCACAACGCGCCCAGCGGACAGCTCCACCCGGGGATTATAACCTGGGGTTTCTTCGGGACTCGATGCCGGGCCGAGCCAGCCCCAGGCCCCGCCCCTGGCTCCGCCCACTCGGCTGAAGCGCCAGAGCCCCCCCCACACACACACACACGCCCATGCTCTGTTACTGATACCGGCGCGAAGCCGGCTAAAAATATCTCCGGCCGGACGAGGCGGAGCTGCCATTGGCTGCCTCAGGGGGTCTTCTTCTCCTTTCGCGTCCTGACCAGACCCTGGGCTGCCCAAAATGAAGCCACTTTCTTGGCTTTCTCGTTGCCCAAACCCAAGTCCTCCTCTGTGCAGGCCTCTGGCAGCGACCAGCACACCAGCCGGACTCTGTGTCTCTCCCACATTCACACACTGAGTGTTGTTGTGTCCACCAGGGTGAATGTGGAGGGACACAGAGCCTCAGGGATTATGTTGAGGGGACAAGGAAGGTCCTGGAGAGGCAAGAGGCGCTTGCCCTCCCCCCCCAGATTCCCATGGGATTTAGTATAAAGGGGGGACACACTTCAGTACCACTAGGACCAGTGGTGGGATGTCAAAAAATTTACTACCCCACCGTGACATCATCAGTGTGGACGGAGCTAACATCATGATGTCATGATGTTGTGAGTGGGGCCAAAGAAAAAAAATTAAAAAACACAAAATAATAATAAAATAAAAATAACCACACACACATATACCCACCCACCCACCCATACCACAAACCCATAAATAAATTAAATAAATAAATACATTAAAATACACCCGCCCAGTGGGGGAACCAGTGAAAAGGTAAGCCCCGAAGGTGGTTCCCCACAAAAGCTGCTTCCAGTTCTCCAGGATACTGGGAAAAGTTACTACCGGTTCTGGCGAACTGGTGAGAACCTGTTACATCCCATCACTGACTAGGACACATGTCCAGTAACACTAAAATAATAATTATGTGTCATCAAGTCAATTCTGACCAATGGCAAACCTTTTCAAGGTTTTCTAAGTAGAGCAGGGATTCTCAACCTGCCACCTGTGGGCCGGATGTGGCCCTTGGCACCATTTCATGTGGTCGCTCACCGCCAGCACTATCTCATGTGGCCCACCACCACCACACCAGGAAGTGCCATGCGGTGGAGGAAAGAAAAAAAATGGCCCTCTGGCCCCCAAAGCTGTCTGAGGGAGCATAACCCGGCCCCCTGGCTTTAAAAGGTTGAGAACTCCTGAGGCAGAGATTCATGCTCAATGCAAGAATCCAAATGAAAGCAGATCTGACAGATGGCTGTTCAATTTGATCTTGAATGCCTCCAACATTGGAGCTCTTGACACATCCCAAGGTAATTAGTTCCATTGCCATACTGCTCTAACAGTTAAGAAGATTTTTTTCCTGATATACAGTATATATCTGGTTTCCTGTAATTTGAACCTGTTATATGTTCTGCACTCTGGTATAATTAAGAACAGATCAAAATTGGGTCTGCCTATGACTTCAGAGGATGGTATGTGAAGATTTTTTTAAAAAAAGTCACTGCAGTGACAGCGCACAAACTAAGATGAGGCATACTTTAGTATTCCATTAGCACATAACATCACCAGTACTTTAGTGGTATACAGACCCTTGGTTCATGGATTCTTTTCCAGGATATTTGAGGTGTCAAGGGGGTTGTAGAAAACTGACACATCCATCATCTATGAAAATGATTTTCATGGGAAAATGTATACTCGGCCACAAGTAGCAGCTAATAACGACGACAACATATTTTATAAAAGAGGCTGCAAAATATGGTCACAATAAAATGAAAGGCTAAAACACCTCAATCCATTTTTATATACATAAGTATCAAAGTATTCAAACACTCAAAATTCAAATAACAATCACTCTTCTCTTATAGGCTTGTTGTATGTTATGAGTTTCCTGCTCAGCATGATAAACCACTCTTTGAACATATCATACCTCAAACACCATTTTAAGATTGTCATACATTGGAAGCAAATTAATGACACATAACATACAATATGGGCCTAAGAGAAGAGTGACAATATTAATTTTGAGCGTTTGGATGCTTTGCTATTGTTATTGTAAAGCCTTGCTTCATTTAATCTAAGGTTTTCCCAGCACAGTGGTGTAGAGTGGGGGGCAGGGGGCAACCCGCCATGGGCGGCACTATTTGGGCTATGGGTGTTCTTGCACTACAGTTCCCAGAAGCCCTAGTGGGAGCAGGTGCCAGCATCCACCAGGGAGCGGCAAATTTGGCTTAAGCTCCAGGCGTCTGAAATCCACCCGACTCTACTGTTCCAACATAGCTGGAAATTCAAAAATTAGAGGTTATGGTCATTTACGGTATTAAATGTGCAGGAGCTCAATTGTTTGCACTGGAAAATACCTCAATCCTAGTTCAGTTCTAATTCAGACATGTTAATAATATTTAAAAGATCAAATGTTGTTATTTATATTTTTCAGAAAGGAGACTAAAGCCAAAACGATTCCTTGCTCAGGATCTCCTGATTCCTCCGCATAATTGCATTTGTGTCATGTGGTTAAGGATGCTTAATATTTCCAGAGTCAATTAAATTTAAAGAAAAGCTTTTATGAATAGTCTAATTGTAAAGATTGGAACTGAGGTTTTCTAGGGTTGCCGGTTGATGTTACTTTCCCCACACAACAACCAAGGCATTCTGTAACCAAATAAACAAGTTGAAGCCTTTTTCTTTTCCAAGTTCTTTAAATAAATGTTCAGCAGGGGGCAGATTACATTCCAGATTTTTGTAGGGGGTGTTGAAGAAACAAATGTAACATTATTCTCTTGGATATCTGTAAAGTTTATAGCTATGTTAAGTAGTCAACGCATCCTGAGAACAAGTGGAACAAAGAAGGAAAAGATTCTGAGGGGGATAGAATCCAGTCCTGTGATTACAACTGACCGACTGAAAATGTGCAAAGTAAAGGCGCCTCCTCAACAAGGAAGTAGGCTTTAATTTAATCCCAAGTAAGGTATCCGATGTCTACCTGCCCTTGAGTTATCTTGCAGCTATCTCAGTTATAGAAGCCATCCTCCAGGTTTCTTTATTCATGTCAGAGGCACTACCAGCTTATAATAACATGCAAAGTTAAAATTAGCACATCTAAAACAAAAAAGGAATTAAAAGGGCTAAAGGTAAAGGTTTCCCTTGCTCAAAAGCCAGTTGTATCCGACTCTAGGGTTCAGTGCTCATCTCTGTTTCAAAGCCAAAGAGCCAGCACTGTCTGCTTCTGCAGACATTTCCGTGGTCATGTGGCAGGCATGACGAGACACTGGAGCACACGGAACGCTGTTTACCTTCCCACCAAAGTGGTCCCTATTTATCTACTTGCAATTTCTTGCTTTCGAACTGCTAGATTGGCAGGAGCTGGGACAAAGACGGGAGCACATTCTGTCCTGCAATACTCTGTGTGTTCTGTTGCTATTTGCTATCTGTTTGTATACTGCCCAGAGTGGGATACCACACAAATGGGTGGTACAGAGATGCAATAAATAAATAAATATGACATCCACCCAATATTGGGCCACATCAAAAGCATTTCCTCTTGGCAACATAAGGTCCTCCTCAGTGCACGTTGAGCAGCATCGTGTGCATTGTATCATATGGGCAATAGTTTGTGTTGAGTGGCAGAGTTGAGCAATGTGTGAGCTGTAGTGGTGTTTTATTTTATAGGTATCCTAAATTCTAAATCAAAGCAAGAGCCTTTTGACATGATTTGTCATGTCTGCCTCCCGCAGAGTAACATAAAAGCTAGCACAGAAGTTCTTAATGTGTGTGTCTGGGGGCCCCAACTTGTGCCTGTTATTTCCTCAAAATGTTTTTCCTGGCAAAAACCTTCTGTTTGGTATTTAGGCAGTGGATCTTGAAAATGAGAGTTTGATCCAGGGTAACTCCCAGATATTTGGAGGTGTCACAGGGTTCGCACCTGGTGCCAGTTCACCTTGAACCTTCTTGATGCCTCACAGTTTTTCAGAGGAAAAGCACAGAGTTGAGTTTTTAGATGGTTTGGCTTCAGTTGGTTATCCCTATAATATATAGTCATTAAGTTCAAAGCCTCAGTCAGTTTTTTCTCAACAGCCTGGAAGGTTGAGCACTGTGTGGCAATTGACAAATCATTGGCATAGAGAAAGCTCCTAGTGGCTTCCAGCAGTTGTTGATCATTATTATATATGTTAAATAGTATGGGGGCTAGCACACTACCCTGCGGGAAGCCATTTCTTTGATATTTCCAACAGCTACATTGTCCTTGAAAATTGACAAAAAAATCTGCGGTTATCCAATAAGCAGCCTATGATTTTTGTAAATTTAAAGTCCTTTGTGATGTGGAAGACTTTCTTCAGCAAGTCTGCATGGTTGACTGTCTCATAAGCTGCAGGAAGATCTGTAAACACTACACCTGTGGTTTCTTTCAGTTCAAATTAGTTAAGAATTTGTGCTGTGCAATCTTTGGCAGATCCAAAACCAGCTTGTTGTGGTATAATCAGGGGTTCTACTATTGCAGACAATTGGTTCAGGATTAAATGTTCATATATCTTATATAGGTGGCTAATAATAATAATAATAAATAAGTTATTATTATTATTATTATTATTATTATTATTATTATTATTATTATTATTATTATTATTATTATTATTATTATTATTATTATTATTATTATTATTATTGGATTTGTATGCTGTCCACTCGATAATGTGACTCTGGTTGGCTCACAGAAACAATACAGCATCTAATACACATAATACATATCATATCAAGAAATATACATACAGTCAAACCTCGCATAAAGAGCACCTCGCTTAAAGAGTAACTCACTTAAAGAGCAGAATTTTATCTGAATGTTCGCTTCGCTTAACAAATAAAACCAACCAAAAACTCACTTAACAACTAAATCGGGGTTCACAATTCCCCCCCCCACACACACACACACACAACTGGTCATTTACAATGGTGTTTCGCTTAAAGAGCAAACTCTCTTAAAGAGCAATCCTGTGGAACGCATTATGCTCTTTAAGCGAGGTACAACTGTATTACAAAATGATGAGATACAATAGAATAATAATAAATAAATCACAGTACAGTAATACCTCATATAACATTAGTATCGAATAACACGAAAATCACATAACATTAAGGAATCTGGGGGGAATAATTGCATCGGATAACATTAAGATCCTATGGGATGCTTCAGATAACAACCGCTAAAGCCTGTGTGGTTACAATGTATCTCTATGGATCCCATAGGATTTTAACATGCATCAGATAACACTAAAAATCGTATAACACCAAGACTTGTGGAACCAGGTTTTAGTGTTATCTGAGGTTTTACTGTATCATATAAATCACATCATATAAATCACAGCATCATAAATCACAACCATCATAAAGCATCGTAAAACATTGAAAGGGGGGTGGCGGGAAAAAGTCATTCATTTGAAAATGTCCCACCAACCGTGGGATCTGGATCAATATCTACCACCCTTCCATCCAGGACCACTGAAAACTTAGGTCAGTCAGCCTTTTTAAAGTTGTACCCTCTTAGGTGTTTCACAACTTGTGGTCAAACAGTGGCTGTAATCTCACATAGAATGTGGCAGTGTTGGGTATTACTTATTGGCTCCCTTACTGACTTTAAGCATTGATGTGCTACATTCTCACTTAAAAAAATAGGTCTGGGTTATAACCTCTCTTCAGTGGTGGGCTCAAAAAAAATTTACTACCACACTGTGGACATGGTATGGTGGGCATGGCCAGGGGGAAAGCCCTGCGTTGCACCCGAATTAGGACTACTTTATTTCAAAACTTGAATGGGCGGAGCTAGCCAGAATTTCTGCTACTGGTTCTGGTGAACTGGTGCGAAACTGCTGATGCCCACCACTGGCTCTCTTCCATCTGCCACTGTTAAAGGATGCTGGTAATTTGCTATCATGGATGAGTGATAGTTGATAGGATTCTGCCCATTCTATAACAGCTTCTCCACTTTTATCTTTGTCTTCACAACTCCACAAGTTGTTGTGATGATTAAAGTCACATATTATGAACCTAACGAGTTTATTTCAAAAGTTTGATGGTTCAGCAAAGAAAATTTTTGTAAGTGGCGGTTCATAGAGCCCAGTTATTATTATTTCCACATTGTTCTCATCTGCCATTGCTGTGGATAGAATCTGGAGATCTGTTCTGGCAAACACTGCACTTCCATATTGCTGGTGGCATTGTTTGGCGATAAATAGTATTCCAGGAACTTTAGGGTGGAATTGGTTTTCATCCCTGTTAGCTTCCTAGGTCCCACCTATGTTTATTGCAGAGTTCCTGAAGCAAGCTAACTGATGATATTTCTTCAATGTTGACTGATATCACTGTCCGTTTGGGCCCTGAGAAGGGCAATTGGTTAAAATGTCTCTTTGTAGTAATCTCTGCTTGAAAAAAAGGTGCTTCTGGATTGATAGGATTATTTATTTATTTATTTAGTCAAATTTCTATTCCACCCTACTCGCATAGGCGACTCAGGGTGGATTACAAAAAGTCATGAAAAGACATAAAAATCACAATTAATAAAAAACAGATTAAAATCTAAAAAACAGCTAAAATAGCAATTAAACAGGTTAAAAACAATTCCTTGACATTGAAAGGGAGAGAGTGGGTATGAGGCGTTAGATAAATCAGCATGGTGGGGTCAATGAACCATCACTGCCCCACACCTGTCCCACCAGCCAAGTTTTCACACCCTTCCTAAAGGCCAACAGGACAGTTGGAGACAGTCACCATTGGGGATGCCCAATCGCTGAAATAGCAGTCTTTGGGGAGTCTCCTTTCCTGCTCCTCATCCTCCAGTGTGAAGGATATTATTTCCCTGTCTGAACCAAACACATGGTCAGTTATGGTATATTGTTCTTTTCTTAGCAAAAGGGTCAAGGGTTTTCTCTCATGTCACTTGGAGAAAACAAATGGACCTAGGGTGGAATGCAGTTTGTCAGTGGATTGTATGTTCTTCAGGAAACAAGTTGTTCTTGTTTGTTCCAAGTCATACTCACTTCATGACTTACATCACCAGCAGTCTAGCCACCAGCTGGCCTGTTTCATTGTTCACAGACCATTTGTGAGCCACACCATTTTAGGTGCTGCAGCAATTGTGTTGATACCCTTTTCAGCCCATAGTGAGACCAAGCCTTCAAGAGAGTCTCCTGCGGTGTCAGCCAGAAAATCCTTATGCAGTTTCAGCAACAGTAGTGAAGTGGCAGATTCAGAAGTACAAAGTCCCTCCATGAAATGTATGCACACACATATAGATACATCCTTCCTAACTTTGCATGCTCACTCACATTTATATGTTCCAAATGATGACTTAGCTACAATTGGGAAAGGTAAAAGCTACTATCCAGAGACCAATCCTCCACTTTCTCCTTGTGTGGCTTGTGAAATATATGGAGGGAGTGCAGTGGTGTGCTGGCCCATAGGGATACAGGGACTCATCCTGGTGTGCCCCAGTGGCTGGCATCTCCCAGAGGCAGGCAGAGGTAATGGGAATGTATGGGATTTCTCTCCCCCAACCCACCCAATAGGTGCCCCCATCACTTCCTGTCCACCGCCTTTCCGAGGCAACCAGCACACCTCTGGTAGTGGCAGCTGCTTTCCAGATATTCTCTCCCCATCCCTGCCCCAGCCTCCTTCTCCGTGACTCAACAACAGAGAGTTGTAAAACACATAAAAGACTTCAGTTTCTTAGAAGAGAATCACAAGTGCTCTCAAAGCTCAAGCCCAACAAACCCCCTTTCTCAGTGATGCAGAGGCTATCAATAAACGGTTGTACTGTACTTTGACAAGAATAATACAGTACTTCACTGATTGACTTCATCTTAATGTGGAATTCAAGCAGTGGAATTAAGAAACAAGCAAGGACCATAAAGCAACCCAAGGAATGTTGTGGTTTTTATTTTATTTTATCCCCTCTTTTTTTAACACACCAGTTTGTCCTGCTATGCTAAACTGGATTTATTTCAATGGGGAAAAATTAAGAAAGAGTGATCACTATAGGACATTGGGTGGCCAAACTTTTCAGGCCACAGACTGTTCACATAGTTGAGCAGACCAGTCATATGGTTCCTCTCACCATAAGGGGAAGTAAAATGCATCTGCATATCCACATAATGCTACCACAAATGCACCCGCTGCTGTTGTAAGCATGTTTACGACAACCATGAGTCATTTACGACAGCATTTTGTGCATGTACAGGTGCATTTTACTTCTGCTTCTGGGAGCAGCGAGGACAGCATTGGCTGGATGGAATGGAGCCGAGGACTGGATCCAGCTCACAGGCTGTAGTTTGGGCACCTCTGCTATAGGAAGTGACTGCTAAAATGAAGTGGCATTAAAATGATACAGTTTCCAGTTCCCACAATGCTGCTACACAGAAGCCAATGGTTATTTGAACAGTACAGTACAATATTACACTAGTAAATAAGCACCTATTTAATATGTATGTACCTCTTGCATATCTTTGAAATTAATAGATTGAGTTACTGATGCTAATGCTGTAATCCCCATAATGTGATAAGCTACGGAACACAGACATAAAAAAGGTTAGTCTAAGATGCAATACCTTACTGCTAGAGGACAAGCTGTACTGCCCAATTGAATTATGTTACTCCAGTGAATATTGGCATCATGTTACATCTCTGAAAGCATCTGTGCATCTCAAGTGTTCTTTGAAAATCAAGGGGCTAACTAGAATGTATTGTAAGTATCCATTTAACATTGTTGTTTTCTCATGTGTAAGATCTAGATTGTCAAGTCTCTGATATACTTACAACCTCCCCACTTATATATGATCCTGAATGCACTTTTATTCTTATGTAACAATTAATTAATTGAGCATAGTGAAAGCTCAATGCATTGAGTGATTTTATGACACCTTAAAATCTGAGTTGTGTTACTGTTAGTTACTTTCCAAAGCTGTTCTGAAGATCTTTCATGTCTCATATCTTTATGTGTTTGCTAATCTAGGGAAATAATGGTCCAAATATTCATAAGTATTCACTGGCTATAGTTGTGTGTGGTTTAAAAAAAACTACAGTACTCTGAAAATTTTATAAATGTAAAAGTTTTATGCCAGCTGTTACATAAATTATGAGTTGCTTTCTCTGTGAAGCTGGTGTTGTCCTGTACCTGAATTACAGTGTTATTTTATTTTATTTTATTTATTTTGTTTTTTTTTGTTTTCTGATAAGACTAAATCAAGTAACTGAGAAGGAGGAAAAGGAACAAGAGTCCAAAGGGTAACAGGGCCTCCTCATGCCAAGAGGAGTTAATGCTCTTATAGCCACAAAGAACAACAAAAGATGAAAGCGGTTCACAATCTACAGAAGAAATAATGGATCAAGTTTCTGTGGCACCTTTGGTTTCTCCATTATATCTGTTGTTGAGCCTGGAAGATTCCATCTCAGTCAGAATTCAATTCAATTCAATTCAAATTTATTTTTATACCCCGCCTTGCTCAGGCGAACCTGACTCAAGGCGGCTTCCATGGAACATAAAACAACAGTATACAAACAACATAGAATAGTACCATGAAGCCTTGGTTTGAATAAACAGTGAGGATCACATAACAGCACTTTCTGTACAAAGAGTTTGCATGATTAGCGTTGTGCTTATTCCATATGTATGCAGTTGACTAAAGACATAAAAGGTAAAGGTTCTTGTTTGAAAGCCAGTCACATCTGACTCTAGGGTTTGGTGCTCATCTCCATTTATAGTCAAAGTAGAATGTAATTACTAATGTGGTCATATGTTACCATCCAAAAAAGAATGAGGAAGTGGATATAATCCACACAAGGTCACATTAAAATATGGCATTTAGTCTTTTAAGATGACATAACATTTTTTGCCTTTTTTTGCCTTTTGTTTTATTTATCATCTGATATCCAAAGAAACATTTACCATACTCTGGTTCCCTGGCTTTTAGTTTGGCAGAGATATCTAGTAAAATTCCTATCCTCATTCAGAGTGCACAAGAGGTTACAATACAGATGGCCAGCTAGCAAGTTATGTGCAGACTGTGTTGCTTTGGTAAGTGTGTGAATCTTCTCCAATCACATATGCAAATTAAACAGTAAAATTCCACACATTTGTAAATAAAAATATAGTTGAGAAACAGAGTGGCTTTTTTTTAAAGGGTTTAGGGCCTTAAACAGTACATTGTGTTGCTTATTGCAATAGGGTAGCCAGATTATTGTTACCCTTGTCATTGTAGTTACAAAAGCAGATTGTTCTGTGTTGCCTTACATATACAGTGGTACCTCAGATAACGTTTGCCTAGGATAATGCTAAAATCGGATAATGTTGGGGAATTTCAGGCAAACATTTGCAACACACGATGTTAAGATAACGTTTTGTGATGCAAATGTTTGCCTCAAATTCCCTGATGTTGATCTCTGCCCCAAACCCACAGGACAAGAAACCAGCCCTGCAGGCTTTGGAGCAGAGATTTACCAAGGCTCGGAGCGCCGGTTTGGTTGGGGGGAGATCGGGCACACCCGTTCTCCCCCCAACCAAACCAGTGCTATGAAGATCGCAGCAACAGTGTGGCTGGGAAGCTGACCAGGGAGTCTCTGTTCAGCTTCCCAGCCATGCCACTGCACCAGTGGTGGGCTGCCAAAAAAAATTACTACCACACTGTGGGCTGAGCCTAATTTGTGGGCAAAGCCAATGACTTGGGTGGAGCCTAATTTGTGGGTGGAGCCAACAATATGGGCAGAGCCTAATTTGTGGGCAGAGCCAATGACGTGTGACCATGTGGCTGGGTGGGCAGGGCCAAAGTTGTTCATGTGACTTTTTAAAAAAAATTAATTAAATTTCAAAATAATAAAAAATACAATATAACACTACTAAAACTAACAATATATTTTTTCACATTATAAAAACCGGATAACGCTAAGATTTGTGGAACCAAGTCTTAGCATTATCCGAGGTACTAGTGTACCTTATATATTTTGGGTACATACACTCTAGTAACCTCTAGTGGCCAATTCTGACATTGCATTTTGAAAATATTAAAAGATGAAACAAAATGCTTCATTTGACACTTATGATTAATAAGCCCAGGGTTTGACTGGGACACAAAATAAGAATAAGATAATGCAGTAACAACTGAAAACTTACTGTCAAATTTGGCTCTAAAAGTAGTTTAAAGTGCCCTTTAAAATGAATGTTTGGAAATAATTGTAAAATATTAAGTGATATATTGAAAAAAATTACTTTCCCTCTATTCATCATGTTCCTTTTGAAATGTAATTTAGTTACATCTTCTTAACCAAAAACATAACTAGTTATCATATATAAATAGCAACTAGCTACTTACAAACTCTGGTAGGATATGTAGATTTATGTCTTGCTGAAGGGTGGTTTTAATTATGCGGATTGGTTTGATAGAACCTGATCCCAAATATCTGTAAAGGAACCAAATTTATTGCTTCCAATAATTTTCCTTTAAAAAAATAAACCTTATTTATCCTAGCAGCCTTATTTCACAAGCTTGGACAGGTTAATGGCATATTACAAACATGTATGGAGCACATTTAAACATGCTCATGTATTTTGCTGTATGAACAGTACAGTAATGAAAATTGTTCAAATAAAACAAAGCATCAGTAAACCCATCCATCCTCCTCCTTCTACCACTATCCCCAAACAACAGCAATTCTTCAAGTGGCAGCAAAATGAAATGTGAAGTAGAGCCATTACATCACTTCAGCTGAAAGACTAGCTTACTCTGTCTCTTCCTCCTGTTGCAATGTTCCCATTCTGGGTAGTCATTATAATAAGAGCTATGTAGTGCCAAAGACTGGCATTTGAATTGGCATTTGAATTGGTTTCTTTCTCCATAATTGGCATTTGAATTGGTTTCTTTCTCCATCATTGGCATTTGAATTGATTTCTTTCTCTATCTTTGTTCCATCCTTTTTTTCTTCAGTGAGTGAAATCTTTTAGCATGTAAACTTACAGACAGGGATTGTCTTGTTTTATAGGTAGCATTTATGGAACTCTAGAACAATGATGGGTAACCTTGGCACTCTAGGTGCTCTTGGACATCAAATACCAGAGACCCAAGTCAGCACTCCTGCTGACCAGGGCTTCTGGGAATTGAAGTTCAAGAACACATTGAGTGCCAAGGTTAGCCAACACGACTCTAGAAATATTGGCTGAAGTACAAATATTTTAATGTAATGATTACGATTGATTGTTAGTAGCAACAACTGTAAGCCCAAACCAGTTTTACTCCTTGTATCATCATCATCATCATCATCATCATCATCATCAGCAGCAGCAGCAGCAGGATTTTATTTATTTATCATTTATTTATGTATTTATTTTTCTCATTTCTATTGCTGCCCAACTCCCAAGACTCTGGGCGGCTCACAGAAAATAAAACCAGCCACATTTTAAAAACCCCAATAAAAACCCCATTAAAACTGCCACCAAAAATTACTCCAAATAATTCCTAATTTTGAGCCCAAACCTATTAATTTCATCTTTACCAGGGACTATCCAACTTTTTACTTTCTTGACCTGCTTGTTATCATCTCCATGGCAATTAGCAATGTTTAAAATGTCCATTGAATTTATATGCATTAGAATATTCCCAATCTAAGCTGCAGCCACATAGTGTCTCCTTGGGTTTTCCCATATATCTTTCCAAAACATTACTATCTCTTCCTTGTGCCGGGGGGGGGGGGGGTCCGGCCATTTTTATTATTGCAATCACCATTCAGAGATCTGTAAAATTGATGCTGGTCTGACTAGACTAACTTATTGTAATTAAATTATTTGTTTCACACTTTGTATCTCGTTATTTTATTTTATTTTTTGCTTGTGCATTTATCTGCTGTTTAGTTATTCCCAAAGCTTCCTTAGTTATGGCTGTGGTTAGCTGGTATTTTTGTAGCCTTTTTGATCTTTTAATTTCTTTAGTGTCCTATCTTTAAAACTTTTCAGCCAACTTGCCTCTTCCTTGATATTACTTAGCTTAAGGCTAAGAAGGTATTTCCATTTTGGTTGTCTCGCCTTTGTTGTTCTCTTTAATTTATTGGGCTTATTTCCATGTTGCCTTGTAATTGTAATTACCAAAGTCATGCTATATATCAATTGATTTGTACATGATAGTTCTTCTGTGGATATAGTTGCAATAACACAGTTTACATCAGTAATTGTTTTTCTGAGCTTTTTCTGTGCAACCAGTTTCAAATTTGGCAAGTGCTTCCATTCTTCTCTATGCAAACTGTTTTCTTCTTCAGTTCTAACATGAAAAGGTAAAGATGAAATTCATGGTTTTTTGGCTCAAAAATTTAACTTTACTACAGCAAAGATTAGCAAAACAATATACAGTTGTACCTCGCTTAAAGAGCATAATGTGTTCCACAGGATTGCTCTTTAAGCAAGTTTGCTCTTTAAGTGAAACACCATTGAAAGTGACCAATTTTGTGTGTGTGTGGGGGGGGGGGAATTGCGAACCCCAATTTATTTGTTAAGCAAGTTTTTGGTTGGTTTTATTTGTTAAGCAAAGCGAACATTCAGAGAAAATTCTGCTCTTTAAGCGAGTTACTCTTTAAGCGAGGTACTCTTTATGCGAGGTTTGACTGTACTATTGTATTACATACTGGTGCTATGAATTACGGGATAACAAGTAGTTGAACCATTTTGATTATGGAAGATAAAGATAACCAAGTAATTAAGTAAAGGTAAAGGTTTCCGTTGCTTGACAGTCGAATCTGACTCTAGGGTTCAGTATTTATCTCTGTTTCAAAGCCAAAGAGCCAGCACTGTCTGCTTCTGCTTTCCATGGTCATGTGGCAGGCATGACTAGACGCCAGAGCACACGGAATGCTGTTTACCTTCCCACTGAAGTGGTACCTATTTATCTACTTGCAATTTCTAGCTTTCGAACTGCTAGGTTGGCAAGAGCTGGGACAAAGACGGGAACTCATTCTGTCCTGCAGTACTCTGGAATCGAACTGCTGATCTCCTGCCTTCCAGTCAGTGTCTTAGTCACTTGAGCCAGTGCAGTCCCAAGTAATTATAGACCTATAATTTGCTTAACAACAATATTCAAACTGTTCATGAGTCTATTAGCAGATTCTGATTATTAACAGCTAGTAATTGTCAAAATTCATGTGGAACAAGGGACCAATAACTTATTGATAAGATGCTATAGTGGTAAAAGAAGAAAAACCAATCTGCTTGTTGTTTGGACTGGTTACAAAAAAAGGCATTCGATAGACTGTCGCATAGTGGGATAATTGAAACATTGCAGATTTGCAGAATCAACATCAACATCAGGAAATGCTTGACAAGAAATACGAAGCAATGGAATACCACCCTAAAGGCAAATGGTACTGATTTAGGAAATGTCAGAATCAGGAGAGAGATACTTCAAGGTGATTCATTATTGCCTTTACTATTTACAGTAGCGAGATGGTGCCATTGATGATACAGGTCATGAATATCAAGCATTAAGGACAAATGTTTTCAAGGTTTTCTAAGTAGAGGGTACTCAGAGGTGATTCACCATTCCCTTTTTCTGGGGGAGCCCTGAGACTGTGCAGCTGGCTCATTACTACACAGACTGGCTCTTCTCCTAGGAGGCACTGGAGGAAATTGAACTCCTAACCTCTGGTTCTGCAGTTAGATATGTAATTCACTGAACTACCCAATCAGCTCCTAGTTGTCAAAGGTCTATTTGAAAATAATTCTTGTATTGCTTCCAAAATATGGTTGAATTCAGGCTTGGTTTTTGGCTCACTCGCATAGGAAGAAGGCTATTAACTGAGGACTTGCCATTAACCTTTAATGCATCAGTTAGTTAGAAGTCATAGTTTCCTGCTGATCTGGTACGCAGCTCTTTGCAACATAGCAGAATCAATGTCTAACATGGTAACAAGAGCAATACAAAGAAAATAAATGTAAAAGTGTAGAATTCTAGTATACATGTTGAGATTCTCTCCCAATGCAACAAAAGCACTACTGTATCTGAGAGGAAGAAATCATGCCCTCTGCACAATAAGGATTTGGTTTCTCTAACAAAATGAATGAGTAAATCTGAATTTGTAAGAGCTCAGTGTGAACACTTGAGCATACATGATGCTGTGGTTGGAGATATCCACATCTGGGTACAATCTGTGGAAAGTGAAGACAAAATTATTATAAGCCAGTCATATCCAACTCTGTGGTTCAGTGCTCATCTCTGTTTCAAAGCCAAAGAGCCAGTGCTGTCTGCTTCTGCAGATGTTTCTGTGGTCATGTGGCAGGCATGACTAGACACCAGAGAGCACGAAACGCAGTTTACCTTCCCACATAAGTGGTTCCTATTTATTTAAATCCAACTACTGTATAATAAAATACCAACAAGCTGGAAAACAAAAGCAAATTGTTCTCTTGTAAGATGTAAAAGGCATGTAATTAGATAAGTGACAATTGTTCAAGCTATAGTAACTAATAAAAAACCTCAATTCATTATTTACTTACATTTGTATAGGAAAGAAGGCTGAGAATATACTTCTACAGGTATGTGCTTTTATAAAGTACTGTACATAATAGAAAGTTCTATTCATGAGAGTTTAATGTGTTCTTAATGCAAATTATAATTAGGGTTCACTATGTCATTTGTGTCCCAGAGAATATAATGGATACCTCTGCAATCAGATTTTTCTGGAGGATAAAATTTTAATACATTAAGAGAAGAGAGGGGTGTCTAGAATTGTCTACCATCAGGAAGGAAGGAATGGCCCTTAAATTGTTGTTTTAAAAGAGGGCATGCATTGTCAAAAGAAAGAGCAGCAGGGACACAGGATGACAAAGAATTTGGGTTGATGCAAACATTAGAAGTACGTGGTATAATTTAAATGGAAAGAGCCCACGTGTCACAATAGCACACATACTTACTCAGTCTTCTGCTCAAGTGCTAACTATGGACGAGTGATTTAAGACCCTTGTCCAGTCTTTACATGGTTATTTAATATTTGAACTGAATATTGTCCCAAGTGAATAAAGGCACATGCCCACCCTAATTAAGAGACTCCCCATGACAGCTCTCTTCAACTGGGAACCTTCTTGATGTCTTGGACTACAATTCTCACAGTCCCCTACTCTGTGCTGGTTAAGGATAGTGGAAACTACAGTTCAATTCATCTGGAGATTATTATTACAAAAGAGGCTATCATAGACAAGACAACAGCTACTAAACTTCTTGAAGCAGAACTGAGATATCATTTTAAGTCTCATGGCCCAAGTGGTTAAGACACTGACTGGAAGGCAGAAGGTCACCTCTCCCATGGCCCTGGGGATCGTGGTTGCTCCAAGTTTCAAGGAGTGCAGTTGTTTCAGATGTAGCATGTAGTAACCAGTGCAGCTCCCGAAGCAGTGGCGAGGCATGAGTGTAACATCCACACCCCATCACCACCTGGGCAGCTGCATTCTGGACCAGTTGCAGCCTCCAAATGGTCATCAAGAGCAGCCCCATGTAGAGTGCATTACAATAGTCAAGTCTGGAGGTGACCAGAGCATGCATGACCATTAGTAAGGAGTCCCAATATAGGAGCGGGCGTAATTGGTATACGACACAAAGTTGTGCAAAAGCCCTCCTGGCCACAACTGTCATCGAGGAGGAGTTGTGAGTCCAGGAGGGCCCCCAGATTACGCACCAGGTCTGTTTGGGGCAAGTTAGCCTCATTCAGAACCAAGATGGTAGCACCTGAGATAATGCGGGGGCCCTAACCCTTAGCCAGTCAGTTTTTCCAGGATTCAACTGAAGCTCAATGTCCCCAATCTAGACCCCAACAGCCTCCAGACACCTGGATAGGACTCTGACTGCATCCCTTGGATCACCACAGGCCGAGATATACAACTGAGTATCATCTGCGTACTGATGAAGCTTCACCCCATGGGAACAGATGATCTCCCCCAATGGCTTCATGTAGATGTTAAATAGGAGAGGTGAGAACACCGAGTCCTGAGGCACGCCATATTGGAGAGGCCTAGGGCTGGACATCCCATCCTCCACCCACACCGCAGGACAAAACAGAAACATTAATCAGGACAAAACAGAATCTGTTTAAGATTGAAACTGAACTAGACGGCACCAGTGGAACTAAGTCGGCAAAAGAAAGAAGAGACTTTATTAGCGTAAACTATAAACAGGTGTTTTGTTGATTACTTGTAACATACCAGTGGAAATTTGAAACATTACTTTTTGGTGTGTGTGTTTTCCTTTGAACTATCATTCCCAGACTCCCTTAATCACCACAGTCCATAGCCGTTCCTGTCATAGAAGCTCTGATTATGTATAAATTTTCATGAAAAGTGACATCCACACCTTATTCAATAGATAGCTCACTTGAGTTTCCTTGAGTGCCAGACACATTTACATGCAAAAATAATCCATTGTTCCCTTTAAAGACCAAGGACACCATTACATACATTTTTAGGTATAGTGCTTTTCTGTAAGTCTCAAAGCCCAATTCAAGGTACGCATTAACATAAAGGACATTTTGCAATTCTGGTCCCCTATACTGATGAGTCTCTTCTGTTCATCGTCATCGCTACTGCTGCTGCTGCCATCATCATCATCATCATCATCATCATCATCATCATCATCATCATCATCATCATCATCATCATCATCATCATCATCATCATCATCAGTCTTCCTTTGAGCACCTCCTGTGTGAGAGACTTAAAAAAGTTAGTGACTTTTCAGATACAGTAATACCTCGGATAATGCTAAGACTTGGTTCCATAAGTCTTGGTGTTATCCGATTTTTAGTGTTATCCGATCCATGTTAAAATCCTACGGGATGGATCGGATAACGTTAAAGCTCCATAGAGATACATAGAGATACATTGTAACTGCACAGGCTTTAACGGTTGTTATCCGATCCATCCCATAGGACCTTAACGTTATTCGATCCAATTCTCCTCCCCAGATTACTTAACGTTATGCGATTTTAGCGTTATCCGAGGTGAATGTTATCCGAGGTATTACTGTACTCCCAATGACAATCCTTTTCATCCAGGCATTTAATGAGATAGTACTCATAAACAGTGTTCCGTGTACTACGGTGATGAGGCATGCCTGCCACATGTCCACGGAAATGTTTGCGGATGCAGACAGTGCTGGCTCTTTGGTTATAAACAGAGATGAGCACTGAACCCTAGTGTTGGATACAACTGGCTATCAAGCAAGGGCTGCCTTTACCTTTACCTACTCATATTTATTATCAGACTTAGTCAGGTGAATTTCCTGGTACTGTACTTTATTATAGTGACATTTTGCTTGATAAAACATACACACAATGATATGTATATGTATTTTGTATAGTTTATCTGTAAAGTGCCTAGATCACTGGTTCCCAACCTTTTTTTTTTCTTTTTTCTTTTTGCCATGCCCCACCTAAGCATCTCTCCTCCCCCCCCTGCCCCCGTGACATATAAAGGGTCATTAACTTGGTCTAAACAAGCTTTGATTTGCCATCCTGTGGAGCAAGTGCCTCACTTTGGAAACCACTGGCCTAGATCCTTTTAATGAAGTCATTGAAGATATATATAAGAATAATATTAGTAGAACAATTAGTAGAAGTATTGGGGTACACAGAAAGAGCCTCCTTGAAGACTGTGGTATTTTTGAAACACAATTGGGCATACCCTGGTAACTGCAACCTTGTTGTACTGGCTAATCTTTCTCACACTAGGTAAGGTGAAAGGAACTGCAGAATTAACTCACCAAAAGGTGCCTTCATTTTGGCAGTTTCACCTCTGGCCTAGAACATGGAGAAGTATTCAGAAGAACAATTAAACAATGTAAACTAAAGTATCTTTCTCAGATAGCCAATTTTGGATATCACAAAAAGGTAGCTAATCTGAAATTATTTGGATTATTAGTGTTGTGGTTTTACTTTAGGTAATAGGAATTTGCATGATTTTCTGATCTAACAGTAAAAATGAGAGCTCTTCCTAAAAATATTTTGCTTTACTTAATGAACTTGGTTTCACACTCATGTTGTTTGTAATCTTCTACCATCCAGTTGATGCAAAGCCTATCTCAATACATCCTGTGACACTTTCCAGGACTTCCTGAGCTTTTTCTTCTCCCCAGGAAGCATGTTTTTTTTTAAGCTTTGCATTATCCCAGTGAGCAGAATCTAGAACTACAATGCTTTGAACTTTTTTTAAAAAAAAAGGGCAGAAAATTAAACAATTACGAAAAGCCACTTTACATGATGCCAATTTAGAGTTGAAAGCCATACTTCAAAGGGCGCCATCTTTCAGATGAAATGAACAGAATCTTTCTGACAAGCTATAATGAGGATAACACTGGTAGGAAGAAAGAAGTGGTCAAAAGAATGTGTTCACAATTCAAGTTGGCTTAGAAGTGACTTCAGTATCCAAACCTCTTTGTCTCTCACCAGAGCTTGAAGAAGTCGAAGGCTTTGTTGCTTGTCAGGATTCTCAAATGCAGTCAAACTTCGCATAAAGAGTGCCTTGCTTAAAGAGTAACTCGCTTAAAGAGCAGAATTTTCTCTGAATGTTCGCTTCGCTTAACAAATAAAACCAACTAAAAACTCGCTTAACAAATAAATTGGGGTTTGCAATCCTCCCCACAATTGGTCATTTACAATGGTGTTTCACTTAAAGAGCAAACTCGCTTAAAGAGCAATCCTGTGGAACACATTATGCTCTTTAAGCGAGGTACCACTGTACAAACATCACCAACTGAAAAAACTATTTACAACAGGATAACATTGGTAAGAGTTTCAACATGGCAGAATATTAGTGTCAAACAAAATAAATATCCCAGAGAGGCACTTTTAGAAGAAAATTGTTGCACGATTTCACAATGTACATTCAATGTACAAATACGCATTATCAGCCAGTATCTTTTTTAAAAGACTCCAAAGAATGGGAAATGGTGGCGATGCCATAATACATATGTTGTAGTTTTCAGCCAAGAATTGCAAGAGCACATTAGGACTGCTCTTGCACTGGAATGATGCAGAGATTACTAGAGTACTAATCATATGTTTAGAACCATGCTCGCAGATAAAATCACTAATCTGACCGCCACTGTTGCCAGATTTGCTTGGAAGGCAACCAGGGTATGGAGCATTAGAGAGAACAAGCTACATCAGGGACAGGTTAAACACCAGCTATAATGGTTTTTTCTATTTTATACCTGATTGATGTATACTGTATCCATTATGTGCATACAGACACTTTTATCCTCATGTTTATATAGTCAAACCTCGCATAAAGAGCGCCTCGCTTAAAGAGCAACTCATTTAAAGAGCAGGATTTTCTCTGAATGTTCGCTTCACTTAACAAATAAAACCAACCAAAAAGTCACTTAAGAAATAAATCAGGGTTCGCAATCCCCCCCCCCCCCCGAAGTCATAATTGGTTGCTTACAATGGTGTTTCGCTTAAAGAGGAAACTCACTTAAAGAGCAAGCCTGTGGAACACATTATGCTCTTTAAGCAAGGTACAACTGTAATTGTGGTAGCACATTTTAATTGTATATCGTGTACTTAAACCCTTTTTACTGTGCTGGTCATTGACTGTAATAAAGTATTTTGAATTTGAGTACTGTACTAGAGATGGAAAATAATTTTTCCACTTTTATATGTCCTGGGACTCATCTCAAGACAAAGCACACATTGCCACAGCAAGGCTTACAGCAGAATTTTAAGAAATAAAGCATTCGGGGGGGGGGGTATATATTTAATGGGCAAGTTCTAGGGGCACATTTAACTCTCCATATCTCAGAGGGATACAGAGATTAGATTAGATTAGATTAGATTAGATTAGATTAGATTAGATTAGATTAGATTAGATTAGATTAGATTAGATTAGATTAGATTAGATTTACACTTCAATTAGCTGCACACTTCACTTTAGTTTCAAAAATCAGAACTCAGAAAAGTTATTTTCATAGGTTATGACCTTCAGAAAACACCCACACCAAATATGATAATCTTTAGATATAAGAGTTTGTTGATTCTGGAAATGTGGAGTCCAAAAAAAAAGAAAAGAGAGAGAGTATAATTTGCTTGAGCAATTCCGTTTGGAAAATGTAAGAAATGGTTCATCTGTAAACTCTGATCTTGACCATGACCAACTGTAGAAACATTTTAAGATACAATCGTTATTAAGGATTAACCATATAGTAAATACTTGTCTCTTTTCACCCTCCAGAAAAGGATTAAATAGATTTCAATGAAAGAAAAATCTTTAATGGCAGAAATGTGTGCATCCTTTTAGGCATGTTGACACAGTATAGAATAGTTTTTAAAAATAGATACTTAAGATTTTGTTACTCCAAGCGGTTTCTTAAAATAATATTTCAATTATTATCACAGCATGAAGAGCATGATGCTAATTAGTTTTGTAAGAGAAACTACCAAATAGGAGAAAAGCTAATCAGAATGATCTTCCTCTGTAATTCTTCTTATTAATTCAGTTTGAACATTACTCTTGAGGAGGTATGTGTTAAGGCAGGAGTTCTCAAACTTTTTAAGCCAGGGGCCGGGTCACGCTCCCTCAGACAGCTTTGTGGGCCAGATGGCCATTTTGCCTTTCCTCCACCACATGGCACTTTGAGGTGTGGTGGAGGCAGTGGGGGCCACATAAAATGATGCCACGGTCTGCATCTGGCATGGGCCAGATGGTTGAGAATCCTTGTGTTAATTAAATATTTCTGAAAATTATAGACAGTCAAAGGTTTGGCTTAACAAGCTATATTAGGCAGCATGAAACAACAGTAGCAGTATTGGATTTGCTTCATGTTGAAGGGCAGTTCTGAATACTGTATATGGATTGGTTTGGTGTGCTGTATCTAAAACAAACCTCTAACATGTTAAAAACAAGACAGACTGCATGTTTCTCATGGATCACATGAATTTCCCATAACTTCTTCTAAATTCATATGGTTATTACTATTATTGTTATTGTTCCACCTACAAAAGTCATCTGCTATAGTGTCCATTACTGACAAGTTACTTTGCCATTGCTAAAATGCTAGAGAATATTTTCTGGTTTTCTCTACTAGCCAATTGTGAAAGTGCATCTTCACATGGTAAAAGAGGTAAGTTGAAACCAAATATGTCCCTTGTTACCTAAGTGTAGAAGAAAACTGTATAATGTGACAAATTTCTAGCAAAATGCCTAAAATGTGCCTCAGAATTAACTCTCTCTCGGCCAGTTTGGCTGAGGGGGAAAGGAGTAGCAGGAAATGGACTTAGTGAGTGGGGTTGAGTTGCGAGATTATTGTGTTCTGTTTCGAAGTGCTTTTGAAGTGTTCCTGAAATGTTTTTATGTCTTGATTATGTAATTGCAATAGTGGAATTCTTGAAATGTTTTTGATATGTTATATTTTGTGATATGATATTTGTAGTTTGTGAGACACTGTTTCGCTGTGAGCCGCCCAGAGTCGCTATAAGTGAGTGGGGCAGCATATAAGTCGAACAATACAATACAATACAATACAATACAACTAGAAAATATCAGAATTACAAAGAATTGCTGTTTTCTGTCAATCTATTTGACTTTAAAAGAGTTATGTAGTGTCTAGAAAAGGCGACAGTGTTTTAAAGGTCTTCTTAATGTGCCACGAAATAAAAAGGCGACTGATTCTTGGGAGACAAGCAATGAGAAACCTGGGGAGCATAGTGAAAAGTAGAGACATCACATTGCAAACAAAAATTCGCATAGTCAAAGCAATGGTATTCCCTGTGGCAATGTATGGTTGTGAGAGCTGGACCATTAGGAAAGCTGAGTGCAGAAGAATAGATGCCTTTGAGATGTGGTGTTGGAGGAGAGTTTTGAGAGTCCCCTTGACAGCGAGGAGAACAAATAGGTCAATCTTAGAAGAAATCAACCCTGACTGCTCCCTAGAAGGTCAAATAGTAAAGATGAAGCTGAAGTACTTTGGACATCAAATGAGAAGAGAGGATTCGCTTGAGAAAGCCTTGATGCTGGGAAGGGTGGAGGGCAAAAGAAGAAGGGGGCGGCCCAAAATGAGATGGCTAGATGGTATTGTAGACACAATGGGCACAAAGCTGAGCGAGTTGAGGAGGATGGTGGAGGACAGAAGTGCCTGGCGGACAGTGGTCCATGGGGTTGCAAAGGGTCGGAATCGACTGTGCGACTGAACAACAACAAAATGTGCCTTTTATTTAATGTGGAGTACAGTGGAATTCCATATAACGAACGCCTTGTATAACAAAAAAATTGTACAACGAAGAGGAATTGCACTAACTGCTATAACCCTATTTAACAATTTTTTTCATTATATAAAGCAATGCATCTCTATGGGAAAAATCGTACAATGAAAATCCATATGGGATGCATCATACAACAAACATTTTCCATTGTACAATGCATCTTATATGGATTTTCATTGTACGGTTTCCCCCATATTTTTCCCATAGAGATTTTCGTTGTACGATGCATCCCATAGGGATTTTCATTATACAAGGCATGCTTCATATAACGAAAAATTCATGTAATAAAGTGCCTCACAGAACATACTTTTTTCGTTACGCAGATTTATACTATACAGTATATCAATTTTGTCCATAATTCATTGGAGGTGGTAGAGCGCTAAACTAGTATATCAATACTATCAATAAGATGATAAAGTGATCTAGTGCTAATTTCTTATATATGAAAAACATTTGGTGGACAATTGGAGGGAAAGAATGTGGGGAAGCAGCCCTTTCAGATAATTCAGATAATTCCAGCTTAAAAAATGTAAAAGCTCCCAGCAGCAGAGAAAAAATGTTGTATTGGGAGCAAAAAGGGCTGGACTGATTCAAATCAACATTTGTGTCATGTGATCAGTAAAAAATAATTTCATTTCATCTCTTTTATAAATGGAACAAATCCAGTGAACTATAGCCTACCTAATCAGTTGTGCCTCCTTTAAAATTGGGCTGGCTGGGGGTGCCTGACACCCCCAGCCAGACCGATATTAAAGCAGGGCACCTGGGCAGGCTAACGCATGCATCAATTGGTATTTTGATGCATGCGCACTCACCAGCAGCCATTTTGGTTTGCAGAGTCAGGCAGCCGGTGAGGCAACCAAACTGGTCACCTCAAAAAAAAAAAAAAGGTAACCATCCCGGGTGGTCTCCCGGGAAGGTTACTACCCCACAGGGAGACCACCCGGGATTGTTACCCCCGGTTCTACAGAACTGGAGCAAACCGGCCCATGCCCACCACTGACATTATGACCATATGCAAGGGCTAAAGAAATCAGTACTGTAGCACCTGTTGCAATTGACACTAACTCAGTTAGCCCCTGGAAGCAATGAAGTTTGTACACCTCAGTGAGCTCCTACATGCTCAGATGCATATTTACATATTCCCTAATCCACTTCATCCATCTTCTCTTCCAGTCCATCAATATACCTGACCTAATTTCCAAGTTCCTGCTGTTGCAGACACCACTGTCATAGTGGCTGTTTAGCATATTGGGAGTATGCATCCATCAGAGCAATATAATGCCGTACTAGAAGTGGCATCTTCTGTCAAGAGCAGCTGGAATTATTGCTTGCTTGGTCACCCCAAGGCATTCATAATTGAAAGGCAGGAGTCATGTATGCCAACGTGGGCCATAAAAGACAAATTTTTATGCCAAAAGCAGGTTGAAAATGTCTTTGTCAGTACAGCAAATGGTTTCATTTATACTTTAATGAAGGCAGTTTTCTTGGCTTTTATTTTTGTAGTTTGCATAAATACATTTGAGCTGGTGCAATGAGGCACATTATGATCACTTGCAATGGCCCAGACCCAAGTAGTTTGTTCCATACAAAAAGGGGGGGGGGATAAAAAGAGAGACATCACTGAAAAGAATACAATAGAGATTGTCATGTCATTACTTTTTTGTTTTGTTATAGTTCACATCAAGTTGAAAGATAAAGGTGTCCTTCCTTATCTACAAATCCAGAGCATCTTTCACAAGACTGGAAACAATGATCAACCAACAAAATTGTTTGTTCCATGGTTGATATACTCTAATATTACTATGAATAAGCTATCAACTCCTTGCTTATTCTCACACTAACTGAAATGTCCCTGTGCAAGCTGTCTGTCTTGATAAAATCATGGGCTTTTAAACATCTCTGTAGATAGTTTAGATTCATTTGACTTAAATCTCCTCTGTTCTGTAAAAGAGTTCCATCTCAACAGAAAGGTCATTGTTGATAATTTCCATCTTACACTCATGTTTGTTCTGGAGATGTTGAAGCCATTGCTCATCACAGCTGCATGCCAACCCACAGTCTGTGTTACCAGATGTTCCTATTCCTTGCCAGAGCTTTCCACCCAATGATGTCAAAGTCTTCTTCTTCTTCTTCTTCTTCTTCTTCTTCTTCTTCTTCTTCTTCTTCTTCTTCTTCTTCTTCTTCTTCTTCTTCTTCTTCTTCTTCTTCTTCTTCTTCTTCTTCTTCTTCTTCTTCTTCTTCTTCTTCTTCTTCTTCTTCTTCTTCTTCTTCTTCTTCTTCTTCTTCTTCTTCTATTTCTTCGTCTCCTCCTCCTCCTCCTCCTGTGGCTAGGTCAGACATTAAACTGCCAGAATGAAACCTCCTTTGGTGAAAGTATCAGGAAAGTTGTGTGTCGGTATTACGGTGGTTTCATTTTTGTTGTTATGTGTTGCAAAATCATCAATGATAATGACTTTATCCGGACACAGAAGAAGAATGCAAAAATTCAGTATTTGAGTAACACATACTTCTTTAAGTGTTATTTTAAAGCTTTCCATTTAATAAGTCATCAGGCATCTGTAAATTTTTAAAATGTTTAGGTTCAAGCTCCTGGAAATGTCAAGCTTGATAAAAGGCATGGGGTGTTTTCTTAGGGAAAAAAGAGAGAGAAAGGTCTAGTAGGGGCAAGGATTCGCAGGATCTCATTTGCTGAGACCTATGTGACCTTAAATGCTGGGCAGAATCAAGGAGGAGGCCTTGTAAAGGTAAAAGACACAAGAGAATAAGATTTTCCTTGCAAGTGAGGAGGAGGGAAATCTCAGGAAAGGAAAAGGAAGAACAGACAGCATTGAAGACGAAAAGTTAAATGGCTGTTTGTAGTTGGAATTTTCTTGAAGTTCAGGAAAGCATTCAGATTTCAATGCAGTGAGCTATAGGAGAGCAGTCAATGCTAGTATGCAAGCTGAAATAGAAACATGAAATATAAGCATCTATCATTACTCAAAGCACACAGTGTGCAAATGTTCAAGGTACATAAAGAAAACCAGTTCTCATGGTCAAAAAATAAGTGTGGTGTCTTGAGTTTGAACGCAGAATGTGCCTATCATTTTTATAAAGCAATTCAATATACATTCACTTGAGAAAGCCTTGATGCTGGGATAGGTGGAGGGCAAAAGAAGAAGGGGGCAGCAGAAAAAGAGATGCCTAGATGGTATTGTAGATGCAATGGGCACAGAGCTGAGTGGGTTGAGGAAGATGGTGGAAGACAGAGGTGCCTGGCACGCAATGATCCATGGGGTCACAAAGAGTCAGAATCGTTTACTCAAAAGTCAGCCCCAGTGTGTCAACGGGGCTTTCTGTCCAAGATTGCAGTCTAACTAGCTATCAGCTCAAAGTATCAGCACTTTAATATTTTCATTTTTCTTTAAGGAAATTGACCACCCCATGCTTCTCGAATTGCAGAATGAATGCTACATATAAAGCTGCATGGGCTTAAATGCAGCTTCTCAGAATCCTTGACCTCACAGCAATCCCTACAATTAAAAACAATTCTAAGTATCTCTGTCTTTTTCTTGTCAAAAATCTTTCCTTTCTTGTCAAAATCTTTCCTTGTGCTCTTTCAGTTTTGTGGGATACCAATTTTGTCATGCTTGTCATCCCAAATTGTATACAGGTATTTTAAAAGGAATGGTAACCAGAGGACATGAGGGGCTTTTTCAGGACAGGATGTGTGAGAGTTCAGGGGGTGGGGATACACAAGCCTTCAGAGTCTTGTGGTGGGCAGGCGGCCCTCTAGTCTCTGGAAGTTGCCTACCCCAGTCCAGACTCTGGTTACCCAGTAAATCCACCAGCTGGCTATTTGTATGGAATTACCATAAGGTCTGGGACAACTGTTGTCCATATGAGCCTTCTCTTAGAGCAAGGGTTCTCAACCTATGGCTCATGGGCTAGATCTGGCCCATGCTCTCACTCCCACTGCTGCTGCTGCCACCTTCTTGGCATGTCCTGGCTTGGTGTGTCCCTAACTGTGCTCCATGGCAAGGCGGATGTTGTAAGAAGGCTTACAACATCCGCCCTGCTACAGAGTAGTGTTAGGGACATGCCAAGACAGGCGGAGGAAACAAGGGTGGCAGTGGCAGCAGAAGTGGCAGATGAGATGCCCATGGCCATCCACGTCTTTCCTTGGTGCTGCTCTGGCCAAGCATGGGCAAGGACAGGCAGGAGCCTTCCTTCACCCACAGCAGATCGGCAAGCAGGGAAGCAGTGGCAGCAGGGGGGGGGAGTGTTGGTGGTGGACAAGATTGGGGGGAGTGTTGGTGGGCCAGACTGGTGGGGCGGATAGTGGTGGTGGTACCAGTCTGGCCCAATAACAGTCTGAGGGGGCATGATCTGGCCGCCAGCTTTAAAAGGTCGAGAATCCCTGCCTTAGAGGTTGTTATTTTTTAGACAGTAAAAAAACCTAGAGATAATTCATATACACAGGTCATGCAGTTTATGTGTTTTTAGGACATGCTGGTGGTATACAATGTGACTGGGAAATGAACAAGGTTAACTCTACTCTGCATGACAGTTGTCATAGCTGTATTTCAATTCTTCTCACTGAAGCCCAAGATTTAGGGAGAATTGTGCATATTGGTGGTTTTGTTCTCAGACATTAGCAAAGTCACCCATTCTCAGGGCGGAAACAATCTTTAGAGATAAAGTACGGTTGGCAGAGGGAATTCCTTAATGAGCACTCATTTCCTTCTTTTGCAACATTCTCCATGCATGGAGATCTTTCATTATTGCCTGCGTGAGACATCAGACATGGATTTACCATGAAAAGAATGCTGTACCATCTCCCATTCAGCCAGATAGGAAACAAAAGGAAGCTAATATGCCAAATGAAGAGTGAGGTGAACTTACTTTGAAATAAACAGTCCTTTTACCTTAAGGGTGTGTTGCTTCTAGACATGGATTTATCAGCAGAGTTGTCTTTTTTAGTGATTCCCTGAGTGTATATCAGGAGATCTTATTATTCCACAATACAGTATTTCCTATTTTGTTGTGTGATTGGCCTTTTAGTCTGCTTAAAATCTGATTTCTCAAATGTAAAAGACTGACTGAGCATGTGATCCAGTGGCATCACTAAGGGGGGCTAGGGGGGCTCCGGCCCCGGGCAGCGCCTTTTGGGCTATGTATGTCCTTGGATTACAATTCCCAGAAGCCATAGCGGGAGCGGGCACCAGCGTCCACCAGGGAGTGGCAAATTTGGCTTCAGCCCCTGGCGGCTAAATTCCATGCAATGTTACTGGTGTGATCAGATAGTTATCATGTTGGATTGTAGTGGAAAGGGTCGTTTTGTTAGGAGCAATTCCCCTTTAAAACAACATTTCCATGCACACACAATCTGGTTCCAATCCCTCCATCCCTGTCCAGATTATTTCTTGAAAGTAGCTGTACCACTGACCAGAAAGATCTAGATTGGGCACAGAACAGGGTTGGACTAGTTTGTGATCTCCCGTACATTGTCGGGGTAACAGGAAGGTAGATTGAATCAAACCGTGCCATAAATGTCCAAAAAAAGCAAATTAAACCACTGTCTGATCACACCCTCTGTCCACAGTTTCTGTAACACTCATATTATCTATGTGGAACTCAAGATGGGCAGAGGCTTTTCCCCACTGCTGTATGCTTCATGCAGCACAGCGATCCTGAGTTTTTTGGATGAATTGGCTGAAGCTGAACAACTTTACCTTTTTAACTGTAAAGAAGCATAACCTGGTGGGAGAGATCTGGGGATTTTCTTTTCTAAAAAATCACAGAGAATGAATTCTATTCTTCTGGCTAGCCCTCTGCTGTAAGCAGGCAGAAAGAAGAAAGGGGGGGGGGATCTTCACATGCATGCCTGGAGGAAAATCTTTAAACATCTGGCTGTTCTCAAATACTCCAACTAAAGTCAAATGGAAGAACCCAAACACCTAGATGGCAGGGATGGTCTTATTGCTAATTGGGTTGGGTATACGGGTGAATAAAGACAGAGAGAGCAGGTACCTTGTTATAAATTCTGTAAGCCATCTCCACTCCACTGTTTAGAAAGGATTGTATTTAGATGTCTGTATTTGGTATACATAACTGTATAGATTTGTGGAATGGGCCGCACATATATAGACAGGATGTTTTTTAACAAATGCTCCTATTTCAGATTTTCAGCACTCACTGATACACACATTCTGATTCGTTTTTGACTTTCTGATGTGACAGCTTCAGAGTTATCATTTTGGATTCTCATCTTATTAGAGAGAGATGCTAATGAACAGGTTGGCTTCTATTCTGTCGTCATCTCTGACAGGACCAGAGATGTGTTAGGGTAATTGAAGCTGTCTACGTGAAGCAATAAACCATGGTATCTAATATGCCTGAATACACAATAAATTGAAAACCTTGCAAGACATTTATGTTTAGGGAAGCTTTTACAGAGATAGCTGGCTGTTTATTTTTGTGGGTTTTCCTGAAATAGTCAGTAATTGCACTGGCTGCATTTTGACTATTAAATGCATTTCCCTAAGTTGTTTTTACAAACTGCTCAGAGTTCGTTGTAAAAACATTTCAGTTAAAAGTTTTAAAACCTAACTTAAAAATTGCTGAAATTATAGTCTACTGTGTGTATACTATAAAAAGTTTACAAAAGGTATACTATGAAAAGTTTGCAAAAGCGGTATCTAGGTTTGAGGGTAGTTGCTTTGTGCCATTCCACATGTATATTTCCTTTAAATGTTTATAGCTACCAAACGTATAATTTTAAAGAGGGTTGGACGGAGAGTTAGAGGTCAAAGTTCAAGCCATGAAACTTGCACATGGAACCCAGGGTCAATCATTGTTTTCTTATCCTGACCTACCTCAAGGATTTTGTGACCTTAAAGTGGGGAAGAAGAAAGCTATGTAAACATGATTCCTTGGGAGAAGGACAGGATGTAAAAAATAACCACTGAATAAATAAATACATGCTTTTTAAAAATTCCACAGCATTGTGTGCAGTAAAATATCAGCTTTCCTTTTCCAATAAGCAAATTTCTTCTCTTTAGTAACACAAATATATTTTCATCCAGTTAATCCAGTGACCAGTATCACACTCATTGTCAAGTAGAAGGTGACCCCTTTGAGTTGACCTATAAGTGCAGTCATTTTGGTTGAGGCAATTCAGATGCATTTGGCATACAATCAAAGACTAACATAAACCACACAAATGCTAGTCACCCCATTATACACACATTTAACATTTTTTCAACACTCACCTGAAGACAGTCGCCTTGCCATCTGTCTCCATATTGAAATAGCCCCTTATTGAATAATTCCTTATTGAAGGACTCCACATTTTGACTGTGGTCCAAAACACAATTAGGTGTACTTCAGTCCTAATTATTTCTATGAAATTGAAGTGTGCTTTGGAGTATGCTGAATTGCAAGTACTGTATCCTCTTTAACTGGTGCATAGGCTACATATTTTTCAGTTTTATACCAAATTTAAAGAATGTTACTACATAAGGATTTTCTATTTAGAATTTTTACTTTCCTGTTAAAAAAAACCCCAATCCTTGTATATACTCAATTTCATATGATTCAATATCTTCCCAGTTCATTTCATATTATTATATTGGGAACAATCCTAATCAGACTGGCTACATAATATATTTTTTAAAAATTGGGATAGCTAAAGCCCCTTCATTCCACCACAATTTTTAATTTGTTTCTATCCATTACAGAGATTATGTATTAATGTTTGCCATTATTTTAATTCCCCTTCTGTTAATTTTATTGGTAGCATCCGAAACAAAAACAGGAGGATGTGTGAACTGTATTCCAAAAAGTAACTTTTCAAAAATCAACACTACACTTACAATGGTTTCACACAGCAGTTGTTATGCAATAATCCATCTCACATTAAAATGTATTAAGAACATTAAAATGTATTAAGAACAAGAAAAGTTCTCTTTACATATCCATACCTAGTGTTAGATCTCTCTCAAAGTTTTTAATTTTTGGAATTACTTTAGGGACCGAGAGCTATCTTGCAATAGCATAACATATCAAAAATATTAAATGTGAGAGGCAGTATGAACAATCTTTCATCATAGTTTTGGAAACATTAAAAGATGTGACTTTATAAGTGGTCAATAGTAAATGTCTATTTTTTTGTCACAGAAGGAAAGAATTCTGAAAAATGCAAATACTGCTGATTAACTTTGGGTACTTTTTGTCTGGATGTGAATGGGTGGTCGGACTCTGCCTCTACCCCTCCTGCAGCCTGGGTTTGTACAGTCTGTCATTAGCTTGGTCCATGACTCCAGGTATTTGATCTCCATGCTTAAGCTGGAAGAAGTAACTTTTCCAGTCTTCACGTCCCAACCAGCCATGATCTACTGCACATGATTGGCCCAGTCTACTCTACAGGGTTGTTATGAGGGGAGAATAAAGAAGAGGAGGCTTCATGTTTTCAATGTGTAATAAACTTATTTCCTGTCTAGTGGTGCAGAGAGACCATATTGCCTGTTTTGCAGTCATTAAAGGAAAATGGGGAATAAATATAACAAAGGAAGAGGCATTTAAAATATTCCGCTTTAATACTCAAGCAGCCCAAGCAATATTGGGCTCCAAACAAACAAGTGCTCAGACAAGTTTGCTGCATATTGTTAAAGGGGGAGAGGGTAAAAGAATCATAATGATCCCTCAATGATGTGTAAATTGGGTATAATGTTATGCTATTGCAAGATAGCTCTCGGTCCCTAAAGTAATTCCAAAAATTAAAAACTTTGAGAGAGATCTAACACTAGGTATGGATATGTAAAGAGAACTTTTCTTGTTTCTTTCACAAGAAATGACATAGGCTATTCAGTGAATATCTACTACACAACATCCAGCAATGTTTTGCACCTCATTAGTAACAATCAACTTATGGAAAAGGAAGAAACAGAATTGTCTGGGGGTTTCTTTTAGATGAATATAAATGTTGAGGTAATAATTATAGGGTTTTTTAAATCAACTGACCTTGTTTAGATTTTTCCTTTTTATCAAGGAGTGTCTTACTAATGGTCTTGACTTCTACAGCTTACAACAATACACTGAAATATCTAAATGTATAATGTGACCCATTAGAGAACTCCCCCAACAACCCTGGAAGGTCAGGATGGATCATAAAGCAATAAGAACAAGGTGGAGAATTAGCATTTTGCTGTCCTACGGCACTCCATTTTCTCCGCTGGGATTTATGCAACCTCATACCTGATCACATTAACCAGGTACAGTATGGCGGTATATAACCTTAGCTATCATTTCCTAGCCATGCAGAGCTTGAGGCAACAATACATAGCCATAAGCCTGGTTTTAAAACAGCATGGTTTTAAACATTCATTTAAATGTCATTTTAAAATTATCTGTCTGTTTATCTGCAAAGATTGCAAGTTTTGCTTTTTTGGGTGGCTACAGCTCCCTGACGGGACTGTGGTGGCTTAGTGGTTAAGATGGTGATCTTGTTGACTGGAAGGTTGGCAGGTTCAGCCGTTCAAGACCCGAGTACTGCACGATGGAGCGAGCTTCCATCTCTGTCCCAGCTCCTGCCAGCCTAGCAGTTCGAAAGCAAGAAATTGCAAGTAGATAAATAGGTATTGTTTTGGCAAGAAAGGTAACAGCATTCCGTGCACTCCGGTGTCTAGTCATGCCTTCCACATGTCCATGGAAATGTCTGCAGATGAAGATAGCACTGGCTCTTTGGCTGTAAACAGAAATGAGCACTCACCCTAGAGTCAGATATGACTGGCTTTTGAGCAAGGATGACCTTTACCTTTACCTTACAGCTCCTAGAATTCCCTAGGCAGGATAGTTCCTCTACACACACAAACCAATTTCTGGAACATCCTGGGACATGCTTCACTCCCGAAAGCATATTCCTTAGTCCTAAATTAATTGACAGTATGTACTCTAATTTTCACACTTGTGTGTGTTTCCCTCGATTTCCAAGGTGTTTCAAGAAAAGCAGGCGGTGCAAACCCAAAATCAGCATAATAAGAGAAATGGATGGAAACCCATCTGGAAATGTTTTAAGTTATGTGGTTCAAATTCATGATTCTTCCTTTTTCACATGCACAGCCAGAAATCCCTGAGTCATCATCATGATTATTAATGCCACCTTTTTGCTTACCTAGCATTTAAAAAGATTACAGAGACCACCAAGGGGTACCAGCATAATTGATACATAAATTAAACCACAGCTTCATTGGTTTTCATTAGTGATGAATCCTTCCTTTTTCCCTTTTTTAAAAAAATATTTCACATCCTCAGTTCCTCAGTGCCCCGCTTAAGTATTTTAACCTCTTGTATATTAAAATGCCACTTTTTAGATCTAATACTAGTGTGTTTAATCTTTTATTTTGGAAATGTGCAATTTAGCTTACCCGTTTTATCACAGTAAGCTGTTTCTACAATCAAAGCAAAGCAATCAGACGTATATACCACCCCTTAGCATGTAGTGCATTCTCTGGGCGGTTCATAAGTTAATTAGCATTTTGCCCCAAACATGCTGTGTACTCATTTTACTGACCTCGGAAGGATGGAAGACTGAGTCAACCTTGCTCCCCATCAGGACCAAACTCACAACCTTTTGTTTGCAGTACAGCAGTTTAACTGGTAATTACTAATTACCTGTAAAATCACCCAGAGAGTGCACTAAGTGGTGGTATATAAGTGGAATTGCTATTGCTATACTCATGGTGCTGTTCCAGCTGTTATATTTCCTCCTCCTCCTCCTTCTGCCATATCCAAATCCAAATATTGGCAATCCTCATGGCGATCAGCCACAATGACTGTCCTGAGAAAATAATGCAATGGCCTTTCATCTGCCTTCCACATCACAGCATGATACCCGTAGCACTGATCCAGTTCCGCAAGTCACTTTCTGCTGACTGGAGGAGTCTGGCCAGGTTATCCTGCAATGGTAATAGAGTAGACCATACTGCCAACAACTCAACACCAAGGGTCAGGCTGAAGTTAACTAATCTGACCACACTCAGGACTAATGGTCTTGGGTGCTGAAGTCCATAGGGAAGCATGATGGATGGTCCCCAAATGGATTAAATCCCAGTCAAATCCATCTTGATGGAGGGCAGCATCTCATCAATACTGGCCTGGGGCTGATGAGGACTTGGCATTGCCAAGAGGTCTCAGGACCACAAATTGACTTGATATTACCTCCAACAATAAATATCTGCTTCAGAAAATAACTTCTGGATTACAACCCAAACCAAGCAAATTTAAGGGATTCAGAACATTCTATGTGACACATACGGCTCTCTAACATGAAACTGGAATCCTTAGATTTCTTCTTAGAAGTGACACCCATCATTTCCAGGCCAGGTAACTGCTAGGCCCACTTGCTACTTGAAGAAAGCATATGGCAGTTACTACTTAATGAGATTTTCTAATTTAAAACAAATTGCTTCCCTTTTATGCTATGGTCTTAGAAGGAACAGCAGATGGAGAATGACTATGCTGTCTACTCCCCAACATCTGGCACTTGAGACATTTGTCTTTCTCTGCCCGATGGTAGAGCTGGCTGCAGTTGTTTGTGTGCATTCCTATTAAGCAGCAAAAAGCTGCACATTAAAAAGGAACTACATATGGGTTTGAAGCATAAGGGAATTAGCCTTCTTACAAACCAAAATGATCTTGCAGATTCAGCAATGGACAAAATTAACATGTTAAAAAAAATCACTTAAACTATGTGTATGGAAAGGTCAGAAGGAAATGTTGCTAATAAATGCTGGAAAGAAAAACTTCTTATAAGACTGTGGGGGCCTTTTCCTCTTAGAGTTGGAATATTTTGGGGGGGATGACATGTGGATAATGAACCTTGCAGCTCTCCCAGTGTGAATCAGGCGTGTAATTGCTCCCCTGTAAGTTAGAGTTCCTAAAATGTACACAACATATTGAATGTATTGCATAGTTTAACTCAGTGGTGGGATGTCAAAAATTTTACTACCCCACCATGATGTCATCACAGTGTGGGCAGAGCTAACATCATGATGTCATGACATCATGGGTGGAGCCAATGTCACGGCATTGTGGGCGGGGCCAAAGAAAAATAAATAAATAATAATTAAAAATAAAAATAAGCACACACACACTCAACCCACCCACCCACAATACAAACCCGTAAATAAATTAAATAAATAAAATAAATAGATGAAATAAAAAATACATTGAAATACACCCACCCACCCCAAACACAAACCAACCAGAGCTTTTAAACCATAGCTTAAAGCTTATTCTGGCTAATCTTTCTCCCGCTAGGTCAGATGGAAGGAACTACAGAATGAACTCACCACAAGATGGCTTCATTTTGGCACTTTTCAACAGTTAAAGAAGTTAGGTACTAAGTCTTTGCCTAACCAGTTCTCTAGGATAATATGCCTTAATGTAAATGTAAAACAGCTGTACCTTCATAAGGGTTCTCCAACTGGAACAGCAATTGGAACAGCACAGGTGTAGCTTATTGATGAGGTAACTCCAAGACTTTGCTTAAAAACCCCAAGCCAGGTCTGCCTGTTGGCCGCCAGGCCTTTTTAGGAACTGTAGCAGTACGTCAATATAGGTAAAGGTATTAAATACACACAGACACACCACATCCAAAGGTGAGTCACTTACCCTGGGGAGCAAGCTATAGGGAGCTTCAGGCTAGCAGCTTCTCTTCCTCCTCCCCGCTTGGGAGGACAGCAAGGAGGCCTTGCATACATGCCAAGCACTGTAGGCATGCATGCACACCAAGTGCTTGGCACGCATGCGCAGTGGGGGAACCAGTGAAAAGGTAAGCCCCAAAAGTGGTTCCCCCAAAAAGCTGCTACCGGTTCTCTGGGACACTGGGAAAAGTTACTACCAGTTCTGGTGAAACCTGTTACATCCCATCACTGGTTTAACTCCTAGCTTTCTTCTTGGAAGTGACACCCATCATTTCTAGGGCAGGTAATTGCTAGGGTCATTTGCTACTGGAAAAAAGGTAAATAGCAATTACTACATAATGAGATTTTCTAATTTAAAAAAAAAGGTCTTTGCTTCTTTTTTTAGATGCTGAAGATCAAATATGTTAATATTTTAAGTAGAGAGGGGAAATATTTCATTGCATTTTAAAACACAAACACAATGTTCACCCCAATTATTTCTAGGTTAAAGCAGCATCAAGCAAGAACCCTGACTTTGCATGTGGAAGCAACAATAGCACCAGCAAACCAAGTATTTCATTCTTTGGAAGCAGGAACTGCAAACAACTGCAGATGAAAACTAAGCCTTGCTGGGAAAAATTAATGAGAAGCTAAATAATTGACAATGTTCTGTGTCCTTGTTTGACTAGGAATTAGATAAATTAACCTATAAAAGAACAAAGAAGCAACAAGGCAGAAGAGCAACTGCATAAACAGAACACAGGCACGGCAGTCAACAAGGGTGCACAGAAAATATATCATACACTTAATAAGAAGAACTAAGCATTCAACATGTAGCTATAGTTTAGTCTAGCAGCCTTCTGTAAACCAGATCAAGTGCTACCAATTGAATGATTTTCAAAAAGACCCAGAGAGGTGACCACAGAGGTGGAGGTGTCAACTCCCCATCCCTCATGTGACCAACAGTTTAATCCCAAACCTTGAAAGTTTTACTTTTTGGATTATGATTTTCAAAATCCACCAACCAGTGTAAGCAAAACTGGAAATTAGGAGAGCTACAATATGAAAAATAATTTTCCCCAAGCTCTTTCTGCTCTATAGTCTGGGCATAACAGTTCTACATGTTGGTTTTGTCCTGGTATTCCATCTGTACACACATTCCCCCCTCTCTCTGGGTGCTGACACTAGCTACCATCACAGCATATCTCTAACTATCTCTTGCTATTTGGATTAGTTATTCTCTGTTAAGTCCCAGCCAGTCTCTGATGTTATTCATCAAAAAAGTCCATCTTCTACCTCTTCCATGTTTACCCTTGATCTTCTCCTTCAATGATGTATTGCAGTATGAGCTATTTGTCATCACAAATTACCTGCCTAAGACCTTGCGTTTCTTAATAATATACTATCTGTTTTCTGTTCTGATGAAGTACTTCTTCATTCTTTATTCTACCAGTCCATGAGGTGTGAATGATTCTTCTGTATGTTCTTCTGCATCACTACTCCCTAAAAAAACCTTCCACATTGCTTTCCAACCAGGTAAACTGGGATTGTACCATTTCACATAACTGAGCCTCAATACAGAGACTGTACAGTCTGTACAGTCTTAGTCTGGCTTAAAGGTGAAGAATAATAAGAAGTGAAGGATGGAGCCTAGGGACTACCCATCAACAGAGCATAGGGTTTCCCTTGCTTTTGAGCTGAAAACCAATTTTAGCTAAGACAATGCAACCACTTGTGAGTTGGCATCTATATGCACCCATTACTGAATGCTAGTGTTATGCCAACCAACGTCCTCTTTTTGGCACATTCCATCTTTTTTGTGTATGAGATAGGTAGCTTGTTATACTCCTAGGTTGAAGGCCTAGTGTTTTTTTCAGCGTTCCTCTGTATGTCGAGATAATAGCACAATGGAAGGGCAATGTGAGAAGAGTTCAGTAATAACTGGAATTTGAGTCAGTCCAAGAACTTAGTTTTAAAGATGACAGCAAACTTCTAATCACTTTGTTTATTCTACAATTCAGCTGCGTCAGTTGGAATGTATTTGGTTCAATTGAGAAAGCAAAGCCATTAGACCTAAATAAAACTTTTTGTAGATAATGAGGGCACAATAGTATTCTGCTTTGTTTCACTTTTTACATTATAACATTAACTCATGGGATACTTGATAATCCAAATACTATTTTCCTATAGATATTTGTAATTATTGGGGAGGATTTTAAGCTTTAGAAAGGTACTGTATATGCCTCCACAAACACAACAGAGTTATTTCACAAAGTGATTGGACCTTTGTTAAAACTATCATTTCAAGGTCTGTTTCTAACACACCGATATAATATTGGTTAATCATATTATATGTATAATACTATCCCTATTCATACTATATACCGGTATAAATGTTATACTACTATATTTATGTACATAATGATTAGTTGATTAATCATCTAAAATAAAATTCATGCTAAAATGACTTAATGCAATTTGTTTCTCTAGCACAAAGTAAAAAGGCTATCAAAGAAGAAAACTAGATCTCTCACACCAGACTTTAGGCTCTTGTACAACAGATGAAGGTTACCTCTCTGTGAAGTATGATGACCCAATGGAGTAAAGTTGAACTTAGAGTTGATTTAGTTTATTTTGCAGGCTGCTCCAATTGGCCTTTTGACAGATATTGGTAAAATATAATATAACTATAGTGTTTCAGCATAGGAACCTGCTCATATATTTCTTTTGCAGGCTTGGGAAATGTTGCTCTTTAAGCCATATCATTCAGAATATTGTGTCCTTTTAATTTTTTTAATTTTTATATTAAAGAAATATTGCATACATAAAGTGTTGATCTCTACATGCACCCTCCATCTGTGGGATTTCAAAACAATATCCAATTATTATTTTCTATATCATGATGTTTCCATATTTGTCTTTTCACCTCCAAAAGCATAATATATCTTGTTCTGGCTTTATCCCTTTCTCTTTAACTAATACATAATCTAGGAATTCTCAAAAATGTCAGCTAGGTCAACTCTTGATAAGAAAGCTAAAAGAGAAAACATTGACGATGTACTGCATGACATTCTTCTGACCTCTGGCTTATTTAGAAATACATAGCAGTATAATCCTGATGAACTAAAATGTTCAAAGACCATCAGAGCTGACACTACACCTACTGAAGATGTGCCAAACTGAAATGTTGCAACATTAGAAATGATTTAGGACTACCTTCACTGTAGGGACTGCGGTGGCTTAGTGGTTAAGATGCTGAAGTTCATGACTGGAAGATTGGCACGTTAGCAATTTGAGACCCGAGTGCTCTATGACTGAGTGAACTCCCACCTCTGTCCAAGCTCCCACCAACCTCTTGCAGTTTGAAAGCAAGAAATTGCAAGTACAGTCAAACCTCACATAAAGAGTGCCTCTCTTAAAGAGTAACTCGCTTAAAGAGCAGAATTTTCTCTGAATGTTCGCTTCGCTTAACAAATAAAACCAACCAAAAACTCACTTAACAAATAAATCAGGGTTCACAATTCCCCCCACAATTGGTCACTTACAATGGTGTTTCACTTAAAGAGCAAACTCGCTTAAAGAGCAATCCTATGGAACGCATTATGCTCTTTAAGTGAGGTACAACTGTAGCTAAATAGGTACCATTTCAGTGGGAAGGTAAACAGCATTTGGTGCAGTCCAGCATCTAGTAATGCCTGCCACATGTCCACAAACATGGCTCTTTGGCTATAAAATAAACAAACATGAGCACTGAACCTTTTGAGCAAGGGCGACCATATATCCACTGTGCCCTAACTTTGTGTCAGCTTAGAGGCTGTGTCTCTGAGCTGAAGACGGTTTGGTTTATTCATCCATCTTCCCCTTCTCCGCCCCTATTTTGGTTCTTCTGTGGACAGATATTAATCAACAGAGATGCTCCGCTGGCAGATTTCTGAGATCAGGAAGGAGGCAGCTAGCATAAGGGCACTTTGGACAACAAAAGATGATTTTGTTGTTTTCTAACCCCTGCAACAGGCACACCTTTGAGACACGACTGTACTTTTAGCCACCCAGCTTTGAAAGAATTAATCTCCTTCACCCCAGTTTAAAGAAGAAGCTGAAACCAAGTGCATATGCAAACAAACAAAAAAATCAATTTTGGAATGCATACATACACAGAGGGAGATATACAAGCTGAAATACCTTTGAGATTCAGGTTATCTCTCTATGGAGATCCTAGATAAGGTAATGGATTTGCTTTCTGGCAGGAGTACAAAAACCATTCTACTATTCTCTGCTTATTACCGTCTATATACTTCTGAATAAACTAGAGGTCAGAAAAATGGCATATGCCTTCAGTGGGTGATTAAACAGCAACCTTCCTCAGCAAGGAAAAGCTGGCGGGCAGCCACCGCAGAGACATTTGCCTTCTGGAACAGCATGGCAAGATTTTACAAGTTTTCCCATTAGTCACAAAGATTCCTTTCACCACTCTCCAAAGTCTGATTCTAGGCATTTTCTAGAGGTGCTATAAGACATCGTAGAGGAGTGGTGGCAAACCTATGGCACATGTGCCAGAAGTGCCACTCCAAGCCCTCTCTGTTGGCATGCATGCCATTACCCCAGCACAGAGTTTACATTCCCCCTCTGCCCAACAGTCTAATGGGAGCGTTTCCTCCCTCCCCCAGCACAGAGTTCAAACTGCCCCTCTGCCCAACAGCCCAATGGGAGCACTTCCTCCCTCCCTCTAGCACAGAGTTCATCCTGCCCCTCTATCTGGGCACTTGGTCTCGAAAAGGTTTGCCATCACTGTTCTACAGACTAAACCCAATTGCTATAGTCTAGAACAACAGGGGTTTGAAACTTACAGTCCATGGGCCAGATCCGGCCCATGATGGCAAATCATCCAGCCCTCGGCAACGACCCCAGAAATGGAAGCAGAAGCAGACACATTTACAACTGCCCACCCAGCTATCTGAAGGAGAGTGGTCCGGCCCATGGCACAAAAACTTTTAGGACCCCTGGTCTAGCATCTATAGAGGTGAAGATATATAAAACTTGGGTTTGTTTTCTGACTCCTTCTGATTGTAACCTGAAAAATTAGGACTCGGTCCGTTTCCTGGTGGAGAAATGATTAACCTCAAAAACTGACACCGAGGCATGATTTTAATCAGAACAAACATTGGTTTATTGGTATTAAACAGAATTCTAATTCATAGTGGCCATTCTATGAGAAAGAAGTCCCATACCTCACCCATTCTGACAAAACCACCCTTGTGAAGCCTCTCCAAGCTATTCTAGGAATGACTTCCAGTCCCTCCCATTCCCCAACATTTTTATACATTTTACTGGTCGACAATTAATCCTGGATTAGTGATGGCAGTTGCAAATGCTGTTTACAAGAAGGGGCAGCTAAATGAGTCCTTACACTTCTTAATTAGACAGTACAAAAAGCAATTTCCGAAGTTACACATTGACATTTTTACAGATACAGAAGGGCAACAGCAGCAATTAAAAAGTCATTGTCTCTGGAGTTGGCAATCTCCCCAGGCGGTCGTAAATCTGTTACAAAGTGTCTCCTTGTGGTCAGGAAAATATTTGCACTTTGTATCTTTGCAGCTTTGTGAGTGGATGAAGGCTTGTACAATGAATGAATACAGGCTGGAAATTGCCATACCGGGAATTGCGACATCTCTGAAGCTTCAGGAGATGGGAGATAAGAAAAAATGATTAGCGCTATTGTTCTAGCGGCTCCTCTGCCAGATGACTCAGAGGAAAAACTAGTTCTTAATCAGCCTTTTCAATTTACTGTAATTGATTACATTCCTGCGTACGTGACTGATGGGAGTCAAGCCTTGCTTGCAGAGATTTTTCAGGCAGTTTAATATCAAGCCTCATATAAAAATAGTTTTATTTGCTGTTCATTAAGAGCTAGTTTCTCCCCGTATATTCCATACCTTTGACCTGTTTGTATAGTGAATCTCTGGTTGTAACTTTATTAAAACAATTAAATGAAACAATGTGTTTGATCTTAAAATCCAGGTAACATGATTTCCACCTTGAAACATGGCTACATATTAGCTTGTGAGGTTTTCTTTTTCTGGCAGGAATATTTCTATGTATTGGGGGATAGATCATTTTGTAAACATTTGGATAGATGAATTTTTAAGTAGAAAAATTTTCCTCCCAGTGACTGCATCATATTTGTGCAAATGTATCAATGTGTAGCGTTCCAAACAGATGTCATAGTTGTGTGAATTGTATTTGCAGGTGATTGATCTGTCCATCTTTTGATTTTTGTTTGTAGCTGTGCCATCAGTGTGTGAGAGACATTTTTTCCTATTTGAATTTCATGATGGCTCTTGCTGCATTGTTGTGCACGCACGACCATACCAAGTATGGAACTGTACAATCTTGAAATCATTGAATCTGGCACTGAAACTGTTCCAAATTTTAGTGTGAACTTTATGGAATCTATTCAAGATGCTCAGCCTATTTGCAAGCTAGAGTTCAGCCTATTGGAAACAATTGTGATCTTTTTCTTTTTGTAATCCGCCTAGAGTCAGGTTCACCTGATTGGGGCGGGATAATAAATCTAAATAAATAAATAAATAAATAAATAAATAAAATTGTGCACTGTCAAGTCAGATTTATGACAATCATTTTCAGGGACTACTCAGAAATAGTTTATCATTCTCTTCTTCTGGAGGAATCTTGGGACTGTGCAGCTTGCCCAAAGTCAAACAGGCTTACTCATCTGGGATACACAGTGGGGAACTGAACTCTTGACCTTTGACTCTGTATCCTAACTCACTGAACTATCTGGCCAGCTGTACTTTGGAAAACCTCTGTAATATTTAAAGTAAAACCCTGGGTGGATTCAACAGCCTTCACTGTTTCAGACTAGCAATTCTATCTTGGTCCAGAAGGTGTCAAGTGGATGAGTTATATCAGAAAACAAAATAAAATATACAAAATAAAATGAAAAAGTACTGTAGCACTTTAAAGACTAACTGCTATATTTTTATTGCTAGCTTTCGTGGATCAAGTCTACTTCTTCAGACAAAGAGTGAAATTTACAGGCATGGTTTTATACACCAAATTCAGGGGGTCAAAGAGAGAAGGGAAGTGATCAAGCAAGGTGACAGACAAGCAAGCACAACAATACAGCTTCACACAGCCATTAGCAGCAATAGATTATTCAAATTAGATCTAAATGACTCCTTTTCAATCTCAAGGTTGCCAAGGAAGCCCATTCTGGTCTCTGATCAACTTTTGACCTGCATGTCAGAAAATAAACAAAAACACTGTGCCTGGCTACTTTGCTAAAGAGAATTGGCAGAAAAGTTGTAATATAATATATAAAATCATATAGCAATCTGTGTATCAAATTTGATAATGTCCCAGAAAGTTCTAGCTGAACAAATTCCATACATTCCCTACTGGATGCAACCCTCAAAAGTTATCCAAACAAGAAAGTGGTATAGATTGCATAAAAATCTGATGAAGGTTATGTATTGTTGTCATCTAAAACCACAGAGAGGGAAATCTTGATGGCAGAGCACATGCTTTGTACGGTAGGCAGAAGGTTGTAAATTGAATCCCTAGCATTTCTCAGGAGGGCTCAGGAAAAATCCTTCCTGAAGTCTTAAAGAACTGCTGCTATTCTGTTTCAACAATGCAGGTTAGCATGGAACAAATATCTCATTCAGTCTAGCACAGCTTCGTATGGTTCCAGTATCCCACAAGATCACTACGGTGGGAAATGTAAACCATGACAGAATTAACTGGCATCAGTTTTTCTAGATTTTTATTTGTTGTTGTCCTGCTGGAGTAAGAGGAATTTTCCGCTAATAATATTCTCTACTATGGCTCAGCACTATTTGGTATGTATGACCACAACGTGTTGTGCTACATTGTCCTTTCTTTGAAGGATTTCCCCCCCTAGCCAATTCAGTTGGACTGTTTATGGGTACAAAAACAGAGTGATCAAGCAGTTCAAAACAAGAAAAAAACAAAGGATTATGTGCACACAGCATGTTCACGTCACATGCTTTATGTGTTTATAAGGTTTTGTCTTTAATCAAGCCTGCTTACACGGGTGGCATTTTAGTTAACAAAGAAAAATTGCCTTTCCTTTTTCAGACTAATCATGTTGTTTTATTTAATAAGTTCAAACATCTTTTCAAACCAGGTCATGGCTGAATATAAACACTGCCATGCCAGTAGTTTAGATAACTGGCCATTGTGTAAAAATTATAGTGGAATAAGCTTATGGTCCTTAGAAAATATACACTGCCTCTTGGAAAAACACAGGGGAAAGGGTTGATGTGATTTTGGTGTAGAATGGAATGGAAAGTCCAAAATTAATGAGGTACTGCTAGGTTTTAGATTATACCCAGAGAACTGCAGGGTTTAGAAAAATTCCATAATTAGAGCACTGCACCCTGATGTCCTCAGATACAATGGCACATGGACATGTTAACTGAGAAATTCTAAAAATCCAGAAAAGGAACTTTTCTAGACTTGAGGACTTTGGGGGAAACCATCCTATGACTCTGACTATCAAGAGTTCATTAATCATCGCAGGTACTGGAAACTTACTGAAATCTCATTGAAATATCATATGAAGGACCAGTTATCAGAAATGTAATGGTTAAGGCATAACCCCAATTGCTAGTTCCTGCTAAAGTAGACTCATCAAATGAATCACTGAAATATACGTCCATGTTTTAGAAATTTCATTAATTCAATGAGTCCAATTCTGTTTGAGACTAACAATTGGAATTGAACCTAAATCCCTCATTTGTGAAATGAAGGGGGGGGGGGAATCCATTTGTCATTCCTTTATCTCCAGCCTTAATTGAAACACACAGATTCCTTGATAGACAGAAAACATAAGTAAAGAGAAATGGCAGTCTCTGCACTAGCAGATGAGATTAATTTCAGTAGTTGCAATAAGTTCACAGCGAACCTCAATAGAAGCCAAATTAAGTGGTGTTACCAGGTGGTGGCAACTTAGTGGTTAAGAGTGAGCTCCTGTCTCTGTCCTAACTCCTGCCAACCTAGCAGTCTGAAAGCGAGAAATTTCAAATAGATAAATAGGCACCATTTTGGTAGGAAGGTAAACAGCTTTCTGTGCACTCCATGTCTAGTCATGCCTGCCAAATGTCTGCAGATGCGGACTGCACTGGCTCTTTGATTATAAACAGAGATAAGCATTGAACCTTAGAGTCAGTTATGACTGGCTTTCGAGTCGTATCTGTTAACACATCCATGTGCCATAGTATCTGAGGACTTCTGGGAGCAGTGCTCAAATTATGAAATGTTTCTAAACCCTGTAGTGGTCTGGGTATAATCTAAAAGCTAGCAGAATCTCATTAATTTTGGACTTTCCATTCCATTCTACACCAAAATCACATCCACCCTTTCTTGTGTTTTTCTAAGAGGTAGTGTATGTTTTCTAAGGACCAGAGACACCATAAGCTTATTCTATAATTTTTACACAATAGCCAGTTATCTAAACTACTGGCATGGCAGTGTTTACTGTATCAAGGGGTAGGTACCTAGGGTCTTTCTTTGAAGTGGCAAACTTCATGTTCCTCTTGTTACAGAATCCAATTCCTCAATGACAGCATTTGAGGTCAGGGCCCCGTTTGCTCAGATACTTCACCCCAAAAAACATGGTTTGGGTATTTGACACCCAGAACAATATAAATCTGTTTCAGACAGAGCATTTATTCTCCTTCAAATACAGACTTCTGCACTCAAATTATCTACACTTTTCCTATCATCTATATGACATTTGCCTTCTGTAGCTTTATCCAATGCATTTTTCAATGGTGTTCCATTCCATTCATTCTTCTTCAAATCATATTTTATTTTTAGTATCACTTTGTAGTAGAGGTGGACTTTAGCACTTTCCATTCAGAAACTCTAGCATTCTAAAAGAAAAGGAGCTTTTTTAAAGAGAAAAGTAACTCATTTTTTTTTAAAAAAAGTTTGAATGGTAACAATATCACCACCCCCATTCAGCATAAGCCAAAAGAAGGAGATGTTCAGAAAAAAAATACTCCATCTAAAAGAGCTTTAAATCATCCTGTCCCTTTTTAAAAAATGAAATGTCCACAGACAGGAAATATCTTTATTAGGACCAACTATGCCTGCACAGAATCCTCAGGGGGAAAGTTACAAAAGTAAGTGAGGAGGAAATAAAAAGTAGACTATACAAAGAGATCTGTGTGGTGAGATTAAATTAATGAACCCTGACTGCTCCTTGGAAGGACAAATACTGAAGCTGAAGCTCAAGTACTTTGGCCACCAAATGAGAAGAGAGGACTCACTGCAGAAGGCCCTGATGCTGGGAAAGATTGAAAGCAAAAGGAGAAGGGGTGGCAGCGGACGAGCTGGCTAGATGGCATCTCTGATTCAGTGGGCATAGATCTGGGCAGACTACAGAGGGTGGCAGATAACAGAGGAGCCTGGTGTACTGGGATCCATGGAATCACAGAAAGGGTCAGACTTAACAACAGTATGTTGGCTGAATAGCTTAGTGAGTTAGGTTAAAGGTTTGGAGTTTAATTCTCCACTGTGTCTCCCAGGAAGAGAGCCAACTAATGTAGCCTTGGGCAAGTTTCACAATCCTGTAGTGCCCCCCTCCCCAGAAGGGAATGTGGGCTACCAGAAGCCCAAATAAGCACCCCTGCTGGTCAGAGCTTCTGAGAATTGAAGTCCAAGAACATCTGGAGACCAAGTTTGTATACCCCTGGACTAGGCACTTGCATAGAGCAGACTGAATAACCCTGGAAATAGAGTTTATGGCAGAACCGTGGAAGTCTTTTTAATTCCTATATGAAATGAAGAACTGCATTTTGCACACCCAGGTTTCCAACATAAAATGTTTCAACAGTCACAGTGTTCTTCCTGGTGTCCTCTAGAAACATGGGACAAATAAAGTCCAGGAACTAGCCATATCAAGCATCAGGAAATCCAAGTTGAATTAGCAAATCGGAGTAAGGTTGTGGAGACCCAAGTTCAAACTTTTACTCAGCCACTGGGCAAATTTGGGGCATCCATCTCCTCCCCCTCCCTTTGGTGAGGCAAAATGGGTTTGGGGTGGAGGAAACTCAGGTACATTCCCTCAAAGTTTCTCAGAGACAAATGCAGGAGGTGAATATAATACATAAAATAATAATTATTTCCCCCAGCATTTCTGCAAAGAGTAACCAACATAGGTTACAAATGAATAATTAGAGACGAGCCTTTGTGTCTACCTGTCTATCTAGCTAAAAATACCTGAAACCTAGATATCTGACATGTGGCATACATATTCAGGGAACCCTGCGGATTTGCACTTGGGAATTGTTTGGTTTTTAAAATGCATACATTGATTTAATTGATTTGTACATTTGAAGCTTGCAATACTATCTTCCCTAACCAGTGCATAGCTTTGTGGTTGATTAAGGCATAAAAGACAATAAACAAAACAATGTAAGTGCATTTGTGTTTTACCCTCAATAAGTCATATATATTTGTTTTCAGAAATCTAGTGTGCATGTCTTCAGAATTTTTCAGAAGTGTGTGCTTATTTTAAAGAGCTTCACTTCATGTTTTTATCCTGTGGTCAATTATTTTTTCACATCAAATCATCTGTTTGAAATAATAGCCCACAGTAGTTAAATTGATGTACTGCAGCTCAAACATTGTGAATTCACTCCTGACTAAATACAAGGTTATCTCAGCCTTCCATCCTTCCGAGAATCATAAAATGAGTACCAAGCATGTTGGGGGGGTGCTAATTAACTCGTGAACAGTTCAGAGAGTGCACTAAGTGCTATGGGGCAGTATATAATTTTAATTGCTATTTATATTGTATCTTTAAGATCCATAGCATAATGACAGTTTCCTTCCTAAAACACAGAGGCGTAGCTACCGCCGTATCTGCCGTATCAATTATACGGGGCCCCCGGGCCACAAGGGCCCCCAACGTGCGTAAGCAAAACAAATCTTTACCCTTCCTAAGGGCCCCCAAACAAATTTTTATACGGGGGCCCGCCAAGGCACGCTACTCTTCTGCTAAAACACCAATACTAATACCACATGTTCTTTATTTAAATCCCATTTGACAAACCTGAATAATTATTGTTTTCCATTATAATGTATGATAATTATTTTCTGGCTTCATGCCCAGTAGCTCCTGTTAAGATGCAAATCCCTATAAATTTTTGCTCTGGACAAATACAGATACATTTCAGAAGAGTTTGTCATAATTTTAATAGTTAGGCAAGTCTAACCTATGGTCCTACGATATCATGAGCCACTACCCCTTGACTATACTGGCATTATGCTCATGTCAAAGTACAAAGAGACCCATACATTCACACCAATAAAATAAAATCAGTATAAGAAAAATAAGAAACAACACAGCAATACATGTTTTGACACTCTCCCCAACAATTAGTTGTTACTGTTAAAAAATCGTACTTTCCACCAACACTGAAATCACCACCCTACAGTGTTAGAGAGGCTCTCCTCTTATTTGTCCACTGAAGACAGTCTTGCATTGTTCTCTGTTCCAGAATTGTAACTTTCAGGTCTTGGATAGAGTGTCCAGTTAGATTGAAGTGGTTTGAGACAGGTTTCTCTGTGTTGCCATTCTGGATGTCTGATTTGTGTCCATTAATTTTTGTGTGTGTAAAGATTGTCCTGTTTGTCCTACACAAAGCACAGATGGACATTTTTGGCAAGAGATGGCATAAATCACATTGGCAGAAGCACAAGTAAAACTGCCATTAATGTTGTGTGTGGTGCCGTTGGGTCCAGTAATACTTTTTCCAGAGTGAATGTGGGGGCATAGTTTTCATCTGGATTTGCAGCAGAGTCTAGTCCCCATATCTGCTCCACTTTTGTATAGTCTGTTGTGTGTCAATAGTTGTTTGAGATTGGAGGGTTGTCTATCAGCGAGTAGGGGTCTGTCACCAAGGGCTTTGGAAAGTGAAGCACTCTTGTACAAGATGGGTTGGAGATCCCTCATTATGCGTGTGAGGGGTTTAAATTGAGGGGTGAAGGTGACAACCAGTGGTGTGCAATTGCTTTCCCTTCTGGGCCTGTCTTGTAGTAGATCACTCCTGGGTATTCATCCAGCCTGGTTGATTTGTTCTTTCACCATATTGGATGGGTACTGTAGTTTGAGAAATGCATTTTGTAAGTCCGTGAGCTTGGCATCCCTGTCGTGTTGGTCTGAGCAGATACGATTGTACCTGAGGGCTTGGCTGAAGACAATGGATTTTATTGTGTGTTCTGGATGGAAGCTGGAGGCATGCAGGTAGGTACATCTGTCCCTGGGTTTGCGATATAGTGTGGTGCTAAGATGTCCATTTTGTGGTTTCACAGTGGTGTCCAGGAAATTTACTTGTTGTGTAGAGTGGTCCAAACTGAGTTTGATAAATATATTTTGGGGTAAATGATATATACCAGCCCTCCTAAACTACTGATGTCTCACGGTGCATGACTACAACTCATTCCATTCTCAGCAAGATAGTCATGATGTAGCTGCATAAATGTCAGTACAGATATACTGTCCTAAAATCATAGTGTTCAAAGTCACCCAAAGGTCATGTTATTGGAGATACAAAATAATCATGCATGTCTTTTACCAACACAGTGGTTAGGTGGGAGGGATTTTTCCCCCAGGGCAAAGGCAGAATTTTTGCATGGTTGTCTTTTCCGACAAGCTAATAGCCAGTGTTTCCTTTTCCCTGGTCTAGATTGCCTTCCCTCTTGGTCTCTCAGCTTCATGTGTGTTTTTATTGCCATTGATCCCTCTTTGGCTCTCTTAGCAGGAGACTCCTTGCCTCTGAGTCTCCCACAATCTGTGATTTGAGGCTTCTTTCTTTCTTCTTTGTACAATATAATCTTCAAAGAGACTATAAGTAAAACATATTTTTCCTTTTCCTTGGCTTAGTAGCAGAGTGGTTCCTTTTCAGGTAGATTTTATTATGGAAGAACATGTTACTATTTCTCTGTTCTAAGGCTCTGTACTTCCTCTGGGTTTAATTTGAAAAAGGATTTTACTATATTCAAAACTCTGCAACACATCTAATCCAATCTTCTGTCAGGGAATTCCACAGCTAAAGCATCCCTGACAGATGGCCACCCAAATTCTATTTTTAAAAAAGGAGCTCATCATTAAGTTTTACTACCCAGTAGCTCTTACCCTCAAAAATTTGGATGGGGCCAAATCTTAAATCATAACGTCTTCTTCCTCTTTCGTGTCCAAATAAGGTCATTATAAGACAATAATGACTTTGCAACACATAACAACAAACATGAAACAAACGTATTATTCACACACTGCTTTCGTGATACATTTCTTAATGGTCTTTAAAAAACCATTTAAAATACAAAAATGAACACACAGAAACCAATATTACAAATATAAGCAGTAAACATTACAGTACAACCCATATCGTGTGTGTGTGTGTGTGTGTGTGTGTGTGTCTGTCAGAGATTACTCTTGGCTGAAAGGATTTTTGCAGGGGCCACTCAGTTGACGCTCCTTTCATGTCCCCCATCGTGCAGCTCTCGGGGAATCGAACTTTGCCCTTCTGGTCTCCAAGCTCAGCACTTTACAGATTGAGCCACCAGGGGGGCTGAACCTTGTGCTTTCGGTCTCCAAGCACAGTGCTTTAACCTGCTGAGTGACGGGGAAATGCATTATCGCATGAAGTAGGTTATATCATTACTTGCAACATATTGGCAGTAAGTCACAACTATCGTAGCCCCTTTGACTCAACAAGGGTCTGGTGATTCAGCTCCCCTGTACGTGCCATCAAATCAATGGGTCTGCTCTTGTTATAACTTACTTCTGGATTTCAGGTACGGTTTCAAATATATGAGGGAGCTTTCGGCTCACTAGGTGACACTGGACTCCAAACTCCCATGGCCCCAGCCAGCAAGGACAAGTATATTATCTAGCAACATTCATAAAGCCACAGGTTCCTTTCCTCCAGTATGAGTCCTCTGATGGCAAAGCTCAGCAATGAAGGAGCCTATAATAAGAAAACACATTAGGGAAGTGAGATAAGAACAGAGAGAGGGAAGGAATTTGAAGATAAGGTTCTGAGGAGAACGACATGAAGGAGTACATGTTGTAGCTTTTGGGCCTGTGAAGTTTTATTTTGCTTTTTGGAAAAGCAGCTTTTTAGACTTTATAATTCAAACTTAGCCACTCAGATGTCTACTTGAAGTTTAAAATGAATCTTAAGTAAATATTACATAACTACTTATCAGGTTTCATTTCTAGCCATCTGGGTTGATTAACATTCATGCAGCACCGACGCATGAATCCATATTGCTTCATTAGGCTTCAGCAATAAATAAAACAGAATTTAGATGTTCCACCAGCCCTCTCTTTATGGCTGCAGCATTCGAAGCAGCTACACTCCAGTACAGTAGGCTTCTATCAAATGCAGCTTGTTTCACTGTGAAACTGATCACTTCAGCAGGCACGTGGGAAGCACACACTAAAGCCACTGGTCCTGAACCTTCACCAAAAGCTGAGAAAAAAATGTAGCTCATAAACAGAGCAGAAACTACACAGAAATTTAAACAATATAATGACAACGAGACGTTGGATGTGAAAACCAGGTAAGCATAACCAGACCATCAAAATCGTCTTTTGGACGATGGGCAGTCTGTGGACCATGTATTTCACGGTGACTCAGAAGAAATATCAAATCAATGAACCACCCAAAGGTTGCTGCCAGATCAGATAATGTTAAAAGTCTAAAAGGGCAGAAGATGTATTTGCAATGCAACAAGCAACCCATTGCACTATAGCCTTTTTGTGTCATACCATGGGAATATCTACAGCCATTTCTATGCAGTGTTTTTCCTCCAGTACAACATCTGTCTTGGTAAAATGTAGGTCTGTTTGTGATGTTAACTGCTTTCAGGAATCTCCTCCCCCCCCCCCCCTCCATACATTGCCTCTTGGAAAAGACATTGTTATTTGTAATAGTACTCAGAGGAACACACAAGCCAATCAATATTGTTTGAATTGTTCAATAAACTTTCTCTAAGAGCTTTTTCTTTTACTAGATTGCATTTTTTGATGTTGATTGCCAAAGAAGGGCAACATAGTTGTAATCTAGAATACCTGCAATACTCCAGGTAAGAAAATGTGGTGTTTGGGGAATGACTTGCAAAATGTAATTAGTTACCGCTACTGCACCAAGCCCCTCCCCAAGTAGAGATGCTGTGTTAGTTACCATTTTTAAAAGAAGCCTCAGTAAAGTTGGGTGGAATTCAGCCACCTGCGGCTGAAACCAAATTTGCCGCCCCTGGTGGATGCTGGCTCCCGCTCCCGTTAGGGCTTCTGGGAATTGTAATCCAAGAACATACATAGCCCAAAAAGTGCTGCACGGGGCCAGAGCCTCCCTAGCCCCTCCTAGCGACACCACTGAGAAGCCTCCCTACTTTTTCAATGGACACCTTCATCCAAGATCAGCCGACATTAAAACCCAGCGAACCTCCGTCTTCCCAGGATTACATTTTAGGTTGTTCCCTCCCATCCAATATGCTACCGCATGCAGACATTTACCATTCCTTTCTTCTGGGGATGTTCTCAGATTGTACAATTAAAGAGGTTGCCTTTTTTCCTGGAACACGCAGTGGGGAATCAAACTCTGGATCCAGATTCCTAATGATGTCTTCCTGTTATTTCCTTTCTATTATTGGTCATTATCCCAAAACCCAAGAAGCGTCATGTACTGTATACATAATTTATTTTTAATGAGAAGGGTAAACTGTGGTATGCAGAGTACTGTGGACCAGGACCCCTTACTAATCCACTTTCACTGGTTTGGTGTTGTCTGTGCCATTTCAAATTGTTCTCTTGACCTAATTCTTTGGCTAGTGTTCTGAAAATATATCCTGAAAAAATATTACATCCATAGGCAGCTGGAAATAGGTTGCCTTTTCAGCCACACTGGCAGAACCTCATTGCTTCTCAGAATTGGTCTCCATGGAGTAAGCGCAAAAAGAATCTGGGCCACATCCCAAGTAATGACCTCCCCTGTTCAGATTTATTAACATTTGCATTTATCCTCCCTAGAGCTCCTATCTTCTCCCAAATCTTTGCTTTTCTTTTAGCTCAAGTTCTTGTTATGGATTTCCACTAAGCCCTTTACTGAAATTGTAAATCAAATATATCATAATTATCCTGATTCTGTCACCGTCTGCTTAGCAGGTTTCTGCATGGCAGCATAAGACTGTGCAGAAAATTAGTAGTGGCATAAACTCTTTTCTTTCTTTGACATTATTGATTCATGAAGGCCCCTTGGTGTACCAAGTGGGTTTAAGATGTCTTCTTACCACATTCCTAAGCCTGAAAAGATGCCAAGGAAGGAAGTAGGATCACCTTTTGATATTTTGCTGCTTAAAGGGGCAAAAATAATGCCCCTTCCATTATCCTCAACACTGGCTTCCGGATAGGGTCCCTACACACCTTAGAGTAGCAGGCATATTTAGGAGATACAAGACAAGATAACACTGCTGTCTCTTAGGATTTGCCACCTATATATAGATGTCAAGGATTGGACCTGTTCACTATAGCACAGGAGTTCTCAACCTTTTTAAGCCAAGGGCTGGGTCGCACTCCCTCAGACAGCTTCAGGGGTTGGACGGCCATTTTGCCCTTCCTCCATCATATGGCACTTCCTGGTGTGGTGGAGGCAGGAGCACGTGAAATGGTGCCATGGGCCGCATCCAGCACATGGGCCACAGGTTGAGAATCTCTGCTTTACCATGTAAAGGAAGTGCCTTTGCCTCAGATGTTCCTCATCATGAGGTTATGATTGCAAATAACAGCTATGTCAAGTACTGTATCAGTACAGTATATGGCAAATACAGTACAAGTGGTACCTTGAATAATGTTTGTCTCGGATAACGCTAAAATTGGGTAACGTCGGGGAATTTGAGGCAAACATTTGCATCGTACAACATGTTGTGCGATGTAAATGTTTGCCTCAAATTCCCCGATGTTGATCTCTGCACCAAAGCCCGCGTGGCTAGCCCTGCAGACTTTGGGGTAGAGCTCTACCAAGGCTCAGACCGCCTGTTTGGTTGGGGGGAGATCGGGTGTGCCCATTCTCCTCCCAACCAAACCAGCACTAGGAAGCTGAATCCCTTGAAGTCCCACTTCCCAAGCAGAGAATAGCCCAGTGCGATTGAGGCTTAGATCTCCGCAGGTAATGTACCCTTGCTTTTGAGAGACAAGCCTCAGAAAAGCAAAGGTACATTACCAGTAGAGATCTAAGCCTCAATCCCACTGGGCTTTCTCTGTCTGCCTGCCAACACTCAGACCACCCCAAGGAAATGGGCAGTCTGAGCGGTTTCCCCAAACCAAGCTGTAACTGAAACAGGACTGGTTGTTTTCCTAACTGGTGGGAAGGGGGGCAATTATGTCAAATAGACATAATGGATTTAAAAGTATAAAAAATCCCCACACATTTTCCATTTAACTAAGATATTGACCTACTCAATTACCTGTTTTCTTGCTATACAGAATAATCCCCTGAGTTGCTCAGGACAAAACATGGTAGTGAAACAAGAATATTAGGTAGCAGCATCTCTTCTTTCTAACACATTCCTCTTCTTCTGCAGTTTTTTACCTCTATTATTATTATTATTATTATTATTATTATTATTATTATTATTATTATTATTATTATTATTATTATTATTATTATTATTATTATTATTATTATCATCATCATCATCATCATCATCATCATCATCATCATCATCATCATCATCATCATCATCATCACCATCACCACCACCACCACCACCACCACCACCACCACCATTTGTGATATAGAAATTGAACAGTTCAATGAACCAATGAATGATTGGAGGTGCAAAAGATTTATATTGTAATAATTAAATTATTTTATGTTATGGAACATTTGAGTTTCTGTCTAATCTTGAAGATGCTGAGTGTAGAAGACTCATTATATATCCAAATCAGACTTCAAGGAATGCATATTTCAAAGAGAAGAGGAAAATAAAAAGCTTCTCAGAAGTCTTTCACTGATCCTTGCTTAGATATGCTGATGATCTTGCCTTAACAGTCCAAGGGCAAAGCTTTGAGTCCATCAAGCACCAAATAAACTCTGACTTAGAAGATCTTTGTTTATATTATCAAAACAACCAGCTGGAACCAGCTCTGTGCCTTCCACTTAGAGAACAGAGAAGCAGAGAGCAAGCTTGAGGCAGCTTGGAAGGCAAGATTTTGGAACATTTTTCTACCCCAAAGTATCTGGGTGTTACTTTGGATTGAACCCTGACCTAATCCAAAAAAACTGTCTAAACACCAAACAGAAAGTTGTTGCCGGAAATAACATACTTAGAAAACTACCTGGTTTAAACTGAGGTGGACACCATCTAAGAACAATAACTTTGTCCTTGTGTTGTGCAAAAGCACAATATGCTAGTGCTCTATGGTATAAATCAGCACATTCCAAACAATCGAATGTAGCCAGTGGTGGGATGTCAAAAATGTTACTACCACACCATGGGTAGAGCCTAATTTGTGGGTGGAGCCAACGATGTGGGCAGAGCCTAATTTGTGGGTGGAGCCAATGTCATGGGTGGGGCCATGTGAATTAGTGGGTGGGGCCAAAGTTGGTCATGTGACTTTTACATTTTTTAAAATTTCAAAATAATAAATAAATAAAAATAAAAAATAACATAACACTACTAAAACTAACAGTGTAATTTTTCACATTATAAGACATAACAAATAAATACACATTAAATACACATTAAAATACACACCCACACCCCACACCCAAAGGTGAGTCACTTACCCGTGGGCGCAAGCTATAGGAGCTTCAGGCTAGCAGCTTCTCTTCCTCTACCCCACTTGGGAAGACAGCAAGGAGGCCGCACATGTGCACCAAGTGCTGTAGGCGCGCATGCACACCAAGCGCTTGGCGTGCATGTGCAATGGGGGAAACAGCGAAAAGGTAAGCCCCCGAGGAGTTCCCTCCAAAAGCCGCTACCGGTTCTCCGGTACGCTGGGAAAAGTTACTACCGGTTCTGATGAACTGTTGCGAACCCGTAACATCCCATCACTGGATGTAGCTCTTAATGAATAAGGCAGGTTCAGTACTGGCTGCCTTAAACCTACATCCACATAAAAGATCTGTTATTTGGCTGGCATTGCCCCTCCAGAAGTGCATCAAGAGATGCTAGCAAATAATAAACAAAACTAAGTAATAGATCAACCAACTCACCAGCCTCATGGACACCCATGCCTAGACAAACAAAGCAAAGTTTTCTGCACATTTTTCAAGCTATAAGTATGAAACCAGAGGAAGCTAGACTAAACTATGGAGAAGACAAACAACACCCCTTGCTAAATAGATGAATGTCAAAGAATATCTCCTACTAGGACAAGATTCTTGCTGGAGCATCTGGAAATCACTTAATTGATTTTGAATTGAAGTAGAAAGGTCAAAGAATAATCAAGTAAAGTGGGATTACTTTGATACAGGACAATTTTTCGGCAAATGTGAAGAAATTAAATCAATGCAGCATTTATGTGTATGCAATTCATGACCCACAACATGTACAAAAGATGATCTAATAAATGGCCAAGATAGCAATGTTGAAGTAGCCTACTGCTGGTTAAAAATAATCTCATTGTGCAATGCTCTGATATGATCAAAGAAAGAAACAATCTGATGATCTATGAGGCTGGAATGTAAGGCTCCACTGCCACCTTTTTTCATCAGTTTCTGGGCTTTAGTCATGTGTTTACTAGAAACAGCAGAAAATAGAACAGTTTTAAAATCTGCAGTGATGAAATTGAAGAGGTGAAAAAAGTGCAACTAACAGCAGCATAAAAAACAAAAGTATTGAAGCGCCTTTACGACTAACAGCTCTGTGTACCCTTTCTGCACGAGTGCATTTTTCCAATTAACCAACAGTTCCCAAAGTTGCAGAATTTCCCAGTTAGATAATGGGCCGCAGCAAGATACGTCCCAAGATGGCAGCTGTAAACAAAGAGGAACAAACGTGTGCGGGCAAACGAAAAAAGAAGCAAAAGGGGGTCACTCTAAGGAAAAGGAAACAATTGCTTTATAGTCACATAGTTACTTACTTTAAAAAATGAAGAACACATGAAACATTTACATTCTTTAAAGGCAAGTAACAACCAATTTTTTCAGCTAGTCTTTTAGAAGGTGACATGAAACTTTCCCCTGTTGTACAGAGTTTACATATACAGTATATAGAGAAAGGGAAAGTTCCTGAAAGAATAAAATAATCTAACTGTAGAATTATATCGAATGCTTATACATAACAGATATTGCACTTGTTTAAAAGAAAATTGATTTATTCTGGAAATCAATTTCTATGGCCTCTTTGTTAGCATTATGAGAATGTTAAAAGGACACAATGGAAGGAAGGACTGAAAAACCAGTGTTCCGGTTCTTGCAGAGTATTCTTCCTAGAACAATATAGCCCTGTAACATTTGAAGCTGCTTGTTACCAGGGAACCATTTTAGCTGGACAAATAAAGAACAGTGAGTAGCCGGAAGAAATAAAATTAGGAACAAAGACATAGACTTTGAAGGACAGCCCCAAGGATCGACATGAAAAAAGATATTTGTGTTTTAAAAGAAAATAAAGGGTCGGAGGGCAATGTCCGATAACTGTAGTGATTCAAGGCACTGTTTCCCCATTCAAACAAGCAATCCAACTATAGGGCAGGCATAAAATAAAGAACCCTTGTGGACAATACTTTGAGTAGAGGTAGAGAAACAAAGATTAGTCCCATTCTTCAGAATATAGTATCCAAATTGAAGATGTGTTCTCCCCAAGTATCCTTTGTATTTAGTGCTCTATTATAAACTTGGAAAAACAATTTTTTTGTCTACTACTCCACACACACACTTGATCTTAGCCAAAAGGCTGAGAAAAAAAAGCAGAAGATCAATCCTGGCCGGTCCTTCAGCTAAACAAACCACTAGCGCTGCATCATAGGCTTAGAAATAGTTGTAACCAGTGGTGGGCTGTCAAAATTTTTACTACCCCACCGTGGGCGGAGCTGACATCATGGGTGGAGCCAATGTCATGATATAATGATGTAATGATGTCATGACATCATGGGCGGAGCAAACATCATGATATCATAATGTTGTGGGTGGAGTCAAAGTAAAAATAAAATAAAAAATAAAATAAAAATACTAATTAAAATTAAAATAAATACACATAATACAAAACACACAAATCAATCCACCTACCCACCCCAAACACAAACCCATCACTTAACCTGTCCTGGGGTCGGGTAACAGGCACTAGGCAGGCAGGCAGGAACTGCAGTGGCGCTGCAGCAAACTGCCGCTGCAGCAAACCGCCGCTGCGGCAAACCGCCGCTGCGGCAAACCACTGCAGCGGTGCGGTGGGCTGGTGGCGTGGCATGGTGTGGTGAGGAAAGACCGCCACCGCCACTGCCGCTCCTCCAGGTGCTGCCTGCGCCCTTTCCGGGCAGCCCAAAATTGCTGCCCGTAAGTGCATGTGCGTCAAAACTCCATTTGATGCATGCACACTTCTTCTTTTTTAGTGTGCATGCATCAAATGGAGCTGCTCAGAAGAGACGGCCGGGGGGCCCCCGGAGAGGTGACCGATCCTGTCGCCTGGGGATTTGCTACCACCCCCCGGCGATCCCCTCATTTTAACTTCTCTCTCTCTTGATACATTTCAACCATAATGAAGATTGATTGATTGATTGATTGACTACTGTTCTCAGAATATTCGGTGATTAAGAAGCTCATCTTATTAGCTGAAAGGCTGACAAGTCGGCAGTTCAAGACCTGGGTACTGTATGATGGACTGAGTGCCATCTTAGCCCCAGCTCTTGGGGACATGAAAAGAACCTCATTTGGGCATCCCTGAGTGGAGTTTCTTCTGAAAAATAATTTCAAACCAGAATAATTTCTGACATGAAATTGTTGTTCTTGTTGTTGCAGTAGTAGTAGTAGTAGTAGTAGTAGTAGTAGTAGTAGTAGTAGTAGTAGTAGTAGTAGTAGTAGTAGTAGCAGTAGCAGTAGCACCACCACCAGCAGTAGTAGTAGTAGTAGCAGTAGCACCACCACCACCACCACCAGCAGCAGCAGCAGCAGAAGCAGCAGCAGCAGCAGCAGCAGCAGTAGTAGTAGCAGCAGCAGCAGCAGCAGTAGTAGTAGTAGCAGCAGCAGCAGCAGCAGCAGTAGTAGTAGTATGTAGTAAGTAGTATGTAGTATGTAGTATGGCCAGTGGTCTTCTCTCTCCAAATGTGTCAGTTAAGATGGCTGGGTAATTCTGAAAATTGGAACACAAGAAAGAAACTTTTTCAAACTCTGGGCTCGAACCTGAAATGAATTTTTTTTTACATTTCAGTCGAAACATTTTCAAAGACATTGACAAAGGCCCATTGGTTATTATGATTGGTAGCTATTGAGCTTTGCAATTACCCAGAAAATTTCATCAACTTTGAAAGAAGAAAACTTTTACTTAATCATTCTGGAAAGACCAGGAAGAATGTCAATGAATGAGTCATAGCTCCAATTAATCAGAAGTGGCCTCTAATGGCCAGTTTCATTCTGTTTGAGTCATCATTAAAAAAAAATAATGCATGTCTCCCAGAATATATTAATAATGACCATTTGAGACATCTCTTTAATTCCCAAATTCTTCATAATCATTTGATACACAAGGAGACTTTAATTCCTCAAGGGTGCAAGATGTGTTGCTTGACTGAAAGTCTTGCAAGCTTAGTAAAATAAATAGGTTTGTGTTAAAATATTTTTTTTAAAAAAAATGCAGCACCATTTAGCATGTTAAATGTGAATTTTTAGACCAGAATTTTCATCCAACAAATTATTTTTTTAGCAAAAATGAATATAAATCGAGATTGAAGGAAATGTGAGGGTGGAAAAAAATCATTTCCTTGGTTCAAGGTTGAATTTTTTTTTCTCTGACTTGAATATAGGAACACCGTTGTTATTATTATTCAATTGGAACATGCTTCCTGCTAGGAACTTTACAAAGAAAACATGCATTTCAAATAGAGGCAAATGAAAGAAACCACTCAAGAGGAGACTGGTAGATTAGGTAATTCTTGTTATTATCGTTAACTTAAGAGCAGATATTGAAAAAGTTACTTTATGGACAGCAGGTTCCAGAATCCCACAGCCAGTGTGGAAATGATCATTTGGCCATGCTGTCTTGAGGATACTGAGATCTGTAATATGACAGATCCAACTTCCTCCCAATTTCTGTTGGAGGAGGAGAAGTTTGAGGTCCATATAGGTCATTATCATGTTTCTTACAGTGGCCAAGCATATGTCCTTGGGACTACCAAAGGCAGGGCTTGAAGCCAATAACTCCCTTTCATTATGCTTCACAGCAACTAGTATACAGTTGTACCTCGCTTAAAGAGCATAATGCATTCCACAGGATTGCTCTTTAAGCGAGTTTGCTCTTTAATCGAAACACCATTGTAAGTGACCAATGGGGGGAGGGGGTTTGCAAACCCCAATTTATTTGTTAAGCGACTTTTTGATTGGTTTTATTTGTTAAGCGAAGCGAACATTCAGAGAAAATTCTGCTCTTTAAGCGAGTTTTTCTTTAAGCGAGGCGCTCTTTATGCGAGGTTTGACTGTACATAAGTAGAATGTGACGCAGCGGGGAATTTGGCTGAATGGCATATTCTTGCTCAGTGATCTGCTCACTTAGTCATCCTACAGAACATGGCATTCCATTCTTCATTCACTCCATCACACAGTTTTTTCATCTGACAAACACTTGTACATATTTCTTTCCCCAAATCAAAATCTATTTTCATATTCACTTTACTTATTCTAAATAGTAGAGCAAACAGCCTTCCCATAGGTCAGTGATGGTGAAGCTTTTTGAGACTGAGTGCCCAAACTTAACAGCCTGCCGTCCACACTGCAGAGGGGCAGGGTGAACTTTGTGTTGGGGGGAAGACGGAAGTGCTCCCATTGGGCTGCTGGGGGAGGGGTGGGGCAAACTCTTTGCTGGGGGAGGGAGGAAGCACTCCCATTGGGCTGCTGGGAAGAGGCGGGGCTGTACTGGGGCAACATCAAGTGTGACCACAGAAAGGGCTCTGAGTGCCCCCTCTGGCACACTTGCCGTAGGTTCTTCCATAGGCAAACAGACAGAGCCTTCTTCCATACACTTTTATTGATTTCCATTATTTGAATGAGTACACATTTAATTCAACAATAGCATTCCAGATTGACTGAAGGTTTAGGAAGTGTGAATTTTATCTACCAACCAAACAAACAAAGTATTCACCCATTGCTAATCATTGATACAAATACCTAGCACTAAGCACCAATTTATATATAAACATGCACAGGCTTGTGCTGGATGTTTTATATTTTAACAAAATGAAAAGATCTTTGTAGGTCTACACAGTTTCTTCCTGATAAACAGAGATAACTCAACCTTCTTCCTTCACTAACAGAGTAGATTCAGAGCTGTCTCTGTGTTTACTGATGGGCCAGTTTTATTTAACAAGGAGCCACTTGTATCGAAATCCACCGAGGACCATATTGTAGCTAGGTGCCTAAGGTGAGCAGCTGAGATATGCAATTCAATGACATGTTGTATGTCAGCAGAATCTACAGACAGCCTTAATCTCACTTTTGACCCAAATTTCCCTTTGGCTCTGTACATCTCTCTGCCCACCTGCTTCATGCTTCTTATCAGGTTTGAAATATTGCTGAGATAAAGTTTCAACCCCCCCTGGGCAGGTGCTGTAACTTTCATTCTGGTTCTTTTCCAACAGAATGTTTATGAAGTTTTTATAAAACAGTGTTCCTATAAAATCTCTGCCTACCTGTCTACTGAAAACTAATTGTGCATGGAATCAGATTTCATGCAGTACACCGGTGGCTTTGGCACTATGACCAATAGCAGCAGAATGTAAACTGCTGTTGTAGCTCAGTAGAGACAGAGATTGGAGGTTTGATTCCCTACTAGGCCCCCTTGACAAGGGCTGCATTCAATGATCCACAGGGTCCCTTCCAACTCTTCAGTAGTAGTGGTGGCGGCCATGGTGGGGACAATTTTTCCTCCTGCAGTGTAAATTACTCACCAGTTGTAATGTTCATCCCTGATTGTGTACCCATAGAGCAGGGGTGACCAAACTACGGCCCGGGAGCCAGATGCGGCCCCTGATGCCAATTCATCCAGCCCACGAAGCCCTCATTCCAGGAGTGGCAAGGGTTTTGCGGGCTTGATGAATTGGCATCAGGGGCTGTATCCGGCCCTCGGGCCATAGTGACTGGCTCCCTGAACCATGTGACCGGCCCTCACCCTGGAATGTTTAGGCACCCCTGCTATAGAGGAAACAGAGACTGGAGAGTTCTTTTCTGGACTACAATTCTCAGAACCCACCAACTAACATGGCCAACTAGCTATGCCTGCTGGAGGGATTCAGTGACTATTGCTAAATGAACAGTCATTCAGAAAGGGAACTTTTTCAGTGTCTGAAAGGGAGGGACCAATCACCATAGCAACAACCAAATGGTGCTAAATTGTCAACCATCTATAGGAGTGTTTCCCTACCTATGGTTTTTGGACTTCAATTCCCAGAAGTCAATTTCCCAAAGCACTGATCAGCCAATGTACTGACTTAGGCTTCTAGGAATTGAAGTCCCCCTGTGGGGCATGTGCCCCATGTTGAGAACCATTGAGCTATACATCTTCTTCATTCACAGTGAACGAAGAAGCAGACAGAGGAGACAAAAACATAATGCCACCCCTGCAACTTGTCATTGTGGTGATTTATCTCTTTAGACCAGAGGTTCCCAACCTAAGGTCTATGGCCCAGATCTGGCCCATGACACCATTTCATGTGGGCTCCCTACCCCTCCAAAAGCATTTAAGAAACAAAATGACCACCAATATGAAGCTGTTGGGACAAAATGGCCACCCCCATCATGCAGACAGGGCGAAATGGCTGTCCGGCCCTTGAAGCTGACTGAGAGAATGAGACATGGCCACCGGCTTGAAAAGTTTGGGAATCCTTGTTTTCGACTCTCTCCCTGAGAGAGTTGAGATTCCACATATCATTGCACCCTTTGTAAACAAGTCACATTCTAGCAATAGACAAATCTCTACCACCAGATCTCTTCCCTTTTCTTGGAAAGTAGGAGTAGTACATTGGTTTTTCAAGCACATGAATTATGAAGTTAAATGAACCTTTTAATCTTAGAACAGCTTTCCTATTTTTCATCGATACTTCAAATTAAGATCTCAGCTCAGACACTGTATTAGAAAATCTTGTGTGTGTTTGTGTGTGTGTGTGTGTGTATTTGTATGTGCATTTCAAAGAGATAATATTGTTCTTCAGTTACTATTGCTGATTGCCTTTTTAATTTGCTATCAAATGAACATCAATTCATAGAACACTGTATAAATATTTTCTGATGACATTTATGTAATTTTTGACAATTTTTTGTTTTGATTCTTCTACTTTGGTATTAGTAATTACCAAGTTCACATAGTACCATCAAACCTGCCCTCAAATTACACATTTTCCAGGGAGAACTATACATTGTAAGCAACTATACATTGCAAGACAGATGTGGATAGGGCAGCCATTTGTCCTGCTTTCAGAGGATGATCCTCTTTTTTGAAAATATCTTCTATTTTGAAGGTTTTTTTGGTGGGCAGTAATTTTAATTGGATAAAATGATGTATTTGTTCAGTCAAAGGCACAACATAGAGAAGGCCAGGCAATGGTTAATATGAGGACAAAGGTAAATTACTGTCCCCAAGAGATGTTATGTGGCACTTACTGGTCTGTTTTATTATCATATGTTTATACTACGCCCATATTGTTTATCTAAGTTTGTGATCCTTGAAATTAAGACATGGGCTACAACAGATTGCAAGAGGAGTTTCACATCTAGGATGAGTATGCATCTATGTGATCTGTGTATCATTCATACTCTGATAAAATGTAATAATCACATATGGAAGAGAATAATAGTATGTTCATTAATTTTGAATGGTTTGCTGTACGCATTCTGCTGCCCAAAATATTGCATGAAACTTCAACAAATGACATCCTTCCATCAGAAACATTCCTAGAACTCATAAAGTTATCATTGGAGAACTGTTACTAGATGTCTCCATGTACCAATTTCACTTGAATACTTTTTCACATGCTCATGTGTCCAGATGTACCACCCTGCAGAGGTAACAAATTTGAATTGACCTGAGTACATTGTAGTTACATGGCTTTGGAAGTTGTTGTGAACACTTATAAAGGTCCTACAACATAAGTGATTCAACTGTCTTGCCGGACACCCCACTTGGGTAATGGAGTAGCCCATACAGCCAGCAACTCAACACAGAGTGTTGGGTGGCAGTAAATAACCCAACTCCCTAAAGGGGCCAAGGGTACTGGCTGATGAGCCCCTCAGTGGAGGAAATGCCACTAGAAAGCATCATATTGGCAAAATGAGTGGCAGATGAACCACTATTCTGATTTCCAATGATCATGGAGGTGGAACAGGCCATGCCAGGTGGACTGGCTGTGAAGGTACACCTTCTCAGTATCCTCAAGGCTGTAGCAGTCCATTGCAGGCCCAGTGTCAAATCCTGCATGTCTCATTTCATATGTGCCGCAGGAGATGGCTCAATGATCATAGTGTGTGGGTCACTTCATGGCAAGCTTGGATCCACCTTAAACAAATTCGTGCCAATAACATTTCCCCTGTCTGTCACTCTTCTTTTGTGAAAATGATTTTCAGGAAAAAATGTATACTTGGACACAAGTAGCAGCTGATGATAAGTGGTTCATACTCTCTTACAACTGTATGAAACAAACATAATAAGGAAGAAGCAAACAAACTTTAGAGCTAGGTAGCAGAAGGACAAGGTCACTGGGAAGAAGGCAAGGGTTCTGCACATGGGAAGTCCCAAATAAGGTTGGGTAAAGGTAAAGTTCTCTCTTGCTCGAAAGTCAGCCGGACCCAACTCTAGGGTGTGGTGCTCATCTCAGTTTTACAGTCAAAGAGCCAGTGCTGTCCCTGTCTGCAGACATTTCCATGGTCATGTAGCAGCCATGACTAGATGCCAGAACACATGGAACACTGTTACCTTTTCCACCAAAGCAGTACCTATTTATCTACTTGCAATTTCTTGCTTTCTAACTTCTAGGTTGTTAGGACCTGGGACAGATGACAGGTGCTCACTCTGTTGTACAGCTCTCGGGTCTCAACCTGCCAACCTTCTAGTCTTCACATTCAGTGTCTTAACCACAAAACCAAATAGGTTTTCCACACATCAAAACCACTTTCAGAGAAAAAATGCTCTCTCAGCCAGAACTTTCTGTCTCTTCACTTTTCTCATTTCCACATTTCATCAGGTAGAGGAAGGGGGAAATAGGACATGCAGGGGTATAAGGCAGTGAGTAAGTGATGTCATGATCCCAGATTCCCTACTCCCCCCCTTTAGTCTCACAGCTCCCCTCACTCTTTGCTTATCCTGGCATGGGGAGACTAGGATGGAGTGAGGGGCTAATGGGAGCAAAACAGCCATCACTTTTCTTGCCAACATTTCAGTGCTTCCAGGAAGGGGCACATGAAACAACATTTTCTGCTATGCCACTAAATCATATAAAAGGGAACTTCAAAGGGGAAAAAAATCTCAAAAATGACCTTGGCAATAGTTTAGACTGGATTTAAGACACAGAAATCCCTTCAATATAAAAGAATTTTTGTGAATTTATTGAAGGAGAAAAACAAGGAAAAAGTAAAAGCCATTTTAAAAAAATTAATACAAGTTTCTCAAGCGCAAAAAGCACACATGTAGACAAGGTTTGGCACTGTGAAACTGAAGAATAACAATGTCTAATCTATCCTTTATCTAGATTCTTACCTTAACAAAATAATTGCATGTACCTTAGTCTACTCTCAAGCAAGACCAACCCCAGGGAGACTAACTTCACCTCATCTCTTGTGTGGTTTTACCAGTGATGGCAAACCTTGGAACTCCAGGTGTTCTTGGACTTCAATTACCAGAAGTCCATGTTAACATTCCTGCTGATAAGGGCTTCTGGGTTTTGAAGTCCAAGGACACCTGGAGTGCCAAGGTTCACCATCACTGGGTTATACTAAGATACTCTCTGAATTGGCTCCACCTGATTCTCCTATGACCTATTATCATTCTCCTATGACCTATTGTCAGGCAAGTGGCTCTTCCTGGATGGCTGCTAGATAGCATGCTTGATGAACAGCTAAATTCTCAAAGTCCTGGATTTCCAAATCTGTGAGATTGTGTTTTTATCTCCCATTCATGTCTTAAAATTTCAAGTTATTTCCTCTCCAAATATGGATAACTTTACAAATTTAATTTTAAAAAATTAACCAAACTTCTCCCAAACCAAGTTCTTGACCATCATTCTAGAGTCACATTATAAAGGAAGTCAACATTAAAAGTACAGATGTAAAATTAAAGTTGCTTATGGAGAATTGAACAAATTCTGAATCTAAAGAGCAACAATGAAAAAATGGCTTATAGCCAAGAAATGTGTTTCTAAATAGATATTTCTAATTTATTTAGAGATATTTATGTAATGAATAGAGTTAAGGGATTAAACTTGACACATAGAGTGCCTGATGAATTATGGATGGAGGTTCATAACATTGTGGAAGAGGCAGCAATTAGAACCATCCCAAAGAAAAAGAAATAAGGCTCTGATGAGACTCTACAAATTGCTGAAGAAAGAAGGAAAGTGAAAAGTAAAGGTTTTTTTTTTACCGTGTCAGAAGCACACAAAGGTGCTTTCTGGGTTGAAAGGATTTTTGCTGGAAGAACTCCACTCAGGGGACATCCAAATGAGGCTCCTTCCATGTCCCCAAGATCTTTTTTTCCACCAAAGTGGTCCCTATTTTTCTACTTGCTATTTCTTGCTTTCAAACAGTTAAGTTGGCAGGAGCTGGGACAGAGATGGGCACTCATTCTGTCATGCAGTACTTGGGTCTCAAACTGCTGACCTTCTAGCTAACAAGGTGAGTTTCTTAACCACTAAGCACCGCAGTCCCCTAAAAGTAAAGGTGATAGAAAAAGATTCACCCAACTGAATTTGGCTTTCCAGAGAACAGCAAGGAGAGATAAGGAGGTCTTCTTAAATGAACAGTACAAAGTAATAGAGCAAAAGAACAGAAGGAGAAGAACTAGCGATCTCTTCAAGAAAATTGGAGAAATCAAGGGAATGTATCAAGCAAAAATGGCCATGATAACAGACAGAAATGATAGTACCTAACAGAAGCAAAAGAGATTAGGAAAAGATGGCAAGAATACATAGAAGAACCTTAATGTCCCTGACAACGATGATGGTGTGATCATGACCTTGAGCCAGACATCCTAGAGTGTGAAGTTAAGCGGATCCTAGAAAGTATTATTAACAACAGTGTGTCTACTCTCTTTGGGACTAACACTTGATTTTATCCCTGATTGTTGCTTTTTAATGAGACTATTATAAGCCATTTATCTATTGCAGGTAGGGTGGGGGAGATATGAGTGATGAGGCCATGCATATATGCAATTATAAAGGTAACTGCCGCTGTGATGCTAACTTAAAGGTGCTCTGGTTGTAGTAAGTTTAGAATAGCCAAAAACCTCTAGTGCTAATACATTTGCCTCTATCCCAGAAGAACCCCTTTGTGCCAGCTGTTCTGAAACATCTACCAGTGCAAGCATCTGTTGATTGCTGCTAGCTGATCTGATGTTCTGGTTCAGATAGACCAAGCAGAATAAAAGAAGTAAAGGAATGGGAGGCTGAGGACACAGCTGAATTATGCCATATCCAAACCTCCTTCTGCCTAGAGACAATTCACTATGGCCAGCACATACCCATGATCAGAGTATCCCTACGCCATCTGGAATGTTCCGAGCACTGAGAGGACTTAGATTAAGTCAGTGTTTCCAAACCTTTGGTTTTGGACTTCAGTTCCCAGAAGCCTAAGTCAATTTGCCAATGTACTGATTTAGGCCTCTGGGAATTGAAGTCCCCTGTGGGGCGTGTGCCCCTACATTGGGAACCACTGGATTAAGCTGAGTTCCAGCTAGCCTAATGTCAGCACAGACAGCTCACAGCCTTCTTGAATAGCCAGCATTGCACTTTACAACAGTTAAGAGATTATACTACAGAAGGAGTGAAATCATTGTTAAATTATAATCATAGGCTCAAACAGCATTGGGCTGCTTACCTCAAGTTAAGAAATCTTCATAGACATTATCTGTTGCATACTGAGCCACACAACTCAACATGCAATAAATAATTATTATAAAGATTTCTTGGGTGCCAAAGTCCACAGGGAAGGGCGATGTCCCCAAGTGGATTAAATCCCACTTGAATCCATCTTGATGGAGGACAGCAGCTTCATCAATACTGGGGCTGATGAGGACTTTGCGTGTCAAAAAGGGCTCAGGACCAGAAAGTTACTCATGGAACTGGATCAGAGGTATGGGGGTCATGCTGTGATGTGGAAGGCAAATGAAAGGCCACTGCATTACATTCTCAGGACAGTCTTCATAGCTGATCGCCGTAATGATTGCCAATATTCTGATTCAGATATGGTAGAAGAAGAAAAAGAAAGATTTCTTAATAATCTGGCTCAAAAAGTTATGCCTTTTACATAGGACAGTAGTGCAAGAGGATTTCACCTACCATCTAATTTTGTTATGCCTCCCTTTTTATTCCTATAAAAGAAACTGGCTATTTGTAACATGTTACTTCCAAGTTTTCTCAAAATATACCATGGCACCATATAAAAAGTGGATGGCAATTCCCTTTGCATCAGCGCCATCTGTGAAACAGTCCTCATTTTGGTGCCTGCAAATAGAGTGTTTTCCAACGAGCCATATACTGTAACAGTAGCATAAACAGCCTTGATTAGAAGTCCTTCTTTGAAACTGTCAGATGGTGGATGGTCCCATTGCACTTATGTGTGGGTGTGCTGACATCTAGTGTCCACATCAATAAATAATGGGTCAATCATGTCAAAGAGATATGAGGCCGAAATTACAGTCATAAGAAATGGATACAAAGTTACAAAAGGAGATTTATACAAGGGAGTTAAGGAAATGAAGCTAGTGGTTCGTGGCCAAAAGAAGATTTGAAGCCAGATTGCCCAAGACCTAGTTTCACACTTTAACCCAGAAGTTGCCAACTTTTTGAGTCGGTGGCCGGGTCACACTCCCTCAGACAGTTGAGGGGGCTGGACGGGTGGTCCCTCCGTTGCTTATGGCTGCCATAAGAGAGTCCACAGTCAATTCCAGCGGTGGCTGTGGTGGCGGCTGGAGAAAGGGCTGGGTCAGATTATTTGGTGCAGGCTGAGCAAGCCCCTCTCTGTATGTCCTTCATTGGATACAAGGAGTAGAGACTTCAAACAGAGAGAGAGAGGCCGTAGGTTGCCTACCCCTGTTTTAACCACTACAGAAGCCCAACCCTGCTTCAAAGGATAGGCCCAACATACTTATTTATTATCATCTGTAGATCTTGTATTTGATCTTTCAGATGTGTTAGTTTTAGAGTAATATCTAGATAGAATATTAATTTCTCTAGTACTGTATGTCTCAAAAAATAGAGCACGGTCCTCTAGTAGTGCTTCTATGGTGTCACTGGGTTGGTCCTTCAGCATTTTGATTACATTGAGGCTGTTGTATAGAGCCTTAGACAGACAGGTTTGTCTCTCCATCTATTATCATGTCTAAATTTTAATCCAAATATATACTTACACAACTTTTTTTAAAAAAAATGAAAAACACAACATAAATGTTTTTACCTATCGAGCAGCTGGTCTTCACTTTTCTGTTGCAGAGAGGAAGATCTCTGCAACAGGGATCTAGCATGGCAGAAAAAAAAATATCTGGAGAAATATAGTGTCAGAGATTACTTGGGGTTGAAAGGATTTTTGTTGGAGAAACTCCACTCAGGGGACACCCGAATGAGGCTCCTTTCATGTCCCCAAGTGCAGTCCTCGAATATTAAAACCTGACCTTCCAGGCTCCAGCTAAGCATCTTAACCACTAAGCCACCCGGGGGAGCTGCTCTAATCTTTGGGGACTGATCTTATCAATCTCTGCCCCCACGTACTTTAAAAATACCCCAGTACTTGTACAGAGAGGTGTACATACTGGGGGCAGAGGTTGGACACATGGGGAATAATAAATGTGATGTTGTTGCCTCACTCAGTGCTTCTCTTTATAGATCTGATATGAAGAGATAGAAGGAGGTGGCAAATGTACAATTTCTTCATCACTTCCCATCTCCATTTCACCACCACCCCAAGAAGAAGGGAACAGTAAGTCACTTGCATATTCTCTACCTAGTAAACCCTGGATAGGGTCACCATAAGTCAAAATTGACTTGACGGCATGCAATTATTAATTATTCTTTTTCAAGAGTACATGTACCCACTAACACAAAACATCTAACATAAGGTGTGAGGGATGACATCACCTCAAACAATCACATCAATATGGTCTGTTAGAAGAGATTTATTCAAACACTTTTTATTCAGCTGCAATGACAGAAGCAAGCTTTCTACAAAACATTATTTTTCAATTTTTTCCCTCAGCACAAGAAGAACGACCGGCTGATTTACTGGTTTCACAAAAAGCACATAACCATAATTTTCTTTTACACAGTTCACTTGGGGCAGCCATTACTCTTTCAAAAATGCAGATGGTCATCTTGTTCTGATTCATCCTGAGAGGGTGAGTGTATGTAGGCAGCTCTAGTAAGCAAAGACACAACTGCTTCTAACAGGGTAATCAATAGGCAGTGTTAACTAACCATAGTTAGCCATCTTCAACACAGCCCTCAATATATTGCTGTTTCACATGGACGGCATGTATATGCATCATTAGGAAAGATTTACATCATGTATATTCTGTCATCCAGACAGTTATAATGTTCTCACAGTGAACAGCAATCTCAAAATGTTGGTTTGCAGAATTTCTCCAGTTCCAGTCAATTTTGCATTGTATTCACTAGATTTGCTGCAACTAGGAGATTAATTTGTGTATTCCATTTCTTCCTTCTACCTTAAAAAAGGAGAGAAAAATAAAATTGACACCCCCTCCTCAAGAATTACTGTACTTTCAAAAGCATCACAGATAGGGGCACACCCATTTAATTCACTGAATAAATGTAGCTTAAGGGTTTTGCAATTCACAGGTCCTCCTATAGAGAGGTGTTTTTCTTAAAGCTGCTAACAAACAGATTTGCAAAGTAAGTCCTCATTTACATTTTGATGACCACACACACAAAAAAAAGCCCCTTGAGGTCAAGAAATGCATGTGCTAAGACAAATGTATTTTTTAAAACTTCTTTTTTGAAAATTTGATGGGAGGGTGGAGGATGAACAGCACAAATAAATTGAAACAGATAAAAAAAGAGAAAAATAAATATTATTAACAGTAAGTACAACAATCTTAGTACAGTGGTACCTTGCTTAAAGAGCATAATGCATTCCACGGAATTGCTGTTTAAACGAGTTTGTTCTTTAAGCGAAACACCATTGTAGATTACCAACTGTGACTTGGGGGGGATTGCGAACCCTGGTTTAGTTGTTAAGCGAATTTTTGGTTGGTTTTAGTTGTTAAGTGAGGCAGCCATTCAGAGAAAATTCTGCTTTTTATGCGAGTTAGTCTCTAAGTGATGCGCTCTTTATGCAAGGTTTTACTGTACTCACTATAAACCACCCCTGTAAATTGATAATTTAAATTTATCAGTATACTTATAACTATATACATCTAAAGCTAAAAATATAGAATAGTGTAGCACCCCCAAATGCTCAGTTAAATGTATATATTTAAATGTACCGTAGATAGTATTCGATCTTCCAACCACCGTATAGCAAATGGTGAATTTTTGTCTTTCCATGTTCAGAGTATAAGTCCCTTAGCCACCATAAATGCTAGCAAAATCAAATTTTGTTTTAAATTGCATAGGACAGAGATATAGAGCTTGACTATATGAAGGGAAATGCAGGAAATACTACAGGTTTGGGATAGACTGAGTCATTTCCCCCCTCACTGATTACTCAGTGTTTCCTAAACTATGTTCCACTGAACACTGGTGGACTTCAATTTCCAGAATCCTAAGTCAATACATTGGCTGATCAGTGCTTTGGGAAATTGACTTAGGCTTCTGGGAATTGAAGTCCAAAAACCAAAGATTTGGAAACACTAGACTACATGATGCAATGGGAAATGTGACAGCTTGAAATTACAGAACCTCAGTCTGTACTTTTTCTTACCCAGAGAGATCTTTCTAGTTTTAAACAATCAAATCTTTTTGTTTTGTTTCGAAGTGTGTGATTGCTTTGAACCAATACAGAAAGGAAGGACCAAATAACCAAGTACAACTCGCTTAAAGAGCAGAATTTTCTCTGAATGTTCACTTCGCTTAACAAATAAAACCAACCAAAAACTCGCTTAACAAATAAATCGGGGTTTGCAATCCCCCCCCCCCCCCACACACACACAATTGGTCATTTACAATGGTGTTTCACTTAAAGGGCAAATTCGCCTAAAGAGCAATCCTGTGGGATGCATTATGCTCTTTAAGCGAGGTACCACTGTATATGCACAAAGAAAGTAGTGAAGGAAGAAAAGGAACAATGCTGATGCCTTGGAATCCAACTGTTGTGAACTCTTCCTGCTATACTCCAAAAGGCCTTCTGGGGTTAAGAAGAAAACTGCCAGAATTGGTTTATTGATATGAATCAATATCGCTGCTTATTTTGGACTTTCTTCAGGCTATGGCTATGACAATTTTCTGGAACTTGGCAATTTCCTTCTTTTGGAGTACAGATTTCTAAATCTACCAGCCAGCTTCAAGATGTTCACCTTGGGTGCTAGTCTCCAAAAGTTGCACTACACCACTCAAAATTACGATTTTGATTGGAACAATTTGCTAATTGGACAGCATGCATGGCTAACACAGCCTGAGAAGTCTGAATGAGAGTCAGCTTGAAAATACTGCTGAGAAAGGAACCTGTTTTTAAAATCCACAAAGAAGAAAAAGCCTGGAGAACCACACACTTCTACACACTTAGTGAAGCTGTTTTCTCCTTCTTTTTATACATCCTATTTTTAAACAGCCTTGAGTAGCAATAAACAGTGTGCTCCTGATTCAAGTAAATGGATATAATGCATTGCCCATATATTTAAACAAGCAATAAAAATCTAACTTAAGTTATGTAGGGTGCCACCCACAGCAGTAGATTCACTTCTGATAGCTCACGCGTGATCCAAATGATTTCCCTACATTTAATCATAGTAAAGTTCAATGTTGTAAATAGGTTAAAAGGATAAGATAGAGGTTTTAACAATAAAAAAGGACTAAAAAACTATAAACAATGAACTATAAACATAGGTAATCAATTAACACAGGACAGCCAAAGGAGTAGAATGCAGAAAATGGCATGATCAACGTTTAGCAACTTTAGCTGCAGCCTCACCTGCAAAATTCAGAAAGTGACACTGTTTGTGGTTAGAAGAAGATACATCTTGCTGTTTTGATAATGATTGCAGGTCAATGTACTATTAGAAGCACAGCAGCATGGACCCCAAAAAAATTGATGGTCCTGTCTGAAGTGCCTGCTCAGCTTGCTTCTGACCTTGTGCAGAATCTTTGGACTTATCTCCTAGATAAGCAGGGGTGGCTTGTGAATGTAGCTGGTGTGTGTGTCTCCCCGAAAATTTGAGGGCAGACCCCCTCTCCCCTAGTCATGAACTTTCTGTGGCACATACACACACCTATGGCCAGCAAGAACTTTAGCCTACATCAGTGTTTCCCAAACTTTGGTTTTTTCACTTCAATTCCCAGAAGCCTAAGTCAATTCCCCAAACCCCTGATCAGCCAATGTACTGATTTAGGGTTCTGGGAATTGAAGTCCCCCCGTGGGATGTGGGCCCCACATTGGGAACCACTGATTTAGATAAAGTAACTTTCCCAAGCTTTAAACTTAACCACACTGGGACACAACAGAAGTGCAACAGATTTGCCTACACAAATGATATAGACCAGTGGTGGCAAACCCAAGGCACATGTGCCAGAGGGGGCACTTAGAGGGGGCACCATCTCTCCAGCACAATGGGAGCACTTCCTCCCTCCCCCATCACAGAGTTTGCTCCACCACTCTGCCCAGCAGTCCAATGGGAGTGCTTCCTCCCTTCCCCCAGCCTTGAATTTGCCCTGCCCCTCAGTGGCACATATGGCAGCCTGTTAAGTTTGGGCACTCCATCTTTAAAAGGTTCACCATCATTGATATAGACTGTGGGGAAAATATAATTCTGCAAGGTTTTCTTATTAACCCTTGGTGTTGGTGGGAAGCATACCTTGTACCTCCTATTAACATAAATGTAGTTTTTGCTTTGATGTCTTACATTCCTTGATATTGCCCCTCTCTTCCTGTTGTTCCTTCATTAGCTGCCTTTCTTCTCTGTCCCCCAATTTTCTGCTCTTCCAAAATGTGATGTAGTTCTCACTTTATAAAAGGAAATAAGACAAATATATGCTATAAGTAAAGGCTTTTGTTTCCTTTAAGCAAAGACACATCTATACAGATATTTTTGCCCTTCTCCAAGGGAGAGGGAGAGGGTGAGAGTAAGCCAGCCTTTCCACATTTTGTACCAGAAAGGAAATAACCAAAGTCCACATCCAACACTGGAAGCAGGGATCACTGTTAACAAAATCTGTTTTAAAATGCAAAAGTACTACCCTTTTAGGGTCTAACATTCAATCAAAATCAAGACAACTCTTGTAATAAATACCTTTCAGGTAGAGACCTTAGTGGAAAAGAAAGACGATTCGTTCTTTGAAACCAGATTAGCTGTACACTGATCATTCTTAAACCTTGATTCTTTTCATTTTCTTTCAGCGAGAAGAATTCTCTTCAATCATATGCTAATTGAAATGGCTCAGACATCCTTAAGAATTTTATGATTAAACACAAGGTTTTTAATTAAAAAATAAACCCTAAAACAAGAGTTTTTGGGAGGCACGTTACTGCCTCATAAGGGCTGCTGTGGCTTAGTGGCTAAGATGCTGAGTTTGAGGACTGGAAGGTTGGTAGGTCAGCAGTTTGAGACCTGAATGCTGCACAATGGAGTGAGTGCCTATCATCTGTCCCAGACATTTTTTTGAGTCCTGAAATTCTTTTTTTTAAATAAAAACATTAATTTACAAGAGGGAGCTAAATTAGCAAACCAACCCTTCTTCACAGAGTACCAAACAGGAGAACTAATGCCCATCTGATAGACCTCTATAGTCCCAGTTGTCTATAGCTGTCTTTGGCTGAGAGACTGAGAAGGAAAAACTTACTTCAAGGAACAAGTTCCTGAATATTTAGGGGAATATGCAGAAAAATTAATTCAGGAAAATTCAGATGGGAAAATTAAATCTCTAATTCCCCTACCTTCTGATTGGTTTCCTCATCTCTCACTGCTCACAGACTATGGCACGCTATCCCATTGTACAACCTTTCTTTATTCCCAGAAGGTAACTTACCCCTTTGTCCTGAGGCAAATTAGATGATCATAATGTCTTATCGGGATATACTCTGGCCTTGAAGCCATTGAAGGTATCCAACTTTGTAGCCTGTCCATTCAATTATCTTCCATCTCAGCCAAAGTATTTTGCCTCAGCAATCATGTACAGGATGGCCCATAAGTCCCTATTGAATCTTTTTCTAAATTTGTAATTTATTGTATCCAGGATGTCACCAGTATTCTTGCGCTCATATACCCACACACTTGTCACGATATGCTCCTCAAGTGTAAATGGGCTTAAATGGGCCCTATTTCTCGGGGGGGGGGGAATTATAATACATATGGATGGTAGGGACTTATGGGCCACCCTGCATTTATCTTCTTGCTCATTCCAAAATGCCGAAGTCCAGGCTGATAAAAACCCACTGTCCTTTTGGCCAAAAGAAACAATCAATTGTGCTATTTATGAAATAAACCAAAGATCCTCTCGATATCATTCAATAGACAGGCTATTCCAGAGTTGGTAGTCAATTCCATTGGCTGTATATCTTGGGCTAGGCCAGGCCACATGTCCACATGTGGCTCACCCAGTGTCCTCTTGTATCCCAAAACAAGGATCTAATTAACAAGTTAATTTGCTTGTTTGTACTTCTGGATTAATCTACAAGTGTCTGTCATTTGCTCAGAGTAATGTTGAATGTATCAAAGACTGAACATGGGGTGTTCACCATTTTCTTTTCCCACCTCTTACTAACCACACTCATGCAAAAGAGGCTACAGACATAAGTAGTTAATGATCCAACCATAAACATATCTTCTCAGAAGTCTTCTTCTTCCATGTCAAGGCACAAGGTGGCCTTTGCTCAAGGTAGGCCCAATAGAAGTTCAAAAATACCAAAATCTTCAAAGAGGTTCTTTCTTTGTACCTCAGAAGTCAGTTGTTGTTGTTGTTGCTGTTGCTTGGATTTGTATGCCGCCCACTAAACAATGAGACTCCAGGCATATCACACAACAATAGAGCATCCAATACACATTATACATATCATATCAGACAATATACATATCACAATACAATTAAATACAATACCATAATAGTAAATAGATCACATCATATAAATCACAACATCGTATAAATCACAACATCATAACACCATAAATCTCAACCATCATAAAACATTAAGAAAAAGAAGAAAGCCAATCATTTAAAGAAGTCCCACAAATCGACTGCCAGAGAGTCCAAGGCCTAGGCTGGCCAGGGAGTGATGTTCGACCCCCAGGTCTTAACAACAGTCCCTCACACCAGTCCCTCACATCCATCCCAGCAGCCAAGTCCACGGCATAAACGTCACAAACGGGACCACTGATCCAAAATCTCAGTCTGTCCAAAACTCCGCCAACTAGGGCCCCTGCCACGACCCCCTTGTGGTTGAATCCTGCTCCATGACCCATGGCTCAGGCCACCGCCAGGCCTGCCACAGCCGATGCTGATTCAGCCGTAGCTGGTAGTGGAGATGGAACAGCCACTGCTGCTGCCACCACCACCGCCATCCTGTTCTTGTGCTACAATTCTCTGAAGACCATTGAGATTAGTCTGAGGTAAGCGTACACAAGACACTGATCCAAAACCTGACTTCTATATCACCTTTTCTCAGTTTGGAACCTTCAGGTGTTTTGGATTGAATCTGTCATTTTGAGAGTGATGAAAATTGCCTTTCCAAGCATGGGGTGGGGAGGACACAATCCAAAATATCTGGAGGGCCTGGCAATTGTGTTTATTTCTCAAGAATAAAGAGAGAAGTAGTACAAGGTTTTGAGGAGGCCAGTGTGGGGAAGACTCCTTTACATTAGGAATGAGGAACCCTTGGCATTCCTGATATTTTGGACTTGCCACTGGCTATTTTTTACTGGAACTTTTGGAAATTGAAATCGAAAGGATCTGGTTCCTCACCCTAATTCTAGACATAGCTCTAGATGGAAGCTCAACCTTCCATCCTTCCAAGGTTGTTAAATGAGTACCTAGCATGTTGGAGGCAAAATGCTAATTATCTTGTGAAACACCCAGAGAGTGCACTAAGCACTATTAAGTGGTATATAAGTGTGATTGCTTTGCTTTGCTTAATTCTATACCAGATGAAGAACTTACAGAAAAAGTGAGCCAACATAGACCTCTCCATTTAATATTGTCAAGAAACGAGTCTTTCACAGCTGTGTAGATACCTATACCCTTGATTAATTGGTGTTGTTCTATATAAATCACACCTTTTCATTAAGAGGGCTGGTTTTTGAAAAATACTTCTGCTTAGGGTATGATTTACTGATGTCTGTCAAAACCTTGCCCTGGATAATGACTGTAACAAAGATTTCCACAGAAACAAGCACACAGGGCAATGTTTTTCTGCCTCACATTTGGCAAGGATAGGCATGATTCCCCCACTCTCAGTTATTCTGGGCACATATCTTCCAAACTTGTGATAAAACTAGGCAATACCAGTGTGACTTTGTATTGCATTTAGAAATTTTACAAACATTGTAATATTTTCTCTACAGAACACATTTTGACGTCTGTCAGTGGCGAGTGGATGAAGACCCAAAGCAGTGAGAGAGAAGTGTTCCCCTGGGTACACAAAGGCTGTCAGAAGGAAAACAAAGCGAAGGCAAAGAAGTGCATTTTGAACTGTCACTGCTCACATTTTCAACTGTACCTGCTGCATTAATGCATGTATAGCAGTAGTTTGAGTTGCAGTGCATGAGACTCTTGAGGTATTAAGACTGCTCTGTGGCTGCATTAATTTTTTCTTCTGCTGGTGAAGACAGCTTAATTGCATGTCTAAGCACTAAACCAGGAGTTCTTAACCTTTTAAAGCCAGGGGCCAGGTCATGCTCCCTCAGACAGCTTTGGAGGCCAGATGGCCATTTTGCCCTTCTTCCATCACATGGCACTTCCTGGTTGTGGTGGAGGCGGTGGGGGGGGTGTCACATGAAATGGTGCTGTGCGCCACAGGTTGAGAATCCCTGCACTAAATCCTCCCCCTTGTCCTTATCCTACAGTTTAATCACCACTGTTTACACAGACTACAAGCACATAAGGAAAATTTACTCTGAAAATTTATATTTCTTGAGCTTTAGCACAATAGAATGGTTATATCACTGGTCCAGAATTGGGAGATCTAAGTTCAAGAACTTAGATTAGTTATATGTGGCAAAAAGAAGATGGGCAGGCCATATTACCTGGTTAAAGGATAACTGATGGACCTGTTGGCTAACAGACTGGATACCAAAGGACCACAAAAGACCACTAGGCAGAGATGGAAACAGAAGGCAAAAGGTAGAACATTTTGGAGTTCGGTTGATTTGCACTTAAATAGATAAGCGACTACAAATTGATATTGGAAGTTCAAGACGCCATAGAACCATGAATCTCACTGGCTGACAGTACGCTCCTCACTTTCTTTCAGCCTGATCTGCCATAAAAGATTGTTGTGAGGAGAAACTGTGGAGAAGGGCGGACTTGAGCTCATTGGAAATGGGATGTAATTGTAACAAATCATAATAAGAGGTATTGACCTATCAACTTGCAGTGCCATCCAAACTCAAAAACCTATAATGGGTTTTGAACAGATGCCTCTTGCGTCAGCCTAACTATCCTTGTGCCAGCACAATCCTCTTGATCTGGGATCTGCCGGCACCACTGGATTTGCCAGGAAAATTAAGTTGGCTGAGATCAGTTGGCACAGCAGCTAAAACAGGAGTGTGAAAGGGGAGGAATGAAGAAAGAGATGATTAATACTGTGGTGAACATAATACTACACCACAGACAGGGTCAAGGTAGCCCTCAGTAACTTCCAACATCCCTACCTAAGCCAGGAGGGGTTTGGATTCAGCACAAGCTCAGATATTTTAGCATCTATTCAGCCAGACTTCAATACACAGGATTGTGTATTTGCTCTGCTTTGGTTTACTAGGCTGATGACCACAGAAGCAGACAGTGCTGGCTCTTCGGCTTTGAAACAGAGATGAGCACTGATCCCTAGAGTTGGATACGACTGGCTTTCGAGCAAGGGAAACCTTTATCTTTACAATATGTGACAAATACATTTAGCCGCTTTGCTAACATGACACACACACACACATATACAGTCAATTCTGTTTTCGTTCTCATGGTTCCAGACCCAAATGAATATAGTTTATAAACTAGTTTGGTGTCAAACCTATGAATCTTCTTTAAAATTCAATGTAACACTTGTCTACATTTTCATTTGCCAGAAACTGGAAGATGTGTAATTTTCTCTGCTCTGACTGTTGTGGTGAAAAATAAACTCAGAAAGGCGACAGGAAATCATTCCTCAAAGTTGCTATCTGAATGCAACAGGATCAACATAATTGAATGGAATTACAGAGCAGTGCTCAGCGGTGTTGCTTACTGTCTTTTTATAGGAGACCAAATATCATTACGACTCCAGCTGATTTACATTATGTGTGAGATGCAGAATCACAGAAGAGAAATTGTTATTCCTGGCTCCTAGCTTATACCATCAACATGAATACAAGACCTTAATAGCCTCTCTTTTTTTTAACAATGCAGTCATATACCTGCCGCTGTCTATAGTAAGGCTCATTAAACTCAATAACGTTTTTTAATTTATATATTTATTTGCAAATATTTATCATCAGGTTATATCTGAAGACTTCAAAAGGTTGCAAAGTGATATAAATAATACACAAACTCAAGATACAACACAGATGCTGTTCAACAAGGCTGAATTGTATCAAGAAGGCTAGCAGGGAAAAATATAGGTCTTCAACTTGCTCATAAAAATAAGAATTGTTGGGATGTATCTGAGATCCAAAGGAAGGCTATTCAACATTGTGGCTACCACATCATTAAATGCTTATTCTGAACAACAGTAGATTGGGCCTCAGGAGCATGAGATAAAAGAATGATTAAGTGGAGTAAAGGTAAAAGTCTTGCCTGCTTGAAAACCAGTCATGTCCAACTCTAGGGGGCAGTGCTCATCTCTGTTTGTAGCCAAAGTGCTACTGATGTCTGACTACATGCCAGAGCACACAGAATGCTGTCACCTTTCCCACTGAAGAGGTATCTATTTACCTACTTGCAATTTCTTACTTTCGAACTGCTAGGTTAGCAGGAGCTGGGACAGACAACAGGCGCTTACTCCATCATATGGCACTCAGGTCTTGAATTGCCGACCTGCCAATCTTCCAGTCATCAAGCTCAGCATCTTAACCACTAAAGCTACTGGAGCCATCTCCTGTAATATCAGATTCTGCACAATCAGTGGTTGTTGTGGCTTTTGAATTCTGTAAGTAGTAGTTTAAAAAAATTCTCTCACCTTTGGCAGCAGTTGACATCATCAGGAGGGCTTCTCCTAAAGACTTCTTGGACTGGGTAGGCATTCCCAGGTTCTGTATTTCTACCAGCAGGTGAAAAAAACAACGCAAGCTTACTAAGCATACTTAACTACTATAATGGCATTTTAAGGATGTTCACCTATCCCTTGTTTCATTTTTCTTTCCAACCTCCTTTTCTTTTAAATCTTCACTTACATTGAATTACATTAAGTGTTTGAAGAAAATATGTATGCAAACTAACTATAAATGCTCTCTAAAATAATTAATCTTTGGGCAATGACAAAGCGAAGGAAGTGGCTTCATTTTGGCAGTCCAGGGTTTGATCAGGATACGAAAGAAGAAGAAGAATTAATATTATTTGTTTTTCAGATGTGCACCCATATACCATTCAATCAAATGATCTTCAAGATGCTAGAGGAAAATTGTGGTATTAAAGCATTTCCCCAGCAAGCTGGCATTCCTGTTGCTGCAACTAGTTGTATAGTGATAAATCTTGATTTACAGGCACTTATCATCCCAGTCTCCATAGCTATGCCCCAAGGAGAATCCAAGAATGCAGGCAGCTGTATCAATCCACATCAACAAAACAATTTCAGCTGGTTTCAACTCTTCTAGGAGCCCGTCATTTGTAAAGCTGATGGGTCTTAGCCTGGAACAAGCCACCTTAAAATAATTTGCAGGGCAATAAGGTTAGCTCAGGATAGTTGTTAGGAGAAACTTCATTCCCCTTTCTCCTCAGTTTTTGTCTGGCAGTAAAGCTCAGAGGAGACAGGGAAGCGTTAGAGAGATGGAGTGGCATCATTCCTGCTGATCAAGTATTTGTTGTTCTTTGCCCTGCCTTGTGGGCCATGGCTCCACTGGTTGCCGTTTGTGTGAGGTTTGGTTTGATTTGCAAGGAGAAACGACCAGAGTTTCCCAAACCAAGGTAAGTTGGTAGAACTTGACATTTTCTGTGAGGAAAGGTCTAGTACCTTCCCAAAACGGCAATGCTGGAGAGGCAGGCAAGAGGGGACAGACCAATTTTTTAAGTTACAGTCACTTAGTCAGTGACTTTTAGTGCATAGAATGGAGAGGAAGTGCCATTTTGTCTTTGTTTCAGGCAAGAAAAAGAATTGCCTAATGCCTAGTCTCCAGGCAGTTCTTGAACCAAGCAGAGTGGTACCTTCACCCACTATTTTATTTTAATTATATGCTGCCTTTTTCCCCACAGGTGACTCAAGGTGTTTCACAGTCAATTAAAACAACAAAGTAAGCATAATTTAAAACACAGTGAGAAATGCTATAAAAGCAATTAAACAAACAAAAAGATTAAAACCCAACATTTGGAGACACGCTCACCTCCCTCATTCACTCCATAAGCCACTGCTGGCTACCTTGCCACTTTTTGCACCCACCTAATAAGGTTTCCAAAGTATGTGAGATGTTCAATTAGAGCTTTTATCATTCCTGTTATCATTCTTCAGTAACCCTCCATCGCCAAGCAGGCATTTGAACCCAGGTCTTCTGAATCCAGTTCTGAGGGGGTGGATGAGTTGAAAAATCTTTTGCACTCCAGATGTTTTAAACTACAACGCCCAACAATCATTTACCATTGGTTTTGGGAATTGGCGTCCAAAATGTTTGGCATGCCATAGGTTTTGTCATCCTATCCTAGTCCAGCATTTGATCCACAATACAACACTGGCTCTCATCTGTGTATTAGGTGATGATAGATTATAGTAGTAGGTTCATTACCCAAGTGGAACCACTCTTGTTTCTTCCTGCAACCATACTCATGGAAGCGCCCTGTGATGCAGCAATGATAGCACATGCAGGCAAAAACACAAAATGGAGAGAAGAAGAGGTGGAGGAGACAACAAAGTAATCTGCAGCAGTAAAGGTAACAGAGCAAGGACTGGAAGAGAAAAGTGGACACCAGATGATGACAGCAGAAAAAAGAGAAAGAGAAAGAATAGTTGGAGATCGAAACATAGCTAATAACAGCACAACCAAGACTAAGAGACCAACTTTGGAGAAGGAAGAGGACAGTGAAGAGGAAGTACAGTAAGGGTACCTTTCGTGTGTGCAACTGTGTAGAGCGAGAGGCTTTTGCCACACCTCCAAGTTACATAATGGCACCATTGGTGTGCAAGATGGGGATTGGCCGGTTAAGGAGGTAGAAGGGGGTTAGAGAGGTTTGAGACCAGGCAGTTTAACATTGTTTCTGTGGTGTTTCAGTTTTCATTGAAGTAAGACGTGCTTTGTGAGGCTGCTTCATTGAGAACTGAGGAGGAGTATGTCAAGAAAGAGAGGTCTGAGCAGGGTGGGTGGGGGATGAGTCCATCCCCACTAAAAAGGTGCAGGGAGCTGAAACTCTTTCGGAGTCTTCGGATGAGGACACCATGGCTGACCTGGCACTCTTTGCTGCAAGGCTCCAGGCATTGGAGAGAGTGGAGGGTCTCTCTGGGGACCCTTAGCCTTTTTCCAGTCTGACCAAGCAGAGGAAGGGGATGAGGTCATCCTGTACGGAGACTGTCAGGGCATTTATGGAAGAATTTGAAACTCGGTTGTCCTTGCTGGAGGCGAGCAGGGAAATGGTTCCTCCTTCTCAACCGGCTAGTTTGTGCAAGGTTTTTCCAGGCGACCATAGAGAAGAGGTGGATGTGGATGTGGATGTGGAGCAAGGCCCTGAATAAGCTGAGGATGATATGGGGGTAGCGTAGGAGGAGGTGGGTAGCAGGGAGATGGCAGAAGGTGGCGTGGCCAGAGAAAGCAACGCTGGTGGTGTCAATGTCTAGCGTGGGTGAGTTAATGTGGCAGAGTCTTGTGAGGGCTGGGGGGGCTCCTAATGTGTTGCTGATGCAATGACTGTGGCTTATTAATTTCCCACGGCCTTGCCCTCTGATGTCAGTGGGTATGGTTCCTCGGGCCCCAAACTGATAGAGTGTGTTTTGGGGGAAAGCCAGAGCAGAACCAAGTCTAAGAGACCAACTTTGGAGAAGGAAGTTATTGTTCTGTTGTGGGTGGGCTTTTGGGATGGTGATCCCACCCCTGTGACCTGGAAAGTTAGGGAAGCAGAGGAATGAAAGTAAAAGAAACAACTGTAGGTATTACTTTGAGTAAGGCACAAATTCTGGCGGAACATGGAAAATCAGGACAGAAGCAAAGGCTGGTTGAGGAGGAAATGAAGAAGAGTTGACAAACAACACAAGGAAACAACACAAAAATAATTATTAAAGAAAGAAAAGGTTTGCAGTTTAGAGTTAACTGCTGGTTTCAGCCTTAAGCCTGAGCACCCAGATTTCAGTGGTGACTTGAGCACACTTGCGCAGTTAAAACTAGTGTGCCAGTTATGCCCAGTCCTGGAGCTGATTCACTTGGAAAGAGGGATACATGTCTTTATTTCACCCCATTTGGATTTTGGTGCTCTCTGTGGGGCTCCTTTTGGAAAGTTTTTGAAAACTTCAGCCGGTCACAAGACTGTGGGGTAAAATGGGTGGAGACAAGGGTAGATATCTAGCTATGACACTTTCATTGGCTGCCAATCAATTTCTGAACACCATTCAAAATGTTAGCTATCAGCTATAAACCCCTAGGTAAAGGTAAAGCTCACCCTTGCTCAAAAGCCAGTCGTATCCGGCTCTAGGGATCAGTGCTCATTTCCATTTACAGCCAAAGAGCAAGCACAGTCTGCATCTGCAGAAATGTCTGTGGACATGTGGCAGGCATGAATAGACTCTGAAGTGCACTGAATGGTGTTTACCTTCCCACCAAAGTGGTACCTATTTATTTACTTGCAATTTCTTACTTTCGAACTGTTAGGTTGGCAGGAACTGGGACAGAAATGGGAGCTCACTCTGTTGTGCAGTACTCAGGTCTCAAACTGCTGACCTGTGGACCTTTCAGTCATCAAGTTCAGCATCTTAACCACTAAGCCACCACAGTCCCTACATGGATCCATACTATATAAAGAACCCAATTTCTCCCTAGGAACCTGTCTGGGTCTTGAAATCTTTGGCTGTGTCACTTTTCTCTTGATACTAAGGCATGTTTAGAGAAGACAAGAGAGGGTCTGCTTGGTGACTACTTGTAGAATACAGACATCCCATCACAGATGCTAAGTCGAGGGCCATGTCTGAAGTGGGACACTGACTGGCTCTTATGAATTATCTTTTTCTTGTGTTGTTATTTTAAATGTTTTTCAGTTGTTTAAAACCAGTGCTTGTTTTCAATGTGATAACTTGACTGTTGTTAATAATGCAATGGACATCTCTTGCTGCATCTGTTTTAATTTATATCATAAACTGCCATATATAAATAAAGTAAATTAATAAATAAACAAAAATCTGTCTATTTCAAAGTCCAAATTCTGGCCACAGAGGAAAATGATTCTAAAGGAAAAGCAAAATTTTTGAGGAGGGAGGAATGAAGGAGTTTTTTTAATAAAGTACAAATGACGAGGAGTAGTATAGATACCCTGAAGCTCACGAGGGTGCATTAAAGTTCAGCACAAAACTATTAAAAGTATAAGATGCAGTTGTCTGTCAGACAAAGTGCATAGCTTCCGATGTTGTCAGTCATGTACTACTGAAAACTACAAAGTTTCTCTGTGAGCTGGTTAGAGCTCAAGAGAATTCACCAGAAATGAAAAGCTAAATGAAGAAATGCCAAGAAGGCAGTGAAGCGTGCAAGACCTGATGTACGAAAGCCTAAAAATGTCTGAGAAAGAAATATAATTTTCAAAGTGCTTCTTACGTGCAAACAAGACAATTGCTTGCACTGAGCATGGCCTAGTACCTAAATATTTCAAACACAATTCTTCACTTTTGCCACAGCAAAAGCATTTTCAAAGTTATATTGCAATTTCTTAAATTTTATGGGAAGCCATTAAGATGGAATTGAAGCAAAGAAAAGACCCTTTCAGGCTTTTATGACAGGCCTCACAAATTGTTTTATATTCGAAGGAAATAGCTATCCCTTTCTCTGCCATAGACCATAATGATATCCAAGAAATGGTTATCTTGCTCAAATCCATTTTATACCAATTCCGCCTTTCCCACCATTTATTGTATACTAAGCTACAATCCGAAGAAACTATCCTCATTAAATAGCTTGACATTCGTTGCCTATGCTGAAATGTGCAGAGCTAACATCACATTGCTACTTTGTGAATATTATTTATGAAGCCATCACTGAGAAGAAATAATATGGATTGTACAAATAGGTTGTTTAACCTGCAAACATTTGGAGGCAAAGAACAAAGATTATTGGGAACAGTTTAGGATTTATATTTCTAATGTATATTGTACCTTTGAGGTGGAAAGGTGGTGTGTTAGCATCCTTCTTTAGCAAAATGAGAAGAAGGGAAAGAAAGGCACTGAAACAAAAGAAGGCACTGTCATGTTCGGATGTAGAGCTCAAACCACAGATCTAGCCCTTCCTCTTCACTCAAACAATGGACACACATTCCATTCCATCCCAAATAAATGCTGTTTGATTTTTTTTAAGGGGAAAAAAACCCACCCTGCTTACCTTTTGACCAAATCCAGGAACATGACAAGCCTTAGCTAAAGGTAAAGATTGCCCTTGCTCAAAAGCCAGTCATATCTGACTCAAGTTTTATTACTGCTCCTTCATTCCAAAAATCAGAAGCTAAATAGTGAGAGGAATGGCTATTGCGATTATTCCATATTGTTTACCTGAGGTAGACGTTAAGGAGGAAGTAGGGTGTATCAATGTGCTCATGTTTTAGGTGAAGAGGTCTGAATCTTTTTATTCTTTGGGTATAGATTTGGGAAATACAGTACTCATGAATGTTAAGCACATGACAATAATTTGGTTGCTGTTAACTGGACATGTCCTGACAAATGCTTTATGTTTTATTTTGTTCTTTATCATTGCTGGGTCTTTTTCCTTCTTTTCCTTCCAATCTCTTTATGTTGCTGCTTTAAGGACTAGAAGATAACCGTGACTCTACATTCATTATGAAATGCATCAATGGGAAGTTTTTCTCTGGGTTATAAATGTTTGAATTTTCTTTGGGCAGTATCAGGATTTAAAAAATAGTATAACACAAGAAGCTCGTGAGTGACGCATTCCCCACAGACATTTCTACATATGACAATGTTATCCTGTGAGTGTGCTAACCACTGAGCTAAAGTAATTGTGAACCACAGTAAAGCACAAAGATTATGCATATCCAAAACTACACATAACAATTGATGACAGTTTTTTAATTTCTGCCAGCAGTGCCTGGAAAGTTACAGGCTAATAGCTATACAGCTTACAGCGAATTCTACAAATATCTTATCAGGCTAACTGGGATGTTCTTTTTCAAAATCTGGATACATGCTGTTTCAGTAACAGGCCAAGATAACTTACAACCTATTTTTTTCCTTTCTTTTTGGAGCAAAATATCTACTAACAGGCATGTGTCAACAGATCATTTCTGACTTAGGAAGAAGGCAAGGCAGCCTTATATCTCTCTCCCCCCCCCTTAACAATATCACCACACATTTGAAAAACAAACAACCTAAAATGCAAAAGTCACAAAACTCTGTTTTTAAAGTGAGTGAGGCAACACAACGAAACCAGGAGCTTTCAGATTTTTGGGCTACAGTTCCTATAATCCCCAGGCTAAGTAGAGATTCAACCAGCTAGGAATGGTTGAGGCCATGGTCCAACACATTCTGGTGGAAGAAGAAGGGAGAGTGTTGGCATAAAGCAATACATTTTCCTAACATCTTCTCTGAAGGTATGAAATAGGAGGGTTCTATGAATACTGGTTATACAGGCAAAGTAGACCAGCCCTCCCTCTAGAAAAGGAAAGTAACCATAACAGAGAATTAATGGAACTGCAAGATATAATGATTTCCATATACTGTCAGAAAATAATACCTGAAATTAAATAGTTTTGGAGTACCTATTAAACATGTAATACTACACATTATGAATATATCTTATGTAGTATGCCTCTGATATCTTGCTTATCAAGCTTTTAGAATAAGAACATTTGCTAAATCACATTCAGCCATTTTACAACTAGCACCATCTTTTCAAGGTCCTCAATCAAATCTGAAAGTGTGGTTGTTCTCCAAAGATCTATGATAGTCCAAAAATAAATATATGCTGATAGATTATCAAATGTTTGCAGCACTTTTTTTCAAACTTAGGGTACCAATACCCTCACAGTAAAGTTTCAGTTAGGTCCATTATTTTGGCTGGAATACAGACATTTGCTCCCATACTTCAGGAGTTCATTATGGACATATAATGTCATAATTCAAAGCACTGTCAAGTTTATTCTACCATGACATTCATCTTAAAAATATTAAATTGCTTGGATTTCTTGTTAATCATCTTTCTAGGTAATGGATTGTTTAATATCTTTTTGCACAAATACCAATGAGCTCAAGTTGCAGTTTATAGGGCAACCTCTCCAAAGTCAGTGTCCTTCAACTGTGTTGGACTCATGACCAATGGCCATGCTTTTCAGCATGATAAGGAAACCAGATTGAGGAATGTCGCTATAAGGGTTAGCAAGACATTACAGAAAATATTATGAAACTCAAAATAGGCAGATGTTCTTAATAGATGACTAAAGCTTAATAATCATACACATGTATAACCTAAACATGAAAGAGTGTCACTTGCTACCCTGCTAGAGAGTCCAATGCTGAGAACTTACAATGGCATCGGGCAAGTAATTATGTTAGCTATAAACATATGTTTTAGTAAAAAGAGCAAAAAATTGTTTATTTTTATATTAAAAATAATATGTTATAAGTGTTAATGTGATGACTAATGTTCATGGTTGGTTGGTTGGTTGAACTTGCATACTACTCTATTATTTATTTATTTTATCGCATTTATATCCTGCCCTCATCCGAAGTCTCAGGGCAGCTTACAAAATTAAAAACACAATTAAAAACACATTAACTACATTTTAAAAATTTAAAAGTTAAAAAGGTTAAAAAGTTAAAAAATCAGGAAGAGTTAAAAATATCAGGGAGAGAGGTGGGAATTATACAAATAAGCCAGCTGACTGTCCGACCCGCACCCCACACATGCCCTGCCAACCAGATCTTTACCCCCTTTACTCTATAATGCAAAGATTCCCTGGGTGGTTAACAGAAAACAAATTAAAACAAATAAAGCACAAATACATTATGTAATAAATATCAACAAAGAAATAAGCCTCTGCCACTAGCAAACCTAACTTTAAATAGAGTTAAACCAATTGAAACAACTTTGAGAATTCCAGGTAAAACATTTCAAAAAACAGTTTTAAATAATTTGGTTTTTTACCACTTTCTAAAAAACTGAGTGGGAAGGCTTGTGATAAATGTTATTTAAAAGTTGTGTTTGAAGGTAATTTTGAGCGAATTTCATTTATTTTCTTAATATGTTGTATCCCTTCTACAAGAGTCATTGAAAAGGGTCAGTGGTGGGTTCCCAAAAAATTGACTATCACACTGTGGGCATGGCATGCGTGCCCAGGGGGAAAGCCCTGTGTTCCACCCAAATTAGGACTACTTGATTTCAAAACTTGGATGGGCAGGGCTAGCCAGAATTTCTGCTAACGGTTCTGGCAAACTGGTGCAAACTTTCTGATACCCACCACTAAAAAGGTTTTATAATCTAGACAATAAACAGATATCATTAAAAACCACAAATATTTATACCTATTAGAACATAATTTTACCTGTTAATTTGGCCATTTGGAACTTTGTTTTCATTTTTTTCAGCTGAATTAAATTAACATAGAATATATTATGTATATATTTTTTTTATAAATATATAAAAATAGTTATAAAGATATTTATAAAATTATATTCTATTTGTATTCTATTTGTCTTGTACACCGCCCTGAGTTGGTTACACCAAGTTGGGCGATATATAAATCCAATTAAATAAATAAATAAATAAATAAATAAGATCATGATAATAACACTCCAGTGACACATTAACACACACTTTCTTGGGGCAAGGGAAGCAGTTACCTGTATCCATTGGTAGATATCAAAAGGTTGTAAAAATACTCATCCCTGTACCACATTTTCTTATGCCACCTGGCTTCATCCAAGACACAGAGAAAATTGGATGAAGAAACATCGGTCATTTAAGATTTGCAGGTGACACCACATAACTGACAGAAAATAGCAATGAGTTGTAATGACTACTGAGGGAGGTTAAAGAAGAAAATGCAAAACCAGGATTAGAATTAAATGATAAGAAAAATAATAATAACTAAAGAAGAATAATGTAACTTAAATGTTGAGTACAAAAAAAGTCAACATCCTAAGGAATTTCTATATCATGGTTCAGTCATCAATCATGATGAACAGTGGCATGAAGAAATCAGAAAAAGGCCAAGACCATCCGTTCTATCTTATTCCTGATTACTATGTATGAATGTAAAATTTGGACAGTGAAGAGAGCTGATAGGAAAAAATAGAGTCATTTGAAATGTCATGTTAGAGAAGAGCTTTACAGATACCATGAGCCTCCAGAACAAGAAATGAGTGGTTTTTAGATCAAATCAACCTGACCTCTTACAAGAAGCTAATGTGACTAAACATGAGTCTACTTTACTTTGGAAACAGTATGGGGAAACAAGGCTTGCAGGAAGAGATAATGATGATGGGGAAAGTTGGAGGAATTGGGGGGGGGGGGGAGGAAGGCCTCCCATAAAATGCATTGACTCAAAACAGAAACCAGAGGCTTTCGTTTGTATATCTAAGCATGGCAGTTAATCATGGGGCTTTGGGGTGGTCATTAATTCATAGCTGAAGGATAAAAGAAATTACATCAAGTAGTATAGATAAAGGTAAAGGTAAAGGTCACCCTTGCTTGAAAGCCAGTCGTATCCAATTCTAGGGTTCAGTGCTTATCTCTGTTTATAGCCAAAGAGCCAGCACTGTCTGCATCTGCAGACATTTCTGTAGACACGTGGTGGGCATGACTAGACAATTGAGTGCATGGAACACTGTTTACCTTCTCACTGAAGTAGTACCTATTTATCTACTTGCAATTTCTTGCTGTCAAACTGCTAGGTTAGCAGGAGCTGGGACACAGACAGAAGCTCACTCCATCATACATCACTCAGGTCTTGAACTGTCGACCTGCCAACCTTCCAGTTGTCAAATTCAGCATCTTAACCACTAAGCCACCACAGTCCCTATCAAGAAGTATAGGCACCTGCAAAAGGCTTCTCTACCAGGTTTCCCAGAACTTTCTTATATCCCCCTGTCTTGAGGATAGAACCTAGGTGAAAATTCCCATTGGTTCATGGATATTCATCATTCATTCTCTGGTAGTTGTACAAGCCTTTTCAATTTCTGGTTTATAGTACACCAATGTTAAACAAAGAGGATTATTTTCTTCCAGGTACCATTTTTTAGCCGAATCTTTTCTGGAATTATGGATACAAGATACAATTTTTTATTTTTACTTACTGAAGTGCTTCTTTCTTGTGACTGAGATAACTGACAAGTATCAGGATAAGTGATGGTTATGGCTTTTCTAAAGTTACTCTTTTACATCTATGGTGTGTCTGTGTGAGAAAAGACAGGCACATAAATTATATTGATGATTTTGTTTCACCATCATCATTGGCCAGGCTAGTCTCTCTCTCTCTTTGCCTCTCTTAGTTAAACAGACCTTTACAGTTGGGTCTCATATTTGCAAGCCTGAGGTGGGAGCATTTCTAAAAACATATTTACACCTAGCTCTTTCCTTTTTTATAGACTCACCTGTAGTTTATCCAAAGCTCACTGATCAAGGCTCATGCCTAAGCATAAGCAACAATTATTCTCAGCACTCACACATTATTTCAGAATGGTATCATTTTATTTATTTATTTATTTATTTATTTATTTATTAGATTTCTATACTGCCCTACTTGGTGTGACCAACTCACTTAAACTGTAAGAAAGACCATCGTCAAATCAAGTCTTTATTACAATCCAAGACCAGCACAGAACAGCAAAGGGAAAGAAGTTAAAATGGGGGGGGGGGGGGGGGGTACTAAAATATATCAAGAGACAAGAGTTAAAATGAGAGTGCTTAAAAAGGAGCATTAATACTCTGTGTTAAGGAGGAGTAAAATTAGTACATTATTATTATTATTATTATATTTCAATTTCTATACCGCCCTACTCGGTAGGACCGACTCAGGGCGGTTCACAGCATATGTAAAATTACAAGTTCATGTCAGTAAATCATAAATACATAACATCAAAATATCAATATCACTACAATAACAAGACATTCAATAAAAAATATCAATTAACAGTCCAGAAGTTTCACATCTCGATCAAATCACTCAAATTATTACAAAACAACTAAACAAAAGCAAAACAATTACTAAGTCCCACATCAGGTGAGAAGCCTCTCCACCCCCGCCACAGATGTTCTGGCGAGAGCGGCGGTGGTGCGAGTAGTCCCACCACAGATGTTCTGGCGAGAGCGGCGGTGGTGCGAGTAGTCCCACCACAGATGTTCTGGCGAGAGCGGCGGTGGTGCGAGTAGTCCCGGCTCGGCGTCTCTTTTTATGGTCTCCGCAGGGCAGGGCTTCGAGGCCAGGTGGAGTGGGTCCCCAGGCTGGACGTCGAGTCGGCTGTTCCGCCCCCGCCGCAGGTGTTTCTGGCGAGAGCGGTGGTGGTGCGAAGAGTCCCGGCTCGGCGTCCCTTTTTATGGTCTCCGCAGGGCAGGGCTTCGAGGCCAGGTGGAGTGGGTCCCCAGGCTGGACGTCGAGTCGGCTGTTCCGCCCCCGCCGCAGGTGTTTCTAGCGAGAGCGGTGGTGGTGCGAAGAGTCCCGGCTCGGCGTCCCTTTTTATGGTCTCCGCAGGGCAGGGCTTCGAGGCCAGGTGGAGTGGGTCCCCAGGCTGGACGTCGAGTCGGCTGTTCCGCCCCCGCCGCAGGTGTTTCTGGCGAGAGCGGTGGTGGTGCGAAGAGTCCCGGCTCGGCGTCCCTTTTTATGGTCTCCGCAGGGCAGGGCTTCGAGGCCAGGTGGAGTGGGTCCCCAGGCTGGACGTCGAGTCGGCTGTTCCGCCCCCTCCGCAGGTGTTTCTGGCGAGAGCGGTGGTGGTGCGAAGAGTCCCGGCTCGGCGTCCCTTTTTATGGTCTCCGCAGGGCAGGGCTTCGAGGCCAGGTGGAGTGGGTCCCCAGGCTGGACGTCGAGTCGGCTGTTCCGCCCCCGCCGCAGGTGTTTCTGGCGAGAGCGGTGGTGGTCACTAGTATTGCAGTTATTACTAGCATATGCTGTGGTGCACGGATGCTATTTGGTTGAAGGTCCTGCCAGGATTGTTCTTCTGATAGTACATGTTGTGGCACAGATTCTGGTGGTGTTGTGGTGAAGGTGAGTCTTTCATCAGATGGCAACCAGTGGGTGTATGTGCTGTTTTTCTGGCCAGGATACTTGCAGCGCAGTGGAGATATGAACTTGTTCTGGATGTCTCTACAGAAAAGGCAGCTACAAAGAATGTGTTCTGTGGTTTCGATTTCTCCAGAGTCATAGGGGCATAGTCTCTCTGACATTGATGTCCTCTGGAACTTTCCATCGATAACTGCAGAAGGGAGAGCCTGGCAGTGGGCTAAGGTAAATGCCCTCTGGTGACTTGGTGTCTCAAGTTGGAGCTGATATGGGGCAGAGGCAACAATGTGTCTCCAAGACTCTGAAGCCAGGAAGGTAAGGTCTTCTTGCCTTTCCATGTCTAGTGTTCTCTGTTTAATGGTCTGTTTTGCCTGGTTGTGAAAGATCATCATCATGAACAAGCAATATTGCAGGTATAGACTTCAAATCCAGAACTACCAGTAAATTCTGACACATTAGACCTTAATATTAACAGACCCACATTAACAGACTCTGCTCAAAACATCCACCTTTTTTCCAGTTCCACTACTGGAGACAATGTAGAATTCCACCTGCAGGATGCATGGAGAAGAGAATGGTTGGGGAAAGTGCCATACCAGTACTGTACCAGAATTTTAATGTGTAACAGAAATGCCACCCAGTTTTGATCAACCTTGCAAGATATGGACTAGCTTTAATAGAAAACATACAAGGCACGGTAGATGTGCAGACTTTTTGCATAAATGGGGTAAACTACCATCATCAGCATGTGACTGCAGGGCACCACGACAGACTGTGTAACATATTATACAACAATGTAGCCTTAGCTTGCCTTAGAGCATATGTGGCCAATAGAGAAGATTTTTCAAGAGCCACTCTTGGTGCAATCAAATATATAAATTGTTTAGATGTTTGTATATAAGCAAATGCTTAGTTTTATATAGTTTATATATATTTTCTTTCTTGTTATATGTTGACTCAAAGTGTACAAGTGTGATACACTAAATAAATAAATCCTATGTTCAACCACATTGAGCATTCCGTGAGCAACCCAAGGGCCATAGGTTGCAAGTGACCACCAAAAATTTTGTAGCCACTAAGAACACACTGAGAATTTTTTTAAAAGACAAACAAACTCAAATAAAGATAATTATGCACCAAAAAGCCCAAGTGTTTTCTCAAACAAGGTATGTTTCCCCGCATACCTTTCTTTGGCCAAAGTCTCCCTCAAGTTTTCAAGAATTGACATCCAGTACAACCAGTGTCTATGGGGAGTGGAAATGCAGTTTTGATGATTATGAGAAAACGAGATTTGTTCCCAGTCTGCCAAAGTAGCCCAGCCCATTATAGAGTGAGCCATCACAGAAACCTCTGATTTGCTAGAGTTAGGAGGAGGATTCAGAGATTAGAACCTCTCTTGTGAATCTGCAGCTTTGTGATGGAGATCAGTGAAAATGTCTGTTTCTTCTTATGTCACCTGATATGCCTTCCTTGTATCATTCAAGTGTTCTCTTAATTTCAGCCCTTTAGGATTTATGTAGGAAGAACTACCACCTAACTCAAAAGGATTAATTCTGTGTACAGTTGTACCTCGCTTAAAGATCATAATGTGTTCCACGGGATTGCTCTTTAAGCGAGTTTGCTCTTTAAGCAAAACACCATTGTAAGTGATTGATTGTGGCTTCTGGTGGGAGGGGATTGTGAACCCCGATTTATTTGGTAAGCAAGTTCTTGGTTGGTTTTATTTGTTAAGAGAAGCAAACATTCAGAGAAAATTCTGCTCTTTAAGTGAGTTACTCTTTAAGCGAGGCGCTCTTTATGCGAGGTTTGACTGTATAGTATTGCTATGTTTAATTTTGCTAAAGCCTTTATAAAACAGAAGCCAGTCACTATAGGCATGAGAAAAGCAGAGCAAATGTTACAAGGGAAGCTGTTATTTTTATATATCTCTGGACCATGCAACATATGGAACATTTAATTATAGGAAGAAAATTATATGTTCCATCTGAAAGAGTAACCTAATCAATATTGTTTATGCTCAGCTCTAATTCACTTGTATTACAACTCATTAAGTCTGAGATATTATTGCTTCTCTCCTTACCTTCCCCCACCATAAGTAGATGGTTTAGTGGCTAAGTACATTCTTATATCTGTGATCTTGGTTTGATTTATAAAAGACCACGAAATGAATCTAGAAAGTTTTCACTATTCTATTACATGATTTCCATAGCATAAGAATAGAAATACACCTGAGCCATCAGGCACTTGAAAACACAAAAGGCAAACAAAAATAATTCACTGAACTATTGAAAATAAAATAATAATAAAATAATTAAAATAATTCAGCATTCTGAGAGGACTTGGATGGAGATTGAGATGAACTGTGAATTGATTTTCATTATGTTGTTCATCTTTTCTGTTTCCAGTCATAGAGTCTTTGAATTTGGTCTATTGACCAAGATATCTTAAATCGTTCTGTCTTAGGGTATTAGAGAGCATAATGCTAAGAAGAGGAGATAGCTTAATAGCATAAAACCCTCACCTTTATTGCAGTCAGCCTCTTTCTTTCCCAAACATAAATGATTGACCTTATTCATCAAATCAAATTCTCAAGCCAGCCAGCCACAATTTCAAGCTTTTGCTACAGGCTGGCTTTAAAAAGCCCAAAGTCTGAGGTTTAAATGAGAAGAGTTGCTATGACAGCAAATTCAGCAGTTTCTGAACAAAAAGGGCATGCTGCTAAATGCATTCTCAGCATCTTCACAAGTTGACAGTTTCCAGGATCCTTGACTACAGGACCCAGAATAACAATTAAACCAAGGTACAGTATATCTCATGCAGATTTGAACCTGAGGTCAAATGTACACCCAATACATAAGTGAACTTTGTCTTATACATAGGTGTCATGGTGGCCAGCCCTTGTTCTCCAGAAATGACTGCAACATCTTTAGCTGTTCAAATACACTTCTGGACAGTTGCCCAAACCTGGGTATATTCTGCAATACTAGTTGACAATATGATGAATACACATACACAAAACATGGTTATTCTTCTTCTTTCAATAGCTGTACAAGAATCAGAAACTGGGATTTCTCTGACGCATACTGTCTTTGTACTGTGGACATTCATTTGTTTTTCTTTCCCTTTATGCAGTTTTAAAACAAGAGCCTTGCACAGGTGAGCCTGCTGATTGTCGCAGAAGAGTCTGGCATGTCATCAGTCCCAAACTTGTGGTAGAGTCACAAGTTAGACTTGATCTTTACAATTGGGCAGGTAGAAGATGCTCTGAGGGTGTTATATCTGATCTCTACTCCCTTGTCACAGGTGGATTGCCACCATACTGAAATTTGGCCTGTCAGTTTTGCCCCAATCTCCACAGAGACATAGCAACCATTAAGATAGTGTTCCCTCCCAGGCTATTGGATCCAGATGATTTCCAGGATACTTTGATAGGCTTTCAGGCTGATCTAGTTGGTGATCCTGTTGAAATGATATACAGAGATGACCTGGATGGTTGACATGATCCCTCCCAAATAGCCTGTCTTGGTGCAAAGCCTGGAATTCTCCTACATTCATAGATGAGTTCCAGGTGATGAACCAAATGAGAAGAAGACTATGTGGAGCTACCCTTGAGGTTGATATGGAAGCTACTGCAGGCCCAGAATGCAGCAGCCAGATTATTTTTAGGTGTGAGTAGGTTTGATCACATCTCCCTGGTTCTGCCTTGTCTTTACTGGCTACCTGTCTCTTCCATGGCAGACTCAAGGTTTTGGTACTCATCTAGAAATCCCTAAAATGGTTTGGAATTTCACTATCTATTGGTGTGCCTTGTCCTAAGTGTTACTACCCACTCCACCTAGTCCTCACAGGTGTTGCAGCTACTGGTCTTTACTCCAAGAGAGATCTGTAATCTCTTGGGCCTTTTTGGCAGTGGCTCCCTCTTTGTGGAATGCCTTGCCTTTAGAGATGCACTTGGGCCCCTCTCTGTCAATTTCCAAGAGGTCATTAAAAACTCTCCTCTTTAGAGAAGGCTTTTATAATACTGTATATTCCTTCCACAGTTGAAAGGCAGGGTATTATATGTGTTATTGCCATTGTAACTATTTATTTTTGTCTGCTTATATTGTTTCATGTTCAATTAGTTTACTTATTTTCATGATTGTTTTATTAATTTTAACTATGTATGTTTCCGAACTGCCTAGAGTAACATATTCATTAAGTGGAATAAAAAATAAAATAAAATACACCTCTTCCAGTTCACACACAACCTCTGGTTTTAGAATGAACTGTTTCTACTCCAAGGAAAGGTACTTAAGGGCAATGTCTCCACATTTCCAGTACTCTCTCAGTCAGCAATTTTATTGAGATGCAATAGTTGGGGCAAATTAAGAGGGTAAAACTTAGCCCTTGAATGTCAGACCTTGCTTTCCAAGGCAGACACATGGCTTAATCTAATGTTCTCAGTCATTCACAATGTAAACAGGCAGGAGAGGCTTGAGGAAAGATTTTGTCACTACAGTTCATGCAATGAGATCAAAGGCTCAGCTTTCAAGATTCACAGCTCTCATTCATTTTACATTCTGAACTTAGAAGTAAAACTATACTGTGATAATATCTTTAAAAACTGAAGACCGTTTACGACCAATACACAGAAAGGGGGATAGATGGCCCAATAAGAATAGGATAAATGAAAGCAATTGCCAAGAAAAAAGAGGTCAAACTCACCTTTCTTTAATTATTAGGATTAAAAAGATGCAGAAAAATAGCTGTGACATTGTTATTAGAATCAGGGACAGGCCTTTTATGAGCTGCACTAAGGTGGCACCTGGGGTGGGAGGGGGCGGGATCTGAACTACCAGAAAAAAAAGCAGAAATTTGTTTGTTACTTGCATTATTATCATTAGATAATAATGCCAGTAATGAGGCTTGAATAATGTGATAGCTAAGTTTTTTAACTTTTTTGACCAATGCATGAAAAAAGTGTTTAACATGTATTTAATGGACCATTATCACTAAATTACAATCCTAAAGTAATATAACATTGTATAATTATACTGGCATTCTTGGAGAAGTGGCTTAATTACAAGTAACCAGTTATTTGTAACTAGTTATTTCCCAGCTTTATAAATGTCTTATCAAAATATATTACAGAATGTGTTGTGTGGATATTACTGTTTTGCTGTTGTTTTTGTTATAATTCTCAAGGACAGAAGCTTGTGGGTATAGCATTTCTGTCCCCCAATACCAGAACAACTTTGTGAGGCTCGTCTGCTGTGCCCCTTTTGCCCTTGTTCTTCTCAGGCAACATGTCTGGCATTGACTGCAAATGCAGTTGGAGAAAAGAAAGGATACTCACACAGGTTGTTTGAAAGAAAATCCGCAGCAGCAAATTTCACAGTTTTAAATATTTATTTTGTTTGTCCTTAACTTCTGAAAGGAGGCATATTTAGGTGTCATGGTGGCCAGCCCTTGTTCTCCAGAAATGAGTGCAACATCTTTAGCTGCTCAAATACACTTCTGGACAGTTGCCCAAACCTGGGTATATTCTGCTTTTAATTCTTTTTTTAAAAGACACGTTCCTAGTCTGTCACTTTTGTTTATTTTGTCTCTTTGCTGAAGTCACCCTTTTATTACAACCCATACAGAAATATTCTTCATTCATCTCAACATGCATATTCTTTTTGGAACTTTACTTTTGTCACGCATTGTTTAAAAAACCTAAAAATCATAGCTACCACATTTTGCAAGCTTAGGATATTGTTCCTTTCTCATATATACTGTCACTAGGAATTGAGCTGTTCACAATGACCTCTGGACTATCCTCCAGGCATTTGTTGAGAAACTGTCAAATTGTATGAATATTTAAAAAATATTCTGTCCAGTATTATACACTACTCCTGTTGGGTTTTTTTAACCTACTATTAATTTCTACAGTTGACCACTTATTGGGGTTCTTTGTTCTCTGACTATAGAGAGAAGAGGATGAAGCACATTCAGTTTGCATTCATTGTACTATTACTTTTGTATGACTTTATTGTAAGATTTGTCAATCTTTTGTTTAAACTGACATGAAATTGAATCTCCATGGATATATTCCTATCTGTGGTGTGGAGCAGAGGCGTAGCTACTGCCGTATCTGCCGTATCAATTATACGGGGCCCCCGGGCCACGGGGGCCCCCAACGTGCGTAAGCAAAACAAATATTTACCCTTCCTAAGGGCCCCCAAACAAATTTTTATATGGGGCCCCGCCAAGGCACGCTACTCTTCTGGTGTGGAGCATCTCAATAGCAATAGCCAACAGAGACTCCTGGAGCCGGCCCAAACAGATATATCTTGTCAAATCAATTACTGTGTAATTTTTGTATTGGGTAGTGATTGTATTGTGATTATATTGTGATTATATTGTTTATTGTCTATTCTGTACTGAGTATTGTTTATGGATGGTATTCTGATTATATTATGTTTATATTTATTTTATTGTACTATATTTTATGATACTGTGATATTGTATTATTGTACTGTTACATTGTATTTTATTGTATGTTGTGAGTCGCCCTGAGTTGGTTTTCACCAAGTAGGGCAGCATATAAATCGAAATGAATGAATGAATGAATGAATAGCATCCACATTAACAATGTGGACTAACATTCTAGCTAAATTGACTTTTTATTATTATCCAGTATTGTTTCTATCTGTCATTTCTCCATGTACAGAATTGGATCTGCTTAAATTTTGTTCCTGCCTTCCCAACTTTTGAAGTTAGTCACAATTAAAAGGGACCCATTTGAATCAATAGAAAATATAGAGGAGATGACTAACAAAAATCCCCACTGACTTCAGTGGTCTTGTGCAACTTACTACACAAAGCATCAGGATTTCAGCCAAAGAATAAAAATGGAGGTTAATGGCTAGTGGATTGGAATAGTATAACATTTGTAAGTTATCATGAAAAAAGCCTGTAGTATTTTCTATTCATAAACCAGTGCCTTTTTTGACCTTCAGATCATCCCACATACTGACCTATACTTTTCTCTTGACTAATTAACCTGAGAATTACTTCATTAGTCAGGTCTTATCAGCCATCATTTTGATGGAATTGCTTTTGAATCAATTCTATGTACTGTACTTCTTTTTGACTGTTAATGTAAAGCAACACATAAGACCTATTGGGGTCCTAGAGAAAATTAGGGCAGCAAAAGCATATAGGAGTATGCGTTTGGATTTGTCAGCAAGCCTGGGAGGGTGGGAGGCAGGGCTTCTTAAAGGTAAGGCATATTGTTGGTGAAGAAGTTAAATAGAAGTGAGACCAGTATGCTATGCATCCTTCCTTGATGCCTGTCTGTGTCGGTACCTGATGGGAGCATCTGACTCTAAGGTTTGTGATGGTGTGGAGAGTGTGGATCAGGTGGAGCAGCCGGTGGTCAATGGAAGATTTCTCTCGTTTCTCCCACAGATTGATTGTGGAGATTGGGCCAAAGGCAGCCTGTAAATCGATGAAAGCTGCATACAGAGATACTGGGCTCATGGAGGAGTATTTCTTGATGAGATGTTGAAAGACTAGGCAGTGTCCTGTTTGGACCAGCTTTCCCTAAAGCCAGCGTGTTCCTCCACTATCAGGTTTTCCTCTTCCAGCCAGCTTTTGAGTTTCTTGTGCTAGTGACTGGCATGGAGTTTACTGATGATGTTGAGTCAGTGGCTGCTATCTGACGAAAGCCTTTCCTTTGCCCACAACACTGCCTGGTTCTACGCTGCAGCATGTAGGATCAGAAGAACAATATTGGCAGGTCTTTATCAGCATAACATTATAGGCTTAGTAGCAGTTGTATTATTAGTAATCTTAAGTACTAATTTTATTACTCTCTAACTCAGAGCAGAAATGCTCCTTTTATGTACCCTCTTCTCAGCTTCTGTTTCTTCTGTACTATGCTGACTTTAGACTGTAGTAAAGATTTGATTAATAAAGATTTGATTACAAATTTATACTGTAAGCTACCTTGAGTCCTGCAAGGCAGAAAAGTTGTATATTAAATACTTACAATAGTAATTAATGCCATTAACCAATGAAAATAAAATTGCCACTTATTTGGAATGCATACATTTAGATGTGTGCACAGTGCCAGTTTTTTTAGTTTATTTTAAAATAGAGTCACTTGAGTTGGTATCTATCCCTTGCTCCCATTCTACCCCTCCCCAAGCTATTTTGTTTAACTCTGAAAGCCAGCAATGAGGTGAAAGCCATCTGCACACAATCATGGTCATTATGATTATTCACATTCTAATCTCTTGTTTTAACCTTGGATTCAGGTTTTCAGGTTGACTTAGATAAGCTTTATGAAGCAACATAAAGCATGTGTAAAGCGCACACACTGCTAGTATAGTTCCAATTCTGGAAAAAATATATGGCTTCTCATTTAAACTCCTGTCTGTTTTGCTACTTATTGTTCTTGAAATCCAGAAGATGTTCATTTTACATGCCATTTCCAGCAGAGTCATATAGGTCACTATTCCTCACACAAAATGATAAGGAATCAAACATAATGAGCAAAGATAGAATTTTGCACTGAAGCAACCTGACACAATCAAAACTGCTGTGTTGCCCAGTCTCAGCACACACTGTACTCTCTTGGTTTTCTTCCTTGGGAGGTGGCGTGGAGAGGGGAAAGGTCCTCCTTCCCATCCATTGTTAAATTTCAATCTTTTCAAGGGAAAAAAGTATATAAGATGGGGTGTCCAAAGTACGCCCGGGCCCAGATTGGGCCCCCAACACCAATTCATATGGCCTGCACCACCCTTGTTGCTCCCAGAAGCAGAAGTATAGGCATGTTTTACTTCCACTTCTGGGAGCAACAAGGGTGGCATGGGCCAGATGAATTGGTGCTGGGGGCCAGATCCAGCCCCCGGGGTGTAGTTGGGACACTCCAGTATAAGATATCTTAGAAAGCCTGAAGAACAAGAATATTACACATTTGATCCTTTATTACTTCTCAGTAAGAACCAGGAAGGACTCATACAAGCTGGTAAAGAAAGATACTAAAATAACTCTGATGAAATCAAGTTTACTCCCTACTGTTTTCAAAGTGACCACAAAGCAATTGTCTTGGTGGCCTCCATAAAAATAGCCTGTATGGATGAGGAATTGTTTTCTTTTTCTCAAAGTCCTGCAGATGAGATTAAGGCAAGATTACCTGCCTAGCATAGAAAGAAAGGAAGGTTTGGGGAGAGGGAAAAAGGGCTGTTCTGATGGAAGTTGTGTTGCATCCTACATGGGCTGCCTTGTTTCTTCTTTCAAGTGGTAAGATGACTAAATGAACCGTCTCGTCTACCTTTGTTGAATTCAGAGGATTATTTTATATCAGGCTAATTGGATAATAGTTTCAGGGTTGTGGTGGTAGTGGTTTTGCACAGTGGTGGGCATCAGCCGGTTCGCACCAGTTCGCCAGAACTGGTAGCAGAAATGCTGGCTGTCCCTGCCCATCCAAGTTTTGAAATAAAGTAGTCCTAATTCAGGTGCAACGCAGGGCTTTCTCCCAGACCACGTCCACCATACCACACCCACAGTGTGGTGGTAAAAACTTTTTGGAGCCCACCACTGGTTTTGCATTTCTGTTTCTTCTGTAGAAGTGAGAAGCAGGGTGAAAGTTCATCCTACTTTATACTTGGCAGTCTTTCCTCGGGAGGCCTGCAAGAGGATAGTTCTCTGAGAGTGTTTCTTATTTGAAAGGCAGGACACGTCTGGTTCAAAGACAAATATCAGAAGAGCAGGGGTCTTGGGAGTTGCCCTTCAACAATCTATCAACAATTTGCATCAAAATGGCAACCTCAGCAGCAGGCACACAGCTCACCTAGACACAGTCTTCTCCACCAAGGTAGAATGAAAAGCATTTAACCTACTGTATATATATTTATTGTCCCCTGTTATCATCTGTTTTTGGTGGCTAAAATTGAGGAAAAGCTTTGTGCACACATCTAAGTAATAAACTAAAAGAGGTTATTCTAAACCTATAAAGAGCAAGACTAGCACACCTTGCCGAATGGATGAATGTTGAAGAGTGTGCCCCATGAGAACAAGATTCAAGCTGAACAATCTGGAATAGACTTTGAAGCAAAGTAGGAAGATTAAGTAAAATGGGACTACTTAGATACAGGAAAGAAAATTTTCTGTGAATGTGGAGAAATACAGCCAATGCAACATTTATGTACATACGATTACTAGATCTAATAAACAAACAAATGATATTTAAGTAGCCAGGTAAAGGTCTCCCTTGCTCAAAAGCCAGTCATATTCAACTCTAGGGGGCTGTGCTCATCTACATTTAGAGCAAAAGAGCTAGCGGTCTCTGCATTTGCAGATGTTTCCATGGTCATGTGGCAGGCATGACTAGGTGCCAGAGTGCATGGAATGCTGTTACCTTTCCTGCTGAAGCAGTACATATTTATCTATTTGTAATTTCTTGTTTTTGAACTGTTAGGTTGCCAGGAGCTGGGACAGAGCTGATCAAAAATAGTTTAATCATTTTAACATTCTATATTTTTTAATATTATCTTTATTTAATATACTGTATGTCCATAATTTTAAATTATGCAACTCTCTGATACAAATAAAGAAAATAAGTTCAATCATACATCAAATCAAAATGTGGATTTAAAGGTAAAGGTCACCTTTGCTTGAAAGCCAGTCGTATCCTACTCTAGGGTCCACTGTTCATCTCTGTTTCATAGCCAAAGAGCCAGCGCTGTCTGTATCTGCAGAAGTTTCCATGTATATGTGGTAAAGGTAAAGGTCAAGGTCACCCTTGTTCAAAAGCCAGTCATATCTGACTCTAGGGTTCAGTGCTCATCTCTGTTTCATAGCTGAAGAGCCAACGCTGTCTGCTTCTGCAGATGTTTCCATGGTCATGTGGCAGGCATTACTAGACTCCGAAGCACACAGAACGCTGTTTACCTTCCCACCCAAGTAGTCCATGTTTATCTACTTGCAATTTCTTGCTTTCAAACTGCTAGGTTGGCAGGAGCTGGGACAAAGCTCATTCCTTCCTGTAGTATTCAGGTATCAAACTGCTGACCTTTCAGCGTCTTAGCCACTTGAGCCACTGCAGTCCCATGTGTTACTTGCACCTAAAAAACAGTAGTTCTTGACATGATGCCATATGGGTGTAGGTTGGAATGCTCTGGATCTGGGATCTGGGCTAGTTCAAGCTGGCATTTACATTGTCTGGGCACCAGAGTGGACCAATTCCCATATAATCAGGCACTTAGATGTTGAAAGTAATGTGCATTCCCTGCATGTGATAGGTTTTCTCTCCCATAGTAAGAATTCTTCAGTGAAGTGTATCTCAGCAAACTCAAAACAAAACATGTTAAAAGCAAATTATGGAGGTGAAAAAATGTCTTTCACCATCTGAAGGAGTGTTGCCTCTAAATTTATGCTAAGTAAATCATCTCATTTAACCCAGAAATGTGAAGAGAAACACACCATCCAGTGACTCAGCATGACAAAACAAATGCTCAGCACTAGCATCCTAATCACATTTGCCAACAAATCTTTATAACTGAGCCACATCATGGTTTTCCTGAATAAAAATATCAATGGAATAAGCCAGTCCTTAAAAGACTTGTGGCACCAAATAGTAGATCCCCCAAAATTCCAATCACTCATCACACATAGCATAGCAAGATAGCAACCTGCCCATTAACCTTGAAATAGTTGGAATCCAATCATACAGAGAGGATCAAGAACAACTTAAAAGGATGTTTGATCCTAAAACAGAACAAATCTTGCTATTTTACTCGCCTTCACTTATGTTACTGCTGCACTCACTCATTCACTTGATCTCAAAGATTACATTGCTGGCACATCCTCTTACCCGGAGGCTGCTGATATAGCAGCAGAGAAAGAACTGAATAGACAGCAAGCCAGTACCATTTGAAGTACAGCTGGAGTATCATAACATGTAATTATGAGCCAGCAATATTGGACTTGTGTGAAATTCATCACAGGTAGTCATGCAAATGGAATTGCTTTCAGTTTAATCCCCAAAGGAGCTCAGCAGGAGTGTCACATTCAGTTACATCCCAGTTCTTTGAGCAAAACAATGTTGAATCTGTTGTATTCCATCGCAAGTTCAACCTGAGACTAGCATGATGCCCCAGATTCACTACCAAAGTTGTGTCTGCCTCAGTGAATCCACTGATGAACTGGGAGCTATGATTGCCTTGCTGTGTTGGCTGCAAAGAATGGAATTTTGGCAAGAGAAATGCAGTTAGAGCAGCCAAGCAAAACCCTAGCGAGTTATCTCTAGGTAAAGTAATATAAGGAGCAAACAAAAGAGTACCTTCCCTTGGCAGGAGAGTCAAGAGTCTTGGAGGAGGCAGAATTTTCCTCTTCCTGTCAAGAGCTCCCTCTAGCCTGTATTTCTGTCTAACTGTTGAACTCTCCAAAGGGATTCCAGATACAGTAATACCCCGTATAACGCGAGTACCCAATAGCGTGAAAACCGAATAACGCGACAAGATTTTCGGGAAAATCTTGTATTGAAGAACGCGATTTTCACATTATTCGATACAAGCGTATGCGTGGGGGGGCAGTTCGATTGGGTAGAACATCTACCCAAACCAACCCACCCCCCAGCGCCCGCCCCCACGATGTTTGGAAAGGGTACGGGGATCCTTACCATTTCGAAACTTCGAGTTGCGAAAGGGTAAAGATCCTTACACTTAAGCAACTTCGAGCGTGCTCGTGCGTGTCATTCGGGGTTTGGGCAGGAGACGGGAAAGACCCCCGTCTCCTGCCCTAACCCCGAACGACATGCCCGCGCATGCTCGAAGTTGCAAAAGTGTAAGGATCTTTACCCTTTTGCAACGTCGGGCGGCTTGGAGGGTTGCGCGGCGCGGCGCCGGTGAGGGGAAGATGCGAGGGACCTTACCGCATCTTCCCCTCACCGGTGCCGCGCAACCCTCCAAGCCGCCTGACATTGCAAAAGCGTCGGGCGGCTTGGAGGGTTGCGCGGTGCGGCGCCGGTGAGGGGAAGATGCGAGGGACCTTACCGCATCTTCCCCTCACCGGCGCCATGCCGCGCAACCTTCCAAGCAGCCCGATGCTTTTGCCAGTGGCCATTTCCTGAATAGAGATATTTAAACTGGGATCACATCTCTTGGTCAGAGGTTGGCAACAGTGGCTCATTTCTAATTTTGAGACATGGAGCATGAGAGTAGAAGTTTGTTTTCCATCAGACATAGGCTGGATTAACAATGCTTTAAACAGCTGGGTTACCAGTTGGTCTGCAAAGCTTTTCATTAACTCTGCACCTATGGCCACCAAGCAGCCTCTTGATTTCTCCCTTCCCATCTGATCCCCATATAGTTTTTTCTTTTTCTTTTACTTATCCTGCTGCTACCATCAGTCATCTATTAGATGGCTAGTCGCCATTATGATGGTAGGGGGAATCTACTGCCACCACAGTTGCCACTTCTACTACAGAGCCATTCATGGCTGCACCACCTTCTGGCACAGCCCCGATAACCGCAGCTTTGCGCCAACACATGCATCCACATAAAAGAATACAGCAATTCAGGAATCAGTGCAAAATAAATCACACCTGAAGGGTAGTTTAAAATGATCCATATTTCATCAGTGGGTTAATGCATCTCTCAGTTGTGCATCATGTATTACTCGGTCTTTGAATCAATTTCAAACCTGGTAAAACTGACACAAATGGAGTACAGTAAAACCTCAAGTTACAAATAAAGTCAGTTCCATGGCCTTGTTCATAAGTCAAATTTGTTCATAACTCGAGGCATCTCCATTCGGATAAAGAAATAGCCCTACCTACCCCTCCAAAAATCAAAATGCACCCCCGTCCAAACAATCAATCAAACCACCCCAAAACAACAGCAGCATTGAAAGGAAAGCATACATAAACAAAAATGTTGTTCCTTACCTTAAAGAAGCTTTGAAAATGGACAGAAAACTCAGAAAAAATCAGCAAGAAACAGCAATTGGCAGCTATTTTGGGACTGAAACTCCAGACAAAGAAAACTCTCCAAACATTCTACTTCCACCTACAGGGCTCAGAAAGGCTAGATGTGTGCAATGCATTCTGGGGAATCAGATTTTAACCTGAAGCAAACCCATAGGGCAAATGGCATTTTTTTTTTTTTGCATCACTGGAGGCAACACAGAGGGAAAAGAATTAATTCATAAATCAAGGCATGTTCATAACTCGAGGCATGGATTTCAAAGCAGAACCAATTTGTAAGTCGAATCATTCATAAGTGGGGGCATTTGTAAATCGGGGCTTTACTGTACTTTTTGGTAATCAAGATGCACCCTCAGAATGTATCCTAGGAAGGAGAGAAATTTTTTCCCCACTAGCATCCACATCAAAATCTTTCTGCCACAGTCTGGAAAGCCCAGACTGTGGCTTAAAAGGTTTTGCCTTGATTGACCTTGTGATCTCCATGTTTGCTCCTAGCACATTGAGTTCTTGATGTGACTGTACCTTCAAATGAGAAACATTTCAAATATACATTCCAATATAGTATCCTTCTGTTGTGTGACAAGATCATGCACTTAGCCGAAACCTTAAGCTGGTTGTCAGACATTTAGCTCTCTTTGTTGTGTACTAGTTTAATAAGACCTAAGGCATCAAAATGGCAAGTTCTATTTTGGGCTTTCTCTGCTGGGGCTTTGGAACCATTTCTCAGCATAATTTATAGCAATCAACAGCCATAGCAATCTGAAGCATGCATTTCATCTTAGCTTGAACTGCTTAGAAATGAACTTTGATGGACACCACTTAATGTCTTGCCCTCTCCTGGACAATCTCTGTTTAATTCATTTTTATTGATTTTTAAACTGGCCCATTATTTTTTGCAATGGCCAGACAGCAAAGAAGCAAAACAAAACAGCTAATGCTCTGCTTATTCAGAATGTAATAGCCATCAAAGTCAAAATGCTTGACAGATTTAGAAAATAAAGCCTTTTTTAAATTCACCATTGTCTGTTTGTCTAAATCTGAGCACATGATAGACTCGGCAGACATGGATAGCATTTAAGGCAGGGGTTCTCAACCTATCTCCTGTGGTCCAGATCCGGCCCATGATGCCAAATAATCCAGCCACCACTGCCACCGAATCAGCCACAGACTCATTTATGGCTGTTGTAAATGCATTTACAGCAGTCAGAAATGAGTCCATGGCCATCATAAATATGTTTACAACAGCCATAAATGGTGGGGAGGGGGACAAACAGTCCGGCCCGCTCAACTGTTTGAGGAAGCATGACCTGGCCCCAGACTTGAAAAGGTTGAGAACCCCCAATTTAAGGCAACCTACAGTGTTATATGTAAAATATAGATCTATAGCAACATCTATATGAAATTTATTTATTTATTTATTTATTTATTTATTTATTATTAGGATTTTTATTGCCACCTAGTTCCAAAGACTCTGGGCAGCATACAGATATTAAAGACATCACAATTTTAAAATCACAATTAAAACCCCATTAAAAACTACCAGAAAACATTCCCTACCCTCCCACCAGTTTAAAAAGAGGGAGAGAGCATTCTTAAATCAGCCAGCAGGCTGGGGCCACAGCACTGCTGGTGCCCCACACCTACTCTGCCAGCCAGGTTTTTAAACCTTTCCTGAAGGGCAGCAACTCCATCTGGAGTCGCAACTTAGTTAGTAAGAGGTTCCATAGGGGCGGAGTGGACACTGAGAAGGCCCTCCTTCTAGTGCTAGAGAGATGCACCTCTCTAGCAGATGGAACAATTACAGAGCCTCTCCGGTCCGCTCTGGTGGGATGGACAGATGTTCTTGGGGTGACTCAGTCTCTTAAGTATTCTGGCTCACTACCATGTAGGGTTTTAAGGTAATAACCAGCACCTTGAATTACACCCGGAGACATACCAACAACCAGTGCAGCTCCCGAAGCAGTGGCGAGGCATGGGCATACTGCCCACACCCCATCACCACCCTAGCAACCGCATTCTGGACCAGTTGAAGCCTCTGAATGGTCATCAAGGGCAGCCCCATGTATAGCGCATTGCAGTTGTCAAATTTGAAGGTGACTAGAGTGTGCGTGATCATAAGCAAGAAGTCCCAATCTAGGAGTGGGCATAACTGGCGTATGACCAAAAGGACTGAAAGAGTAATTGAGAAAATAACATTTTGGACCATGGGCCGGTCACATGGTTCAGGGGGCTGGTCACTTTGGCCTGTGGGCCATATCTGGGCCTTGATGCTAGTTCATCTGGCCCACGAAGCCCTTGTCACTCCCAGAAGCTGAAGTAAAATGCCCCCATATGGGAACAACGAGGTCTTCATGGGCCGAATGAATTGGCATCAGGGGCCAGATATGGCCAATGGGCCGTAGTTTGGGCACCCCTGTGATAGACAATTCACCAGTCACTTTGCCCTATTGACAGCTGGTTTTGTGCCTGCTGTTAAATGATTTATATGTATTGCCAGACAATATGGATCCATACATAGTTATATGAGAGTGATTTCTTAGGGTGAGTGGAAGAGTCAAAATAGTTTTATTAGTGGTACACAGACATGATGGCTATTTTAGCAGATTCTAAGGTAGAAGAATAAAGGAAACAACTACCCATTCCTCTTAAACTTGATCATCAGAAATAGCAAAAACTGTGGCATAGAAGATGTACACCAAGTAGAAGATTTTATTCAGACCCAGATTTACCCATAAAAGCCAGCAGCTGGTATGACAAACTATATTAGTAAAAACCCATATATGCCAGCTTTACATACAAATCACAGAAACTACAGTCCAATGCTCCAGATTGTGAGGTGGCTCTGAACAAAAATTAAAACATACATACTGTATATAAACACATAAACACATTCAAATTGTAAGTTGTACATAACATTATAATTTTGGTAACACCATAGGCTCAATTCCTTTTGACATAGCTGAGAGTCTCAACATTCATCCAACACTGTGGCTACTTTGAGTTTGACCCAAATGCCATAGTTAGCAGAGTCAGAAACAAATGTTAAGAGTTAGAACATAATTAAAGTTGGTATCATGGTAATGTTGGGGGTAGCTAAGGCAGTCTTTCCATATCTGTGAAAGCCAACTACAAAGGAATCTTATGATTAAATATCATCAGGCAGAACTAGTTGATGTTCATAATCTCTAGTGATCCTCAGACACTCATGCTAATTTAAAAATCCCCTCCTCACCCCCAATTTACAAGGAAATGTTAGTTCTTGGCACAAAAGAGGACACAGACTGCACATTTGGGTCTTCAGGTAGCAGGTACTCCTTGCTAAAGACTTGCTAAAGACCTGTGTAAAATTCATCCCTACAATTCTCCTATCCTAGCTAAGCACCACCATCTTTTCTAGATTAGGTCCCGACATATTTGTCCTCATCCAGTTCAAAATGATCTCCATTTCTTGGTTTGCATGTTCAAGAACATCGAATCATAAAACCATAGAATAACTGAGTTGGAAGGGGCCCTTTAGGCTGTTGAGTCCAACCCCCTGCTTAATGCAGAAATCCAAATCAGATGGTTGTCCAATTCTCTTTTGAATGTTGCCAGTGCTGGAGCACTCACCACATTTCAAAATAGTTGGTTTCACTGTCATACCACTTTAACCATTAAGAGCAGGGGAGACTTTTACCTTTACCTAATCTTGGGAAAACTCCTTATTGCTATTTCTCTCTAATTTTACAAAAAAAAAATCACTGCGGGAGCCTCCAAATCCTGAAAAATTGCCACTGGAGACCACATGTGGTGCTTGGGCCACCCTTTGCCAATCCTGAGAGGTGGCATACTAGGTTGTTTGCATACATCTGCAGCAGGATCAGTCCCAAGATGACAATACAATAAACTACACATTGATTTTCCATTTGAAAACGAAGCCGAGGGTTGATGGATGTCTTACCCATCTCATTTTGGAAACCACAAAAAGCTTTTAATGACATTTAACTAGGACAGATGATCCTAGGTTTTGGAAATCTCATCTAACAAGGCATACTTAAATGGTCAACTGTAGACAAAATCAGAGCAGAAGAGAAAAACTGCTGTTCCTTAGACTCAACAGGATCCATTTTGCCTCATTTTGGTCTGATACATGTTGTGCGATGTTATACACTTCTTACACATAAAGTGAGGCCTGGTTTTCCCAAACAGCTAGAAACCAAGACATTCACGCATGTTTTAGGAACAATGAGAAAAGGAGGAATATGTTAAAGATACGTGAAACAATCTCTTTCTCTGTGAACAAAAGTACGTTATTCATGGCAAGCCATTAATTTCTGCCTTATAATCAAGTTTTCTTAGATTATTGTAGCTTTTGCCAGGCATGTGGTTCCATGCGAACCCAGGCTAGCTGTCACGTAGAAAACTACTTCCATGAAATATTCATTTATGTCAAATCACGCTGGCATCTATTATATCAAATAGCTGACAGTATCTACTCTCAGCTAATCGAACCCACCAGGAGGAAGCTTAAGGCACTGAGCGGTGAGAGGAAAAGGGGTGATGGAGAAAAGAATCTTAATGCATAACCTCAGTGTATACTTTTACCCCCCAAAAAAAAGGAGGAAAAGGAAAGAAAAGAAGATAGCCTAGCACACATGAAGAGAAGCTAGTGGGTCACAATTGTTCCTATAGTAACCTTGCAATGACAAGGAGAAAACACAACTTCCCAGCACAATTTCGATCCTTAGCTCATCACACCATTCACACCTGCAGCTTCCTGTTATGAATATTATGGGATTCTCAGCAAGGGTAAAGAAAAAGCTGAAATTAATCTTGCCACCACGACAGGCAGGCTATATTCAGTTGCTCTCTTTTATTAGCATTATGATCAAGGTCTCAACACTCTAGAATTCCCCTTCACTCTTAAGAATGCTTCCAGACCACAGGCTTCCATTCTTCATAATTAAAAAGTATTGCATAGCTGTCCCATCTCTTCCCCATCCAACTGTCAAGGATTTTCTCTGATAAGAAAGTAGGCAGAAGAAGAAAAGTCAGAGATGTAAAAGGAAGCCAAGGTTGGATAGGAGTATTTTTGGACACTCAAACCTCGCATAAAGAGTGTTTCGCTTAAAGAGTAACTCACTTAAAGAGCAGAATTTTCTCTGAATGTTCGCTTCACTTAACAAATAAAACCAACCAAAAGCTTGCTTAACAAATAAATTGGGGTTTGGGAGTACCCCCCCCCCACAATTGGTCATTTACAATGGTGTTTTGCTTAAAGAGCAAACTCGCTTAAAGAGCAATCCTGTGGAACGCATTATGCTCGTTAAGCGAGGCACCACTGTATGCTTCTTCATGATACGAATTAGAAGGCAATATGAAGCTCTTCCACTTATTCCCCCTTAACAATTTTTTCAGGAAGGACAAGGAAGAGTTACATACTGAATTAACAAAAGTTACTTGTTGGACTCTAATTCCCAGAATTTCAGTCGCAGTCTTAGTAGGCAGTCCAATCTTTTGTACTACATGCTAAGAATTGTAAAAATGTAACTTTTCCAGGCTATGGTAACTTAGAGAGAATCATTATGACATCAGAAGAGCACTACAAAAAGCCATGACTGAGGCATTACAATGACCTACTAAAAGCCTTATCTGACAATATATCCGCACTGCAGAGCTCTGACAATGCTTTAACCATTATATATCCAATCTATGAAATGGTAGGCAGTTAAGACAGCCTGAGTAGCCTTGAGCAAGCTGTACAGTTCCAGAGTGCTCCCAGAAGGGAATGGTAGAAGAAGGAAATGGTAAACCACTTCCGGTAAAACACTGTAAAGCAGGGGTTCCTAAACTTTTTATGCAGTGGGCCTGACCATGACCCGGCCAGCTGAGTGTGCCAGACCATACCCTCGGAAGTGGATGTAAATCCGCCTGCTTCTGCATTTATGACAGCCATGAACGCATTTACAGTTACGTAACCGCATTTACACATTGTGAGAGTGTTTTATGGCTGTTGTAAATGCATCCATATCCACTTCCAGGGGTGGGGGCGGTGGCAGACCTGATGGAATAGTGTCATGGGCTGGGCCTGGCCCACGGGCCGTAGGTTGGGAACCCCTGCTGTAAAGGGTCATCATAAATAAAAATTGACTGGACTGCACATAAATATTAGTATTAAGATACTTACAGTCCTTTGCTGGAGATCTCTAATGCACTCCCACAAATGACAACAGAGAATTCTAAGTGACTCACCAAACTATAAAACCTAGTGTCCCACTGGATGGACCAGGGTAGTTTGTGAGTCAGGAATGGGGAGCATCCCCAGCTTTCAGCCACCCGCAGGACAGGGCCATGGCAGGAAAAGCAATACCAAACTGCTTTGTCTAAGCAGGTACCTCCTGAAACTACACTGATTTTCTGTAAACTTCTATGAACGCAGATGTGCATCTGCTCTAGAAAAGTATCATTTGCAAACTCCCTAAGCCTTACTAAAATTGTTTCTTCATATTAAAAATGCAAATGAGTGTTCTATAAATTATTTTCAAGATAGAACTCAGGAGCAGCTTGCGGGTTCAACGTAGGATGTTTTATGCCAAATTTCAGGGGGAAGGACCTACTCCTTGGACCATGAGATGCCTATGAACTAAGTATCACCCATTCAGACTGCTCCAGAGCATCTTCATCGTACCACTTCCCCAGTCTAAGGATCCTCTTTGAATATGAAAGTCCATCCCAATGGCAATGGAAGGTCCTGTTGATCGTGGAGGTGTTACTCCTTCTCTCCTCACTCCTTTGTCTCCTTCCCTCTTATCTCCTCTTCTCCAGCCTGCTTTTTTTCTTCCTCCAATCCTAGCTGCTCTATCCCTTCTTGGATCTCCACAAACCCCTTCATCTCTGCCTCCATGACCACCACTCTCCCCCCCCCCCAATTTTTCTCCCCATTCCTTTACTACCACCACAAAAAAATCAGCTCCCTTCAAATCATCATGATCTCAATCCACCGGTGAGCTCAAGAGGTCTCAAAGCCTGGACTCTCATCTGCAGAGTATGGTGGTCCTCCTCTGGAGTCACCTCCAGAATAGGTTACTTATAGCGTTATCTCAACCATTTACTAAATCTCATTTTGTACACATGTTGGGACTTAAATTATATCACCATAAATGGTGCATTGATTGAATTACTCCACATTCACATTTTCCCCTGTATTCAAGTAACTCCATTTTACTTGATTATTCTTTGATCTTCCTACTTTGCTCCAAAGTCTAAGCTGAACATAGATGCCAGTGTGATTTGACATATCTAGATGGTCTTGTCCCAATGGGAAACACTCTTTGGCATTCATCTATTCAGCAAAGTGCTACTTTCATTCCCTATAGATTTAGCTTGGCCTCTTATGGTTTTAATATCTAGAATTTAAAATGTGTACAGATAGCTTTTCCTCAATTTCAGTCACTATCTAGGGGATTGCTGCCCATGAAGTGGATGAATCTGGTACTGTTTTGTCTTCTTTTGTTCATCATTTGCCAGTACTTTTTTGATGTACATCCAGAGGAGAAATACCAACCAAATAATAGATATTTTCAGTGGGTGTAGGTTTCAGACAACCAGTTAATAATCCTGCATGATTCATTAAGAAGAGCTTAAGTAACAAAGTGCAAAAATTAAAAGCTTCACCTTCTAACCTACCCCCCTTAAATTAACTATTCCCTTTAGTGAAAAAAGAAGGAAAGAGTAAACAGAAGAAATGAGAAGCAACCATAGCACTTTTAAATCAAAGGTCTGTTATCTCTTTTATGGGGTGTCAGGAGTTAAGTTGGATGGCTCATTTATGCCTTTATCAAATGTTCATTTATACTTTTATTGACTGTTCATGTCATTTTTAATAATGGTACCACTTTAATATTTTTGTCAATACCAAGTATGTTGGGAAATGAATTCATGTTATTAAAGCAAATACTGTACAAACATTTCAAATTCTAGACCATATTTTTGCTTACATAGGCGGTCGGGGCATACATTTATAAAGCAGGCTGCTGTGAATTAAGGTGAAAAGGGCTCCTACAAATTCTGAGTCCTTTTGAACCACACACAATACAGTCCAATTCACATCAGCTCACAACTACTACTACTTCTTCTTCTTCTTCTTCTTCTTCTTCTTCTTCTTCTTCTTCTTCTTCTTCTTCTTCTTCTTCTTCTTCTTCTTCTTCTTCTTCTTCTTCTTCTTCTTCTTCTTCTTCTTCTTCTTCCATATCCTAATCTGAATATTAGCAATCATCATGAGAATATAATGTTGTGGCCTTTCATCTGCCTTCCATATCACAGCATGACCCCCGTACCACTGATCCAGTTCTGCCAGACACATTCTGATCCTGAGTCCTTTTGGCATGCAAAGTTCTCCTCAGCTCCAGGTTAGCTCACGATTAAGCCATGCAAATGGATCTTCCTTATTAGACAATAATCTGCACTGGAATCATTAGGAGTGTCTTCTAAATAAACATAGCCTCATATTTTAAATGCTTTTCTCCCACCTTTAACTCCCCCCCCCCCAAAAAAAAAGATGGCTCAGAAAAAAAGGACATTAAAAAGCAAAAGATCAGCAAACACATCAGATCGTATAGTTTGCATCAAATAGATTTTTTTTAAAAAACAAAGTCTTTTCTCAGAACCAAATGCTGAATAAAAATAATTGTAAATATTCTGCTAGATTGTAAAAACCTATAACCAAGACATGCTGCACTAGCGGCTGGGGGTTATCAGAGTTAGACCAAGGGTGGGGTACAATAGATTTTGTAGTGCAATAGGTGAGGAATAAATCATAAAACTGGTTGCACAAATGACTTGCACAAACTGTATGGTTGTCTGCATAACCATTTGTACAATGATGTAATCCATTATGAGTAGAGTACAGTACAAGCATTTTCAACTGCTTTGTTTTAGATGTAGGTCAATGAATTTTAAAATAGTTCCTAAAATCAGGAAGAGAAAGACCTTGGTGTACTTAGCAATAGCCATAGCAATTACACTTATATACCATCCCATAGCACCTAGTGCACTCTCTGGCAGTTTTACAGGTAATTACACCACCACCCCCAACATACTGGGTATTCATTTTACTGACCTTGAAATGATGGAAGGATAAGTCAACCTTGAGCCCCATCACAATGTTTTGGCTGCAGTGCAGCAGTTTAGCCACTGTGGCCCAGGGTTCATCATCATGAAGCAATGGTGTTGTGGTGCTGGGACTCACATGATCAAAGCACAGGGTTTTTCTCAGTGGTGGGCAGCCAAAAAAATTACTACCACACCGTGAGTGGAGCCAACATCATGACATCATGGGTGGAGCCAATGACATGGGCTGAGCCAAAGAAAACATAAAAACAAGCACACATAAAAATACAAATTAAATAGACATAAAAATACACATACAAACACATAAAATACACATTAAAAATAAATACACATTAAATACAAATTAAATATACATAAAACACATAAAATACAGATTAAAATAAATACACATTAAATAGACATAAAACACATAAAAATACAAATTAAATACACATAAAACAAATAAAAATACACGTTAAAAATAAATACACATTAAATATACCGTTTCCTCCATGGCTGCACATGACCATCCGATGTTCTGCGCTGCCACACTCCAAGCAGCAAATGGCTGCTTGGCTCAGCAGGCAGAGCGCTGCAGGCACACATGCGCACCAAGCGCTGTAGGTCCGCCAAGCACTGTAAGCATGCATGCACACTGGAGGAACCGGCAAAAGGGTTAGCGCCCAAGGTGCTCCCCCCCCAAAAAAAAAAGCCGCTACCATTTCGTTGGGACACCGGGAAAAGTTACTACCAGTTGTGGCGAACTGGTATGAACCAGCTGCTGCCCAGCACTGGATTTTCTGATTAACGGTAGTGGTGACATAATCTGCTACCTCTGCATTTCTATTCCAGCTGAATTTGGCCACAATCCTTGGTAGCTAAGAGAGAAATTGATTTCCCCTGGAGCAGAATCTTGTTGTAAATTACCCATGTTGGTTTATGAATTACTTGAGTGTGGCTTGATTTTGCATGGACAAACAAGTTGCTATTTCCTGAGCCAGTTGCCTGCACTTTGGGGATAGAGCTGGCTGTGGAGATAGTCTTGATGAGCTCCTATAATTCTAGATTTACCACTATTTTACTGCCAAGGAGAAAGGTCATCTCACCAATAAGATGCTTCTGGCAGAAGTACCTACCAGTCATCCAAAATTAATCAACCATTGTACAGCCTATTTTAGGCTGATTCTATGACTCAGGTAGGTTCCTTTGGGCTATATTTATGGGTCATTTAAGGCAGGGATTCTCAACCTACGGCCTGTGGGCTGGATGTGGCCCACAGCACCATTTCATGTCATTCCCCACCACCTCCACCACACCAGGAAGTGCCATGTGGTGGAGGAAGAGCAAAATGGCCATCTGGCCCCCAAAGCTGTCTGAGGGAGCGTAACCTTGGCCCCTGGCTTAAAAAGGTTGAAAACTCCTGAATTAAGAGTTGCAGTAACAGAGGAAGACTTCCTTGCCAACAACTCATAACCTCCAGCCATCTCATATATTCCAAAATTTGCAGTGACTACCACCGGTAACTGCTGTCCAGAGAGTATTACAGAGCTCAGCGTTTGTTTATATTTATTGCTGTATGCTGGCCTTTCAAAGCCACCATGCAGTTGAAACAATATGTTCAGCTCTGCCTTGTCCAACAAAAGGTTGTCAAAGGTACCTAAGCTTTCTTTACAGAGGCAGCTATATTAAATGTCAGGGAGGAGGGACCACCTTCTTGAAGCGCTTCAGGAGGGTATTTGCTTTGAGAGCTGAAAAAGAATGTCCATGTTATTTTTTCTTCATGTGGAAAAAATGCAGACATGTAAAGGAGAACTCCCTCTTTCTGCATTTTCCACTGAATCGCTGCTTTCTTTTTTCAGCATACCATGGCCTGCAGTTCTTGAGGAAAAAAACACTGCCTTTCTAATTAATTACATTTTTATAGTAAAGTACTGTACTCTTCTACTGAGTAACTTACATGAACGTGCAAGATTCTTCCCATTTCCAGTTTTACCTCATATCACCCTCGTGAGGGAGGGTAGGTTGAGAGGAAGCTATCTACCTGAGTGTGAATTTATGTCTCATGTAAGTGTACAAACGGTTGCCATTTACTCAGGGCCAACTCTGCCAATAATCGTCGCCTCTGCATTTACTCAACTGAGAGTCAGAGAACCTTTCTTTCTCTTCTCTGTAGCCAGGAGTGTGTATATGCTGATAAATGAGGGAGGGGGAAAATCCACATTCATTTTCTTCCCTTCAGTAATGGGATGGGTGAAACACCTTCTGCCACAACTTTCCTCCCACATAATACTCCCTCCTTACTTTCCGTTCTAGTAATTATCCCTGTTCCCTCTCGGTTCTCCTGCTGCACTAAAATCTCAGCAATGGAACAAATAAAACAAAAACCTCACCATTTGTTTACTATTGTGTGCTGATTGTTCTCCAGTGAATTAAAAGACCCTTAGAAGGTGTTCAAGGATAACTATGCTTTGTTCTTCTAACTTCTGAAAAAGTATCAATTCCTGGAAAGCCGAGCTCATATGGCTCAAAAACGCCTGCAGCGTATTTAGAAATTATTGTCCAGCTGGTTGTACTGAGGTAACAAAATTGTTTGGCTTCAGCTTAGAAGGGAATGGAGAGTGCAGTGAAAATGGGGACAATGTTTATTTTTGTAGGCATATTTGGAGAGCATTGTTATTTGTAGTGGCAACAGTAACATGCCAATCTTCACCTTTAATACAGTAATAGTGTTCCTGGCTCCTTGCAGGTGGTAACAATTGGCAGATACAGGTATATTTGAGACATGGGAGGGAGGGAGGGCGAAAGAATGAAGCTATGATGGGTAGCTGTGTTCAAGAGAACACATTTTAAAGACCTTCAGCAGTGCTGCCATCACACTGCTCATACTCTCATACTGTCTTCCCAAATCACCGATATATGTCCCTCCAATTTTCTACAAATGAAAGTGATGGCAAATTATTGGCAGGGGAGCATTTTCACTCACCCTTAGATTACTCAGCAGAACAGGAGTAATTTTCTATCCAGGGATTTTGGCTATTCCTTTTAGTTAGCAGTGCATCAGGTAGAAAAAACACAACAGCACAGAAAACATGGAAAGCTTCGTTCATTTTCAACACTGTCTAGGTTTCCCATCCATAAGCACTTGGTATGAAAAAAATCTCTCTAAAAGCATTTAAAGGGGGGTGGTGGAGTATATTTACTTAGAGCCACCATTTATAGTTACAGTCAACTGAATTTTTAAAAGGGGGACATTGAGTCTCCAGTACATGGAGAGCATCTCATTCAGCGGACACAGAGGAAGAAGAGGGATTATCTACAACACAGTGGAAGCAAGAAAACATACAGCAGGCAAGGTCAGAGGTGGGGTGGGTTGCCTCAAGTGCCAGAGGCAGAAAAAGAACTTTACCAGACAAGTTAGTGGCAAAGGACAATCACTTTTTAGACTGTAAAAACTCCTCCTGCTGATACCCAGCGTTAGTGTCGTCAGCAGTTACTTGTGTCCGAGTATACATTTTTATCTTGAAAGTCATTATTTTCTCCAGTGGTGGATGTGTCTCTGGTGACTCAGTAAGCCGATCCTGCCATGAAACATGCGGCCACACACATTACACTGAATAGATTATGGAGAGTGTGGTTGAGTTTGACGAAGCTTCTGTGCTTATCGCTTAGCCTCTTCATGTCTGCAGTGTTCCCCTTCGAAGTGATCGGTAGCAGTAGGGATGGTTTTGTGCCAAAGTGGGTGATCTTCAGCTGCTACCTTCCAACTGAAACAAACCACCTTCATGGTTTGTTTCAGTTGGTCCTTATAATGCTTCAAAGGAGCTCTGCGAAGTTTTGTACCAGAGCTAAGTTCCCCATAAGGAATTTGGCGAGGAAGCCTGGAACCATCCATACGGCGGACATGCCCTGTCCATCTAAGACAGGCATTCGCAACCTATGGCCCATGGGCCAGACCCAGCCCCTGATGCCATTCTATCCGACCCTCCGTGCGTTATTTGCTGCATTTCCAGCAGTTTAAAAGCAGCATATGGCATTTCCAAGTTGGGGGAGAACAGATGACTTTTGGGTCATTACCAGAGATGGCCACTAAAGGGTGCAAAGCACAGTTTCCCATAGGAATGCACTGAAAGCCAATTTTAAAAAGCCAAAAAAAAAAATCTTGCAGAGGCCAAGCTGAGGCAGGTGAGGTAGGAAGGCTCCTTTTGTTTACGGGGGGGGGGGGTATTTTTTAAATAAGGGTTTCCTCATCAGCCCCTTCTGTCTTATTCTCCCTCCTAGCATTTCCCAAACTGTGCCTTCTTTGAACTAAAATGATTGGTAAACACATCTATAGTTGAACTGGACTTTAAGGGGAGCCATTACAAAGTCTGGAATGTGTCCTTCTTGGGTCTCCCAGGAAGTATTGCCTTCAGCATTAATCCTGAGGTAGTTCAGCAGGTCTGGAATTTTGCAAAAGTGCTTTCTTAAAGGCCTCCCTTTTTCTTCTTCCACAAGTCTGCAACTGGAAGTGCCCTTCAACAGTTAAGGCTATGTCAAAGATAAGACTTCACATTAAAATACATTCTGTTTTATTTTATTTGAGATGTATTTGTTTGGCTGTTCTCTTTTTGATTTGTTGTGTTTTGTATTAGCTGATATTGTGTGTTCACCACCCAGAGTGGGAAATTTATAAATAAATAAATAAATAATATTTTAAAAATAATAATCCAGCCTCCAGAACACTCTGTGAGAGCTTGACCTGGTCCCTGGCTTAAAAAGGTTGTGAACCCCTCGTCTAAGATGATGGTCTATGATGGAATGCTGTTTAGATTTGCCTTCTCGAGAACTGTGATATTGGTGACATAGTAGTGGCATAGTTAGTGACATCGTGTGTGTAAGCTTGCTATTATCCCAACATTTTCTACATGTATCCAAACTTTCTTTTAATCACTTAACAATTCCCATCATGAGCCCTGCCATGAAAAACAAGTTTGGGGGCTAATTTCCAGTGAGCTGTGGTTCGTGTCAGCCAACAAAATACCACAGTTCTCCTTTATTTAGCACACTTTCTGACAGGTAGGTTTGTTAACGACTTGGAAGAAAAGAAGCAGACAGCGTTTCTCCACAGAGATGTCTTCAACTAACATTATTTATTAAAATGCTCTACAATGCACAGAGCAGCAACATACTTTAAAGAAATGTAAAACATGACAGAAATAGATCTTGGACTATTGTGGCTCTGAGGAGGTGATGCAGGCTCAACTGGTTTTTCATGTTTTTTGCTCTAAATAGAAAGAATTCTTGTTTATTTCCCCCACAAGAGCTGCTCACAGCTTCTATGCCTGCCTCTTAGAGAGGCAGTAGATAGGTTTGGGCTTGTACTATGTCTGACAGTCTGTGACTATGATCCTTAGTAGCATCTCCAGGAAGGGTGACAAGTTTCACGACAAGTAGTGTTTGAGAAGACAAATGTTTGATAATTAACTGTGATGTGCCTTATAAACTGGCCACTCATCCCCACCTATTCCCACCAAGGCTTATAGACCATGTGTGGCATTGTTTATGTATCTGTGCTGTACTTGTGCTGTGTCAAGTGTAGCCAAAAACCAGGAGTGTGTGTGTGGGGAGGAGTGGGAGACAGAATGTTCCATTTGACGCAAAATAATCTGAACCATCCCAATCTGGTGTGGGGTATTCTTGTTCCACAAACCCTGGTAAAAGCCATGTAGGGCCTCCCAAATGTTCCCCAAGGGAAGAGGCTGAACCTTCCATCCTCCTCAGACAATTATGTAGGGCCTAAAAAAATACCCCATAAGTTAAATTTGCTGGATAAAGCTACCTAGGGTGTGAACCCTTGCTGTAATGTCAATAACTGTTGCAGCTGCTGGGTTCATTCTACTTCTTGACCCACTGCCATCTACAAAATAATGTATATTTTATGACCAGATTAGCTGGGTTTTTACACAGATTCCCTTTGTGCCCATATTCAGATTTGGATAGATCAGAAATGGTTTTACCCCTCTGCCCACGTCTTGCCTGCTCTGCTTCTGTGACATCGCAAGAGTCGGCCCCTCCTGACATATGACCCCTGGTTTCAGTTTTTGCTCCTGAATCTGTCAGGGCATGAGATACTGTTGACTTTGCAACCTAAATGGTTAACATTCACATTGAATTAAATCAGCACCACATATGAAGCTTTGTGGTGAAGCAAGCTGGTGCAGTGTCTTTGGAATAAACATCATTTGATGGTAGAAAAGAATATTTTAAAAGTAATAATAATAAAAAGGAATCTCCGTAACCAGATACATACCATCCAGTCTCCCTACAACTCAAAACAGATTTATTTGTTTACCACCCTCTGTTATTGTTTTTAAATGCTACAATGACCAAAGTCAGTCTTACCAAGCCAAATCTCCATATTCCACCCTAAGTGCTGATGTTGTAGCTGTTTGCCATGCTACTTTTTGAGGAAATCTTTGCCCTCCCTGGGCTTCAGGTCTCTTGACACTGGCCCTGGTTTCCAGCCTCAGCTACACCAGTGTGCTGCTAGAAGTCTCCTGTTAGCAGAAAGATAACGACAGCAGGATTCTGTCTAAGACACAATGGGCTTACTATAACCATAGTGAGAGTTCTTCTCTCTCTCTCTCTCTCTCAGAATAAGGAGATTTTGGAAGCAATGATATCCTTTAAGAGTCATGGATCTAAGGGACAGATATCTTTGATACAGTATCTATGTTTTAATAGAGACACTGAAAAGGAGTAGCTAGTTAAAAAGCAGGTGTGCCCAAACTACGGCCTGTGGGATGGATCCATCCCCAATACCAATTCATCTGGCCTATGCCACCCTTGCTGCTCCTGGAAACGGAAGTAAAACATGCCCAGACAGGTGTGTTTTACTTCAGCTTCCGAGAGCAGCAAGGGTGGTGTGGGCCAGATAAACTGGTGTCAGGGGCCGGATCCAGTCCATGGGCCATAGTTTGGTCACCCCTGAACTAAGCAGAGAAAATGGCAGCCTAAAAATCTATCTCATCTTGTTGCAAAACAGACTGTAAGGTGCTGTCTGTGACTGGCCCACTGTGACTGGCCCACTGAACCATGTGACCGGCCCACTGAGACATGTGACCAGCCTGCTGAACCACATGACCAGCCCACAGCCTTAAAAGTTTGGGCACCCCTGAGCTAAAATGTCCATGACTGAAAGGCTCACACATTGCACTTTAACATATGCTGTCACTTTGATTATTCTCCACCCAAAAATGCTGATTAGTACATATTCCCAAGTACATATTCCCAAGTTTTGTACTTCAGACTCTGTAAATACTATCTGTACAGTAGAAAGACATTGTTGTCCCCAACCAAAAAGTAGCTGCAATCTATTTGCAAGGTTTGATAATTCTTGTTCTCACTGTTGCTTTCTCTTTGTTTGTGATGAACTTGATCAGTGATAGCGAGATATTTACCATTGCCCAGTTGAAGTCTTCTGCAGTAAAAGCCATTTCTGGATAAATCTTCTGATAAGTAGGCTGTAAAATGCTAGTCCAAACAGAGCCATGAGTATTGTTTTTATGACTGCAGGAAAAGGCATAAATACATGAATTGTTCATACAATTTGATAATTAGAATACAAATAAAAGTATACACACATCCAAATCTATTATTGTTGCAAATTTCATGGTTTTGTAGTATTACACATTTTTGGCTGAAACTATTGTCACCAAGAGACCAATACAAAAAAAATGTATTTTATGAAATCCAGGGCTACAGGCAATTGTTGAACAAATTGGCTGTCACTCAACTCTGTTGCAAAGGTTCATACAAAAGTCAAAATGTGTCAGAATCTCACATCCTTGTTACTACATGACTAGACAAATACTAGAAGCTGCACACATTCTCTCCCCTTCTCATCAAGAAGAATGATCTGTAAGTAAGAGTGCCAGGTCATAATCCTGAGGGACCTTTTAGAGCTTTAACAGATACATAGCTCCAAATAGGATATAGCACTGGTTTTGCCCACACTTGCTTCTTTTTTTTCATACTTTGGGACACGATATGAGTTCCATTTGCTCCAGCAGGCAAGAGTGAAGAGTAGGAAACGATGCCTAGGAATAAACGGGAAGCAGTGACATCCACTCTGATGTTCTCTGTTCAAAAGGGATGAAAGAAGAACTCCACTTTCAAAGTTCTTCAGAACAAGAGGAGGCATTACATTCCAGTGTGCCAAGCATTTTGGAACCAATTTACATATTATGCCAAAGTACACAAGATATCAGTTAGTTATTGGCACTTGATATGCTTAAGTTTTGCATTTATTTCAAGAAGATAAGAATGATCGTGCTGGATCAAAGCAAAGACCCATCTAGCCCAGTGGTCTTTTCCAACAGTGGCTAACCAGAACTCCTGTGATCACTCTCCTCTGGTTCAGACCAGGCCTTGGATTGTGATTGCACTGTGATAAAGATTGTGTACCTCTTATTCAGTTCTGCTGAGATTCCAAAATCATCCCTAGAAGCTGCAACTGTAGAAACCTCATCCACAAAGTAGTTTCAATCCTATTTCTACCATTCCTGAGCTGTTTGGGCAGGGGAGGCAAGTTCAGCAAGAAAAGACTGTGGTGTAAAACACTACACATTTATTATGACTTTATTAAAGGAAGGCAGGTATCCCAGCACAATCAGCCATAGCCCAATTTAGGCAAAGAAAAATTATCATGTTAGAAGCACACAAAGGTGCTTTCTGGGTAGCAAGGTTTTTGTTTTTTTGTTTTTCAGGAGATGCCCAAATCAGGGGATTTTTTTTTTTTTTTGCTGGAAATGCCCAAATGAGATGCTCGAATCAGGTGATGTCTGAATGATGCTCCTTTCGTGTACCCAAGATTTTTTCCCACTGAAGTGGTCCCTATTTATCTACTTGCAATTTCTTTCTTTCTTTTTTTGAGCTGCTAGGTTGGCAGGAGCTGGGACAGAGATGGATGCTCACTCCATCACACAGTACTCCGGTATTGAACTGCCGACTTGCCAACCTTCCAGATAACAAGACAAGATTCTTAGCCATTGAGCGACTGCAGTCCCTATTTAGGCAATCATTTTTGCATGTGGATTAAATATGCAAGAAGGGGGACACACTCAACTTTTCCCTTTCATCATTATCTTCATCTCATTTATTGTAATCTCACTTATCTCAGTGTTGGATGCAAGGATAGTGAATAGCCATGTTTCTTTTCCCTGCCTGTGAGACAGCAAACTATTTCCTCTTGGTTGGGATGAGAGTTCTCATACATGCGAGAAAAACCTTTGAGCAGAGACATAGAATCCAGGCTATGGCCCTATGCCTCAGTATGTTGAGGATTACAATCTGTAGTTATTTTCCACATGAATTGGAATCCTAGTGAATAAGATTCATGGGTGTCTCGCATTCACAATTTACATTATAACGTATACCTATAAAATGTGCCTTTAAGATTTATAATACATGCAGTAGCCTTAACCATGTCATTAATACACAAAGTGAGCTCCTAAATATTAAACTTGCCTATATGTTTCTCATATTGTTATCTATAGGTCTCTCAAATCATGAAATTTTAAGTGGATGTTCTCTGCTCCCCTATTTAAATGTTATTTAATTTGTTTCCTTGCCGAGAGCACTGGGATCTGGACCAAGGGCATCAGCACCTAACAAATATGAGCTTCAAGTAGATTATGCTCAGTTTGCCAGAGTAAGATTAACACATCTGGATGTTTTATAGCCCTAACCTTCTTCTGATCACTGTGAGAAAATAAATCCATGAGAGATGCAGAGAATGGATGACTGGTTTCACTCAATATATGGTTAGCAATCCCTCTGTAACATCTAAATCTAGCCTGATTGCTAGAAAGCCTGCAGGCACTTTCTCTTGCCCATCGTTCACTTGGAGTCATAGAAATGTCTATTCTATAAGAAAGCTGCAGAGAGTAATGACTGTGGAGGGATGTGGAGTCATTAATACTCTGCCTTCTTGATAGTTCTGCTAACAGCTTCAGATTATTAACAAGGGAAAAAACAGCTAAGCTTAAATGCATTTTCTCTCTGCATTGATGCTGCTCATTCCATCCAGTTAACTCATTTTGAAGAGTAGAATATTAGGCAATGTCTGTTGTTTTTAACTCAGCAAAAGAGGTAAAGAGCCATTCCTTTGAGTTACAACAAGAGACTCAGAAGTGGGGCAGGGAAAATTCCATCAGTTCTCCTGAGGGAATTGATCTATGCAAGTCTTTCCTTCGTTAATTGAGACTGCACGGCCATTTCATCAATGAGCCAAGTAAACAGTACCACAGGTTCTTCCTCTCTGTCACCTGCCATTTTAGCAGCCATTCCATAAGGTTGCAGCATGAGATGAGAAGCAGAGCCACTCCACGCCCCCCCCAACCCCAATCCCCCACTGCTGAAAGAACACCCCCATTCAGCTTTATTTCACCCATCTCTTCCATCAGGCCAATAGGAATACCAAGGGATGGGAAGAAAGCCTTATTCCATCAACTCTGGTCCATTTTATTCTTGTCCATGAATTGCTTTTATTCCAGCAGATTATTAGAAGGACTACAGTAAAACATTAAGAAATAATGTCAAAATATCCTTATTTTTATCTTCTCTTCCCATATCTTTTGATATTTTTTTGGTCAAACTTAAACTATAAACTACTTTTCAGCATAATTTATTGTATTCAAGGAGTCTATTTTAGGCGAAGAGCAAAGTAAAAAAATGTTTCAAATAATTATCTAAGAGTCAAATTAAATAGTGCAATTACCACATAATTAGAAGCAGGGTTTTCTTAAGAGACAAATGATGTCTGCCGTACATTGTGCTTTCACTGTGTACAAACCTCCCAAACCTGTTACATGACTGGTCATAGGAAGATAAGCATGGGTTTAATTACCAAGTTTGATCAGCCAGGCTTGTATCTCTGAGGAAATATGGCAAAAGTAAGGAGTTATACTATCAGGTTGCATTAACCATTCCAAGACTACTATCTTGCAACTTCATCCAACATTGACCATAGCCATCAACAGATACAGAAGGAGAATCAAACCAATAGGAAACCACTTGATCCAGAACTGATAATGAAGAAGATGTCCTATTTGCATGCATTGTATTACCTGGCTTATTTCTGATGCATCTACCTTTATCTTTCCTGGTGCTTCTCCTTTGTAGGGTTATAGAAGAATGAACATATTGCATAAAGTGCTAAGCTAGGTTTCCTCAGAATTTTTATTTCCAGGGTGGATCTGTAAGAAATGTTTACCTTGGATGCCTTGCAGTTGTTATTCAGCGCGGAGTCCTTGTATGAGTAGCCATCTCTGAGATGACATTCCATAATGTTCTGTCCCTAGCAGTTCTTCTCAATGTTGGTTCAACATTTTTCTTGGGAAAATCTTCCCATCTGCGAGGTGGTCTTCCCCTGGGTCTTTTGCGATCTCTCAGATACCAATTCATTATTCTGGTGCTCCATCTATTGTCACTTGTGCATGCAACATGGCCAACCCACCTTAATTTGTTCACCAGGTATTCTGTTACCATGGCTTTTAGCAGTGATCTTCTCCTGGTGTTCTCATTTTTTGCCTTATTGCAAAGTGAAATTCTGAGCATTAATCTCTCCATTGCTCGCTGTGTGACTTGCAGCCATTTTTTCCACAGCTGTTAAAGCCCACGTTTCATTGCCATATGACCATATGTCATTGCTTTCAAGACCATAGAATTGAACAAATTTGCCTTTGTTTCTGGTTTAGCTTTTGTCTTCAAGATGGCTGATACTGCTCTGAATTTACCCCACACAGCCAGTGATGGGATGTAACAGGTTCTCACCAGTTCTCCAGAACCAGTAGTAACTTTTCCCAGTGTCACGGAGAACCGGCAGCAGCTTTTTTGGGGGGAACCACCTTCGAGGCTTACCTTTTCACTGGTTCCCCCACTGTGCATGCACGCCAATCACTTGGTGTGCACGCACACCTACAGTGCTTGGCGCGTATGCACAGCCTCCTTGCTGTCCTCCCAAGCGGGGAGGAGGAAGAGAAGCTGCTAGCCTGAAGCTCCCTATAGCCTGCTCCCCAGGGTAAGTGACTCACCTTTGGATGTGGTGTGTCTGTGTGTATTTTAATGTGTATTTAATACCTTTACCTATATTGATGTACTACCAGAGTTCCTAAAAAGGCCTGGCGGCCTGGCTTGGGGTTTTTAAGCAAAGTCTTGGAGTTACCTCATCAATAAGCTACACCTGTGCTGTTCCAATTGGAGAACTCTTAAGGAGGTACAGCTGTTTTACATTTACATTAAGGCATATTATTCTAGAGAACTGGTACGATGACCATATCCATCTTGCAACATGGTGCTGCCCAGGCACTTATACTAACAGGTAAGTGACGGGTTTGTGTTTGGGGTGGGTGGGTGGGTGAGTTGAGGTGTGTGTGTATGTGTGCTTATTTTTATTTTATTTTATTATTTTTTCTTTGGCCCACGACATCATGACATCATGATGTTAGCTCCGCCCACACTTTGATGTCATCACGGTGGGGTAGTAAAATTTTTGACATCCCACCACTGCACACAGCTCTCTGTCTTCTAGATAAAACTGCATGCAAAGAAATATTTATTTGACAAATTTCTTAAAGCTAGTTTATTTCTTTTTTTTTTAATTGTTGGAGATTTTCTTGGAGGGAGAGTTTCCAGGCTATCAGACAGTTCCCTGAGGAGAGCAAAGGGAGTGATTTTTGTGATTTCCACAAACCCCAGTCAAGTAGTTCCTTTCCTTGGCATCTAATCCTCTTTCTTTTGGTGAAAGGATATTCAGTGTGCAAATACTACTTCATTAGCTGGCTTCAAAAGCTCTTCTAGATATTATCTGTGCATTCAGTGAAAATGTGGGGATTTAAACAGAGATTCAACAGTCACCAGCTTAAGGCCAGCCCAAAACTGAAACAACATGAAGCAATTATTTTCAGGTACTGCACCAGAAAGACAGTACCATTTCCCTAACTCTAATCACTATTTTTCTAGGTGAAGCTAGATGTTAAGGGTGATTTTTTCCCCTCTGATTAGTCTATTTTTCCTCTCCACAAAAGGGTTTTTTCAAATATGACTTCCTCTGCTATCAGACAAGAAAACTGAGCCCATTTTCCTGCCAGTGATCCATAAGAAAACAGGTGCTCACACTATTAATGAAAATCTATTTGAATACATCTAGAGTATGGGGTCACAAAGGGTCGGACTTGACTGTGTGACTGAACAACAAACAAAAGAGCCATGGTTCCTTATGTGGGGCACATGCCCCACAGGTGGACAATTTGATTTTTAAGGGGAACAATCCGAGAATGTTTAGACCAAGTCAATTGCTTTTTGGGCTTCCTCCAAATGGATAGGAGTTCACTTTTTGAATAATAAGAATTATATGTCACCGAGGGGTTGGGGCATCAAGATTTTAGAGATGCTTAGGTGGGGCATTGAGAAAAAATGGTTGGAGACCAATGTTTGCTGTTTTATTTAGCTATAGATCTGTCTAGGGGGGAACACATGTCCTGCTCCTTTGATAATTTGGATTACAGTTTCCATAATCCTCACCATTGGCTAGGCTAGCTGGAGTGTTTGGGAGTTGGTGCTCAAAATTTCTGGAAGGTCAAAGATTCTCCATCCCTGGCCCATGTCCAGCACTGTAAATTGTCATATATCCTTGTCTTAAAGCAGGGTCCTTTGTTGTTTTGCCCTCTGCACATTAACTAACAGGACACAACCCATTGTGTGCAGGCAAAGAAGATGTGACAGCATTCAAGGTTACTTGTTCTTGTGAATTTCTGCTTTTTGGAATTATCTCAGTATTCATGATGAAATCATCATCTCTTCTAGAGTTATTTTCATACTGTAAACGGTTCTTAAAATAGTTGGTTCTTTATGCAATTGGTATTATTTTCCCTCTTGCCTCACTGCGAGATTGCCCTTTATTTTATTTTACTTTAGTTTTGACATATTAACTAGACGTATAGCAGTTTGTAAATTAGAAACCTTCAGATCTTGGTGTTTTTGTTTTTTTTTAATTCTATATTCACATTCATATCTGTCATGGGCATGATCGGAATTATTTCCAGAGTCTGGCAGCGTACAAAAAAGGTGGCTAATAAAATACTTGGTTTTGAAGTTAGAATAGTGAGTCCAATAAACTGGGTCCAATTCATTTTCTGAACAATTCAGAAGATTTATAGTTATGCTCTTTCTACACTACCTTTCCCCTCTCCTTGATAAAATGCCTTCTTCAATAATTTCCTTAGGCTACCGGTTATTGCATTTTTCAAAGATTCAGGGTAGATTGTAATTATACATCTAGTGAATAAATAAATAAAAGGGGAGGGATTATTGGTCTCCTTTTTACAAATGCCTTTCAACATGTAAATCAAATTTGTGTATTCATGATAAACAAGACAAATGTGTTTTTGTATTTATGAATGTTACTTTTATCTCTTCCGAAGTGAGGAAGGAAAAACATGTTTTGTTACTTTCTGAAAGGTCAAAACTAATTTTATGCAGCAAACCATAAGGAAAAACATCAAAGTGCTTTTTTCTTCAAAAAGGAAGATGTACCAATTATTAACCAAATGGAAACTCGGCATGTCAGAAAAGCAGGAGAGCAAAGCAGGGAGGAAAAGTGATTTAAAATATCTTTTTAGCTCCTTCAAACCCAGCTGAGCTCATCCTGGTACCCAGCCAATTCCCAGAAAAGGAAGTGGAGAGAAAAAAAGAAGGTGGGGAGAGAGCTATATAGATTTTTCATTGGGGCCAAATTTTACAGATAATTGAGGCCATCCTAGTTAATACTTTAAAGCATGAGTTCCCTCCAAGCTGACCTGAACATAATAGGATAGTGAGAGAGGATATAAACTCAAGGCTTACTTGACTTTTATCCAATTGATCCAACACTGCCACTGGTCTCTAGGTCATAACACAAGCACATTGAAAGCATTCCAGTGATTGGATTTCCTCAGAACTGCATGCTTCAGCAATCAGACTTGCAGCATAACACCATGTTTACTTTTTCAGTAACCAATCAAAGCCAGCTAAATGCAAGATACATAGGTGAACAAAAGCATAAGTTGTGAAGAACATACTTTTTTTAGAACTTGAAGAAGCAACTTCTAAACACTTGCGATGGGATTTGGTAAGTTTGACTGAACCACAGGGAACCTTCAGTTTTCCAGATGTTTTAGACCTGTATTTCCAGGAGTCTCAGTCAGAATGCCCAACAGTAAAGATGACAGAAGTTCTAGTACAAAACATATGGAGAATGAAAAGTTCCCTACTTCTTGAATATGTGAAATGAGAAAGACCAGGTTCCAAGAAAGTAATGTGTTGGAGAAAGAAACCAGAAGCTCTTATGGAAGCGTCACACCATTTCTACAATGTCTTGTCCAGTGATGTGATGGCCCACAGGGACATAGGGATTCATCCCAGTGCACCCTCCCATCTGGTGCCCTGTGGCGCTTTGGGGTGTCCATAATATTTTTTCAATTTTTATTTATTTTTTTATTAAGCAAGGGGCGGGCCTTAGGAGCCATTGCTAGAGAAGGGTGGGCATTGGCAGGTGGCACACAGTGGTGTTACCTGAAAAACCATTGCCCCTTTTTCGTTGACAAAAAGGCTGTACAAGCCTGAAGAAATATAGGTAGAGCAAGGCTGAAGACCGCGGACAGCTGGAGACACGCTTACTTATTAAAGGGAGCCTTCCACTGGCAGAATGCCCAGGAACCACAGAGTCTTGAAATTCAGGTTAAGAAGAGGTTTATTATTGCATTTAATCAACAGTTGGCCACCTGCTGGTCAAAGGCAATTAAAACCCAACTGCTAAAAAATACACGAGATTCCCTCTCTATCTTTTCTGACTTGAGCTAAAGTCCGAAGTGACTGTAGTTTTTATACAGTTCCTGCACATACAGACTAATCCTAGAAACTATCTTCCTCGAAACTGAGTTTACACAATAAAACAAAAGAACCCTCAGCAGGTGGTCAGTACAAACACAGATAAGTCAATCACAGGTTACAAAGGCAAACATTTATGTAAATAAGGTTAAATTGTAAAAGATTATAGTTCCTAGGAAAGATAGAGGGAGGAGATTGGGGAATTAGTTAAACCAGATGGTGATGAAGTGACCAATGCCAGGGCTCAGCTTCCAGACCTGCCACCAATGAACAGGTCCGTTCGCAGGATGTGGTCCAATCAGAATGATGAGACATCATACGTGGGAGATTTAAACAACCAACCAGTGGAGCAATTCCGCTGGTCTCCATACATCATGAGAAGAGTCATTCCCCCTCCCTCTTGAGCTAATCTGCCCTGTTAAGCAGGAAAACCCATCATTACAATGTACACATATGCTAACTTCCCTAACATTTACCTCACCCAGAAACAATAGCCATGAGAGAGGAAAAATGCAAACAGAAGTAAGCTTCAAGGATATATTGTGGCAAATAGAGCTTCACGGAACCGTATGCATAGAGATAGCTTCAAGGATGTACGCGCATCCTTTTGTATCTTCTTCCAGCTACAAAAAGGCAAGCTCTCGACTACATTTCAACTGTGCTCTTTGTGTGAGCTTAACAAACAAAATAAATCACCTCATAAATCTTGGTTAAAATGGTATTAGAAGTTTTGTGATTATGATTATTAAATTTGCTGTTTCCATGACACAGTGTTCATTCCTTCCCAGGCAGAACCAATTAAAGCAGCAGCACAGATCTCTTCAGAAGTAAGGCTGGTTGGTAAAGGCTGGTGCGGACTGCACAGGTATACTTCCAAAGCCTGCCATCCTTTCACATTCTGAGTGGGGTATTTACTAGAGGGTATTCTTAACCTACGCTAATTCATTCAAGAGAAATGTCACATTGCTAGTGTTATTCTCACAGTTTCTTTCACTGTTTAGAGCCATTCTTTTGTAGTTGCCATTGCTCCTATGTTTTCATCCATCTTTGGCTGGCAGTAATGCACCTCAGTTGTCCACTTTAATGTTTTATACACATGATTGCCGAGGCTCAGTTGAAGGAAAGACAAGAACAACTGTGAGTCTGCGGCCCTGGTGGCTAACCTTGGCACTCCAGCTGTTCTTGGGCTTCACTTACCAGAAGACCAAGCCAGCACTCCTACTAGGCTTCTGGGAATTGAAGTTCCAGAACAGCTAGAGTGCCAAGGTTAGCCATCACTGGTCTATGGTATGAGTAGGCAACATGTGGCTCTTCACACATACACAACTTCAAATTAGGAGATTACCCTCCTCGCTCTATGTCATCCAGATGTTGTTGAACAGCAGTCCCCAACAGGCTTAGTAAGTTTAGCCAATAGTGATGGATGCTGGGGATTGCAGTTCAACCACATCTGGAGAACCCAATGTCCCCAGCCCTATCCACCAAACTATGGCAAATTGCAAGTTCATACTTTTCCGTTTCCACTTGATGGACAAAATTGAGAAAGAAGCAATAAAGGACAGAGGTAACTATAGGATGGCTGTGATCAGTGGCCTGCCACAGTATGGTGCAGTGGATAGAGTAATGGACATGGGGACATGGGAATAAGGCACTGCTAAAGCCATTCCCTAATCATCTAAGTTACCATGAAACCCCTATCAGAGTTGCTAGAAGTTGGTTTCGGCTTGTAAGCACATAATACATCATACATGTTTTCATTCTGAAATGATTTCCAAATGTACATTTGTGCAAATTAACTGTGATAGGCAAATTTTATGATAACCTACTCTTTTAGGGAGCAGGAAATGATCAGTTGTTAGCTTAGCATATTAGGACTCTGGGTGCAAGACCAGAGGTTGGGAGTAATCATTGTCGTTGTTGTGGACATCGTTGTCACTGTCATCGTCGTGATGTATTACGTGCCATCAAGTCAGAACTGACTTATAGCAACCTAACAGGGTTGGTAAACCGCTCACCCATAGAAATTCATGGGATGGAGACTGATAAAACCACTCCTTAAATATCTCTCTTACCTTGAAAGACCTATTAGGATCACTATAAATCAGTTCTGAGTCGACAACAAGAGACAGAGAAAAGGGCTTTCAAGGTAAATGAAATATTTAAGAAGTGGTTTTACCAGTCTCTGTCCCATGAATTTCTATGGGTGAGCAGTGATTCAAACACATGTCTCCTAGGTCTTAAGATATCCTTCTATCCACTATGCCAACTGGGCATCCATTATTATTATTATTAGTGAGTAGTTAATAATGTAAAGCTGTATTTATTATACACCCACACCCACATCCCTTGCCAGTTTTCTTTCAAGTAGAAAAGGAACACAGAATTTTTCTATTTTGCAAGATTGAAGATGGGTCCCTATCTGTCCACGATGTAATCCCTGTGGCAAGACTTCTGATGAAGCCTTATTTTGGTAAACAAAGAATTATGAGTTTTTAATGAGGTCATTAAGGCTTTACAGGATCCCAAATGCTAATCCCTCAACTAAAAAGAAATATATTAATTGCTGGCTTAGTACATTCATATTCTAGAAAGTTCATCATTTGCTGCTTAGGTGCTACAGTAGTGATCTTCTGCAGTGTGTTTGTTTAAATCCTTGTTCGAAATAAATTCACCCATCTAAGCCCCACTTTAGGAGAGACTCTACATGTATTTTAATATTACACAGATTTTAAAAGGTCTTTTTCTATCATTGTTTTCTATTTCTTTTCATTTAGAACTATCCTCCAGAAGCATGCAGAAAATGGACCTAATCCCTGTATCCCAGCTGATCTACAATATGTTCTGTTATTTTAGATACATAGTTACAGGTGAGTGTAGTTATGGATACACAGCTGGACAGTGACATCAGAGGAACTACTTCTTTTTAACTTGCATTTCAAAATATCCTCTTAGTGTGTATACAACATCAGAGGCTGTAATCCTACATACGCATTCTTGAGAGGAACACTACCCAGCTATAGCAGCTTGATGCTACTCTAACTTCCATGTTTCAATTCTACAAAATCCTAGGATTTTAAAAGCCAAATAGCACATCTGAAAATACAGCTCCTGTCCACCATAGGATTAAAATCCATGAAATATCAGTTTAATTAGATTAATTTTTGTTATTTGCCAACCCATTGTAAGCTATTTATACACTTATCATAAGTGAGATATTTAAGGAATGGCTTTAACAGCTCAACACCCCCAGTGAGTTTCCATGCCTGAGTGGGGATTCAAATTCAGGCCTTCTGAGTCCTAGTCTGTCATTCTGTCTATTGCACCACGGTGAGAATCTTAATGAGATTATTGAGACAATTAACAAAGCATAAAAGCCACAATTTTAATGCTCACAGCACGAATAGCATTGGTATTACATGAGGACTAGATACAAGCATTGAGTAACCCATCTGTCAAGCCACACTACAGACACAGAATGGCAGATGGAGTTGGGTATATCCTGAGGACATCCATTTGAGGTGAGGAATTTAGGCAGCCCTCCTAACTAACAGTCTACAATTCAACATCTCCAAAAAGGATTATCAGCCTGGGGTAAGCATTATCAGCCTGGAAGATGAAGCCATCCCAAATGTCTGAGATTACATTCACTGATGATGTCGCTCTTATTGCTGGGACCTGTTCCCAACTCCAATTCAATCTAAACCTGTGGAACAGGAAGATGGAGGAAAGAGGGATGTCCATTAACATGGCTAAGACGAAGACCATGGTGATTTCCAGGAACAAGCAGCAGCATACCATCCAGCTGAAGGGGCAAGTCCTAGAGCATGTAGAAGACTTCAAGCACCTTGGTTCCATAGTCATGACTTGAGGTTCATATCTGTTCAGAGGATGCTGAGGGTCATTCTCTTGCTTAGTTCTCTTGACATCCACTGCTACTTCTCTACTTATCTTAGGTGGAGCGATAACAACAAGAGGGTACATTTTCTTAACTGGTGTAGGTTAGAGTGCTGAAGAAGACCCACGGAAGCCTTTAAATATGCCCCTGGTGAGCTGTATCGGAGGGGTTTTTTACCTGCTGTAATTTACAAATTACCTGACTTTGTTCTGTGATTCAACATTATAACTCAAACATATACTTCCTTGCAAGACTGTTTTCACAGCTATAAGAGTGCCTCAGTCACCAATTTTTGCTCTACAAGTTATCTGACAAGTTATTTCTGGAAGAGATATGGGAAAAGCTATTTCAGACAACAACTTCCAGAATACCAGAATACCCAATTTGCTGTAATAATAATAATGTCATGTGAGAAATTATTCTAGGATTTTTGGTGAAGAAACTCCACTCAGGGGACAAACTGTCAAATCGTCATGCAGTACCCGGGCCTCGAAGTGCCAACTTGCCAGCCTTCCAGCTAACAAGGTGAGCTTCTTAACCACTGAGCCAACAACAGTGATGGTGAATATTTTACAGACTGAGTGCCCAAACTGCAACTGCAGGGGGAGAGAGGAAGCGCTCCTGTTGGGCTGCTGGGCAGAGGGGCAGGACAAACTCTGTGCTGGGGTAACTGCACAGGTGCCCACAGAGAGGGCTCCGAGTGCCTCCTCTGGCATGCGTGCCATAGGTTCACCACCACTGGCCTACAACAAGACATGTCATGACTTCTTGAAGATTATGAAGTTTTATTTTTACTTGGCATAAGCTTTTATGGACTATAAAAGCTGGTCTGCAACCCCATCATACCTTACTGCAGTTAAGCAAGAATTAAAGAACCATATATTCCTCAGCCCTGGTATAAGACATCAGACTCTTAAGCAGGAAGATCCCATCGTGGCTGCACCAAAATTAGAATCAGCAGGTATCCCATAACAGTGACATTGCCCTGACTTTGCAGGCATATACGGTACATACAAATATTTGGGACTAAGAAAGAGATTTGTAGGGAAACCTTGTTCTCAAGGCATGTTTAATCAGCCTCTGTATATTTCAGCTGGGTCTAATGACCACTTTGGAGTAAGTCATTTCTGGATTGCAGCTGTAATGGCTTGAAAATGAGGCATTTGATGTGTTAAATAAATCTCTTTCCGGAAAGGCATGTGAAGACAGAGCAAAATAGTTTTAAAGGGAAAAACTACACTTCTCCAATACATTATTTTTAGTGGCTGTCTGTCTAAAGAAAATACAGTCGTGAAACTATTAGACACCAGTTAAATTAAATGAAATCCCACAGTTTGGAACTCTGCCAGAAAGACTCTGTACATGCAATTCATACTGAATCAGCCCCAGGGAGAATCAGACCCCACAATGAGATTTCCACTTTTGTCTTTCACATGCTTACACAGCTCTATTAAAATTAAAGGCACCAAGGTGATCGTCAGTTTAGTGCCATGAGCATGAGTTATTCATAGTCTAACATGTGCTTTTTTATCACTTAATTAATTCTGAATATTCCATTCAAATGACTTATTTAATATAAGTAGCAATATACCCATTATAAAGAGCATTGAATGCTCTTATTCTCACTGCATTTACTTGGATGTATGTTCAGAAGGAACTTTGTTTTCAAACCAATTTGTATGGAGTTAAAAGAAAATTCAGCATTACAAAACACATAACCAGATGTCACCAAAAAGTACATACTGTACTAGCATTGGTTTTCCCAGCATTATTGTCTTTTCCAGGAAATCCTGCCTTCTCCCAAAGTAGGACAGCTTCATGACCCACACAGTCAAAGTGGATCTTGTGGTCTCTAAAGCATAGATTTATCTTCTTCTGAAATTATTTGGTGCACTCTAGTGTCCAGCAAATATTTGCAGTATGATCTCAAGTGCCTCTTCCTTTTTGGAATCCAGCCTGACTGTCAGGCATTTCTCACTCCATATATCATAAAAGCCTTTGTTGCAGCACCTTGAGCACCACTTCGCTTGCATGAGAAATTAAAGCAAACATCCTATATTCTTTGACATCTCCTTTCTAGAGGTTTGGAATGTACATTAACCATTGCTGATCTGTAGGCCATTGTTTAGCTTTCAATATTTATTGGTACATTCTTGTTAGGATTTTGAAAAAAATATTCTCTATGGCTTGAAATAGTTCTGTTGGTATGCCCTATATTATTTATTTCTTCTTAGTGTTTTCAAAGCAGCTTTAACTTCACATTCTTTATCATAGGATTCCTCCTCAAAGGAGTCTGCAATCTTTTTATCTCTTCTGTATACTTCTTCAGTATACTGTTTCCATCTTCTCTTTATTTTCTCCTGCTCAGAAAGTATTTTTCTTTGTTGGTTATTCAACATTCCTAATTTAGATTTAAATTCCCTTTGCTTTTTGGATGTTCTGGGAAATTGTTTTATTCCCCCCCCCCTTTTTTTTTTTTGGCACTGGTTGTAATAGTTATCTTTGTCTCTATGAGACAGTAAATGAAAATCTGCATCCAGAGGTCTGACTCTATTTTTGTCACCTTTTACTTTTGCTTTTGCTTCTTGCTTGTCCTTTATAACTTGTTTCTTCAATTGTCCATTTGGGGTTTTCTTTTCTTTTTATTACAGGAATAATCCTTTTGCATTCTTCCCTAATAGCATCACCAGTTTCAATCCAGACATCTGCTGGTTCATAAATTATTAATGCGAATTTGTTCCTTGTATGGACTTTAAATTCACCAGGAATGTTGTTAACAGGTATTTTGGCACTGTAATTCTTTTAATGTTCTATTTCAGCTTTACTCTATCATTAGATATTAACAGTTCAAGATTAGTACCACAATCTGCTCCTAGTCTTGTTCCGGCAGACAGAATACAGCTTCTCTATCTCCTGCTTATGATTACATAGTCTATTTTATTTTTATATTGACTGTTGATCTCCACCTGTACAGCCATCTGTTCAGATGCTTGATACCAAGCACTGCAATGTTGCTTTATGATTTCCAGTTTAATTTGAGTCATATTTCTCATATTCCAATTGTATGTGTTGTGCATCATCAGACTTTCCTTTTACTTCTGTGCACGTCAGCCACTAGATGTCCTTTTGGCTTCAATCTATTTGCATCATTAGTGGCAAAACTAATCATATTTGTTCTTTGCCCTCCCTCAATGTTTCATTTTGGACTGTCTCATCATACAGTTTTCTTGGAACCCAACAGAGGTTTACCATTGCCATCTTCTGTGCAGTACTAACAAAAGTTAGCTTGTGTTTCACTGCCATTGTCTCCTCTACTTTCATTCATAGCTGCTGCCCAGTAGCTGCCATCACCTTCACCATTGGAACTTTCCAATATGTTCTGTTGCTGTGCTTGTTATCTTGCTTTTCTCCTCCTCCTCCTCCTCCTCCTCATATTCCTCCTGGTATTCTTCTTGGTCCTCTCCTACTGCAGCAGCCAACAGCAAAGCAGTAACAGCCAACATTGTCACCACTTGGTGGAGGGACTTTACCTTCTCCTCAGGCTGACTCCACTCAATATCCCATCAGTGGACCTGTTGCAGTTCCAGGACAATCCCAGTTACAGCCTTCTCCGCCTTCTGAACCCCCATTGCCTGTGCGACCTTCTTTTCCTCTTTCGAATACTGGCCAGCCCTGTGTACTCTCCGTTTCTTCTCAACTTCAGTGTTACTCCAGGGAGGCCTCTGTATTTCCCCTTGCCCACCCCTCACAATTTATTCTCATCCCTGATTCCTCACCTTACAAGATGTTGTCATCTCCTTCATCATTCCACTTTGCCTCTACACTCATCTTAGCTTCAACAAGTACACTGAGTACCTCTTACAAAAATGACTGGATCAGTTTTGAGGCCAAGTCACAATAGATGCGAGTGATTAGACCTTCAAGGTTTCTGAATATGTCACAGACTGTATCAAGAGATCTACCACCTCTCAATTAACCCAGACTTCAGTAGAATGCAACTTACTTCAAAAACTCTGCTGAACAACATTTCGAAAGTGAGACATAGAGACGACTCTACATTTTATACTGCATATGTTAAAGAGCAGTTTTATAAATATTCAAAAGATTCTGTGCCACCTGAATATGACACAACGTTTATGAATATCTCAGGCTACTTTATCCTATATGCTTGACATCAGCAATTAGATATGACAGGCCGACTAATGAAAAGATGCAGTGTCATTTAGCCAAATTGTTTAAAACCTGCTTACCCTTCTTCAATTACAATCTAATTAACACTTTGGACAGAAAGTTAATTACGTTGCTCTTAATTAGGTGTAGGCTTGGTTAGCACATCCCAAGTCCTTATTTGAATCAATGAATGTAATTTGGAACATAGGAATTGCTTTCCTCCAAGTCGAACCATTGATCTACCAAGCTGAGTACTGTCTCTTCTAATGGAAGCAGCTCTCCAGGCCTCAGACCATCATCCTACCATTGCTACCACAGTTACAGTCAGTCCATTAATTCCATTGTTCTTTCATGTAATTTTCTATAATTGGGAAATATCTTTCCCATTGTTCATTATCTGTTAACTGGTGGTGCTTGGGATGGATCTTGCAAACTTCTGTCTATGGCCCAATATTATACCAAAGAAAAACTTTATGAGCTCTCAGAACTTTTCACAAATTATATCTACCCCGTGTGCATTAGTGGATGGAGTGATGGATTAGGACTCAAAAAGCCTGAGTTCAAATCCTGTCCCCAGCCATAGAAACTTACTTAGGGTGTGGAAATGGTTAAACTACTCCTTAAACATTTCACTTAACTTGAAATTTTAGGGTCACTATAAGTCAGTTCTGACTTGAAAGTACATAACAACAATAACATCTGCCATTTTGTGGCTGCCATTTGCTATCTAATGCTAACATCTGAAAACACAATAACTTTATTTCCTTCACAATTTGGTAAATCGGTGTGTTGTGATAGATGAAGTCTCAGACTTCGAATTGCTCATCACCTATGGAAATGTATGAGGGATGGCAGTGAAAAAAATAATTTTAAACATCTCACAAAATTCAGAAAAACTTATAGCTAGCCTAAGTTGGAAGTGACTTGACAACAGATAACAAATTAATGATCTAGTAGTACTTGATCTTGTTATCTGTTTAAAGTGGTACATCAAAAGGGTTTAAGAATAAACTAATTAGGAGTTAAGCCTCAATTATATTTGGAGATGGGAATTTCAGCAGACACTTAGGATGTTTAATGGTGTCCACTAATGGTGGGAAGATGAGATATCCTTGCTATACAAATTCTTCAAATCAGAGCTTCAAAGTAATATATTACAAGTTAACTTGTACATAACATTTTAATAAGCATACTAAACAGCAGCAAAGCCTTAGCTGTCAAATGTGTATCAAAATAGAATCAGATAAAACAATCTGAATGTGAAACTTTTTAACGTGTACATCACATTCTATACTTTCAGTCACAAAGATATTCCTTCTGCAAATAGATAACAGCCAAAATCCTGCTGCTTAGTGTAGTAATGTGCACTTGAGTGAGTCATTGAATCAATAGGAATTTAAGTATCCATTTCATCCGTAAGCTCCATTAATTCAAATGGACCCAACATAATTTTGACAGACTATACTAAAGTAAGTTGGAGTTAGAGTAGATTGATTTGAATTAATGAAACTTATAGCAGATATTATTCACCAAAGCCCCACTGATTCAATGGACCTACTATGATTTGCTACACTGAACAACAGGATTTTGGCCACTGGCTAATAACATCTTATTATTTCCCACATACCTTTTCTACTTATCTTTTCTTATTACCTTGATTTTGATATTTTGAAGGTAGTTTGTTCCTATTGAAGGCCACTTTCTTATATCTAAATACAGTACTGTATTCAATTTCCCACAAAGAATGAATTAAGGAACCAGTGAGACAAAATAGCAATGCAAGGAATAATGAGGGGAAATGACAATGAGTCGTGGCAACTTTCAGAATGAATTACAAAACAAGTTATTTTTTAAATGCAACTTTTCAAGCTCTCCTTCAAAAAGTGTTTTTCCCTGGTGAACTGCCTCACCATGATGCTTAGAAATCTTTTTTATGTAAATTATGGTCATCACACTGTGAGTTTCCACTGGTCCATTCATCATTCCTATTATGTGTAAAAAAGATATGAAGATCCATCACATAATGGTCTGAATCCACACTGTAAGCAATAGCAGTTGAGGTGTCATTCATACAAGGAAACTCTTGTGGTGCTATCTCCACAGCATAAATGATGTTACCACAGCTCTTGACTCATTGTTCAGAAACTATTCTGGAAACCTTTTTTTTTCTCAACATGAAAAACCTAAGGATAATAGAAGCTTTCAAACACCCACATATGTTATAAGTTAATCCATTCTGTGCACAATGTTACACATGCAGATCAATAACTGCATTCTGAAATACAATCTACTAAGTGAACTTTTCTATACAAATTTAGATGAGCATAACATAAGGCTGACAAGCGATGAAAGCTCGACAAATACATGAAAGTAGAATTTATCTCTCTCATCTACTCTTGATTAAGGAACATTAAACGAATTAGTGAAAATTCATCTTGTGCATGTGATTTGCTAGTTTGGAACCCCTTTCTATTTCTGATAGCATCAGAAGGCTGAACATGTAAATCCTATTGTTTGTGTGTATATAGAGCATATACCTTATCTTTCTTGGAATGAAAGGTGTGAAAAACATGTGGACAGAAAATCCAATCTTCTATAACAGTGGAATCCCACTAGATATTATTGAAATATAACTAGCAGAATCATTCACCATTGGTCATACTGGCTATTGTTTCTGGAAAGTGAAGTCCAACAATATCATAAAATGTAAGATAAGGAGTGGTCATACTAATGCAAATTAATTCAATGTGTCTTCTCTTAGCTGGGACTATCAGTAGAAAACTGGTCAATTTTTTTTAAACATACTGTATCTCACTTTTTGTACAGGAACATGTTAGCATGTCCTTCTTGAAAATGAACCAAGTGTGGAGGAGGAGGAGGAATTCAGCACTACAAATATTGGCTGGCCTCAAGTCACGCCAGGAAATGCTTTGCAGGTTCAGCATGAGCAGCATTTGAAGAGGTAAAAGTATTGTTTTGGTGAATGAAATGGTGTTAAAGCCTTGCCATCCATCTCTGCTCATTCTTCAGGGACAGGGCTGATTGGCTCAGCTGTCAAGTAAACTCTAAAAAGGTAGATTGAGGGAGAATGGACTGTTGAGTGAAGCAGTGGGTATACTCACTCAGGCCCATTGTGCTATTTGGTGGAAAGCAGGGACTGGGTGCCAGCATGAAACTCATAAATCTTCTTCTACACAGGCTCCTGTGTCTTCACCAGCTTGCAAAAAAGCTGCATAACAGAGGTCAAATGCAAAGTCAGTGAAAGAGGCCAGGCCGATAGGCCCACCACTGAAAAGGCCCATTTCCTGGTCATAGTCTTCTGGACCTCTCTTGGGATGAATATTTGTAGGACTGGTAACTGAGAGTTAATTTAACTGAGAGAGGCACTCCAAAAATACTGAGATCTCAAATGGTGTATGGCCTTATGTGTCATATCTAGTACTGTACCTTGAATCAGGCAAGGACTCTTATAGGCAAGCAATGCAGGTGGGCAAAGATCATTCTGCACCCCCCCCCAAAAAAAAAACACTAGCCAGACAGCAGCATTCCATACCTGTTGCAACTCTGTACCTTCAAGGGCAGTCTCATGTAGCAAACATTACAGTATAGATTACCAAGTCATTTTATACTATGTTATTTGATTGTATTTGTTTTTATTTTACTTAATATTTTTGCCTACAGCCATACCACCCAGAAAACACCCACTCTTGTCTGATCTCAGTTGGCTACTTAATATTTTCCTTATTATTTGATGTATTTTGTTCTTATTGTGTGCCTCACATTGTTGATAGGATATACTGTAAATTGAATGAATCAATGAATGAAGAAATAAACGAACAAGCATCAGCAGAAACTTTTTGTCTAGAGTGAGTGCAGCTGGACAACCTGTCTAAGACAGAAAAGGGCAGACCTGGCCATAGCCAATATTTGCTTCTCTAGAGAAACTGTTGGGTCCAGGATCACATTCAGATCACAATCCTGGTCCTTCAGAGGGACTATAAGCCATCAATCTTGTCTGAATTCAGTTTAAGATTGTTCATCCTGACTCAATCCATTATCATAGATAAGCAGCAGTCAAGAGTCTGGACATCCTCTTCTGCTGACAAAATAAGAGAGAGAGAGAGTTGTGTGTATATTGATGACAATACATTCCAGATCTTCCAATGACCTCCCCAAGTGGCTTCATGTCAATACTAAAGAGCACCAACCTCTGTGGGTCCCCATATGATGGGACCCATGGAGTCTACTGAGTCTCCCCAAGCTACACCATCTGGACACAGTCAGTGAGAAAGGAACGGATCCAGATAAACCTGGTTCCCATTCCCCAAATACAATAGCTGGTCTAGGATGATACAGTGGTTGACAATGTTGAAGAATGTTGAGAGATCAAGGAGAGCCAGCAACATCACATTCCCCCTATCAGCCTCTCTTAAATGATCATTCAGCAGGTAGATTGACCCCGATTGAAATAGATACAAATTATTGGTATCATCCAAGATCGCCTGTACATGATCTGCCACCACTATTTCAATCATAAACAGAATATTGGAGACAGGTCTGTAATTATCCATAGTTTTTTTTTTTTTTAATGGACACACAATCGTCTTCAAACAAGTAGGTATATGACCTTCCTGGAGAGACATGTTGACCAATGCTATGGCCCAGTCTTCTGTCAGTTCTTTGGCAAACATACAGAGCCAGGAAGGGCGAGGGATGAGAGAAGAAGAAGTAACCTTACTGCGAGCAAGCCTCTTGTCCATGTCATCAGGCATTGCTGGTTACAGAACAATCCAAAACAAGAAGGCAAGATGGTGCCTTGCAATCTCTTCTTGATTCATAGGAATTCCTATGAGGGTTGCTATAAGTCAGTTCCAATTTAATGGCACATAACACAACACTCAGAAATACACATAAAAAAGTCCCGTACAACCTTTTAAGGTCATGCAAGATGCTCCTTGCTCACTACCAAGCCCTGAAGGGTGCACCTTGTCACCATTCCTCTCAACATGAAACACCCACAAATACACACACTATTTCATCCCACTTCCTTTTTTTTCTGCGTGGCTGGCTGCACACCATCATCAAGCACTACACTGGAACTGCCTGCACCCCATTTTAGTTTTCTAAAAGGACAGATGATGCTGGTGTCCAGCACTTTAATATGCAGTCTAGCAGCCTGTCAGTTTAAGGTGTTTTCTTTTAATGATCCAGAAGTGCAGGGACACCAGCTGGCACTAAGGATGATGTCCCTAGGCATCTTTGCCCTTGTGCTGGATATCCCAGCCATAAATGAAAGTTTTGGTTGTATTGCTTCCTTGCAATTCCCTAAGGCTGATAGATCATCCTCAGCTGCCTTGAGAGGAGAGGAAACTTTCTTACACCTTGTTCTGTTGCCTACACAATGTATTCAGACATAGCTGAAAATCTTGTTTACATCGCTGGTCTTTGTTTATTCCTCTGCCAAGTAAGCTGCATTTTTATGAGAGTTATAAAAGGCTAGTAGCCAGTAGGACCCGTAGCACCTGCCTTAGAATTACAGTAAATTCAGATTTTCCATATTTTATATAAGGCAAGCTTATATAACACAAAGCAAAGCAAAAGAAAAACTACCACAGGGATTCTATCTTCATAAGGTAAACCCAGCGGTATGTGAGTGACCTAAGTCTATCAAAGAGTTTGCAATTGAGAAATGGCTTTAAAAGCAAAGAGGATAAAATTTGACATTGCTGGTTTGACTTGTGAAAACACTTCTATGCCTGATGGCATGTTTCCATGAATATATTTTTCAAGATGCTGCCACCCATCCAAGCCTCCCTTTCATAACCAAAATGGATTCTTGAGTGCATCCTGTGCAAAGCTTTTACTGGCATTCATTAGAAGCAATAGAATTAGTTACATTTTGCCCTTTTGGCTATGGTATGTTCTTTCAACCAGTGGAAATTGCTACATTTGAAGGGCCCTCGAGCACAAATTAAATGAAGCTAGGCTACAATTTGGAAGAATTATAGTTATAACTTTACAGTAGAGATGCACTGAGACATCTTTCTCTCCCTGCATAATCTTAACAAAGAGTACAAACGCTCTTTCCTCTTATCTGTGTTGATGCAGGTGCCAAACCCGCTTCTGGTTACAAGGGCATTATTAAAATGCCTTTACCCTAAAGAAAGCAGTTGCTGGCTTTCAATGAAAAACAAAAGAGAGAAAGAGATTTTCAAAATAGTGAATTGGAGCAGCGTTCCCCAGCAGAAGTCTGGCAACATACAAATGAAGAGCCACAGCATGTACATATTAAACATCTAGAAGAAGATGTTGAGATGCTGTCTATCCGAACAGGGTTAACATTTGGCATTTGCTTGTGGCTGATTTATGTTTGAAGTAGATATGTATTGAGGGAGGGGAGAATGCTTCCTTCCTTTTCTTTTTCTTTTTAAAGAAAAACACTCCATTCCGCTGTTTAGATCCTGTACTGAATACTAAATTATTTTTGTTGTTCAGTCGCACAATTGATTCCAACCCTTTGCGACCCCATGGACCATTGCCAGCCAGGCACCTCTGCCTTCCACCATCATCCTCAGCCTGCCCAGATTTGTCCCCATTGCCTCTACAATACCATCTAGCCATGCCATTTTTGGCCTCCCGCTTCTTCTTTTGCCCTCCACCTTTCCCAGCATCAAGGCTTTCTGAAGTGAATCCCTCTCTTCTCATTTGATGTCCAAAGTACTTTAGCTTCATCTTTACTATTTGACCTTCTAAGGAGCAGTCAGGGTTGATTTCTTCTAGGATCGACCTATTTGTTCTCCTTGCTGTCCAGAGGACTCTCAAAACTCTCCTCCAACACCACATCTCAAAGGCGTCTATTCTTCTGTGCTCAGCTTTCCTAATGGTCCAGCTCTCACAACCATACATTACCACCAGGAATGCCATTGCTTTGACTATGTTTGCAAGGTGATGACTCTACTTTTAACTATGTTCCCTAAATTATACCAAGATCAAAATTTAGAAGTATCTATTACTGAGTTCACTTACTGTTTACTAGCAAGTATGTTTATGATTGTAGCCTCAGAAGAAGCAACTACCATATAATAAACATATGTTCATGGTCTGAATTGATTCCCTTAATCTCTGACCAGGAGCATTACTATGGGAACAGCAGCCCAAACTATTTAGAGAACATTACCAGCTCCTGGTTTACAAAACCATCCATGAAAATACATCCTACAAAACAACCCATGCATTCAAAATCAGTGTACCAGAAGGAACATACTGTACTTCAAGGAAGAATTTTTTGAAGTGGTAGCCGTGTTAGTCTGTGCAAGTATATCAGAGAGTAAACAAAACAAAACAAAAAAGAGAAAAATTCTGTGGCACCTTAAAAACTAACGCCTGTATTTTAATGTTAACTTTCATTGACCAAGTCCACTTCATCAGATATGAGTGGATTTTCATGGTATACATTTATACATTTCATATAGAGGCCCAGAGTAGTTGTACAAATTCGGTTGTAATGTAAATCAATGACTATTTACAACAGTAATAAAATGCAATCAGTTTGTCAGTGTGTATTTTATTACTGGTTGTAAATACTAATTGATTTACATGTGCGCCTCCTAAACCAACCAAATTTGTACAACTACTCTGGGCCTCTATATGAAATGTATAAATGCATACCATGGAAATCCTTTGTTATATCTGATTAAGTGGACTTGGAGCATGAAAGCTAACATTAAAATACAGGAGTTAGTCTTTAAGGTGCCACAGTATTATTATTTTTTTGTCTTTCTTGTTTTGTTTCGTTTACTCTCTGATATACTTCAAGGAAGGTACTTGACATTTAAGCAAGTTCTCATGCTTACAAAGAAACATACATAGGCTACTGACTCATCCAATTCGGAGCACAACCCTTTCTCATCTCCGAATGAAGATATCAGGCACAGCAATGTAGTCTTCTTACCACATAAGTTGCCAACCCTGATGATTTATGGCAATACACGCAACACAATATAGAGACCCATAACAGAGTTCATGGGAATTGGCTCTGTTGTAATGATCAGCTGGGTCTTATCTTGTCTCATCCTCACTGTCCAAAGGGGAAAATATATCTTACTGCCTTCAAAGCAGCTCTGAGTGTCTTAGGCAGCAAGAAAACACTTACATTTGTTTAAAAAATGCAGCAAATGCAGGAGGAAGGCAATACCTTTGTGAGTTTCAACCAGAGCTTTGGAATGAATAGGTACAAAGTCTTAATTTATTGTAATAAATAATTTTTCAATAATGAAAACATAATGAAATGCATTGTGATTATAACATTGTAATGTAACAAGGGATCAATCCATGCTTTTAGTGGTAAAACTGTACAGTGATACCTCATACAATGATTTTAATCCATTCCATGGGGCTTGTTGTTGTACAAAACAATTGCTATATGGCACATGCATCGTATAGCGATTTTCCCTATGGGATGCATTGCATAACGATTTATTTTTATTATTATTTTTGCTGAGTGGTTTTTCCCATTGAAAAATTATTGTGCGATTTTTTTCCATAGGGAAAATTGTAATGAGGGATGGCATCCCCCCCCCCCCAACCTAATTGTTACGCGATTTTGTTGCTATACGGGGCGATTGTTGTCTGAGGTTCCACTGTATTTATTTTAGTTCTTTTTATAATTACAAGGAAGTTGACCTCACTACTTTAGTGCACTCATACCATAAAACAGTGGCTGTTGATATTCTAGCACAGGGGTTAGCAAACTTGTCTCTCCAGATGTTCTTGGACTTCAGTTCCCAGAAGCCCTGATCAGCAGGAGTGCTGACTTTGGCTTCTGGTAACTGAAGTCCAGTTGGAGAACAGGGGTCAGCAAACTTGGGAGAGCCAAGTTTGCTGACCCCTGTTCTAGTAGAAGCATTTTTGAGAGTAACTAAAATGTATCCAGACTGCAATGGCTTAGTGGTTAAGACGCTGAACTTGACTACTGGAAGGTCAGCAGGTCCGACGTGTGAGACCTGAGTGCTGCATGACAGAGTGAGCTCCTGTCTCTGTCCCAGCTCTTGCCAACCTAGCAGTTCGAAAGCAAGAAATTGCAAGTAGATAAACAGGTTCCACTTGAGTGGGAAGGTAAACAGCATTCCGTGCACTCCGATGTCTAGTCATGTCTGCCACATGTCCACGGAAACATCTGCAGACACAGACAGCAATGGCTCTTTGACTAAAAACAGGGATGAACACTGAACCCTAAAGTCAGATACTGTACGACTGGTTTTGGAGCAAGGGCGACCTTTACCTTTACCTAAAAAGTATCAATTTTAGCACTTTCAAGTAATGAGAAAGTAAAGAGCTATTTTTAAAGAGCTGTAACAGTAACTACTTTGAAGCACTTAAATCTGTTGCTACAACTGATTATATTAAAATAACATGCTAAGGTCTCACTGCAACATATGTCAAACCAGGAAATAAATTTACCTGTTTGTGTTTCCTCAAATGACCATTTCCTCATAGTATTATAGAAATAAATGGCCTTGGACTATAATTTGTAGGCCATAAATTCCCTTGGACTATAACAGTTTGGTCTCTTGTTTCTGAACCACCACCACCCCCTGCAAAAAAGGTACATTTAGACACTGAGCCTCTATTCCCTTTTATAATTTAGTTGGGCTCGTGTTACATCTACCACAACATTTTCTCCAGAGCCACTACCTTTGTAATGATCTTCTTTCCAGCTGTTCAGTGTTGTTGCTGATTGTTTCTTCTGCTACCTGTAGATGCGTGTGACATTTTGACCGATAATTTGCTACCGGGGAAAACCTACCTACTCACTTGATGAAAATGCAAGCCTTGATGAATTCAGTGGGAGTTAGTTTTTATACCCAGACAAGATTGGGCTGTAAGGCTGCAAACCTACAGCATAAGTACCCATACTTCCTTACGAGTAGGGTTAAGTGAGAGTTTTATTTCATCTTGATTATTTCTAATAAGAATTTGTTGTCATTTGCTGATCTTTCAAACTGGGGATGTGTGACACAGTAGGATATTTTAAACAGGGCCAGGTGGAAGATGACCTGAAACTTAACCAATGGGTCAACTCAAGTCCAATATTTTCAGAATTTATCTGCTCAAAATCTGGAACAGAATACAGTACCTTTATTATCTGGCCTGGTTATTGCTGAACTAGGGTTACTATCTTGTGCTCCCCTCCTCCACAGGCTTCTCCTCTTCAACATATACATGACAGAAAGCCATGGCACATTCCTATTCATGCTTGGAATAATTCTACTTCTTGAGTTTGTTCAATGCAGAGGAGGGATAATCTTGTTTCAGTTCATTTTTCAATGATTTGCCCACACCTGCAATTTCTCTCGATATGACGCTTTGAACATCATTCAGCCGACTTCTGAATTAGCACCTGCAGGAATGGGGAGGGAGTTTGCTGAGGCAATTAGCTGCCTTTGACATTGACATATTGAACTGAAAGGCATGAAATTTGAACTGGTTGCTTTCAGCATTTGGAATTGCTCTGTAAAATAGCCACTGTACAATGCAAATACAATCTCTACTCCTTGCTCTCTTCCCCCTAATGAAACAATATGCAACCCACTTATTTTAATTTTTCAAAAATAGGTAAGTAAAGCAGCACATTGCAACTAATGTTTTGCTGGGCTAGAAAAAAGGCATGATTTGATCTTTGACTACAAAGCACAGCTCTATTTAGCATAGATTGTTACTCTTTCTTGTCAAATGTTTAATTCGGTTAGAGGCCACTTTGCCATGTGCATGAGATTCCTTTTGAATTCCTACAACTGATCGCCTATTTATTCCTAACACATAATTGTTTTACCTGACATAAAAAGAAAAGCTACTGTAAATGGGGTCTGTGCCTTAGGGTCGAAGGGGACTGAAATAATGCTCCATTTACTATAATTAGCTAATTGCTTGCCAATGAAGTATTGTTGGCAAACTACCTGAGTTGTCAATGAGCAATTGGGTGCTTTGCTCATTAAAGAGTTTCATGTGGTGAAGGTGTGTTTGTAATTTGCTCAAGTGGCATGCAAGGTTATTATAGAAGTAGGTGTATAATACAAACATTATTAATAGCACAACGAATGTGATCTGATAACTATATTGTACTTTAAGGGACACAGTATCTATTTATGTCAAATAAATTTTGTTTTTAGACAAAATATGCTTCAGGTAACTAACAATCAAACAAAACAATATCACAAAGGGTTGAAAGATGTACTATTAGATCCAAATCTGTGGCACAGTTAAATTTGGACTACTGCTCTGCCCTCCCCCATCTTGATGCAGATGTTATAGAATTTGAAAGGTTGTGAAAAAGAAAAACCAAACAGAAGGATGTTTCATATAAAGTAGGGGTGCCCAAACTTTGTGGGCTGGTCACATGATTCCTCCCACCTGAAGTGAAAGTAAAATGTGCCTTGCAATTTGTTTTGCAACAGGATGAGATAGATTTTAGGCTGCCATTTTCTCTGCTTAAACCAGGGGTTCCCAAACTATAACCTGTGTGCCAGATCTGGCCCCTGATGCCAATTCATTTGGCCCACACCACTCTTGTTGCTCCTGAAAGCGGAAGTAAAACATGCCTGTACGGGCATGTTTTACTTCCACTTCCGGGAGTGACGAGGGGTGCATGCATGGGCTGGATGAATTGGCATCAGGGGCCAGATCTGGCACACAGGCCATAGTTTGGGCACCCCTGATATAAAGAAAGGGGGTGGTATGATATGGGTTGACATGACAGACATAGGGAAAGTGGCTTGGTGAAGAGAGAGAGGTTTGCTTCCTTTTCTTTTGATAATATAACTTGATATCATTCAATGAAATACAGGAAGAGATTTGGAAAAGACAAAGACTTTTTTCACAGCGTGGTGTTCATATATGGAAGTCATTGTCTGACGATGGCCATTTAATAAGATGACTTAAACAAGACTCAGATAAATTAATGGAAGACCAGTTTATCAATAGCTGGCACAGGATACCTCTTAGTAACCTCTACTTTCAGTACAAGGAGAAACATATTTAGCTCCCTTTCTAGTGCAAACATACCAAATTGTGCAAGTTCAGCCACATAACCAAACTCCTATAAAAGTCAAACTTTTTAAAGCACTACATTAACAGACCTTTTTTTGCTGAGCGAAAGTGAATGTAAAAAATGCTTGCATCAGGAGAAACACACACAAAATGTACACAGATTTTCATGGTGAATTTTCAAGTCCAAACCTCATCACTAGATAAACAGAACATGAGAATAGAAAAACACTTCTAGTTCAGGACAAACTGAATTTTAGATTGGAAGAACAAGAAACAGAAAGAAACTGATGTGGACAGAATTGTCTGTTTTCAGCTCTGTATTAAAATGCACCTGAATTGTCACACACCTGGGGAACAACCGTGGGGAAGTATACTGATTAATTGTTCAGTGAGGGTTCAGAACACCTGCAGGTAGGTCAGCAGTTTAGTTCCAAGAATGGATATTAATCTTCTAATCTAACTCACCCTCTTCTCTATAAATGTTGGATTGTTTTTCCAGGAAAGAGTGGGATGAGTTCTGTAAAGCCCTTGCTTGAATGGGAACAGTTGAAGAAAGCAGCTGCTTCAGATATTCAGGTGTTGACACATTAACACAAAAGAAACCCTGCTGTATTCTAGCTTTGAGATCATTAGCATTGCCAAGCCACACTGATGAAGTCAAATTTAAATTAGGCCTCACGGATAATTTAACCTCAAAATAGCATTGAGAAAGTGGCTTGTATTGTGGGTGCATGTAGCTCAGCAACAAAGTTTTTTGTCCTGTTCAGTTATTCTGAAATCCAGAATGGTCAAAAGGAAATGCAAATGTAGCTGCTTATACAGCCTTATGATGCTAAGCACTCTCTGGGTGGTTTATGAGGTAATTATGCAATACAAATTGCCCCCAACAAGCTGGGCACTCATTTTGCCAACCTGGGAAGGATGAATCACCATTGAACCTGTCAGAATCAAACTCAGATTATGAGCAGAGTTTTGATTTCAGTACTACACCTTAACCTCTGTCATGGGGCAGGGTTAGAATGTAGCACTTAAAGTGCAAAGGAGCAAAAAAGTAATCTGGGGAATTTGGATTCTTACTCATGTGTAGAGTGTATATCTAAGCGGAATCATGCTCTTCTACAGACAGTTCCACTGCTCACATGGACAAAGTGAGGAAAAAGAGGAGGGATTAGTCTATGTCAGTGGTTCCCAACAAGGGGTACACAGCCCACAGGGGGACTTCAATTCCCAGAAGCCTGAGTCAGTACATTGGCTGATCAGTGCTTTGGGGAAATGACTTAGGCTTCTGGGAATTGAAGTCCAAAAACCAGCATTTGGGAAACACTGGTCTATGTATTAAAATAACTTTCCAATTCATGAGCAAGAAATACTGCTAGAGGGCAAAATCCTGTAGTCAAAATAGCTAGTCTCTGCAACAGCTGGATAATTTAGAGATTTCTAGTCCCAGACCAAAAAGTAACTATAGTTTGACCCTTCAACAACACAGGAGTTAGGGACACCAACCTACTGTGCAGTGCAAACTCTGCATTGTTCTGGGTCAAGCTGTAGCCCTGGTACCAGTCACCTCTGTGGGTAAGCATTTCCTTGCCTCCCTGGCCACATCTGGATCCTGCTGCTGCTGCTACTACTACTACTGTGCTTCTCCTTCCTGCCTGCAGCCACTTCTGGCACAACAGGATCCTAGAGACCCCAACAACAAGAACAACAACAACTCCAGTGGTTAGCTGGGGCCTTTGGAGCTACTTTACATGGTTTTTGTGGAGCAGGAGGTGATTGTTTTGGTATGCTTTTTGTTTGGGTTTTTCCTTGGAATCATCCAACAACAACCACAACCCCATGGGAAGGGGACATTTCCCCTCCCCCTTGATTCCTAAAGTTCCTAGATATTCGGTACATTGAAACTGTGATCATCTAGGAACTTCAGGGAAAAAACACATTTAAGTGGGTCCATGCAGTCAGAATTCATGTTCTTTGTGAGTCTACATATTTTCCAGCTCCATTTCTATGAGTGGGCACAAACAATAATATTAATTTTACACAGGAAGCAATTAAGGAATAATTTGCTTTGTGTTTGTTAATTGTTTTGCTATTTCTTTCTCAGAGGGACATGCTTTGCCTGTTTGATTGATTTTTGTGGCTTAGTGGTTAAGACGCTGAACTTGATGACTGGAAGGTCAGCAGGCCAGCAGTTTGGGGCCCAAGTGCTGCATGATGGAGTGCGCTCCCATCTCTATCCCAGCTCCTGCCAACCTAGCAGTTCAAAAGCAAAAAATTGCAAGGAGATAAATAGGTAGTACTTCGGTGGGAAGGTAAACAGGGTTCCATGCACTCCAGTGTCTAGTCATACTTGCCACATGTCCACAGAAATGTCTAAAGACACAGATAGCACTAGCTCTTTGGCTATAAACAGAGATGAACACTGAACCCTAGAGTCAGATACGACTGTCTTTCGAGCAAGGGGAACCAGGGGTGTGAAGGGCTCCATGGGAAGGCACTGGACAAGGAGTGGTGGGGGCGCCTTTTTGGGGAGGCTGGGGGAGAATCCCATACATTGCTATTGGCGCCACAGGGTACCAGAGGCGAGGTTGGTGTGGGACATAGCCTGATTGCCCAATATACCAGCATGCGCCTAAGGGCAACCTTTACTAATTTCCTGGCTGAAATTCAACAGTTTAGCACAAGCCAAATCTTGCATTGTATAGATTTTAAACTCTTATATTATTGATAAGATCGAAAGACTAATCAATTAATAAATATTCATTCATTCATTCACAAGCCAAATCATAACATTTGGTCTCTTCCTTCTTTGTTGCAAATTATCTCTGCTGCAATTTTTGGGTGTACAAGTGCATGCTGGTTTGGTGCATTTCTTCTCACCCAAAGAAACACATTATTTAACTAAGGAACAATGAGCTGAACATTATGATTTGTCCATACAAATATGTATATTTTACACAGATCTGAGCACTTTTCTGTTTTTCCTTTTTATCATCCATTTCCTGGTGTGTGTTTTTCCAGTAATGTCAAAGGAGCTGTCACCATGCATCAAACTTTCGATTGAATGGTGCTTTATAGTTTATTTAAAAATCCCCAGACACAGAAAAATGCAGTGTCAGTGAGTCTTCTTCCAAACAAAAGCTGAAGAACGACTGGTCCTGAAATCTACCTCTCTATGTGTTAGAAAGTGATCGTATGGAGGAAAAGGAGTGTGGTGGCAGGTGGTATTCTCCAGAATTCTTAAATGGTGCAGCCCAAATAAAAGTTTACCACCTCTCTCAGAACTAGGCCATGAAAACAGCCTACTCAGGTGTTAATAGTCATTTTGGAATCATTTCTGATGACTCTTTATGTCTGTAATCCAGCTTGTCATCAGAACTAACAGCCTGTTAGTGTTTCTAAACCAATATATTGTTTTACAATAAATCTTTGCCTCTCCACACCCTTAGCCATTGCCACGTTTATTTTTAGAACAATTCAAATTTTCAGCATGCATACTAAGTGTACAGTAATTTTATATTGGTTTGGTCTATGCCACTGTGAGTTCCAGCATGATATATTTCAGTAGTTAACAACACAATTGGACTTTCTGTAGGTAGAAGACAGCCTGCAGACTCCTCATTGATTTCTCTCTTGCAAAATTATATCATTTCCCCCAGACCATATGTGCGGTATTTTTTTAAAAAAAGACTGTCATAAGAATTTTAGCTTCTCAATGGAAAATGATATATGCCTTCTTACTTAAATGTGTATACATAAAATATATATTGAAGTCATAAGAAAAAGTAGTTTTTCAAAAGGTCACAGTGGTAGTGACTTGCTTAGATCCATATCTTTGTCTTTCCCCCTGTTCTTTACAACAACATTTTGACATTATTGAGATGGTCTGTTTTATACAGAGTGGAAAAAAATGAGTCTTATTTCTGTCAAGGTACAGATAAATATGCATAAAGGAGCCAGCCCTACTATTAGGTAATATTAGCTGGTTACCTCAGAGTCAAAACAGACATTAAAGGAAGTGTAGTTTTGCAGATGGCATCATACTTTCCCTCTGATTTCCACAGAATTACTGCTGCAACTATCAAGCAAATTAAGTCTGTGTTTACCTCCTCATGACAACAAAGCATGCTAAATGCAAAATAGCTAAATGCAAAACTACATGCTAAGACAAACAGATGTCACTCACTACTCCTAGGAGCACCAATGCTATATATGTCTCATCATCTACTCAGGTTTCATGATTTTGAGTATCACAAAACTTGATAAAAAGGCATCAAATTGTTACTGCTCCCCCCCATTTAGGGAGAAGTGCTTGTTTTCTCTCAGGGTTTGTTTGGATGTCACTTGACTGTAAAGGGGAACATGGGTTATTCTGCTTCAGTAAAATTTCTTGGACTTAAATTTGTGCCTCCCACTGATTCTCAATTCTGCTACATATATCCAAAATCAGAGACATCATGCTTGCACCCAAGGCAATGTACCACCCCTAACTCTACCTTCCCCATCTCTGTAAAACTGTAATAATGAGTAGAATCCAGTGAGAATTTGAATGGGATTTGCATAACTTGCGGCAGCTAATTCAGGCTAATTGACAAGGCATTCAGTTGTATGTGTGGTCACATGCCCGACTACACGACTATGATACGCCTCAGCATCTCTTTCAGGAGCTGCAATTAGCCACAAGTTACTCAAACAGCAAAATGATTCTGGTTGTCCTTACATGGATAAATGCAATAGGGTATGCCAGAAATATATTATTTAATTGTATGAAACATAGAACAGAACAGTACATTCTGTCTGTATTCCTGATGTCCATATATTAATGTGAATGTCTGCCTAGTTCTGGCATTCATTGGCAGTTCTCAGGATAACCAGGTATCGCATTCCCCATGATTTACTGTCATGTAGAGAGAGTTGTCAAGGTCAAAAATATGGCATTTGAACAAAAACCTCAGAGCACTATAGAATTTTATAACACCCCTTGGTAATTTGAGTCTGTAAATTTGAGTCGGTAATCTGTCACAGCTAACATTTATCCTTGAATGGGTTAAATATCAATATGAACCAGATAGTCTTGACAATCTTTTCAAAGTTAATCTGGGTATCAAGGTATAAGTCATTTATTTGCTCCTACCTGATTCACCAGAAATGTTGCTTCCAAGCTTCCTCCATTTCTCTTCAGAGAATGAGAATAAATCACTGTTCTAGCTCATGGTGAGGTAAACAGAGAAAAATGAGTCCAGACAGCATTGGCTTATCTACCATAATTCTATGAGCTTTATTCAACCACGTTGCTTCTATGCATAACAATCCAGAAGTTATGGAAAACATGTAACTTTTTGGGAAGTCAAAATATACGACCTCTAAATATCATTCTTGCAGCTATGAACAAAGCTATAAGTAAAGGTAAAGGTTTCCCTTGCTCGAAAGCCAGTCGTATCTGACTCTAGGGTTCAGTGCTCATCTCTGTTTCAAAGCCAAAGAGCCAGCGCATGTGGCAGGCATGACTAGACACCAAAGCACACGGAGCACTGTTTACCTTCCCACCAAAGCGGTCCCTCTTTATCTACTTGCAATTTCTTGCTTTCAAACTGCTAGGTTGGCAGGAGCTGGGACAAAGATGGGGCCTCATTCCGTCCTGCAGCACTCAGGAATCGAATTGCTGACCTCCCACATCCCAGAAAATGTCTTAGCCACTTGAGCCATGGCAGTCCCAAAATGTTTAAAACTATATGAGGGCTGAACGTAAGGCAGGGAAATATATTTCAGTTATAAACTTTTATTTTAAAAATTGCAGATAAGAGCTTATAACAGTAATGGCAAACCTTGACACTCCAGCTGTTCTGGAACTTCAATTCCCAGAAACCTTGATCAGCAAGAGTGCTGACGTGGGCTTCTGGGAATTGAAGTCCAAGAACAGCTGAACAGCCAAGGTTAGCCACCAGGGACCTAAGGTGATTTTTAAAGACCTTGTGGCAGAAGGCCTTCTTGATAATAGAGCACCATGAGGGTTTCTTGTGGTACTGTGGCACATGGGCATGTACTCAAAGCCCAGCTCCTTTCATGTGTTCTCAAAGACATCATAGCAGCTATCGTGTAGATGCCTGAACAGCTACTTCCTTCAGTCTATGGCTAGTAGCATACAGCAACGATTGACCACATCCTTAGGATGTACAGTATCTGCATATGTTCTTGGAAGGTGCAAATCTTGGCTGTCAAGTAAGCAACTTGAACCTCAATTAAGCCATTGTCATTTGGGTCCTTCTGGATTTTGTCTGCCAGCTGCTCTTTTCCATCTGATTTGACATTCCTATGGAAAGCAACCTTCTCACAAGATAACTGGGGGCTTGATATACTCCATTTTCAGCTATATGGTAGATATGTAGTCCAAGTGACTGGATATAACTGGCTTCTTTTTTTGCACAGGCTTGGCATAATTCTTTCACGTTTGAAGAAGAAAGCTGTTACCTGACCCCAGCCACACTATGGCCCTCTTTGCCAGTGGAAGCAGTCACCAGCGCTTAGCTGCCACAGCCACATGGCTCCATTCTGTTGCCTACCACAGTCTCTGCTCAAACCCTTGCCACTGCCATCTCGGAGCTGTGGTTGACCCCATGCCCTTCCCAACACAACCAATAGGAGACTTAAGGTTTTTTTAAAAAAATTATGTTCCTACCAATAAAGATTAGCAAAGAAGAGTTAAAGGACTGAAAAAATATGATTAATAAATTACATATGTAACAGAGATAAGGAATCAAGGATAAATAAGAGGAGACAAAATAAATCTCAAAAAGCAGGGGAGTGGAGAGTTAAGAATTTTTAATTGTATTGATAATTTATTAAGACATATGACAAATATTATATCTCAGTCTATCATATTAATTTGGCTGATCACAGAAACACAAGAATTTCATTTCAACCTGGTCCTGTCTTTGTACAAGATAATAAAAATATAGAAAACAATATAGAACATCCCTTCCTTAGAAATATGCTACACATTTGGAATAGATAAAGAATATTAATTATCCTACCAGTTTTCCCATTACACAGGTGACAGAGTTGGAGAAATTCCCAGAAAATCTAGACAGCTCAAATGAGAAATTATTAATAGAGAGACAACTTATTAGAATGAAGGATTAGTTAGGAAAAAAATAAAGAACAAATAAAAGAAGTGATAGGTAATGATCAAGTATCTTGGTATAATATTCAATTAGAATAATGGAAAAGAACTCAATACAAAGAAATGGTAAATATAAAGAATATAGAAAGTATAAAGGGATTATGTTACAAAAGGAAGGCAATAATGATAAAGTAGTGAAGGGCATTTCAAGTAAAATTTATAATAAATTATTGGAGAAGATCAGGAGGACTTATTCAAATTGTTTTGGGACCTTGATATGGGAGAAGAATTAAGGCAAATGCTTAAAAATATGGAATACTAAAATATTGAAGTCCATGTCACTAAAGATAAAAGAAATTTTTTATAAGTGAGTGTGAAGATACTTAAACTCCAGTGAAACATGTTCAACTAGAAGATAATTATTCCAAGATGTGCTGGAGAAGGTGCCAGGAAAAAGGCACAGTACGTTTTTCATATCCGGAGGGAACATGAGAATATATTGACATTCTGACAACTGGTTTTTAAGGAAACAAATGAAATAAACATTAGTTAAACATAGGTGAATAGCCTACGTTAGTGCTTATTGGTATTTGAAAAGGAAGTAGATAATTGGGCAGTCAGAGAATTAGTACAGTATCCAACTTGTTAATAGCGGTGAGAATAATTGTTGTCAGGAACTGGAATATCAAGTTCCAATTCATAATATCCAGTTAAGTGATTGATATGGGGAATTCTGGGATTTATTTATTTATTTAAGCAAACTTTTATGCCGCCCTCCTCAAAAAGTCCCAGGGTGGCTAACACAACTCTCAACACCTAAAACACAATAAAAACATTATATAAAATCAAGATTAAAAGATTTAAAAATGTAAAAAAGCTAAAACAAGACAAACAGAGAAGGGGGGTCAAATGAGCCAACAGACTGGGGCAACTGTCTGGCCCATACCCCACACATGCTCTGGCAGCCAAGTCTTGACCCCCTTCTTAAAGGGCAGCAGCTCCATCTGGAGACACAGCTCACTTGGCAAGAGGTTCCATAGGGCCAGAGGAGACACAGAGAAGGCCCTCCTCCTTGTGCTAGAGAGGTGCGCCTCTCTAGCTGATGGTACAACCAGAGCGCCTCTCTGGTCTGCTCTGGTGGGACGGACAGATGTCCTTATGGTGATGCGGTCTCTTAGCAGTCAATGATAAGCTTAGATGTAATATAAAAGTTAAGATGGGGAATGGTAGAGACATGTTTATAAATATATGGGGAGAATTTATTGATTTTATATTAATGAAGGGGAAGGGATAAAGCTCAATCATCATTATCATTTGTAATCTGTAGAGCTGGAAGAGGCCCTATGGATCATCAAATCCAGCCCATGTCAAGGAGGCACAGTGGGGAATTGATCTCCCAACCTACTAAACCCAACCTACTAAGTCACTAATATATATCAATAGCAATTACACTTATCTACTATCCCATAGTGCTTAATGCACTCTCTGGGTAGTTCACAAGTTAAATTAGAATTTCCCCACCAACATGATGGGTACTCATTTTATTTACCTCGAAAGGGTTCTCTTTGTAAAAGTCACTACAAATCTAGAAGGAAGATAAGGTAAAGGTAAAAAAATATAGGCAATTACTCCCAAATAGTCCCATTGGTGGGGAATACTGTGTATGTGTGTAACTATCTTTCTATTAGATGTTTTTAAATGTTTTAATTTTTGTTGTTCGTATTAGAATTTAAAAATTAAAAAAAATACTAAAAATGTTACATTTACACAGCATGAAATTTGGACTCTATTCCATACTAGATGAGGTATAAAATTAAGCCAATTTTCACACGACACCTGGTAAAAATGTCATGGGTAGAGCAAATTTTTAAATGCAGTAAATTGGTGCAAATTTCCCATTTTTATTCTGCTAAATTTTGGTGAACCCTCCCAATGTACTTTGTTGAGGCTCTTCAAGATGAGCAACAATTCACTGGTTGGTAGCATTCTTTTGAATGGTTCCATTCACCACATGCTAGATCCAGCATGAGATGAATGGCTCGATTCAGTAGTTTCAAAATTACAGATATCAAGGTTTTCCTGACTGCACGGAAACCTGTGATTCTAGAACATCCCATTATGGCAGAAAGATTTTACATTGCAAAGGGAATCTTGTGAATTTCATATGCAATACTATGATCAGATGCAGATCAATTGACAGGAAGATTTGTTTAGAACAGGGGCTCCCAACCTGTGGCTCAAACTTATTGTTGTGTGCCACCAAGCTGCTTCTGATTTAACAGTGATGCTATGAATGAGTAACCTCCCAAATGTCTTATTGTTTATAGACCTGCTCAGGCCAATGATGGCAAATCTTTTAGAGACCAAGTGCCCAAACTGCAACCCCAAACCCACCTTATTTCACACAAAGTGCCAACACAGCAAGAGGGGAGGAAGGAAACGCTCCCATTGGGCTGCTGTGCAGAGGGGTGGGTTGAACTCAGTGCTGGGGGGAGGGAGGAAGCGCTCCCATTGGACTGCTTGGCAGAGGGAGCAAACTCTGTGGTGGGATGACTGCACAGGTGCCCACAGAGAGGGCTCCAAGTGCCACCTCTGGCATGCGTGCCATAGGTTTACCACCACTGCTCAAGGCCATGGCTTCCTCTTTTAAATCAATCCACCTCACATACACTTTCCCTGTTTTCCTAATGCCTTCAGTGTTACCTTGTGTTATCGGTTATCCTACTAAGTCTACTTCTCATAAAGCAAGGCAATTACACTTCTATACCACTCCATAATGCTTAGGGCACTCTCTGGGTGGTTCACAACGTAATTAGCATTTTACCTCCAACATGCTGGGTACTCATTTTACCAACCTCAGAAGGATGGAAGGCCGAGTCAACCTTGAGCCCTGGTAAGGATCGAACTCACAACCTTTTGGTTGCAGGACAGCAGTTTAACCACTGGGTCACCAGGGCTCTTAAAATGCCCAAAGTATAGTCACTTTAATAACTTTTATTCCTAGAGAGAATTCAGGTTTTGTTTGATTGAAAACCTGCTGATTTGTCTTTTTGTAAGACTAAAATGAACAAGGAATTTAAAAGAAGGTGCACATATCCACAGAAACATCTGCAAATGCAGACAGCATTGGCTCTTTGGCTGTAAACAGAGATGAGCACCGAACCTTAGAGTCAGATATGACTGGCTTTTGGGCAAGGGCGACCTTTAACTCACCTTTGCTAAGAAATACTTAGCAGGATACAATTGCCCTTTCTCAAAGAGGCATACTACAATATGAAGCATCTTTGTCAGTCCTGGGTACTCTATCTTCCCCATCTGGAGTTGCACAGGAATGGGGGGAGGAAAAGTGTGATTGTGGGAAGAATAAGTTATAACAACCACAATGTGTGGCATTGCACAAAAGCTTTACCAGCCCCAGGGTGCATCTGTTATGGCATTGCGGGTTCCTGGGGTTGTGGAGCTGGAACCAGCATGAGACTACTTTAAGTCTACTTTAACTCTAATTTTAACCAGGCCAGAGCTTGTTTGTTTACTTTAACAAAAATGTTATCCCATGCGGATAAAGAGGAAATTGTAAGAAGATTTAAATACTTCAAAAGAACAATCGGAAAATACTGATGGAACAGGGCCAATTCATTCATCTATTACAGTAATCCCAGAAATGCCTGGTAAGATTTTGATCTATGGCACTCTATTCTCACAAGGTTAATAAAATGTCAGTGTAACAGGGAATCGCTGGAGACGTCACACGCTGAACACAGATTTTATGCATATAAAGATGGGGTTGCAATATGTTTAGCAGATTTTTGTGTGTGGGGGGGGGGAGATTTTCCTATTCCATTAGCAATGCTATTTTAAGGCACATTTCCAGTTTTAAATACGCTTGAATTCTCAAGGCATATAGAAGAAATTAAGAGACTGCCTACACGGTCATATAGCCCACTCTTTGGGGTTGGGTGAGCACTTTCAGGAGGGGTGGGGTGGATCAACTGCAGGTTGACCTGGCCAGTCTATCCCAACATGCCCCAACCCAGTCCCTTTTGAGACTCAAGTTGACTCAGCCATCCATCCTTCTTAGGTCAGTAAAATGAGTACCAAGCATGTTGGGGGCATAATGCTAATTAACTTGTGAACCATCCGGAGAATGCACTAAGCACTATGGGGCAGTATAAAAGTGTGACTCTTTGCTTTGACCCCATCCAAGGTTCAAATAATTGCCCGTAAATTTCCAGCTTTCCATCAGTTGGAAAGCAGTTTTTACTCCTACACCCACCACTGATCAAGCTCTGGGAGTCTTATCAACAGTGGGTACAGAGGTAACAGCTACTTTCCAGCTGATAGAGGAAATGCTTCCCCATCAGCTGGAAAGCGGCTATGGTGGCTTCAGCTAGTGGGATTGCTATGGCCCCATCAGAGGACCAAAATACTCTTTGGACATGGGGATCATGCCAAAGAGCATTTTGCTTCTTTCCCCAACCTTTTAAAAAGTCTCTCTACACCAGATCAGGAGGGCCAGTGGAGACAAGCCCCAAGATTCACTAAAAACACAGTGGGATTCATATCCCAAAAGACATGCATAGAATGTACTGTTAAAAGAGAAATACAGTGAAACCCCATTTTACAGATGCTTTGTTTTATGGATAATTCATTTTACGTTTTTTTGCTGAAAACACATCCCGTTTTACGGAAATGTCGATTTCCCAGAGCTGCCGGTGGATTTCTTGAATGGTGGAGAAGGAAGAAGCCAGGGCAGGATGAGGACCTTACCGCCCCTCCCCCTGTGCCTGTACCAACTGCCAGGGGAAGAAGAAGCCAGGGCAGGATGAGGACCTTGCCGCCCCTCCCCCTGTGCCCACCCCAACATATTGTAAAGTAATGTAATGTAATGTATTGTCTGTAAGCCGCCCTGAGTCGCCAAGGCAAGTGGGCGGCAATATAAATTTGAACTAATAAATAATAAATTAATAAATTAATATTCATCTTCCTTTATCTTTTACTGTGTTTAGGATTCTTTTTTTAAAATTGTATTGTTTTTGGGGAGCTGGGAACATTTTCCCCCCTCAATGCATTCCTATGGGAATTGCTTTGTTTTAAGGACTTTTTCTGTAAAATGAGGTTTTGCCTATACACATATAGGCTAGAAACCTACTCATGCTTATTTCATGCTGAACCCAAGTACTGTACAATGTTATTATGGCAATCAAAGAGTAGGAAATTTAACTAGTTGGCCTCTTCCCAGTTATGGTTGTAGTTAACATATGAGCATAAACTGCTCAAAGCTGCTCCACAGCACTGAGACTATCTGTGTTTCCAATGATAATGTTGCATCTGAAAAAAACCCAAACAGTTTTATTTATGTTTAATATTTATTTAATTAAAATAATTAAAAAAACCAAATACAGAAAAAAAACAAGTCTTGACAAAATCACATATAATTACTACGTGTACCCACCACCAGTGGGAGATTATAAACTCTTTCAAATAACTATTCTCAATAACATTACATTTTTTATATATTCATCCCTTTGTTCCAAAAAGAAAATGCATCTTGCTCTGGCTTTACTCCTTTCCCTAATACACAATCTAAAATTTCTCCCTGTATTTTTTTAATTAACACTTTCCATCACCAATATGTGTTCTTTGTTCCTGAGTTGTTGTCGTCATTTTTAATTGGGGGATTATCATTTTTGTTCTTCTTTATATTTATAATTTATCCAATCTGTTTTATTTTTAATGTAAAAAAAAATTTAATATGTTGTAAGCTGCCCAGAGTGGGAAAATATCCCAGATGGGTGGGACACAAATGTAATAGATAATCAAACAAACAAACAAATATTTCTCTAAAATCAGGATTTTTTAGTGATCCCTTTTTTTACCTTTAGCTCACACGTTAATTTATCATAGAGAACCTCAAAGCAATTTTAAAAGATTCAAACATTCTGGAGCAACTTTTCCACTTTCTGGTTAACCTGGAGGCAAAGTCAATCTCCAGGACTGGAGAAATAGCTTCTGCTTCCATGTCTAGGCCAGATATGAAACTGCCAAAATGAAGGGACCTTTTGGTGAGTTCATTATGCCATTCTTTTTCGCCTGACCTAGTGTGAGAAAGATTAGCTGGCAACACAAGGTTGCTGTTACCAGGGTATGTCTCTCTGTTCAGGACTGCATTACCAGCTACAAAATAATCTCAGATTAGCAGACAAACCACAAAGTTATGAAACCTCCATCTCATCTGGATTGATTTTCAAACTCTTTTTGGCCATATCTAGGCCAGTAATGGTGAGCCTTTTAGAGATCACGTGCCCAAACTGCAACCCCAAACCCACTTATTTATTGCAAAGTGCCAACACAGCAACAGGAGAGGGAGGAAGTGCTCCCATTGGGCTGCTGGGTAGAGGGGTGGGGCAAACTGTGCTGGGGTGAGGGAGGAAGTGCTCCCATTGGGCTGTTGGGCAGAGGGGTGGGGCAAACTCTGTGCTGGGGCAATGGTGCATATGCCCACATTAAGGGCTTTGAGTGCCCCCTCTGGCACACGTGCCAGAGGTTCGCTACCACTGATCTAGGTCATCATAGCACCCAGACTCTGATTTTTCATCTTGTCTCAGATGCATTTATCTTCAGTTCAGTTCATTATTATACTCAGGTCCCAATTCAAAACACCCACTCCCTGATTTGTATTTGACACAGAGGAAAGAGAGAGAGCCAAATTATATCTGCATATTAATGACAAACCACTCTTTAAGCAGATTTATATAAAAGAACAGATGAAGGAGATTTTATTTCAGTCCAGACTGACATTCAACAACAGCACAGGTAGATTCAAGGACAAGCTAGTCAGGCAGTCAGAAACCATCTGGTTAGGGGAGGAAGGAATAAGAGACAGGAATGAAATGTCTGATCATTTTTCTCTTCACGCTGCCTATTGATCCCCATACATTATATTTGACCATCCTGTTAACACACTAATAGAGGGATCTTTAACCTGTCCACCCTCACTCAAGATAAATTGAGGAATTTTGTGGGGGAAGTATTAAACATTCCAATGTAAAGCAGGACATTTCTAGTCTGGTGGATATCTGCTGAATGTGTTTTTGTGGAGATATGTTTATTGACACACCTGCACTGTCTCAGTAGGTAACGGAGAACACACTCCAGCTGAAAAAAGGTCGGTGGCATCTAGAGAAATGCAACAACATAGAGGAAGGGTGCCCAAACTATGGCCCATGGGCCAGATCTGTGCCCCAATGCCAATTCATCCAGCCTGTGCCGTCCATGTCACTCCTGGAGGCAGAAATAAAATGTGCCCCTGTGGGGACATTAAACTTCCATTTCCAGGAGCACTGAAGATGACACAGGCCAGATGAATGGGCCAGATCTGGCCCATGGGCTGTAGTTTGGGCACCCCTGGTTTAAGCAGAGAAAATGGCAGCCTGAAATCTATCTCATCCTGTTACAAAACAGATTGCAAGGTGCATTTTGTTTCCGCTTCCACTGGAAGGAACCATCTGACCGGTCTGCTGAACCACATGACCGGCCCACTGAACCACATGACTGGCCCACTGAACCACATGACTGGCCCATGGCCTGAAAAGTTTGGACACCCCTGACATAGAAACTGAGAAATTTTCACATCCCTGTTTCTGTTTCCATTGAGATAAACAGATACACAGTTCCCAACTCTGTTGGACAGTACTTGAATGGTCAGAAATGACTGCTGAAAGTAAGAAGTTGCAACACTGATGCACACAGGTCTGGTGCATGATTACATTTTTTTCTTTGATTGTTCATATCCACTGTGGGTGCTGTTCTTCTGTATATCTTTATAAAGTTTCACCAAAATCCTGGTAGGTGGACTCCACCTGTGCAACAGATAATACCATCATTAGTAAAGGTAAAGGTCACCCTTACTTTAAAGCCAGTTGTAGCTGACTCTAGGGTTTAGTGCTCATCTGTGTTTACAGCCAAAGAGCCAACATTTTCTGTGTCTTCAGACATTTCTGTGGCCATGTGGCAGGCATGACTAAGACACCGAAGTGCACAGAACACTATTACCTTCCCACCAAAGTGGTACCTATTTATCTACTTGCAATGTCTTGCTTTCAAATTGCTAGGTTGGCAGGAGCTGGGAGAGACAACAGGGGCTCATTCCATCCTGCAGCACTCAGGTCTTGAACTGCTGAACTGCCGACCTTGCAGCCATCAAGTTCAGCATCTTAACCACTAAGCCACTGCAGTCCTTAATGCTATCTTTAGCAGCAGGCTAAGGTAAACAGCATTCCGTGTGCTCTGGTGTCTAGGCATGCGTGCCACATGTCCTTGGAAATGTCTGCAAACACAGACAGCACTGGTTCTTTAGCTATAAATATTGATGAGCACTGAACCCTGGAGCTGGATATGACTGGCATTCGAGCAAGGATGACCTTTTCCTTTACTAATTAAAGTTTTTTTTTAAAAAAAATGAGAGTACACACCTTATTCATATCTTCAAGGCTGCGGTGGTCCATTACAGTCCTGGCGTTAAATCCTGCATGTCACATTTCATTGTGCCATGAGTGATGGCTCCAAGATCATAGTGTGTGGGTCACTTCATGGCAAGATGGGATCCACCATAAACAAATACTGTACAGTGATATTTTTCCTGCTTCAGGAAATAATGCATTCTCAGATACAAGTTGCAGTCGATGGACGACGGACATATAGCACACACACAATGAGACAAAGTTATGATTTTTAAAAAAGGAATATTTTAATCAGAGGCAGTCTGCTAATTCACAAATGAACCTGTCCAGCACAATTATGTCCTTTATATTCTTAAATAATTTGGTGTCCCCCACAATCCTGCCTATGTGCAAATGTCTCATCCAACCACCTTGGAAACATTTATGCTAAAAGATGAGATGTATTTTGACCCTTAATTATATTTAGATTAGGCTCATTGAAATCAATTTGATTGACATGAGAACTAACTTAAATCTTATTGATTCCAGCAGCCCAACTGAGTATTGATCTTACGCAAAGTATGCCTATCCTACAATCTATTTGAGGGCTCCTTCTGCTACTAAGGCATAGCTGCTCCAGTGTTTGTTCTAAATATATGCGCTATCATGTTGGTACCTCATTACACATTGTGTGGTATATTCTCTCTTGATGGCACCATTCCATTCCACCCACATCAATATATGATGTTGCAGCAGCAAGTGAATTGCATCATTACAGAAGAACTGAAAGAGGTGTTAGCAACATCTCATAGTGTGTTATGGGAAATTTTATTTTCTCTTTCTCTGAGGCAAAACACTTGCACAGTTGATTAACTACAAAGACATTTCATTTCAGCCCTTCTACACTGGATAAGAGAACACCATCTTGGGCTCTGTACCACCACCTCACTGCTGCCCTTTCTCCATCCCCCTAGCCACCCACAACCCTGTTCTTCCTCATCTAGGCAGTTAAGCCTTCTTTCTGGATAACAAGTCTGTAATTTGACAGCCTCTGAATCCTTAGGATTGGTGGGGAAATGAGCCCTTTAAAATCATCTCGCAGCAGAAGAAAACTACATTTGGATTCTATTTTACATGCTTATTTAATCTTACATTGTGTGACAATTCTGTTTATGGATTTTATATTTAGAAACACAGAATGAAAAGGAAAGAATATGAGCATGGGGGCTATTTACAAGAAACCTGCCTGGGGACCCATTTGAGGGGGGATGGCAATTTTTAACATCAGTGGGCTTGAAGAAGCAAGGGAGCATTACAGGAAGCTTTGACATAACATGCTGGCATTAGCGTAGTCTTGCCTATAATTTAACTCATTTTACTGCTGGCTGCCTCTGTATATAAGTTATTAATAAATAGCAGAAAGAAAACACCAAATACATAACTTACTGCTCTTTATGCTTCATCAGATGAGCCTGGACCTGTTTGGTGGTAATATTAAACTTTAATAGTATGTATCCTTGTGAAGCAAACAGAAGGTCATTCAAAATGGCTCTTTTATTAAAAAGAAAGATGCCACTATTTCTTTAAAAATGTTTTAATGTCATCCCTGTAAGTTAAAAAAAATGTAACAGCTCAGTATTAAATAAAAATATTTGGTAGACTTTTTTTCTCCTCTTCCCCACACAGATAGTCTCCTGTTCTACAGCTTCTCAAATGTCTTCTCATTCATCCAGTTTTCTTGCAGAAAAAGGACATATACTAACAAAACATAGAAGGCATACTACTGGTTTCTGACACAATATGTACCTGCTCCAAGATGCAAAGAACAACTTAGGAATTACCAACCAACTGGGTATGTAGTGAGTGTGATAGAGTCTGGCCCAGATATCCTGCTATGGTAACAGAGTAGACCAGGGATTCGCAACCTATGGCCCACAGGCCAGCCCCGGCCTGCGGTGCCATTTCACGTGGCCTGCTACCATCATGCCACTGCCAGTGGAAGTGGTAAAAAAAGCCAAAAATGGGCTATAAATGCACCCGCGGCTGTTATAAACATGTGGACCTGTTTTACAGCAGCACTTATGGTGGGAAAAACCACGTGTCCATCCCACTCAGCGGAGAACTCCTGGAGTACACCATACTGCCAGCAACTCAATGGTTATCATCAGGAGGCAGTTAACTAAACTGATAACCCTGAGGACTAATGGCCTTGGATGCCGAAGTCCACAAGAAAAGATGGTTCCCAAGAGGATTAAATCCCACTTGAATCCATCTTGATGGAGGGCAGCAGTTTCATTAATACTGACCTAGGGCTGAGTAGGGTTTTGTGTGCCAAAAGGGCTCAGGACCAGAAGTGACTTTGTGGAACTGTGATGCAGAAGGCAAATGGAAGACTACTGCATTATATTGTTCCCAGGACAATCTTCATGGCTGATCACCATGAGGATAGCTAATATTCAAAATCTGATATGGCACTTGAAGAAGAAAAAGTGAGTGTGAAATACAGTTGTACAAACTGACATTCTGCATTGCAGGGCCAACCCTGCCATTAGGCAGAGTAAGGATTCTACTTCATACAGTAGATTTGGAATGTCATGAAATTGTTAGTTTCTTTATTAACCTACACCAATTGAGAAAATATATCTTCTTGTTGGCATCGCTCCACCTAATATACAGGGAGAAGTAGCAGTGGATGCCCAGAGAAGTAGGCAAGAGAATAACCCTCTACATCCTCTGAATGGATATATGCCTGATGTCCACCAACTCATATCCATGAAGAACTTTATGCCAAGAATAAACAGCCATACAGGTACAGAACAGAAAAGCAAAACCAAATTAGAAGATGGAGGAGGGAGATCACTGAACAAAGAATAACATAAAAGAAGGTTGTGGCTGAGGAACATGACCTTTCCCATGTCATTTGAATAGGCTGAGAGTTGGAGTGCCTAAATGTAAGACCAACATGCTCAAGTGGGAGCTATTGGCAGACAACAACATGCTGTATGACTATAGAGAGATACAGAATCCGGCTCATTGGCTGGTCTGCCAATTACTACCAGAAACATGTACTTTTGAGGACTTAGTTTTGGCCAACAACAAAGCCAAGAAAGTGGATTCATTCTGGCAGTTCAAAGTTTGATCTGGGCATGAAAGAAGCAGATTACTTGTAGGTGGTGGTGTTTTACTGAAGAGAGCTGCTCTGCACCAGCCTAGGATTGTTTTTGTATGATGCATATTTGAGTTGTAGTGCTGGACGTGGGGTTGCAGTACTACAACTCATAATATCTCAGCCAGAACAATCACTGATCATGTTGGATGGGTGATCCTGGGAGCTGTATACCAAAAATGTACCCTCACCCATTTTTGCTTGCTAAAATTTGAAATATATTGATTTCCTATACATACCGGTATTTACTGAGGTAAAAGGCCCATTTAATTTAATAAGATGTACCGCCAAGTAAGCAGTTCAAAAAGCCATACTACACTCCCAAGATGAACGAACTAATTCAATTTATCGCTTTAGCACACAGGCCATGGCAAATTACATAATAAAAACAACACAACACTATACAATGCAATACAATATGAGAAATTTTGAATTAAACTCCTGCCATCCTTCTCAGCCCACTCAGATCTATGCCCATTGAGTCAACAATACCATCTAGCCACCTCATCCATTGGCACCCCCTTCTCCTTCTGGCCTCGGTCTTTCCTAGTATAATGAGTGCCAAATTCTCGATTGATTTTTGATCATACAAGCAGGCTCTTTTGTTATATGGAATTCCTTTGAACCCGCCTTCTAAAACAGCAAGTGGCAGCATATCTAGACATGCCTTAGTGAAGGACTTTCTGAGATCAAAGCTGATAAGATCAGCAAAAAAAAAAAAAAGGTGGAAGGATCACAGGTAAAATAAGGTGGTAAAGACAAAGGAATACCAGAAACATGTCTACTTCTGTGTCATTGACCATACCAAGGCCTTTGACTGTATGGACCACAATAAAATGTGGCAAGTAATTCAAGAGATGGGAATACCATAACACCTTATATGTCTCATGAGAAATCTGTACATGTGTCAAGAAGCAACAGTTAGGACAGGATACGAATGATGGAGTTGTTTGGAGTTTTTTTAATTGATTTTTTTATTTTATATTCACATTTATATGCCGCCCCCTTGATTGCTTGACTCTGGGTGACTCACATAACAGGAAAAGGAGTAAGGAAGAGGAAAAGGAGTAAGACAAGGCTGCATTTTGACACCCTGCTTATTTAACTTATACACAGAGCACATAATGTGCAACACAGGTCTGGATGAATCAAAAGTTGGAATTAAAATTGCTGGGAGAAACATCAACAATTTGAGACACTGTATGCAGATGATACTACCCTAATGGCAGAAAGTGAAGAAGACCTAAAGAAGCTCTTGCTTAGGTTGAAGGAGGATTGCGCAAAAGCTGGCTTGAGACTTAATATCAAGAAAACCAAGATAATGGCAACAGGCCCTATCACTCCCTCGAAAATAGATGGGGAAAAAGTAGAAGCAGTGACAGACTTTACATTCTTAGGATCCAGGATCACTGCAGATAGTGATTGCAGTCATGAAATAAAAAGGCGACTAATTCTTGGGAAGCAAGCTATGAGAAATTTGGGCAACTTAGTTAAAAGTAGAGACATCATCTTGCAAACAAAAGTCTGCATAGTCAAAGCAATGGTATTTCCGGTAGTGATGCATGGTTGTGAGAGCTGGACTATAAGGAAAGCTGAGTGCAGAAGAATAGACACCTTTGAGATGTAGTGTTGGAGGAGAGTTTTGAGATTCCCCTGGACAGCAAAGAGAACAAATAGGTCAATCTTAAAAGAAATCAACCTTGACTGCTCCTTAGAAGATCAAATAGTAAAAATGAAGCTAAAGTACTTTGGACATCAAATAAGAAAAGAGAATTCACTTGAGAAGACCTTGATGCTGGGAAAGGTGGAGGGCAAAAGAAGAAGGGGGCAGCCAAAAATGAAATGGTTAGATGGTATTGTAGATGCAATGGGCGCAGAGCTTGGCAGGTTGAGGAGGATGGTGGAGGACAGAGGTGCCTGGCGTGCGGTGGTCCATGGGGTCACACAGGGTCAGAATCACTGTGCGACTGAACAACAAAAAGGGAGCAATTCTTCAGGTGCCTAATAAAATTGCATTTGTTGTACAATGTATGTAGAATTAGTTGTTTGGAAATGACACCAACTGAAACCTCCTTCAAGAAATATAACAGTCACAAACAACTATATCGCAACCTCAAGAACAACAAGCAGATGCTTCCAATAATGCAATTCCATTTCTCCCTTGTTTCTGCCAACTTTTCTTTTGTTCAGGGGTAGCACCTTATCTAAACTCCAGGCTAAGATCCCAGAAGCCTTTTGAAGAGAAAATGCAATTAATTTCTCCTGAAGTCCTTAGATAGAAGCACAGATTGATAGAACAATAGAACTTTAAAATCCTAAGAGTCACTGATCCCCACGCCAGAGCTGAAAATGCAGTAAGATACATATTGAAGTTCCTTTTGCAGACTAGAGCCTCAAGTATTGCTCCAGTTAACATTCATTGCCACAGGTTATCCCATAATTGAAACATTCACCTATTAATTTTTATTTACACAAACTATTAAATTGTGTATGGCTTCACCCATTGGGTAACCACAGGGCAAGGGTTGTTTCTTCTTGCAAAACAATTGGCCTGAACAGTGATTGCATGTTTTGCCTTATACAGTACTTCTGGATATTTATGGTTTGGAGACCTATGTTTCTTTTTAAAATGAAAGAATTTGTACTGGCTGTTTGGCTCAGCCAGCGATGGTGAACGTTTTAGAGACGGAGGCACTGCGTGTGTGCTGCTTGAGACGCACTGCTGCCTCTGCCTCTACCTTCTTGGGCACTCACACATGCACGTGTGCACACACACAATTGGAAATATAGAAGGAGGTGCGGGGTGTCTGGTCGCCTCCCCTAGATGGGGCGATGGCGCGCATGCCTGCAGAGAGGGTTCTGAGTGCCCCCTCTGGCATGCATGCCATTGGTTTGCCACCACTGGCCAAACACTGCTAAGTCCCATATCTAAAATCTGGAGAAAACCTGGACAACCATGCACAGGGCCAGCAAGAAACAACACACTCCTGATCAACTTGTTATGGTTTTCTCTGGTGAAGTGAAGATGAGTTCAGATGCTTTCCTGAGAAAACTTACCAGTAAGCAATGAAAAGGAATTGCTTTCCATCTCATGCCTCACTTGTATGTTAGTGAAACATTTGTTTCATTTACTTCCTGTTCAAGCAGCTCATATTCTTCGGGTTCACTTATCTGAAGAGGAGGCATAATTATCAAATCTTTACGAACTTTCTCTCAATGAGAAGGAAAGATGTGGGGGTGTTTAAAACTGGTTCTGCCAAAAGTTCCACAAGCACATTCACATAAATAGTGCCTGTGATAACTATGCCTGTGAGCTCTGAATTGCATCAAAATTGTTGTTTTGCTTCTAGGCCTTCACCTCCTCTGTGCTCTTCAACTCATGCCACAGGTTCCAGAATTCACAACTCCATTATGAAATACAGAATATATACAATTCTTCGACACACTATTCTAGACAGTGTACAGTTGACAGATTGCCCTTTGGCTGCCAAACCTTTTCGTAACGATGCACTCAACTGCTTAAAAATGACCATACACACATGTATTGTCATGGGTTCTCAAACACTCCATGAACCAAGACATTTTGGCTGCCAAAGACAAAAGACAAGATGGTGCCCCCTCTATTTTATTCAGCCAGCTGTACTTGCAATTGGAATATGGTCCCCTCCACAACAGTCATGGGCTCACAGGCTTTTGTCCTCCAGGTGAGATCAGGAACCCTTAAGGAACAGCTAGCTGGTAGATGCTCCCCAGCAACTACTGAAATAAGTGTCTCATTCTGTCTAATGACAAAGCCAATTCTGATCCTTGAGCAAAATGCCCATCCATTAATAAGCTACAAAATGTATTCTCATTCTTCGTTTTCTAAAACTAGATGAAAGTCCTTCAGCAGGGCCAAAAGTAGATATAGTTTATTTCTTACTCTTGAGAATCCATCTTCTACTTCTCAAAAACAAGGCTGGGGTTCCTTCAAAGCTTTCATTGGTTTCTGTTTCTAGACTGCAGAGTTTCCAGAACCCTCTCCCCTCCCTCCCTTCCTTCCTTCCTTCAATATGTCATTTACCTCACCAATGTACTACCATACATCCCGAAAGGTGTGCTTCTTATGATGTTAGAATGGCACATCCTTGTTTTCAGGTTTTAGCCGTAAAATCTCAGAAAATGGGATGCTTGCTCACTGGCAACCATGCCAGTTAACAGCCAATTTTCTCTCAGTAGTTGATATGGGAAGGTCTGACCAAGTTATCCTGCTGTGGTAATAGAGACCATACTGCCAGCAACTCAACACCAAGTGTCAGGTGGTAGTTAACGAACCTGACAACCCTGAGGACAAACAGCCTTGGGTGCCGAAGTCCACAGGAAAGGGTGATGGTACCCAAGTGGATTAAATGGCTGATCACCATGATGGTAGCCAGTATTCGAAATTGGATACAGCACTTGAAGAAGAAAACTCCCACTTTTAAATGGGAGTTCACTGTACTAGGGATATTCAAGTAGGATATTGCTAATTAGAACTGCTACTAGCTAGACAAACTAACGGTCTTATGCAATATAACGCAGTTTCCTATGTTCTTATGTCCCATTGTGTCATTCTAATCTCCACTTTCCTTCCGAGTCCCCCTTTCTGGCTCCTTCGGCAAGATTCAGGTGTCCTTGGTCATCCTTGCTTACTTCTGGCTTTGTTTCCAAGACCCTGCCTCTCCATGTGCAATCTACTGCAGGCAGAGTACCTGTGCTGGCTAAGGGGAAACTGGGAGTTGTAATCCAAATGTATCTTTTCCCATTTTACAGATAGGAGAGCAAAAGGCCATTACACTAAAACAGCAGTTGATAATGGAATGTTATTTAAAAAAAAAAAAAAAAAAAGTTGAAATGACCATTATATTCAATTTACATGAGTAGAAAATAAAATAAAAATACATCGCTAACACAGCAGCTAAAAACAATATAAAAGATATAAAACAAGGTTGCACAACCAATGAATTGTATTGCACAACAAAGGCCAGAACAACCTGGAAGGATTTTAATCCTGGCTCAAAGTTAAGACAGAAAATACACTGGGATGGAGAGCCCCTCTGTTTTCATGCAACCAGAACCCCAGTTCTCTCTCTCATCTAGTCTTCACCTACCAAAAGCTGATGTCCAAATTTAAATCTTGTTCAGGCATTCTCTATCTAGAATAAGTAAACAAGGAATCAGGGAAGCAAAATAACCCCGTTTCATCATTGCTTTACTCACACAAAAAGCAATCATGCTAAAATGAAGAGATTCTAGCACATGTAGAAGTTCTCCATCTGAGTCAGGAGCCTAATTTTCCAGGGCTTTGCCTCATGCGGTGAGCATGCACAGAAATAAAAGCTTCTGTCCAACAGTTTCCTCTCTTCTTGTGTTTGGGAAGCAACAATGGAGGAAGCAGGACTAGCACCTTCACCTCTTTGCATGTTTACTTACCCAAGATGGTCTCTGGATAGTGTTTTTCACACTGCCAAAAAAAGATCATAAAAGAGGGCACACATTTGCATAACTTTGGCATATGGTAATTTAAATGCACAGATGGAAATTTAGTAATAATTTCTACAACTTAATTTAAATAGAAATGTAATATATTTGCCATCGGGCCTGTTCAATTATTTATCGGGTGCTACCAGTTGGTAACTTCAAGACCCCCTGCTCTTCTGCCAAATAGTCCTTGATCTTTAAATCAAACAGAAAACTATACTTAGTAAAGGAACTCATATGGCCACTCTGGACCAGAATGTCAAGGTTTCTTTGAAACCAACCACCAGCAAAAAATATTTTCTCTCCATTTGCCTTCAGTGAAAATTGAAAATCTGATATCTGGCTATTTCTTCAGAGGAGGACTAGGGGATGCCTGACATTGCAGACTAAAGCAACCATCAGCTCTGATCATTGGTGTACTTGTAAGAACTAATAGGACCTGAAGTCCAACCATATTTGAAAAAGCAGAAGTGTTCCACCACTGCTTTATAGCTTGAGACATTCAGTGGAAAGGGCGAGGCCTCTTTCTTTCTTTCTTTCTTTCTTTCTTTCTTTATTTATTTATTTATTTATTTATTTATTTATTTATTTATTTGCATTTATATCCCACCCTCCTCACTGAGGTGAGCCAGAGCAGTTTACATCACATAAAACATACCCACATAACAATCGAAAAACATTCCTAAAACCTCAGATTTAAAATTATAAAAGTGTTCAAAATTATTATATATTTTTTTAAAAAATCAACGAATTATAATAAATCAACAATTAAAAGCTAGCACTTGTATGTAGCTAGACAGGGTTCCTCAAACTTAGCTCTCCAGGTGTTCTTGGACTTCAGTTACCAGAAGCCCAAGTCAACACACCTGAAGAACCCTGCTCTAGACAATAGGAAAGTCAAAAACCCTGTTCTTGACTTTCAGATCAGCTTTGGCCTTAAAATGGCAGTGATTGAGATTATGCTGATATAGGTATATGAACTTTTATCCAGTTCTGTGGGGTGTCATGATACACCTTAGAAATCTACAAATAAATCTAAACTCAGATTCCATCTTTAGTTTAAAAAACAGTGCTTTTTAAAAAAATCTTTTAGCAATACAGTGTTGTAGCCTGAAAATCTCTCTCAACAATTGGACTTTTGACAGCAGCAATTTCACTGGTCTTTAAATTTATCATTGTGGCTCCACCTTATCTCTCTCTCACAGAGAAATACACAATTTTTCAATGGTTGATTTCATAAGGCCACCTCCTTGGTGTCAGCTTTTTAGTCCTGAAATCTGAGAGGAAAGGATGATGGCCATTTCCCCTCTGTTGTTGGTGTCATAGGCCATCAAACTGATTCCAATGTTTGGTGACTATCATAGGTTTCCATGCGAGGGGAGTGCTGAAGGAATAATTTATCTTTGCCAACGCTTCCAAGTGAGTTTCTATGACTAAGCAGAGATTTCAACCCAGGTCTTCTAGCTCCGAGTCCAAAACTCTAACCACAACATCACTCTGGCTTTCTTTTCCTCATTCAGTGAGAAGAAAGAAAAGCTGAAGACTTTTGTTACTTTTTGTTTGTTACTGGAATCATCAAAAGAACAAATGGTGTGACATTTACACAGACTTGATTTATATTCATGGCTCAAGACATTCAGCACCACATAGAACCCAGTCCAAAACAATTATATGTATTGCCATTCCTTCCACTGAATCTCATCCAAATTCATTCATAAAAAAAAAACCCTGGAATGCTTCCAGAACACCACATGAACAGTTTATGGCAGGGATTTATACTGATATAAAACTCTGAACTTTAATTAAAATGAGCAAACTATACAGAAGAGGAAGTTAAACATTTTATCTGTTTCACTTTTTTAAAACTGCCTTTTGCTTCTTTAAAGAAAGGGCATCAGCGTTCCAAAGGACAACCTGCCTTCTTTTGAAGCAAGCAAATACAGAATAAAAAATGTAACAAAGGCAGTTACAACGATGTTAGAAAATACAGCAAAACCCCAGGTTACAATGGAGGTCTGTTCCAACAGCCTCCTTTGTAACCCAAAAAAAATGCAACCCAAAACATCCATAGGGATGCATTGAAAAATGATAAAAAAAATATGGTCCTGAATTGATCGTTATAAAGCAAAACAAATACATTAAAAATTTGTAAACCAGGATGGCATTTCCATAGGATTTGCCATTGTAAAAACAGGAACAAACTTAAACTGAGGTGGTTGTAACCTGGGGTTTTACTGTACAGTAATACTGTAACCTACCTTGAATCTGCAGTAGCTGCAAACATGAGGAGAAGTAAGAAAGGAAGGTTCTGAAAGGGGCGGCTTGTGATACCTCCCTTTGCTTAGATGATGTGTCAGCTCTGGATTCTGTTGCTGTTGTTCCTAGTCCATATAATAAGCTTGCCACTGTCCAATAGGGCTGCAGTGTCCCACTGAAGTCCAAATACATTGGCCATCAAATGAGAAGAGAAGGCTCAGTAGAGAAGGCCCTGACGCTAGGAAAGATCCAAAGCAAAAGGAGAAAGGGGCAGTAGAAGATGAGATCAGTGATGGGCTGGCCCATCAGGCAACCAGAACTCAGCCCAGAGTGCTCCCTAGACTCCCAGTACCATGGCGTTCCCCCCCTTGGGTGCCAATCCAAAGAGCCAAACCAAGCTGCGATGCCCGGAATGATCAAGCAAACGAGCGGGCTCCGTGTTCCTCTGCCTGCCTTTCTCCACCGAACGTAAGATTACAAAAGCAGCTCCATTGACAGTGGAGCCGCTATGGCTTAGAGGTTGCTATTTTGCCTTGTATTTATTTATTAGATTTGTACTGCCATCTCCTGTAAGAATCCCCAGAGGGAAGTTGAAATTAGAAGGCGGGTGGGAACATATATATTTTGTTAGGGTTAGATGCCCTCATCACTCCCTGTCCAGCACCCTTTTAGCGTAGCCAGCATGCCCCTGGATGAGATTGTCATTGACACAATGAGCATGGATCTGGGCAAATTCCAAAAGATGGCAAATGACAGAGGAGTGTGGCATGCTGTCGTCCATGAGGTTGCAAAGGGTCAGACTCAACTGTGTGACCTAACAACAAAAATCCCATTGACCTTAGTGTCTTGTAATATGACACAGGCAAGGTATACAAGGTAAAAGAACTGTTTCTATGGCAAATTATAGTGGAAGCAGGCACAAAGTATTCCATTCCCCACTTTGCATCTAATTGCATGATGGGCCCTACCATCTCCCCAGTTTTTTGGCATCTCTTCTAGATTTCTGGTGTACCAGCATTATATAAATACTGTACTCTACAAGACAACTACAAACACATCTCCCCTCAGCCACTCAGCTCAAGTGCCAGATAAGATCAAGTAAAAGCAGATGCTCAGACTGGTCAATCTAGCTCTGCCAAGAGACCTAGGAAACTAAAGCACTTTCCTGAGACTTCAGTCAATATCATTTTGTTTCTTGAAAGCCCTTGGAGGGAGTGTGGGCCACATGAAATGGCACTATGGGCCAGATCCGGCCTGCAGGCCTTAGGTTGTGAATGCCTGATCTAAAGCTAGAAATTCTGGCTTAATATTCTTTTTGTTGTTCTGCTGTATCTGGATCCAAATATTGGTGATCTTCATGGTGATCAGCCATGAAGACTGTTCTGAGAATATAATGCAGTGGCCTTTTATCTGCCTTCCACATCACAGCATGACACCTGTACCACTATTCCAGTTCTACAAGTCATTTTCTGGTCCGGAGCCCTTTAGGCACACAAAGTCCTCATTAGCCCCAGGCCAGTATTGATGAAGATGGGGGCCATCACCCTTCCCTGTGGACTTCAGCACCCAAGCCGTTAGTCCTCACAGTTGTCAGGTTAGTTAACCACCACCTGACATACAGTGTTGAGTCGCTGGCAGTATGGTCTACTCCAGTTTTTCCCAAATGCTGGCGTTTGGACTTCAATTCCCAGAAGCCTAAGTCATTTCCCCAAAGCACTGATCAGCCAATGTACTGACTTAGGCTTCTGGGATTTGAAGTCCACCTGTGGGCTGTGTATCCCTTGTTGGGAACCACTGGCTCTACTCCATTGCCACAGAAGGATAACCTGGCCAGACAGGATGGCTTAATATGCCACAATGCAAATTAGGAGGGTGTTGGTCTATAGTACCCAGATCATTCCTGTTTTATTACTCTATTCACAAGGATAGGTAAACATGCCATGAAGAGACAGCTAACCTAAATGTTATGGTTGCATGCATCCAAATAAAACCAGGCTTCATATACCAGAAAGAAACTCAACCTTAAACCTATTTTACAATTCTGGCTTGCTTTAGTGCATAGCTTTCATGCAGACCAATCCCTTCCTAATTCGTTTATTCATTTAAATCAGGGAAGAAATAGCCAAGTGGCATATACTGTCAGACACAACTTATTTACATTGTTGAAAAGACATACAGTACATAGATGTGTGCTGTGCTTCCTATGCTTAGCAGGAAAATGTCCAATCTGGTAAAATTTATAGCTGGTCACACCCACTTTACTATATCTTTGCCTATGCACTCTTTAGTTCTCCTTTAGCATCACCTCTTAATTGATTACTGAAACCCACCCACACCCACACCCCCAAAAAAGCATTTCATAAGCTACAGTTCAGCCCTGAGCAAAACAGTTCCTTTAAATTGAACTAAATTATTATTAATGAAAATTGTAAAATGTTCAGTCTAAAACAGGGGTTCTCAACCTATGGCCTGTGGGCCTGATCTGGCCCGTGGCACCAAATCATCCAGCACCCTCACTCTAGCCACCACTTTTGCCACAGCTGGAAAGGGCCATGGGAGTGTTCCTGGCAGCTGCAGATGCATTTTTGCCGGTCACTGGTGCATTTCTGGCAGCTGCTGATGCATTTCCAACAGCAACGGGGGCATTCCTGGTGGCTGCGGAAGCATTTTCGACAGCTGTGGAGGCATTTCTGGTGGCTGTGGAGGCATTTCCAGCGGCTGCGGAGGCATTTCCAGTGGCCGAAGATGCATTTCCAGTGGCCGAAGATGCATTTCCAGTGACCACGGAGGCATTCCCAGTGGCCACAGATGCATTCCTTGTGGCTGTGGATGTGTTCCCAGCAGCTGCGGGGGGGGTGTGTTCCTTCACCCATGCCACACAGCTCCTCCAAGCCGGTAAGCAGGGAAGTGGTTTGTGTGTGTGCAGGCTTTTTGGGGCATGGTGGGCTTGGGGTGGTCCCACTGCTGCCACCGCCGCCACCGTCACCACCACCAAAGGCAGCGGCAGCGGCAGAGGGTAACACAAGTCCAGCCCACAAACAGTCTGAGGGGGCATGATCCAGCTCCCAGCTTAATAAGGTTGAGAACTCCTGGTGTAAAATAACATTCTCACAATAGTTCATGTACATGATCAAGGTGTTTATACTAGCAAAGAGGGAAAATGGGCATATAATGAGTAATGCATAATATTGATATTACCAAAAATGTTTTGACAAATTTGGACACAAAGTTCAAAATACTGTACATTCTTACTATGTAAACAGATCAAAAGACCAAGGGATAAATATAGGCTTTTATTTTGAAAGTTGATATTTCTCAGTTTGGTAATAATATTGTAAGAGCAGTTTGTGCATGACCCTACCATAACTAGAAGGAATGTTCTTTGATGGAAGGTTGTTCTGTATCAAAAGGTTCCCCTCTTCACAAGCCAGTGGTAACTGGTCCCCATTTTGGCTGGTGGGGCAAAATGGACAACACAGGTGTGGAGAGGTAGGGGTGACATGCAAAGTCCCTGGCAAAAGAGGCTATTCACACAGAGATACAGACACACACAACCCACAGAGGGAGGCATGGATTCACTCATACGCACAGAAAAAGAACACAGGTGGAGCTCTGAACTTCCACACCTGCCTACGAGGTAAGTAGGAATGAATATTTCTGAGGTGACCTTAACCTGAGATGGGACAGCTGTCACAAGATACAGCTCTTAACAAAATATATTGGAAGGATTGGTACATCACAATGCCTAATGAGGACAAGTCTAGAGACACTGCCAGCAGCTCAGATAATTCTACATCTATACATAAAGCAAATTTAATTCATGTACTTGCTTCCAGAAAGGCCAATATTCATGACATAAGAGGCGCCCACAGATCCACATACTGGAAAGGCTTGGAGATGTAATTAACCTCTCAACCATTGTGGTATTATATTTTAATTCAAAAGAAAACTGATGTGCATTTCTCTCTTTCCCTGCCCATTTGTACTTCTGAATACAAATAGTTTCCACCTGCCTAAACGTTTCACTCAGAACTACTTGGGAATACAGGCACTTGACATTTTTACCCATCTCTTCCAGGTAAACCAGGCACCTCGAATTTGCAAATAGACCAGAAATCACACTTTTAGTGCAGCTGCAGTGCAAGATAACCTATTTGAAGAATCTTCAAAGGAAACTATATTACTGTGTCTACTTAATTATACATCAAAGACTACTTAGGAACGAATTCTTGTTGTCTGCAGTGTTCAATTTTTTTCAGACTTCTGTCTCCATAATAATTTGAAAATATTGTCACTAGCCCCAGTCATGATATTATATTTCATACCTCAAGATGTCAACGATGTCCAAATGTCTCTTACAAGTCATTTCTACTCATATAGCTAAATATTCTCAGTTTATATTTTTAGCCACTATTCTATTGTTCTAAGTAAAATGATTCTATTTCCTAACAGTTACTGCCTGGATGAGCTTAATTTCTTTAAAGCTGATCATTTAAAGACAAGTTACATGACTCTTACCAACTGTGCATCTATATCTCCATTTCTAATCACTTCTACTTCTCTTTCAGTCCAGTTTCCCACAACAAATGTTTATAGCAAGGCTGTCTCATTTTGCATGTACTAAAGACTACTGAATTTTGATTTCCATTGGGTATGTTATCTGTCTTGAAAAAAAACTTTTATTATATTTATCAACGAAATGTCAGGTGAAAACCCACAGTATCACGTCTTCCAATTTAGCTGTGATCTTGCTGTTTACATTCAAAGAGTGCAAATCTCAAAACTAAAGTCTGATAATGCTATGCTGAAGATGTACCTAGGAGTAATTAAGTATAATGTAAAATAAAATGCAGTCTTCTGAAGCTTGGAATTTGTATGCAGATTCCAAGTCTAGTATATTTAAGCATGCCAGAAAGCACCCCTATGCACAGTGCAATAAATGGGTCATTATTATTCCCGAACCCTCTTATGTGTGCACAGAGTATTCAAATTCTAGTTCTTTCACTGTCATAAATAAGTTTCAGAATAAATGCATGCAAGGAGAGGACATGTCCTCTAATATTATAGCCGTGATGTTCTGGGAGAAAAGACAGATGGAGACATATCATCAAGGAGTATTTATTCCTATCTCAAGAAGTCCAGGTAGAAACAGTAATATCCAAATCCAAACTCTATATAGATTGTGACTCTCCCCAAAAATCATCAAAAATCTGTAGGCAAACCATCAGCCTTTTGTTTCTAGATCTCTCCCATGAAATCAACAACTCTCTATGTTGATTTCTTTCATACCTTTCATGAGGTGTGACTGGTTTATCACTATTGATATCCCTGCTTTAACTGCAATGCACATGCACTGGACAATCTTTAACCCGACCAGGTTATCCTGCTATGTTAATAGAATAGACCATATTGCCAGAAACCCAACACCAGTCGTCAAGTGGTGGTTAACTAACTTGAGAACCCTGAGTACTAGCTGCCATGGGCAGCAAAGTCCACAGGGGAGGGTGATGGTTCCAAAATGGATTAAATCCCACTTGAATCCATCTTTATGAAGGGCAGCAGCTTCATCAATACTGGCCCGGGGCTGAGGAGGACTTTGTGTTCCAAAAAAGGGCTCAGGACCAGAAAGTGACTTGCAGAACTGGATCAGTGGTACAGGTGTCATACTGTGATTCAGTAGGCATGGAAGGCCACTGCATTATATTGTTCCCAGGACAATCATCGTGCCTGATCGTCATGTTGATCACCACTATTCAGAAACGGACATGGCACAAGAAAAACAAAGATAAATCAACCATCCCCAAACCCACCTCCAGCAATAGATTAAAAGATTAAAAAGTTACCCACTCACAAAATACAAGGTTAAAATTTAAAAGACTACATTTAAAGTTAAATTTAAATTGAATTAAAAGATTAAAAGAGAGGGAAGAACCTTTACTGGATTAACCAGCAGGTTAGGGTTGCCCTATTGCTGGCATATGAGATGAGACATGCAGGATTTAACACCAGAACTGCAATGGACTGCCACAGCCTTGAGGATATTATCAAGGTGTGTCTTCATAGCCAGTCCATCTAGCATGGCCTCTTCCACCTCCATGACTATTGGGAATTGTTATGGTGGCCAAATGAAAAAGAAGACACCGCTTATCTTCAAAATGATGTGCAGAAAGGAGATTTTCCAGCAGGTGTAATTTATTTGCTGCTGATTGGAAGTTTGATACTATGCTGTGTCTCCTGGAAGAAGAGTCTGTCTTTGTAGCCTTGGATGTGCTGCACCATCCCAGAGTGCTCCAGAAGAAGGGAATGGCAAAACACCTCTGAGTACTGCATGCCTAGAAATCCCTGGAAAGGATTGCTACTAGGCAGAATCAACTTGGTGATACATAATTATTATCTTGCCAAAAATGTCCATCTGTGCTTTATGTAGGACAAACAGGACAATCTTTACACACAAGAATTAATGGACACAAATCAGACATCCAGAATGGCAACACAGAAAAACCTGCCTCAAACTACAGTACTTCAATCTACCTGGACACTCTATCCAAGACCTGAAAGTTACAATTCTGTAACAGAGAAATTACAAAACTAGGATTGAAAGGGAGACAGCAGAAATCAAATACTGTACATCCATCTGTTAGACACCAATTGCAGGGGATTAAATATCAGTGAAGGGTTTCTGGAACATTATCAAATTTGATACACAGATTGCTATATGTTGCTAGATATTTTATATACTGTATTATATTACAACTTCCTGCCAATTCTCTTTAGCAAAACAGGAAGTAACCAGGTACAATGTTTTTGTTTGTTTTCTGACATGCAGGTAAGAGGTTGATCCGCACCTTTGAGATTGAAAAGGAGACATTTAGAGCTAATCTGAATAATCTATTGCTGCTGATGGCTGTGGGAAGCTGTATTGCTGTGCTTGTTTGTCTGTTATTCTGCTTGAGCAGACACTTCTCCCTTTGACCCCTGAATTTGGTGTATATAAGCCATGCCTGTAAATTTCACTCCTTGTCTGAAGAAGTGGACTTGATCCACGAAAGCTAACAATTAAAATATAGCAGTGAGTCTTTAAAGTGCTACAGTGTTTTTTATTTTGTTTTCCGATATGCCTGAACCACAGACTAACACGGCTACTATTCCAAATACAGTAATTATTAAAGTTACTTGCAAAGCCACATCTGCTGAAATCCCCTCTTCTATACACAGGTATTAAAAGTACATGATGTCAACCTCTTTTTCATGTGGCTACCCTTGCCAAAAGTCCTGAAGTTTTGAGATCTACTGACAAATCAAAGTTTTGCTGGATCATTGGTCAGGCTCACTACTTTAAAGTGTATCCTTAAATTTACTCACCAGAATGTTATAAATGTAATGAATTAAATGAATCTCTCTACCTGCTGCTGCTTCTTTCATGTCAAGGTCAGATGTTAAACTGCCAAAATGAAGCCACCGTCTTGGTTTTCTCATTGGCCAAAATTAAATCCTTATTGGCACATGTTTCCAATAGAAATCAACAGACCAGCAAATGAGGTGGATGTTGTATCTCTCCATATTCACACAGTGTGGTGTTGTCTGCCAGCCCACACTTGAGAATTTAGGGACTCCGACTCTCAGTCTGTTCAGGGTTGTCCAAATGACATAGAGGAGGTCGAGTTCTTCAACTATATTGTCCTTTAATGTTGTTCCTTGTCCAGTGAACTCCCTCCTCCATCTTATAATTTGATTGAGCTCTTCCGTACCCTCAAGAATGTTTGTTCTTGCCATACAGTTCTTCCTGGATATGAGGCACCAGACATGAGGCTTATATCCATTCAGAAGATGTTGAGGGTCATTCCCTTGCTTAGTTCTCTTAGTGTCCGCTGCTACTTCTCTTCTTATCTTAGGTGGAGTGATACCAACATAAGATATATTTTCTCAACTGGTGTAGGTTTGAGGCATCCTGTCATTATACACATGGCTTCATTAGCCTGGTGACAAAAGTTCATGTTGACCTCATTAACGACATTCTTGACCAGTGGTTCCCAATGTGGGGCCCACACACCCACAGAGGGTTTTCAATTTCCAGAAGCCTAAGTCAGTACAGTATACTGGCTGATCAGTGCTTCAGGGAATTGACTTAGGCTTCAGGAAATTGAAGTTCAAAAACCAAAGGTTGGGAAATACTGCTCTTGACACATCTTCAGCAGAAAGCAGAGTAAATTATAAAACCATGTTGGGTTGTCCTATCTAAATCCAGAGGTCTGTTCATATTACAGCCACCCAGATACATAGTCAACAGAGAGAACAAACATTCTCTTATCAATGTTTCACAGCAAACAGTATACACAGGCATATATTATGTATGATACTGTAGAAAATATATAGCCAGTACCTCTGTTATAGTGGAGGAGTAAACAGCCATGAGGACTTGCAGTAGGAGTAACTCACAGGGACATATTTATCAGGGGAAAGTATTGTTTTACTGTACACTTCAAGAGTAAATATGTCTTTAGCATACTCTGCTCTGCAATGTAACCTTATGCATGCCACCTCAGAAATTAACCACACTACACTCAACAAGGCTTCCTCAAGAGAGAAGAATGTACAGAATTGTATCCTGAAGCCTTTTAGAAAAATTAGGGCACTTTAATTAATGCTTTGCCCTTGATTTGTAATATGTTAGAATCACCACACCTGAACCTAGGTTGTTTTTTTTTTTTAAGAACTTACAATTCACAGAATCCCTCATTCAACCATACTGACAAAGGAGTCTGGAAGTTATGGATCAAAAAGGTAACTTTTCAAAGCTCTGCTTCAGGTTACCCATTTCAACAAAGACTTCACTCCAAGACAAGTGGCCGGGGGGGTGGGGATAAATTGATAATGTAATTTTGAAGGAAAAAATCAGTCACTAAATGAAGTCCATTTCCAGTTCTGCCTTCTGGCAATTGTTTCTCTATTTCTGGCACTAATTTTAGAACACTGCACAATTATCTATTGCTCTGGTGCCTTTTTGCCATTGTCCAAGTTTAGCAAGAGGAAGAAATTTGCGCACAGCTGTTCGAGGCATGCTTAAATGGTATCACAACATGAGCAGGGGTTGATTATATTGATTCATGGGAACAATGTGCATGCACACCTCTGACAATGTAGCACAATTTTCCCAGGTAAATCCCTTATGACCATTTACCAGTCAGGCAGAAGAAGTTCAACCATAACTTTCTCTCATACAGCAGGAAGAAAGTAAAAGCAATTGTACACAATTAAAAGCATTTGATTTAAACAAATAAAGTTTCATGCATTAATTGATATCTCTCTCTCTCTCTCTCTCTCTCTCTCTCTCTGTGCATTTGAAAGAAACTTCATTTTAACTATTAAGGCACTGCTAGTCATCTTGTTTTATTTTGGACAGGGCTGTAGCCAGGATTCTAGATTGCCAGGGGGGGGGGGTGTTCAGGAGGGGCAACAATGTCTCTCTCACACACATATATAACATTGACATCCTGGAGTGTGTGTGTGGGTGTTGGGGGGGTGCTGTTATTTCAGGAGGGTTTTTGCCTCTCTGGGCCGCCCCTGGCTATTTCTTCCTCACTGGTGCAGACACAAGCTTCAGAATTACATGGGCTACATATCAGAAACCACAAAAAAAAAACACATAAATGTTCAAAAGTGTATACCCAGGGCAATTATCTACTTTCCTCAAATATTGTTCGAAGTGTTCCTCTAAAGAGACGTCTCAATTCATTTCTGTGTTCTAACCAAGTAATATTAACAAAACAGTGAACACAGAGCAAATTAATAGTGAGAGTTCCCCCCCCCCATAAAGATTACAACTGGATAGCTACAGGCAATATGGCAACATAAATTAAGAGCAAAAGGGAAATTGTCATTGAAAGCAGTATTAATAACAGTTGTATTGGACAGTGCTGTATAGGAAACAGAGAAACATCTTGCTCAGGCACAAAGTTGTGGGAAAGATTTTACAGCATCCTGGACGTCTTACAATAAAGGAAAGCTGAGAACAAAATCACAACCATGAAGTAACTACAACGTTTCTAGGTAACCCCAATAAACACTCTTGGAGAGATCTGGGACTGCAAGGGGCAATGATATTTATTCTGTCCAAAGAAGAAAAGATTACTGCCTTCTAGCATTACTTGCAATACTGCAAATAGGACACATGGGAAATTATATGTTGATAGGCAGCAGAAGCGCTCTTCTCAGCGACCCATTTTCATTTCTGTAAAAGGTGTTAAAGGGAGGAAAGAAATAAACGTCTAATGTAGACTAAAATTTGTTTGTACCCATTAAGCTGTTTGGAAATTGTCAGTCTGTGACAGTATGACCTATAAAAGCCAGCAAGAGGCAAGCATTAGGAAGATTTGCTGTTATTTCACGGTGTGGCATTTAAGAAGCAACAATTTATTCTGTTGCTTTCAATACTTACTTTTTAATCATAATATTTAAAGGAAAAGGGGAATTCCAAATTTGAATTCCTCTTCTCCTCTTTCTCATTCTTCTCATACCAGAAACTGGATGATGTTGTGGCTAACATCTATGTCCACTGGCTCTAAACAATGATGCTCAGTGGTATCTAAACCTGTTCTTCTCCCTCTTTTCCCTCCTACACTCCCCCACCCATTAATTTAGCTTGAATTAACAAAACAAAAAAGATACAGCATAAGAAGTGCCAGAGTGACAAGGAAAAAAAACTTTCATTAAAACATTAGATTAAAAAGAACATCTTAATAAGATAAGCTTCTTAACAGTGTAACATGTAGCCACGGTGGACTTTCATTTACCAAAGACTTTTAAACAAACTCTTTCTCATTACTTTTCGTGAGCACTAATGTAATGGATTTCCTGCTTTGGCATATAAATGTTACGCTGTTAAGAAGCTTATCTTGTTAAGGAATACTTTTTTTATACCTAATGTCATATATATATTTGATAACATTTCTATGACTTTTCTAAATTTTGAACAACCCCAGTTGGAAACCTGGGGGTGGGCGGTAGGGTTCAAGGACTTTATTTTTTACAATATAATTTTGCAAGGAAGGGTTGTCAGACATCGACCATCTCATCGTAAGGGCTCCTCCCCCTAAGTTCCTGAGACACCTTGTCCCATTCCTGGAACTCCCACCCTTACCTTCCACCTTTGAGAGAGCCGAGCTGCGTAGAAAGGAACTCTTACTATGCTCAGGCAATAGAGCAAAAGAGCAAAACAAGGGAGGAATCTGGTAACGTAGCTTTCTGTGTGTGTGCCAATAAAAGACTACAATCTTCAGAGAGAAACAGCTGCTTTATTCTTCAGGTTCATGTAGGATAGTCCATGGAAAACGTAGATATTAAAAGGTCAGTAACAGATATCAGTCCAGGTAACAGTCCAGGTTCATTGGGTAATCATAGTGAAAGAAAAAGAATAGTCCCACACCATAGCTAGGGTCTTATGCCATTGAGATCCAGAAACGAACTAACTAACTTCTCTGCAAAATGGAGATTCTGCAGTCAGGTGGGCTAACCTTGGCCAATCAGGGAACAGAAGAAAACATTCTCAAAACAATAATTGTTTAAACACATGTAGAGTCAAAACATGAAACTCAGCTAGCTAGAGAGATAACACAGGAACACTGGCTGAAAACAACCCGTCTCATGACACGCAGTCTTGTGAGACATAGAGGGAACAAAGGATTTCTTTGAGGCCTAGGTAAAACTACAACCTCAAGCCTTGGGAAACATGAGGAAATATGTCGTTTCCTGACAAGGGTTACGCAATTTTCCAAACACAGGAGAGTACATGGACAATGCAGTAAATGATGGTGCGATAAATGTCAAAGGGGGCAAAGAAATGGGGAAAGTTGACTTTTGAGAAATGTTGGGGGCTAATAACAATTGTTTCAATTTCTGATTATATATTTCAGAGGTAGGAGCTATGAACCACTCAAAGATTCCTCAGGTGCTCTGGCAAAAAAATAATTTAACCTAAAATTGATCAATCCAGAAGTCTCCAGGAGAAACCATAATCTATTCCCGAGTGTCATGGTAATAATAATAATAACTTTGTGTCAGACGTTATTCTGGGTTGAAAGTAATTTTTCTGGATAAACTCTGCTCAGGGAATGCCCAAATGAGGCTCCTTCCATGTTCCCAAAAGCTGAAACAGAGATAAGAGCTCAATCCATCAGGCAGTATCCAGGTTTCGAACTGCCAACTTGCCGGCCTTCCAGCTAACAAGGCGAGCTTCTTAACCACTGAGTCACCACAGCCCCAAGTGCCATGAGATTACTGTAAGAACCAAGCAGCCACCCACCCGCACCGCAAAAACAATTAGAAGTGGACTTCCAGGTTTGAGATAAGGGGTGGACGTGGCCACAAGGTCTATGACAGTGAAAATGGGGCATAAATGGTTTCTGGGCTATCAATGACTGGCAACCTCAGGGTTGCAGAGTTTTGTGAAAATTCCAAGGGTGGAAATTTAGGCAAAAATGTCATTCCTCGATTGACCAGACAATCAAGGGATGGATTCATGCTGGTTGTAACTCACTTTTCATTCCTTTCACTTTACAGTTGTACCTCGTTTAAAGAGCATAATGCGTTCCACAGGATTGCTCTTTAAGCGAGTTTGCTCTTTAAGTGAAACACCATTGTAAGTGACCAATTGTGGTGGGGATTGCGAACACCGATTTATTTGTTAAGCAAGTTTTTGGTTGGTTTTATTTGTTAAGCAAAGCGAACATTCAGAGAAAATTCTGCTCTTTAAGCGAGTTACTCTTTAAGCGAAACGCTCTTTATGCGAGGTTTGACTCTATATTGTTATTAATGAGGAAATAGGTCCCTTTTAATATTTTAAAGCAATTGCTCAAAATATTTTGTTTCTGCTCAATATTGCTTGGTTCAAAAGTAGTTTATTACTGCATACTGTTTCTTGCCTTCTTCCCAGTGATGGGATGACACCGGTTCTGACCGGATCCACAGAACCGTTAGGAAGATTTCCGGAGGGTTCTCCGTGGGGGTAATACCGTTTTTGAGGCATCTGGATTGGACGCCTCACCAGCAGGAACAATTTTTTTAAAATTGCATGCATCAGATTGAGTTTCTGCGCATGCGCACTAAATTGGAGCCATTTTGGCTCCAATTTTTTTTAAAAAAAAAATTCAGACCCGGAGCCACAGCTTTTCAGAGCGGCTTTGGAGGCGGCCCTCAGAGGAGGGTACCTCCCCTGGAGCCGACGAGCTCCTACAGGCAGATTGAGGCCTGCCCGGGCCGTCCGCCACCGCCGAGCCCCCATGGGCTGGCGACGCCCGGCGGAGCATGCCGCCTCCGCCTCCGGTTCCGGCGGTGATGGTGGTAATGGTGGCGGCAGCGGCAACGGGGGCGGCAATGGTGGGAGGCGGCAGCGGCGACAATAGCAACAGGCAGCGGCGACGGGTGGCGGTGGCGACGGCAGCAGCAGGCGGTGACAGCAGCGTTGGCAAGCGGCTACAGAGGAGGAGGCCACAGTCGGGGCGACGCACCTTGCCATGTGGCCCCAGGCCATGGGGGCTCGTTGGCCCCAAGGAGGGTAAGTGAGGGTTTTGTGTTTGGGGTGGGTGGGTGGTTTATTTGTGTTTTGGGTGGGTGGGTGTATTTTTATTTAATTTTTATTTTATTTCTTTATTTATTGTATTTATTTAAGTTATTTAAGAGGTTTGTGTAGTGGTTGTTTGGGTGGGTGGGTGGGTTGAGGTGTGTGTGTGTTTGTTTATTTTAATTCTATTTATTTATTTATTTATTTATTTTATTTTATTTTTATTTTTGGCCCCACCCACGACGTCATGATGTCATGACGTTGGCTCCCCCATGACATCATGATGTCATGACGTTAGCTCCGCCCCACTGTGATGACATCACGGTGGGGTAGAAAATTTTTTGTCATCCCATCACTGCTTCTTCCATATAATTTACTGTTTCTATAATTTGTAAATCAATCTAAATTAATAGAAAAGATGGTTTCTGTCATTTTTCTCTTGCAAGCAAGTTGGAAGGACAGATAGTGATAACACAGGATAAAATATGTTTGTTACAGGCCATTAAATAACATTTAACATGTAGTGACAATAGAAAGATTCACAAAGTACAATAAAACCTCGGATAATGCTAACACTTGGTTCCACAAGTCATAGTGTTATCCGATTTTTAGTGTTATCCGATGCATGTTAAAATCCTATGGGATGTATCGGATTCAATTCAATTCAATTCAAATTTATTTTTATACCCCGCCTTGCTCAGGCGAACCTGACTCTAGACGGCTTCCATGGAACATAAAACAACAGTATACAAACAACATAGTATAAAACAACACGGAGGGGCGCGGCGGCGGTGGCGGCGGCGTTCCCGCGCTCAGCGGCTGCGGCGTCCTTCAAGCCCCCTCGGCCAGGGGCTCCTTTTCACCTCCCGGCCGGTGACGGTGGCCGGGAGGGGCGCGGAGGCGGAGGCGGCGTTCCCGCGCTCAGCGGCTGCGGCGTCCTTCAAGCCCCCTCGGCCAGGGGCTCCTTTTCACCTCCCGGCCGGTGACGGTGGCCGGGAGGGGCGCGGCGGCGGCGGCCGCATTCCCGCGCTCAGCAGCTGCGGCGTCCTTCAGGCCCCCTCGGCCAGGGGCTCCTTTTCACCTCCTGGCCGGTGACGGTGGCCGGGAGGGGCGCGGCGGCGGCGGCAGCGTTCCCGCGCTCAGCGGCCGCGGCGTCCTTCAGGCCCCCTCGGCCAGGGGCTCCTTTTCACCTCCCGGCCGGAGGTGAAACTCCATGGAGATACATTGTAATCAGCACAGGCTTTAGTGAACGTTATCTGATGCATTCCATAGGGTCTTAATGTTATTTGATGCAATTTTTTCCCAGATTGCTTAACATTATGTGGTTTTAGCGCTATCTGATGCAAACGCTATCCAAGGAATTACTGTACAGTATGTGGTTTTTTTAGAAGTGGTTTCAGCACTGACTCCTCCTCATGCTTTTCCATGACCAGATCCCCCAAGTCCCAGCCCAGCAATGTACATTATTCACTATACCACATTGGAAATAATCAGTGGTGGGCTTCAGCAGGTTCACACCAGTCCATCCAAGTTTTGAAATAAAGTAGTTCTAATTTGGGTGCAATACAGGGCTTTTCCCCCTGGCCACGCCCACCATACCACTCCCACAGAGTAGGTAGTAAAAAAAATTGAACCCCACCACTGGGCAGGCATGACTAGATCGCCCACACAGTCACATGGCCACCCCCACAAAGTAGGCCACACCCACAAAGTAGGTCACACCCACAGTATGGTAATAAAAAAAATTGGAGCCCACCCCTGGAGACAATATATATAAATAATAAATATAAAGGAGAATTATCACCAAATTATAATTCTAGGAAGTGCTGTGATTCTTAAAATAAAATGAAGATCTTTAATGTAAAAAAGAGATAAACCACAGTCTCTGGGATCGTCAGTTTTTATTATACATTCTCTAGTTCCATTTCTCCTTTGTTCAATTGATGAACACCTGATCGTAATAAAAAGTTACCTCATCAATCTCGACGAGCCATTTGTCATCTGTTTTAACATTAGCCAGCTGTCACAATTTGGTGACATGATTCCAGGTTATGAAACCATGCAGAAGAAGGAGCAGGCAGAGGAAGGAGGCAAAATGATTTGCTCTCTGGAGTAGAATTATGTTGTGGGTGTGTTTTTTTAAAGAAAGAAATTCATCTTGTAGAAATATGAATAGTAAAGGTCACCCTTGTTCAAATGCCAGTCATATCCAACTCTAGGATAATCTATCCCCAATCCATTATTTCATAAAATAAGGAAGGTTTCTGCATCTCATAGGAAGTGAGTGTTATTCAGCTGAAAAGAAAACATAATGTGAGGAGGACTGACTTGACCTCTGCTGTGGGCAAACAGCAAAGTTATCACTCTACAAACTCACCTGTCAGCTGTCTGGCCAGCAATAACACATCAGATGCAAAGAGTATGGAAGAAGGAAGAAGGCTGTATCTTGTGCTGCAGAATTCTAGCATTTTGATTCCACTTTATCTATCCTATATGCATCCTATTGAATATTGGGTCTTGTAGCTAGATTAGTTTTCTGCTAGAGAGCTGTAGTGCCCACCCTCAGACTTTTTAAGCTTTCTAAGTATGCCATCAAACTATAAATCCCAGGACTCCGTAGAATGGAGTCAAGACAATTAAAGTATTACCAACTCTTAGAATTGTACAGTGGTAGAGACCTTCTAAGATGCAGATCTTTCATTCCATAGCCGCTTAAGTACCAAGGGACAGACAAACAATGACTGACTGATTGTTCTGATTCATTGTGACCCTTGGCAGGGTTCCCTAGATATAAAGTACTCATGGGGGCGCAGAGAGTCGGAATCGACTGTGCGACTGAACAACAACAAAAGGTACTCAAAGTGGTTTACCAGTCCCTTCTTCTGGTGGCATTTTGGAACAGCAGTTTGCTCAAGGACAGAGAGGGCTATTTGAAATCCCAACTTCTGGATCCACAGCCAGGTACTAAACTCAGACAAAAGATGGTCCTTTGCAATAATGGTCCTTCAAGGAAAGCAAATACTGTAGCTGTTGGGCCAGCATGCCCATTTGATGAATGGGCCAACTTACCTGGATTTCTCTTGTGCTCGTTTCCAAAATCAGCTGAGCCCAGAAGTAATTCTGACCACAACCCTCATCTCCCACGTCTCTGCGAGACCACAAAGGTCCATCTCTTGGTCTCGGGCATTGACCTTGAAGTTTGGGGAACAGAATGCTGCTGACCTGACAACTCTATCTAGGACCGTTTTGTTGATACAGGTCAGCGTAGCTATCTATGTTTTTGGACTCTCCTTGAAGATTTGGCTACTACAGCTATCATGAAACAGGCCTGCACTTCATCATTTATTTCTGCTTTGCTGCCACCCAAACCAAAGCTTGTAATCTATGGCTGCAGCTTAGTGAGTTGGTATTGCTTATATATATACCCACTACCGGTTCTGGCAAACTGGTGCGAACTGGCTGCTGCCCATCACTGATACTGTATATATATACACAGTATCAGTGATGGGCAGCAGCCAGTTTGCACCAGTTCACCAGAACCGGTAGTAGCTTTTCCCAGTGTCCCGGAGAACGGTAGCAGCTTTTGGGGGGAACCACCTCGGGGGCTTACCTTTTTGCCAGTTCCCCCACTGTGCATGTGCACCTACAGTGCTCAGTGTGCATGCACGCCTACAGCACTTGGCGCACATGCACGCCTACAGTGCTCTGACTGCCGAGCCAAGCAGCTATTTGCTGTGTGGAGTGTGGCAGTGCAGAGTGTTGGGCAGCCATGTACAGCCACGGAGCCTCCTTGCTGTCCTCCCAAGCAGGGAGGAGGAAGAGCAGCTGCTAGTCTGATGTTCCCTACAGCCTGCTCCCCAGGGTAAGTGACTCGTCTTTGGGTGTGGGCTGGGTGGGTATAATTTAATGTACATTTCATGTGTATTTATTTTTATTGTGTATTTTTATGTGTTTTATGTGTATTTAATGTGTATTTTATGTGTTTTTATGTCTTATTTAATTTATATTTTTATGTGTACTTATTTTTGTTTTTTTACTTTGGCTCCACCCATGTCGTTGGCTCTGCCCATGACATCATGATGTTGGCTCCACCATGACATAGGCTCCGCCCACAGTGTGGTAGTTAAAATTTTGGCTGCCCATCACTGTATAGCATATATCTTACACGCACACTCTCACACATCCCTTTCTAGCCAAGATTTGTTTTTTCATACAGTTGCGATTCTTATGAAGCACTGTGTGTCAGAAACATGCCACATTGCCACTTATTTTTGAGTTACTTCCCACTGTTGGTTCTAAACAAGGGAGGTGGGGTCACGTTGTGTCACTTTGTTCTTGCAATGTGTAAAAAGGTTTTTAAAAACAGCCTCCCAGCAGTCTTGCCATTCATAATTTATATGCCTCTCATTTTCAACTCCCATTCATCTTGGGTCCTGTGTAAATATCCGTCAGACTTTCAAACTTCACCACATATGAAAGGTTTTCTGTGTCTCTAATCACGTTTGTTTTTATTGTGCAATTCTTTTTCTAATCTTACCTGCCTTTTAATTAAAATGTCAAAATTATTCAAGTAGAGTAAGCCTGCAATTTTGCTTTAAAGCTCCATTTTGGTCTTTATACTGCTAACCTGCAGCCCACTTGGTATACTTAGTATATGGAGAACAATCCCTTCTCCTTCTGGAAAGGGCACTGGATGTAAAATCCCTGCCATGGGCTACAACACAAACAGCCCTAGTGAGCAAACTGGGCAGCAATCTAACATCCTCCAACTAGCCTTCTTTTGCCATATGGCCAGCTAACATGCAATGCAATGCACACAAACACCACTTCCCATTCCCATTACTGAAGCTAATAATTAACAAGTTGCTACTCTTTCATGACACCCAAAACCTATGGTTTGAGGGGGGATACCTCACTCTGCCTAATAGCAGAGCTGGCCCTAAACACAGATGCTCCACATAGGGAGATCAGTCAGCCACAGAGACACATGTCTGTGCTCCAAAATATCAGAAGGGAAGGAAGAGATCATATGGAGCATTTGCACCATATTATATTTGGTATATGGTCAAGAAACTTGCAATGATTCCCCCATCATGGGAAATGGATATACCCCAGTAACTCTCAACTAGGCCTGGAAGTACAATTGTTACAACCTCTGTTCTTATACATAACCTCAGAAACACCCAACAAAGTGTTTGGCAAACCACTCAATAAACAGAGGGAACAGCTGCCTTAGGATGCTGAATTGAGGTATCAAAAAAAGGAAGCAATCCACTAGATATATAAGATATAAAATTTGATACTATATTTTTACTCCCAGGGGCTTAATGGTTAAGATGCTGGACTTGATGACTGGAAGGTCAGCAGGTCAGCAGTTCAAGACCTGAGTGCCAGTGGCATAGCGTGGGTTCCACCACCGCCGACGTCCTGGGCCCTGCCCAGGGGTCGGCAAATTTGGCCTACGCCCTGGGCAGGGCCCAGGACGCCAGCAGTGGTGGAGGGTCCTGGCGCCCGTCCCCACAGTCGCCTCTTAGCCCCGGCCGCTAGGAAGTCTGGGGGTGGCAGCAGAGTCCTATTTATTGTGAAATTTTGTTGCCCCCCAAAAGTGCCTCCCCACCAAATGGAGTAAGTTTTGTATTTGTATTTGTCGTCTCTGTCCCAGCTCCTGCCAACTTAGTAGTTTGAAAGAATGAAATCGCAAGCAGAGGAATAGGTACTGCTTTGGTGCGAAGGTAACAGTGTTCCGTGTGCTCTGATGTCTATTCATATCTGCCATAAGACCAAGGAAACAACTGCAGACACAGACAGTACTGGCTCTTTGGCTGTAAACAGGGATTATCACAGACCCCTAGAGTCAGACATGACTGGCTTTCAATCAAGGGCATCCTTTATTTTTACTTAAGAAGCACTTTGGAAAACATTTTCTCTCACACAATTACCAGGGAGGCTTCGTATGTTCTATACCTTGATTTCAGAGACTGGATATACCATTTATTTTTCCACTCCAGTAAGCAAAATATGTCAGACTGATCACTAATAAGCCCCTTACTGTTGAGATACTAGCTCTACTCAGTTATCACTTACCTGGATCTCAGCAAAACACATAGACATCATTAATTAAACAGTCCTTTCTTCACCATTGTTTGCTTCATGTGGAAAGCATTGTGTCTAAAGAGAAAGAGCATGTCCAGGTTCTCAGTCTAGACGAGTAATAATCTTGAAAAAGCAGGGTGCCTGCTCACATGGAGAGCCTACACGTGAGCAGAATGGAAACCTCAGGTCTGTCACTGTATCCATGGAGAAAGTGACAACAGAGAGAGGAGGGGACATCTGTTTTTGTCCTAATGTATTCCTGACAACCAGGTAACCAACAGCTTACTTACCTGGTGAGCCACCTGATTACCTAGTGAAAAAAGGAATGTTAAAAACTTTCCTTTATCCCTGTGTAAAGGTGTATATATATTCTTTAGCTGTTGTTGATTTTAAAAGATATACATTTTCCCTGGAGCAAAGTAAAGCTTATTTCCCATATCGTCACAGCTAATTTAGAAACAACATGTGAATATTTAAATTTTAACAAAGAACTGTGTTTAGTCTACAGTTGTGTTTTTAAGGCATTAGTCCTGAATGTACTATGCAGACGGTTATCTGCTTCCATATTATGATCCTAGTTTAGCAAGGAAGCTCGCCCACAAAATTCTCACTCACTGTCTCACACATAAACAACATCCTGGCAATCAACTGCAAGGAGGGGAGATCTTGATGCTCAAAATTCCCCAGAGAACCAAGGGTGTAACACTCTCTAGTTCTATGGGGCTATCTATCAATACAGTTATACCTCACTTAAAGAGCATAATGCATTCCACGGAATTGCTCTTTAAGTGAGTTTGCTCTTTAAGCGAAACACCATTGTAAGTGATCAGTTGTGACTTCTGGCAGGGGGGATTTAGTTGTTAGTTTTTGATTCATTTTAGTTGTTAAACAAGGTGACCATTCAGAGAAAATTCTGCTCTTTAAGCTAGTTAGTCTCTAAGCGAGGAACTCTTTATGTGAGGTTTCACTACATTGCAAACACAAGCTTCACAGAATGTTATAATAATAATTTTGTGTCAGAAATTATTCTTGGTTGAAAGGGTTTTTTGCTGGAGAAACTCCTCTCAGGGGACGCCCAAATTAGGCTTCTTTCATCTCTCCAAGATCTTTTCCCACCGAAGTGGTCCCTATTTATCTTCTTGCAATTTCTTGCTTTCGAACTGCTAGGTTGGCAGGAACTGGGACAGAGATGGGTGCTCAATCCGCCATGTAGTACCTGGGTCTCGAAGTGCTGACTTGCTGGCCTTCCCAATAATAAAGCAAGCTTCTTAACCACTGAGCCACTGCAGCTCCCTGATGCAATGTCCCCACACACACATACTATATATGCTTACATAATATATGCCCAACAACTTCAGTGGTTGCTACCATTCCTGGATGGTCCTACCTACAATAGACATGACACAAGAGGAGTATTTTGAAGCCTGCGTTAATGCTTGGGCTTGTGATCAGTTCAGTGTGAGGTATTTCCCATGGCCTCGCGTGGTGCCACAAATCCTAATGCTGGCACTCCTTCCTCTGACTTCCTCCAATAGCACATTGGACACAAGTACATGTTTCACTGTGGACTTCGGTTCAGCCTAGCGGGGTGGAAACCTTAAGAAGGGTCTGTGATTCAAAATAACAGTTTTGAAGAGAGAGAGAGAGCTGGAGAAGCCAGGAGTTGCTTTTCTCCCATACAAGGAGATAAGCACTTAGCTTAGAGCTTTAAAAACTGAAGCCCTGGGACTCTTCTTTTTTGTGTTATGGATCTCCTGTTGTGGATGGCAAAGATAACAGAGACTTTTTTCATGACCTTTTTACTTAAGAGAGATTTCATCTTTCCTGCAGGCCACATCTTCATTTTTTCCTGGTGGATGGCTGGAATGCAAGAGCCTATATCTTGTAGCATCCACTTTGGGGTTGTTCATCTATGACTGTTTTGTAGCTTGAAAATACCTACCTATCCAGTTTCACATATTTTGGAAGGTTCATTGTTTTTGCAATCCATGTATAAAGAATACAGTTCCATTAAACCCAGAGAGTGGGATGCATGTATTCCCAGGTGTTTTCTCCAGTCTCCTTTTCCTTGCTCCTGGCTTTGTGCAAATGCCATTTGAAAACACATCTGCACTGATCCTGTGATTCTTGGTTCTGGCTGGGAAAATCTGGAGCTGGATTTCTGCTGCTGTGTGCTGTCGAGTCATCTCTTATCTATGGCAACTCTATGAATGAGAGATCTCCAGAATGTCCTGTCCTCTACAGCTCAGCTCTTGCAAACTCAAGCCTGTGGCTTCCTTTAGGGAGTTAATCCATCTCACATATGTTCTTCCTCTCTTCCTGGTGCCTTCAACCTTTCCCAGCATTATTGTCTTTTCCAGAGAAACCTGCCATTTTATGATGTCCTCAAAAAATAGCACAGTTTCAGCTTCATCATTTTTGCCTTTTAGTCAAATGTTCCTCTCTGCGATTGTTGCACATCTTCATATAATGGCGAGGCATATCATTTCTCTGAGATTTCACCCAATATCATCAGAAACGGTGACTCTAGTTTCAGGTGTTCAGTTACAGTTTCTTAAGAAAACTGTTGGTAGTCAAAGTAATGCTGACTGACCAGAAGGTTTGCTCTGTGTCACCTTGAAGCACAAGATGATAAACAGCTGGGGTAGACACTGAGGGCTACCTGGGAAATAACCTATCCTGGATGGTTGAATCTAATTAGCATATTTAATAAACATAATTAACAATGGCCATTAAGGACACCTTCAGGCTTCTTCTGTCATGCCCCATCAGTTTGAATCACTTCCTTTCAAGGCATGTGTTCATTGAGAAATGCTCCTTGGCAAGGTGTGTAGTGTAGTGTGACACAATTTATCTCCAATCAGCTGATCTTTCATTTCACTAGACCCTAAATCAGATCTTGTGGCAAAATTAAGTCTTGGAAAGTCTTTTTTTTCCACACTCGGGGAGGGGGAATGAATAGTGAGTTGGTTTTAAGCATCTGTTAAAATCTTGCATAGGGTTATGTATCGTGTTATTATTTATTTATTTATTTGCCTCCTTACTCCCTCCACTTATTAATCACTCACTACTAAAAAGCTGTCTTTCACATGCAAATTAAAGTGGCAGTTACAGTAAAACATATGTCAGTCAGACAGCATCAAAACCCCTGCAACCAGGAGCTCTGTCAGAAAACAGATCAGCACTTAAGCAATGAAATCTAAATTTAGGCAATACTGTGGAATACCTCACAACAGCAAAACAAATGCATTTTCATTAGAAGATTATAATCCTAATTTCATGTGGCTTAAATATATTTCAGAAGCCATTTGCATTTGGAAAACAATTTACAGAAGGGAAAATTATATAGAATGTATCTTGCTAGTGTCTCATGTTTAAGAATCTCTTGCTGTAGAGGTGACAGAAAATTAGACCTAGGATTTAAAAAAAATCCTTAATGATCTGTTACTTAAAATAAGATGTGGTGAAATGAAATGGATAAGAGAAGCAATTAAAAGAAATCTGTATGGTCTCAGCAAAAAGTGTGAAGAATTAGTTAGCAATAGCAATTGCAATTACAGTTGTACCTCGCTTAAAGAGCATAATGCGTTCCACAGGATTGCTCTTTAAGCGAGTTTGCTCTTTAAGCGAAACACCATTGTAAATGACTAACTGTGTGTGGGGGATTGCGAACCCCGATTTATTTGTTGAGTTTTTGGTTGGTTTTATTTGTTAAGTGAAGTGAACATTCAGAGAAAATTCTGCTCTTTAAGCGAGTTACTCTTTAAGTGAGGCACTCTTTATGCGAGGTTTGACTGTACACTTATATAGCGCTTAGTACAGTCTCTGGGCGATTCACTAGTTAATTAGCATTTCTCCCCCAACACACTGGGTACTCATTTTACCTACCTTGGAAGGATGTAAGGGTTAGTCAACTTTGAGACCTGGTCAGAATCAAACTCACAACATCAGCAGGTTTTGGCTGAGGTAATTGCTAAGCCCTAACAACTCATTCCCTACTTAATTAAGCTGACCAGAATTAGAAGAAAATGGCTGGGGGGGCCCTTCGTTGTTCTTGCTTTCTACACATAGAAAACAATAAGTCCATAGGGGAGACATTCTTGCTAACTTGTAGAATACTAGGCAGGGTCCTTGCTCATGAGTAGTGCTTCCACACAGACAAAAACATTTCCTGGGTAGATCTGCACAAAGGAGAGCTAGCTGTTCTCTTCTAAGTGGGACACATTTATCCAGGTCATGATTACCTGAATTGAAAGGTAAAGGTTTCCCTTGCTTGAAGGCCAGTCGTATCTGACTCTAGGGTTCAGTGCTCATCTGTTTCATAGCCAAAGAGCCACCTCTCTTCCCAATCCCCTGCACCTCTTCATTAAAAGAGATGGCCGTCTCAGCCTCAACTAACAGCAGACAAAGGTGAGTTAGGCTAGAGCTGACAGGCAGAGCCAGAATCAAAGGTTGATATTAATATATAAGGTAAATGTCTCCCTTGCTTGAAAGCCAGTCATGTCTGACTCTAGAGAGCAGTGCTCATCTCCTTTTTCAGCCAAAGAGCCAACACTGTCTGAGTCTGCAAACGTTTCCATGGTTATGTTGCAACCTTTCCCATCAACGTGGTGCCTATTTACCTACAGTAATACCACGCATAACGAATTTAATTCGTTCTGCAAGGCTGCTAGCTGTGCGAGTTTTTTGCTATGTGAGTCAGACTCGCATAGTGAAAATTCCAATGGAAAAACTCACATAATAAGCTTTTTTAGGGGGAAAACTTGCATAGTGATTTTTTTTTTGTTATGCAAGTTTTCCCATAGAAACACTCGTTATCGAGTTTTCTATAGGGAAAGTCCAACTCGCATAGTGAAAAATTTTTAATTATGCGAGTTTTTCCCCATAGAAACACTCATTATGCGAGCGTTTCCATAGGGGAAGTCTGACTCGCATAGGGAAAATTTTCTCAAACTGCTGACCTGCCAACACCCCCTCCCCCCAAGTTTAGTCATGTTACAACTCTGCTTGAAAAAGGATGAAAGGCCCCACTTGCCTGTTTCCCTCTTCCCTCTCTGTTCTCACATGCACACAGAATGTGAGAGCTCAGCAAGAGGGGGACACAGGTGCAGTCTTCACCCTCTGCCTCTCTCAAGAAGGTATGCTGTGGTGGGCTGGCTAAGGGTAACTTGAGCCAGCCCACCAAAAGCATCAGCCATCTCAAGCCACATGCTGTTATGTCTATACATGTATGAATCTGTTTTTCCCCTATAGCCTGGACAGAAATGCCCCCAATATCCCTTCCCAGCCAGCTCACAAATATAGGGCTGCCACATTAGATCACAACAGCTTCCTCTTTTCCCATCCCTCTTCTGGTTTATAAATATCCCTGCTATCCCTGGATGCAACAGAAAAAAAGAGGGCAGGGATTGAGCTTTAAGAATGGCTCAAAGGCTTTTTAGCATCATCAGGAACAGTTCACCTTTTTTAACCTAGGTTGGGTATTACTGTGTCCCCTCTCCCTCCTCTTTCCTCATCCTTTTAAAGCAGGTCTCCCAAATGCTAACAGCAAAAATAAGAATTAAAAATGGACAGGCATTTGAGTAGGGTTACTCCATCTAAATTCAACCACTGACAGTGATGTTTCTGCCAAAGAGCACAGCTCTCGCTCTGTTTCTGTCTTTATCTTTGCTTCTCTCTCCAGTCCACCCCTCGCCACACTCGGTTTTCTATTCCACTTCTGCAATAGAAGGGAATACAGCCCTGCCTCCAGGCAATGAAACTGTAGTTGAAATTTGTTTGTTTAGCTGAGAATCCAACACTTTCTTTTCCTCTGCAAGGGACAGCGTTCGCTTTGGGAATATGATTCACACTCGAATGCACAGAAAGATGCATATTTTTTGCCACTAGGAACGTGGAATGGAAAGTATTTGTTTTGTTCTTCTGCTCAGTAATCCAGAAAAAAGCAATTAGAAGCGCAATGTGGAAATGTGGTTGCACAAGTTTCATGGTTGGGCACATACCGGAGAGTGTGTATGACCTCATGAATGATGAAGACACAATTCTGTCCACAGGATGTTTAGCTGATGAACTGATTGCTCTGAAGAAGCCAGAGCTTGACCACTGTGTTATTCTGTGCTGGGGGATTTTGTGTTTTCTTTTGATAAATAGACATACACATAGATGTAGATGTACGGGACTGTGGTGGCTCAAGTGGTTAAGATGCTGAACTCACTGACTGGAAGGTCAGAGTCCAATTCCCTGGTACTGCATACCAGAGTGAGTTCCCATCTCTGTCCCAGCTCCTGCCAAACTAGCAGTTTGTAAACAAGAATTTGCAAGTAGATAAATAGGGACTACTTTGGTGGGAAGGTAAGCAGTATTTTGTGCACTCCGGTGTTGAGGCATGCCTGCCACATGTCCACAGAAACGTCTGCAGGCACAAGTCTCACATTTTGCAGAGTGGCTGCCAGCATTCCAGGGAAAGGAAATGCTGTGTATGTGTCTGTGTCACTGGGATACAACTCTGGTTCTCCTCTTTAGGAATTCCAGCCCAAGATCTTATAGCAAGGCATGTCAATCACATATTCACTATCATTTTTGCAATTCCATGTGGTTCAATTGTTTAGAATGCTTCTTTCTCCCCCAGATCCAGAATCACCACTTTAAGTGTACTAAAACTCAATTAAGTGGATACAAAGCTAACAGAAAAGCACCTTTTAAAAAGGGGTCCATTCTGTTACAGAGAAACATGGATGATCTTTGGTCAATGCAAGTTTAAATTAATAAATTGCAACTGGTGATTTAGAGCTAGCCTATGGGTATGATCAGACAGCTGCAAAGTTGTGCACTTGATTGCATCAGAAAGGTTAGCTTTAATGGAAAATATCTCCCTTAAAACAGCTGTTCCATCTGCCAGGAAATCACTATAGCCTGGACCCCAAAAGGAGAAGACACACAACTGAACCAAGAAGCTCCAGTTAGCGTACAAGACTGGGCTGAGACTAGAACACATTTTCCCATGTGTCATGTGATCACTGAGGAATAGATTGTGCCAGATTGCTCCAGGAGTAGTCCAAACAGTGACTGGTTTTCCTGTGTGATTACACCCTAAATTAATTACACTTTAGTCCATTGAAATCGGTGTGACAATGTAGTCATGACTTTTAGTGGATCGGAACAAGATTAAGTTGAACACTTTCCAGGGAATAAATCTCACTGAGTTCTATGGTCTTAAATGCCAAGAAGATATTGTATAGAGTAGGAGTTCTCCACCTTTTTAAGCCAGGGGCCAGGCCATGCTCTCTCAGACAGCTTTGGGGGCCAGATCGCCATTTTGTCCTTCCTCCACCATATGGCCCTTCCTGGCTCCCCCAGGCTATCACAGAGCGAGCACAAGAGAGCCCGGGTGGAGGGCTCTGCATGGTGGCGTATCTCCTTCTGAGCCAGTGTGGAGCGTCGGAGGGGATCACTGACGTGGGGTGGGGGGGGCATGAACTGGTGTCATGGGCTGCATTTGGCCCACAGAACACAGGTTGATAATCCCTAGTATAAAACTACACTGTAATTCTCAATCTTTATATTTATATTTATATTTATATTTATATTTATATTTATATTTATATTTATATTTATATTTATATTTATATTTAAAGGAAAAGGTAAAGGTTTCCCCTGCTCGAAAGCCAGTTGTATCTGACTCTAGGGGTCAGGGCTCATCTCTGTTTCAAAGCTGAAGAGCCAGCGCTGTCTGCTTCTGCAGACATTTCCATGGTCATGTGGTAGGCATGGCTAGACACTGAAGAGCATGGAATGCTGTTACCTTCCCACCAAAGTGGTCCCTATTTATCTCCTTGCAATTTCTTGCTTTCGAATTGCTAGGTTGGCAGGAATATTTATATTTATATTTACCGGTATATTTATATTTATATTTAGCTAATTGCCACACTGGAAAGAACTTTGGGGGGCTGCAGCCCAAAAACAGCAACTTTTCCTGCATCTGAGCTCATATCATGTATGAATCATACTATCACTGCCTTATTTGCTCTGATGTTTCTGATTATTCAGTACCGCCTGTGGTCCTAAGCTGATTGTGATAAGAGCATGTTAGTGACTGATACACTGTAAACTGTAGTGAATAGACCCAATACTGATTCTGCAGAGATTCTAATCACAAATGAAGATTCTTCAAAACTTGAAATCCATATATATGTGTGCATCCTACAGATGTTCTACTGTAGTTTGACTGTTGTTCCTGCCTCATGGCTTTTATGCATTACTAGAGGGCAGAGTTCTCCTGGTCAATGTCAGGCTGGAAAGGTGTTAATGAGTTATCACCTATTCAAGGAAGAATGTGCAAACATGGTGTCTAGCACTGCAGCTAGCTGGAAGAAGAGATGTCTAAAACTCTCTCATTTCTGTTGATCAGATTAAAGGGTGCAGAATTAAGGTTAGCTTCAAGAGCAAAGAAGCAGAGTGGACTCAGTCTCTAAGTAGTTTACTCCAGTGGTGGGGTTAAAAAAAACTACTACCTGCTCTGTGGACATGGCATGTTGGGCATGGTCAGTTGGCCATGTGGCTGGGTGGGCATGGACAGGTGACCATTTGACTTGCTCCTCCTTCTCTTTTGGAGTGATTTTTTCACATGTGGGCATCTTGGAGGGAAGAAGGAAAACCACCAGGAGACCTAAAAGAGATTCTACCAGGCACAGAAGGGGTTAAGGGAGCTGAGTTGATTCCTAAAAGGGAAGGAGACCAGATGAGGGAGCGGAACAGGAAATTGTCCATTTTCAAAAAGTGTCCCTTTCAGTCTGTCATTTTCTCCATCTCCTGGAAGACAACGGAGAAGGTATGTGTGTGGGGGGGAGTGATTGGGGAGGCAGGCGCAGGCTTACAACCCAAGGCTCCAGCAACCGGATCGGCAGGGCCACCTGGAATTTCTACTACTGGTATGGGCGTACCAGGGCGTACCAGCTGAATCCCACCACTGGTCCACTCATTTGCTCTAACTACCTTATCCAATAGCCTGCTAGTTTTGGTCATGTATACTTAGGTGTGGAAACTTTAGACAAGATAGTGAAGTTATTGATGTACCAACTACCTTGCTGAGGGAAGAGAGAGAAGCAGAAGTGATTAACAAGTATCCATGACTAAGTATGAGAAGATGTAGATGTTTGTATTTACTGAATGTCCAAAAATACAGTACAGTGGAACCTCAGTTAACAAAGGGCTCGGTTAACATAAAAATCACATAACAAAAGGGAATCCATAGAAAATAGTGGCTCGATTCACAGATTTTCCCCCTGGAATTGATTAATTGGTTTTCGATTCATTCCTATGGGAAACTGCATTTCGGTTAATGCATTTCGGTTAACCTTGCTGCCCCTCCCCCTGTGCCTATACCAACTGCCAGGGGAAGAAGAAGCCTGGGCAGGATGAGGACCTTGCCGCCCCTCCCCCTGTGCCCACTCCAACATATTGTATTGTAATTTGATGTAATGTATTGTCTGTAAGCCGCCCTGAGTCGCCACGGTGAGTGGGCGGCAATATAAATTTGAACTAATAAATAATAAATAATAAAAATTTTGGTTTTCAATGCATTCCTATGGGGAGTTGCATTCAATGCATTCCTGTGGGAAATTTTCACTCTAAGAAGCATCCTAGAGAATGCATTAATTCCGTTAACCGAGGTTCCACATTGTCAATTCCAGCAAGTGGCTTAAAATTCCAAAATGAGTGACAGTATTCAGGAGCCATGTGGGCATATGTCACTCCACAGCTCTCTACCATCTGAAGACATGGCAGGGCTGAACCAGCAAGCCCCTGAACTGGGCCTGAACATGGCCCTGTCCCCACTTCCTAGATGGGGAAATGCCTTTTCCAGTCTAGGTAAGCAGGCTCCTTTCTGCCATCCTACAAACTATCTGGAGCCAACCCCAATGCCTCAAAGTTGTGATAAAGATAATAAGGTACATAAGTACTGTTTGGAAATGTATGGCTGTGAGAGCTGGACAATAAGAAAGGCTGAGTGCAGAAGAATGGACGCCTTTGAACTGTGGTGCTGGAGAAGACTTTTGAGACTCCCCTGGACTGCAAGGAGATCAAATCAGAAAATCAGCCCTGACTGCTCCTTGAAAGGACCAATGCTTAAACTGAGGTTCAAGTACTTGGCCACCAAAATGAGAAGAGAGGACTCACTGGAGAAGCTCCTGATGCTAGGAAAGACTGAAGGTAAAAGGAGAAGGGGGCAGCAGAGGATGAGGTGGCTAGATGGAATTGTTGACACAGTGGGAAGACTCTGGAGGATGGCAGATGATAGAGAAGCTTGGCATGCTGTGGTCCATGGGGTTGCAAAGGGTCAGATTCAACTGTGCAACTGAGCAACAAGTATTGTTCATCATGACTCAAGGAATCATATTAATGTAGTAACCATTCGGTGATATTAAACATAAAAAGATAACACCTTCCCATACCAAGAAACACTGGGGAGGTGTGTGTGAAGCTGGTAAGCCATGTCTGACCGGAGCACCCTTTGTGCTTTTGTTAAATACTGGGCAAGTGAATGCAATTGAACATTCCTGTTTCCAGCTTAGCTTGCCTGAAGAAATTTGCTTCCTGAATTCTCCTGCTAGCTATTGCCCAGCTGGCGGAAGAAATCCTTTTCTCCTTTGGCCAGTGGGAGAAAGAGGAGGACTCCCCAGGAACTGCTCCTTGCTGTTGAAGCCCCACCATGCTGACTTCAGCTCATCATATAATTCACCAGCAACTGGAAGTTCCAGGTAAGTCTGGGTCCTGTTTGTTTGTTTGTTTGTTTTTCAAATTTATATTGCTGCCCACTTGCCATAGCGACTCAGGGCGGCTTACAAACAATACATTACATTACAATATGTTGAAGAGGGCACAGGGGAAGGGGCGGCAAAGTCCTCAACCTGCCCTGGCTGTTTCTTCCCTGGCCATTGGTGTGGGTGCAGGGGGAGGAGCGGCAAAGTCCTCAACCTGCCCTGGCTTCTTCTTCCCTGGCCGTTGGTAATTTTCATACTCCAAACATCCTATTAAAGAGAGCTGTGCTATCCTGGTTGCTTTGTAGCAGTTATTTTAATTTTCTGTGTTCCTCTGCATGCACAGTTGTTTACCTTGTAAGTTTCCAGATAGTATTACAAAACAGTAATTGTTTGATTATTCTGGAGGATCCATTTTGCACATATACTGTGTGCCAGTGAATCTTCAAAAGCAATGCCGTTTTATTTTATTGCTGAGATTTACTTTGCGTTCTGGTTTGCAGTCCCCAGGCAGCAAACATGAGCTGGGCTGAAGGGTAATCCCTTCCCTGACACTGCTGCCCATCAACCTCCCCTGCCTGAACTATGAGAGATGGTTTCACTCTCTTGTCATGGCTGGATCGTTATCAGATTTGCTTTGACCTATTGGCCACTCGTAGTCTTTACGGAGGAAGTGGATCAATTTTTAAAATACATCCTGGAAAATAATGGACTTGGACGATTTTCTTAAGTCTTTAAAGGAGTTTCCTGTGGTCCTAGAAAGCAGCTCTGCCAAGATCCGGACTCTATTTGGAACAGGGACAAGATCTTTGCAATGGATACAGTTACTCACAATTACAGACCTCTTGCTCTAATTTTAGAGTTCTATTGCTGTCTTAGTATTCTGAGCACTTGATCACTATTAAATGTCTGAATTGACAATATAGAAAACTTTGAAACTTCCTAAGAATTCTACCTTGTCTCCTGGCTTTTTAATGGATACATCAGGAGTGCTCAACATTTTAAAGGCAGGGGCCAGGTCACACTCCCTCAGACAGCTTCGGGGGCCGGACAGCCATTTTGCCCTTCCTCCACCACACTACACTTCCTGGTCTTGTGGAGGCAGTGGGGGGAGAGGTGACATGAAATGGTACTGTGGGCCACATCCGGCCTGCGGGCTGCCCATTGAAAATCCATGGTTTACATGAGGCCAGAGGTCCTGGCTGTTTGCCATCAATCTGGAGGCAACACACAGGATTACCTCTCATTCATGATGAATCATCTCTTTAAAACCAGAACAAACTTTGAAATGCATGAGTGCAAAATAAATAAATACATACATAGCTAGCCAAGGTAAAATCTGAAAAGAGAAATATGCTGTGGGCAGAGGAAACTATGGATCTTAATGAAGGTGTTGCAGGTAGTTGCCCTCTCCCTGAAGAACCATTATGGAGCTGGGAGGTTTCCTAGACTTAGCAGTATGTACAGAGAATACAGGTGATATGGACAAGGGTATGTTTTATCAGGTTTGACTGTTTTTCCCACCTGTGCTCCTGTCTAGGGAAAGAGGACCTTGCTATCATCTTTTACATTCTAGATCAGAGTGCCTCAAACATGGCTCTCCAGGTGTTCTTGGACTTCAATTACCAGAAGCCAAAGTCAGCACATCCAAAAACATCTGGAGAGCTAAATTTGAGGAACCCTGTTCTAGACGGAGCAAGATGAATACCCTGCATTGTTCTGTACATAGAGTTGCCTTAAGGACAACAGCTAGCACAATTGGTCCTGGGAGGTCAAGGAAATCACAGCACATAATATTGTACTGATTCTGTGTCATCTGCATTGGTTATAAGTGGTTTTATACAGTAGTGGACATCAGCAGGTTCGCACCAATTCGCCAGAACCAGTAGCAGAAATTCTGGCTGTCACCGCCCATCCAAGTTTTGAAATAAAGTACAGTAATACCTATGATAACGTTTACCTTGGATAACGCTAAAATCACTTAACGTTAAGTAATCTGGGGAAGAAAATTGGATTGAATAACGTTAAGGTCCTATGAGATGGATCGGATAACAACCGCTAAAGCCTGTGGGGTTACTATGTATCTCTATGGAGCTTTAACGTTATCCGATCCACCCCATAGGATTTTAACATGCATCGGATAACACTAAAAATCGGATAACACCAAGACTTGTGGAACCAAGTCTTAGCGTTATCTGAGGTATTACTGTAGTCCTAATTCGGGTGGAATGCAGAGCTTTCCCCCGGCCATGCCCACCATACTATTCCCATAGTGTGCTAGTAAAAAAATTTGCAGCCCACCACTGGTTTTCTAGGCTCAGTTTCAAATGCTAGCAATCACCTTGAAATCTCTAAATTAAAGTTCCTTCCCTGGGAAGTAGGTTATTGGAAGCACTGACTATACCTTTAGGAATCTGTTTGGGTACTAAAATCATCCACAGAAACTTAATAAGCTGTTGGATACAAAAGCAATCTGATTTTTTCTGTCTTGGTCTCTTCCTGATAGAAAATGCTACCAATGGGTATACAGTATCTCTCTTTCTGAGTGGTCCTTGAAGACCTGCTTTTTCCAGGATACTCTTAATTAATGTAACCCCTTTTTTAAAAAAAATAATGTGAACTTTTACTTTTGTGCTTGCTTTTAATGCTTTCTGTTATATTGTTTCAATATAACACCACACCAAAATATTGTATTGTGATGTAATGTATTGTTTGTCAACCGCCCTGTGTCGCCACGGTGAGTGGGCGGCAATATAAATTTGAAATAATAATAATAATAATAATAATAATAATAATAATAATAATAATAATAATAATAATAATAATAATAATAATAATAATAATAATAATAATAATAATAATAATAATAATAGTATTGCATTGTATTACATTTGTATATGCTCCACCCTCAGTAGGCTTTGCCTTGATAGAAAATGCAGACATATTTTAAATAAATAACACCGCCAACCTCCATTATTTAAATATTTATTTAATTGCATACACTTATATATATTAGTGCATATATAGCCAGCCATCCAGTTGATGTAGACACATATGAAAATAAATCACAGGAATAAAATAGACAACTCACTTACAGTCTTAACTTGTTTCACAGAAGCTCTTTTATTCAGCTGAATGGAACATTTAAAAATAACAATACTGTTAGCAAAGTACAGCAGTATTTCATCTCTCTCTCTCTCTCTCTCTCACACACACACACACACACACACACACACACACACACACACACTCCTGAATAGAAAGTCACAATATGCTGCTTTTATTTTGCACACGGTTGGAGGGGCCACATCTGTTCTCCTCTCAAAGCAGATGGATGCGCACATACTATATCAGGGCTGATATTTCAAGAGGAAATTTCAACGACTTAGGTGTCATCATCTAATTCAATATAGCCTATTAGACTTTTTATTATTATTTTTTCCTGCAGCATTTGACTGATGGACTACTAGTTTCCTGAACAGAGCCTTATTCATCTCATGACAGGCACTATAAGCAGTGAATTACTTTAAAGGCTCATGCAGAGAAAAAATATAGGCTGAGAAGAGCTTACGTCGTTCTCTGTATTTACCTGCACTTTTCTTGAAATTCACTATTAATTTATTAATGAGAGGCTGCTAAGACGGCATTTCCCAGACATTATTGTCAACATTGACTCAAACAGCACTAATATTCTATTATTTAAAGCCCATACTACAACATACATACATAATAACATCTTGGATTCTTGGGGTGCAACTCTCTCTACAACGATGTGAAGCTTATGACTTAGCTTTGCTGTTTCTCTGCAGCCCAGACAGGCCAAAGAAATATCCCAAAAAAGGCACAGCTGCTTGGGGGGGGGGGGGGTTTCAAAGAAATTGGATGAAATCCAAAATAATAATCCCAAGTAGGCCCATTGGCACAAGCCATCTGTATGGCAACAGCAACAAGAACAATCCAAAGAAATTGAGAGGGACATCCTACCCCGCCCCCTGCCTCCCCCCAAAAAAAATCAAGGGGAAAGGCAAAAAAGGAAAGGATCTAAGATGGCGGCAGGTAGATGGTTGTTGTTGATCAGTTGCACAGTCGAGTCTGACCCTTTACGACCCCATGGACCGCCACATACCAGGCTCCTTTGTCATCTGCCAGCCTCCAGAACCGGTAGTAACTTTTCCCAGTGTCCCGGAGAACCGGTAGCAGCTTTTGGGGGGAACCACCTTTGGGGCTTACCTTTTCACTGGTTCCCCCACTGCGCATGTGTGCCAAGCACTTGGTGTGCATGCATGCCTACAGTGCTTGGCGCGTATGCACGTCCTCCTTGCTATCCTCCTTGCTGTCCTTCTTGCTGTCCTTGTGTTGTGGGTGGGTGAGTCGGTTGAGGGGTGTATGTGTGTGTGTGCTTATTTTTATTTTATTATATTATATTATTTATTATTATTATTTTCTTTGGCTCCGCCCACAATGTCATGACATCATGATGTTGGTATCACCCATACTGTGATGACATCACAGTGGGGTAGTAAAATTGTTGACATCCCACCACTGTCCGTAGCCCACCAAGATCTACACCCACTGCACAAATGATGCCATCTAGCCATCTCATCCTCTGCCACCTCCTTCTCCTTTTGTTTTCTATCTTTCCCAGCATTAAGGCCTTCTCATGTGAGTCTTCTCATTTTGGCCCAAACTGCTTTAGCTTCAGTATTTGTCCTTCCAGGGAGCAGTCAGGGTTGATTTCCAGTTGATTTCCAGGACTGATTTGATCTCCTTGCAGTCCAGAGGACTCTCAAGAGTCTTCTCCAACACCACAGTTCAAAGGCGTCTATTCTTTTGTGCTCAGTCTTCCTTATGGTCCAGCTCTCATAGCCATACTTTACTACTGGGAAGACCATTGCTTTAATTAAGTGGACTTTTGTTGGCAGGGTGATTGTCTCTATGTTTTATTATACTGCCTAGGTTTGTCATAGCTTGCCTCCCAAGGAGTAAGCGTCAGTTTTATTTCATGGCTGCACTCACCAGGTAGATGGGCAGGAAACCAAAATGGAGAATACCAGAGATCAGCAGGCAGGAGTCCTAGAAGGAATAACTGACACAAATACAACACTCCTCGCTGGATCCCGGAGCCTTTTGCAGAATCAAAAGTCCCCCCCCCCTCCCCTTTTCCCTGACATTTTCTTGGTTGCTAATACCAGCCCTTGCAATGTTAGTGGGCGAAAAATTCCCCAGGCAATTTGACAGATAGAGGGAGATAAAAGTTAAAGAAAGGGGAGACACTTTCATGTAACTCTCTTTCATTAATATGATCATTCATGTTAACAAGACTCTTTTTCAGTAAGCAAGAAAATAACACACACACAAAAGGGGGGAATCCCCTTACATTTCCCCCTTTTCAATAAAACACAAAAATCACACTCCTAATTACAATAATTCTTTAATCTAAGGGTGGGCAATTTTCAGCTTCAGTACTCTTAATGGACAATATGACGTCAGAAGTAGCTTGGGGTGCACATCTAGTTTTTGAAAAACAGGAATTTTGGGGGTTTTAAACTATATGTACTTTTTGCCATCAAAAGTAAAGTTATCAGGATACTTTTGAAAAAATAATACATGTGTGATGTGAGTGCTACTGAAACATATATAGTTTTTTTGTCTTTCAGATATGCACTTGGGCTTGGGTGTTTTTTAAAACTTTGCTTGGTCTTTAACCCTTCTATGTGCATGCAATGTTTATTATTATTGAAAGCCGGCATAAACACAAAGGACTTTGCCTGCCAGTAGAAAAACAGTCTAGAGGAAGCCTCACTCCTGTCTATAATAAGCATGAATGTGAGGTAGGTCAAACAAGACACCTTAAACCAGGGGTTCCCAAACTAAGGCCTGTGGGCCAGATCTGGCCTGTGGTGCCATTTCATGTGCTCCACCCCACACCTATGGGGCACTATACAGTCAAACCTCGCATAAAGAGCGCCTCGCTTAAAGAGTAACTTGCTTAAAGAACAGAATTTTCTCTGAATGTTCGCTTCGCTTAACAAATAAAACCAACCAAAAACTCGCTTAACAAATAAATCGGGGTTCGCAATCCCACCCCCCACAATTGGTCACTTACCATGGTGTTTCGCTTAAAGAGCAAACTCGCTTAATGAGGAATTCTGTGGAACGCATTATGCTCTTTAAGCGAGGTACAACTGTATATGTATAATTGTTGTTGATATTACTCTTGTTTGTCCGAAGCCGAACATTAGTTAATTACATTGCATTGATCTCTACACTGTGTTTTTAAAATTGTTGGTTTTACAAAGCAGGTGAAGGTAAAGGTCGCCCTTACTCAAAAACCAGTCATAACCAACTCTAGGATTCAGTGCTCATCTCTTTTTATATCCAAAGTGCCAGTGCTGTCTGTGTTTGCAGATGTTTCCGTGGTCATGTGGCAGTCATGACTAGACACTGGAGTGCATGGAACCATTGCAGTGATACCTATTTATCTACTTGCAATTTCTTGCTTTCAAACTGCTAGGTTGGCAGGAGCTGGGACAGAGATGGGAGCTCACTCTGTCATGTAACACTCAGGTCTCAAACAGCTGACCTGCCAACCTTCCAGTCGTCAAGTTCAGCGTTTTAACCACTAAGCCTCCACAGTCCCTTACAGAGTAAGCAGCTGTACACGGGTGTCCTTTGCAACTTTGCCCACAAGTCCTAGAGCTATGGCTTAGATTTGACAAAAGCCTCTGCTTCTGATATCTAACTACAAATATGAATCTCAAGTCAGATGAGATTCTGTATTTCTTACTGATTCTTCCGAACATCCGAAACATGACAGAACATATCCATCCAGCCACGAGGGCTTTATTCTTAAACAGTGTCTTCCTTCTGCCACTTAAAGCCAGAGAGTTTTAAATATTATTTATCACTAGTAGCTTGGCCAGCTTTTGAAGAAAGAAAAGAGCATTTTAAAATCTTCTGAATATACTTAACACTATTTTATGTCCTTGGCAGTTTAACACAATTTGTTTCTCGGGGTGGGAAACAATAGTAACATTTGCTTTTGACGACACATTGTCATATTTGACCAGAGTAAAACAAAAATACAGAAAGAAATCTAGAAGCCAGGTTACACAGATTTTAAAATTGATTTTTTATACAAATGTAGGGACTTAAAAATGTCTTGATAGTTCATTCCAGTCCTGACATTCTAATTGAACAAAACTGGCTGTACTGCTTAAAGATTTATTTTGTAGGAATCTGAATTTTTCTCCCTGCGGTTCTTCTTTCCAAGCATGTTGCTATCTTACTTTAGTCTGGTTTAAAGAACCATTTTTTAAAAAAAAAATACTTGTGCATTCCAGGAAAGTAGATAAATGTCAACTGGAGAAACCCAGTGGCAAGCAACCAAATAAGCTGTCTAAATTGTGAAAGAGAAATCTGGGAGATTAAAGTTTTGAAGTGCCATTTAAAAACAGTAAATAAAAATGCTTTAAACTTCTGAGAAATAGCTTGCTTTTCATTCTGCCCAAACAACAATCATCTATAGGATATGCTTTTATATACAGCACAAACAGGCAAGGTAAGCAATTTTGAAGTTTTAAATTCCAATCAAAAGTCTTTTTCAACTCCCCACAATCTAATTGTGGGAGATACATCCCCAAACCTAGTAGCACATAACAGATAAGAATAGAATTGAAACTCTTTAGGCCTTAGCCAAAAATAAGTCTTTGCTTGGCACGTTTTAGGGATGCCCCTGCTGTTGGATAAAAATAAGGTGGTTATCTCAGCCAGCAGATGCCAGGAATGAGGTATTTGAGGACAGATATTTTCCTATCTACCCATAAGCTAGTCCACTGCCTTTAATGTTGAAGGCCATGGGTCTCGTTGCCAGTGAAAGATTGAGTTATTAATTCTGTATGTGGACCTAGGGAGGTGGGAGAGTGTCTTCATTGCATAAGAGAGAAAAATTATTGGGCCATTTGCTAATCTGATTTGGAAAAGTTTGAGGAAGCTTTTGAACTACAGTTCCCAGAATTCCTCAGCAAAGCACAGCAAACCCAAGAGAGTGGTTCAGAACTGTAATAAAAGCAAGGGCTTTTCCAGGTTATGCCTAGCACATAGCCTTTTCAGTTGCAAATATTAAAACCTCCCCAAAATGATCAACTAAGAGTAGGCTCTGTAGCTACAGGTGCTTGAATGATACTGGTGGAGAGGGTGATGGTATTTGGAATCCTCTTCAAAATTACTCTTGCAACCAGTTTTGCACCACTATGACCCCAATGTTTGTTACCCACTGTTATAACAGATGCTGGGCCTTTTGTCCTTAGGAGGGTATTTCATTCCCAATATAAAGTTGCATCTTTTTGTCATCTTGTCACTGAATTAATCTCTCAACGATCCAAAGAAGTCTAAGGTGACTCATGGTCAATCAAAAAGCAGAAATAACATCGTAGCTGGCTATCCCTTAAAATTCATTAGAAAGCCCATCCTAACCAAATGTTAGGAGAACCCACATAGCACAGCAGATGTGTGTGGGCAGCTTCATTATAAAATTGCTATATTTAGTGAGGTTTCCTACCTCTTTTAAAGCACAGGTGACAAGATTATTATTTTTTTTGGGGGGGGGGGGAGGGGGGACCTTCTGAAACTTGATTTTTTTTTTATTCCTACTTTTCAAAACAGAATATAACCAACATTTCAGTATTATTTATTTGTTTACATTTATATTCGAGTTTCTGTTCAAGGATTTCAAAGCTGCATTCATGGTCCTCCATGAATGCAGTGGGTGGTTGGCTGGTGGTCATCCAGTAATGCATCGACCTTTGCACCAGATTGACCCCAATCTTAGTCTAACACTCCAGCCATTACACCACTTGGCTCTCTATTAATGGAAATAAAGATGATAAGAAGAACATCCCTGAACATCTGTAGGGTGTCTTTCCCTTACATCAGTGGTTCCCACACAGGGACTTCAATTCCCAGAAGCCTAAATCAGTACAATGGCTGATCAGTGCTTTGGGGAATTGACTTAAGCTTCTGGGAATTGAAGTCCAAAAACCAAAGGTTGGGAAACACTGCCTTACACATTTAGGTAAAGGTTTCTCTTGCTCGAAAGCCAGTCATATCCGACTCTAGGGGTCAGTGCTCATCTTTGTTTCTAAGCCAAAGAGCCAGCGCTGTCTGCTTCTGGAACATCTGCGGCAGGGCGGAGAAGCCGACACGGCGTCCAGCCCGGGGATTCATGCCACCTGGCCCCGGAGCCCTGCCCTGTCGTGGGCTTTACAAATAGCCCCGTTAGGTCACGTACCTACCGGGACATTGACGCTGCTCTCCCCCAGTTTCGGACCAGGGAGAGCAAGGACAGCTGCGTCCGGGGCTGGCGGCTTTAAGAAGAACTGCCGCCGCCCCTACCAGACATTGACGCCGCTCTCCCCCGGCCTCAGACCAAGGAGAGCTATGTAGGTCTTTCCCCCTCCACCCCAAATTTGGCCGCTCTCTCAGCCAAGTTCGGCTGAGGGGAAAGAAGCCGCAGGAAAAGGGACGTAGTGGGCTTAGTAAGTGGGGTAGAGTTTGAGACTTGTGTGAACTGTTTAAATTGTTTTGATGTGTTTTTGTAATGAAATGAAATGTTTATGAATTTTTAACTTTGTAATCGGGATGGGGGATTTCTTGTAATGTTTTTATGTACTTTTGATATGTGATTTTTGTGATGTAATATTTGTAGTTATGAAACATTGTTTTGCTGTGAGCCGCCCAGAGTCACTATAAGTGAGTGGGGCGGCATATAAGTCGAACAATACAATACAATTTCCATGGTCATGTGGCAGGCATGACTAGACACCGGAGCACATGGAACGCTGTTACCTTCCCACCAAAGTGGTCCCTATTTATCTACTTGCAATTTCTTGCTTTTGAACTGCTAGGTTGGCAGGAGCTGGGACAGAGACGGGAGCTCATTCCGTCCTGCAGTACTCGGGAATCGAACTGCTGACCTTCCGCCTCCCAGTCAGCGTCTTAGTGACTTGAGCCACTGCAGTCCCATTTAGTGTTAGCAAATAGTGCCCATATAAACAAGCATAAACATTTGCAGCGCTCGTATTACAACTAATAGCATATTTCCTCTTCCCTAAACTGTGTTTTTCTTTAATCCACCATATTGTGCTCTTTAGGAACAAGAAGCTGCAGAGAAGCACGAAGGGAATTTCTGTAAACCCTTCTGTTTAAATCTTCTAGTCATTCTATACTAAGCCTCATCCTCTGTATGCCTTATAATGCTCGAGACACAAAGCACCTGCAAGAAGACAACAGCTGCATGATATTGCCACAACATTACAGCATTCCCATGGTAAGAAATACACATGCTGCAGTGGGGAGAATAATAAGGGAACCGTACAGTAGCTTAAAAGGGGAAATTGCATTAATCGACAAGCAGAACAGGCAGCTAGATGGAAGGAAGGAAGACTGCCTCACTTAAGATCTGAGGCTTGTTAAAAATGATAGCTATCTGACAGCACTTCTGCTTCCTTTTATTGCCAAAACACAGTCAAGAGACTGATGAAAACACTGAATGCATCCTTAATACTAATATTTTTCTTAAGAAGAGTGCTTCTCATGCAGCAGCCTGAGAAAATTTAATTGATTAAGGTTTTGTGACGCTCCAAGAAGGACAGATTAAAATCCACAAGCAGCTGTCAGTTGATAGGTAGTGGGCATGGCAGTTACAGCTAACCTCTATATCTTGAGCAAGGCTGTGAAAAGCTACTCTTTTGAATGACAATCAGTGGTTCTGCTGGCTGAGGGATTCTGAGAGCTATAACACAAAACTGTAACTTTTGTCCGCTCTAGTGCAAGGTGAAGTCACTTCTTGTACATTGGCAGGAGTAGAGAAAGGTAGTTTTCATACAAGAAGATCCTCTCTCCTGGTTTTCCCAAATGCTATATTCAGAGGAGCTACTGCCTTTTTGCTCATCAGTTACAACTGGAGGCAGTGCCCCTCTCTTTATGGAAGCTATAAGGCCCACACTTTTCAGGCCACAGGCTGGTCACATGTGTGCATGTCACGTGTGTGCATGCGTGTGTGCATGTTCAAAAGGGAGAGTACTGAATCTTGTCCTTGACTCCCCAATCACACTGGGAATTGACTCTTATTTCAACACTGGCAACAGGATGTTATCTTTCATGGCATTTGGTGTCATGAAAGTTGGGTAGGTAAGATGGGTTGTTTTGTTGTTATCTGGGGTCAGTTCCCTCCCTTGGAACCTGCCATGGGTTACCTGATCCCGTTTCACTGACCCTGAAATTCATCAGCAAATCAGTTTACTAAAATCTGGCTGCAAATGAAGAGAAGTCCTTTAAAATAAACAGAAAATTCCTGTGATAAATCCCTGTGATAAAGAATTTTTTCACAATTTGTGCTCAATTTTGGTGGCAGAATTATAAAAAGCTACTTTAAAAAAGCATTTCCTGCTTTACTTTGAAGTGGTTTCTTGTTTGCTGCCAAAACTGAGCAATTGGCCAACACATGGGTCTGATGGGGAATATCATTTGAGAGGAGCTGACACTGGCAAAAATGAGTACTGCATGCAATGTGCAAATTTCTCACCTTGGATTAGATGCTGTAGGGGGAACACACACCACTCGGTCCGTCTGTGCTCCCCCCATTGATCTGCCACCTGAAGTCACCACCTTGTTCTCTCTAATGCAAAGGCTGGACCTGTTGCAATCTCATGTCCCGCTTGTGAACTACTCAGAGATGTCCAGCTTGTGAACAACTCAGAGACATCAGCCAGGCCTCCACTCAAAACATGGGACTCAATGGGCTTCTCTTCCATGGGTGGCCCACAGCCCAAAATGGAGACTGCCTCATCCTGAAATTTTGGGACAAGTTTCCCCCTCTGTGTTTAGACCTTTTTTGTTCTGATTCATTATAGCTTCTGTTCTCCTTATTGATAGTCAGACCAGGGATGGTCAAACCAGGGACCAGAGAACAGCCAGATGTTGGCCTCAATGAAGTGCCTATTTACCTGTTCCTTACACCACCCACTTACCTGCTTGTCACCCATCCTGACTGGCTAGGCTTTTTAGATAGGAATGACGCTGGATGTTGGAGCTGAAAGAACAGTTGTTTGGAAATCAATCCTCTTGGTTTGGGAAATAAACATCAATTAGAAAATAAGCTTACTTCTGCAGTTCAGCTTGTGCTGTAAGGAGCTTAACTCAGCACAAGCATTCCCCAGACTTCCCTGATGCCAAACTTGTCTTCTAAGTGGGTAAAAGGAAAACCAGTGGTTGGGAACGGTGTGGATGGCAAAAGGCCTATCTTTGAGTTCCATGTTCTCCTGGCAAGTTACAAGTGAGTAGGAGTGTCAAGCAAATTCCCTCAGACAGCATTGGCAGCATATGCTCATTTAATATGAATCTACTTCCTTGATCTTCATACACCGAAGACATCATTAGATGCTTTCTTAAGAGGTGGAAAACATCTGTTGATCCTGGCACACGTTTCTCATTTTGTCTGTTGCTGGTCAGTTTCATGATTGGCCACCAGGTAAAAATCAGTTTTTCTTTTCAAATCTACTGGCTTAAGCATGGAGCTTTGCAAATCAGGACAACTTTATTTCAAAACTTGGATGGGTGGGGCCAGCCAGAATTTCTGCTACCGGTTCTGGTGAACTGGTGTGAACCTGCTGATTCCCACCACTGCCTATTTCTGTTAGTATGATCCAAAACCTGATTTACCCAACATTTCAGGGTAAAGCATCCCTATTTTTCAGTCCTTGGGCTGCCTATGACATCTGCCTCTGTGATGGGCTTCCTTCTTTGAAAGTAAGTATAGAGGAAAAGAAGATTTCAAAATGTCGAGGTCTCTTTTTGTCTGACTGAAATGCTATTTTTGTAAAATCTGTAGCATAAGGCTGATGACCTCATCACCCAGGGCAAATATGAGGAAATTAAGCTTTTCCCCCTCTTGTCACACAGCCTTTATAGGAGATCCCTGATAACTAGTGGTGGACTCAAAAAATTTTACTACCACACTGTGGGCTTGGCCAGGGGGAAACCCTGCATTGCACCCAAATAAGGACTACTTTATTTCAGAACTTGAACATCACTGGCAACATGTGGTGGATGGAGCAAGAAAAGGGCAAAGGTTTTAATCCTCTAAAATCCCTGTTGTCTGTACCCATGGCAATGATTTTTGGTGATTAGATTTCTTGGCCTGCATAGGTTCCTGATGATAAAAAGCTTTACCTGGGACCCACTGGAGCTTTCAAATAGGATTGGGAAATGTTTCATTTCCAAAAATTTGCCCTGGCTGATGACATCATCTGCTCTATACCACAGAATGTACCCAAACAGGATTTCATGCTTTCCCTCATTCTTTTGTTACTTAGTGGTGAGCCCAAAGGGAAGGAAAAGGAGCATCAGAGGTAGAAAAATATGGGACAATAAAATTGTACACTAACAATCAATAGGGTTTTAAAAACCCTCAGTGAACTTCTTACTGCTGTTTTAATGGGTCCATTTTACCTGGTTTTAATCAGTTAACATGTTTCTCTCTCCAGTTACATTTGCTGTCATTGTTGTTTTATTGTGACCATGTGTTTTCAGTGTTTGCATTATATTCTGCACACTTTTAGTGATCTTCCTGCCCAGAGCCCTGGTATCCACAAGGATGAATGGTAGTTCTGAAGTGATTATGTTCTGATTCAATGGATTGCATTCCTAAGGGCAGGACTACTGAAATTTTTTACAACTTCTAAACTACCCAGTGTTATTAGGGCCTGCGGTGGCACAATAGTTAAGATACTGAACTTGATGACTGGAAGGTTAGCAAGTAGCAGTCCAAGACCTGAGTACTGCATGATGGAGTGAGCTCCAGTCTCTGTCTCAGCTCCTGCCAACCTAGCAATTCAAAAGCAATAAATTACAAATAGATAAAGAGGTACCACTTCGGTGGGAAGGTAAGCAGCATTCCATGCACTCCAGTGTTTAGTCATGCCTGCCCCATCCCCACAGAAACGTCTGCAGTTGCAGACAGCACTGGCTCTTTGGCTATAAATAGAGATGAGCACTGAACCCTAGAGTCAGATACAACTGGCTTTCAAGCAAGGGTGACCTTTACCCTTACCTTCCACTGAAAAGTCAAATTGGAGTGATTTGACTTTGATATGGTTTGATTTGCAACCTTAATTACGATTGTAATAGTAATGAGTGTTCACATTGGGTTTGCAGGTTGAGTTGGAAGTTGCATGTCCACACTGGTGATGTGGTGGGTATTTCAATCTGAACCACAGCCCCCTTCTTCATTTTTCCCATAATCCCAACTTCGCCTGTCTTTTCCTCATGTGATCTTTTATGTTTTTTAAAATTAAATAGATAAGAACAGCACTACATCACCCTATCGCCAGCTCTTTGCATTTGCACAGCAAAAAAAAAAACGCCTTTCAAATAGCTCTGACATTAAAAAAAAGGTAGAAGTTCTCTGACAGCACAAAAAAAAGCTACTTTGGGAGGAGAAAAAAAATAGATTCAATTAAACCTTTCCATGCAGATGGGGGGGGGGGGAGGTGAATTCACCCATTTTAGATGTGGAGCAAATCCCACAGTTGTGTAGTCAGCCACTTAGTGAAGACAAAAGGCAAAGATAAATCTGCAAGTTGTACTTTTAGAAAAATCAGCTGGCTTATTCTTGAAGAAACTTTCCTCAAGTATATTTCTGAAAATGAATTCTCTCTGTAAAGATATTGTTAATGTCACACCCACAATGAAAGATTATTAGTGGGTTACATCTAACAACAGATTATTATTATTTTCAAAGGCTTTGAGAGTGAGGGGGAAATGTGAACACCAACATTTCAAAAACTGAAAGGTGCTATTTTTTCCCCTCTCCCATATTTTTTTTTATAAAATGGGGTAACAAAGCCTCACTGTTTCTTGAACAGAAGAAAGTTATTTATAAAATGATTTTTTCAGAGGAGTCTTTCTTTGCCTTCTGCACTTGAGTAGAGCTTGCTTCAGTCATTCTAACACTATAAGTAGCTGCCTAATTGTGCCTTACAGTTGAATTTTTTTTCTAATTATGAAACCTATAGACCCAGACCATGTCATAGATAGATTTATTACCTTTCCTTCAGAACGATCATCCTTTTCTTAAGCAGTGCAAATGAAAATCCTGGGGCCAGCACATCATGATGTAACACTGGCTAGAACTGGCAAGCACAACCATTCTTTGTTTTAACAAAGGGTGTGTGAGGGAGAGGGAGAAAGTCCTTCATTATTAAGACATACAGGAGAACTGGATCCAATTTGGGGGTGGGGGTGGATTCAAAATAGTTTCAGCTTCTCTGCCTACAATATCCATTAAGTTCACTATGTTGAGCATTGCTGCAGTTCTAAATTTAGTGAAATGCTGCTTTCAATCAAGCTAATGAATGTGGCAGCTCTGAAGAGAGTGAATGCAAATATTTTCAATGTTTCCTCGCCCCTTCCCCTTCTGTTTTCAAAGGCGACATGGCTCAGTGGAAACCTTCAAGCCTACTAAAGGGGATCTGTGCTGGAGCTTAAGAAGGGGCATGGAAAGTAGAAGTAGATCTATTCAGTGGTGGGATTCCAAAAATTTTTACTACCTACTCTGTGGGCGTGGTATGATAGGCATGGCCAGGGGGAAAGCCTTGCATTATTTCAAAACTTGGATGGGCGGGACCAGCCAGAATTTCTGCTACCGGTTCTGTTGAACTGGGGCGAACCTGCTGAATCCTACCACTGGATCTATTCATTACAATGGCATTAGAATCTAGAGGTTTGAAATGGTACTATTTCAGATTAGAACTCCTATGGCTATATTGGCTGGGAGATTCTGCAGATTATGCCTCAGGGAAAATAATTTTTTAAAAAGCTTTTCCAATCTCTTCTGAAGTTTCAGCAAGACTCACGCTTCACGGTACAAAGGACAGTGATGGCTCTTGATATCTCCTTTTGGTAGCCAAAAACTACAATGTTAGGGGTGGGGAAGCTAGATGTGATTCTCCTACAAAGAAGGACGTGTTCTCAGGTAATCATTAGTTTCAAAGGGATGAATCCACAGGTTTCGGTTGCTCTGGTCCTCTGCATGTGTATTCTCAACTATTGTTGGAATGGCTTGGGCAGTGAGTGAAGAGGAAGGAAGGTCATACAGGCCATTCATTTTGTACCACTACATTGTAACGCCGTTCTTTGTGGAGGAGTCATTGTAGGAAGACAGAAGCTGAGGAGAAAGAGAAGCAGCAGTGGCAGGGAAAAAATAGCAAGGGGAGAAAGAGGGAGAAAAGGCCTATGCAAGAGAGCAAGAGAGAGGATGCACATGAGTAAAAAAAAATGTGCATACAAGACAGAGCAGGAGAACAAGCAAGTGCGTATATGTGAAAGAGTTTGGGTTTAATTGCATTTGCTGCATCCCACATGTTAAGTTGTTGTTGTTGTTTTGTCTAGAAGGCCAGGATGGATTGAATTTTTGAAATCATATTTGGGACAGATATATTAGACCAGGGGTGCCCAAACATTTTGGACCGTGGGCCGGTCACATGGTTCAGGGGGCTGGTCACTACGGCCCGGGGATGGATCTGGCCCCTGACACCAATTCATCCAGCCCACAAATCCCTCGTCGCTCCCAGAAGTGGAAATAAAATGTGCCCGTACGGGTGCATTTTACGTCCACTTCCGAGAGCAACGTGGGCTTCGTGGGCCGGGTGAATTGGCACGGGGGGCAGATCCAGCCCCCAGGCCGTATTTTGGGCAAACCTGTATTAGACAAAACCTACAAAAATGTCTTTGACATTTGTCTCTATTATCTATGGCCTTCAGGCAGTGGCTTAGTAGTGCATCAGAAAGATCCATTAACAAAAGTTTCCTGTATCTGGCATTCAAAGGTACTGTATATAGTCAGTGATGGGATGTAACAGGTTCTCACCAGTTCGCCAGAACCGGTAGTAACTTTCCCCAGTTTCCCAGAGAACCGGTAGCAGCTTTTGGGGGGAACCACCTTCGGGGCTTACCTTTTCACTGGTTCCCCCACTGCGCATGCGCGCCAAGCACTTGGTGTGCATGCATGCCTACAGTGCTTGGCGCGTATGCACGGCCTCCTTGCTGTCCTCCTTGCTGTCCTTGTGTTGTGGGTGGGTGGGTGGGTTGAGGGGTGTATGTGTGTGTGTGTGCTTATTTTTATTTTATTTTATTATTATTTTTCTTTGGCTCCGCCCACAATGTCATATATTTATATTTATATTTATATTTATTTACACTTACTACCCCGCCCCAATCGGGAGTACCCGACTCTGGGCGGCTTACAATGTGGATTAAAATCACAAATAGATCCTTAAAAGTTCTTAAAAGATTAAAACAATATGACAGGTAAAACCAAATATCCCAAACGTCACAGGGGGTGGCTGTCCCCTTAAATCAGCCAGCCTACGTGGGATCCCGTGTTCCTGGGACCCCACACGTGCTCCGCCAGCCAGGTCTTCAAACCTTTGCGAAAAGGTAGGAGCTCTGTTTGCAGACGTAGCTCGGTTGGGAGAAGTTTCCATAGGGCCGGGGCGAACACAGAGAAGGCCCTCCTCCTAGTGCTAGAGAGGCGAGCCTCCCTAGCCGATGGAATAACAAGAGAGCCCCTCCGATCCGCCCTGGTGGGACGGACAGACATTCTTAGGGTGACGCGGTCTCTTAGGTATCCTGGCCCACTACCATATAGGGCTTTAAAGGTAATGACCAGCACCTTGAATTGCACCCGGAGACATACTGGCAACCAATGCAGCTCCCGGAGCAGAGGCGCGGCGCGAGCATAGCGTCCGCACCCCATCACTACTCGGGCCGCTGCATTTTGGACCAGCTGCAGTCTCCGGATGGTCACCAAGGGCAGCCCCATGTAGAGCGCATTACAGTAATCAAGTCTGGAGGTGACCAGAGCATGTGTGACCATGAGCAAGGCGTCCCGGTCTAGGAGGGGGCGTAACTGGCGTATTACACGAAGTTGTGCAAAAGCCCTCCTGGCCATGGCTGCCACCTGTTCTTCGAACAGTAGTCGTGAGTCCAGGAGGACCCCCAGATTACGCACCGGGTCTGTTTGGGGCAAAACTGCCCCATCCAGAACCAAAGTTGGTAACTCCCGAGATAACACAGGGCCCCTTACCCATAGCCACTCAGTCTTGCCGGGATTCAGCTGTAGCCCGTTTTCCCCCATCCAGACCCTAACAGCCTCCAGACACCTGGAAAGGACTTCCACTGCACCGCTTGGGTCCCCACGGGCCGAGATGTACAGTTGGGTATCATCTGCATACTGATGATACCTCACCCCGTGGGAACGGATGATCTCACCCAGCGGCTTCATGTAGATGTTAAACAGGAGAGGAGAGAGCACCGAGCCCTGAGGCACCCCGTATTGGAGGGGCCTAGGGCTGGACTCCTCCTTCTCCAGCCACACCGACTGGGTCCTGCCCCTCAGAAATGAGGAAAACCAGGACAACACAGTGTCCCGGATCCCCAATCCTTGGAGCCTCCCCAGAAGGATACCATGATCGATGGTATCGAAAGCCGCTGAGAGATCGAGAAGAGCCAGGACAGACGGATGACCACCATCCCGCTCTCTCCAGAGATCATCCACCAATGCGACTAGTGCAGTTTCTGTCCCATATCCGGGCCTGAATCCTGACTGAAAAGGGTCCAGATAATCCGTTTCATCCAGGACACTCTGGAGTTGCTGCGCCACTGCCTTTTCCAAAACCTTGCCCAAAAAGGGTAGGTTGGACACTGGCTGGTAATTGGTGAGTACCATAGGGTCGAGGGATGGTTTTTTCAGGAGGGGGCGCACCAAAGCATGTTTGAACGGTGCTGGGAAAGACCCCTCCTTTAAAGATGAATTTATAATTGCCTCAACCCAACCCCCTGCCACGGCCGTAGATGCTTTAATCAGCCAGGCAGGGCATGGATCCAGTGCACAGGCTGTGGCGCGAACAGATCCAAGGAGCCTGTCCACTTCCTCAGGGCCAACAGGATCGAACCGATCCCAGATAACGTGGCCAGACTGTGCTCCGGTCAACCCCAGCTCCATGCGTTCCACGCCGGGATTAAGCTTCGAGCGAATCTGAGCGACTTTCCCCGCCAGATAATCAGCAAAAGCCTCAGCTGAACCCTGCCAACCAGGGCCCGACCCCCCCCCCCTACCAAGGAGGGACCTGGTCACCCGGAACAGAGTCGCTGGGCGGTTATCTGCGGAGGCAATAAGGGCGGTGAAATATTGACGTTTCACCGCCCCTATCGCCACTAGGTAGTCTTTAATAGCTGCTCTAGCTAGTGTTCGATCAGGCTCACTCTGAGTCTTCACCCAGCGGCGCTCTCGGCGTCTCTTTGCCCGTTTGAGCTCCCTTAGTTCTTCTGTGAACCAGGGGGCAGATCGAACCCTACAAGCGCGGAGAGGCCGTAGTGGAGCGATTACGTCCAAGGCTGCTGTCGCTCTCTTATTCCAAGAGTTGACAAGGGCTTCAGACGAACCGCATTGCAGGTCAAGAGGACAACACCCCAGTTCCCTCTGGAATCCTTCTGGATCCATTAGTCGCCGGGGGCGGGCCCATCTAATCGGCCATCATGACATTGGCTCCACCAACACTGTGATGACGTCACAGTGGGGTAGTAAATTTTTTGACATCCCACCACTGTATATAATATCTCAACTTGGAAGACTGATTTAGGAAGGCCTCCTGTAATTCTTCCAGCCCACTTGCCACCCAGCCTAACACAGGTGTAATTTTTAATTTCTGATGCCCATTATACTCAGGAAAAAGTCCAGTGGATGCACCTTATGAAAAGATATTTTGTATTTGTTCATTAAATTAATACACATAAGAAATGCCTGTCTATAGAATTCCAGCCTACCAGCCACTTTTTTGATGCGCTGGACTACACATTCCATCCTGTCTCTAACTGGATTGACATCTGGAAAGAAAGTACCAAATAAGCTTTGCTTAGCATTGTGTTTATCCCAGTGTTTTTATCATGCAATAAATTGAAGCGGCCACTTGATAAAACCAGCATTGTCATGTCTTTTCCAAAGACTGCACTAGGAATAGTAACAAACATCTTCTTGAGGTGCCATATCCATTCTAGATGTTGGCTATCATCATGGTGATAGTCTTCCGGTTCTTAACTCCTTGGAACAGTTCTTCCAAGGACAGGCCACCCCAGTCTCTCAGGTTCTTCAGCCATGAAGTCTGTCTACATCCATGGCCTCTCTTCCCAGGGATCTTCCTTTGCAGAGCAAGTTGTCAGACGGCTGTTAACTAACCTGACCACCCTCAGGTCTAGCAGGCTTCAAGAGAGAAATCCACAGGGAAGAGTGATGGTCTTTCTCCTTCCTCTGGTAGCTGGAACATTAGAACTGCAGTAACCCAGGATCGAATCAGGTGCTATAGTTGGCACATTGTTAGAACATGAAAGTATGTCACTCAGTCCCCTCTGAGCTTCTTCTTTGAGCAATCCTAGCCCTCCGTGGGGAAGACCACTGCATTATGCTGCTCCAAGGACAATTTTCATGGCTGAAAGTCAAATAAACACGGCCCTCAGTCCCCAGTAGCCCTTCAATGGGCAGAGGGCACTAAGAATCTCTGGGTGAGCCATAAAAGTCTGCACCTGGAAGGTCAGGAGTATTTATGAGAAAGGAAAGATTTAAAATGTAGTAACACACTAGTAACAAGAAATAGAACAAATTACTTTTGCAAATACAGTACCCATAATAATACCAGTCTGCTGCTGAGCTAAAGCAGGGAGTAACAAAACAAGGGTATTTTAAATAAGTAATGTTCAGAGCTCTGCTTAAAATACAACTGATTGTTATCTCATGAGCTTTTCTAATCTTCATTTGCCAATTAGCTCACCTTCTTTGGCAACTGGCTATGAAAAATTAAACACAGGCTTCTTTGTTTGCATTAAGATTGCTCAAAGAAGAAGCTCAGAAGGGACTGGGTGACATACTTCTATGTTCTAACAATGTGCCAACTATAGCACCTGATTTGATCCTGGGTTATTGTAGTTCCGGCCACCAGAGGAAAGACAAAGACTGACCTCTATTCTTTCTTTCTGCTACCAGTACCTAAGCAACAATCAGATAAGTACGTGGTACGTGGCATGTAAGGTTCTATTTGAAGCTAAAAGAGTTGGAAATTTTACCAGTGTATTCATGGCTGGTGAACAAAATGCATGTGCGTAGCTCTTTTTAAGTAAACATACCTGTGTGTATTTTCAGGGTACATACATCTGAGAGTGCAGGTACTCATAATGTTAGAATCCAGCCCACCTTCATAATGAGTGTCAAAAAATGCAGGGTGCTCTATCAGTCTACACCAGTGGTGGGGAGCAAAAAAATTCACTACCACGCCGTCGGTGGAGCCTATGTTGTGGGTGGAGCCTATGTTGTGGGCAGAGCCTACATTGTGGGTGGAGCCTATGTTATGGGTGATTTAGTCATGCCTGCCATATGGCCATGCATACATCTGCAAACACAGGCAGCACTGGCTCTTTGGCTGTAAATGGAGATGAGCACTGCACCCTAGAGTCGGACATGACTGGGTTTTAAGCAAGGGAGACCTTGAACCACTTGCAGGGACAAAACCTGACATCAAATTTGAATACCAGTCAGGGATCTTCTGTTATTAGGTAAAGGTTGCCCTTGCTCAAAAGTCAGTCATTACCAACTCTAGGGTTCAGTGCTCATCTCTTTTTGTAGCCAAAGAGCCAGTGGACTTGGTCCACAAAAGCTCACATTAAAATATAGCAGTTAGTCTTTAAGGTGCTACAACATTTTCGTCGTTTTGTTTACTCTCTGATATGCTTGCACAGAATAAAACTTTTTAAATGGTAGCTGTGTTCGTCTGGCCAGGGCAAGGAGGTGGGCGTGGCCACCCAATTTCCCTAAACCCCACCCCACCCGAAGGCCACCCAATTTCACCACCCTCCTGGCCAAAGACCACCCAATTTTGCTAAACCCCCCTGCTGGTGGGGGCACAAACCTGTTGCTGCCCACCACTGGTCTACACATCATCAAAGGAAAAGCAGTTCTTTTCTAAAGTAAATGACTCGTAGGGTGTGATCAAATGGCAATATAGCTTGCATTTTGGGCCACTTGTGATACAGTCCTGTCTGACTTATTTTCCAGTGACCAGACAATATACAGGAAATCATAAACCAGAGCAACCTTGCTCTGAGCCCAATCTTGGCTTCTTTGGTCTAGGGTCAGGGCAACTCTCTTTTAGGAGCTGGGCTGTAGAGATTGGGGCTAGATAGCCTGTGCAAAGAAGGGTCACTTTAAAGAAGATTACACCTAGCAAAGAGCTCCTTCCCAACATTGTGATTATTGTAGGAAGTCCCATCTAACAGGATTTGGGCCACAGAATGATAACTGTGCATCAACATTGCTGAGAATGGCGATCTGCGTGGAGATTTCATTCATTTACAGCCTGTGAGAGCTAAATATTCTCTCCATAGAATGCTTTCATTGCTATCTTTGTTATATAAATGGGATGGCAGCTGGGGAGTCAAAATCTCTTACCGTTCTAAAAAGCAAAAATGTGCATTTTCCTTTGTTATGCTTACATTGCAGCAGGCATTTGTGATGAACCGTACATAGGCAAATAGCTAAAAAGTACTCAAGGCGCAGAGCTCATTTACTATATTTCTCCTGGAGGATTTGAGGGTTATCACCACCTTGCTTTGGATAGAGAACCAGACAGACATGCATCTACTTTTCTCAAGTGCTCTTGCCGTTCTTTTAATCCTCTTCTAATTATAACAGTCTATATGCTATTCCAGATACTCTTGCTGAAAGATTAATTTGGCCATCTTACTCTTTTCTGATTTAGATTTATTTTCTTTTTAACCATATCCAGCATAGGAAACGTGTGCAGTTTCTATCACTTTTAATATATTACGGCCAGAATCCAATGGTTAGTTACATCAGCAGAAATGCAATGGTATAAATTGCAGAGGTGAATTGCCACCAGTTAACAAGTTGCCCCTTGCTAATTGCCATCCACCAATTTATGAGACTGGTACACAATAAGGAATAGAAATAATGACTTATTAATGAGCAATAATTCACCACCGCAGGGTATGATGACACAGATATTCATCCCCGGTTGATGAAAATGTCTCTATAGTGCACCCCGGCACTTAAATCACTGTCGCTGTTCATGCAGTGATGTTTAATTCTCCAAGGAGGGTGAGCTCAAAGTGTTTATGAGTCACATAGTTCTCAATCTCCTCACCCTTCACTGGCATTATCATCCCCATCTTACTTATTTCTTTTGCCAGGCTTCAAAACCCTTTTAAACAAATGTTTAGCAAATGTAATGGCATCCAAATGGCGATGTCTCAGTGTAGCACAATGCAGCTGACTGGGAGAAGAAAGATTTTTTTAAAATACAGCTTATAAATTGCATGTCAGTTGTAGATCTTATCAGAGTGAGCGGAGAAGTAGGATTCACTCCTACATCATTCTCCACTCTGTCCATCATCAATGATATCATCCAGATGTGACCAGCAAATACTCTACATCAGGAATTCCCAAACTGAGGCCCATGGGCCAGATCTGGCTCACAGTGCCATTTCATATGGCCACCATGTGGCCACCTTCCGAGGGCATTTGAGAATCAAAATGGCCATCCTTTTGAAGTTGTTGGGATAAAATGACCACCTCTGTTGTGTAGGGAGGGCAAAATGGCTGTCTGGCCCTCAAGGCTGACTGAGAGAGCATGACTCGGCCCCCTGCTTGAAAAAGTTGGGAACCCCTGCTCTACAGGACCAATAGAGATAGTCACACCAGAAACCAAGACAAAATGATGGCAGTAAAATGGTACAAAAACACACACGCTTTGTCATCCAGGTGAAATATACCAGATACTCATACTGATCACAGCTTTAGACAAATCTGTTGTCTGCATAAAGGAGCTCAAGAGTATTTGAACGTAGGTCAAGAAAAAAAGATTACTGTAATAAGATTATCCACATGTTGGGGCACATAGAAAAAGCCACCTCAACGATTGTGGTACTTTTGAACCACAATCGGGCATATCCTGAGCAACGGCCACCTTGTGCCAACTAATCTTTCTTACACTGGGTCAGGAAAAAGGAACTACAGAATGAATTCCTCGAAGGTAGCTTCATTTTGACCATTTCACATCTGGCCTAGACATAGTAGTAGCAGTAGTAGTAGCAGTAGCAGTAGAAGAAGAAGAAGAAGAAGAAGAAGAAGAAGAAGAAGAAGAAGAAGAAGAAGAAGAAGAAGAAGAAGAAGAAGAAGAAGAAGAAGAAGAAGATGATGATGATGATGATGATGATGATGATGATGATGATGATGATGATGATGATGATGATGATGATTGGTATGGTTTTATTTGGTGTTTTTGTTTTTTTGCAGTTGTGGGCTGAACACACAGTGAGAGGTGAAAGAACAGCTGGGGACAAAAGTAGGTATTCACACATATGCAATCATACATTGACACATGAACAAGCATGCTTCAACCCTACCCCATTCATTCATTCATTCATTCATTCATTCATCTCACAATCCAACTTCTCCTCCTCCTCTGTGTTTAGGCCAGATTTGAAAATGCCAAAATGAAGCCACTTTTTGGGAGTTTACTCTATAGTTGCTTTTGCCTGACCTAGTATGAGAGAGATTAGCCAGCACAAGGTAATGGTTGCCCGTGAAACACCCGATTGTGGTTCAAAACTACCACAATCTTCAAGAAGGTTATTTTTGTGTACAGTACTCCACAATTCAAATGAAAAACAGAAAAATAAATCTCACATCCTCCCTTATATGAAATTGTGTTCTCTCTCTCTCTCTCTCTCTCTTTTTCTCTCTCTCTGTGATGTCTTTCAGAGATGGGATAGTGATATTTATACACGTTCATTTTCCCATTCACTTCCTTGCCCCTCATATTAGAGAAGGTTGAGAGTTCAGCAAGAATAGAGCATGGATGGCAGACAGAGGTGCAAATGGAGCAGCCTCTATTGGGTAATGTGCATATTGACTGGGGAATGAATAATATTTCTGCTTCTGGGAAAGGTTTGTCCTCTGTGACAGAAATATATGGACCCAGCATTCATAACCAAGTCCCCTTGCATTCCTCATAGCCCCTTTCTTCCAGATTTGTAAGAGGCAGTAAGGAAGGAGGATGGCGTAGGAGAGACAAATTCTGCTTTCACATATTGTTCCCAGCCACCTACTCCTTGCCTTGTTGTCTTTCTGTGGAGTCATTCTCAATCACATTACATATAAAGGTGAAAATCCTATTGCACATGTAAAAACAATCAAGTTTTATGAAGCAAAACTGAAGAAGAGGAGGATTAGTCATTTTGTTTCATCTTTGTTTCACCACTACCCATTTTAATGGAGTCAAAAGAAATAGAGCTTTGCATCAGAGAATAATAATAAGGTCTCGTTAGCGGCAGTAATCATGGTTTCTCTAACAACACTTTCACTGGTATAATTATTGAGAGAGTAAAAGAACAGTCAAATCACAATGAAGTTATGCAGGGGATTAACTTGGGTTCTCTCCCTCTCTCGTTTTCTTTTTTATCCATTAAGGAATTAAAGCACTAGCAGTTTGATTAATCATCCCTGAAGTTTTGCCCATTAGATTATTAATATTCTCACTGGAAAGAAACTCCACCTTGTCCTTCTTGATAAGACAGATCAAACTGACTCCCACAAATAAGAAGGAGCTCTATTTTTACACTGTATAAGTGAGGTTGCACACTCCATTACTAAAAACATTGGAAGACACCAGGGATATGCAAGCAGAGGTGAAGATAAAGAAAGCGCAGCATTACACATATCAGAAGGGATTTGTTTTAACCTTGGGTTTTGGAATAATTGTAAAGATGGGTGATCTACATACGTTTTAAATGAAAGAAGTGTTCACCCTCCACAATTATCATGAAGTGTTAAGACTCTGAGCACTTCAAAGAGCAGTATGCTCTGATTTTGATATGCTGTCAGATGCTGTAAAATAAGCTAGCCAATTTGTCAGTTAGGAAATGTATCGTAACTCTTTAGGCTTTCAAAGAAATTAGTAAATTTATTTAACTTGATTTTATTTCTGCTGTTTCTTACACTGGACAGTGGCAACACTTTAGTCACATAGTAATAATTTCTACCCTTAGTTACTTAACCCAAAATATTTGTTTGTTTGATTAGATTTATACCCTAGTCTACTTGATTCAAAAAATGGCACTCAAGACAGCTAACACTACTAAAAATACTGGGTAGAATCCTATTGATGTTTGCATAGGTTTTGCAGAATGTGCCACAGCTACCGTAATTGCAGCTCTATGAAGAGGTTTGTTTTTTGATGGCACCTATGGGCACTGGGAACAGTATATGTGGAACTTTGCATCCATGAAAGGCTGCTTCCTCTGTCAACATCTGATATGCTGAAAGAGGCTAACAAGCCTGTTCAGCATATCAAATATTGTCATTAAACACTTTCCCTGCTACTCTGCAGAAGAACAGGAAATGTATAACTCCCACATATACAGCTGATTGTCATATCACTATATTGTTAGGAAAATAGACAAATGTTTTTCTTCATTTCTCTATGTGGCACTGATAAAAAAGTGGCTTTGATCAATGTATAAGCAAAAAATGAAGACAAATATGTGTTTATCCTCTTATCTGATCCAGAATTACAACTATCACCTAGGAGGAGAAAAAATAATTAAAATAATTACACTTTTCTTGCCTCTCCACAGAGGAGCATGGAAAGTGTTTAATTTGTCCATGTGGTAACAATATGGGCAAAAGTCACTTGCATTGTTTGGATTGTGGGCGAGGGCTAAATATGATTTAGCCTCTCCTCTATCCTAAAGAAAACACTAAAACAGCATCCTAGACCATCCTATAATGAGCAGCCAGTAAATGCTCTCAGTTTTACAATTAAGTGTGTCACTAGCATACAAATTAGACATGTCTCAGGACCTCATCGATAAGCCACAGTCAGCCCTGACAGATTACACAGACTTTATGTGCACACCACTATGATTCTGGCCAATGGATATAATGCAGTCAAAATATATAAATTAAAATATAAAGCAGATTAAAACATAATTAAAACCAGAAAGGAAAAAACTGCATGCACCTAGTGAAGAGCTCCCTCTAACACCAACCCAGCTCAATTATAAAGGTGACAGTTCTCCATATACACCTGAAAATATCACAGGTGATTTGTATAATTCACACTTTCTCCTCTTTTAATTAGTTTTCCACTTCCTAACATTATTTTTCCATGTGAAAGTCAGTGCCTCAATATACAGGTACAGTATTAATTTGATCCTAATGAGGATAGGCTGATTTGCAGTTTCCAGCAGAATTCAAATTAAAACTTCAAATATTTATAATTCTAAAATCTGGCTATCTCATCTGATGTCCATAAGGCTTCTTCCTGATTGCCTATGTGTACAGCTTGGGTTTTGTTAATTTTCCTAGCCTTATTGGAAGTATTAATTACTCAGATGACACAACCCCATTTGAGGATCAAACACTTCCTTTCCTGATCTAGTTAGTATCAAGTGCATGGCTTGTTCTGCCCACAGAATACCATAGTAATGTGAATAAGCTGTTCGAGATGGGCTTGACAATCTACTCCCCACCAGATGTTAGGCTACAACGTTGTTCAGTGCTTCCAGGTTAATGCTTAAGCATCTGCCTTCAAAATGAATATGCTCCGTACAGTGGTGGGATGTCAAAAAATTTACTACCCCACCGTGATGTCATCACAGTGTGGGTGGAGCTAACATCATGATGTCATGTCATGGGTGGGACCAAAGAAAAAAATACAAAATAATAAAAATAGGGAGCTTCAGGCTATAGGAAGCTTTAGGGTACCAGCTTCTCTTCCTCCTCCCCGTTTGAGAGGACAGCAAGGAGGCCGGGGATATGTGCCAAGCGCTAGACGTGCGTGCACACCAAGTGCTTGGCATGCATGCGCAGTGGGGAAACCAGTGAAAAGGTAAGCCCCGAAGGTGGTTCTCCCCAAAAGCTGCTACAGGTTCTCTGAGACACTGGGAAAAGTTACTACCGGTTCTGGAGAACTGGTGAGAACCTGTTACATCCCATCACTGGCTCCGTAGCAGTGGTTCTCAACCTGTGGTCCATGGACCCCTGAGGAGCTGTGATGTCATCACAGGTGGTCCATGAAGCTTTAAACAGGGGTGGGGAATGTTCAGACTGAAAACATTTGGTCCGGCCCATGGCAAGTACTCTGCCTCCTTTCCCCACATCCCCCTCCCCTTAATGCTCCTCTCATAATGAAGCAACACCCCCCCCATCACTTTGAAGCACATGAGAGGTAGCAGCACCTTCACCTTTGCCAGGTGACTCTCCTCTCACACATAAATGCACACATAACAACCTTAGTCTGTTTGAGATTATTTGAACCATAATGCAAAATACACCTTTTTGTTTTTTTTTGTTTTTTTTATTATTTATACTTTTCAATACACAAAAATCAAAAAAAATAATAATATGAAAACAGACATGAAAACAGACATGAAAGTATAAGTACATCTATATAAATATATATATATATATATGTATAAAAGAAAAAAAGAAAAGAAAAGAAGGGGGAAAAAAAGAAATCACCCTGTGTTATTTACAATATCCGGAGAAACTACGGTTATCCTTATTCATTTGTTTTTCCAAAAACTCAGTTGATCTGGTTCTGGTTGATTCCCTTTACCCTTATACAATGAATGTTCTATCAGGGGATGCCATATCTTCCAAAATCTATTCTCACGAATTGCACCTTTCCTGACCATCACCTCCCATGTTAGTTTGTCATTCAACGCTAATTCCCATATCTCTCTGTACCAATCTTCCATGTTTAGTTGAACATCCTTCTTCCAATTTCTCGCAATAATATGCCTTGCTGATGACAACATTATTGATATCAACTCTTTCTTATCATTATTCACATTCATTTTTTCAACATTTGTTAGTAGCACAGTATCTGGCCCCAGTTTTGGTCGCATTCCCATAATATTTCCTATTTCTTTTTCGATTTTTCCCCAAAATGCATTGACCACCTTACATGACCACCACATATGCTCGTATGAGCCCAGTGCTTGATTGCACCTCCAACATTTGTTACTTTTTTTATCGTCAATCTGGTGCAACTTCACCGGGGTCAGATACCATTTCCATAATAGTTTGTAATTGTGCTCTTTCACTCTTATTGACATATTTTTCATGATTCTTCTCTTCCATTTTTTCCTCCATTCTTGATTTGAAATTTCCACCTTCAACTCCTCTTCCCATATATTTTTTTAATATTTCTTGGGCTCTGGTCCCTTTACTTAATATTTTGTAAATTTTACTAACCAGTCCTTTAATTACTATCTCTCCTTTTCTTAATTTACTTATTATTTCCTCCATTTCTGTTTTTGATCTTTCTAAGGATTTCTCTTGTATATATTTCTTGTTCCAGTTCTCTATCGCAATACGTTGGAAACAATTTAGGCCTAACTGTGTAAATATCTCTTCTTTTTTTGTCTTATCTTTACATTTCTGTATCCAATCCTTGACTAATGTTACTCCATTTTCCTCTAAGATGTCCATTTTTGTGTCGATCTTTATAGGAAAATTTTTAATGTCTTGAAGTTCGATAATAGGGGAGATATCCGGTACTAATTCTTGCTTTACTTTTTTCCATTCTTCCAGTAATGTTCTTAGCATTTTGTTTTTAATTCCTTTTATATTAATTTCTTTGTCTAAAAACAACAAATTTCCTAGTTGTCTTATTTCCTTTAGCTCTATATTTTCCCAAATTGTTTCTTCTCTCATTAAGATCTTAATCACGTTTTTAATCTGGAACGCTCTATAGTAATTCTTAAGATTCGGCAATACTAATCCCCCCTCTTGTTGTGACACGTAAAATAAACTTTGCGACACCCTCACTCTTCGTTTCCCGTTACAAAAACTATTTAATTTATTCTGAATCTCTTTCATCTCTTTATCTGTTATTCTAATGGGTAGCGTTTCAAACAAAAAATTTATCTTCGGTACTAGCATCATCTTGCATAAGGCGATTCTCCCAAACCACGATAAGTTTAATTTTTGGTATTGCTTTATCTTTTCTTCTATTATCTTCCTTTGTTTGTCATAATTTAATCTCTTTAATTCCTCCCATTTGTTTGAGATGGTTATACCTAAATACTTCAAATTATTTTTAACCTGTATTTTATATTTTGTTTTTATTTTATCTTGGTCTTCTTTATCACTGTTAATTAATATCATTTCCGATTTGTCCCAATTAATTCTAAGTCCAGTGGTGTCTTCTAACATGCTTAGGTGTAATTTTATTCTATCTAAGGTTTTTATTGGGTGTTTCATTATAATCAGAGTGTCGTCCGCATATAAGTTAATTTTGTTTCCCTCTATTCCTTCAATATCCCTATCATTTCTTATTGTATTTGCTAATAATTCAATGGCCATTATAAATAGTGTCGGAGATAGTGGGCATCCCTGCCGAAAATACACCTTTTTGAAACTCTGTTCTTTTGCTTAGGATCAAAATCCTTTCCTTTATCAAGTCTGCTTCTTTTGACCACCCTCTACCCATCTACTCTAGAAATATGTTTCCCACATGCTTTGTTCATAATTTTTGAAGCACATCGGTGTTAATGTGTGTGTCCCTGCTCTGGTCATTCTGGGTTTAATAATCTCCTAGCAAACTCTTTGGTTAAGAGACCAAACAAAATTTTCTAGTATGGTTTTAAACCATTGTCTCTGTGATCATGTTTGCTTGTGCTTTAGCAAAGTACACCATAGACTTTCCTTCTCTGGGGTTATAACAATATGGCAGACCTGATCCCAGTTTCTCACACTCTGATTGTCTCATAGGAATGTAAAGAGGGCCATGTTGTCCCAGCCCAAATGCCTGTATTCTAGCATTCTGTTCTCATAGTTAGATTCCTAGGGGAATCCCATAAATGGCACATGTTGGAGTTCTAACATCCTCACATGCTACTGGCAGTGGTTTTAACTGGGAAGGACTTTCTTGGGCTAAGGTGACTATTTATCTTTTAGCACTAACCAGTTAGAATCTTCCTGCCTCTGAATTTAAAGCCCTGCCTCATTCTCTCTCCTTCCTTCATGTGGTTCCTGTCTTTGTTTGCTCTCTCCCGAGCAAGATCCTCAGCATGCTGCATGCATGTATTTCTCTCTGCCTCCCAAAGATGGAGTAGACCACTTTTTATCTTCTTTATTCGTCCTCTGTAACTTCAAGTAAGCTGTGGGTAAAATGTTTTATTTTATAATTAAGATATCTTTTAAGAGTGATTTTTTAAAATATTAAGTACTAGTTATTGGGAGGAGGGGTCTGGGAAACTTGGAGCTATTGTTTCCTCATGCTCTCTGTATATAAAAAATGAGCAGATCATTTGTAAATTTAATCCCTTCTGATTGCCTATTCAAAATATAACCATGCTCAAGTAGTTTTTGCATTGCAACAAGAAGAGCTTGCAACAATTTATAGTAGCTAGGAAAGTGCATTTATTTCCTAGTTGCTGTGAGACTTACACAGTGTGGCCTAGATGCAGTGGCTAGTATTATAATAACTGCTAATCATAAAGACCTGGGACTTTGACCCAATGAACTCTGACTCCACTATACCAGTGGCGGCGACCCTATGGTATGTGTGCCAGAGGAGCTCCCTCTGTTGGTGCGCATGCCATTACCCCAGCACAGAGTTCACCCCACCTCTCTGCCCAGCAGCCCAATGGGAGCGCTCCCTCCCTCCCCCCAACACAGAGTTAACCCCACCTCTCTGTTTGAGCACTCAAGTCTCTAAAAGGTTTGTCATCACTGCACTATACCATTATCCATAAGGGAGATATCACTCTACTAGGTGTTTTCTAAGTTGCCCTTAGCTCCCTCATTCTTTTGTCATATCCAGATAAAACAATAGGGCCAAGTGAAACATGATAAGGGCTTGGAAAGCACTGTTATATTATAAGATAAATACCACGAGAGGGGTAAGATGGCAGTACTGCATTATCATATGAGGCATCCAGATATTACAATGCCAGTCAAAAAGCACTGGCCAGAATCCAACTGACTCTTTGTTCCATAGTAAGTATGATGGCAGAGCGGTGAATAGCTGCTAATTAATGTGTCCCTGATTTAATTTCTGCCAACACAGAAACTTGTGTGACTTGGAACGCCACCAGGTATTTGTCAATTAGTAGCTATTCACTGCTCGAAATTATGTCACTTATGCTGGTATAAATATTCAGCTGGCTTATGGCCACTGGAATAGATCAGTGAAATGAGCATGCTTTGGAGATGGCAGCTATCCTACCATGGTAATAATTGTGCATGTTCAATTCTGGCATTAGTTGAATAGAGGATTAGTCTTCCTATCATACTGAATTGTGTATTTCTACAACAGGGGTGCCCAAACTATGGCTCACAGGCCGGATTTGGCTCCCAATACCAATTCATCTGGCCCATGCCACCCTCGTCACTCCCAGAAGCAGAAGTAAAACACGCCCATATGGGCACATTTTACTTCCACTTCCGGGAGTAATGAGAGTGGTGCAGGCTGGATGAATTGGTGTTGGGGCTGGATCCGGCCTGCAGGCTGTAGCTTCAGCACCCATGGTTTAAGCAGAGAAAATGGCAGCTTCAAATCTCTCTCATCCTGTTGCAAAACAGATTGCAAGGCATGTTTTACTTCCACTTCTGGTGAGAGGAACCATGTGACTGGCCCACTGAGCCACGTGACTGGCCCATGGCCCAAAAAAATTTGGCACCCCTGTTCTACACAAACATAGAAAAGAATGAACACGGAAATCGTTGAGAACAACCCACAACTCCAAGTAGGAAAACTGATTGTTGCACTGCTTTCTACATCTCAGGATCATTTTTCACTCTACTTTCATATTGTGATTATTCTTCTAAAAGAATCGTAACGTATAAAGGCTGTCCTGAATTTCACACCACTCAGGGAAAGGGGTGTTATTTAATAATATCTATTTTCTAGTATCTTGAAATGAAGCATCATTTTAGATGCTTCACAGATGATGGCTTCTGGATGTTTGTGCAATCCTTGGAGATATGTTAAGTATGTTAAAAGCTGATATTCTTGAAAATAAATATCTATTCTGTGGTAGTTTGGCGGGCATTTAGTGAAAAATAGAAATAGGTATGTCTTGATTTCTTTCAGGTTATGGAGTGAAGTTTTGGACTGATTTCCCAGCAGCCAGGAGTCTGCTCATTAAGCTTGATTTGTCCATCTTCTTTGCCACATTGACCCTCATTTATGTACCTCTTGTGGTAGGGAAAACATCAACAATTGCCAGCTCTCAAAGTAGTGAAGTAATATTTCAATTATATCTTCTGGCAGCAATAATGATGGTGCCAGGTGGAGTGTATGGAGTGTCATATACCACATAAGTCTATTGGAAATACACCTGCCTTTAGCCCAAAACCCAATCTGCCAAAATCTCAATCATTGGATGAAGGGGATAGATGAGGAGCATATTCCTGAATTCTCATTAGAACTACACTCCTGATTGCCCACTGAAAATATTTTTCTGGGAAACAAGATGCATGCTCCCTATGTGCCACATTTTCCTACAGAATGACTAGTGTGCTGTTGTTCTTCTTTTGTGTCCCAATGGAACCCTGGACTGCCAAAATGAAGCCACTTTCTTGCCTTTGTCGTTGGCCAAACTTTGATGCATGTTTCTGGCAGTAATCATCCAAGTGATGTAGGGGAGGTTGAGTTCCTCAGCTATATCCTCATTTAATGTTGTTCCTTGTCCAGTGAGCCCCTTCCTCCATCCTCTAAAGATACTCTAGCAGCAGCAAGGGAGGAGGGAAGAGAATGCAGAAGTTGCCTAGCATGCAGCTGTCTATGACTTTTTCAAACTTCACAATGAGTCTACCAAAGTCCTGGTGTGATCAGATGGCTATTTGTCCTGCAGTATGGTCTGGATAAGTGGCAGGCTGGTTCGCTCCTTGTCCTGGCATCCACACAAAATATTGCTATCACGAACCAGTCCATCTCTGATAGATGCCTACCTGCACACTTTGTCAGGGACTAATAGTTTGTTGTTGTTGTTTTTCGCTCCAGGTAGGATCATTCCATCTTGTTTTAATTCCAGCTAGTGTGATCACTGGAATATAACAAAGTGGGTGGCATACACTTTCCCTTTGTTTCAGCCACTTAATGGTCTTGAGAAATAAAAAAGCTTCCTTCCTGATCTCCTGCTTAGGGAAAGGAAGAGGAAGTTTTTTTATTTCTTTTTAATTCCCTCCACATGTGAGCAAAAAGAGAACTTTCCCTTTTTTAAGATAGTTAAACAGCTTATGAAAAGTATGGAGGAGGAGGAGACAGGAAGGGGGCTTGTTAGATTGTTTATTGTCTCTATCTTTTGTTGTTCTTTTTCTTTCCCTTTAAAGAGAGTAAAGGTAGGGTATGTTTAGATTGAGCTAAACAGGGTTGTTTGTGGTGTATTGTGATTGATCCTAGCATGTTGATGCAAGGGTCACCCCAAATGACATAGTGCACCTCAAAACAACCCTCGTTAGCATAATTTAGACCATTGATTCTCAACCTTTGGTGTTTGGATTTCAATTCCCAGAAGCCTAAGTCAATTCCCCAAAGCACTGATTAGCAAAGGTACTGACTTAGACTTCTGGGAATTGAAATCCCCCTGTGGGGCCTGGGGCCCATATTGGCAACCACTGATTTAGACTGATCCAGGCTGGATACCTCGACTGTCTGATCACTGATCATCTTTAAGCTTCACTGAAACCAAACAAAATGCCACAATGTGTTCTGGTAAAACATGAGCCAGTCCTGCCTATGTCTGGGTAGCGAGCTCTACTCCTATATGGAATGGCACAGAATTGCATTGTCCATCATGAAAACCTGAGCTGAAGCCAGTTCCACATAGAATAAACAATGTATTTGTTGTGTGCATCAATTTTCCCTTCCATATTTTCTGCTAAAGTCACATTTTTGCTTTGGTGCACTGCTTCTCACTAGTACTTGGATGCACTGCATTTTGCATACCAGAGAAAATGCTATTCTTCCCTAGAGAAGCCGTCTCTTTCTGCTTTGATTGTTATGCTGCGGCACCATCGCCCATATGTACTCAGCGTGTGCTCTTAAATGGATCTTATAATTCTCACAGGGTGCATGTTGAAGGAAAAGATTGTTGTGGTGAACAAACTATCCGGCTGCCAACTTTGTCTATAATTCCTGGCTCCTCCTGGACAGGCTGCCCTACTAGGAAAATGTGTGTGTGTGCATGTTGTAGTTCGAAATGTGTGTGTGTGCATGAGTTCGAGATTTTTGTGGACTCGGCCCCCGGGACTCGTCCACCTGTCCCGGAGGCTACGCCCGCCCAGCAGGGCTCAAAAGCCGCCGCCGCAGCTGGACTCTCGCGCCGCCGCCAACGACAACACCTGCCGCTGGAGCGAAGCCGCCTCCTCGCTCGTTGACTGTGCGGTGGACGGAGAGGCTCGTTACTTGTCGTGGTGCTGCCTAGTTTTGTTTCTTTGTATGGAAATTTTTTAACTACTGCTGTTATTGTTGTTTATTGAACTTTTTGTTACTGTTTATTGAATTGCTTTTACTGTAATGATGTTTATGTGCTGACGTTCTGTGATACTGATACTGACTATTTATTGACTATTTTTGTTGGATATTGACTATTGATTTATTGATATGTTGTGACTGTAACTATACATGTGTGTAAACCGCCCTGAGTTGGCTCTGCCAAGTAGGGCGGTATAGAAACCCAAATATAATAATAATAATATAATAATATATCATAGACATGCATGGCTCTTTTGATTAGCGCCTAAAACAGGGGTTACTACTGGTATTAAGGGGTTGTGGTAGCTCAGTGGTTAAGAAGCTTGTCTTGTTAGCTGGATTGCTGGCAAGTCGGCAGTTCGAGACCTGGGTAGCATGACGGAGTGTGTGCCTGTCTCTGTCCCAGCTCTTGGGGACATGAAAGGAGCCTCATTTGGGGAGCCGATTGGGGCGGGGTATTAAATTTAATAAATAAATAAATAATAAATTACCTGAGCAGAGTTTCTCCCACAAAAATCCTTTCAACCCAGAATAATTTCTGACAGGAAATTATTATTATTACTACTGATATTTTTAAGTTCACAGAAACCTAGAGTCAGATACGACTGGCTTTCAAGCAAGGGAAACCTTTACCTAATGAAATAAAAGGAGCAAGGAAAAATATTTATCTACCTGCAACACAGCAAACCTTCACCCAGGGGAAGACAGGATGGGGAGGTGACATGCATTGGTGGCACTTATTAACTGATTATGTGGATACTCCCATTCTCAGTTTCCAACAAATACTGCTTAATCCTTAAATATTTAGGGCTCTTTCTTTCCCAGTTCAATGGTCTGTGCATGTCTTTTGAATATCTTTATTTTTGAAGAAGTCTTGGATCAAAGCCTTCCAGGGGTGTGCTAATCCAAGCCACATCACTTCTTGACAATTACCAAGCTTGTATTTTCCAGTTAATTCAACATAGTCCCATTTTAACACTAGATCATTTCCTTGAGGTTTTTTCAAGTCTTGACAGAGATATTTCTTGGAAGAGAGTCAGCCAGGGCTGAAAATATTATCTGCAGCTGAATAATTATATACATTGGAAGTACGAATATGTGTAAGATATCACAGGGGTTACTGTCTGATCTTTTAGAAGAAATATTTATAGACAAATCCCAAATATTTATAGGCAAACCCTTTGTCATAATTTTAGCAGTTCTTATGTCAGTTTGTGTCACAGTAGCACATAACCATAAGCTTCTGAACATCAGTTTTTCCAAAACAAAGATACAAAAAAGCAATAGCAGTTAGCATTTTTGCCTTCAACATGCTTGGTAGTCATTTTACCAGCCTATGGCAGATGGAAGGATGAGTCAACCTTGGGCCCATCAGGACTCAATTCACAGTGTGAACCATTTTAGCCAAAGTTTAACCACTGTGGCATAAGGGCTAGAAGTTAAATCTAGAAAGCTACCTTTCTTATAAAGGAATCATTATAATTACTTATAATTTGTCTCTGTTACTTTTTTCTGAGTTTTTAAGCAGCTCATTAAATTATTAGCTACATTCCATTTAGTTGGTTTTTTTAAAAAAAACACTAATTTAAACAGCAAGAACATGGTCTTAAAAGATTTGGAGGTTTTGTTTGCTTTTCTAAAAACTGTAAAACGATAAAGAACAAAATATAAACACAACTTATTACTATTCAACCCCTTTATGCAACTGAGCATAAGCTCAATATTACTTCCAAGAAGAACCCATTTATCCAAGAACAGCAAAACCAAGGCAGAAGCAGTTCATAGTGTGCATATCATTTTGGGGACAGTACTATTTTCAGTTGAAAGGATATTTTCTTACATGTTGAGAAATTGAGAATACAGTATAGGAGGTGGGGTGCAATAGATAGAAATTTTACTTTAGAAGCTCCAGAGGCCTCTGTGTATATGACTAGGAAGAATGAGCTAGACCAGGTGGGAACCAAAAGCCAAGAAAAAGACAATTAACACCTTAAATTGACATCCTGCAGGAAAAGGACTTCAAAGCGAAGACCTGAGTGGATTTAAAGTCATCATCACAACAGACTCTTTTTTGAGCTCATCCACCACAAGGGAAGAAGAGTAGTGTGTTTGAGTGGCTTTAGAAAGGGGACCTGACATGAATTGCAATGAGGCAGACTTTCTAGACAGTGCTTAGAAAAGTTACATTTTGGACTACAACTCCCAGAAGTTCCCAGCTAATTATTGGTAATCGCAAGCAATTGAACCTAAGTCACTGGATGAAGCAGCACTCTTTAAAGTTACTTTCTTTCTCTTTCATGAGCATTTATATATAAAAAAAATAATGATACACAGCTCACTCTTCCTTTTGGAGGAATAAGCCATCCACATAAGGGAGCAGATTTAACTTTTGAGTTTCAAAAGCACATTTTTATAAAAGTGAAGAATGTATGCAGAGTTTAAATATGTTTTTTAGGGTGTGAAGCTACCAAAATTACTCACGTAAACTGGAGGATTATGTGAGCTGCTAAGAAAGTAATCTTTTCATATTAGATCAGATTTAGTTTGCATGTCACTTTTTCTTTCCTTCAAGCAACTAGAACCAACCCAATGTCATTTCATAAGAACTTCAGAGCTGATGCTTATTGAGATAGAATGTTTGTTGAAGTATCTGGTTTATGACTAGTTGTTTCAGTATTTTCCCCACCATTCACGTATTGCAAGGTTTATCCTGAGGGGGAAATCTTGACCTGGGCTGGAGGCAGGGAAGTGGGGAGAGGATGGTGAAACTATGGCTTCCAAAATGCCAACTCTCTCCGCTTAATTGCTGAGTCTCTGCACAACTTTTTTGGAAAGGCATCACATTTCCTTAGGGCACACTTTGAAGCAGCTGTTCCATTACATGCCTTTCTTGTTGCAGGATAGCTGGGTGTGGGAGAACTTTTGCTCATGGTGCTCCTTCTGGGAGGAAGATGGGAGACATTAGGTGGGGGAACTTGGAGAAGATGTCCCTCAGGCACGCAGCAGCTGCTGCTCCTCTTCTGTTTCTACTGACAATACGTAACGTGCGATGGTGTTCCTTTAGCAAAATATCAGGCATGATTTATGAATACTGAGAGGGGGAGAGCAACAGACACCTAGGAACGTTTTAATCCAAGAAGTAGTGGTGGCTTTTTACAGAGTGATTTTGATGGGAAACTATAAGCAGTAGCGTAGCGTGGGATTCAGCCACCCGGGGCGTAAGCCCAATTTGCCGCCCCATGGGAGTGGTCTAGGATGCTGGTGCCTGCTCCCACTAGGGCTTCTGGGCATTGTAGTCCAAGAACACTCATATGCCCAAAAAGTGCCGACCAGGACGGGCCACCCTCCTGCCCACACACCCCACACTACGCTACTGACTGTAAGCCTGTTCTTCACAAACAACATGGCAAAACTGTGATCAGTTTTCCCCTCATTGCTCCCGGAAACAGATGTAAAATGTGCCCATGAAGGTGCATTTTACTTCCGCTTCTGGGCAAAACAAGGGTGGCTTGGGTCAGATCAATTGGTGTTTGGGGCTAGATCTGGCCCATGGACCGTAGTTTGGACACCCCTGCTTTAAGCAGGGAAAATGGCAGCCTCAAATATATCTCATCCTGTTGCAAAACAGATTGCAAGGCACATTTTACTTCCACTTGCAGTGGGAGGAACCATATGACTGGCATGCTGAACAATGTGACCAGCCCATGGAACGAAAAGTTTGGGCATCCCTGCTTTAGATAAACCCTAAAAGGGGATTAGAATCTGTAGTGATGGGCAAACCCTCAAAGGCAAGTTAGCTAACATAGCAGGGCTGAAGCACCAATTAGTTGGGAGTGGCAGATTTTGAATGCAGGGACTGACAGTTTAACTGGCTGATAGGGCTTGACTAAGAAAACACAGTTAATTGGGAACTTTGAGAAGTGTCTTCAGGCAAGCAAACCTACCCTCTTTAGTTTTCCTCAGGCCAAGCAGAAAATCCTCAAAGCAGTGCTTTTGAAAGTGTTAATAAAACAGGTAGTTATTCCAAAGAATGACTGGCTCTTCAGTAAGCCATTCATATTTTTTTCAAACCTATGTAGACTTCATGGTAGTACACTGAACCTGCAACATGTTATGAACTACCGGCAAGTTCTGTGCCTTTTGACAGAGTTCCTCATTGAATGTTTAAAAACAAATGTCTGCTTCAGTTCTATAACCTGCCCCTATTTACACTTACACAAAAGTGTGTAAAATTTTGATCATTCCTTGTCTCTACCATATTACCAATATTTGTGTCACTCTAATCTTAGTCCATTAGGACTGTGGTGGTTTAGTGGTTAAGACACTGAACTTGACAACATTTGTAAATGCAGACAGCACTGGCTCTTTGGCTTTAAAGAGAGATGAGCACCTTATCCTAGAGTTACATAGGACTGGCATTCGAGCAAGTACAACCTTTACCATTAGTCTTAGTCCAGTGCTATTCTTCTTCTTCCATGTCTAGGCTAGATGTAAAACTGCCAAAATGAAACCATCTTTTAATGAATCCATTATGCAGTTCCTTTTGCCTGACCTAGTGTGAGAAAGATTAGCAGCCACACAAGATTCCTGTTACCAGGGTATGCACGATTGTGGTTCAAAAATGCCACAATCTTCAAGGAGGCTCTTTCTGTGTACCCGGATCCAGTGCTATGAATACAGCTGAAACTTGAGAGTGTCTTGTTTTGAATCAAACTTCAATAACCCCCATCCAAAGTGATTTGGGGATTTCAAATCCAAACATTCCATTTTTCAAAGCTCTGCAACCCCGTTGGCTGTCAGAGAGCTTTATACCTAGTTGCAACTGATTTTTTTTTTAAATCTTAAACGGGACTACAAACATTTTTTCATTCAGGAAAGGCAACACTATAGTCTGGGGCTTTTAGCTTCTGTCAACTATGAGGACAACACAACTATGAGCAAGCAGGATAACACAAACAAGAACAGTGAGAGGACATCAATTAGACTCCTTTTCAATGTGCTCCTCTCTTGATCAGTGAAAGTTGCCTTGTTGTTCAATTGCACAGTCGATTCCAACCCTTCGTGACCCCATGGACCACCACCATCCAGGCAGTGGTGGGTAGCAAAAAAAATTCGCTACCACACCATGGGCGGAGCCTACATTATAGGCGGAGCCTACGTCATGGGCAGAACCTACAGTGTGGGCGATCTAGTCATACCTACCATATGCAATACATCTGCAAACACAGACAGCGCTGGTTCTTTGGCTGTAAATGGAGATGAGACCTGCACCCTAGAGTTGGATATGATTGGCTTTTGAGCAAGGGAGACATTAAACCACTTGTAGGGACAAAACCTGATGGGGCAGGGCAGGGAGGTTCTAAGGCCACCCAATTTTGCTAATTTAAAAAAATCCCTCCCGGTGGATACGAACCTGTTTCTGCCCACCACTGCTTCCAGGCCCATCTGTCCTCCACCATCCTTCTCAACCCATCCAGCTCTGTGCCCATTGCGTCTACAATACCATCTAGACATCTCATTTTTGGCCGCCCCCGTCTTCTTTTGCCCTCCACCTTTCCCAGCATCAAGGATTTCTCAAGTGAATCTTCTCTTCTCATTTGATGTCCAAAGTATAGTCAAACCTCGCATAAAGAGTGCCTTGCTTAAAGAGTAACTCGCTTAAAAAGCAGGATTTTCTCTGAAAGTTTGCTTCGCTTAACAAATAAAACCAACCAAAAACTCGCTTAACAAATAAATCAGGATTTGCAATCCCCCCCCCCACACACACACACAATTGGTAATTTACAATGGTGTTTCGCTTAAAGAGCAAACTCGCTTAAAGAGCAATCCTGTGGAACACATTATGCTCTTTAAGTGAGGTACAACTGTATTTTAGCTTCATCTTTACTATTTGACCTTCTATGGAGCAACCAAGGTTTATTTCTTCTAAGATTGACCTATTTGTTCTCCTCACTGTCCAGGGTGCTCTCAAAACTCTCCTCCAACACCAAATCTCTAAGGCATCTATTCTTCTGTGCTCAGCTTTCCTTATGGTCCAGCTCTCACAACCATACATCACCACCAGGAATACCATTGCTTTGACTATGTGAATTTTTGTTTGCAATGTGATGTCTCTACTTTTCACTATGCTCCCCAGGTTTCTCATTGCTTGCCTCCCAAGAGTCAGTCGTCTTTTTATTTCATGGCTGCAATCACCATCTTCAGTGATCTTGGATCCTAAGAAAGTAAAATCTGTCACTGCTTCTACTTCTTCCCCATCTATTTTCCAGGGACTGATAGGGCCTGTTGCCATTATCTTATAATCTATGTCTTAATGTATGGAGGGTGGAGTAACTGCTTCTTATACTCTGAATATGTAAGCTAAGCTCATTTCTATGCATGCAACAACTGCGTCCTGGCTAAAGTAACACTGAAATTACAAGAAAAGCAAGCATCACGAAGGCCTAGCCAAAAGTGAATACAACTCTTGTGGTTGGAAAGCCCTGGATTCCTTCCAGCACTGCTCAGCCATAAACTAATTGAATAGCCGTGGGCATGCCACTTCCCCCCAATGTCAATTACCCCATTTTTGAAGAATATTCCATCAAATGAACAGTAAAGAACGTCATAGCTGGTTGGAATGCTCAGTCAGCTAGGTATCTGGTTGGGAGTTTGACTCCCCACTGTGTCTCCTAAGAGATGAGCCAGCTGTACGTAGCCTTTGGCAAACTGCACAGCTGCAGAGCACCCCCAGAAGGGGTAAATAGTGAACCACTTCTGAGCATTTCATACCTAGACAACTTTGAAAATAGTTGCAGAATCAATTTTACAGCACATATTTATTATCATTAAGGAAAGTAGCTTATTAAAGGCAGTATAGAATATAGATAGTATTTACAAGATAAAAGAAGATGGAATACCTTTATTCATTAATATTTTAACTGAATGTGTTGCATTACAATTCTCAGGATAGTCACCTATGGAGAAGCACCTTAAATTTACTTGTGACTTTAAAATGCATGGGATTAACCTGAAAATAATTTATTCCCATAGGAATTCCCCAAATAAAGGTCATCTCCTATTACTATGTTAAATCTTCAGTAATTATCTATTAAGACAATTACTGTTCTTTCATAGCTTACATTCCCCGCCCATTCCATATCTGTGTATAAATCACAGCCTAGGTCAGTGATGGTGAACCTTGGAACTCCAGATGGTCTTGAACTTCAATTCCCAGAAGTCCAAGTCAGCATTCTTGCTGATCCTGCTGATCAGCAGGAATGCTGACTTGGGCTTCTAGGAAATGAAGTCCAAGAACACCTGGAGTGCCAAGGTTTGTCACTGGCCTAGGTAAAGGTCTCCCTTGTTCAAAAGCCAGTCATGTCCGACCGTAGGGTGCTCATCTCAGTGATGAGTAGCAACAGGTTCGCACCAGATAGCCAGAACTGGTAGTAATTTTTCCCAGTGTCCCGGAGAACCGGTAGCGGCTTTTGGGGGGAACCACCTCGGGGGCTTACCTTTTCACCGGTTCCCCCACTGCGCATGCGCGCCAAGCGTTTGGTGTGCATGCACTCCTACAGTGCTTGTCACACATGTGCGGCCTCCTTGCTGTCCTCCCAAGCGGGGAGGAGGAAGAGAAGCTGCTGCTAGCCTGAAGCTCTCTATTGCCTGCTCCCCAGGGTAAGTGACTCACCTTTGGGTGTGGGGTGAGTGGGTGTATTTTAATGTGTATTTAATGCGTATTTATTTTTAATGTCTATTTTTATGTGTATTTAATTTGTATTTTTATATTTTTATGTCTATTTAATGTGTATTTATTTTAATGTGTATTTTATGTGTTTTATGTGTATTTTATGTCTATTTAATTTGTATTTTTATGTGTACTTATTTTTATGGTTTTTTATGTTGGCTCCGCCCACATCATTGGCTCTGCCCATGACATCATGACGTTGGCTCCCCCCATGATGTCATGATTTTGGCTACGCCCATGATGTTGGCTCCACCCACAGTGTGGTAGTAAAAATGTTGGCTGCCCACCACTGGCTCATCTCCATTTACAGCCAAAGAGCCAGCCCTGTTGGTTTCTGCAGACATTTCTGTGATCATGTGACAGACATGACTAAACATTGAACCACACTAAACACTATTACCTTTCCTGCTGAAGTGGTACCTATTTATTTACTTGCAATTTCTTGCTTTCAAACTGCTAGCTTGGTAAGACCTGGGACAGATGATGGGCGCTCACTCAGTTGCTCAGCACTAGGGTCTCAAACTGCTGACCTACAGACCTTCCAATTGTCAATCTCAGTGTCTTAACCACTAAGCCACCACAGCCTTAAATCAAAGCCTACTGAACCTGTATTCCGCATATCTGAAAAAGTAGGCTGCATTCTACAAAAAACGTAACCCAAATAAAACTTACTAGTCTTAAAGATCCCAGAAGACTGCATATTTCATGATGATAAATTCTTAAGAATAAGCAAAATATCATTGCAGATTTCCCTAAAGGAGGGAAAAGATTTAGACAAGTACAGCCCTTGAAATATCTCAGCAGATTAATTTTTAAACAGATTGACTTGATAATAAAATCATTATCAACAACATGTAAAACAGTATACAAAAAATGGGGAAATGTAATTGTTGTGACACTATTCATTAATTTCCCGTAGGATGTAGTAGAAGCATTAATATAAGACACCTTTAAATTAGATCATATAAAAGCACTGGAAAAGATACCATTGGGAACCATTCTGCAGCTGAAATAAGATATAAGACCTAATATGGTTCTTTCTTCTCTAATTTCTTGATACATAAAGGTGTACAAAGCAAACAAATTATTTTTTAATAATGAAATAATCAGTCAGTACAGGTCTCTTCTGTAGTTTTGTAGCAATGGATTACACAGGTCTGCAAAAAAAAAATCAGCTGTATAGGATATTTTTGGTAAAATTTATGTTTTCTAGTGTGCTGAATCCAAAAATGACCTTGATTTCTGTCACAAAACCAGTTTTTTTGTAAAATATGAGGGTTTTGCTTTAAAAAAGCTTAAGAGTGATGAGGAAATCACTATTTTATTACAGTGAACTAAACATATTATTTCTTATAATTAAACAAACAATTTCTTCATAATATATACTTATCATTCCATGTTCACTCTTTTTGTCTGTGAAACCTTTTCTTCTTCTCTTTTATGCTCCTCCAAACACGCTTTCACTTTCCATTTTCTGTTTCCCATTTGATCATCCAAAAGTAGTCAGCTGCATATTGACGTTCCATCTTCCTTGGTAGCATCTCTAGATATCACGGATATCCTGGTGAAATCTTTCACCCTGCTCTTCACTGTATGCTCCCAGGTTTTCAGGAAAATAGTCAACATGGGAGTGTAAGAAATGAACTCTTAAGCTCATCTTGCATCCTTGAGCTTTATACGCATTCAACATGGATTGTACAATGATTTTGTAGTGAGGGTCTTTGAAAGAGTCCCAAGCTTCCTTTTCTTTTTCTCCCATTATTTCTAAAAAGAGGGGCTCAGATAACAGTTTTCATATGTTGGGGCCAATAAAAACACCCTCTTTCAACTTGGCTTCAGACAGTTTTGGGAACTTGGAGCACAGGTACAGTCAAACCTCGCATAACAAGCGTTTCGCTTAGCGAAAAACTCGCATAACGAGCAGGTTTTTTGCTTAGCAGTGTGACTCACATAACGAATTTTTCACTATGCGAGTTGGACTTTTCCCTATGAAAAAACTCGTATAACGAGCATTTCTATAGGGAAAACTCGCATAATGAATTTTTTCGCTATGCGAGTTTTCCCCATAGAAACGTTCGTTATGTGAGTTTTTCCATAGGGAAAAGTCTGCCTTGCATAGCAAAAAATTCGTTATGCGAGTCAGACTTGCATAGCAAATTTTTCGCATAGTGAGCAACCTTGCAGAACGAATTAAATTCGTTATGCGAGGTATGACTGTATCTGAAACATTCCCCATCTATTGGCAGTGATTTAACAAACTGCTTCATAAGCCCTAATTTAATATGAAGAGGTGGCAATAATTTTGTATAACCTGCCTGCTGGCCTAACAATATGGTTAGTATTTTAAAGTCTCCACAAATCATGCAGCAGTGTTCTTGATATTTGATTTTGCCAAGAATCACAGTTAAATCATTATAGTTTTCATCCAATTGCATCGAGTTTCCTATAGGAAGTGATGCAAATGTATTTCCATTATGCAGCAAGACTGTTTTGAGGCTTGTTTTAGATGAATCAATGAATAGACGCCATTCAGATGAATCATATTCTATTTCAAAACACTTCATTAGCCCTTGAACATCACTACAATAAATGAGATTGCCATCTTTGGAGAAAAACTGAGTGAAGTCTTGTACTACGAAAATGATGTTCCAGGTGACAGCAAGTTTTTATTTGTTAGTCTTGACCCCAGTAATTCAGCTGAATCTTTGGAAAGGCCTAAATCTCTAACTAGGTCAGTGAGCTCACTCTGAGAAAAAAAGTTGAGGTACCTCATCAACAGAAAAATCTGAGCTAGATTCATCCTGGGAAAGCAATGTGTCTCCGTCAGGATATTATCCAAACTGGAAGGTGGGTGTGGAACTGGTATTTCAGAGCTATGAAACACTGGACAAATAGCTGAATTAAGGTTTGAGTAAGATATCTTATTTTTATTTATTTTTTGTATGAAAGTCTTTCACATCTACCAAAAAGAAATAGCAGTCGGTAGTGTGGTTTTACTGTTCACACCACATCATAAGAATACCAAAATGGAATGAGGTTTTCTTACCTTTAAACCACAAATGAAGATCTTTTTTGCACCTTCTACACACCTTATGAGGAGCACATGCTTTGTCTTGATCCCCAAGTTTCAACTTGAAGTAAGTAAAATACACTTTCTTCACAAAATCGCTTATGTTTCTTTGTTGACTTTTAATAGTGTATTCACCACAAATAAAACAAAAGTTGTCCAGAGAAATAACACAACCTCTTGGAGCCATAATACAGAACTAAAAATGAGCACAGTCACATTTGAATGCAGGATGTAAACTGAGTGTGGCTCATACAACAACCAAGATCCTAAACATATTTAGCATGTTGATACATGATCAAATATGACAGTAGGCATGTTTATACTCATTTATAATACCCCAGAGAACATGTCAAAACATGCTCAACCCAGCTAGTAACATTTCTGGATATGTTCACCTTTTGTTACAAACAAAGTAAACCTGTTGGGACATGATCATCTGAGCTTCCTCACATCACTAAACCTACACTACGCCCAGTGATGGGCTCAAAAAAATTTTACTACCACCCTGTGGGCATGGTATGGTGGGAGTGGCCCAGGGAAAGCCCTGTGTTGCACCCGAATTAGGACTATGGATAGGGGCAGCCAGAATTTCTGCTACCGGTTCTGGTGGACTGGTGTGAACCTGTTGATGCCCACCACTGACCACACACACACACACACCATTCCTCTTATTTTCTTTTTGCATTATTCTTGATTCTAGCTCTAATAAATATTAAATGAAGATAAGAGATAATTTTTGGATAGGATTTTTTGAATCAAGAATAGGATATCAGATTTGGGGTTAAAAGCAAACTTCATGCTAAATTAAACTAAAAACACGAGTTTTGCAAGAAAACTTGACGAGATGGAATTTTCTAAGTATTTTTCTCAGTTTCACTAAGTAAAAATCTGTAAGAAACAGTTTAGAAAATCCTATGCAGTTTTTGGGTTGCAGACCTATGTTATCCATTGCATGGCCTGTTGCAACTTCACCAGAGACCCAGGTCTTTTCAGGGCATTCCAGGATGTCCTTCATGGCTACCATAGTGGTCCTGTGACAAAAGGCAATGCCATGCTTTGCCCACTCCTATCAATCCATTAATAGGACTTGTTACCACCTCTCACAATGTGGATGCAGGGTTGGACTTTGATAGGCAAGTATAAAACAAGTGGCAGAGTTCAGATACCTAGGAACAACATCTACTGTAAATGATGAGATGGACAGAGAGATTAACATACGGTATAGTAAGGCAAACCAAATATTGGGACAGTTAGTTCCACTCTTACAACACAAGGCAACACCAATAAAAACAAAGAAATACCTCATACAAAGCATATTTATTCCCACCTTATGTTACAAGTGCCAAACACGGACACTTACAACAAAACATAAGCAAAAGTTGGTCACTCCAGAAATGAGATGTCTGAGGAAGGCTGCTGGGGTGACTAGAAGGGATAAAATCAGGAATGAAATTCTAAGGAAAAGAATTGGAACAGAACCAATCTTGCACTACATACAGAAACAACAAATAAAGTGTTTTGCCCATTTGGAGAGAATGTCTTGGAATTCCATACCTTACAAAGCATGTGTGGAAAGAGGAGAAAGACAAAGAACCACATGGCAGACCCAGAGGAATGTGGAGAGATAACATCAGAGAAATATTACAAGAACACCAAATAACACTGGTGGAAGTCGCTAGAAGTGCCAGAGCAAGAACCTCATATCTTTTTTGACACGGTGGGGTAGAAGGAGGAGGAGGTCAGCACAGGTTTATCTATTTAAAACTCTTATTTTTCTTCCAGTAGCTAATGATGAAGCAGAACAATTTGACCAGTTAGATAAATGTAATATGTTAAACACACTAAGGTTCCTGATCTAAATGCCATTTTGTGTTTAATGGGCTACCAAATTGTCTCCAAATTATAATTATCCTAATAGGATTTTCTAGGAAATTAAGATACTGTATTTAAGAGGTGGTTTTAATGGTTTCCACACACACACAACCATGAGTTTCCATGGCTGAGCAGGAATTCAAACCCAAATTTCCTGATTCCTAGTCCATTGAAGTGTAGTGCTGGAGAAAACTTATGAGAATCCCCTGGACTGCAAGGAGATCAAATCTGTCAATCTTGAAGGACATCAACCCTGACTCCTCCTTGGAAAGACAGATATTGAAGCAAAAAAAATGTTGGCCATCAAATGAGAAGAGATGGCTCACTGGAGAAGACCCTGATGCTAGGAAAGATCTAAGGCAAAAGGAGAAGGAGGTGGCAGAGGATGAGATGGTCAAACAGCATCATTTACATGGTGAATGTGGATCGGGGCAGACTCCAGAGGATGGTGGATGATTGAATAGCCTGGCATGCTGTGGTCCATGGGGTTGTAAAGGGTTAGACTCAACTGTGCAACTAAACAACATCAGTCATCACTATTTTCACTACACCTCACTGGGTACAAAATAGATGAGAAGCCTGGGGAACATAGTGAAAAGTAGAGAAATCACATTGCAAACAAAAATTTGTCTAGTCAAAGCAATGGTATTCCTGGTGGCAATGTATGGTTGGGAGAGCTGGACCATTAGGAAAGCTGAGCGCAGAAGAATAGATGCCTTTGAGATGTGATGCTGGAGGAGAGTTTTGAGAGTCCCCTGGACAGCAAGGAGAACAAATAGGTCAATCTTAGAAGAAATCAACCCTCACTGCTCCTTAGAAGGTCAAATTGTAAAGATGAAGCTAAAGTACTTTGGACATCAAATGAAAAGAGAGGATTCACTTGAGAAAGCCTTGATGCTGGGAAAGGTGGAGGGCAAAAGAAAAAGGGGCGGCCAAAAATGAGATGGCTAGATGGTATTGTAGAGACAGTGGGCACAGAACTGAGTGAGTTGACGAGGATGGTGGAGGACAGAAGTGCCTGGCGAACAGTGGTCCATGGGGTTGCAAAGGGTCAGAATCAACTGTGTGACTGGGGGAAAAACCCCTAGTATTGGAGCCTTTTTCCAAAATGGCAGTGCCCTTTGTTCTGCCCAGCAATAGAGAATTAGAAAAATGGTTATTCTTATAGCCTCTATGGCTGAGATCTACAAGTAACAAGATGCCATAGAATATCACAGTTGCACAGCCAGAGAATGTCACAGCTAAACAACAATCTGAGTTTAGGTTTTCGCTGCCTCTCCAACTCTGTGCAATGCTGTTTTGCAAAATTACCATGACCAACACGCAGAAAATATATCTGAAGAGAATATTTAAGAGCCATTATACTGCTGGTTAGGGACATTTTGTTCATTATAATCTACAGCCAGTGTTTTACCAAAGCTCCCTCCAGTTCTCTTCAAAATATCTTATTCTCAAGGGCTGCTGTTCAGATCTGACAGGCTTGCCCTATTATAAGAGAGGAGGATTTCTGTTTCATTAAAGGCATCGTAATAAGAGCTGGATAAAAAGTCTGGCCACACACCTGATATTTCATCTTCTGGACGTGCAGTGTTACAGTTAAAGTAATGCAGTGCAGATGATTGGCATTTTAACACACATTTTACTTAAGCTCCTTACCAGTAGCAAGCTCATAAATATCAGAGAATAAACAAAACAAAAATGCTGTAACACTTTAAACACTGTTATATTTTAACGTGAGCTTTTGTGGATCAAGTCTACTTTATCAGACATGGGAGTGAGACTTAATGGCATCAATTTATACACATCAGGTACAGAGTGATTGGTTAGCACAGGGGCGCCCAAAAACTATGACCCGTGGGCCCAATTAGGCCCCTGCATATCATTAATGTGGCTCATGGTGATCACCCAGGCTTACTGTGGACCACCCCCCACCCGTCCACCCCCACCAGGTCAGAGAGTCCCCTAGCACCGCAGCACGCCAGGTTTACCCTTCCAGCAGCATGAATTTTGAAACACAGGAGGCTCCGAAAATTTCCCCAAAACAGCGATCGGCTTTAGCAAAGGCTGCTGAAGGGATGGGATTGAGCAAGAGGCTGCTCGGAGCACCCTAGACAAAGCACAGTCGCTGCTGATGTCAAAACTGTCAGCAGTGGGAGCAGCCTGCCTCCGGCCCCCACAGCTATGTGTAGGGGGCAGGACCAGCCCAGTAAAAAAAAAATGTTTGGGTACCACTGGGTTAGTTAGCATAAAAGATAAGTATACAAAACAATATGACTTTATACAACTGGTAATGACAGATGACCTCTGGTTGTTATTCGGATTAGTTGTAAATCCCCTCCCCCCCTTTTTTTTTTCAATTGCAAAGAGTAACTTAAAGGTTGTTCTTGCTTGAAAGCCAGTCATCTCAGACTCTAGGGTTCAGTGTTAATATCTGTTTATAGCCAAAGAGCCAGCTCTGTCTCCACTTGCAGATATTTCTATGGATATGTGGCAGGCATGCCTCAACACCAGAGTGCATGGAATGCTGTTTACCTTCCCACTGAAGTGGTACCTACCTATTTATCTACTTTCAATTTCTTGCTTTCAAACTACTAGGTTGGACAGAGACAGAAGGTCACTCCATTGTGCAGCACTCGGGTATCGAACTCCGACCTTCCAGTCATCAAGTTCATTGTCTTAACTACTTGAGTCACTGCAGCCCCCTTGCAAAGAGTAGGAGGATACAAAAGAAACACCTGACATTGAACATTTGCTAATGTTCAATGCTATTACCAGCTGTATAAAGCCATTTTGATGTGTGTTCTTATCTGTTATGCTAGCCAATCACTCTGCACCTCTGTACCTGATGTGTATAAACTGATGATGTCTCACTCCCATGTCTGAAGAAGTGGACTTGATCCACAAAAGCTAACATTAAAATATAACAGTTAGTCTTCAAAATGCTGCAGCTTTTTTGTTTTATGTTTTGTCTCAGTTCCTGTCAACCTAGCAGTTCTAAAGCAAGAAATGACAAGTACAGTAATACCTCGGATAACGTTAAGTCTTGCTTCCACAAGTCTTAACATTATCCGATTTTTACCCTTATCTGATGCATGCACCAGATAACGTTACAATCCTATTCAGATGGATCAGATAACGTTAACTCCATAGAGATAAGCAACAGAGCCTTCAAGGGGAAGTCAAGGAAGTTCCCTCAGGGCTTTGCAGGGTGTGAAAAGCTTAATTGCTTTGTAGGTGAAAGGTTTCAGTCTGCATGTTTTCCATTGACAATGCATGAGGCTTGCAGAGCTACAAAGTTGGGTTCAGGCTGTTCAGAATTTAAATGGGAAACTTCATAAAGGTAATTGGGTCAAATTGTCTCTTTGCAATTATTTTTCTGCAAAGTGTTCTGAGTTACACTGGGGAAAGGGTCCTAAGCCTTTGCTTTGCTAAACTAGTCAGACTGGTTTTTGCAAGCCTTTGTTATTCAAATGTGGCAAGCTTGAGAGCAGGCAGCCCCTCCCTTTCTCCCAAGAAAAACTGGTGAGTCACAGCCACACCTCAGGGAATTTGAGCCAAAGGTTATTTGATGGATCGGATAACGTTAACATAATGGTTAACATAATGTTATCCAATCCAAATGTTTGCCTCAAATTCCCCAAAGTTATGCAATTTTAGTGTTATCCGATCCAATCCCTATCCGGAGTTTTACTGTAGATAAATATGTAGCACTTTGGTAGGAAGGTAATGTTCCATACATTCATGTCTAGCCATGCCTGCCACATGACCACAAAAAGGTTTGCATACACAGACAACACTGGCTCTTTGGTTGTAAATGGAGATCAGCATTGTACCCTAGAGTTGGAAACAACTGACTTGCGAGTAAGGGTGACCTTTATATCTAAATCACTTTTAAAAATGTAAACACTTATCTTTATCGTTCTAAGTCCCAAAGGTTATTTGTAACTCTTACAGTTCCAATTTTCAAAAAGAACTCTTCACTATATTTTTCCCACTTCTCAAAATATTTCTTGGTTACTTTCTTTTTTAAAAATTGAATGCTACACCCTGTGGTAAAAAACACACTCTCCTCCCTTCCATTTCAATATCACCTTAATACTCTGAAAAGATAATAGAGACAGCATGAGATGCAGCACAAGCTAGAACTTGTACCACACAATACAGTATTCCTTTTCAACATCCGCATCTAACAAAAAAGTAACTTAACAGTTAAGAAGATACTCCAGAAAAAGAGTGAAGTCCTTATTCCTTATCAAGTTACAAATGTATTGCAACACTGTTCTTCCATTGTATTTGGGGGAAAGAAACAGTGGTGGGCAGCAACAGGTTCACACACACACACACACCGGGAGGGGCTAGCAAAATTGGGTGGTCTCTGGGCAGGGGGTGGCAAAATTGGGTGGCCACTCCCACCTCCCTGCCCTGCCTCATCAGGTTTTGTCCCTACAAGTGGTTCAAGGTCTCCCTTGCTCAAAAGCCAGTCATATCCGACTCTAGGGCGCAGTGCTCATCTCCATTTACAGCCAAAGAGCCAGTGCTGCCTGGGTTTGCAAATGTATACATGGCCATATGGCAGGCATGACTAGATCGCCCACAATGTAGGTTCTGCCCATGATGTAGGCTCCACCCATGATGTAGGTTCCACCCACGGTGTGGTAGCAAAACCTTTTGCTGCCCACCACTGAAAAGAACTGATTACATTAATCCATTATTTGTAGGGGCCAAGGTGGTTTATTGGTTACCATACATACTCGAATATAAGCTAACCCGAATATAAGCCGAGGTATGTAATTTTTTACCTGAAAATCCAGGAAAATAGATTGATCTCAGCATAAGCCAAGGGTAGGAAATGCAGCAGCTGCTAGTGAGTTTTAATAATCAAAATACATGAAAATATGGAAAAATTGATTAAATTGTTGGCACATCTCAATCCAGCACAATCTTGGGCCCCTCGTGGTTGTTGACCCGAGTATAAGCCGAGTCCCTTTTTGGGTCTAAAAAATTGGGCTTATACTTGAGTATATTAGTAAGCAGTTCTAAAGCAAGAAATTGCAAATAGATAAATAAGTGTGAAGTTTAGAAAAACTTGTGACAAGTTTTTATCTCATCGCACATTTACTGATTTATTTGAACAAGAGCTCAGCTAATCTATTGATGCCTTGAGCAGGGATCATGAGTTCTTTTGCAAATAGCACTAAATTATTTTTGCCCCTCCCCTATAATGCAAAATGAAAACATATGTTAGCTCTAATTTATTCAGTACTTCTAAACCCACTAAAACCATTTACATTCATTTACATTCATACATGCATGTAAATGCCGTGAGAATGGCTTCCATGCTATTAGCATCATGTGTGAAAACACCATGTGCATACAAACAGGAAATGTCAGCGAAGACTACAAACTATATTTTCTGTATTCAGAGAGACACTGTGTATTTCCTTGGAAGCTACTTTGTAGGGATTGTGCACAAAGAGCATGAAGCAATATTGATAGAATGTCATTTGCAACTGAAGAAATTCTCAACCGTCTTTGAAGAACAGGCCATACCTGAGCACGCACATTAGTCAACTTGTTGCAAACAAGTGATTCAAATTTGACATTTTTAATAGGCACATAAGCACCACAAGATGCTTTTCTGGCTAATTTAAATATTCATTGTTTGTAATATTGCAAAGCCTCTTCTCACATTCCATTCCCCAATTAAGCAATGCACGAACGTGATTTGCATGACAGTGCTGTGGTGTCATGAAACGGAAGTATGGCTAATTTACTAAAATGCGGCAAGGTGGAAGAAAGGGAAAAACGACAAGTCCCAAATTGTATAAAGAGCGAAATGGCTGCAGGTACTCAGTGTATATTCTGGAGAGAAGAAGCACTTGGTACACATCAGCTGTTTCAACATCACAGAGGACGTAACTCCTGACCTTGAAACTTGAGGGAAAGAGAGTTGTTTTTCCTGTCAAGGAGAGAGATTAGACTGTACCATGTGAAAGAATAATTAGAGGGTGAGATAGACAAGAAACTAAAACATTGAAATCGATTGTTTGGAACTCGATTAGTAATATGTTCCTAAGACTCTCCTTAGTACAGGTAAAAGTCTCCCTTGCTCAAAAAGCCAGTCGTATCCAACTCTAGGGTTCAGTGCTCATCTCTGTTTATAGCCAAAGAGCCAGCGCTGTCTGCGTTTGCAGATGTTTTCCGTGGACATGTGGCAAGCATGACTAGGCACCAGAATGCAAGAAACGCTGTTTATCTCCCCACCAAAGTGGTACCTATTTATCTACTTGCAATTCTTGCTTTAGAACTGCTAGGTTGGCAGGAGCTGGGACAGTGATGGGAGCTCACTCCATCACGTAGCACTCGGGTCTCGAACTGCCGATAAAGAAAGTTAGCCGTGTGATCCATGAAATCATAAAAAGGGCAAAGAATGCAGGAGGGTGGCGAACTTCATGAACTTCTGGTCATGAAGTTCAATGTCTTAACCGCTAAGCCACTGCAGTCCCAGACTATCCTTACCAGCAACTAATAGAGAACTAGACTGGATGGGGAGGTAAGGGATGGGGAGGTTAACTCAGCCATTGTAAATCAATGGGATTCTGTAAAGCCTACTTAGAAGCTCTCAGGCTTTGACCTTGTGTTTCAAAAAAAATTAAGATTCCATTTAGTGCTCTGGAATGTAATTGTATTACGCTGGCAACAAGTGCTTTATGATACTCTGGTGGATCTGCCAATCTTCTTCTATACTTTTATCTCAACTAAAACCAAATGAAATGGCATATGAAATATGCACATAGCGTCACTGCCCTTCCCAGCACTCGGTATTCAGCTTTCACGGTATGCTGCCTGTGATGACCAGTAGCAGTAGCTCAAAGCGCTTGCTGCTCATCTGTGACTGGGTTAATAACAATTTCTCCCTGTTGATTTGGAAGAAAATGTGTTATGTGTGAGAAGGCAGAGCTGCAGAGCTTAACCCCTAAAGTGGCAGAAGCTACAGAAGGAAGTGTCATGGTGTATTTGTATCAGTTTAGAACTGCCAGCTTTCTCCCACAAGCGTCAAGAAAGCCATATTAGGGTGGATCTGAATCTGGAAGCGGGGGAGAGAGTTTTGCTCCTATGGATTTTTGGATTACAGATCCTTTCCATTGGCCAGGCTACTTGGGTCTTCTGGGAGATGAAGTCTGAGGGATGATTGATATGTTACAGAGAAACTATTGTTAGAAGATGGAAATCCCTAATTGCAGGAAGAATACAGTTTCTCATCAACTTTGGGGAGGGAGGACACTTCTTTGTTTTCTCTGGTGATCAGTCTTTGGAAGCTTTGCGTGGCTTTGTGTTTGCAGGTCTTAGACATGAAAGTTTGTTTAAATCATGTCCTGGGACACTAAAGAGATTTCAGCCCTTATAATAGGTTGTATGTCATGAATAGTTTATTAATGAAACATATGGCATACTAAATATGTCCCTAGTCCTGATCAAATACAGTATTTCATTGGTTCAGGTATGCTGGCTCTTGATTTATGGCAGGGGTTCCCAACCTAAGACCCGGGGGCTGGACCCTGCCCATGGCACCATTTCATGTTGCTCCACTCCACCCCTCCAAGGGCATTTGAGAGACAAAATGGCCAACCCTTTGAAACTGTCAGGACAAAATGGCTGCCCCCATAATGCAGGCAGGGCAAAATGGCCATTTAGCCCTTGAAGCTGACTGAGAGAATGTGACCTAGCCTCCAGCTTGAAAACATTGGGCAGCCCTGATTTATGGGATCAAGTACTTGCAACCCACATGAGAGGAGTCTTGGGCTCCTGCTGTTTTACATGACTATGTTAAGATAAAGGTAAAGGTTGCCCTTGCTCAAAAGCCAGTCATGTCCAACTCTAGGTGGCAGTGCTCATCTCCATTTATAGCCAAAGAACCAGTGCTGTCTGTGGTCATGTGGCAGACATGAGTAGACATCAGAGTGCACAGAATGCTGTTTACCTTCCCATCAAAATGGTACCTATTTATCTATTTGCATTTTCTTATTTTTTTTTAACTGCTAGGTTGGCAGGAGCTGGGACAGCTGGGAACTCACTTGGGTCTCAAACTGCTGACTTGCTGACCTTCCAGTCATCAAGTTCAACATCTTAACCATTGAGCTGAGCCACCACAGTCTATGGCTATGGTAGACCAGTGCGAAGCCAAAGGCTTTGGTTTGTATGGATTGCTACCTAAACTAAACAAAAAAAATTCAATAGACCCTGGAATCTTCTGGAGCCTTTTTCTCTTGAATGACCTGGGGGAGGGGGGCGGAGTTTAGAAATGGAGTAAAAATTTAGGTACAGTCATATTACCTCAGAATATATGTAGTATCACCAACTTTGCCTACCCTGCAAGTCAGGAGTTCTCAACCTTTTAAAGCCAGGGGCTGGGTCATGCTCCCTCAGACAGCTTTGGGGGGCGGATGGCCATTTTGTCCTTCCTCCACCACATGGCATTTCCTGGTGTGGTGGAGGTGGTAGTGGGCCACATGAAATGGTACTGTGGGCTGTATCCGGTCCACAAACCACAGGTTGAGAATCCCTGCTGTAGGTATTCCATGCAATTGTTACCACTACACATGCAGCCAGATTCACATTCAGATGTGAAACAATAACATGTATCTTCCCATATATTCCTGTCAGATGTTCTTTATCTATATAAACAGAATTATAGACCCAAATCCTGTTGCTCAGTACAGGGATGTGCAGGGCATTATGGGAAGGTGCTGGACAGGGAGTGGTGGGAACACCTATTTCGGGATTGGGGGGAATCCCATACATTGCTATTGGCGCCCCAGGGTGCCAAAGGCAGGGTGGGGAGAGACAAAGCCCGATTGCCTGAAATACCAGCACACACCTGCCTCAGTATAATAAATGGGGTACACAGAAAGAACCTCCTCAAAGATTGTGGTATTATTGAACCATAGTTGGGTGTACCCTGGTAACGGCAACCTTGTGTTGCCAGCTAGTCTTTCTCACACTATATCAGGCAAAAAGAACTGCAGAATGAACTCACCATAAGGTGCCTTCATTTTGTCAGTTTCACGTCTGGCCAAGACACAGAAGAAAAAGAAGTATAATAAATCACATTAGAGTAGGACCATTGAATCAATGAGGATTTGGTGACTCAATTCCTCTGTACGTTCAAATGGCTCTTCTCTAACTGTGATATACTTTGGCACAGTAAGCCACAAAGAGACTAAGTTCATGGAAATCAATGAAACTCATGGCAGAATTGATTCCTAAATCCACATTGATTTAATAGGTTTACTCTGGTTCTGACTACACTAAGCCATTTCAGTCTAGTTTTTAAAAAAACAGAAATCTGAACAAGAAAATTCCCAAGTGGTTTTTGTCAGTGGTAAAAGGATAACATTTTTAGGTTTAAAGATGAAGTTTATGAGATTTAGTTCATTACTTGTGAAGAGATTAGTACAAAATATTGCCACTTGGGTATTTGAAACATGTTCAAATTAGATATTTTATAAGTACAACAACCAAAGATTATGTGGTTAAGTAGTTTAATACCCTGTGAAGAATTACTGGAAAGAAAATCTGATAAGAGAAAATTATTTTCACAGTGATATCTAATAATCACAGATTTGGATCATAAAAAAGAAAGCTATAAAAATCTGCCAAATAGAGGATTAGGTGAAAATATCCTTGGTGAGATGGAAAAGCAGAAACATATACTACTGAGTGTTCATGCGCTTTCTTTTTGAAGAAAACATAGATGACTTTTTCCGTGAGAGATTGACTCGTTGCCTACAAAAAACACCTCCTAAATACCAAACAGAAAGTTGCCACAGAAATTGGCTGAGGTGCACGGCCACAAATAATAACAACAGCATTGTCTGTGCAACTCCACAGCAGAAAACTGTATGTTAACATCATATGGTATAAATTGACACATGCCAAACAAGTGAATGTAGCTGTTAATGAATCATGTAGGAATATTATTGGCTGCCTGAATCCTACCCCCATGGAAAAAGTCATCAATGTTTTCAGCTTGTGCTGCCCCTCCAGAACTACATTGAGAGGTGCAAGCAAATAACAAATTAAATAAGGTAACACCAAACCCATCCATTTCATGGACATCAACTCCTTATGTGCTAGCTAAAATCAAGGGAAAGCTTTCTGCGCACATCTTAAACTCTAAGTATTAAACCAAAAGAAGCTAGGCTAAACTTATGAAGGGCAAAAACAACACACCTTGCCAAAAGGGATGAATGCTGAAGAATGTCACCCACCAGGGGAAAATTCTGTCTGGATCAAACAGAAGTCATTTAATAGACTTTGAAGCATAGATCATGGGCAATGGTCTAGCTCAGTTAGTGGCTCAAGCTACTGTATGTTAGCATATCACTCAAAACAAAACTCTGACAAATGGGGTGGGTGGAGTGTATGTCTATGCTAACAGAATCTGCAAAGTGCATGTCAACCTGCATTTGCCTTGTGATTGGTCATTGGAGGTAAGCACGGGCTTCATTTTCAAGTCTGAATTACTAGGCACTTAATTTTGATCACCTGGAGGAAAAATGATGTAACAAAAAGAAATACACATTCCTTCACAATGTGAATTAAATCTGATATAGCTTTCTTGGTCCTAGTAACAGATTCCCTTTCCGAAAAGACTACAATAAAATGACTAAATCCAATTCTAGTTCCAACTAAAGTAGAACCATAAGATTTAGTCCCCACAAAATTACTAAGATATTTAGTTCTAAAATATAAAGGAATAGGCCAGATACTATCTGTCCATTGGGGAAGGTTATGTGGAAGCGAGTATAGTTAATGAGTGATCTCTTCTAGTAAAACTCACCAAGAAAACACAAATAGAATGAACTCAACAAAATAAGATTGGTTAATTCACTAATTCTTTTATTAAAACCATTGAAAAATTGTTTGGAATCATTTAGAGTAAAGATGTCAAAGCATTCACAAAAGGAAAAGTGTCTGTTAACCTTCTAAATCCTGCATTTGCAACTGACACAAACAAATGGAAAAGTCTAAAAGGAGATAATTAACCTTAAATATTGCAAGTTTCAGACAGAATGTTCTTTCAGACTGGAAGAAAGTGTTTGATCTCCCTGTGAAGCGTTTGAAGCAGCGGTATTCTTAAGCAGCAGGTGTTTGGAGACCACTGAGAGCTTTAGGAAATTTTCACGCTGGCATCTACAGTAATAATGTTGAATGTAACCAATCACTCAAACTGCCATTCACAAATGTGGAGGGGCGGGGGACAGCTTTGTCCAAATGAAACTGACTTTGGAAAATATGTAACAATGAGAATGCATGTGTTCCAAGTTAAACATCTCCCTTCTGGGAAGCATCACCCTTCCTGTCTAACTAACCCCAACTAAGATATCTTGGACTAGTTCACACATAAAAGTGCCTTTCTGACAGATCTAGGCCATCTGCAGCTGCTGAGTGAGAGCAGGAGCTGAAAGCAAGAAGCAAAAGATCACATATTCAGGAGTAGACTGAGGCTGTGACTACATACAAAGCAATCCACTTTTGCTGTGGTCATTTCCATTTGCTTGAAATTATCGCACAAAGGCTGCCGATTGATCCAGAGCCAGTGCCTAGAGTGCTTCTTCAGGATGTGATCCACATTTCAGCCCCCCACCAGCATTAGGGCATCATTCCTCACTCCTTAGCCTGGGTTATCAGGTGGTGGCAGCGGCAACAGCAGTGAGAAATATTTCCTCCACTTTGGCTCATCACCTCTGAACACCAGCCAAGCATCATGGCTTTGCCCATAAGATCAGCAGATAACAGAGTGCAGCAGAAGTCCAGGTGACATAAAACCCCCAAGGGAGAGGTGGGAGGAAATTGAGTCAGCAACTCAAGAGCATGAAACTTCAGGCAATAGCTATGGTTCCCAATGTGGGGCAATTTGATTTTTAAGGGGGGCAATTCAAGAATGAGTTATTGCTGCCCTGAAACCAAAAGGTTGTGAGTTCAATCCTGACCAGGACTCAAGGTTCACTTAGTCTTCTATCATTCCAAGGTCAGTAAAATGAGTACTAATCATGTTGGGGGCAAAATGTTAATTAACTTGTGAACCACCCAGAGAGTGCACTGAGCACTATGGGGCAGTATATAAGTGTGATTGCTTTGATTTTGCTTTTAATGTTGAATGGCATTTTAGGCTTTCTCCATGTGAATAGTTCACTTTTTGAATATTAAGAATTACTGTATATGCTGGCGTATAAGACTACTTTCCCCCCCTGAAAAACATGCCTCCAAGGGGGGGGGGGGGTCATCTTATACAGTGGGTGCACTTCAGTTGGGATAGACATAGCTGCCCATAGTGGCCTCCCGATGTTCGCCTGGTGCCCATAGTGGCCTCCCGATGCCCACCCACCTCATTCTACATACCATCCAGTATCGCGCGGTATCCAGTGTGGCTGCGGCGAGCATCAGCAGCAAGACAGGAGTGCCAGCCTTTTCGGCATGACTGGCACGTTCTGCTCGCTGGGAAGCAGCGGTGCTCTGCCTCGCCCCTTGTCTACGCAGAGCTCACACATGCGCACTTGCGCACTAGTGCCAGCTACAGGGAGATGTTGAAATCAAATCTGATGTTCTTTTATGTTTTATTTGGTGTGTGGAAGTGTGCGGAAGAGGGGGTAGTCTTATACGGCGAGTATATAACAAACTCTATATTTTGAGTGGAAATGTTGGGGGATCATCTTATATGCCCAATCGTCTTATACGCCGGCATATACGGGTTTATGTGACTGGGTGAGGGGGGCACAGCAGGATTTTAGAGTTGCTTAGGTGGGGCATAGCTAAAAAAGATTGGGAACCACTGGTCTATAGGGTGAACTAGCAGGAGCCATGAGAAAATCAGCACATTACCTACTGGAGATGGGTGTGCTGGGCACCTTGGGAGAGCGATGGACAGGAAGTGATTGGGGCGCCTATTGGGGGGTTGGGGGGGAGAAATCCCATACATTCCCAATGCCTCTGCCTGCCTCTGGTGGGCACTAGTCGCTGGGGCGCACCTGGATTAGTCCCTGTATCCCTGTGGGCCAGCACACCACTCCCTGGAGACTAGCTACTAGCTGCTTGCATTGTACTGGAGATCAATTAACATTCTCATACAGAGGTAACAGGGGGACGTGGCTCATGTGTGTGCTGATTCTTTTATGCTTCACTTTGTAAGTTTTCTCCTGCAAAAGTGAGCTAGTGATAAACTAGTACGGGGTGCCCAAACTACTGCCCATGAGCTGTATCTGGCCCCCAATGGCAATTAATCTAGCCCGCGTCGCCCTCGTTACTCCTGGAAGCTGCCCGTTTTACTTTCATTTCCAGGAGCAGCAGCAGCAGCGTGGACCAGATGAAATGGCATCAGGGGCTGGAGCCAGCCCACAGGCCACAGTTTGGGTGCCCCTGGTATAAACTGAGATAATGGCAACCTAAAATCTATCTCATCCTGTTGAAAAACAGATTGTGAGGTGTGTTTTACTTCCACTTCCAGTGGGAGGAACCACCTGACTGGCCCATTGAACTACATGACCACCCGTGGCCCAAAAAGTTTGGGCAACACTGAACTAGTATATTAATAATAATGCCATGTCATAGATTACTCTGGATTGAAATGATTTTTTAGAGGACACCTGAATGAGGCTTCTTTCATATCCCCAAGTGCAGCTCTTGGCAGTGGTGGGCTCCAAATGGTATGGTATGGTGGGCGTGGCCAGGGGGGAAAGCCCTGTGTTACACCCAAATTAGGACTACTTTATTTCAAAACTTGGATGGGCAGGGCCAGCCAGAATTTCTGCTACTGGTTCTGGCGAACTGGTGCAAACCTGCTGATGGCCACCACTGGCTCTCGGGTATTGAAACCCGGCCTTCCAGTCTCTAGCTCAGCACCTTAACCACTAGGCCACTTGGGGAGCTGTGAACTAGTATATTAATAAAATGACTCAGTTCTAGCCTCCTATATTCCAAAAAACTAAAATGTTGAGACCCTTGGGGAACAGATTGCAGAGGACGGGTTCCTGCGGTCTTAAACATCACGTCCCAACCAGTGGTGGAATATCAAAAATTTTACTACTCCACCGTGATGTCATCACAGTGTGGGTGGAGCTAATATCATGACATCATGATGTCATGGGCGGAGCCAAAGAAAAAATAAAAAATAATTTAAAAATAAAATAAAAATAAGCACACACGCACACACACACCCTCAACCCACCCACAACACAAACCTGTAAATAAAATAAATAAATAAATAAAAATATAAAAATACATTAAAATACACCCACCCACCTACCTCAAACAGAAATCAAACAGAGCTTTTAAACCAGAGCTTAAAGCTTATTCTGGCTAATCTTTCTCTCACTAGGTCAGATGGAAGGAACTACAGAATGAACTCTCCACAAGATGGCTTCATTTTGGCACTTTCAACTTTTCAACAGTTAAAGAAGTTAGGTACTAAGTCTTTGCCTAACCACTTCTCTAGGATAATATGCCTTAATGTAAATGTAAAACAGCTGTACCTCCTTAAGGGTTCTCCAATTGGAACAGCAATTAGAACAGCACAGGTGTAGCTTATTGATGAGGTAACCCCAAGACTTTGCTTAGAAGACCCGCCAGGCCTTTTTAAGAACTGTGGTAGTATGTCAATATAGGTAAAGGTGTTAAATACACATTAAAACACACACAGACACACCACATCCAAAGGTGAGTCACTTACCCTGGGGAGCAGGCTATAGGGAGCTTCAGGCTAGCAGCTTCTCTTCCTCCTCCCCGGTTGGGAGGAGAGCAAGGAGGCCGTGCATATGTGCCAAGCACTGTAGGCGTGCATGCACACCAGTGAAAAGGTAAGCCCCGAAGGTGGTCCCCCCAAAAGCTGATAGCAGTTCTCCGGGACGCTGGGGAAAGTTACTACCGGTTCTGGCAAACTGGTGAGAACCTGTTACATCCCATCACTGGTCCCAACTGCTTACATTATCACAACACCAAACAGAGACACAACACCCTTCCATTCGCAGAACAAAACAGCTCATCACAAGTCAATTTGAATTGTTCAGGCTTGGGGAGGAAATAGATTGCAACAGCAGGTAAGAAATCCCATTTCAGAAGCCGCAATTGCCAGACTGATTCAAATCAGCCTTTGTGTCATGTAGTAAGTAAAGAAATAATCCAGATTCATCTGGTTTGTTTGTTTTTTTTAACTGGAGCAAATCCCATAGTATTTGACTGCGTAGTCATAGCCTCAACAATGATTGCTGATGCTCCCTAACTAGAGATGGGGAAAATTGCTTGCTTGGAATACAATTCCAAATAATTTCCATAGCCATCAAAGAAACCTCTTTTGTAATGCACTAGTTTGCACCAAGAGCCAGTGGCCAGTCTAGCTGGACAGTGTCATTCGTGAACATCAGAACCTTTTTTGCATAGCCAGCAACACTAGTCCCAAATGCCAAAAAAAAAGTCCTGTGGTTTTCTAGTACTAATTCAACCAGCTTTTGGAATTGACAAATTATTCAGAACTCTGGCTGAAAACAAGCATGTGAAGATCTTTGTATTTCTGCCTGGAAACAAGCATGTGAAGAACTTTGTGTTTTACAATGCTTTAACTCCAGCATCATTCTTTTTGTGATGCATGAATGTCCAATCAGACCTGCAAGGGAAGAGAGAGTGTGTGTCCCAGTATCCCATGATTCATTTTTCCCTGTCCCTCTGGCTGTATCCTTTCCAATACAGTTGTACCTCGCTTAAAGAGCATAATGTGTTCCACAGGATTGCTCTTTAAGCGAGTTTGCTATTTAAGCAAAACACCATTGTAAATGGCCAATTGTGACTTCGGGGGGGGGGGGGACTGCAAACCCCAATTTAGTTGTTAAGCGAATTTTTGGTTGGTTTTATTTGTTAAGCAAAGCGAACGTTCAGAGAAAATTCTGCTCTTTAAGCAAGTTACTCTTTAAGCAAGGTGCTCTTTATGGAAGGTTTGACTGTATCTGTCACAGAAAACTTGTGTAGCAATCATAGGAAAATGCTTCACAATTACAGCATAGTAGTCTGCCCAAGAACGCATGGGAGGGGACAGACACAGTCTGGATTTATCCATTCTTTATTCGAAACGGTTTCTGCAAAACACACTTTAATTCTTGCTGGGCTCCAATGGAATAATTCATTTGTAAAAACAAAAACAAAACAACAACAACCAGCAATGAATAAATAGCTGGGGTGATTGTAGAGGCACAGGTAGACTGATGCTTTCCAACATTCTGTTATTTATCTGCAGTAAAGAACATAAATACAGGATTGCAGGATCAAATGATCTTAAGGGAGCACTGCTTTCTAGACACATGATTAGTGTAACATCTAATTCTACTTTCTCTATTGAGAGATACTGGGGAGGCTACAGCCACGCATCATTCTTATACAGGCATGGACTGAATCTTTGACATGAGTGTTATGAAAATTCCATTAAGTTGACAATAAATCCACTTACAATTCCCAGGATTCCCATGACCAGTGGGAGGTCAACTCCAATGAAGAAACAAAATCCAAACTCATGTTCTGGAAGCACAGGAGATAACTGCTACTGTTATATATTGTATAACATGAGTGGTTCCCTTTCAACCCATTGTGCTAACCAATCACTGATGTGTACATGATGTGTGTACATGTGTACATGAGGTGTATAAATTGATGCTCACTCCCAAGTCTGAAGAAGTGAACTTGATCCACAAAAGCTAACATTAAAGTACAGTAAAACCTTGGTTTACTAACTTCTCGGTTAATGTTTGCCATGGTTTGCAATGGCAAATCCTACTAAATTGATGTCCCGGTTTACAACTTTTTTTCTCTTTATGACTGGGAAATAGAGTCTAAAATGGCACCAACCCACCACTGCCAGAAGTTGATTCTTCACTTACCACTGCAAAAGTGGAGGTTGCAGTGGCATTTTTACCACTGTTTCCAGACTGTCCGCTGCTTCTACTGGCAGTGGGAGAGTGTGGGGACCATATCTGCTCAGTTCTAGTCTTCATCCAAGCTCCCTGTGCTACAGCTGGGAGCGAGCACCTCCCCAAGGGGAGTGGCATGGGAAAGATAGGGAGATTGCGTTGTCCCTTTTGTGGGGGTGGGGGACGATCATGTCTGGCATTTTTTGTATTTTTGGGTGTTTTTTTGTATTTTTTTAATTTATTTTTGGTCCAATTGGGACATTTTTTTAATTGTTCAATGCATTACTGTGGGAAAACATGCTTCGGTTTACTTTTTTTTTTTTTTAATGACGAAGGCTGTCGGAACGGACCAACATCGTAAACCAAGGTTTTACTGTATAACAATTAGTCTTCAAAGTGCTACATTTTTGTTTTTGTTTTGTTTATTCTCTGATATGCTTGAAACACAGACTAACATGGCTACTAATCCAAAAAATTCCCTGATCCATATGAGGGAAGAGTTTTTAAATGCTCATTGCAGCACTGGGGTATTTTTAGGGTAGTTCTGAGAAGGAGGCAGGATTTATTCCCCTAAATTACACTTCAGCAGTACTACTAAGGATCTTTAAAGCCTCTTTGGTATCAATAGAGTTTGCTGCTAAATAAGAATGGATGGGCAAGCAGATGGCCTTCCTTCATTCCACATCCATTTGTAATTTCACTTTTTTTATTTAAAAAAAAGGTTCCGTTGGCACCAATGTGAATGTGTGTGGGAATGTGTATGTGGTGGACAGTAGGGACTGAGTGATCATGTAACAGGCTGCACATTCGGTAGTCCTGTCTATTTGGGGTGTGGCTTTCAATGTAATGCTTTCCTGAAAATTGTTCCCATCCCTGCTTTAGGGGAAGCAAGAATAGTAGTGTCCAAGAAGACAATGATCATTTACAATCATAATTATCTGTCAACATTGTCATCAGACATAACATATACAACCTGCTGCATGTATCTAATGGTCAATTTATGGGGTGCTTCAAGAAATCAACTAATCCACTAATGTTACATACATCAGTTATACACATCAAGTTGGAACTGTCTTACAGTGATCATAACAGGGCTTTCAAGTGAGATATGGGGAGCACTTTTACTAGTTCCACTCTCCCATTGAGTTCCTAAGGTCAAATGGAGACTCGAACCCTGACCTCCAGAATCCTAGTCCATCGCTCTATCAACTATAATGCAACAGTTAACAATCCACTGATGATAATTCACTATTATGGTCAGAACTGGAACCTCTATCCATCACAGATTTCTTTGGAATTCTGCTCCATTGATTTGTGGAATGTTCTTCAAAACAAGCACATAGGTGGTCTAAGCACACTTGTTTATAGCCTAAAATCATAGTGCAAAATTCTAAAATGATGTGTCTTTTGCCCTTCTGTGTTTTGCTGAAATAATACAGATTGCTTGAATGGCTGAGGCCGATATCTCAATAACAGCACAATTGTGATGAGGAGGGTATTTTTAAAGTTAGGTTTTGAATCATTCAAATGTCAAAAATACCTACACCTAGAAATGGAATTTCAGGCAGGATGGATATGTATTAGACTAGAGAAACATCATGTGGGATTGACTAGGCAGACAGGTTTTTGCTTACTTGCTTGCTTGCTTAGGATCAAAAGCAATTCATACTGGGCGTGGAATCAGCTGCAGCTGCCTCAGGAATATCTTTTCCAGGATGGAACATGATCTGCTTGCTTGAGCAGCCCAGGCAAGTTTACTACAGGGATGGCAGATCTCGGCATGATTTGCTGTAAACTGGCATGGATTTCTGATTGTTTAACAAAAGCAGCAGCTGCCAGGGATGAGGGGGTGGGGGTGGGAGTGTCTTTCATCCTGAGCTATATTGCTTAAACAGTCGTTTTTGTGTGTCTAAGGACCATCAGCTACATTTAGTTCTGGTACCAAAAATCAATTCCTTGTAATTATTCAGTTCTAAGTATCAGCTCACAGATCTTAGGGTTCCAACAAACAAACAAATAAATAAATAAACAAACCAGACAAGGAGATCCTGCAAATCTGACATCTGCCCAATGTTATGTATTTCTTTCTATGGTGCATCTCATCAGGCTTCTTCTATTAAAAAAAATCAACAACATGCTAGGGATTAGATTTTTCTTTTAAATAAAGTAAGAAACAATATCCATGGAGGCATGCAGGACCAGTTATGCCCCTGTCTGTCATGCCCTCTGGAAAAGCAGAAAATTTAAAGGAGTTTGTTGTTGTTGTTCAGTCACACAGTTGATTCCGACCCCCTGCAACCCCATGGACACTTGCACACCAGGCACCCCTATCCTCCACCATCCCCCTCAACCCGCCCAACTCTGTGCCCATTGCAAGATACCATCTAGCCATCTCATTTTCTTCCAGCCTCTTCTTTTGCCCTCCACCTTTCCCAGCATCAAGGCTTTCTCAAGTGAATCCTCTCTTCTCATTTGATGTCCAAAGTACTTTAGCTTCATCTTCACAATTTGACCATCCAAGGAGCAGTCAGGGTTGATTTCTTCTAAGATCGACCTGTTTGTTCTCCTCGCTGTCCAGGCAGGGTACTCTCAAAACTCTCCTCCAACACCATATTTCAAAGGTGTCCATTCTTCTGCACTTCGCTTTCCTTATGGTCCAGCTCTCACAACCATACATTACCATTGCAAATACCATTGCTTTGACTATACAAACATTTGTATGCAAGGTGATATCCCTACTTTTCACTATGTTTCCCAGGTTTCTCATAGCTTGTCTCCCAAGCATCAGTTGCCTTTTTATTTCATGGCTGCAGTCGCCATCTGCAGTGATCTTGGATCCTAAGAATGTAAAGTCTGTCACTGCTTCTACTTCTTCCCCATCTATTTTCTAGAGAGTGACAGGGCCTGTTGCCATTATCTTGGTTTTCTTGATTTTGAGTCTCAAGCCAGTTTTGTACTCTCTTCTCTCAAACTAAGCAGGAGTTCCTTTAGGTCTTCCTCACTTTCTGCCATTAGGGTAGTATCATCTGCATATCTCAAATTGTTGATGTTTCTCCCAGCAATTTTGATTACAACTTGTGATTACTCCTGCCCTGCATTGCACATTATGTGCTTTGTATATAAGTTAAATAAACAGGGAGACAAAATGCAGCCTTGTCTTACTCCTTTTCCTATTCCAAACCACTCTGTCATTCCGTATCCTGTCCTAACTGTTGTTTCTTGACTCTTGTACTGATTTCTTATGAGACCTACAAGGTCTTGCAGTATTCCCATTTCTTTAATTACTTGCCACATTTTGTTGTGGTCCACACAGTCAAAGGCCTTGGTGTAGTCAATGAAACAGAAATAGACTTGTTTCTGGTATTCCCTCATTTTCTCCATGATCCAACGTATGTTGGCAATTTGCTCTCTAGCTCCCCTCTCTCTTCGGAACGCAGCTTGCACTTCTGGTAATTCTCTATCCACTCATGTATTATCTTGAGCATGACCTTGCTGGCATGTGGGATGAGCACAATTGTTCAATAATTTGAACATTCTTTGACATTGCCCTTTTGGGGATTGGAATGTATACTGATCTTTTCCAATCCTGTGGCCATTGTTGTGTTTTCCAAATCTGCTGCCATATAGAATGCAGTACTTTAACTCCATCATTATTAGGGATTTGAATAATTCAGCTGGGATACCATCATCTCTACTAGCTTTGTTATTTGCAGTGCAATTTAGGGCCTTCCTGACTTCACTCTCTCAGATGTCCGGCTCATGTTCAATGTTCTCATCACTATGATTATCGGGGTGTTGAGGTCCTTCTTGTAGAGTTCCTCTGTGTACTCTCACCATCTTTTCTTAATCTCTTCTGCATCAGCTAAATCCCTGCCATATTTGTCTCCTTATCCCAGTCATTTTTGCTTTAAATGTACCCTTAATTTCCTTATTTTTTAAAAAAGATCTCTAGTCCTTCCCCTTCTGTTGTTTTCCTCTTTTCTTTGCACTATTCATTAAAGAAGGTTTCCTTATCTCTCCAAACTTTTCTTTGGAAGTCTTTATTCAATTGCAGTATTCCTCCCACAGAGTTTGTTGGGCTCTTATCCCAAGTTGCACCTAGGATGGATGAATGGGTCAACACAAGGCCTAGACTGTCCATTGATTAAATAAAGATGCATAATTAACTCTAGCACTGGAGGGTGGTGACTGCAGTTTCTTTCAGTCAGTGAATCCACTCTAGATTTTTGGTCCACATTTTAAAGGACATATCTTGGATCACTCCCATAAATTTCAAACTACACCCTGGAATAGATTCACATACACAATGGGAGTCAGTTTCACCATCTATCACTGGACTGTATATCTTTACGTGGCAAAGTAACAAGCCACTCTAGGAACAATCCCTGGGAATAACACAGAATTTCTCAGAGACTCCACTTCTGCTTTGCTTTCTCCATCCACTTTCACCCTTGCACCGTAAAAATTAGAGGAAGAGAGGAAGTCACTCCAGACAGCAAATTTTGCATGTCCCGAAAAGGCAACTAATTGCTAGTAATTTAATTTGTTTTTGTTCCATTTTTACTCCTGGGAGTTTGGTGGGATTGTCTGCATCATATGCCAAAATAAACTATCTGGCTTTAGGTACTTGGCTCAGTGGGAGGAAGCCATTTCCTGCTTTGCCTCAGGCTGCAAAGTATCTTGGGCCATCCCTGAAAAAATATGTAAAGATTGTGTTTCCACAGAATATCACAATGCCGAGCTATTTTTTTTTATAAAAAATTTGCTATTCCTGCTACATGTTCCACTTAGGAGCAACTCTACTCCATCTGGAAAGTGTAATTTTAAAATCACCCTAAATCTTGCATTAAAAGAAAAAGAAGTTCTAAAATCTCGGCACTTTTCAGTTCATTGTAAAATTCATAGATTTGAACCAATTGACCTTTCTCCTTGTGTGCAATCATGTTATATAGTCTCTTATGACACATTTCTGCAAAGCAGAGAGGAAAAAGTATATCAGGATGCACGTGTTGCATTTTAACAAGTAACCTGTGGATTTCTCATGCTTTTTAAGAGACTACAGATGGCTGCTGAATGAAGTACTTGGCTGTCCTATGATGGTAGATGCACAGAGACAGAATCTTGTTGTAAACAACATTGAGTGAAGAGAAAGGTCAAGAGCTGCAGTGACTTCATTTTGCTTCTGACGACACCCTCTAAATCCATTTTAAGTCATATTTCTCCCATTGCTTGAGGACTTGAAGAGTACAGGCTTCCTTCTGAGCTGAGTTACAAAATCACTCCCACCCCGACAGACAATTATCCTAAGTAAACAAATAAATAATGCTGAAGATGTCCAGATGTAGGATTCCATTGACAGCATCCTTAGGACACATGTTTGTCAGAGACCTCTAGATCATGTTTGCTTTGCACACTTTCCCTACGCTGAAATATTATGCATGAAGGAAATATGTTTACTGTTAGCCACAGAATGTGCAACCTCTTACTAACTCAGGTAATGCACTAGTGACAAAATCAATTCTTGCACTGCATTTTCTAAATGATATTTTCCTACACAGACACTACCTTTGCAGAGGAAAAATCTCCTGCATGAAGCAGCCCTAGAGGCACTTTGAACAGTTAGAAATGCCTCAGTAGACTCTGAAATCTTAATACATTTGCTTTCCCAGTTACAGAGACTGGTTATTTGGCTCCATGTACTGTATTATCCAATAATGAGGATGATTGGGATGCTTAATGTATAGAAAATAGGCATTTATAAAATAATCACACCTACTCCATGGCCACTGGTTACTGAATGAGGTCTGTGCTGTGTGTTTGATCCTTAAGAGTTAAGGATGGTAAATACAAGAGTTGAAGTCATTGAATTCATGGCATTTACTTTGTGTAATCTTCCTGCCTAGATTTCTGAGCTGTCAGAAGTATTGATTTTTTTTATTACATTCATTAATTGTAATTGTAAAATATGCATTTCTAATGTTTGTTTTATTTTGTTTACATAGGCCAGTAGAGTATAGTGTTATGGATAGAGCAATGGACCAGGACTCGGAAGACCTGGGTTCAAATCCCTAGTCAACCATGGAAATTCACTGGTTGGTATCAATCCCAGATCCACTTCTGAAATAGCTCACATGCCTTAAAATCCCTATTAAGGCCACTATAAATTGAATGTATTGATGGCATTCAACAGCAAGAAAGCTTTGAATGGGTCATCTCTTTTCTTATGCAGATCACTGTCAGATGATCCAAGAATGTTGGCTGACATTTCTTCTACATGAGCTAATTATTAACAAATATTTACAAGGCTATGTGGTAGTAAGAAGTATGTGAGGTGCTTATAATTGTAACTCTAATGCTACCAATTTCTGTCACATTCCAGAATGTCACTAAGTAGTATCTGTGACAAATATTAATAGTAATACTGACAAAGAAATATGAATTATGAAGATAATTCAATGCAAAAGTCTTCTCAATGGTAGTAAATCTGCTAATCTTTAAAGTGCATCATGACTATGATCTGTACTGCAATAGACTAAGACATTAGTTCCTTCAGATGACAGAAGTCATGTTGCATGAATTTAGTACAAGACTATAAGAAGAGCCTTATATCTTCTCCCTTCACACAGCAGCCAACTAACTGCCTATGGAAACCTTTGACTAAAAGATAAGCACAACAGAACTTGGTCCCTGCCAACTGATATACATAACCACACTGCTTCTACTTAGAAGTGAGTACAGTATATATAAAGTTTAAGCTGTCATCACTACATCTTGTGATAGCAAATGTCATTGTTTGGAGGAAATGTTGGGACTATCTTTTTCTGAGACACACAGAGAAAGTCAAGAGCAAGGTGAAGACTGAAATGTTGCTTCAGTCTGGAAATCTGATGTGAGGTAGCAGATCTGCTAAAAGTCCTCCACTAAGACTAGCAACTTAGGGTCCATTTGGACAAGGAGCCAGAACAGCCCCAATGAATAAGAAGCAAAAGTGTTCCTAGCCAAACCAACAGACGTCCTATTGTTGTGGGAGGGGGTTGTCTCTATTTTGGATGGAGTTGTTCTTCCTTTGAGGGACCATGTATGCAGCCTGGGGGGGGGGGGATCTTAGACCCAGAACCCAATTTAGAATATCAGGTTATAGTGGTATTTAAAGTCACATTTTTCCATCTTAGCCTGACTGGTCAGCTGCACCCCTACTGGTCAGATGATTCCTGACAATTCTGGTCCACACATTGGTAGTTTCAAGGACTGACTACTGTAATGCACTCTACATGGGACTGCCCTTGAAATTTATATAGAAATTACAATGGGATCAGAGCGCTGCAGCCAGGTTGATTTCTGGGGTAAAGAAATGCAGTCATATCATCCTAGTCCTGACCCAGTTACACAGGAACCCCAGTTCTTTCTGTATCTGGTACAAGGTGTTAATGTCAACATACATTAAGCCATATAAAGTTAAGGATCTTGTTATCTTATAGAACATCTCTCCCAAAGACCATCTGTCTACATTACCCAATCCTCACAAACTGTGCAGCTCCTCTTGCTTATGCTGAGAATTGCAAATGTTTCATTGAGGAAACTAGTGTTCCCAGTGGCAGCTCTCACGCTATGGAACGCCTTACCTGTGGAGTTGCTCCAGGCTCCTTCTCTGGACATACTGTATTTTTAAAACTTCTTATAACAACCCTGTTCAAGAGGACTTTTAAAGACTTTCTTCTTGTAGCCAATTAATTTAAATTTTAATTTTCCAGACACACTTTTCCATGGTGGGGAGGCAGTGGTGGACAGCCAAAAAAAATTACTACCACACTGTGGGTGGAGGCAATATAGTGGGCGGAGCCAATGTCATGACATCTTGGGTGGAGCCAACGTCATGACATCATGGTCGGAACCAATGATGTGGGCAGAACCAATGTAAAAAACCCATAAAAACAAGTGCACATAAAATTCAAATTAAATAGACATAAAAATACACATAAAATAAACATTAAAATAAATACACATTAAATAGACATAAAAACACATGAAAATACAAATTAAATACACATAAAACACATAAAAATACACATTAAAAATACACATTAAAACACATTAAATAGACATAAAAACACATAAAATACAAATTAAATGCACATTAAAACACACACACACACACCACATCCAAAGGTGAGTAACTTACCCTGGGGAGCAGGCTATAGGGAGCTTAAGGCTAGCAGTTTTTCTTCCTCCTCCCTGCTTGGGAGGACAGCAAGGAGGCCATTCATGCATGCCAAGCGCTTGGCGCGCAAGCGCAGTGGGGAAACCAGCGAAAAGGTAAGCCCCTGAGGTGGTTCCCCCCAAAAGCTGCTACGGTTCTCCGGGATACTGGGAAAAGTTACTACTGGTTCTGGCAAACTGGTGCAAACCTGTCGCTGCCCATCACTGTGGGGAGGTTAAGTGAATTTAAATGTGGTAGGTTTTTTTTTAAAAAAACATGTTGTTGCTGGTTTGGGTATTGAGTTATTATTATGTTAGTTGTTATTTGGATTTGTACATTTGTATTTCTAGCCATTCAAGCCATCCAGAGTGGGAATATTTCCCAGATGGGCAGTACAGAGGTATAACAAACAAACAAAAAATACAAACAAATAGGACACCAGCTGCTCGTGGCAGAAAAGACCAACCAACAGCTAATAAAAATCAAAAATCAAATGGATATTCAGAGAAAATCCAATGCACTTTCACTGTTTTCATATTGGCAGAACTACAGGAAGCCATAAGAAGATCTGGAATGGTAAAAGAGCAGGACTGAATGATAATCAGATTAGGCAAATTAAATGGTTCAGACAAAACACAAAGGAATCGCTCCATTAATTCTTTAATAACTACTGTACAAGCAAACAAATCCTAAAAATAAGATGAGTAATTGCTACACTGAAACAAGGCAAAGAACAATCAAGATTCCAAAGGTTACTGGCCAATCTCCCTACTTATACAAAGTGCTTGAACAAATGATATCAAATTATTTAGCCTCTAAATTTGAACCTATTCTAGTTTCAGAACAGGCACACTTTAGGCCTGGCAAGAGCTGTACCGCTCAAATCTTAAATCTAACCAAGCATACAGAAGACAGTTTAGAAACATAAAATAACTGAAACAGCTGTTGTTGACTTTACAACAGCATAAAACACTACCCATCATCAAGTGCTGGTGAAAAAGCTCTACCTCCTTACCAAAAACCATTCTTCTTCTTCCGTGTCTAGGCCAGGGATGAAACTGCCAAAATTAAGCCATGATTTTATTGGGAGTTTTATTGTTTGTAATTTTTAACTTTTGATGGTTATATGACTGGTTTTAGAATGTTAGCTGCCCTGAGTAGGGATGATTTTCCCCTAGAGGGGTGGGATATAAGTGTAAATAATAAATAAATAAATAAGCCACCTTATGGTGAATTCATTCCACAGTTCCTTTTGCCTGACTTAGTGAGAAAAAGATTAGCTGGCACAAGGTTGACATTGCCCACCCAATTGTAGTTCAAAAACACAATCTTCGAGGAGGCTCTTTCTCTATACCATGAAACTATGAGCTAATAGAAATGATAACCATTCTGCTTCAAAACAGAAGATTCTTTGTTGAATTTCAAGGGAAGCATAGTCGCTGGAAAATCAAAGGAATGGTCTGCCACAGAGTGCCCAAGAATCATTACTTTTTAACAGTTATATAAATAATCAATTGAGGTTCCCGTATACTAGGAGTTTCATCTATGTTGACCATCTTGCCTTAAAAGCCCAAGGGAAAATCTTGAGGGTCTCCTGAGTATAAGGTAACCTCTCTCTTGGAAGATATTTTCTTAAATTATAAAAACAAGAAGGTCTGTGCCTTCTACTTTAAAAAAAGGTAAGCAGAAGCTCAGAATTAGCTGGAAAGGAAAGATTTTGGAATGCTGGCCTGATCCAAAACATTGGGTATCGCTCTGGATCAAACATTGACTTACAAAACACATTGCATAACACTAATCAAATTTGTTTCCAAAAATACCATACCTAGGAAACAGGGGTGTCGCGCACACATGCAAAGAACAACTTTGTTCTTATGCTACTCCACAAGAGAATATGCTAGTGCCCCATGGTATAAATCAGCAGATATCAAACAAGTGGATGTTGCTCTTAATGCAATGTGCAGTATTATTATTACTGGATGCCCAAAATTATCTCCATGAAAATGTCTTATTTGGCTGGCACTGCCCTCCAGAAGAACGTTGAGAAGTGCTACCAAATAATTAACAAAATAAGGTAGCTCAGAACCAAACCCACTCATTCCATGGACACCAACTCCTAGACAATGGGTAAAATCAAGGAAGTTTTCTGTATTTCTCAAGCTCTAAATATTAAACCAGAAGAGGCTGGGCTAAGTTAAACAACACATCTTGTCAAATGGATCATCTGCAAACCTCTTCATAGATTTTGAAGTAGAAAGATGATAATAATAATTTTGTGTCAGAGATTACTCTGGGTTGAAAGGATTTTTGCTGGAGAAACTCCACTCAGGGGATGCCCAAATGAGGCCCCTTTCATGTCCCCAAGTGCGGCTCTTGACTATTGAAACATGACCTTCTAGTCTCCAGCTCAGCATCTTAACCACTATGCCACCAAATATCAAAGAATAATAATGTAAAACAGGACTACTAAGATACAGGACAAATTTTCTGTGAATATGGAAAAATTAACTCAATAAAGCATTTATGTGCATGCAAGTTGTACCCTACCACATGGGAAAAGAAGATCTAGTAGGCAGATGACATAATGCTAGAAGTACCCCACTTCTGGTCAAAAATAATTTGTGCAATGCTCTGATACGATCAAAGAAAAAAAGCATTATGGAATATTTTCACATAGCCATGCAATGATACCAGCTCCTTTGCCATATGAAATGGGTAGTTGTGTTACCTGAAATCCTGGGGTTCCTGTGGGCACCCATGTTTCTAAATGTTGTGGTACAATTCAGTTCTTATACATAGGACCTGTGCATTCTAGTTGATGTTTATACGACATTAGCTTAGAAAATGCAAAACAAATATTAACTCCTAGTTTCATTGCTGCTAAATTTTATTCTCAAACTTACTTTGAACATTCCTCTGATGCATTTATTATAAATTAAAATTATGCTTCCTTTCTAAGCACATAACCTTCAAGTTTGCATTCTATTGAATCACTTTACATGCAAGAGAGTCTTCTGACAATTTAGACCCATTACTTAATGCAGCAGAGTTTGTTGCCAAGTGTCAAAGGGCAACTAGAAATTACCAAGATCGGCAATATGAGTCTAAATTATGAATAACTACAATACATTGAGAATAATATTGGCTACAATAACCTCTTGTCCCTCAAGACTTGAAACATTTAGGCTACAAGACTCATAGTGGAAAGAGTTGAAGAGAGCTTGACGAGATAATTTTTCAAGCATGAAGAATTTTCGGCTGATATTAACTATACATGATACTCTGATATTTTTCTCTGCCTGTATTACTTAACTTATTAAATTCTATTAGGATACTAAACTTTGTTGAGCCAATAAGCCAACATTTGTCAACTAACGTCAATTCAGAATGGTTAGTTTGTTAGATTTTGACAAATTATGGTCATATTTTAGAAGCAGATTTACTTCCGGAGTTATACACGAAGAAGATTTTCACAGTTTCATTTCTAAATATTTCAATAGATGACAATGTTGTTGTTGTTGTTGTTTCAATTTGTCTGCTACTCAGTAAAAACTGACTCAGGGCGGCTTACAAAACCCCCAAATATAACATTATAGTACTGTACATGAAACAATATTACAATATAACTATAACAAAGCACATACACGTTACAACAGAATAAAATGCAATGAGGTAACAACAAATAAATCACAATATCATATCACATCATAACACATTACAAAGAAAATAATAATAACAACAACAACAACAATCATCATCATCATCATCATCAAAAGTCATTCATTTAAAAAGTCTCATAACCATGTCCTCGACTGTTCCGGCTTTTGAAGTCCTGTCCCACCCCACCACCCAGCTGTTTCTGCTGCCCTCAGCCATGCTGGCTAGGGGAGCATCCGGTGTTCGGCATGATGCTCTTATATATTTCTGGGTTGCTTCTTAGCATCTGTATTGGAACAGTTTCTTCATCATCCTCATGGCAAGGCTCCAAGGGAAAGGAGTGTTCACTTAATAAGTGAAGGGCTTCCAGCAAGAACACCTCTGAAAGCTTTTGTTTTCTCCTTATTGAACACAAGAACACACACTCAAAAGAGCACTTAAAGCTCATCTTCTTAGAGATCATGAAACATAAGACAGGTGAATGTTTTTTCAGAAGCAAGTCTACTAAGCCCAGTCGAAATTATTCCCAGGTCAATACAACTGGATATTTGCTTATACTGGACCTTTAAGATTTGTAATGGAGATCCTGTGCTTCCTAGATATTATTTGATTTCCCTATAAATATGTCGGATTAGATATCCCATCTCCCCTAGCCATCATGGTTAATAGCTAGTGCTCTCATCCAGCACCATATTAACCTCAGTGGCTAGGGGAGATGGGAAATCTAATCCAACATACTGTATCTAGAGGGCCACAGTTTTGTATGTTTAGGTCAAATCCCAAAGCATTAATTATGCTTTAGAGATGAGAGAACGTAGTGGAAATGTACTTGGGTATAATAGCTTCTTTGCATTGGAAACTTATTACTGTATAAGCTAGCTGCGTGGCTAACAATTTTTGTAAAATACATCACAGGTCAAATTCTAAGTATGAGATAATGTTCCTTAGCATGGTTTTATGTCTAATATGCTAAGAAAAGGAACAGACCAAATAAAACATGAGACAAATTGAGTATAGCACTCCTGTACAAAGCACAATCCTCTATTTGAAAGTCTTCTAAGGGTTGTCTAACTTGCTGGTCTATACCAGGGATTCAATACTGTTTTCTTCTTTGAAGATCAACCCTTGTACACAAAAGTGACTATGTCCTTTACCTGCTGGAGAGCAATCTTCTATTTGGGAAAATGCCCAGTCTCAACCTGTTTAAAAGGTAACAGCAGGCATCCTATCTAATATTTATGACAGTCTTAGCTCCATTGATGTAATTTCCAGTGTCAATTTCCACAAGCTAAGCAATCAGCACAGACATTTCCTATCATATTCTGAGTCATGCAACTGATGTGTAATAGGAAAAAGTGTGAGCTAACTTTTTGATTTATTGCAATGTCACTAGTGAAAGTTATACTAACATAAAAACATCAGTAGCCATAATTAACAGGATTCTTGTCAAAGAATAATGATGTCACACCAATGAAGCAAACGGACTACTAAATGCACAGGTCCCAGTCATAGTCTTGACAATTGCTATTATTGTTTCAGGCCATCAAGTCATTCCCAAATTATAGTGACTTTATGTTCTCCAAAATGTCGTCTCCTCAACAATTCTGCTCAGCTCTTGCAGATTCAAGCCTGTGGTTTCTTTTATGGAGTCAATTCATCTCATACTTGGCCATCCTAATTTCCTGCTCCTTCTACTTTACTCAGCATTACTGGCTTTTCCAGCGAATCTTTTCTATTCATGATGTGTCCAATGTGGGACAGTCTCATTTTTATCCACTTTTGCCTCCAAATATACTGTAGTTCAGGCTTGATTTGCTTCAGGACACTTGTTTGTTTGTCTGGCAGTCCAAAATATCCACAGAGTTCTCATCCAGCACCATATTTCAAATGAATTTCCCCCCCTGACAATAGTGAGACAAATTATTTTAGCATATGCCAATTTCCTACAAACCTATATCCTCTTGCAAGTAGATAAATAGGTACTGCATTGGTGGGAAAGGTAACCGTGTTTCGTGCTGTCACATTGCCCTGTAAACGTCTGCAGACACAGACAGTGCTGTAAGGAATGAATGTAATTAGAGTAGAGTGAGCATGTGCAGAGTGTGAGTACAAAAGTAGTGGTGGTAAGAGTGAAGGCAAGGCCAAGGAAGATTAACAGCATTGGGTAGAGATAGAATGTTAAGAAGAGCTGATTTGCATGTTGGACTGGGATTGGTTGAGAGTGAATGACTGACGGGGAAGCGCTAGAACCCTGAGGGGAATTTAGATAAAAAGGAGAGCTGAGGTAAAATAAGGAGAGATGGAGCTGAGGTAAAATAAGTAGACAAGCAAGGCTTTGAGATTGCTGCTGTCCAAGGAAAATTCAGCTGAATAGGGGTAGAAAGACAAGGTTAATATTGTGTGGGGAAATTGATAGTCTGTCTTGCCTGCAGTATTTCTGAAGTGCTTATTAGTATTAATTGAAGCTGCCTTTTGTTTGTCACAATTTTAAAATCTGATTATTGATTTTTATAAATATCTCAGTGTTACTGAAATTAAACTTTTTTAAAAAAAATCAGTCATTGTCAGTCATTTATTCACATCTGAAAAGGGGAGTTTGTTTGTATACACTACCAACATTATACTGACACACTGGTTAGTAGCTAACCCTAGGAAGATGGCAGACTGTAAATCAGGGGTTCCCAAACTTTTTAAGCCGGGTGCCGGGTCACACTCTCTCAGTCAGCTTTGAGGGCTAGATCGCTATATTGGCCTGCCTGCATGATTGGGGTGGTCATCCTGCCCCAACAGCTTCAAAGGAGTGACCATTTTGTTTCTCAAATGCTCTTGGAGGGTTGGGGGGGTACATGAAATGGCACGGGGGGGGGATCTGGCCCATGGGTCTTAGGTTGGGAACCCCTGCTGTAAAATGTCCAGGCAGGCCAGGACTGAGAAATTGAAGATCCCAGGGCTTGTCTTATATGAAGAAAAATCCAGGCCAGACTTCGCAGTTTAAAAGCATCCTGACTGGCACAATATCAGACTCAAGTTTTCTTAGGAATTAGGGTCTGATCATTGTGACAAGCACTGGGTCTTTGGCTGTAAATTGAGGTGAGCACTGGCCCTAGAGTCAGGCATGGCTGGCTTTTGAGTAAGGGAGATCTTTGTTTTTAACACTACACAGCTGGCTAGATAGTGCAGTGGTTTAGGTAACTGGCTTTGAAGCCAGATGTTGGGATCTATATTCATCACTGTGCCTCCAAGGAGAAGAGCCAGCCTGCTGTAGCCATGGACAAACTGCAGAGTCCTAAGATGCTTCCAAAAGAAGGAAGTGGTACACTACATCTGTGTATTCTCTACCTAGAAAAAGAAGCCAAAAGTCAGAATTGATTTGACAGCCCAAAATTATGATTATTAACATTACATTTAAAGTCTCCAATCAGACAATGTTTGGATGCTTGGATGTAAAAGCAAAAGAAACAAATAAACAAAAGTACACGCAGAAGGTAATTATCATTGTTGGTACTTTGCCTGGACTCTGGACAATCAGATAAAAAACAGAGGAAAAAATGTTATATCTGGACAAGATTTCTGCTAAAATAATAAATCTGCCCCACATTTATATATTAAAAATGCATCAAGACATTCTATAGGAAATCCCAGACAAAATGTTCCTTTCAACTACAAAGCTGGATGGGGGGGGGGGATGAACAAACTATGTGATATTTTAAACAGAATTTTCTTTGTATAAATGTATTTACTAATACTAGTTGGTCTTATTCTAATATTTCTGTTATTATATATTCTTATGGTCAATAGCCTTTTGATATTGTCTGTGGGGTTTTCTTGGCTAGGACACTGGAGTGGGTTGCCAGTCCCTTCCCCAGTGATGGCATCGTTGATGCAGCACCTGTAGATTTGAGCAGACTATGGTGGATGACAGAACCTGGCATGCTGCGGTCCACGCAGTGATGGGATGTAACAGGTTCTCACCAGTTCGCCAGAACCGGTAGTAACTTTCCCCAGTGTCCTGGAGAACCGGTAGCAGCTTTTTTGGGGGGAACCACCTTCGGGGCTTACCTTTTCACTGGTTCCCCCACTGCGCATGCACGCCAAGTGCCTACAGTGCTTGGTGCGTATGCACAGTCTCCTTGTTGTCCTCCCAAGCGGGGAGGAGGAAGAGAAGCTGCTAGCCTGAGGCTCCCTATAGCCTGCTCCTCTGGGTAAGTGTCTCACCTTTGGATGTGGTGTGTCTGTGTGTATTTTAATGTGTAATATCTTTACCTATATTGACGTACTACCACAGTTCCTAAAAAGGCCTGGCAGCCTGGCTTGGGGTTTTTAAGCAAAGTCTTGGAGTTACCTCATCAATAAGCTACACCTGTGCTGTTCCAATTGCTGTTCCAGTTGGAGAATCCTTAAGGAGGTACAACTGTTTTACATTTACATTAAGGCATATTATCCTAGAGAACTGGTACGATGACCATATCCATCTTGCAACATGGTGCTGCCCAGGCACTTATACTAACAGGTAAGTGACGGGTTTGTGTTTGGGGGGGGGTTGATTTATGTTTGGGGTGGGTGGGTGGGTGTATTTTAATGTAATTTTTATTTATTTATTTATTTAATTTATGGGTTTGTGTTGTGGGTGGGTGGGTTGAGGTGTGTGTGTGTGCGTGCTTATTTTTATTTTATTTTCTTTTCTTTTCTTTTTCTTTGGCCCCGCTCACAACATCATGACATCATGATGTTAGCTCCACCCACACTGTGATGAAGTCACGGTGGGGTAGTAAAAATGTTGACATCCCACCACTGGGTCCATGGGTCACAAAGGGTTGGACTCGACTGTGCAACTGAACATCAACATGGTCAATAGCTAAAGAAAAAACATATCAACTTACTGTACTTGCATTTAAAGCATATTTATTTTCTTTAGATCTTAATGACTGGTTTACAATACTCTTTTTCTCACTAGGATTGAGAATGCTAGCATTATAAGAATGCTGACATTTGTATAACAGCTATTTTTCTTCTGTATCCCATCATATGTCACATTAACTAAAGTTTGCAGCAAGCAACTATGCATCTTATAGTATGACATCTTACTGCTGTGCTTTTTTTATACCAGAAACCCAGGGGCGTAGCTACCGCCGTATCTGCCGTATCAATTATACGGGGGCCACGGGCCACGGGGGCCCCCAACGTGCGTAAGCAAACATTAATAAAAACTTCCCAATTTTTTTTATTTATTTCACAAGGGCCCCCAAACAAATTTTTATACGGGGCCCCGCCAAGGCACGCTACGCTTCTGCAGAAACCTAATACAGTATGCTCAATATCACTATACAAAAGTTGAACAGCCGACAGACCACAGCAGGGCCTCTTTAAAGAACAATTTTATAGGTTGTTTAAATGTGCTGGTCCTCAACAAGTATAATTCTAATGTTGCTTGTTAAATTGTTTATGAGCCAGACTGCTTGCAGAAAATGAGCTTTTCTTGAAACGTATTTATACCTGACAAGGAAAAACATTAGCTATTTTAATTACAGAAAATATGTGGTAAATATTTCTTCTAAGTTATTCCATATCTGACCGACTGCTCAGTTCCAACGCTACAGATCAAACCAATAAAATAATGAAAATGAAAATGGAACTCTAATCTCAGAGCAGCACCATAAAGGTTTCCATAGGATTTTACCATGCAGAAGTAATGATTCAGCTAGCCAAAGTTTTTTAACTGGCTTTTAAAGTTAGCAGTTACCGTTAAAATTAAAATATTTACATTTAATTAGTTATCATTATGGTTACAATTTAAAAATTAAGTTTCTATTTTCATATTTCTCAAACTGAACTAATTATATTTTAGTTACTTTAAAAACACACCTGACTTCTACAAGCCAACTGGAAGAGGCAAATTGTGATTTTCATATATGTTAAAGCGGGGTGCCCAAACTTTTTGGGCTGCAGGCCAATCACGTGGTTCCTCCCAGTGGAAGCAGAAGTAAAATGTGCATGTACGGGGACATAACACACCCACACATGCACATAATGCTACCGCAAATGACCTGTGGCTGTTGTAAACACGTTTATGACAGCCACGGGTCATTTATGGCAGTTTTATGTATATGCACGGGCACATTATGGACATGCACATTTTGCTTCCGATTCCAGGAGCACCAAGGACAGCGTGGGCCAGATGATTTGGTACTGCAGGCCAGATCTGGCCCACAGGCCATAATTTGGGCACCCCTGTGTTAAAGACTCCTCTTTACCTACACAATATTCAACAGGTTGCTGGTGAGGATGTTTTAACATTCTTCCTTTGCCAGCAATCTTAGTTTTAACATTGTCCCTGGAGCTGCAATCCTACCCAACATTACTGATATGGCAACAAAATTAAAACCTCCTTCCCATTCCAGTAATGCAGGAGTATAATATCTCCTCACTTCTTTGTGGGCTCATTTTTACAGAATATTTGTTATCCAACTGTTATAATCAGATATACACCAATTATCTTGGCACCTTTTGCAATGACGCAATGTTTAAATCAGTATCAGGAGTAAAAAAAAGAACAATGAAAACCTAGTTCTTCTCTGCTTTAAAAATTACTTTTATAGGTGGGTCCCCACCACACCCCGATTTACATTTGGAGCTGAGTTCTTGTGGCAAGAATGTCTTGGGTTGCAAGCTTCCAATACAGTATTAGCATTAATCCACTAAAACAAATAAAAGCAAACAAAAAAAACTAAAGCACAGAAGAACATTTTACAAAGGGTTCCTCAACATTTTTGGAAAAGTTGTTTTGAAGTTCAGCTCATTTCTAAAGTAGATGTATGGTGAACAGAGTCCCCGCTGTCAGAATGGAAACTTTTATAGTTAGTGTTATCCTACTAAAATCCAGCACACAATATCATTTTGAAAGCCTTTGTTCCAGCTTTCTGAAGTATTTTTGACCCATTTCTTCACAAAATAAAAAGAGAGAGATGGAATGTAAGAGATCAGAGTGGACAGAACCCCTAGTAATGTTTCTGCTCCTTCAGAGCCAAGAAGCACAAAAGAAGAGAGGAATAAATACTTGGTCTGGATGAGCCCGGCAATTTCTTTGCCCCTGCTCACATTCAATTCACTGCCATTTGTGTCAGTTATCCCATTATAGCAAAAAGTTTAAATTTAATCCTCCTCTCTGTTTATCTTGATCCTGAATATCCTTATCTTGATTACTACCATTCCTTTTTTTGGGGAATATTTTTATTAAATTTTAACAACAAACAAAAAAGTTAAAAACAACAGAACAAAAAAACAGTTACAAACAAAAAATACAATTGCAAACTACATCTTACAACATTGAAAATAAAAAGAAAAAAGGTACAAGTCAATGTAACATAACAATGTATTTTTTGGCAGAATGACTGAGTTGTAAAAGGGATGGCTGGTAGACTCAAGGATCTTAGTCAGTGGTGGGATGTCAAAAATTTTACTACCCCACCGTGATGTCATCACAGTGCTGGTGGAGCTAACATCATGATGTCATGATGTGGGCGGGGCCAAAGAAAATAAATAAATTTAAAAAAAAAAACCACACACACACATCCAAAGGTGAGTCACTTACCTTGGGGAGCAGGCTATAGGGAGCTTCAGGTTAGCAGCTTCTCTTCCTCCTCCCCGCATGGGAGGACAGCAAGGAGGCTGTGCATACGTGCCAAGCACTGTAGGCGTGCATGCACACCAAGTGCTTGGCATGCATGTGCAGTGGGGGAACCAGTGAAAAGGTAAGCCCCGAAGGTGGTTCCCCCCCCCCCCAAGAAAAGCTGCTACCGGTTCTCCAGGACACTGGGGAAAGTTACTGCCGGTTCTGGCGAACTGGTGAGAACCTGTTACATCTCATCACTGATTAGTGCACTGGGTGTTATATGTATTATGTTTTTTTAAAAAAAGAAAAAACATAACAAATTTGTAACATCATGTTGAAAGAGGATAACTGATATAAATGTGAAAGTATATAGCATATATGAATATAAATAGTATGGTTAAGACATTGAATGCATTGAAAATAACTGAATTAAGATGTTATTATATTATGTTATATTGATTACTACCCTTCCCCCAGTGGTGGGCTGCCAAAAAATTTACTACCACACAACAGCGCTTCCAAGATTTCACAAAAGCCTTAGCCACAATTTCCTCTATATAACCTCGCTTTATAATAGGGGGGGGGGGGGAGAATGGCAAGGAATCGTGACTGACGCGCCCCCCAAGCCTACTGTGGCAACTGGAGGGGATGGGGAGAGATTTTTTTTTTTTGACAGACGCATCCCTTCTAGGAACTACACGCCCCAGAGTTCCACGCGACTCCTCGCTGCAGATTCCAAAGCTTCTCCCGCTGCGACTCCCCCCCCACCCCCACCACTGCAGCTTCGCCCCGCCAGAGCGACTCGCTTGAAACTCCACCCTTCCTTCACGTGACATTAAAGGGGGGGGGGAGGGAGGAAAAGCAAACTCACATCTTCGTCTTGTCACTGGTGGACGTCTTGACAAATCACATCCTTCCACTTAGCACAAGGCTCCACGTTATTGGCTAAGACCTCTAAGAAACACCGCCTCCCTTTTAACCGCGCCCTGCCGTTCTGTCCCCGTGATTGGCTGCCGGTCTGCCCTTTTGAAGGACCTGGTGCTCTCTGACAGGCTAGCCGAGCGTTAGGGGGAGGAAAAAAAGGGGCTGATTTTTTTTTTTTTTAGGCGCGCGCCCGTCCCTCCTTTTTTCCCCCTCACGCGCCGTCCCAACGGCCCAGCACAGTCGCGCGCCTTAATATTCTCCCTCTCTCTCTCTCTCTCCTGACTGAGGACCCGTTGGTTAGAATGCCCTCCTGAGGGGCGGTTGGTTGGCTAGCCTGCGGGAGCTGCTCTCGCGCCCCTCAGCTCGCCCCGCCCCCTTTTCGATCGGCTATTACCCTCACAGCTATTCCTTCTTCCCCTTCGCCCCCCCCCCGCCCGTCCAGCTCGCGCGCGCGCGCCCGCACCCGCCTTCCCAGGTCTCGCGCTGCGTTGGGATGTTGGCGGCGGCGGCGGGTGGCAGTTGGTGGCTAACTGAAAAGGCGGCGGGAGCGGCAGGCGTGTGCCTCGGCCGCTGGTGAAAAAGGGGCGCGGAAGGACGCAGCCTCTCTCTCCCTCCCCTCCCCTTCCTCTTCCTCCTCCTCGCCCAGCGCGCTGAGGGAACGGGGCGGACTCTGCTCCTCCTCCTCTCCTTGGCCGCGCGTGAGGCGGAGAGGCAGCGAGGAGCCCGGGGAGCAACATGGCGGAACACTCAGCCCCCGACCAGAAGCACAAGCCTGGTGGTGCCGCCGCCTCGTCGTCATCCTCTTCCAACTCCGCCGCCGGCTCCCAAGCGCTGGCCAACAGCAGAGGCTCCTCGGCGGCGGCCGGGACAGGGCCCTCAGCGGGCGGCGGCGGCCTGTCGGGGGGCCTGTCGCAGCCGGCAGGCTGGCAGTCGCTGCTCTCCTTCACCATCCTCTTCCTGGCCTGGCTGGCCGGTTTCAGCTCCAGGCTGTTCGCCGTCATCCGTTTCGAGAGCATCATCCACGAGTTCGACCCCTGGTAAGGGAAAGGGGGGGGTCGTCTCTCCGTGGGTTGCCGCACTCCTACCGGCCTCCCCGTCGGATGAGACAAGGAGCCTGGCTGCCTGCCTTCCCACCCTTCGCCGGCTAGTGAGAAGAAGTGAGACCGGTCGGACGAGCCGGGTTGGGGAAAGGCTGGTGGCGGAAAAGAGATTTTTTTTTTTATGAGGGCCCTTCAGGAGACGAAAACGCGAGTTCGTGGGAATGGGGTTAGGGTGCAAAGTAGGATGGAGGGGACTGTGGCAAGCAATGGGAATCAGTGAGGTTTTCCGCGGAGACGTTGTATGTGAGTGGAAGGGAACCGGCGAAGGAGGTTTAGCGTGAGGGGTGTCTGAAGTTGCCTTTGTAGGCGAAAGGTGGGAAGGCCGAGGAGCGTTGCCCTGAGGTTCATTTTACTCAGAGCTCCCTTTCTCTCCCTCCTCCTGTGCCGATGATGCCGGACTTTCAGTTCTCCGAGGTGGGGGGTGGGGGTCCCTCTTTGGGTTTGTCTGCGCTGAGATTATGGGCTGGGAGGTCCGATCCCTCTTTGATTCACTCCTTCAGCCAAACTTGTGCAGCGCTGCTGCTCTCACCGCCGTTGCGGCATTGGCGACAGGCGTGTATGATGAGGGTGTGCATGTAGGAGAGCGAGGAAGAGGCAACTAAGGAGTGCCCTCGGGAAAAGGTTTCAGCTGTGGAAACGGCAGCTTTGCAGTACATTCTTGACGGGACGCTGGCGAAAAAGCCGGCGAGGGCCCTTGTCATCCGTCTCTAGCTAGCTAGCTAGTGTCCTCCTCAGGTGTAAGAGCCGTGATCTCGGTGTGGTGGCAGAGGGAATATCTGCGAAGCCAGCGTAGCCGTCTTGTAGAGTTGGAAAAGGCAGTGTATTCTCCATTAGGGGCGAGTGTCTCATGAACTGTGTTCAGTGAAATATCACACAAGTCTCTCCAAAATGCAATTTGGGTCATAAGAGGTCATTGAAAAGTTGCAAGAACAGTAAGGAGGTATTGCTGGTAATCGTGCTGCAGTTTCCGATGTAGCAGGTTGAAAGAAAGCGTGTGGACTAGTAAGTTATGGGTAGCTCTTTTTTATTATGTCCACATCTTTTTAGAAGACATGGTGACTTCATTTCGATGGTTTCTCAAGGCAGTTTGGAAACAAAATAAGTTTTAAAGCCAAAAGGTCCCCTTCATGCAACATCATATAGTACGGTGGTGCCTTAGCTGAATAAAATAAGTTACCTGCCCACCAGATCTGATTGCTCTTTCTGTAGGCTGGTGAATTCTAGAGATCTATGTTGGGTTGTCCTGTGTGGCATTGTTTGGCTTTAAATTGATAAGTTGCTGTGACTGGACAGCAGTTTGTTCTTGAATGTGCTGGCAGGTGTGTTTTTCAAAGGTTATTGCAAACTCGAAGTTTCCTGAACTTCTGGTGCTACTTTTTGAATATGCAGCTAGTGAGACTTATGATGTTTCCTTCCACACTAGACTGTGAATTGGGTAATGCATACTATTCTGTTATGATTCTTCTAACCCAGGGGTGCCCAAAGTATGGCCTGTGGGCCAGATTGCCACCGACACCAGAAGTGCACCACTGCCACCAGAAGAACCGAAAACACGCCAGAACATTCGAAAATAATCGGACCACCATCCTTCCTCCATGTGGCAGGGGTGGGGGAAAAGCCTGAAAACATGCATAGAATTTGCACACCACTAGCGCCAGGAGGAACCACGTGACTGGCCCGCTCAGCTGTTTGAGGGGGCATGGTCAGGCCCCTGGCAGGAAAAGTTTGGGCACCTCTCTTTTAACCTGTTGTGTTGACTCACTGTTTGTGGAGGTGGGAAATTTTGAAGTGATATTATCTGAGAATGCTGGCCACATATTGGAAAACAGTTGAAATGTATTCTAAGAGGTGCTTCAAATGTTACATCACTCTCCACTTGCTGTTGCTATATAGTGGAAATATACATTTGATATTGGCAGGAAAGACATGGATTCAGTTTCCTGTTCAGCTACAAAGCTCATTGGATTATACTTGGCAAGTCATTCTTCATACTTACATTCACTTCCTGAGCCTACTGCAATCCTTCTCAGGATAAAATGGAAATAGTATTTGATGTTTCACCCTGTTCTAGTGGATGGCATACAAATGTAATACATATATTTTTGTGTGCTTGAGTTACACATATATGTAGTGTGTTTAAACTAAACCTTTAATGTTATATAATGTACATAGGTCACAGATTTGTGTAAAGTCTACTATTTATGAAACCAGATAAACTTCATCATGTTTTTCTCTTGGAGAAGTGCCATAACAGCCAATGGAACAAATAAAAGTAGAATGTACCATGTTCAGTCTTTAGAATCTCAGGGAGTAAGCTATGTGCAATGTCAGATGATTGTTAATCAAATCTGCTATTTTTTCAGTGACAAAACTAGCTGCTAGAGTGCAAGGCTATGACAGGGGAAGAAGAGTAACCTGGCTCCCAGCCATCCTCCCCACTCCGGCACCTGAAATTTCATTTGTCATATTGTGGATATATCGAATCTGCATGTCTCCATTCTGGAACAAATATGATTGAATTCAAATTGGGAAAATGGCATTTGGTTTTTGTTTAAGGAAAGTGTGTGAGATACTGTACATTTTCTGCTGTGGATCAAATAGGAGATATGGGAAGGTCAATTCAGACAATACGTGCAAGTTTATAGCTCTTATCCCACCAACTTTTGCTCATATTTTGCCCTTGGGAGCAGGGAATAATCTGTGATCTCCTAATGCCACATGGTTGGGTAACAATACTCTACCCTTGCAGAATAATACCCATTCATTTCCAGCCCGTGTCATTTTGTTTTTGTAGTTCAATGTACTCTTTCTTTTGATAAAAACATTTGTATTTGATCAAGTTGTAATTTGAGGAATAATTATAAACATAATGAACACATTGATTGTGTGATACTTACACTGTTGAACATTTAAAATGTTTTTGTCAGGTTGCACATATTTGTGTATATTCACAAGATACTGAATTTGTCAATGTGAATGTTTAATGGTTTGAAAGCAGCTCAATTTCCACTTCTGTATGGAGGTTCATGTATAAGAGCAGATTAAAAATACATCTTAAATTAATTGATGCATTATGATATAGTGTAATGTTAAAAAAAACCCTTTAAGCAGGTAAATTGAGATTTAAGTAGGTTGACTGCTGGCCTTGGTTAGAGATCTGTATTTTACATGTAAGAAGCCATAAAACATATTAGTGTATCTAAAAATAAATTGTCCCCAATTATAACTCAGATTGCAGTGTCACAAACAGGTAGCTGGCCAAAGAAGGACTTACTTTTTATTAAATACTGTATCCATGAAATTAAAGAATGGGACTCTACAATAAATAATGGATTTCATTTTCAGGGCTTTCCAACAGAGACACAAACATGTTGTTTGTGCCACACATTTTGGTTATTGTAGCACTATTTAGAATTTGCCTGAACATATGACAGTCACAGTGACAGCAGGGAGATTGATCTGCACACTGTCAGAAGCTACCTGGCCTTTTGATTTCATTTGCCAGCCAGTCTTCCAAATTTTGTTCGATAAATTACAGGTTGTTGTTTTTTATCATCCTTTACTAATTGAAACATAGTGGACAGTCTGAAGTTGTGGTTAAGAGAAAATCAGTGTAATGACGAAATCAAATGATCTGTTGCCAGAACACTGTCAAAACTTAAAAAGTGAATTCTCTCTCTCTCTCCCTCCCTCCCCCCTCCCTCTCTCCCTTACATACAGAGAGAGAGAGAGAGATAATGGAGAGCACTATGACCTGTTAGTTGTGTCCTGATTCTGCTGTCTTGGTTAATTCTGTACAAAATCTTAAATGGCATTGCACTGGTCCAACAAGATTGGAAATAGGGCCCTACTGCATGCACAGCTCTATCATTCTGCTGTGTTGAAGTGCTCAAGCATTCAAGCAAACCTAAATCCATAAGCAAATATAGTTTGTGTTTGATCTACATTGCTTTAGTAAGCAAGTAGAATAAAATAATCTTCAGGTGACCAATCACCAGTTTAGAAAACTATTTGGCAGCTGATTCGCTACTCTTGATTGCAAATAGGGGAAAACAAGAAAGTATTGCTGAGCCCTCTGATGGTAGTCGTATATTTTGTCTTGGCAGTTTAATCCTGTAATTAATATTCAACAGAATATTACTGGAATAGGTATGAAAACATTGAGTCTGGAACTTCAGCAGCTCAGATTTGCTTTAGGAATGTTTAAATATGAACATTGTGTACAGTACTTGAAAAAAATTAGGTGCATAAGAAAGGAAACAGTGGAATACAGTACAGTGCAAAGTCGAGTTTGTATGTAGATTCACAAGGGGCCATGAATTGTTTTGATTAGTTTCTTAGATTTCTGACAATTTCCAATAAATGGCTACGTTTTCCAGTGGTTGGAATAGCCATTGTATAGCCTACATGTTTAATTGACTTTGCAGTGTTTTATCTAGATAAAATGAATAGTCCTCTGAAGATCAAGATGATTATCAAAATCAGCAGTCATTTTCTAGTACAGTGGTACCTCCTACAATGATTTTAATTCGTTCCACGGGGCTTGTTGGTGTACGAAACAGTTGCTATATGATGCATGCATCATATAGCGATTTTCTCTATGGGATGCATCATACAATGATTTTTTTTTTTTACTGAGTGGTTTTTCCCATTGAAAAATTGTTGTACGATTCCCCCCCCCAGGGAAAATTATTATGCAGGATGCCCTCCCCCCCAACCTAATTGTTATGCGATTTCGTTGCTACATGGGTTGATTGTTGTATGAGATTCTACTGTATTTTGAGACCGAACATTGCTCTGAAAAAGATCTTTTTTAAAAAAAAAGATCTTTAAGTTTTTTTGTTTTATTTTATTTTATTAAAGAAGATGCATTTTACCACACATAAAATGACCTTTAGACTGGATTAGTGAAAGTATTGCACAGCCAGCACTATGATCTAACCCAGGGTATCTCAACCTACAGCCTGTGGGCCGGCCCGTGGCACCATTGTCATTATCACTGTAAGTGGAGGCATTTATGACAGCCGTAAACACACCCATGGCTGTCGTAAACACATTTTATGGCAGCATTTATGGTGGGGGAACTACCAGTCTGGGCCACTCAGCTGTCTGAGGGGGCATGGTCTGGCCCACAGCTTTAAAAGGTTGAGAACCCCTGATCTAACCCCTGTGTTTTGTGGACAATGCAGTTGTACATCTGTGTATCTTTTTATTGTTTATGAATTCCTGGACATTATTTTTGTATATTGTACATCACGTGGAGTATTGTACTGTACTAGCTTATTTCTTTTGCTATAAGTTTTATAGAAATTTGAAGAAAACTATCCTTTCTCTGCAAACCTCCAGTGTAATTCCTTAAGCTTTTTTTCTGAATCAGAATTGGTTCTGCTTTACATAGATAAGTTTCTGATTTATTTAAAAAATGGTACGAGTCCTCTTTAGCCCACCCTTCAGTATTTATAAGATTTATTTTCTTCTGTTCATTTATATTATATATCCTCTGACAAGGGGTTTCCAGTATATGTTTCTATAGACATTTTTGTGCTTTATTGTTTTTACATTCAAGTTGTTACTGGCTGTGTAGTTAATGTAAACCTGGATTGTATGATCAGGTTTAAAGCTGTCTGTGAACATTTTTGCTAAACATATACATCTTACCTGTTTGTTTACTTACTGTGCATCTCTTGTCCTAGATTTGGGATCCATGGCATTTCGCAAAACAAATTTACAATGATAGAAAGTTAAAACAGTAAAGGTAAAGGTTTCCCTTCTTGGAAAGCCAGTCGTGTCAGACTCAAGGGGCAGTGCTCATCTCCATTTACAGCCAAAAAACCAATGCTGTCTGCATCTGGAGCCATTTCCATGGTCATCTGGCAGGCATAACTAGATACTGCAGCACATGGAAACACTGTTACCTTTCTCACCAAAGTGGTACCTATTTATCTACTTGCAGTTGCTTTGCTTCGAACCATTAGGTTAGCAGGAGCTGGGGCAGACAAGAGACTGGGACTTGGGAGCCCAGCGTTTGAACTCTGCTTATTCATGGAAACTCACTGGGGGGATGAAAGTGAATGTGAAAACTGAATGTGAAAACAATAAAGCATCCAAAATGTCTACCTCTCCTGCTCACTTTTTCATTCCTCTTTTTTTTTTAATTTCAGGTTTCCAATTCTCTTATCTGTATCCCTATTTGTCACACTTATTTGTTATGTATGTGATTTCGTTACTTGCTTTTATCCTTAAAGAGGTCCTTTTGTCCAACTGTGAGCAGTTCAAACTTCTGACCCATTTGTATACATACTGTTACTTTTCCATAGTGGCTGTGTTGAATGTAGTTGTAGACCATAATTGATTTTGGTGGAAGTAAATCTAGTATCCACCTCCCCAGGTTGCAAAATCTCCATTTCCTCCTGGGTTACAAGAAGGATTTCAGATGCTTGCTTCATTTCTATTTACTGCAGTTTGCCAGATTGTCCAAAACCAGATGTGATTAGTTAATAATAGTGTGCTGTACATAAGCCAGTTGTATATCATGGTTTGTTAATGGCTAGTTACAACAAGTCATAAGATTAATAACAGAACTAGTCTTACTTTTATCATATGTTAAGATTTCAAAAAAAAAAATTAACTTTAGTGGAATAATCAAGTTGACCTTGATACAAATGGTGAGAGGCACAAACCCCAATCTCTGTAAACTTTGTGGTTTCTTTTAGACCTTTGTGTGAAGCTACTTTAACAATAAAATTAAAATTTTGTACAATACAGTCATACCTCACATAACGAATTTAATTCGTTCTGCAAGGTTGCTCGCTATGCGAGTCTGACTCGCATAACGAATTTTTCGCTATGCAACTCGGACTTTTCCCTATGGAAAAACTCGCATAACGAGCGTTTCTATGGGGAAAACTCGCATAGCGAAAAACTTGCTCGTTATACAAGGTTTGACTGTACAGTAATACCTCATATAACATTAGTATCGAATAACACGAAAATCGCATAACATCAAGGAATCTGGGGGGAAGAATTGCATCAGATAACATTAAGATCCTATGGGATGCTTCAGATAACAACCGCGAAAGCCTGTGTGGTTACAATGTATCTCTATGGATCCCATAGAGGATCAGATAACACGAAAAATCATATAACACGAAGACTTGTGGAACCAGGTTTTAGTGTTATATGAGGTTTTACTGTATATACATTATGTATGTCAGTCAATGAATGGATACCTCTGCTTAAAGTGAACCCTGAACATGAGGGCAAGTGTGTTTTTAAACTGTCAATGAATGGAACCCCATACTTTCTCGGATACATTATTCTTTTGTTCAAAATCGTTCTAGGTTTTGGCCAAGTTCAATAAATTCTTTATGGAAAAGAGGTGGTTTCATTTTATATCCTTTTTTTATATTGTCCACTCCCTTGTGTAGTAAGTGAACTGGGGCACATAAAGAAAGATAAATATATTACATCTCACATTGGGAAGATATGGAAAGACTGAATTTAGTGTATGTGTGAACAGTTGTATTTTCTGCAACAAGTGAGTGAAAGTCTAACTCTGAACTTGTTTATGCTATAAAGAAGTACAGTACTGTACATCATATAAATAGTATCTGGTTACTCCCATCAAGTTAAGTGGTGCAATTCTAAATTGACTTGAGTAGTTTTCAGGAAAAATACAGTGTATGTGTTTTATTACCCTTGTATAATACTGAGTTCAAAGAAGTGTCTGTGTTTTTCCTGCAATTTGTACCTTTTACTATGATGGGTTGCTATTTAGGCTTAGTTCAAATCAATCTGACTGCATAATCTGATATTTTTTTTCTGACCCTTTATTAGAATTAATTGTTTTGTGATTTCCTAGAAATTTGATCATTTAGTCCAGTCCTACCTACTTGGACATCTTTGAGATTTTGTGGATGATAACTTTTAAATTTATAAATATAATTAATATGTTTTTAACTGTGTTTTTAATTTTGTAAGCTGCCCTGAGTCTTTGGATGGGGTGGGTTGGGGGGTTATAAATGTGATTAAAAAGAATTTTTTAAAATACAGATAACCGGAATGGCCAGATCATTTCTTCCTAAATTACATTGCTGGTACATTTTTTTCCAACTTTGTTTTTTTTCCCTTGTTGCCCCATTGCATTTCTTTAGAAACATTAAATTTGACAGATAAACGTATACTTTCTGTGTTCTAAATTAGTAATGCCAGTTTTAGAAATACTGGAAGACTATTCAGTAAGCTCAAAGCAATCTTTTATGTTCAGTATTATATAGCATATAAACAATCCCAATATATCCTGTTCCTTAAATTGTAGCAGAAAAATCCCACTTTCTCTTGGTGTAATTGGTAGGTGGCAAGTCTGGACACTATTTTTCTCAGATTAAATCTTTGGAAACAGAAGGAAAACCGTGTTAAAAACTATTTGCTTTAAAGAGTGAGCACCACTGTGATGCATATAAAATAAGCAAAATGCTTCATTTAAACAGAGAGTTCCCCAGTTGACACATAATTTGCCAGTGCTGTTTTTTTTTAATTATAGTAACATTAAGGCCTGTGTCTTCACTTTTTAAGGGGTGTATTTCCCTCCTAGGTTATAGTTTCTATATCTTTCTGCAGCCAGCAGCCTCCAAGTTGAAAATAGTGTGTATCCTACATGTCCATAATTCCGATTTTGGCGTTTTGTTATGTATTGTATTGTAGCTCTTCTTTCAAAACCCATTCTAATTTTTTTTTATACTGAAAGTGCTGTATCCTGAAATTGTCTAAAAAGGCCGCATTGGCCGCAACCCAATCTACATTGTTTTTTAAAAAACAAACCAGTAGCCTAAACCTCCATGCTGTTTCTGTGTAAAGGTATGAACAGCTTCATAAATAGTGACACAACTTAAGACATTTTAGATATTCAAAATAATAATTTTAACTAAATTACATGTGTTATGGGGCTTAACTGTATGTGGGGTAGTTAATAGAAGAGAAAGTATGTTCTTCAGGCAAGAAACTAAGCTGTTCAGTCAAACCTCACATAAAGAGTAACTCGCTTAAAGAGCAGAATTTTCTCTGAATGTTCGTATGGCTTAACAAATAAAACCACCCAAAAACTCATTTAACAAATAAATCAGGGTTTGCAATCTACACAATTGGACACTTACAGTACAGTAATACCTCGTATAACGTTTACCTCGGTTAACGCTTAAATAGCATAACGTTAAGTAATCTGGGGAGGAGAATTGGATTGAATCACGTTAAGGTCCTATGGGATGTATCGGATAACAACTGCTAAAGCCTGTGTGGTTACAATGTATCTCTAGGGAGCTTTAACGTTATCCGATACAGCCCATAGGATTTTAACATGCATCGGATAACACTAAAAATCGGATAACGCCAAGACTTGTGGAACCAAGTCTTAGCGTTATCCGAGGTATTACTGTACTTGAAAATTTAGCTACTGACATCCTCTTTGCACAGCTACATTTCTCTAGCTTGATGTTGTGCAAGCAGTAGCCTTAATGGTGCCAAGACAGAATGCTGTTCATGAATGCAATGCACAACAGTTGTGCTGTGAATCAGACAATCAGTTACACAGTCATATTAGATGATGCAGATTGCCTGGTTTAAATACCGTCAATTATTCTACAATTGTAACTTTAAATTGTGTGAGTTTCAGTAGAATTTCACCCAATATCTCATCTAAATAAAATAGAAATGCAATAAATAAACAATTGATAAAATAAAAGGTTAGTCTCTCCTGCACTTATACACCTTGGTAGATTGGAATCACTGGAAAAAATCTGATAAAGTAACTATTGCCCATTGCACAGCTGAAAGCAGCACTCATCAAGGGACTGCAACTTTCGGTCTTTCCCAATAAAGAAAACAAAATACTAAGAATTGCTAGAAATTTAACTATATCGGAAAGGAAGGATTCAGAGAGGAATTGTATGCCAATGACTAAATAAATCAGGGGTTTTCAACCCATGGCACCAAATAATCCGTTGCCACCCTTGCGGAATCAGCCACGGACTCATTTATGGCTCTTGTAAACACAATTTACAGTAGCCGTAAATGAGGCCATGGCTTATTGTGGCAGTGGCTGCAGCACCAGTCTGGCCCCCAACTTGAAAGGGTTGAGAACCCCTGAAATGATTTTTTGAGACCAACAGATTCACATTTTTAACTTCTTTAAATGTGGGTTGCTTTTCTAACTCAATTTGTTTGAAGTAGACAACAAATCTTCCACACCCGCTATATTATATGGGAGATGATAGCATAAGGCTATTAATTGAAGGAATTAATTTTAAGTTATAATTGTACGTGCTTATTGCATTTAGTTCATTTAATCATTTTCTTTTTAGGAATGTCAATCCTTTTCTCTCCCAAATGGAACACTATGTTTGAAAAGCTGTTTGATATATGTTTTATTCTTGTCTAAAGTAAATATTACCTATGTGCCAAAGTTATTAAAATTGATCTCTTTTTTTTCAGGTTTAATTACAGATCAACACATCATCTTGCATCACAAGGATTTTACGAATTCTTAAACTGGTTTGACGAAAGAGCATGGTATCCACTAGGAAGAATAGTAGGTGGAACTGTAAGTATCAGAAAAATGCTTCATTTTTTAAAAAAATCTAAACACCATTAATGCGTTATTTTTCCATTCCTTATGCATACTTTAATTTGAAGTTTGAAAACAGGAAGAATAAACGTGGGTTGGATTATCAGATTTGTTTATTTAAATTTGAGATTTATTTAAATACAATTTATAACAAATATCTGAAATCAACGGGTTTAGAAAGAAATTTGAATGTATCATCCTGTAATCTATCGAGAAGATTAAATTAATGGGTATTCTGTGACTGTCAGAGAAAATTACTTGACATAACATTATTTGGAGAATTTTAGAATTTAAATATTACTGTACAGATATAGAGGATGGTGGCATGCTTTCTGCAGGCCAGAATGAACGCTAGATGGAAAAGCGGTAGACTCTCATGAAAGATGTTAATGGACTATATTGCTACAGACAGCAGAACTGCTTACAACCAGATACGATATGTATAATGCATGTACAATATGCCAGTTATGTGTTTGTGTGTAGGAATTTTGTATCAGCAGATTGCTCATGGGATAGTTCAGACATTGAGCAGGTACAGTCTGGAATACTAAATCATGTAGGTTTGTCCTATCTCACTCACTCTCCAATCAGGAAAAGTTTTGTGTCTTAGGTTGAGGCAGAAAGAGCAGGACAAGTTACATGTTTGTTTGCTATTGACTATAGCATGTTTTTCTTAATATGGCTGGAAAGGAGGCAGCATCAATAGAACTCTTCCTTCTGCACATGAGGAAACTAAACTGTTTCTTCTTCCTGATTTCTTTGTAGTTTTCCATGTGAGTTTACATCTACACAGAACTCTATTGGGAGAAAAAGTCTGACTTTAGGTGAAAATTCTATCAAACATGCCAACCACCTCTGCAAAATGCTGTGCAAGGGATATGGTTTACCTCTTCCCATTGATTTGTTTCCACAGCAGTAAAACCTCGTAGAACATCATTGCTTAACAAGACTTTTTTAAAAAAAGAAAAATAAATTCTTAAGCTTTCTCAACCAGGCAAAAATGTGTTTTAAGGCTACCTGTCAGTCTGGATTTGTGCAGTCTCCTTCTCCGGGACTATCCCATTGAGTTTATGGTACTGTTTGCCCAATCCTAACCCAGTTCTTTTTAAAATCTAATGTAAGCACTTCATAAAATCAGTTTACATATAGCATCCACATGGTCTGTTTTGGACTTCTGTGTGGAATGTGTCCTAGATCATAGATGCAATTCAAAGTATGGAATGTCTCAGCTTCTGCTGTTAGAATAAAGTAGGAGAAAACAACTCACATTAGGATTTACAGCTGTTTTATTCTTGCAGTGATGTTGACTCAAGCTAACAATATGGGGCTTCAGTTAAGTGGTGTGCTAAAATAGTTTACTCACCATAACAAACTAGTGCATCTATATACATTAAAATAAACAAATACATTTGGGATTACATTCAGGGGAAAACACCCTTTGCTCTCTTCTTCATAGAAATCCATGTAGTAACAATGGGGAGAAACAGTTAATTGCAAGTATCATTGCTCAGGAACAAGATATTGGTGAAGCTAATGCTATGAATAAGGCCGAGAAGTGAGCAGACATTAACTAACATAATTGAAATTGGAAATGGCCCATCATGTCTTCCACCACAAAGCCAAATTCTTACTACAGATGTTATCACTTGTTAAGTTTTACCACTGTTTGATTTGGCCAATCACATCTAAATAGGTTGTAACATGCAGGGGGAAAGGAGGAAGTTTTGCCATAACAGTAGTTCTTTGATTGGCCACTTGCATATTTACACAGAGTGTTCTTCCCTCCTATAGTTGTTGTTCTGCCTGGTTTTTCTTGTCATTTACTTCATATACCATCGGGCTGAGAGGGAACGCAGGAGCATGTACATAGGGGATAGAGTCAGGACTTTTGTGAAAACTCGAGTTTAGCTTTGGACGTTTCCCTGAATGGAGCCCTGCCTAAGCACTGAGTCCATGTCTGGGGTGGCTTTTATGACCACTGGGGAACTATGGTTACAGTAAGTAACCAATCTTCCTTCCTTGAATGTAATTCGGTAGAAGCATGTAAAATGATGAATGTTGATCAATAATGGCTAAACACCGTCTTTAAGTATAGGAAACATTGTAAGAGCAAGTTGCAAATCAGGAAAGTATATATTGTCAATAAAATGTTTAATGAAATCAGTCCATTCTTCCTAAAATTCTGATTGTTCTGATTCATAAGGTATAACTGCTAGGTTGAGAAACAAGGTCCAGAGTACTGCATATGTGGCAATTTCAGATAATAATTGACTCTTCTGTCATAGCAAGGGCTATATGCACTACACTGTGTGATAGCATTACTTTCTGCCTGTATAGTCATAAATTTGATATTGCTGCTGCTGCTGTTTTAGCAAATGAGCACAGTGATTAGATGAGCATCGTTCCATTTTGGCAGTCACATCAGCTTTCACAGATCTCTGTTGGGTTAAACAGATTTTATAGACTTTTAATGTTGGCTTCTGAAAAAAATCACTGTATTGGTTGTTTCTAACAAGAGGGAAATAAAAGCATAATGTGTTGGTAATATATCCCCCTGTGTTCCCTATTAACTTTTATAAAGTGTCTCTTAACACAAAGAAATTCTCTTTTACCAGAGACTTATCTTACTGTTGCAGGTATTAAACAGTATATCTATTGATAGCTTAATGTTTATTATGATTGCTAAGTAGTAGTATCTTCTACATGCGTTACCTCAAGATACTTTGAGTCTTTTATTCAGATTGTTACAGGACATATCTTTGGTGTACAGTGTGGTAAATTGCCTTTTTTGCCCATCTCTCTCATAGGTGTATCCTGGGTTGATGGTGACAGCTGGCCTTATACATTGGATTTTAAATATGCTTAACATAACTGTCCACATAAGAGATGTATGTGTGTTTTTGGCACCAGTTTTTAGCGGCCTTACATCAATATCTACTTTCCTGCTTACCAGAGAACTGTGGAATCAGGGAGCAGGACTTCTAGCTGCCTGTTTTATTGCTATAGTACCAGGTTACATATCACGATCAGTTGCAGGATCTTTTGACAATGAAGGGATAGCTATATTTGCACTGCAATTCACATACTACTTGTGGGTAAGTAACTACTTAAGTGCAATACATTTAATTTGCTACTATTTATACTATGAATGTCTTGACATTTTCCTTTAATTGTGGTTTGGAACTTTAGATTCCTCTTTCTAACAGTCAGACAAAATTAAATGTGCAACCAGTTAAGATGTTCACAAGTTGTTTTTCTGGTGCTGTTGCCAATTCCTTGCCTTTTAGTGTAAAAAAATTGCATTGTTATCGTGTGAAATAGGCTTTTGAAGAGATCTGGAGACCTTGAAAACTTCCATAATTTGTGTCCTCTTTGTTTTGGTCTAATAAAGATATTACAGTAGTGTGGATTTTGATTTTTGTTGTAACCAGGCTACTTTTTTCTTTCCAAGCTTCTTGTAGTTAATCTAAAAATAAAGTACAGTAATACCTCAGATAACGTTTACTTCGGATAATGCTAAAATTGCATAATGTTAAGTAATTGGGGAGGAGAATTGGATCAAATAACATTAAGGTCCTATGGGACGAATCGGATAACAACCGCTAAAGCCTGTGCGGTTACAATGTATCTCTATGGAGCTTTAACGTTATCCGATACATCCCATAGGATGTTAAGATGCATCGGACAACACTGAAAATCGGATAACACCAAGACTTGTGGAACCAAGTCTTAGCGTTATCCAAGGTATTACTGTATGTCCATTTCAAGATGCCCACCACTCAGCCTGTCTTTTCAATTACTGTCTCACCTGCCCATGTTTTTGAGTTCGGAGGAATCTTTAGAGGATACATGGAAGGCTAAGGTCAGCTGAGAGTAGTCTGCTGAATGTGCCACCACCACCCCCTTTAACTTATCAAAAGCAAAATTGTTTAATAACCAATATTCATCTAGATAGATTGTGGCCCAAATGGACAGGGATTGGGGTTAGTACAAGCTTTCCCTTATCTAAATCCAGTTTCAAATGTTAGAATGGGTTTTATCAGTTTTTATTATACAGAAAGAAAATAAAAACCAAAGAATAGGTAAAACTTGAGTAAAACAAAATTCTGTGTAATACGCAACAAACATATATAAAACAAAATCTGTCTCCTATCTTCTCACTTATTCTCATGTAAGCCCTTTAGATATTTCTTAGAGAGTCTTCTCTGCCCTGTTGCTTTTATAGAACGGCATTTCTGACCCTCCCTCCCCCATTCCTGTTTCCTCAAGAGGCATGGATGAAAGATCTCTTCCTTCCCTGAGAATTTTACCTTTCTATAAGAATTGGTCCTCTGGATGGCTCTGGCTATTAACTTTCAATGGGTTCCAATCTTCCTTAATGACTCTTCCAGGATGATACAACTCAAAGGAATCCTCAAATTGTTGATATGCTAGGCAGATCACCCCTTGTAAACTCTCCATTTTTATCACAAATACTTTTCTTGTATTTCCAGTGTACAGGGGACACATTTATTACTGCCAGATGTCACCTGGATGAGACATTCCACATTAATTGGTCTTTCACATTTCCTCTGAGATTTACAGAGTGTTTTTAACTAAAATTACCCTTTTAATTTTTTGACAATCAGTGAATTCACAGAAAAAAGTAAAATCATTGAATAGTTGCAATGAGTGTTTTTATAATAGCATGCCTGTTATATATATGTATATGTTTGACTTTTCTTGCTGATAATGATATTCAAGTGATTTCTTTTAGGTGAAGTCTGTGAAAACTGGATCAGTCTTCTGGACAATATGCTGCTGCCTATCTTACTTTTACATGGTAAGTGAACCCCTAAATCTGCATATCATATTTGTTATTATAATAATTTTGTGTCAGATTACTCTGGGTTTAAAGGATTTTATGGGGACACCCAAATGAGGCTCCTTTCATGTCTCCAAGTGTACCTCTCAGGTATCGAAACCTGATCTTCCAGTCTCAGCTCAGCGCCTTAACCATTAAGCCACCTTTGGGAGTGGAGGAGTGCTGCATGGAAGGTCAGGTTTCGATACCCATGAGCTGTACTTGGGGACATGAAAGTAGTCTCATTTGGGCGTCCTCTAAAAATCCTTTCAGCCCAGAGTAATATCTGATATTTGTTGTAATTCCATTAATTCATGCACTTCTTCTATACAGGCCAGTATATAGTTGAGTAGCTCCTTGTGTTGAACAGGAGTAACATCACTGGCATTGGTAGATTGCTATGAATTACTGAGTTCCTTGTTCTGATTTCAGAATGTGCATGACTTTCATGTGATTATACAGAATTGTGTGTATCCTTGTGGCCTGCCCACTTACCTTCCCATTGAAATTAATTCTTAGAAATGTATCTTTTGTGCTACAACTAAGAACCTTGAATACAAAACAAAGTGCTCTCAGAACATATTAGCTATTTACAAACAAAGGTTGCCAGTTTCTTCACTGTGACCCATTTTAAAGTTTCTCATCCTCTTTGGAACCACAACATGATGTTGACAGGAGGCAAGTTACAGGGCATATGTCTTCTCCACGTTCCTCAGAGTCTGTCTAACCCACATACACACACACCTGCCCAGCTTTGCTATCTCTTTTCCTGCAACTCTGAGCATCTCTGTTCCTTCCATTCCCACTTCTTATGAAGACTTTCTGGGGATCTTGTCTCTCCTTCTCCTCAAGAGACACCAACATTTAGACCTGCTCCCCAGTCTAATGATTCTCTTTGAATATAAAGGTTTACCCTGGAGGCACAACTAGTTCTCCTTTGTGTAGTCTGTGAATCCTCACTTTTGGGTTCTGCGCCTGCACGGAAATGTTACTGGAGCTTTCGAGCTGATTGGATAAAAGTTTGAGTGTTAGGACTGCCCACCATACCGCCCACCCTTTGGTGTCACTTCATGCTCTTTCCTCAATTTTCTTCTTTCCACCTTAGCAGCAGGAGACCTTGAAGAGCTCGCAAGAATTTTTTTTGTTAATTCTTCGGAAAAGACTTGTTTCTTCAACAAATTTAGCTGGTGATCTTGCCCTCCAGGGGGACAGGGTTTTTTTGTGTTTTATTTGATTTTTACCTCCAGGAAAGCGCTTGCTGGCCTTTGGGTAAGAACATTTTTTCTCTGCTGTTTGTTCCTCATGGGTCAAGCGGTGCTTCTTCAACAATTTTTTCTCGCCAGTCTTACCCTGGGCTGTACTGGTGTGGATCCAACGTTGAAGTGAGAGTCCCTCCACCATTTTCGGACGAGTTCGAGTCATCTTCGGAGGAAGATGGCGTGGAGGTTGAGGCAGACAAGGCTCCCGATCCAATCATCGGGGCAGAAGTTCTTCACAGTAATGCTTACTTGTCTTGGGACTGTCTTAAGTCTCCAAGCCAACCGTCCACTGTTACCAGCAGAGGATCAGGTGATGGCTAAACTGGACAAAAAGACCATGCATCCAGTTCACATCAAAATGCTGCCCTCTTTAATGGACTCAGCCAGTAAATATAATGCTCTTAATGTCTTCAGTTTCTTTAAGAAAACTACTAGAATAGTGGTTTAGGTTTTATTCAAAAATTCTAATTGTTTCTACTCAGCTGTATAATCTAAAGGGAAGACCTTTACCCATGTCCAGAGATGGGTAGTAATGTTGGTAAAGGTTCTGGGAATCAAGCTCAGTGCAGATTAGTTGAGGACTTTGGGTATATTTGATCAGGACATGATATTACTGAGTGATAGCTATCTTGACTGTTTAAAGAACACAGCAAACTTGTTTTCTGCTGAATCCACTGGTTTGTCAAGGATCCAAATGATAAAAAATGATATTTTTGACTAAACATTGAGCAAAATGTCTTCATGGTAAGTTCTGTCTGTGGTGAAACAGAGTGTCTTGGAGAACAGTAGACTCCTTCATTTTAGATTTTCAGACACCCAGGATGGCTTTCTGCTAGAGATGCCCTAATTTTGCACCTTGGTAGAGGCTTGGATCAGATAACACTTGAGGTTCATTCAAATCTTCTAAGAGTCTGTATTGTTTATTATTTGCAAAATAATTATGCTATATTGTATTTATTTTTAACAGGTTTCTGCATGGGGTGGTTATGTTTTCATCATCAACCTTATACCACTGCATGTATTTGTGCTGTTGCTGATGCAGAGATACAGCAGGAGGGTCTATATAGGTGAGCGGTCTGTTTTGCTGAATTTCTTAATAATAGTTTTTAAACTGAGTACTTTTGTCAAGATATGCTGTAGTGCATTGCTCAAATAAGTGACTTGTGCGGCTTTCTTTGCCTTCTCTTACGGTATTACTTCTGCTTCCTCATAAGGTGCCACCACACTTTTATTTATTCCCAATATTTGTAGCCTTTCTACCATTGTGTTAAAGGTAGCTAAAATGGATTATAGTATTTCAATTAAAATATAATAGTAAGTGCTGTAGTAAAAAGTAATTTAAAGAAAGTTTTGAATTTGGCAGTATACATTTAATTTGTTCTAAGATGCGTAACTTATTTTTAAGCAGATTGGGAAGGTCATGAAAGAGAGTTTGGGACTGCCTGGTGACTATGCTCACCAGTGGTGTATAGTGCCCTTAACATAATAGTGTAGACAAAAGACACCCCCCCCCCCCAATTTTATGATGTAAAATACATTTTTGAGAAATCAGGAAGGGATAAATGTGATAAACCTAATTATACAAATACCTAAAATATAGTTGCAGATGGGAGTGAAATTTTAAGGGTATAAACTGAAGGCAGGATGGAAAATAGGAAGAGTATAAAGTTCAGTTTTGAAGAATTAGGCAGGAGACCACCAGTTCAGGAAGGAAGTTCCACATATGGGGACAACAAGGAAGAGTGAGTGTATAAATTTAAGAGAGCCAAAGATACTCAGCTGTCTGATGGTGACAAGGCTTCGAATTTATGTTGGGAGTTAAATGTAAAAATAACATGAATTAACCTGTTGAATCTATCTCTTTAAAACTGAAAGGCTAACCAGTGTAATGAATGAAAAACATAATAATTGTTTGTTAGTTTTATAGCCCTGCTGCCACAAAGGAAAAGGGCGACATAGCTAGCTGACTTTTTCACGATGCAACTTTTGAGCAAAATTTAGCATATTTTAAATTTTTGGAAAATAGATGTAAACAAGGCATCACAACCCAAATGGGTGGTATAGAAAGTAATAAAAAAATAAACTTCAGCGCTAACTAAATTTCTATTGACTGCTTGTATATTTTTGATGCAAACCTATTTATGTTGAAATCAGTATGATTAATTTGGAATAGTTTAGGAATATTTAAGATTTGCTGTAAATTACTAGTAATAAATTATTGCACTGTACAAGAATCTTGAAAGTGGAGAACTTTGCATATTGTGTCTGCTCTAAATTATCTATTTTTAGATATAAATATTTCTTACACTTGATATGTATACATTCATCACCTTAAGTCTAAATCAGGGGTTCTCTTCCTACAGCCTATGGGCTGTATCTGGCCAAATAATCCAGGCTCTGCCCTCGCTCCAGCCTCCGCTGAAATTGGCCACAGACTCATTTACAGCCATTGTAAATGTGTTTACAACAGCCATAAATGAGTCCGTTGCTGATTCTGGGGGCTGTGGCTGGAGCACCAGTCCAGCTCTCCAACTATTTTGAGGTAGTGTGACCTGGCCCCTGACTTGAAAAGGTTGAGAACCCCTGGTCTAAATGATGCGAAGCACGCACTGTCCAAAACATGATGAAGGGATCTTTGTTTAGTAATTTATCCTTTTCTAGCAAGACATAGTTCCTCAAAGTAACTGTTTTGGTCTAAAACTTCTAGACCAGGGTTAGACAACCTACAGCCTGTGGGCTGGATCTGGCCTACAGCACCAAATAATCTGGCCCTCATTCCAGCTGCCACTGTAATCAGCTGCAGACACGTTTATGGCAGCCGTAAATGGTGGGGGGACCACCAGTCTGGCCCCCTCAACTGTCTGAGAGAGCATGACCCAGCCCTCAACATAAAAAGGTTGGTGGCCACTGTTCTAGACCCACCTCCTAGTTATGGTGGCTGGGGGATTATGGGAGTTATAAGCCAACAATTGCCTCCTTAAACTCTGAAGCAAGATGAACAACACAAAAGGAATATATATATACCAAAAAGCATAACTATGGAATCATCTGTTATAGATTTCCTAATGAGGCATAATTTCTGCAGAATTCAATGAGAGAAATCTAGTGATGAATTGAGATGGAATCAGTTTTGTTTAAGAATACCCATCTGCAGGGCCATTTGCTTCTTATGGTTGAATACTGTAATTTCTAAAACTGATTAGTCATATGCAAAGAGAATTCATTGCAACTGGGCAGAGGCAACCGAAGGGTCAAGTAAAGACTCCTTTGTTTAAAACTAACCTTGGCAGAAGTGTCTGAATTCTTCATTTAATCATTATAAACGATACCTGAAATCATGCACTATATTTATTATATTGGTTTCTTACTAAACTTTATATTTAGTTTCTTATTAAATCCTGGTATTAAGAAGTCATCACAAGTGCTAGAGTCCCCAAGATGGTAGCCTGGCTCTTAGAAAGATTATCTCAATAATCCTTCAGATGTCAGGATAAAATCCTTTGATGACAATGTGATCTTTGCATGATATGTCTGGTTCTCAGTTTATTTATAATTTATACTTCCAACCAAAGAGCATAGGTATTCCCATTTTATCAGTGCACATTGTTTCATCCAGAACTTAACAGCCATTACTGGTAAACGATCCTGTTTAAGTAAAAAAGAGACAATGTTTGACTTATTTCAATGAACCTTAATCCCAAATAAATGTGTATAGAGTTTCAATTATTGTCTTGTTCTTTATCCATGCATATGTATAGAAACTCAGAAAGAACCTCTGTTTTTTAAGCAGAGATAAATTAGTTTTTATTGGTTGTGTTAATGAGGCTTTGGGTTATATATCTAGGTTTTATAAGCCTGCTGATTTAAGAGACTGTTACAGCAACCAGCATTAATGTGTAAAAGTCAAAATAGGATTAAGTAAATTAACCTTTAGTCTGGGCTCTTAAGATCAGCACCTTGTTAGAGACAGTGGAAAGGCTGTTGGGGGAAGAAGAAGAACTGGGAGATGCAACATCTGGGTTTCCTGATTGTTTTTGTGGCTTATTCTCCTGTAGGTATATTAAGACAGGCTCCTTGCTATTAGCAGTGCCTCTGTGTGTGGCTTGACATCACAAAAAGTGCAGTGCTAAGTGTGAACTTAGTACAGTAAAAAGAGCAGAATTTTCTCTGAATGGTCGCTTTGCTTAACAAATAAAACCAATTAAAAACTTGCTTAACAAATAAATCGGAGTTTGCAATCCCCCCTGCCAGAAGTGATAATTGGTCACTTACAATGGTGTTTCGCTTAAAGAGCAAACTCGCTTAAAGAGCAATCCTGTATAACGCATTATGCTCTTTAAGTGAGGTACAACTGTATCATACTTGAAATTGCAGGAGTTAAGTGTTGAAAGATGTGAATGTGTAAGAATATTTTTTCATAACAAAGAGATAGCGAGGGAAGTCAAGAAGAAGCCATCAGAATTGTACAGAGCAAGAGGAGATATGGTGGGGGTGGCAACTTTGGCACTATGTAAGCGGGGAGGACAAGGCTGGATTGATTGCATCTAAGCTGTCTGCAAATTTAAATTGTTTAGATAGCCTTGACATCAGGTCCCCTGGCCTGAAAATATTGCTGCTGAATGCAAGGTTGGTAAATGGGGGGCGGGGGGAAAGCTATCCAGAACCTGATCCTGGATGAGCATACTGATCTGGCTTGCATTAGAGACTTGATTGGATGAGACTGGAGGTGTTAATCTCACTCAGCTTTGTCCACCAAGGTTCTAAATGCAGCAGCAGGCTAGACTGGGGGGTGGGAAGGTGAAGCTGCTATGGTCTATTGTGGTTCCATCCCCTTCACAAGATACCACATCCCCCATTTCTCTAGATGTGAATGTTGTCGTCTAAAAGTGAGAGCCAGGGACCAAATAAAGATGTTATTTGTATACCACCCACCAACTTCTCAACAGTCTCCTGAGCTAGTTAAGTTGGTCTTGGGGTTGTGGTCGTTTCAGCTTTTGTTCTGGGAGATTTCAACCTCCATGCTGGGGGAGCTTTGTCTTTGTCAGAGTGCCTCAGGACTTCTGGTCCCACCCATTCTGTAAGGCACACTTTAGATCTGGCTTTCTGTGCTATTATATATATTAGTGATCCAGGTGTGGAGAAACTTCATAGTTTCATTGTAGCAGGCAGATTGTTACCTGGTGGGATTTAGACTCACTGGCACTCAGAGCCTTTGGAGGACCTAATATTAGTGGTAGGCTTCAAAAAAATTACTACCACACTATGGGAGTGCCCATGTGACTGGGTGGGTGTGGCCTATTGGCCATGTGACTGGGTGGGCATGGCCTGTAGGCAATGTGACTGCTCTTCACTATAGAGAGATGAAAATAGAAGAACCTTCGGAGGTTCACCTTTGAAGCCTTTTCCCCCTTCGTCCAATGCTTTTCTGGGGCTCCGTATCACCCAGGAGTGCCTCCCCAGCCACTCCTAGGTGAAACGGAGCCCCAGAAAAGCCTTGGACGAAGGGGGAAATAGAGCCAGCCCCCTCCAAAGCCATTTTCCCCTTTGTCCAAGGCTTTTTGGGGACGATGTTTCACTTCGGAGTGCCTCCCCAGCCACTCCTGGGTGAAACGGAGCCCCGGAAAAGCCTTGAACAAAGGGGGAAATGGAGCAGTTCACCTCCGAGGAGGAGGAGATGGGCATGGCCAGCTGGTTTTACTACCGGTACAGCTGAATCGGCTGGAGCCCAACACTGCCTAATATCCATTTCAGGAGGCTGGTGGATCCAGATGACCTCCTAATTGCTTGTGGAGAGTTTTCTGTCGTCTTGGCAGTTATTTTTCTCAAGGCTCTGATTTACCTCAACAAATGAGATTTTTGCAGCCAGATGATGTGGACAGAATGCTTGGAAAGGGGAAGGCTATTACATGTCTCTAGGATCCTTTCCCTTCCAGGTTTATAAAAGCTGCCCTAGAATGCCTGGCCAAATGGTTAGGAGGAGTGGCAGAATCTCAGCATGTGCTATTGAATAATTACTGGCCAAATTGTAACATACCATTAATGTGCAAGGTATTGGAGCATGTGGTGGTCTAAGAGTTCCAGGGATTACTGGATGATTATCTGACTCTAGATCATTTTAGTCTGGCTTCAGGTCTGGTTATGGAGCAGAGACTGTTTTGGTCATCTTGGTGTATGAGCCAAGCAGGGATCAGGACAGGGAAATATAGCATTATTAGTTCTGCCATAGACCATGATATTCTTCTGTCTTTCTGGGATAGGAGTTGAAGGCATTGTTTTACTATATCTCTGGTCCTATTCCAGACAATACAGAGGTTCTCCTTGGTTAGTCAAAAGGCACATCAGGGAAAAGCCTATACTGAAAACCCAGGTGTGCAGCATGTGTGTGCTCCTGGACTCATCTGTGAGCCAGGATGCCCAGATCTCGGCTGTGGCCAGAAATGCATTTGCAGTTAAAAGTGGTGCACCAGTTGGTCCTGGAGATATTTGATTTGGCCATGGTGATAAATGCCTTAGTTACATCCTGCTTTGCTTACTGTAATGTGCTCTACATGGGTTGCATTTAGAAAAAAATTCAGAAAAGTTAGTGAGTCCAAAATATTGCAGCCAGATTGTTAACTAGGGCTCATTACAAGGATCATATAACATCCCTTTTACAGCAGCTCCACTGGATGCCGATTTGTTTCTGGGTATGATTCAAAGTGCTGGTTTTAATCTATAAACCCCTCAGACTGTATCTCTATGAACCAGCCCAGGCATTAAGAACATCAGAAAAGGCATTTCGTTGGTCCCACCACCCTTACAGGTAGGTTTACTGGGAACATGAGAGAAGGCTGTCTCTGTCACTGCTCTCAAACTCTTGAACTCCCACAAGAGGCTAGGCTGGCTTGGTCTTTTCTGATCCTCAAACAGGCAAAATCTTTTCCCTGAGATACACTTTCTTGTAATGGCTGGCATACTAAGGGGTTCTTCTTTTAATGTGTTTTAATACTGCTTTTGTCTGCAACTTTTATTATTAGTATTTGGATTTGGATTCGTATCCCGCCCACTCAACATACGCGACTCAGGGCGGCTCACAGAAATCCCAATACATCAGCAATATAGTACAATTAAATATAACAATGCAATGGAATAGAGTATCATACAGCAGTGGCAACATAGTTTTTATCACTGTTCTTATTGGCTGCTGGCCCTCCAACAGCTGTGTCCTCTCCTCTGCAGTTGGGCGAGGAGCAGGAGTGTGGCAGCAGCAGCAACACTGTTTTTATTATATTTTTAATTTTCTTGTTATTTGATTTTATTATGTTTTTATATTTGTTTAGTTCTTTTTAAATATTGTATAATGTATAGTTTTAGCTTTTAATGTTTATTTTAAATATATGCCACTTTTTTATTAGAAAGGTGATATATAAATAGTCTAAACATATAAATTAAACAGTGCCACATGAATACCATTAAGCTTGCAGATTTTAATAAATGTTGGCCCAATAAAGTAATACTGATTTGTGCAACATCTGTTTCTAAATCCAGCACAATACCTATTTGGAAGCTAAGTGGCCATCTTCAGTATTTGAATGCCTGTCATACAGTTGATGAGAGCTGATTTGTTTTCTGTTTTCAGGAGCATAGTTCTCAAAGCACTGGATTTTAAAAATTGTAATAAGGCATTTTGACAAAAAAAAAGAGGAGATACAGTAATACCCCGGATAACGTTATGACTTGGTTCCACAAGTCATGACGTTATCTGGTTTTTAGCGTTGTCTGATACATGCATCGAACTACGCTAAAAAAAAAAAAGCCCTGACTTCAGGGACAAACCGCTTTAAAGGCAGGCAGGGAAAGAAAGAGACCTCCCTGCATTTAAAGCCACCCCCCCATGCGACTGCAGTAGGGTCGGGGAAAGTGCCTTTCCCCCGACGCTACTGCAGGCTTCGCTCTGCTTACCTTACCTTCTCCGACTGCCAGCTGATCGTGGAGGCTTGTTTTTTTTAAACTGCAGGGAAAGGGGGAAAGAGAGAAATCTGATTGGTTCTATAGAGAAGTAAAGGAGGCCAAAGCTGCTCTCCCTGTCACTTCCCTCCTTCCCTACTCCCACCCCCAGCAGTTTGGGGACTCCCCACAGCCACCCCACTGCCTGCTCAGCCACAGAGAATCCACCCCAGCTCTGCTTACCTAATCTTCTTGAGCTGCAATCTCGGACTGAGCACGCTGTTTTTGCTTTACTTCCTGTATTGAAAAAAACAGGGAAGGGGGAAATACAGAGATGTGATTGGTTCTCTAGATCAGCTGGCAGTCTCTAGAGAACCAATCACATCTCTCTATTTCCCCCTTCCCTGTTTTTTTCAATAGAGGAAGGGAAAGCAAAAACAGCATGGGGTGTGGGAGTAGGGAAGGAGGGAAGTGACAGGGAGAGCAGCTTAAAAAAACAAGCCTCCACAATCAGCTGGCAGTCGGAGAAGGGAAGCAGAGTGAAGCCTGCAGTAGCGTCGGAAAGGCAGGCGGGCGCTGGGGAGGGGGTTGGATTGGGTAGATGTTCTACCCAATCCAAACACACACACACACACACACACACACACACGATTGTACCGGATAATGCTAAAAATCGCGTTATTCGATACAAGATTTTTCTAAAAATCTTGCAACGTTATGCGGTTTTAGCGCTATCCGGTACAATCGTTATCCGGGGTATTACTGTATTTCTCTTTCCTGTGAATTATTAGGCAATGGAACAATCTTCATTTGGATAGTGCTGGACTTGTTTTGTTTTGTTTCCTTAGACATATTATGGGTACTACTGAGGTTTATTTCTTCCATGGACAGAAGTTCTTTTTCAGTGAGGTTGTTTAGATAACATACTTGTAAAGTTACTTTTCAAGAATAGTTTATTCCAAAAAAAAATATCTATTTTTATTTGTTAGTGTTATGAAAGTGTTGTCTTACTCATTCCTGTTTCAAATGGTAATGTGGTTGGTAGCCTACCTAAGCTGCTGTAACAGATAGTTATGTAGCACTTTTAAGACTTAACTAGCAGCTTAATAAAAGTATTGTCCACCTTTGTGTTTCACTATTCTACACAGAAAGAGGCTCCTCAAAGATTGTGGTATTTTTGAACCACAATCAAGCATACCCTGGTAAAGACAACCTTGTCTTGCCGACTAACTGCAGAATTGATTCACCTAAAGGTGCCTTCATTTTGACAGTTTCATGTCTAATGCGGAAGATAAACTGCAGAATTACACGCAGGCATGTGGTTTGTAAAAACCATAGTAAACCCTCATCTATGAAAATGCTTCACTAATACGGTATTTGATCACAATTATTGACAACTGGGGATTGATATTTGTTTGTACTAATGAAGGTCAGCTACCCAGAATGATGTTTCCTTTTTCGCTGACTTGTTAGTTTTTAAATATAGGTTTAAATTTTTCAAAAAGAGGATAAGCTATTAGTAGCAGTTACAGTATTAAGATCCTTTTAAAATAGGGATATTGCTATTACAGTACTACACATTTCCAAAAGTTTCAGCTAAGGAGAACTGCTAATCTCATTTCAGTAGCCTGTTGAACGATATACTGTATCCTGAAAACAATACCATCCTCCAATTTAAAGATAGCCAATTCTGTATTTGTCTCACAGACTGTATTAGAAAAATAAATTGAGCTTCTGCACAGTGAGTCTCAACATTACATGTCTAGCTAATCTTTGCTCCAGCTAATCTTGGGGTTACTGTCTGCCATCCAAGGACCCAGAATTGGAAACACTGAGCTTTTAAAAAAATGAAAAATCTCTGTTGCTAAATAACCTTTCATTGAAATATGTAAATTAGTAAATCCATTTCTGCTCAGTTGAAATGTTCTGTGACTATTCTGTGGAGCTGCAAGTTGTTGTTAATTGAGGTCTGAGAAAGGGTGACCTTTCCTCCTGTAGACATAGTGTTGGAAAATTTTACTGATAATATCTTGTTCTTGGAAGAGGAAGTTTGGTTAACTTTCTAGTTTCTGTGAAAAGAGGCCTTTTTTCAAAAATATTGAGGGGAAACTGCACAAGATAATCATTAAATACATGTGTCAGAGAGAATTGCAAAGGATATAAGAAAAGGTGAAGATATCTACTCCCTTTCATATGAGCCAAGGCAGATAAATTTGGAGTAACAGTCTGCTATAGTGTGAGAAGGAGGAATTTCTTTGATGTACAGAGTTGCATAAAGTCTGCTTTGATTAATAAGCCACAGAAGCCCAAAAGAATAAATGCAACAGTAGATGGTAGTTTTCAGTGTAGTGCCAGAGGATGGCAGTGTTGTAATAATTTTTATAGCATATTGTGAGTTGCAGAGTACTAACAGGTATAGTATCACATTTGGATATAAGTAATCCTGATTAGATGGTTATAAATATCCAAGGCTTGAAAGAAAAGGGGGTAAATTATGCCAAAGTTGATGTACAGTAATTGGTTATTCCATGCCTCTACTCTTTCCAGCATATTAAGAGGATTGAACTTAAGATGCTTTGAGGCACTGATCTTAACATAACTCCTTAGGGAAAGATTTAAAACTGATTTCATTAAGTAAAGTTTCTTGAATGTAAAGCCAAAAAATGAAATCTACAAATATATGTAAAGATCTTAAGAGGTGAGTTGTTTTCCTAAATAAGGGATCATCAAGTGTGTTGTCACTTCCCTTTTCAATATTTTCATGTTCAGAAGATTAAACTACATAATTATGTTTTGTTGTACAGATAACATTTTCAGCCCACTCTGTCTGCTCAGTGTCATAGCTGGGTCTACAAGAAAAATATAGTTGGCAGCTATTTCCTAAATTACTGTGCAAGTTCAGTAAGTTCTGTTTATCATGCTTCATTAGCTTTAACTGGGACATCTGAAACTTCATGTTGTAGAATACAGTAATACTTCGGATAACAATTGCATCAGATAACGCAGAAATCGGATAACGATGCAAACATTTTTTTAAATTGCATCAGATAACGATCTGTTAGTGTTATCCGATGCAATCGTTCGTAGGAATGGGGTGGCTGGGAAGCTGAATGGGAGCTCCCCAGCCATGCTGCATGGGTATGGGGGGCTGGAAAGCCGATGGGGGACTCCCCTGTCAGCTTCCCCATTCACCCAGCAGCTGTGGAGGCAGGGGCGGGGTGGCTGGAAAGCCAACGGGGGACTCCTCTGTTGGCATCCCCAGCCACCCCGCCCATGCGCCCACAGCTGCGGGGTAGCTGAGGAAGCCAACGGGAGAGTCCCCTTTTGGGTTCCCAGCCACCCTGCGCCCGCTCAGTCCCCCGTTCAGCTTCCCAGCCACCCTGCCGCTATGAACAATTACCTCAGATAATACTAACAGATTGTTATCCAATCCAAAACATTTTTTTAAAAATTGCATCGTTATCCGATTTTAGTATTATCCGATGCAATCTTTATCCAAGGTATTACTGTAATGCTGTTTCCTAAAATTATGAGTATCCTGCTTTTAAAATAGAGGTTTCCTTTTCTTAATTATATAAAAAACTTTTCTTTTTATGAATGTGTAATTTTAACATATCTGCACGATTATTTATTTTTGCTATTGTTTTTTCATTCACAGCATATAGCACTTTCTATATTGTGGGCTTAATATTATCCATGCAGATACCGTTTGTTGGATTTCAGCCAATTAGAACAAGTGAGCACATGGCAGCTGCAGGTAAAGAAAACAGTTTCATGTTGTGGAAAATATACATTATATAGGCATTTATAATTTTCTGTTTATTTCTGAGTGCAGTGTATGATAGCATACATCAGTGGATAGGCAAAAAATAATACAAACACTTAGGGTAAACGCTTAGGACAGGTGTCTCCAGTATTGCTCCTGTGGTCTCATGGCACCTCCAGTACCCTTCCCAGTTTTAAAAATAAAAATCGTTAGCTTAGTTTGAGTTGTGCAAGAGGGATATTTTATATGTTTGTGTGATGAATGAATGCTATAAAATTTCATGTCTACGGATGGATAGAGTGTGTTTGTGTATTAGGGAAAATGAAATATAATGGGGTTTTTTGGCAATCCAGACAGTGTGTTTGCAATGTGGTTTATGAGCCTTCCAGAGAAAGATAGTTTGTCTTGTTTTGTAGTATGAACCTTGGCTTTCTTATTCATAATTGGATGGAAACACGTTTCAAGTAATTCACTTTAGATGATTTAGGGAAATAATTGCCTTTTTCTCTGATTAAATAGTCTTCATAAATAAAAAATGTGGATTTACAAAGTTGTGTGTCTGGGGCTGAAATTTTACGTCTTTCCATTATTCAGGTTCATGGGCTCATTGTCTTTTAGTATGCTTATCTAGAACATGGGTGTTTTATGACTACCGTATTTGCATCCCCATGGCAGTCATTCAGCATGCATATATTCTTTCTGAAATTCCAAATGTGCCTTACCATTGAAAAAAGATTGGAGTCTAATATGTGTATTTTATTTCTATCCACACTCGGCAGCCCACCGAGTGCCTATAATGTGAACAGGTTAATTTAAAAAAATTAAAACAAGGAAGTTGAGAACAAGTATCAAAAGTTTGTTTGAAAGCTTTAACAGAATTGTTCTTTCTTTTAACCAGGTGTTTTTGCACTGCTGCAAGCGTATGCCTTCTTGCAATATATGAGAGACAGATTAACAAAGCAAGAATTTCAGACTTTGTTCTTCTTGGGCATATCGCTAGCTGCTGGAGTTGTATTTCTGAGTGTCATCTACTTAACATACACAGGTACAATATGAATATGTTTGTTGCCATCAGCAGGGTGGGGGTTACTTCAGGTTCAGGTAATTCGCAAGATGTAGTGCGTCTTTTAGGCACTATATTGGCTCAACACAATGGGTGAATGCTGCATAAGAAACTACAGGTACTTTGTTTACACAAGCAGTGTATTAATGTCTAGTGGGTTTTTTAATCCATGAAACATTTCTTTAAAAGTATGGATGTGGTTAATACTCATTTTGGTTAATATCAGCACTCTCAAGACAATGCAGAACAAAAGTGGAATTAGGAGCTCTTTTTTCATCAGTGGCTTCAGCATTTGTGAAAAATATTTCTGCGCAAAGTAATAATTTTACTTTTGCTATTTTTATGCCATCTTTCTCTGTGTATACAGACCCAAGTTGGCTCACAAGCGGACTAAAACATATACAAGTAAAACACAGTAACTTAAAACATTTAAAAACATGCCATAATAAAATTTAAAAGATTAGTAATTTTAAAACCAGTTTGAAAAACACTTTAGAATGCATCAGAAAAGCACTAATATCCAGCTAAATTGACGAAAGCCTCTTAGAAAGGAAAGATTGCAGGAAGAACTTTAGAGAGGAATCAACATGGCTTCTTGAAGGGAAGGGTGTTCTGCAACTCAGAAGGGGCCAGACAAAAGGCCCCTTCAAACAGCTGTAAAGCAGGGCTTTGCAACCCCTAACCCACAGGTCCAATCCAGCCCATGCGTCTCATTAATCTGGCCCTTGGTGAGAACTTGGTCACCTCTAGACCCGCCCTCCACCCCTAGAAGTTCGAAAATGTCACTGCAGCAGTTGCGCCATCTTTCCAGCTTCTTGCACAGCCTCCACCTCTCCCCATGGCGGCAGGAGGCTTTTCGGAGCCTAACGGCTCCGTTTTGGGCTTTTTCCCTCGCATACACACTGCATTTCAGCTGCTAGAAAGCACCACTCCTGTGCCGGGCAGACCTTGCATCAGTGGCTGTGTTCCCAGCATGGATCCAGGAAGTCGCTCAGTGGTGTGTTCTAGCAGCCAAAATGCAACGGGTACACGGGGGGGGGGGGATCCCAAAATGGAGCAGTTATGCTCCAAAAAGCCTCCTGCGGCTGTGGGGAGGGGTGGAGGTTGTGCAAGAAGCTGGAAATATGGCACGATTGCCGCCAATGACAACGAAAACATAAGTCCAGGAAGCAACCACGCCTCCGGCCCCGGGCAGGAAAACATTGTGAACCCCTGCTATAAAGGGAAAAAAACAGAGAAAAGGCTCCCTTAAAGATCTTAAAGCCAGCGTTAGCTCACATAGGGAAATAAAGTTTTTCCGTTAGCCTGGGGCCCAAGCCATGAAGGCCTTTGTAAGTCAGAACCATCACTTTGGACTGGGCCCAGAAATGGACTGGTAGCCAATGAAACATTCTGAACCAGTGAATTTTCCAAAACTCTTCAAAGGCAACCCCTCTCAGAATAGATTGCAGTAGTCCAGAAGCATTATAAACTAACACCTCATCATAGACAGAGATCTCAAGGAACAAGCCATCTAGCTCATCTACTGATACCTGGGCATCAAGGTGCAAGGGAGCACATCCACACTGCAATCCTGATCAGTGAAAGTATAACCCCACCCAGTGCGAGTTGAGTAGTTTTGAGATGATACACCTTAATGAGTAATTTAAGCACTGAATTTTCTCCTCATTGCACTCCATTACATATCTACCCATAATGAGCATAAAAATAAATATAAACAAAGTGTGAAGTTTTTGAAATCAAATAAAATGAAACATAACCGAAAATCATTCAAATTCTACAAATATATACATATTAAGCAGGTTTATGCAGTTATTAGTATTCTCAGGGAAATTTCTCCTAAAGATATTAACATTTGTTTATAACAAGACAAGTGGTCCTTTACGTAGCTAGGCTCCATGCCACTTAATGCTTGGAAGGTTAAAACCAAACCCTGAATTGGGTCCAGTGAGCAATTAGCAACCATTATAAGTTGCTGCTTCCATTAATTACAGGTCTTCCATCAGTATAGGCATATTATTTCCATTCTGTGTACCACTTAGCCGAACCACTGTATGGCACACTTGCTAAAGATCTTGCAGTACAATGCAGTTCTCAAGACACTGTGTAGCTAAGGCAGGGAAGGTCAGGGAAGGTTCTAATGCACCAGCAGCACTCTCCTTTTATTAGAATGCAATTGTGGCTTGGTCACCTTCCTTCAGCCTGTTCTTGAGATCAGGCAATGCTCAAGAGTCCTGATTAGTTCCTTGGTGTTAGGTAACAAGAAGCAATATTGCTGAGTATAATCAGCATATGGTAATGGTTTATGTCAAATCTTCAAATGACCTCTCCTGGTAACTTAATGTAGATGTTACATAAAATAGGAGGCAAGATAGAACCAAGAGGAACACCACAAAGGCCATGATGTAGAACAATGTTTCTCCGGCAGCATCCTTTTAGTGCATCCGATGCTCGCTCCAGCCAGGCAGCCTAACAGTGAAAAGTATACAAATTCACCAAGAGGTCTAGAAGGGCTAATATCCTGTCCCCAACATAGGTCATCTATCAAGATCAAAATCAGTGTCCCATATCCTGGTCAAAAACCCATTTTAAATGGGCCCAGACAATCAGTGTTTTCCAGAAGTATTTGGAAGTTGAAAGCCCTCAGATTTCCTTACGGCTCTAGTGATGTAGAAAGAGTTCTCAGAAGTGATAGTGCCATTTCTTCTAGCTATTTCTGCCACAGAATAGCCAGAATTTTTGACAGCACAATCACCAAGCTCATTCCAGATATTTTACATCCATCATATACATGAGACAGATAATCTTAATCATTCTGCCATTGTTGGGAAGGTTCACACTAGCTATCAGTCTAAAGCTAAACACAAGTAATGTCCCTTGGAGACCAAACCACACATACACAATAAACATAGAAGAATTGGGTGGTTGTTAGAAAATATGCAAACAATCCATCTACTGCTTCTTGTTGTTGTTGTTCAGTCGCACAGTCGATTCCGACTCTATTCAGGAAACAAAGAAGCATTGTTTTGAATATATTTGCATTATTGTTATTATTTGCACAGAAATATTTTGGCATTGCAAAAGCTTTAATGTAAGCCAACGTGATGTTTTCTTCTTCTGTAGGTGATGAGGAAATCTTTGCAGTTTCTTATTGTTATGTATTAAAGTGAGACATACAAGTACAGTATTTACTTTTCTTTTCAAGATGATAGGAAGTATATTGGATGAAATCCTGTTGCTTGATATAATTGCAGATTTGGTGAGTTAATTCCCCTATCAAGTTCCAACTCACTATGGTAACATATGTTGCAGTTAGAGTAGGTCTATTTGAATCAGTGGAACCTATAGAGACATCAATGTACTAAATCCCCACTGATCCAATGGGCATATGCTAGTGTAACTTAGAATTTCAGCCATTGTTTAACTGTCACTGTGCAGAATCTCCTTTTTGACAGACATTCATTAGAAGCTTAGCGAAAACTTACAATGTACTTTGACTGCTTTTAAAAATAGTATTTTACTTCTGTTTTCAGGTTACATTGCACCATGGAGTGGCAGATTTTATTCTCTATGGGACACTGGGTAAGTCTGTCCTATGGGGAGAAAGGCAGCATATAAATAAATAAGCATAAGAAGTAAAATCTTGAGGCTGTGCTTAGTAGTGAAAAATTTGTTCTACTGCAGGCGTTGCAGAGAATCATGACTGAGCAGGAATGATGAGGGTGAGCAGGTATGAGCATTGGCTGGCTTGCTTCCCACCCTTTTGTGTGTAAAGCGTGTAAGCTTAAAGGTTCTACTTGCTGTTTGAAACAGTATAGAAAATTTTAAATTGTAATGTTTAGTTGAGTCAGTAGTTTAATATCCTCATGGATTGCTAGTGATTTGGACTGCCATTCTTCCCTGACTTTTGATATACAGAAGAACTTATTGTTCCCGATGGCAAACAGAAACTAGAAACCTTTTCCTTTCACACTTGCATAGGATGGAATGCTAGTATGAGACTTTCAACTGCTCATCCTCATAAGACTAGTCTGAGACCTTAACATGCTCTTCCCTGTAGCTCTACATTTTGGATTGTAGCCCTGCAAATGCTGATAAAATCTAGGTCCTGTGAGCTAATGGTCAGATCATCCAATAATATATTAAGGGCAATAGTTAACTCATCCTGTGCTAAACCATTCATTCAGTTTTAAATTTGAACTGGTAATGATCTTCTAGGAGCATCTCTCCTATAGAACAACTACCTGCATCATCCGTTCATCCCAATTGGCGTTGCTCCAGGTGCTGACAATGAGGAAGATGGCAATGAGCAATAGAGCCTTCTCAATGGTGGAACCCACACTATGGAATGCTCTACCTGTGGAGTTAAGCCAGGCCTCATCGTTGGATGTTTGTAAGAAACATCTTGCCACCCTTTTATACCATCAGTTGTTACTGTGTGTATATTTCTGGTTTTAGCTATTGTACCCTGCCCAGAATGGTAAAATATCCATGATGGGTGTTATAGAAATTAAAGAAAGAAAAATTGAAGGAGTTGAGTACAGTTAACCTGAAGAAGAGGCGATTGAGAGCAGCTGGGGCCATCATCTATAGGTATTTTTAGAGGATTGTTATAAAGATGAAAATTTGTTCTTTATGGTCTATGCATTTACAATAATGGATCTTCACTTGTGTAGAGCCACTTTTTTCAACTTTCAGACTAAAATCTCAGACTGACCTTACTCCCTTTTACCTATAGAGTAGCTTCCCCTCAGTTCTTCATTCAGCATAGTAACTACACACAATCCTAAAATCTCTGAATATTTTTGAAAATGTACTAAGTAGCTTTTATTTGTATTCTTCCTTTAATTTTCCTATATTTTGTTACAAAAAAAGGGATTAATTTTTCTCCAGGAGAGGTCCACAAGTTTCTGTTGTAAAACTTGTTCATACATGTTCTTCTCAATGTGCTAACTCAAGGTAATGTATTAGAGTGTGAGATGCAGTAAGGAATACAAGTGAATGCTCCAACCCAGTGAAATGTATTTTCTCATGCAAGTAGTTCAGACCTAGCAATATCTTTAACAAGAAATGTCAGCTATGAAACTCTCAAGTAGTGATACTATATATTATTAGTCTTCCACAAGCTCTATTGAAGAGAAGTGCTATAAATGTGAGAAGACATATCAGGGTCACTCACAATCTCCACATTATCATTGAAAATATATTTTAGCTTCTCCTGGATGCTACAGATATTATTCCCTGTACCATAGCTATTACCAGCATCACTGAGTTTTTCTTTCTGTTACCATCAACTTGAGGAATAAGATTTGCTGGGCTGTGAGACTCTAGTACCAATGCCAGCATCACCATAACAATTACAACACTTTGGTACTGGTCCAGCAGTACTACAACTAACTGCAGTTGCTGCTATAATGTCAGTTGCCTTCTCTGTCCCTTTTGCCTTGGTACTGTCTTTCATACACATTCCTTTTTCATGTTTGAAAATGGTACTAGGACTGAGTGAGGCCACCTCTGAAATTCTTAAAAGCTTGGAGCAATTGGTATAGACCAGTGGTTCCCAACAGGCGGTACACAGCTCACAAGTGGACTCCAATTCCCAGAAACCTAAGTCAGTACATTGGCTGATCAGTGCTTTGGGGAAATGACTTAGGCTTCTGGGAATTGAAGTCCACAAACCAGCATTTGGGAAACACTGGTATAGGCAGATATGGTCCCTCAGATATCCTAGACCAGTGATGGTGAACCTATGGCACATGTGCCAGAGGGGGCACTCAGAGTCCTCTCTGTGGGCGGGCATGCTGTCGCCCCAGCACAGAGTTCACCCCACTCCAGTGCCTAGCAGCCCAATGGGAGTGCTCCCCCATTACAGAGTTCACTCCACCCCTCTGCCCAGCAGCCAGTGAGAGTGCTTCCTCCCTCCCTCCCCCCAGCACAGAGTTCCCCCACCCCTCTGCCCACCAACTCTATGGGAGTGCAGTAAACCCATTCATGTGGATTCACCAGAGACTTGGGCTTCTGGGAATTGAACTCCAAGAACACCTGGAGGGCCAAGGTTTGCCATCACTGACCTAGAACAACATCACTACCAATGGTAATGGGTTCTTGTTTTAATACAATGAGCCTATAAATTTAGATCTTGGTCACCTTCACCTAATCAATGTATTTTGCTTGATGCCTCCAGCAGAGATCCTAATACAGAAGATCAGTACTAATGAGCTATTGAAACTACAGTAAAACCCCTACTTATGTAAAAAGTATCTTCTGTAGGCTTTTATGTAAATAGGTTTTTTACTTAACTCAAAGCAAACCCATAGGAAATTGTGTTATGTAAACTGGGATATTTATGTAAATTGGGGCATGGTTTTAGTGCAAAAATCAGTATGTAAGTCGAATTATATGTAACTCAAGGCATATGTAAGTTGGGTTTTTACTGTATTCCATAATATTTTAGTTGAATCAAGTCCTTTGCATTTGTACTATAAGAAAACATAGTGGTCTCCAGCATATTTTAGATTTTTCAGTGCTTTTATTATAAAATATTTTCACTCTATGGGAAGTCTTTTTTCACCTGCTCTGGAAGGATTACTTGTTCCCAGCAATCATTTTTAAAGACATTTATTTCCATCTTGTCTTTCACCCTTTGTCTCAGAAGTACCTTCAGTTTGCACTAGAGAAGCATGCTATCTCTACAGGATGATTATTCTTTCTGGCCTTTCCATGGCCATTGTAGTGTTGAATAGTTTGCTCTCAGTTCAGTGGTTCACTAAGTCAACAAAGTGTTCCAAGATGTGACTTACTCCACGTCAGTGTCACCTCATGGTAAATGTGGATACTATGTTCACGAAAACATCCGTGATATTTTCATGCATACAATACTGTTGAAAAGCTGCTTTTCATAACCTTGCTCTATTCGTTGTGCTATTCATTAGTTAAAAATATTACACGTACCTTTTCTAAAGCTCCAAAATGTTTACTAGTCCTATTTAGTAGATTTAGTAATACATCACTTCAAAATAATTTGAATTGAATTTTTTTTAAACAAGGTATGCGAAAATTCACATCCCGATCATTGCCTCAGTATCTGAACATCAGCCTACAACATGGGTTTCCTTCTTTTTTGATCTGCATATTCTCGTGTGTACTTTCCCAGCAGGGCTGTGGTTCTGTATCAAAAACATCAGTGATGAAAGAGTCTTTGGTAAGAACCAACTAACTTTTCAAAATTAAACTGTTAACATTAGCTGAAAATTGCTAATGTCACAATTGCATTACTGTTATGGCATTTTATCAAAGATTTTTTTTCTTGGGAGATTAGAATATAATTGCTTATCATGCATTACAGCTGAACTATTAATTCTGAACATTAATTGCAGCTATCCCTTGCTGAAATAGTATTGTATGTACTCAACTATAAGTCATCCAGAATATAAGTCGAGGTACCTAATTTGCACCACCTGGGTTTTCGGTCCCTCTGGATCATTGACCCGAGTATAAGTCGAGTCGCTTTTTTGGACCTCATTTTGGAGGCTAAAAAACTAGACTTATACTTGAGTATATACAGTATCTATTTTTCAGTTGGCACAAGATTCCTCTGTAATATTTCGGACTGAAGCTTCATCCAGTCTAGGAAAATAGGTTGGATCCAGATGTGACACCCTTAAAGCAGATCCACTAAAGCAGAGGTGCCCAGACTACAGCCTGTAGGCCGGATCCAGCCCCTGACATCAATTCATCTGGTCCATGCCACCCTTGTCGCTCCCGGAAGTGGAAGTAAATTGCACCTGGGTGCATTTTACTTCCGCTTTCAGGGGCGGCACAGGCCAGATGAATTGGCATCAGGGTCCAGATCCAGCCCACAGTTTGTAGTTTGGGCACCTCTGCACTAAAGTTAATGGCAGCTGAATTAGTCATGACTGACTTCTATTTATTTTACTAGGTGTATGCCTAGTTTACAAAAGGTGTATATAATCCAGTGATTTCATTCCAAAAGACTGGGACAACATTAAATTATCATTGTTTACTTCTTTCCCCTTCTAGTGGTATTTCAGACCAGCACAGTAGTTCGCAGTAACCTCAGAATAGTGTTATAAAGCTATTTTTATCTCTTAAATTCTTGTATTTCTTTGGTTTAATTTCTAACATGAAGTGTCTTTTAATGAGGTAAAATTAATTTAGTTTTGGTTGCATCCAGACTTAGAGCATGCAACTGTTGGAAACAAATTCCCTGTCCCCAACGTAGCTGTTGTATATGGGTTCCCCTGCTGAATGAGCAAGGCTGTAATATGTGGTCTTGGGAACATTGTTCTCCTGAATATTAGAGCCCTGATGGCACAGTGGTTACACTACTGTACTGTAGCCAAAACATTGTGAGTTGGATCCTTACGGGGACCCAGGTTGGGACAGCCTTCTATCCTTCAGAGGTCAGTAAAATAAAAACCCAGCCAGGGGGGGGGGGGGGGGGCAAAATGCTAATCAACTTGTGAAATGCCCAGAGAGTGCACTAAGCCCTATGGGGCAGTATATCAATGTTATTGAAAATGGAATGGAGACAGTTTCTAAGAGTGGAGTTTTTCTTCTCAAAATGTGTCTGCTCAATCTTTTGGGCAACTCTCCTCCATACTGTTGCTTACCTCATTCAGCATGTTCTGGACCTCTGTGTAGTATTTCTCGAACCTGGAGAGGTTGCTGTAATGAATGGACAGGAAAGTCTGCCTTGCTAGCTCAGTTGTATGCCCCCTCCCTCTTGTCCTTCTGTCTTCAGGCAAAGACTTCCCTTATTAGACAAGCTTTTAAGCCAGGGCTCACCAAACTATGTCCCGCAGGCCATATCTGGCCCCAGCACCAACTCATCTGCCCCGCAAAGACCTTGCTGCTCCTGGAAATGGAAGTAAAATGTGCCCATACTGCACTTCACAGGCCGGATAAATTGTTGTCGGGGGCCAGATCTGGCCTGTAGGCTATAATGACCAGCCCCCTGAACCACATGACCGGCCCGCAACCCAAAAAGTTTGGGCACCCCTGTTTTAAGCCATAAATAGGTGTCTCAGAAAAGCTGTATTTATTGAATTTAGAATTTTAAAATGTTTTTAACATTGTTCTTAGTTGTGGTTTTGATAATTGATATGTGTTTGATTGGTTTTGGTATAATTTTATGGCATTTTAAAATCTCTGATTGTATAGTTTAACTATTGTGAGTCATCTTAAGTTTCCTATGTGGAGAAAAGTGACCTGTTTGTAATTTTACTTTGCCATGCATGCATGCATGCAGTGGTGGGCTCCAAAAAAATTTACTACCACACTGTGGGCCTGGTATGGTGGGCGTGGCCAGGGGAAAAGCCCTGTGTTGCACTCAAATTAAGACTACTTTATTTCAAAACTTGGGCGGGCGGGGCCAGCCAGAATGTCTGCTACTGGTTCTGGCAAACTGGTGCGAACCTGCTGATGCCCACCACTGCATGCATGCTATGGTAAAGTAAAACTACAAAATCCCTTTATTGAATGTTATAAGGTACTTCAGTAGCAGGTGCATCTTTAATGTGAAAAAATATTTTGTGGAGTAAAACATTGAGAACTAAGTGTGCAGTTCTTTTTTAGAATCTGATAGCAAAACGGTAGTCTTTGCCCCTTTAAAAATACTTAATAATACAATTGAGTGGCTTTGTTTCCTTGCAGTGGCTTTGTATGCAATCAGTGCTGTTTATTTTGCTGGAGTGATGGTCCGTTTGATGTTAACTTTAACTCCAGTGGTCTGTATGCTATCAGCAATTGCTTTCTCAAATGTTTTTGAGCACTATTTGGGAGATGATATGAAGAGAGAGAATCCACCAATAGAAGATAGCAGTGATGAGGATGATAAAAGAAACCCAGGGAATCTTTATGATAAGGTAGGAGCTTCATATCTTCATGTTATCTTAATATTTTTTAACATGATTTTCATGTTACCTTAATATTTTTTTAAAAGAATACAGGAATGTATGCCAAAATAAAATCAGAAGAATAGAGGTAATGTGTCCCTACCTTTGCAACTGGCTGTTTGTTTGTTTTTTCATAATCCCTTCTCCCACAGCCATAAAACTCTACCCAGAATATCAGGGAACATGACAGTGTTTATGCATATACTCAGTTAAGATAGATCTGAACACTCCTTTAGTCATTAATATTATGCTTCCTAATACATACCGTATATACTCGACTATAAGTCGTCCTGAATGTAAGTCGAGGTACCTAATTTGGGCCTCTAAAACTAGGAAAATAGATTGACCTGAGTATAAGTCGGGGATGGAAAATGCAGCAGCTGCTAGTGAGTTTCATTAATTAAATTACATGAAAATATGGTAAAATTAATTAATTTAGACATTTGTGCGGGCATGTTTTTGAGTGTTTACATTGACCCGAGTATAAGCCGAGTCCCATTTTTGGACCTCATTTTGGGGGCTAAAAAACCCGACTTATACTCAAGTATATACGGTAGTCACTAGAGAATAGCTTTCTACACCCCTGTCTAAGTTTTCAGCATTTTGTAAATAGTTTAGTAGACAGAATGGGAGGTTTGGTTTGAGAAAGAAAGTGAAATTGAATGTAAGCTGGAAAATGACTTTTTTTGTCTCCCCCTCCCCCCATATGTTCAGGCAGGCAAAGTGAGGAAACCTGTACCTGAACAGGAAAAAACTGAAGAAGGTCTTGGGCCCAATATCAAGAGCATTGTTACAATGTTAATGTTAATGCTCTTGATGATGTTTGCTGTTCATTGTACATGGGTTACTAGCAATGCCTACTCCAGTCCTAGTGTCGTCCTGGCATCTTACAATCATGATGGGTAAGACTATTTGAGATACTTGTTACACTCAGTCTGTGGTGCAGAACTTTGATCAAAACAGGACTATTTCTTTGCATTTACAGCTAATTTTTATCACTGTTGCAGCACTCGGAACATTTTGGATGACTTCAGGGAAGCATACTATTGGCTAAGACAAAACACAGATGAACATGCCAGAGTAATGTCTTGGTGGGATTATGGCTATCAAATAGCAGGAATGGCAAATCGGACTACTTTAGTTGACAATAATACTTGGAACAACAGCCACATAGCTTTGGTATGTAGTAGCAAGTTTTATGAATTGAGAATTGAATAATGAAATGTGACTTGTGGATACTTAAATTTTTAAACAGCAGAAATAATTTACAGCATTCTTTGTAAAATGACATTCTACCAGCTCCCTCCCCGCAAAGGCCCCAGGCGATTGCAGGATCTGAATGGGGCTTTTGGGGCAGTCAGGCACAGCCTTCACCTGTGGGGAGGCACAGCCCCACAGTGTCTCCCCAGCTGTCCAGTCTGGCTGGGAAGGCACTGCAGGGTGAAACGAGCCCGGGACTTAGAGTGGAATAGGCTTTCCGCTCATCTGACTGGGCTCATTTCAACCCCCGGTGGCTGGGAAGGCACTGGGTGTGAAGGGGAGCCCAGTCCAAAGAGCAGAAAGGCTTTTCCACTCTTCAGACTTCAGCCCCCAGTGTCTTCCCAGCCCTCTGATTTGGACTGGGCTCCACTTCTCACACACACACCCCGGTGCCTTCCCAGCCCTCCAGTCTGGCTGGGAAGATGGGTGTGTGTGTGTGAAATGAGCTGAGGACGAATGAGCGGTTCAGCTTCATCCTGGGCTCTTTTTTCCCCTATGGGGATGCATCAAGTTACGAAAAAATCAAGTTATGAAAGAGGCCATGGAACCATTTTTTTTCATAACTCGGGGTTTTACTGTACATATTAAAAACACATGTGAGAATCAAAAATAGAATTATAAAAGACGTAGTGATTACCCAACCTATTAAACTTCTTTTACAACAGATGAGCTTGTATGCCAAAGACCTGTCTTGAGTAAAAATATGTTTGCATGCCACTTATTTTGCAAATGGAACTGGATGGGAATTTTCAAATAAAATTTTCTGCCTTTTGCACATTTACCTTACCTTATTGTCATTAGAGAGATCCCTTTGAAACACTATTTGTATTGTTAAATCTGATTTGGACTAATGACTACAAAGATATTTGTACATTTTGAAAGTGACAAGTATATCGAAGTATACATCCCGCTATGGTAATGGAGTAGACCGTACCACCAGTGACTCAGTGCCAAGTGTTAGGTGGCAGTACATAACCTGACTCACTAAAGGGGCCTACAGCTACGGGCAGATGAGCCCCTTTAGGTGGGATGTTGGAGGAAATGCCACTGGAAACCATCATATTGGGCCCAACGGCAAAATGAGCAGAGGAGGAACATTGATTCCCAAGTTAAGGAGGTGGAAGAGGCCATGCCAGATGGAATAGCTGTGAAGGTGGACCTTGATAATATCCTCAAGGCTGTGGCAGCCCATTGCAGTCCCGGTGTTAAATCCTGCATGTCTCATTTTATATATGCCGCAGGACATGGTTCCGTGATCATAATGTGTGGGTCACTTCATGTCAAGCTGGGACCCACCTTAAACAAATTCACACCAATGGCATTTTTCCTCCTTTGGGAGGGGTTTAAGGTTCACTTTTTATGTGCCATCAAGTTGGAACCAACTTAGAGCAATCCTAATAGGGCTTTCAAGGTGAGTGAGATATTTCAGGAGTGATTTTACCACGTCAAAACTCATAGTGAATGTCCAGGGCTGAGCAGGAATTCATACCCAAGCATCCAGAGTCCAATCTCTCATTCTATCTGATGCACCATTCTCCTTTTCAAGATACACTTAGACATTGCAATTTTTAATTAGACTTTAAACTATTTATATTTTTAACTTATTCTTCATGTGATGAATAACCTGTTTGGTTAGGGTGGCCTAATGTGTCCTGCATGATGTAGTTCTGAGTTATTTCCGACAACCTGGTTCTTTTGGTTGCTAACTGGAATGTATGCAAGCTTTAAAAAACCTCTTTGTTGCAGGTAGGAAAAGCTATGTCATCAAATGAAACAGCAGCATATGAGATCATGAAAAGTCTAGATGTGGATTATGTATTAATCATTTTTGGAGGTGTAATTGGCTACTCTGGTGATGATATCAACAAATTTTTATGGATGGTGAGAATAGCAGAAGGTGAACATCCTAAAGATATAAGAGTAAGTCAAAATTCATGCATCTGCTTTTAAAAGAATGTTTAATAGTCCATTTTTAATAAAATGTCTAAATTTTTCTGCTAGGACCAGTCCTACAGTCTGACAATATTATGTCACTAATTCTACCGTTGTTTCAGTAAGAGAAATTGTCGCTGGATTGATTGAGCCATAGAATCTTATCAGTTGATAGAATCCATAGATTTTGTACATGTCTACTAACACTGGGCTGCTATTATATTATATCCTAACAGTATAAAGATTACATCAAGAACAGGTCAGATTAGCCCTATGAATAATATAAATCCTCCTGTGGTTTTGCATTAAAGGGTTGTTCATAAGAGTGTCAGTGCCCCTAGTCTCTCCACATTGTGTGTGTGTGTTTGTTCAGGGCCCTCAGTTGAGGGAAATGATACCCTCAGGAGCACCTCTTAAAATCAGATTAAATTATCAGTATGGCAGAAACTGGTGTTTAGTTCCTTGATACGTGTGTGTGTGTGTGTACTTTTTTTTCTGTACTGGAACAGAGTTCTAGTAGGATACTTAGGAGAACTAAATAAATTATAGCATCTTGTTATCTCCTTAAGGCAGTTTTCAGTGTTGGAGCTCCATGCAATTGTTGCTCTCTTTTGCTACTCTGACTCCTGTAAATTGTCTCTGGACAACAGTGATTCACCTGTCAAAACCTGGTTTGATAAACTAAAAATATACAACAAATCAAATCATATTTCGCTGCTGTGTCATCACATCCTGATTCTCCTTTAAATATGACTAATACCAGACCTAATGTTAAGTAATTTTATGTTCAAGAATTTGTTACTGGGGACTGATTAAATATCACACATGAATATAATAGAAAATTAGTGTGAAAATGAAATGAGAATAGATGTCATACACACACAAGTACACAGACACACACAGTTGACTGTTAAAATTCTTGAAGTTTAAAAAGAATTTCCTGCTGTTGGAGAAACCTCAAAGAAATCTGATTACAGTCTGTGTGAAAAAAGAGACTTCGATTGACTTATTCTCAGATGAAGGTCTTTTTCAGCTAGAAGCAAGTTGTAGAATTGTTAATTCTTCCATTTTTAGTATTTTAGTATATGGCTTACTTCACTGATAAATTATGAAGACATGCACATCATTAATTTTGTTTCCTTTTTTTCTTTTAAGGAAAGTGATTATTTTACCCCACAGGGAGAATTTCGAGTTGATAAAGCAGGCTCACCAACCTTACTAAATTGCCTCATGTATAAAATGTCATATTACAGATTTGGAGAAATGCAGGTTAGTGAAATGTGTGCCTCTTATATGTTAAATACCCAGCCTTGCCTTCCTTTGTATGTGTATCTTTGTCAGTGTGTTTCAGTACTGATCCATTAATTGCATAAAACGACAAAAATGTCATGAAACATTTTTTAGTCCTTAACATAAAGCTGTAGTATTTCTTTCATGCTAAACTAATAAAAAAAAAAAAAGGGAAGAGATACGGTACATTTGATAGAGGTCAATGCACTTATACTTACATAATCCCTCTTCTATAGGACCACAGAGAAGCATGCAGGTTCACAACAACCACATTCAGTCTCCTAATATTGGTTGAAAAATTAGGCAAACATTAACATCTGCCCAGAGCTCTTGTTATAAATAATGTCAAGAACTGGCTGATAATAGGCTTGTATTTCAAAGTTCTTCACACACTAAATAAAGGACAAAAAAAAGTAATTCAAGATCTACAATCCTAAAATATACGGGTTGCAGTTGTTAATATTTACTAAGAAAATTATAGGTCCCACAGTATACTGCTTTACTATGGAACACATGGAGCAAGCTGACCGTTGAATAGATTGTGATATTTTTTAATTGTACATGTTGAGGAACATCTTGGGACTTTTGTCAAAGAAGACAGGCAGCTTGTGTGTTGTAAGTACAGTTGAAGCTGCTGGATGACGTCATTTGGAGACTTGCTTAATTTGCTGTGGTCTGTGTAATCATACAAATGAGCCTTCACCTAAGCAGAGTTATCCCTTTGAAACCTAGATAGGATGAGAGAGTTTTGCAAGTAACATGTGAACACACAGAGATTGTACTATACAAATGCTGGTATTCAGTCCCTTAGTACATTAGTACCTTGGATAACGCTAAGACTTGGTTCCACAAGTCTTAGTGTTATCCGGTTTTTAACATTGTTAAAGAGGAAGAGGAAAGGGAACGGGGGGGGGGGGAGGTCACAGGCGCCAATCTCTCCCCAAACACCCTCGCAGTCCCAGCCTCAATCCCACTGGGCTGTTCTGTGTCTGTTGAGACTGGGATCTCCGTCGGTAATGTACCTTTGCTTTTGGAGGCTTGTCTCGCAAAAACAAAGGTACAGAGATCCCAGCCTCAACAGGCACAGAGCAGCCCAATGGAATTGAGGTTTAGATCTCCTCCGGTAATGTACCCTTGCTTTTGCAAAGGCTTGTCTCACAAAAGCAAAGGTACATTAACGGCGGAGATCCCATCCTCAATCCCTCCGGGCTGTTCTGTGCCTGTTGAGGCTGGGCTCTCCACCAGTAATGTACCTTTGCTTTTGAGAGGGGACTCCCAGGTCAGCTTCCCAGCCACGGCAAGCTGGTCTCTAGCCCTGCAGGCTTTGGGGAGAGATCAACGTTGGGGAATTTGTGGCAAACATTTGCATTGCACAATGTTATCTTACCATTGTGCAATGCAAATGTTTGCCTTAGATGCCCTGACGTTACCCGATTTTAATGTTTATCTGAGGTATCACTGTACTATAAATTTGAGTGAAACAGTAACAGAAATCTATCAACCTCAAGTGCCTAAAGGAGGAGGAAGGACAGGTTGTGTAGAGCAATAGATGACTACTCAAAGAACATTACAAAAGCAACCTGTTTTCCATTGTCTGTCTTTGTACATTCACACTAATGGGTGAAAATTAACTTGCCTTCAAAAACAAGATGGAGGCAAAAGGGTAGGCACCTGCATTTCTAGTAGATCAGGCTTATCTTTCTTTCTATATGAACATGGTTTTTTTTTCCATAAGAGTATAATGTGGGTTCCCTTCTGCACCTCTACTGGTATTATCTTAAAGCATCTCTTCAGTTTTAATGCAAATTATGAAGGCACCATTCTAACTTGTCATTGCTTCGCTAGTGCTCAAAAGGTAAACAACCGTTTTAGTAGCTGTTACAGCTCATCAAGCAGGCAGATGTGCTTGGTGAACAGACTAACCCTATCTGCCTTTGGCTTCCAGGGAATAAAGTTCATATGGAATTATGTGTATTTAAAGTTTTCAAAACTGCATTACGGTTTTCAAATGTTCTTAGAAGTAGTATTTGTTCTGTTTGTAGGATTATGTTACATATCTTCAGCCTAACGTATATCCTTAACTATTTATAGTTGGATTTCCGGACACCACCAGGATTCGATCGTACCCGCAATGCAGAGATTGGCAACAAGGACATTAAATTTAAACATTTGGAAGAAGCCTTTACATCAGAGCACTGGCTTGTTAGGATATATAAAGTGAAACAACTAGAAAACAGAGAAACACTGGATCATAAGCCTAGACTATCCAACATTTTACCAAAACAGAAGTATTTGTCAAAAAAGGTGGGTTCTCAGTGAAGTATGTCAAAGAAAATTGGTAATATTGCACATATTTAAAGCAACATGGGTGGTATTTTTGGCTTTCCAATTACAGGAGACATTATATGTCAATTATCAGAACTACCTGATGGTCACAAGGGTTAACTGATAACTTGATTAACTGAGCATGTGAGGGTAACGACATTATATTTTGCTGAGAGGATAACTTTAAAATCTCAGCTAAATGTAAAAAATTGTGCTATATAAAATACATCAATGGTGTTTAAATAGCTGTGGTGCTCACTCATTAAGATGTGAAGAGTATATTTCTGGAAAATCCCTAGATTTCTGAATGATTTCTTTGTAAAATAATTAAACCTGGAGTTTTTGATGACAGCTTCAGTATCAGTCTTCTTACTATTTTTTGAAATATGTAATTAATTAAAACTAAATATTCGCTTTTATTCATTGCTTCATGTGCAGAGTCTTACTTTATTAAATTATAATGTATTCGATCACAGAAATAAAATTCTTTTAAAAAAGGAATCTTTCCCCTCATTGTTACTTAATTCCATATAAAATCACCAATTTATTCTGAATTTTATAGAACCATATTAAAAGCACTGTTTGATTTGTAAGAGCAAATAACAGTAATAAAGTTGATTCTTTCGTTTTGTTTTCTCTCACTTCAGAGAGAATAGCTATATGGCTATAAGGACCTGGTTGTAGACCTAATAAAAACAGAGAGACTTCTAATAATATTTGTGCCCCTGAAGATGGTTCAGAGCCGAAACACATCAGGCATTATAGCATTGGAATAAAGTGCAATTTATATATTTTTCTACATCCCCAGTCTCTTGCTTTGATTATCTTTCCTTGTTGGATATACCTGTATATACTTGAGTATAAGCCAACACAAATATAAGCCAAGGTACCTAACTGTGACTTGAAAACCCAGGAAAATAGATTGACCCAAGTATAAGCCGAGGGTGAAAAATGCAGCAGCTGCTAGTGAGTTTCAGTAATCAAAATACATGAAAATATGGTAGAATTAATTAAATTGTTGGCAGATCTCAATCCAACACAGTTCTGGGGCTCTCGTGGTCGTTGACCCGAGTATAAGCTGAGTCACCTTTTTGGGGCTAAAACATTCGGCTTATATTCAAGTATATACGGTACCAGTTCCTTTAGCAATTGTGTAACCAGGTGCCCAGCAGAGTAATGCAATTGTGCTAATAGGGATTTTCACTTTGCTAGCATTATATTGGATGTCGGCCATAGTTATTCCTTGGCTTCTGTGTCTATTAAAGCCGAAAAATGTCTTCTCTATTTACTTATGTTTATCCCTGGGTTCTCTCTAATGCTTCCAGCTTTCTTTGTTAGCCCATTATGAAGGAATATAGAAGCCTCTATTTGAAAATGTTCATGCTACTTGTTTTCATGACCAGAGAGGATGTGTACGATCTTACTCTTATCTTACAGTGGTAGCAGAAACCTTGCATTGAGTTCTAAAGACAAAAGATTGAGAATTTTACAAGTAGAAGCCAGAATCCTACTTGGTGTTTGCTGTTACTACATGCAGTTTAGAGAAACAGTTCAGATTCTCAAGTGCTTGACCAAGTAGCTGTCTGTGACATTTCTAGAACTAAACTAAATGATATATTGAACTTTTATAGAGCAGTGTAGAAACATGATGCAGTCACTACAGTATTATAAGTAACTAATATACTATTCTGTTTTTCTTTTTAGACTGCCAAAAGGAAGCGTGGCTACATTAAGAATAAACTAATTTTAAAGAAAGGCAAGAGGTCCAACAGGAAGACAGTTTAAATACACTGTACTGATTGCTGATATTGAAGCAGTTGTCCTTGAGATAACCAGTCTTTGCCTTTAGCTCAAGTCATGTTTCACAGCAACATGAGGGTACAGAACCATCATTGGTCCAGATTATTGTACAAAACTTTCAGGCAATGTCTGACTTAACCTTTGGCTTATTGAGAACAGCTGTTTAGATTTGTATTGTGGAGCAAGACAGAGCTGCTGTCTGGGTCAAGCAGCAAGTTTTTTTAATTGGTACATATTATCCTTCCAACCTATTAAATTTGGACTAATTGCACCAAAGAGCCCTTTAATTCGGTCCTTGGCACATCCATACTTGTCAGTTTTTTTAAAGTTCAGCCGAACAGCAATATCTTAACTGGAACGATGAAGCGTACAAGTGGCCTAGTTTCAAGTCTGGCACTTTTAGAAGTGTGGCTATTTTTTATATCCAGCTACTAGAACAATTTCCTTTGAGGTTATTTATTTTACCAGACTTCACAATGTGCTGTAAGTTGGGTTCAGGATTTCAACCAAGTTGAGGTTTCATTAATCACGAGACAGATTATAAAACTGAATGATGCAGTTTGTTTTGAGAAGAGGTGGTCTTGCCGCCCTTAATGCAGATGCGTCCCTATGATATAAATACGACGGGGCAGATCTTGCACCCAGAAAGTAGATACAAGGGCTACATTTGTATCTTACATCTGACACGACAGTAATGAATGCTTGTTTAATGACGTAGTTAACTTACACCATTTCACAGTAATTTGGCCTTTTAAGGGGGAAAAATTGACAAGTATCAAAACATTCTGTGACAATTACAAATGCCGTGGGATTTATAAACCTACCGTCTTTTTCATAGGGTTGGGTTCCTGGAAACGAATAGTTCTCTTTATCTTTGTTTAGTGCTTTAGATGATGAAATTTCTGCCTGAATATGTGATTTGTCTTTTATATTTTATTGAAAAGGCAATTTATCAAGTGCACTAAATTACAAATGGAGACTGAACATGTTCACTTTCCAACTATAGGAAACTTTGCAAACTTGAACATTCTTTCGTTATATTAATAAAATTAAAATGCGGGTAGGGACCATCCAACAGCCACAGGTTATAATTTTGATAATAGGAAATGGCTTATACCAGGTGTATTGGTGTAAAGCAGAATAATATGTACCTTCCAAACAAAAATAAATTATCTATTGCTCAGTGAGAATGTTACTGCTGACTTTTCTTCTCAGATGTATAATTTTTATTTGTAAATTCATTTTTGAGTAAAGAGATTATTAAAATCAGTAATGCAGTGGCAACATTTTCACAAAAAACAATCTGGATTTCTGACCCTTTGTCATTGAGATTATATTACTTTGTTGCTTTAAAGCTCAATGCAAACCCGTTGTTGACTATAGGGAAAAATAAAGTTCAATCAAGTTTTGTGTTAAAAAAAATTGGCTGCTATTCCTTTTTTTTTAATTACAATATTATTATCTAATGACCTTCAAAAAATGTCCGAGGAACAAAAGCCTAGATTCACTGTGATCTTACAAGTCTAATACAAATTATCCTAATATATATTAGACACTGAACTCTGAGTAATTGCTTACGTATTTACTCCATTCTGCACTGAACTTTTCTACAACTTTGGGGGTACATAGACAATTTTGATTTTGTTAATAACAGATTAGGTAAAAATTAGAATAAAATAGGAACTTGTTAATAAAAATATTGCTAAAACTAGCAGGATGGTGAATTCACATCAGATCAATATTTTAGACATCAAACTCATCAAATATTGCTTCTATTAAACCTTTAGTGCCCCCAAAACAAACTAGAACAGAACAGCCTGGATGGCAGTCAAGCTTGATATGAAACAAATCATTTCCCCAAAGCTGCTGTTCTAAAACCTTTAAGGACAATATAGATCATGGGTGCCCAAATTTCAGCCTGTCTGCTGGATCCAGCCCCTAACACCAATTCATTCAGCCCCCAATGCCAATTCATCTGGCCCATGCTGCTCCTGGAAGCGGAAGTAAAATGCATATGCGCCGAACACTGCTGTAAATGACCCACAGCTGTTGTAAACACATATTTTGCTTCCACTTTCAGTGGGAGGAACCATGTGACCAGCATGCTCAACCACTTGACCGGCCCCTGGCTTGAAAGGTTTGGGCACCCCGATATAGATTATGCTGTTTCATATCAGTGAACTGTTACCAGTCTGACACTCATTTGTTAGTCTGTCCCTAGGGAGTTTTGATAGCAAAAAAGGGCAAGGAATGTGCAGTAGGCTCAACCTCTTAAGCAGCTTGACCCATGAGAGATGCAGAGGGTGATCTGGCAGTATCACTTTCTCATTCTGCCCAAAATGGATATGAAAAATGCATTGGAGATTTGTCTTGAACATTTGCAGAGTACACTGACTGACTTGTAGGTTGCTTGTCACATTGGCTTTGATCTGTGTTTCATCATATTCATATTGACTCTTCCGTTAGCTGAACAGTTTTAATACTATAGGCAGGCAAAAGTCTCACCAAGATAATGAACCAAGATAATGAACAGTAAAATTTAACAGTTCTTACTAAAAGGACAGAAAGTACAAGCAAAAAAACCCCTACATTTCAAACGTAAACATTATTTATTTATTTGGTCACACTTCTAAGCCAACCTCCTTCACGAATGATTCAGGCCGGTGAACAATTAAAACCACAGTCAACAATAAAACCCATGATAAAATACCCACCCATCTCAGAAAGTTAAACTTTTAAGGTTAAAAATTAAAAAGAAATTAAAAGTTAAAATTCACCAATTAAAATTACAAGGGAGAGGGGGGAACAGTCAGATTAGCCAGCCGGCCAGGGTAGCCTACTGGCCCAAACCTGCCAGCCAGGTCTTCAAACCCTTCCTGAAGGGCAGCAACTCTGTCTGGAGATGCAACTGAATTAAGAGGAGGTTCCATAGGGCTGGAGTGACACAGAGAAGGCCCTTCTAGTGCTAGAGAGATGCGCCTCTCTAGCCAATGGGAAATTTTTTTACAAATTAAGAGAGAGCCTGGCTCTGTTGGCCTTGCTCTGTGGCAAATTTAGGGGTGTTTGGGCTTTTTTTTTCAGGTACAATTTTCTGGGGCTGGAGAACAGGTTCCCTACTTGTGAATGATTTTGGCAGTCATTTTATTCCCAGAGATGGCTAATTTTCTGAATATACAGTAATAGTTTCCCTTACACACCATTTTGCATTGTGACAGGAAATGAGGAGCAGAATGCAGCCTCTGAGATAATAGACTGTGCTCTGGGTATATAAAGGTATTCGAACATGTGGGTCAGTGCAGTTAAGTCTCAGAAGTGCCTGATAAGTTTGTGGAGTTGGGAGTCCAGACATTCTGAACAGCACATTTGTAGCAGTTGTCTTTCAGTGCTTTACAATACTTTGCCCTTTGACTCAAGAGTAGCTATGACTTCCCATTTGGACACTTTGGTGGCACCTAGCCAATTCTCGGATGGTTTGGGCAAGTCTTTCCAAAGTTATTGTTTGAAAATTAATCTAGTCCTGGGGTGCCCAAACTGGTCCAGGAGTTGGATATGGCCCCTGACTCCAATTCATCTGATCCGCGACAGCCTTGTCACTCCTGGAAGTACGTGTGTGTTTTACGTCCACTTCCAGGAGCGACAAGGCTGTCGCGGACCAGATGAATTGGTGTCGGGGGCTGGATGTGTATTCTGGGCTGTAGTTTGGGCACCCCTGGTTTAAGCAGAGAAAATGGCAGCCTAAATCTATCTCATCCTGTTGTAAAACATTCTTCCAGAGGGAGGAACCACGTGACCGGCCCACTAAACCACATGACCGGCCTGCGGCCCGAAAAGTTTTGGGCACCCTTGATCTTGTCTCTTCTAAAAGCCCACTTCAACAGCAGCAGCTCTGAATTCTGCACATGATGTCAACCTTTCCTTGGGGGGGGGGCCCTCAAATAAAACACTTAACTGTTTAACCAGTTTATGAAACCAGGACAGGCTAGGCTTGCTTTGTTGAAGAAAATTTGGCTAAGTGCTTATTGGCCAGTATCCTATTGCTGGCCACAATTAAAGTAGATCCATTGACTCGGTGAGATATATACACTATAAGTATTGACTTAACATCTAGCAGCTGATCTAGTAGGTTTACTCTTACTTGGGGTTAGCAATAGGACTCTGACCCAAACTGTTTGAATATAAATCTGTTGTTGTCAAGCACTGCTTTTAGCCCTATGACACAGATTTATCCATAGCGCAAATTGATTGCAGTCTGTATTTTATATGAACTCACTCCTTATTGCTGGACTATCACACGCTGGACTTCGAAAACAAACAATCCTATGTTCCCCAGACCTAGCAGTATCCACTGCAAGGGAAACCAACTTTACCCTGTGGGGGGAGATAGATAGCTGCAATATCCATGTGCTCCCACATCTACCTCTGCTTCTGAATCACATGTTTTTATGTTACCATATTTTCCCCCACAACTGTTAAGACACCTTGTGCTGCCTTCCACAAATGCTGTTTTAGAAGTATTTTCAGGCAAGCTTCTATCTGAGCTGTTCATCCTTGCAGAAGTGCCAAGTTGATATAAACATATATAATTTACATGTACTGTATTACATTATTAATGAGAATCCCAAGCAAGTGTGTCTAATAAGATTGCAGCTTAACTTCTCCTTCAATGACCTGTACGTTTAGGGTACTGCAGCCTAGACCATCAGACAAGTTGTTTGTCTGTTACACTTGTCTTTAGAAAGTCCAGATGTCATCCTTCATAAAAATAACCTTAGGCCTTTGCTCAGTAGTCTTTTTCTTCCATTTTTCCCTCAGATCTCCTTGTTGGGATCTGCTTTTTAATTTTACACTAAGGCTTAAATCCTCAGCATAGAATTTAAGTAAACTTAAATCAGTAGAGATTTGGTGAGTCAATTTCCATTGATTCTAAAGGAACTATTCTAGTTGTGACTTATAAGTGGCAACTAAGATAGGCCCATTTGAATCAGTGAAACTTACGAAGGAGTTGACAAACCAAATCCACACTGATTCAGTGGGCCTACTCCAGTATGACTCTTAAGCAACAAGATTGTGGCCACTATCTTGTGGTGATATTAATGTTTTTTATGTCAGATTATAACCTATTATTTGGTCTCATTCAACCACAGTTGAAGACAGATATTTATTTCCCCTGAGAATAATACATTGTACCAAACTTCCCAGGTCTTATTAATATCTGTCACTTGAGAAAGCTTTGATGCTTGGAAGGATCGAGGGCAAAAGAAGAAGGGGACGGCCCAAGATGAGATGGCTAGATGGTATTGTGGAGACAATGGGCACAGAGCTGAGCGAGTTGAGGGGGATGGTGGAGGACAGGAGTGCCTGGCGGACAGTGGTCCATGGGGTTGCAGAGGGTCGGAATCGACTGTGCGACTGAACAACAACAACAAAAGGTCACCCTTGTTCTAAAGCCAGGCATATCCAACTCTAGGATTCGGTGCTGAGCTCCCTTTATAGTCAAAGAGACAGGTGCTTAGGTGGGAACCACTAATAATCTCTTCTGACCTTAGTAGGATTTTCAAGATAGGTGATGTGTTCAGCTTCTTCCCAGTGTACTTCCATAGGAGAACAGAGATATCAGTGCAGAACTTTGGAGTCTTAGCCAGACAATGTACTCACTACACCACACTATACCATAATTCTATTAGCAAGACCACTAGCCAATCTCAAGGCATTTTACCAGGTTAATAGATGGTCTGTTGAAATAAGATTAATACTGAAATACACTGTTTGCTCAAATCTTGCTAGTATAAGATGTGAGAGACAAAAGTACTTAAGCATATTCTCTGGGACACTGAAGACCTGGACAGACAAATAATACAGCAAATCAATTCAAATAAGATTTATTGAGTGTTTTCAGTTTGTGATTTTAATTTACAGATTATGAAAGGAAGGCTAATCACAAGTGACTGCCAGAGAACTGGAACTTAACAAATAAGTATAAACCTGTTTATCAACAATTTGTTTAATAAAAATTTGCATAGATCCTACAGCTGTACACAAAGGATAACTCGAAGTGTATCAAAATTTACATTACAATTCAAAGTGTACAGTATCTACACCAAAATACTAAATTGCACATACAAGATAGACATGAAATAAATAAGGCATTTTGCTTTTTATTTTAGAATATTTCATAATTGTGAACTACAAGGAGCAGTAGTTAAGTTGAAAAGGGAAAGGGTCTCTTGGTATCCACCTTGAAATTGCTTTTTGACTAATAGTATCCAGATATGTTTTTACTTATTGGCCTTGGAATATTAAAATCTGGAAGATTTTACTAGTAGCAAGTGTTTAACAACATTCAGAAAGCAAGATGTTTACCAGGACATGACTGGCATGTTTTTTTCATGCAATGTCAAGAATCCATGTATAAAAGACAGCATTGTAAAGTAAGTGTTTATCCAGCAATTGTCAGCAAAGATGAATACAGCATAGGCAATTTGGGTGGTAGGAAATCTGAAGTAACTATAATGCTGTCTTAAGAATACATTTCTTTGGTGAATGAGTAAAGCATCATGCTAATTAGTGCTATTCTATAATTTTTGACTCCCACATGTTAACTTGTTGTGGCCTTCTGGTTACATATTGGGGGTTGATCTCTCTACAGTAAGGATTTATTATCTAAACAATGCAAGTTAGGTTCTGCTCTGACAACAGTCCATTCAGACTTACCATGTTGACAACAGGAAATTACTTATAAAAGCTTTCATTTTAAAAATAAAATGTTTACATGTTGAGGGTATACAATTTCATTTATGGTCAAACAGGGTTTAAATATTTAGGAAATTTGATTTTATACAGTGACTTTCATATGCTGAGATGATACAATAAAGTTAATTGTTCAGCTTGACCAATAGGTATTCAGGCAGTTGATGCTCTTATCTTTGTAATACGTTCCTTTATATGTAAGTGTATAATTTAGACTACCACCTTTACTTTATACTGAAATAACTAACAAGTATTGGTGAATACAAAATGTGAGTACTGAAAGAAAGGCACGAAAAGAATAAAATAAAAAGGTCAGTATTTATAACTTGAATATAGAATATTAAGGGACAGCATTAAGTAAAGGGTTAAGCAGAGGACTTTCTTCACAGATACATTTGATCAAACCTATTGTCTTTACAGTCCTGAGAAATGCAACTCTTAACTCAAGCACAAATAGGAATTTAATCACCTATACTTCATAAAATGCCAATTCCATCACAATTTCACATGCCCTTTTGAAATGAATGTTGCAGTTCAAAAGGGTTCAATATATTAAATGAATACAAAGAGCCAGAGACTGCTTAATCAATGCTGAGTGTTTAAATCACTGAAGGCTTTTGGCTAGAAATGTTGTACACAAGGGGCTGCTGGGTATGCATTTCCCCAGCACCGCTGCTTTACATACCACTAATCAGCTGATGAAAAATACAAAGCTGGATTCACTTTCCTCTCCCAAAAGCTGATAAGCATCATTTGGAAAATATAATTAGGGACTGTAGGCTGACTACAAAAAGTTGCCAGTTGGTAGATAACAGTTCTCTGCCTTTTTCTTCTGGTGTCACTTAACACTTTAAGGAAGGGGTGCCCAAACTATGGCCTGTGGGCTGGATCCAGCCCCAAGTGCCAATTCATCCAGCCCACGCCACCCTCATCGCTCCTTCCACTTCCTAGAGCGACGTGGGTGGCACAGGCTGGATGAATTGGCATTGGGGGCCATATCTGGCCCATGGGCTGTCGTCTGGACACCCCTGGTTTAAGCAGAGAAAACGGCAGCCTAAAATCTATTGCATCCTGTTGCAAAACAAATTGCAAGGTGTGTTTTACTTCTGCTTCTGGTGGGATGAACCACGTGACTGGTCCGTTGAACCACGTGACCGGCCCATGGCCCAAAAATTTTGGGCACCCCTGCTTTAGGGTTTTCTGAGACATTACAAAACAACGCAAGATTCTTTCTCTGTGGATTTTCTAGTGCCAAATTTATTTCTGTTGTAGAACTGGTATTTTTTTAAAGGCTGTACATATGTCCTCATTATACAGGCCAGCATCCTAAGAATCAATGTAACCAAAGAAATGTTATCTAGAATGTTAACTATTTTAAGAATTTGAGAAAACAATTAACCAAGAAAGTATACATAGAATTGCAGACAATTTTGATGCACCCAGTGGCAGGCGACTCACGAAGAGATCCAAATTCCCAAGAGACTGGACTTCCCGTGAGAAATTAATGCTTTGAGTGTGATTAATAAAGATACAAAACATGATAGCCAAAGAAAAAAACTGCATCATTCTTGTGTCAAATAAAGCAAGTCAACCTACATCGTGTGCTCAACCATGAAATAGGTATCAGTATCAAGTGGTTTTAAGTGCAAAAATTATTTGGCAATGTGAAAAATAGAGACTTCCATAATTAAAAAAAGTGATCAATAGCCTGATCCTGCAAGCAATGTACTACACATTGACTTAGGCGCAAAAGATCAGATCCATAATAATTTTGTGTATATATAACCTCAAATATATCAACAAGCTGTAAGAATGTTCATGTTTAATAGATGCACATAAAGTGGCTCTTCAGTAAACTTGAGTTTCTAGTTGTTCTGCACTGCATTATTCACAGTATGCAGCTTTAATTTATAGCAAGATTTAATCACACCTGAAATTTAAATAGTGCATTTTAATGCCTTTAGAAAATGGGCTTCTTACAAGTCCAGATGAGCTTAGTGTGTCTTCCAGAGGGGATCATAGTATATCCATCCATCACCCTGTAAAGAAAGTAATTGTAGATGTCTGTCACAAGTTCCATTGTATTACGTATTCATCAAAAGTTCTACCAGCCTGATTCTGAGATCGCAATTAACACAATGATGTGTCATCATGTACATGTATATAAGTCGAAATATACAATACAATACATGGATAATACTTCCTTCGATACTCTCTCAACAATCACTCCCACTGCTGAAGAAGCAGGTCATTCCTGTCTTTTTGATGGAGGGACCTCCTACAGAGAGAACTTTTTAAAAGAAGCTATAGCTAAACTTATCCCCTTCCTATTTATAATTACTAAATACAATGTCTGCTTTATAGAATCTCAGTGACAGAACAGGTTTCTCTACTGGAATTGCACTAAACAGAAATGTCATGTTACAAAATTTGTATATTTTTTGCCATACTTAGAGAAGACCCACTGAAGTCACAATGATTTGCTGTATCTGATTAACTAAAGTCCCACTGATTTCAATTGGTCTATTTTAAGCAGGCATAATCCAGTCGTTCAGTTCTGGGTTATATCCACAGGTTGTTTTGCTTCTCACGGCCCAAGCCTGTTTATCATCTTACTTTAAATAGTTTGTCTAGATACAAAGATAAAGACTTCATCGTATTTTGTCAGTAATAAACGTCCTCACTGTAGGGAAATTTAACCATTCTATACCAGAATAAACTTAAACTTAAAAAGGACATGGAGAAGGACAAAAATATACACCCTGTTTCCCACTAATTATTTCAACTCTGCATTGGCTCATGACATACAGAACTTCAAAAAAAGTTCTTGAAATTCAACTAAACGAGTCATGTCAAAAATGTATAATTGCAGTGCTGTTAAACACAGCACTTCATTCATTCATTCATCTAAACAGGAAAATTGACTCTTTCCTTTGCCAGCCAACAATGCAGAAGTTATTAATAAGCATTCTCAGCATTGTAGAACACCTGTTCAGGCCCAAAATTCTGATTAAGGTTAAAAATACTTCAATGCAGTTGCTGCACCATGGTACATGACAGTCCAAAGACGACTTATGGTCTACATCAGGGGTCGGCAATCTTTTTAAGTCAGGGGCCGGGTCATGCTTCTTCAGCTGAGGGGGCTGGACTAGTGGTCCCCCCGCCATAAACACTGCTGTAAATGCGTCCAAGCTGCTGTAAATACAGCCATTTCCGGCAGCAACAACGGTTGGAGCAAGAGCCAGGTTATTTGGTGCCATGGGCCGGATTAAGTCCATGGGCCATAGGTTGCTGCCCCCTGCTAAGACTCTGATTACCTCTTTGAGAAAATATTTTGGTTTCCAAAGTGTATTGGTAGCTTCCCGCTGCCTCTCCTCTGCCCGTTGCCTCTCTTCAAGAAAATGCTTGTGTTCTGTAGCGAGAGCAATGTTACCTTGCTTCAAGGCACTGGTAACTTTCTGCCAGAGATTCCTGTGTAGCACATTAAACCACATTATTAAGTAAATAAAGAGTTCTTAGGTAGAAAGCAAGCAAACGGCAGTACTGTACTACCAACTGTGTTGCTTACCCATTCTGGTGCAAGAGCAAGAAATACTGATAAATAGGTCATAATTAAAGTCTGGAGAAAATGATTTTTACTCACATCTCTCAACTTTGACCTCTTCCATGATAGCCCCACCCAAAGCCCAGCATTCAAGATTTCTTTTCTTTTTTTAGTAAAGCCTTCCAACATGTTTAATATTACACAGTAACTGATCTGTTAAGACTGCAGGGCTTTTATTTTTATTTTTACACTGAATCATATTTGTTAGTCCAACATTGAATAAATTGTATCAGTAGTAATAAACAAGTTTTTTTCTTTTTCTTCATCATTTAGTTAACTGATGCTGTGTTATTATTTTAAAATGATAAGGTAACCGAAGGAGCTTCTAAAAACCATCAGTGCAGTGTTAAATGTGCCCCCCAATGCCACAGCTATTTCTACTCATGCTTAAGGAAAAGTTAGGTTGGACCTTTTTTCAGACCTTGGCACTCAATGAAAAAAGACTGGAGGCTAGTCTTGCTGATTTGAACTGAGGCAGGTCCAACTCAACAAGACTAAAATGTGACTGGTGAGCCACTGTTTTCAGTGGAAATCAAGCATGACTTAATTCTAGATGAATCCCTGATCTCACTTTCACCCTTTTCAAGTCAAAATTGTAATTTCTTCATTTATTATATAGTGATAATAATAATTTCATGTCAGAGATTACTCTGGGTTGAAAGGATTTTTGCTGGAGAAACTCCACTCAGGGGATGACCGAATGAGGCTCCTTTCATGTCCCCAAGTGCAGCTCTCAGGTATCAAAACATGACCTTCCAGTCTCCAGCTCAGCGTCTTAACCACCAGAGGAGCTGCTATATAGTGAAAATTACCACTGAAAGAGGATTTTAAACAAATTTCTCGAAAAAGATTTACAAGGTTATTTCAGAAGTACTTTATGAAAAATCCATTTTGATACAGGCTGCAAAATGTTGGCTTCTTATTCAGTATTAAAGAATGTTTATCTCGGGTGTTTTTTGTTTGCTTTTTGGTGCAGTACTGTAGCATTGTTTTATAGAAAGGACATCTCAAAAGTGTATCTGACTATATGTCAAAAAGGCAAACATTTTATTTTAAAACATTGACAAATAGGAATTCTTTCTATTTACATTTTTCTCAATGCAAGCAACTTTGTAACCTGTATAAAAGCAGAAGGTTTTGAATCCAGGTTAGATTTATATTCTGTATAGATTTCTGAAAGACTTCCACTGTGCATTTGGTTTCCTGCTTTCTTTAAATTAACCACTTTAAAAACACAGCTGAAATTCTTTTACCATAACTGCAGCTGCAGAATGTTGATGAGGTCACCAGCAGGGAAAAAATGGTGATTAAAGACTTCCCTCTTATCTCCCTGGCTTTCTCAACTTGTGAATAATCAGTTGTATTATGCAGAAACTATGGTACAAAAAGGTGATATCTTTCATTATTGAATATCACTGCCACCAGCTGACATTCCCATCTAATGAAATTTTTCACTTAAAAAAGATCTCCTCCTGTCTCACAGACTCTACATAATGAAACAAATTATTTGCAAGTTGGAAAACACATTGAAGAGAAGGGGGAAATGTTTAATTACCAGCAGTTTCCTGCTGGTGGTAGAAACATCACCCTTCTAAAAGTGTGATTATACCATTAGGATTTCAGCCAACATATAGCTCTGAATGGTGTCTGCTAGTCCTATTCACAAGACTTTAATCAATTCTTAACGTATTGCCAATCTAACATGTGAGATACATGCTATTCATCACCAGAACAATACATTATTCTGATGACAAATAGGATGTATTTTACAGGTTGGACTTCTCTTTAAATGAAACCTGTGCTCTTCTGCCAGACTTCAGGAAAAATCTGACATTTTTGCCATAAATTATGTACTTGGAGAGATGGCTTTTTAAAAAATTCCTTTTGATACTATATTTCCTGATGTTATAATGCCTTCAATGGCCTAAACCCAACTGGTAGTTCTAAATGAGGTAGACACTGGGATATCTAAGCGATGACTTGCCATTCAGCAAAAGATCAAATGGCTAGCATTCTGTTGGCAGAGCTATGGCATATAAGGGTGATAACATCATCAGCCACAGCAGTTTTCTGGAAATAAAAAAGACCTAATGCCACTTCACCCCTCAAAGGTATCAAACTCTCATGGAGCGCCTTTGCCAGAGGAAAAATGTAGGAACTATGAGGAAGTTTTTAATTTCCAAAGATCACTGCAACTGGGATGACTATACTGTACTGACACACACCATCTTCCACATAGTAAAGAGGATTTCATGGGAGACAAGGGACCTTCAGGAGGAGGATAGGGATTTTTTTCTGAAAAAAATCATGGCTACAAACAGGATTTCAGACAACGGGTCTACTTTGATTGAGATTAACAATGGGATTCAGGCTTTTGCATTCTTATGCTTGCTGGTCTACACATAACACAAAGGTAAATGGTCGATGAATGAAAAATAAAATCTCCCAGAAACCAGCTGAGAACCAACTAGAGCAGGAGTTTTTAACCTTTTTAAACTAGGGGCCGAGTCACACTCCCTCAGACAGCTTTGGGGGCTGGATGGCCATTTTGCCATTCCTCTGCCACATGGCACTTCCTGGTGTGAGGGAGGCGGTGGGGGGGGGGTCACATGAAATGGCATTGTGGGCCGCAGCCAGCCCATGGGACACAGGTTGAGAATCCCTGAACTAGAGCCTTTGGACGGCAGCAATTAGCAGTGCAGGAAATGAAAGCACTGTTCCCAGTTTATAGTTGCTTGCCATGATGTTTCAACCTCCTGGTCATTCTGCAAACCATTCACTTAGAACAGTGGTTCCCAACAAGGGGTACACAGCCCACTAGTGGACTTCAATTCCCAGAAGCCTAAGTCAGTAGATTGGCTGATCAGTGCTTTGGGGAAATGACTTAGGCTTCTGGGAAACACTGACTTAGAAGCATCCCTAGAGAAGCAAGATTGCCATCTTGCTAAACATCTCTAAATGTAAAACATAGGAGTGCCTCAACATCCTCTACCATGGCAACTTTTAAACAGGAGGAGGTATTAGTTACACAGCAAGTCTTACCTTGATTCAAATGGACCTTGCTTTGCTATTGGTCTGATCTTCTTGCGGATGATGGGAATTTTGGAGGTGTCAAAAGCTTTGGTTTCTCCATTGCTGTATGTAAATTCCAGTATGCCATTCCACTCTCCTTGTGCCTTACACACTATCGTATTCGTTGGATTGTGCTTCACCTCCGCTGTAACCCTAACCCAAATAAGAAGATGGGGTTTTAATATACACACTACTGCAAGAAAGATCTAACCAGCAAAAGCGTTTTAATCAAATGAGAAATGGGAAGGATAAACTGCTTATCTGTAACTGTAGTTCTTCAAATGGTAGTCTGTGAATACATATGGAAGAGATCAATTGCGCCTTTGCAAACATTCAGAATCTTCCAGAGCTAAAAGAGCTGATTCACCCCTCTCTTCCCATAACATTCTCACCATCCAGCTCAATGGCCCTCCTCAATTCCCTTTGTCTTCCTGGAGAAAACTACTGTGGCAGACTGGGGAGGCTGGGCAGGATATGTTAGTTCACAGATGACCACTCAAAGAACTACCATTACAAGTAAGTCACCTGAATCTCTCCTGATGTCTGCCATATCGCACAACAGGGTTACTAGCAAACTGACCAGTTGGCAGGCTGCCACACATATTGTAGACTAAGGAATCGCCATCGATGGCACAGCTCTGCTAAAAGAAGAACTTCCACTGCACTGCTTTATAAACCTCAGTGGTTCAGATCATGTTGCCAAGTTGCAGATGTCTTGTAAATCTACACCTTTCACCTTTGCTGCAGATGCAAATAGGGTTTTTGCTGAATGGCCTTTTTATTTCCTTTAGGAGTGGTTTATTTGATAATTGATATGCCAAGATAATTGTACTACTAACTATGCACTTTGACAGCCTCTGAAATGAAATATGCTGTCCTTTTATGGACCCTTGATATGAGTCAAAAAGTCTAGATGTTTTTCAGTATGATATGCCCTGAAACATCCAGAGAATGTAGAGATTGTTCCAGATTATTGGATGGTTCCTTAAATATATAGGTAAGGCTAATGGTTGATTAATATGGAAAACAGAAACCACTTCAAGTAATCAAGATCGGTATATTTTGTCCTTATGAAATTGGAAGATTGGTTGGTCACATGGCACTCAGCTGACTAACTCTCCTTGTGAAGTAATTGCAACCAAGAAGACTGTCTTAAATGTGAATAATCCCAAATCAGAATTTGCCATCAGTTCAAAGGGTCTCTTCATCAGCTGATGTAGGACTGGAGAAAGAGACCGTTGTGTTTATGGTGCTTTTTGATCCAGAAAAACATTCTTTAAGCCTAATAATCATTTTGCTGTCCTGTTGGCAAAAAAAAATTCTTGGACAAGAGTTCCTACATTGCTGTACTACAGTAGCAGGAAGATAGATGTACACCCATGATTGCATGTGTTGATGCCATCATAATTGCATAAGATCTGATTCCTTCAAATGGTTTAGGGAACGGAATATGGTACACAACATTGGTGGCTGATCCATTTCTCCTATGGATGTAGCATAGGCAACAAACGTTTCCCATTCATAAGTATATGTTCATCTAGTTCAGGGATTTGCAACCTATGGCCCACAGGCTGGATCTGACCTGTGGCACCAAATAATCCAGCCCCTGACCTCGCTCCAGCTACTGCTGGCGGTGGTCATGGACTCATTAACTAAATTAGTATACGGCGGCCGTAAATGTGTTTACTGCAGTGGTAAATTAGTCAGATGTCATAAATGCATTTACTACAGCAGTCTGGCCCACTCAGCTGTCTGAGGAGATGTGGTCTGGAAACCACAGCTGGAAAATGTTGAGAACCCCTGATCTAGTTGAAGGTTTTCTGGATTGAAATAAGATCGGTTTTATTTTGCTGCAACTTTCCAAGCTGTCAATTTCAGAGTCTTCCTTGTCATGAATCTTATACTGGTTATTGATTACTTCTGAAGTAGGCTGAGATGTTGATGATTTATCCCAAGATTGTTTCACCTCATCCAAAAGTGAAGAAAGCATTGTTATATGAACTCGTGTTGGTGTATCTTTTGTGATTAGATCCCAAAGATGATCCTTTTTAATAGGTTCAAGCTTTTGAACTTCCAACTGAAATGATTTTACAATATGTAATATAAGATCAGAGTACAGTAATACCCTGGATAACGTTATGACTTGGTTCCACAAGTCATGACGTTATCTGGTTTTTAGCGTTGTCCAAGACATGCATCCAACAACGCTAAAAATAAAGCCCTGACTTCAGGGACAAACCGCTTTAAAGGCAGGCAGGGAAAGAAAGAGACCTCCATGCTTTTAAAGCCACCCCCACATGCAGCAGTCTCTGCGACTGAAGTAGGGTCAGGGAAAGTGCCATTCCGACGCTACTGCAGGGTTCCCTCTGCTTACCTTCCTTTCCTTCTCCGACTCCCAGCTGATTGCAAAAGGCTTGGTTTTTTTTAAACTGTAGGGAAGGGTGGAAGCTGTTCTTGCTTTACTTCATGAATTGAAAAAATACAGAGATGTGATTGGTTCTCTAGATCAGCTGATCTACCCAATCCAACTCCCAATGTTCTACCCAATCCAACTCCCCCCCCCCACGCACACACTTGTACCGGATAACGCTAAAAATCACGTTACCCGATGCAAGATTTTTCTGAAAATCTTGCAACCCTATGCAGTTTTAGCACTATCAGGTACAATCGTTATCCGGGGTATTACTGTATGTACAAACGTCCTCTGATGAAGAAGATGGGCTGATATCACCTACATCAGAATCTGGTGTGATATTTAAACTGAAGTAGTATCTCTTAACTATTCATCATCATCTCTGTTTCTATTCTCATATAATCTTTTATGCTTTTGTTTTTCAGTTTTTTCCATGTTGAAAAATTGGAGTAGATAAATCCTGATGTATATCTAAGGTAAGTTGTTTTTTGGACAACAGAACACTTGGGTTCCTGAAGTGAAGCTTTAGTTTGTTAAGCTGTTTGTTCTCAAGGTGTGGTTGTGATATCCATTATATTTAATCTTGGTTTGGATTTACAAATTTGTAGCGGTAGTTGGCCCAACACTGTAATTGTGCTAAGATCTTGTAAAGACTGTTGCCACAAATAAAGTTTTTATCTACTGTATATACTGGCGTATAAGACTACTTTTCCCCCCTGAAAAACATGCCTCAAAGGGGGGGGGGGTCGTCTTATACACCGGGTGCACTTCAGTTGGGATAGACATAGCTGCCCATAGTGGCCTCCTGATGGTCGCCTGATGCTCATTGTGGCCTCCCGATGCCCGCCCACCTCATTCTACATACCATCCAGTATCCAGCATAGTATCCAGCATGGCTGCAGCGAGCATCAGCAGCGAGACAGGGATGCCAGCCTTTTTGGTGTGACCAGCCCGTTCTGCTCAGCGGGAAGCAGCGGTGCTCCGCACCGCCCCTTGTCTACGCAGAGCTTGCACTTGTGCACTTGCGCACTAGTGCCGGCCACAGGGAGATGTTGAAATCAAATCTAATGTTCTTTTATGTTTTATTTGGTGTGTGGAAGGTGTGCGGAAGAGGGGGTAGTCTTATACGGTGAGTATATAACAAACTCTATATTTTGAGTGGAAATGTTGGGGGGTCGTCTTATACGCCCAGTCGTCTTATACGCCGGCATATACGGTAGATTGTGAATTCCCCAAAGCTACCTTAATAAATGTTTGACAAATTGGATAAGAATTTGTTTGATGGCCTTTGCCTAAACAACAAGAGCCACTTTGTGTGTCCAATTTTTTTATTTATTTAGAGTTATACCCTGCCCTTTTGGTGCAAGCACAACTCATCCATCCATTGGCAGTATTTTATTTTTACAAATCACACATCTCTAGTGCAGTCATTAATAGAAAGTGGAGGGAGAGAATTTCAGCAATAACAGTAAATGAAGAGAAAAGATTAAGAGATAAATTGAATTATCTATAAACAATGATATTTCTTAAATGTGTGGGGAAATGCTCTGGTAGACTGTACTCATGCTTTCCATAAGGTGGTAAAGAAAGATCTGAGAAGTACTGTTGGGTGGGGATGAATGAGCTCTACAAGAAGAGAGGGACCAATCAGCTGTTTGAGCTCTGGAAGACACTGAATGTTTGCACAGGTGCAAATTAAACCCTTTTGTGTGAAATTACAGAGGCCACAGTGAAGAAAGAGAGCTAGTTTTGAAGACTGCTCTTACCAAGAAAACCTTTGTTATACTTATTGTGAAGATCTTGAAGGAACATTTCTGGAATGGAGATCATTCAACATGTCATGACAAGGAAGGACAGGTTTCACTTACCAGTAACTGTCGTTCTCCGAGTATGTTGTTTGGGGATTCACACTGATGGGTTCTGCGCCTGCGCTGAATCCGGAGCGGAGCTGGAAAGCTGATTGGATAAAGAGTTTTGAATGTGGGACCGCCCACCATGCCCAACCCCTTTAGGCGCCATTTCGCGCTCTCCCCTCAGTTTGATATTAAAGCTGCCCGCTAAGCCTAAGGCCATCTCAGGCCGGCAGCCCTGAGGGGAGGCAGGGTTGGGTTGTGTGAATCCCCAAACAACATACTCGGAGAACGACAGTTACTGGTAAGTGAAACCTGTCCTTCTCCTTCGTGTTGTTTGGGGATGCACACTGATGGGTGACTAACAAGCTCACTTACTTGGATGGTGGGCAGCCGGCGTCCTGAGATGTAGGAGAGCGCGATGGCATCATGGATGGGCGGTCATCAGCGAAGAGGATCGGAGACCAGCCGTCAGGATGGACCTGCCCCGTCTGACATCAGGGGCGGACCTTGTATCAACCCGGTAGTGGGTGATGAAGGTGGAGGACCTGGACCAAGTGGCAGCCTTGCAGATATCCTCCATCGGGATGCCCTCTAGGAATGCAGTGGAGGAAGCCAGTGTCCTGGTGGAGTGAGCCCGGACATGAGGCGGAGGTGGCAGGGATGACATCTGATAGGCCAGGTAAATGGTACCTGAGATCCATTTAGATAGTCTCTGGGCAGACAGAGGCTGTCCCTTAGTCTTGCCACCATAAGCCACAAACAGTTGTTTTGCTCTCCTGAAGGACGCAGTCCTCTGGGTGTAAAACAGCAAAGCCCTCCTGACATCCAACGAGTGCCACACTCTCTCTTGTGGAGACGAGGGATTCAGGAAGAATGCTGGAAGCGTGATGGCTTGGGCCAGGTGAAATTCAGTCAGGACCTTGGGCAGGAATGTCAGATCTGGGTGCAATACTGCCCTGTCAGGGTAGAACTTGAGAAAAGGAGGGTCAGACCGAAGGGCTGCCAGCTCCCCTGCCCGTCGGGCAGAAGTGATAGCTACAAGGAAAGCAGTCTTGTAGGAGACAAATTTAATGTCCACCGAAGCCATGGGTTCAAAGGGTGCCTTTGTGAGTGCGGTGAGCACTGTAGTGAGGGACCACTGAGGGGGTGGTATCTTCACTGGAGGATAGGCGTTGCGTAGCCCTTGAAGGAACCTTTTAACAGTTTTGTCTCTGAAGGCGGAGGACAATACTGAAGAAGGTGGGGCCTTGGCGACCACAGCAGCTAGGTGGACCTTTAATGATGAATGTGCGGATCCCAACTCGGCGAGGTGCAGGAGGTAGGACATGACATCCTGCAGGGATGCGGAGTCCACGGTGCGGTCGCTGGATGCTAGGAAGTCAGTGAAGCGACGGTACTTGGCATCGTAGGACTTCCGTGTGGAAGGTTTCCTTGACAGATCAAGGATCCGTGCTATGTTGGGCGGATAAGCCAGGCCGTCAGGTGTAGGCTCGGCAGATCGGAGTGAAGGATCCGACCGTCTTCCATGCGGAGGAGATTCGGATCGGTGGGTAGGCGGAGACGATCGCAAGCCAGGGTTTGGAGTAGTGGGAACCACGGCTGGCGCGGCCAGGACGGGGCAACCAGGATCGTCCAGGCGTTCTCCGCACGGATCCGTATCAGGACCCGTTGGATGAGAGGGATCGGTGGAAACATGTACAGCAGTTCCTGGTGCCACGGCACCATGAAGGCATCGCCCTCCGATCCGTGGCCGATCCCCGCTCGGGAGCAGTAACGGCGGCACTTGGAGTTGGTCTGTGACGCGAAAACGTCTAGGGTCGGTGTGCCCCACCGTCGGCACAGGCGGTCGAACACCGATTCGTCCAGTTCCCACTCGTGCATCGCCGTCCCTTTGCGGCTCAGGGAGTCTGCATCGGAGTTCAGGGTGCCCTGGATGTGGACACCTATGGGGAACACATGTACCTTCAGGCACCACTCCCACATCTGGACGGTCAGGTAGAGGAGGGAGAGAGACTTGGTCCCTCCTTGCCGGTTGAGATAGGCTAGTGTCGTGGTGTTGTCCGAGGCGATCTGCACCACACTGCCCGCGATCGACGGTCTGAAGGACCTCATCGCCTTCCACACCGCTAGCAGCTCGAGGAAGTTGATATGGTGGTCGGCTTCCTCGGGTGTCCATATGCCGTGAATCCGTAGTCCGCGGCAGCACGCACCCCATCCGTGGGTGCTCGCGTCGGTGGTGACTTGGATGGACGGTGCGGGAAGGGTGAAGAGTCTCCCCGCGGTCACATTCTGGTCCATTGTCCACCAGTTTAACTGGTCTCGGAGTTCGGGAGTCGGTGTGAGCCACTTCCCGAGGTTGTCGTGGGTGCCGTTGAAGGAGGAGAGGAACCACGACTGGAGGGAGCGCATCTTGAGTTTGGCGTGCGAGACCACCGCCGTGGTCGACGCCATGAGTCCTAGCAAACGGAGGGCGTCCCTCGCACGGACCCGACGTCTGCCCTGGATCCGTGCCACCACTGTGCGGATGTCGAGCAGACGTTTGGTTGGGGCGTAGGCTCTTAGAGCCAGAGAGTCTAGAACGGCTCCGATGTATTCTATTCGTTGAGTGGGGGTCAACTGGGATTTCTTGAAGTTGACCCGCAGACCGAGGCTCTGCATAAGGGCGAGGCAATGTGCAACGTCGTCCTTGGCTTTTTGTTGGGTCGGGGAGCAGATCAACCAATCGTCTATGTACGGGAACACCTGGACGCCTTGCAGTCGCAGATGAGCAGCCACCGGTGCCATGCACTTCGTGAATACCCTCGGAGCGGTGGAGAGGCCGAAGGGTAGGCATGTGTACTGGTAGATGTTGCCGCCCACCTGGAATCGGAGGAAACGACGATGTTCCCTCCTGATGGACACGTGAAAGTAGGCGTCCTTCAGGTCGATGACGGTGAACCAGTCCCCGTGGTTGATCAGCGGGAGGATGGAGTGAAGGGTTACCATCCGGAACTTCCTCGCGTCGATATGGTTGTTGAGAAGACGGAGGTCCAGGATGGGACGTGCCCCCCCGTCTTTTTTGTCCACAAGGAAGTATCGGGAGAAGAACCCTTCGTGAGACTCCGACGCTACGACCGGCTCTATGGCGCCCTTCTCTAGGAGAGCTGTTAGTTCCTCCTGGAGCGGTGGGGATGGATCGGTGATGCGGATCCGTCCGACAGTAGGGCATCTCTCGAACTCGATCGCGTAGCCAGAGTCTAAGATGGTTAAAACCCATCGGTCTGTGGTGATGGCAGACCACGCCGATAGGTAGTCGGAAAGGGGGCGGTAGGGTAGAGTCTCGGTCACGGAAGAGTCAAACACGTTGTTTGCCCTTCCGTTCCGTACGCTTGCCAGTCTGAGGCCGTTGCTGGTAGCGTGGACGGTTGGGTTGTTGGCGCTGCCGGTAGGGCTGGTACCGGGAGTAGTCCCCTTGTCTCTGTGGCGGGCGAGGTTGATAGGATGGGCCCGCCTGAGACGTCGACGGCTGGTCCTGATGGTAACGGCCGGACCCACGGTGTGGAGGGCGGAGCTGTTTTATTGTGGCGTAGTCCCCTTTCAGCTCTCCCAAGGAGGTGTCGGTCTCCTTGGCGAAGAGGCCCTCGCCATCGAAGGGGAGCTCCTCCACGAGCCGCTTGACATCGTCCTGCAGGTTAGCCGAACGGAGCCAGGCGTGGCGACGGAGCTGGATGGCGGAGGCCAAGTTTTTTGCCTCCGACTCGGTGACGTGGCGGCCGGTGCGGATTTGCTGGAGGGAGAGGTGGTTGCCCTCCATGCAGAGTTTTTCAAAGTCCGCTTGTCGATCAGGTGGCAGTAGGGACTTGAACGACTCCGCTTGCTCCCAGAGTCGACACTGGTAGCCTCCCATGGCCGTCGCGTAGTTGGACGCACGGAAGGACAAGGAGGCATTGGCGTAGACCCTCCTGCCCAGTGCGTCCAGCTTCTTCCCCTCTTGGGTCGACGGGATGGGAGTGCTGCTGATCGGCGTCCGGTGTTGGGAGCCCTTGACCACTCGGGAGTTCGGTGCCGGGTGAATGTGCAGAAAGTTGGAATCGTCCAGCAGTCTGTACATAGAGTCCACTCTGTTGGATACGGAGTGCGAAGAGACCGGCTTCTTCCACACCTCCTTGGCCGCTTTCGCAATCTTAGGGAGCAGTCCGAGGCGGACGGGGACCAACTCCTTGCGGTCGGCCAAGCCGCAGACGACATCCTCACAGTCGTCCGGGGGAGCCTCCGCCCGAATCCCAAGTGTGGATCCGAGGCGAGTGATCAGTCCGGTGTAGGTCTTCAAATCCTCCGGCTGGGATCCGTGGACGGCGCCGATGTTGTCGTCCGGGGACTTGTCGACCGCAACCGGCGGTGGCTGATGCTGCTCCTCCTCCTGATCCGACGAGTCGGAGTCTCCTGACCGCGCCGAGACGCTGGGCGGTGGCAGGTAGACCTCGGGGTCCGAGTCCGACCAGTACGGCCTGGCGGATCTCGGATCGCTCCCCGGCAAAGGCAGCTGGTACGGAGGGAGAGAGGCCTCCGACCGCGCCTGTTCCACCCTCTGCCGCTTCGGTGCGGGGCCCTCCTCACGGAGCGGTGGTGCTTCCGTGGCTGGTGGTGAGGGCAGAGGGCGCTCCCACGGTGTCGTCTGCGGGCCGTAGAGCTCGGTGTGCAGTTTCCGCACCATCGCCTCGATGTACGGGGCGATGAGGCTCAACTGGGGCGGCGGTTCGGTAGCCGGACCAGGAACCACGGAAGGACTGCGGAGGGAGGAAGACCTGTGCGGTGGTACAGGTGGAGGAGTCTCCGGCGGCGGTGGAGGGCTGTGGGCCCTCTCCGGCGTGGCGTCCCGGGCCTCGGTCGACATCCTACCGGGCGTAGGTGGAGCCGCGACCGGGGCGGATGCTAGGGAGCGTGGCGGCGAAAGTTGAGCCGGTGCCGGGGTCGGAGGAAGAGAAGACGAAGAGCTACGGCGCTTCTTTTTCTCTTTTTTGTCTTTCTTCTTCTTCTCCTGCTCCTTCTTCCGCCTGAACAGTTCAGAGGCCGAGGGCCTGGAAGAAGAAGCGGAGGTTGAAGGAGCAGACGTGGAAGCGGCCTGCTCTGGAGCTGGGGGAGCCGGTGGTGCCAGTGCGGCCTCCATGAGGTAGGCTTGAAGGCGGTACTGGCGGTTCTTGATGGCGGCCTTCGAGAAGCCGCGACAGACTTCGCAGGTCTGGACCTGGTGACTCTCCCCGAGGCAGCGAAGACAACGCACGTGCCCGTCCGAGCTAGGGAACTTTCTCTTGCAGGACGGACACTGCTTGAACGCTGCCGCTGAGGCCATCCACCGAAGTAGATGGCCGAAGAGAAAAAATTATCCCGGCCGGGAGGCCCCGACACGAGATGTTGGTCTTTTTTTTTTTTTTTTTTTAAACGGCGGCTGAGGGCGAGCCCCAGCCACACGAGGACCAAGGGAACAAGTCCCCTAGTCCGAGAAAAATTGTAAAGTAGGAAAAATTGGAAGATTCTGAGACAATCTCAGCAAAGTACTCACAGCTTTTTTTCCAGGCTCCTGCTTGCGCAGCGGAAAAAAGCAAACTGAGGGGAGAGCGCGAAATGGCGCCTAAAGGGGTTGGGCATGGTGGGCGGTCCCACATTCAAAACTCTTTATCCAATCAGCTTTCCAGCTCCGCTCCGGATTCAGCGCAGGCGCAGAACCCATCAGTGTGCATCCCCAAACAACACGAAGGAGAAGTGATACCTCTTCCTCTTCACATACTTTACTCTCAATATTTAACTACAAACCAAATTACAGAAGTAAATCCTGCCTGCAAGTGTCAATACTGCAAGATCCCACCTCGCCTGATCATGTTTGTGGGATATTTTTAAAACCAGACAAAAATCCACCATGCTTTCAGTTTTCTTTGACTTCAACATAATGACCTAGTTGTCTTCACCCACAATTCACACAGTGTCCAAGAAATAATATCCTGCAATAGGTTCACATTTGTATCCAGTCTGGCTCATTGAATGATTTGAAATTTTACTGTTAGCACTAACACATTAATGTGCTACTATTATTAAAGTATATTAACTGATGCTAAAGCATCCAGAGAAAACTAGGCAACTAATCTGTTATGTAGTAGCATTTTAATTTTAAACAGAAAATCACTTAACATTATAATAATGTTAAGATTATAATAATACTATAATACTCTCAAAGGCTTGCGGTCCTGGGGGCTTTAATATCCATGAAGAGGGAGCTCAGTCTGTGGCGGCTGTGAACTTCACAGAGGCCATGACATCCATGGAGCACTCCCGGTATGTCACCACTCCCACACATACTCAGCAGCTTAGAGCAAGGGTGCCCAAACTTTTTGGGCCACAGGCAGGTCATGTGGTTCAGTAGAGGTCATGTGGTTCCTCCTGCCAGAAGTGAAAGTAAAATGCACATGCACAAAAACCTGCCACAAATGAACCCGCGGCTGTTGTAAACACGTTTACGACAGCCGCAGGTGCATTTATGGCAGGGTTTGTGCATGTGTGGGTGAATTTTCCTTCCACTTCCAGAAGTGGCGAGAGTGGCATGGGCTGGATGATTTGGCGTTGTGGGCCACATCCAGCCCACATGACATAGTTTGTCCCCTGGCTTAGAGAGATTATCTGGGGGTGAGGGAGATCAGGACCATCCCTCAGTTATTGTTAGATCATTTCCAGCTCGTTTGTGGGGAGGCTGGATCTAATTTAATGGTCTTTTCTCACAGGCTGATGTAGCCTGATGGTTTTCAGAACTTCTTGAGAGGATCTTTAACCAAGCAGGATAGAGATACTGTGACTACCATGGTGGATAAGTGGTACACAGAAACCACTAGAGAAGTGGACACCATCATGCCCTAATGTTGAATCCAGCCCAGAGTTCGCCCATCTCCTTGGTATAATGAAGGCTAAAGAGCAAATGGAGGAGAGCTTTCACAGATGGCATCCTTAATGCTGTTGGAGACTGCTCTAAGAAGTTCATCAACACCATTAACCATGCTAGAAAAAATACAATCTCCAATGAATAAATGCCACAAGAAACCATCCAGAAGGAGTTGTTTCAGATAGAATCTGAATTAATTGGGAGAGAGCAGTCAAAAAGACCACCATATACCATAAATAACTGTAATAGGTTTGTGGCACACTTTAAATTCAAGGTGGACATCAGAGAGACCTTGACTCCAAGTTAGGTGCAAGAGAGCATGTGGAGATGTCCAATGCACTGTCTGATCTGTGTTTGGTCCTCTTAGATCTTTCAGTGGCCTTTGATACCATCAACCATGGTATCCTTCTGGACAAATTTCCTGGGACAGGAATTAGGGGCTACACTTTGACATGGCTCTGATCCTTCCTGGAGGACCATGACCAGAGAGCATAGCACAGGAAGAATCTGTCTGATCCCTGGCTGCTATAATGTGGGGTACCTCAGAAGGGGGCAATCTCCCCGATGCTGTTCAACATCTATATGAGGCCGGTGAGGGAGTTCATTAGATTTGGAGTCTGCTTTAACCATTATGCTTATGATATACAGCTGTATCTCCTTTTCCACCTTAGCAGAGGATGCTGTTTGGAATCTGGAGGAGTTTCCAGAGGCAGTTATGGTGTAGATGGAGGACAACAGGCTGAAATTGAATCCAGTTAAGATGGAGGTCATGCTGCTTGGGGCAATTGGTGTCAGGATGATTGGATTTCCCTTAACCCACTGGTTCCCAACGTGGGCCCCATGCCCCACAGGGGGACTTCAGTTCTCAGAAGCCAAAGTCAGTACATTAGCTGATTAGTGATTTGGGGAATTGACTTAGGCTTCTGGGAATTGAAGTCCAAAAACCAAAGGTTGGGAAACACTGCCTTAACCTAACGGGTGTCACTCCAGGTGTGCATCTTGACCAATCTTGCCTATGAAACATCAAAAGTTGGCAACAGTCAAGTCCACTTTATTTCATTTGAAGTGCATTTCCCGCGCTCCACTCACTCCTGGACCAAAAGTCCCTGTTGGCACTGGCCTATGCACTGACAATCTCCAGAATCAACTATAGCAATGCTCTCTATGTGGGGCTACCCTTAAGGCTGTTATGGAAGTTTCAGTGAGTGCAAAATGAGGCTGCCAGGCAGATTATTGATATTGGCCAATTCAACCATATCATTCCAGCCTTGGCTAGCTTGCACTTGCTACTCATGGTGTTCTGTGATAGATTCAAAGTGTTGGTAATCATTCATAAAGCTCTCAACGGTTTGGGACCATATTATCTGAGGGAGCATAGCTATTCATATACCTGTTCATTCTAAATGCTCAGACTTTGCATAATCACCCCCAAAATGTGAGAAAGCCAATGACTAGATATAGAGCAGGGGTCCCCAACCTATGGCCCATGGGCCGGATCCAGCCTGCAGCACCATTTCATGTGGTCCACTGCCAACCTCGCCAACTATGGAAATGGAAGCGGGCACATTTACAACAGCTGTAAAACATGCCAGCGGATGGATAAATATGTCAGCGCCTGATGTAAACGCTGCCGTAAATGCACCTGTGGCTGTCGTAAATGCATTTAAAACAGCCACGGATGTGTTTTATGGCAGGTATATGGTGGGAAGAACCACATGACCGGCCCATTCAGCTGTCTGGGGGGCATAGTCCAGCCCATGTGCAAAAAGGATGGGAAACCCTGATCTAGAGCATTCTCAGCTGTTACCCCCAATCTGTGGAATGCATTGCCAGCAGATCAGGGCTAATTCTGCTAGACTACCAGAAATTAGTAAAAACATTCCTTTTCCACCAAGCCTTTCCCTTTTGATTCAACAATTTTGTATTATTATTATTCTTTTAAAGTGGGTTTGTTCTGATTGATGCTGTGTGCTTTGTGAGATTGCCGATGCCAGTGAGATTATTTTTATCTTTATTGATCTGATATTTTTATATTGCATTTTATGTGATTTGATATTATGTAAAGCACCCAGTGTGCTGTTCTAGTAGATGAGCAGGGTATAAATTCAGAAATACATACATACATATATACATACATCAGTCCGTCCCACCAGGGCGGATCAGAGAGGCTCTCTTATCATTCCATCGACCAGAGAGGCGCACCTCTCTAGCACCAGGAAGATAAACTTCTCTGTGTCTGCCCCGATCCTTTGGAACCTCCTGCCAACTGAATTATGCCAACAGACAGAGCTCCTGCCCTTCCGGAAGGGCCTTAAAACCTGGCTGGCAGGGCAAGTGTGGGGATCTAGGAACGTAGGGTCCCATGTTGGGTGGCTGATCTAATGGGACAGCCACCCTTCCTGCTTCTCACTGTTTATGTGCTGTAACTTTTTAATCTTAAAACCCTTTTAATATTTTATAAATTATAGCTTTTAACTTGAGTTTTAATTTAAATTGTAGTATGTATAGGGTAGGATGAGATTGGTCAGTCTGTTTACACTGACTTGGGAATTTATTGTGTAAGCTATGCCTCTTTTATTCTTGTAAGCCGCCCAGAGTCGGGTTTACCTGATTGGGGTGGGATAATAAATTTGAACAAATAATAAATAATACATAAACACAGACAGACAGACATGTACTATCCCTTCAATTACATCCTACAATAAACAAATTAATTTTAAACATCAATTATTGCCAAAAAGAAACAGTTTCTCACATGGAACAATTAAAATAAATTCAAAATCATTGCTGAAGATTAATGACTTTGGAGTATTTAATCGCTTTATTAACAGATTATTTCCAAGCTCTACAAAATGTCTTTCCATTTCAGATCCTGCTCTGTGGCATAGAAACTGTAGCAAAAAAAATATGTCAAAAGAGATCGTAAAGGCATGCTGGAGAATGTTTGTAAAACAACTTGAAGCTGTCCAGATGGACTTATGGCTCACTATCTGAATTGTTTTTGTTGCTGTTTGGTTCAAATCAAACTACAATGTCCATGCTGTACGTGTTTTGACTAAAACGTTCCACCCCACCTCTTTTTAAAGCTGCCCTGCTCCTTTTTGATACAGCACAAGGGCTACACATTTTTGGTGCAATTTGGAGTGCTCCTAATTATTCTGTTCTATAATCCATCCAGATAATTAATTTGCACCAAAATATATTTGACAGCCCTGTAACATATGTAATGGGTTGTGGTCTTGAAAGGGACAATGGAGAACCTGCCGTCTTCTATTTCTATCTATTCTACAATTTTAATTATGTTTTAATACTTTCCTACTGATGCACTGCTATTCTAGATAAATTAGAGAAACTGTCAGTTTATGCATGGCTATTTCACTATGTCGCTTACTTTAACAAACAAAAGCACACCAAAGAATAGCTACAGAGAAAGGCAAGGAAGGAGAATGTCATTATTTGAAAGGGAAACAAATTAGAGTGACCCAAAGACCTGTCTCAGCCCTTTTTGTAGAAGAAAAAAACATTGATCAGTGTGAACAAAAAGATCACTCAAGTGAGAGATAAAACAGATTTCACTAAAGTTAAGGAACTTAAAAAAGCTCCTGATTAGGTTGAAAGAAGAAAGTGCAAAAGTTGGCTTGAGATTCAATATAAAGAAAACCAAGACAATGGCATCAGGCCTTATCAGTGCCTGGAAAATACATGGGGCAGAAGTAGAAGCAGTGACAGATTTTACTTTCTTAGGATCCAAGATAACTGCAGATGGGGATTGCAGCCATGAAATAAAAAGGCGACTGATTCTTGGGAGGGAAGCGATGAGAAATCTGGGGAACATAGTGAAAAGTAGAGACATCACATTGCAAACAAAAATTCACAGTGGCAATGTATGGTTGTGAGAGCTGGACCATAAGGAAAGCTGAGCGCAGAAGAATAGATGCCTTTGAGATGTGGTGTTGGAGGAGAGTTTTGAGAGTCCCCTGGACAGCGAGGAGAACAAATAGGTCAATCTTAGAAGAAATTAACCCTCACTGCTCCTTAGAAGGTCAAATAGTGAAGATGAAGCTAAAGTACTTTGGACATCAAATGAGAAGAGAGGATTCGCTTAAGAAAGCCTTGATGCTGGGAAGGGTGGAGGGCAAAAGAAAAAGGGGGCGGCCCAAAATGAGATAGCTAGATGGTATTGTAGACCCAATGGGCAGAGCTGAGCGAGTTGAGGAGGATGGTGGAGGACAGAAGTGCCTGGCAGACAGTGGTCCATGGGGTCGCAAAGAGTCGGAATCGACTGTGTGACTGAACAACAAAAAAAGGAACTTTTATGCGTAAACCAGATCAATCCAAATTACCACATCTGGACAGGATAATATATAATCATATGTCACTATAAAACTAAAAACTGGGAATGTTTTGCCAGTTGTGTTGCTTGCCTTGGAATTTTAACTAAAGAGGGAGTGAAAAAGCAATTTCATTACCTGTGTACTTTTCCCCCATAGAAAGGCTTGGTATGGAATGTGACAGTAGCTGAGTAACCACTCTTGGCACAATGAATGTTGACTTTTCCTCCAAGCTCCACCCAAGGAATGGTAAGTATAGAACGAGCATAGGCACAAGGCAGTGTAAATACATATTCTTCCCCATGTTCCAAAAGATAAAGGATTCCTAAAGATGAGAGTGGAAATAGAAAAAACACCTTTAGCATGAAAAATTAGCCAAGAAACTTTCTAGAAAGGAAGCCACTTTTTTATATTACGATAAAGTGAAGTATTAACTAAGTCAGTTGTGTTTAGTTTATTTTTCTTTGGCAAGAAGAAAATACAAATACTGGCAGAACAGTAATAAACATTTTTACAAGATGTAGGGTGTGTTTTTTAACCATGTCCCTTTGCTATGTCCTATTACTTGTAATAAATGCATCAGTTTAATAGCCCTATAATTCATTCATTCAGGAGATCCAAACAACCTCCTAGACTCAAAATGCCAGTCATAAGATTCAAGGAAGTAGATATATTACATTCTTCCTCTTAAAAAAGAGGACTGATAGATTTTTTTAAAAAAATGTCCTGCTAGATTCTAAGCTTCTTCCCCTTGATATCTTGATAACATTAATTCCCTTTTCTAACTTCTTCTCTTTTATCCCAATCTGATACAACTTTCAGCACAGATATACCAATTTGCTTTGACTATATCAAAATGTCATATTCGCTTAGCTTGCATGCATGAAACCTATTACAGTATGATAAATTGATAGCATTGCCATTAATCTGGCAATGAACCTAACAATGTTCTATGAAGACAATGTTTAACCATCATCAGACAAAAAGATCTTATACACTTTATTAACAATCAACAGTTACATCAATATTGTATTAATTACTGTATGAATTGATTAATAACAGTGTTTATCACAACAACAAATGTTGGCAGGGGTTTCTGCTGCCTTGGGGATGAGCTGTAAGTGATGTCAGGCGGGTGGGGACGGGTGGGGAGCGCCCCTGCTATACCCCATCTCCAGAGGCTGGGCTGTTCCACCCACCCACCCGTCCCACTGCGCAAGGCAACGCCAGGCAAAGGCAGGCAAACCAGCCAGCCCAGACTGGGAGTGGCACCCATGCGCAATGTCACCCCAAAAAAGTGCTGCCCAGGGCAGGCCCCCCCTGCCCCCACACACACACACTACTGGCCAGAGCCAATAACATACTTCCACAGGATCCTACTTTTTCATGAGAATCATGATTCTCCTTCCCTCTTGCAACCCTCTACTAAGTTAGGAGTTCTAACCCTAACAATAAAACTCTCCAGAACAAGTTTAAGGCACTGTGGAAGACAGTAGGAAGTGGGTGAGAAGAAAGTCTCAACACTAGAGGAATTGAACAGAGAACTACACCACTAGATCTTCACTCTATTCCAAATCAGTTTTCAGTTTTGTGTCCTACACTTTTTCCAGTCATATTTGTGTGCTTCTAAACCAAAAGATTATATGAAAAACACACAAAAAAAGCCTAAAGTACGCATTTATTTTAAAAGACAGCCAACTTGTCTATACATTAATAATAAAAGAAGGGGAAGAACGGCAGAAAATTTTAAAATCAAAATTAAATAGTGGAAATGCCATCAAAACCATAACCATATGGACAATTCTACTAATCGGATATCTAGCTAGAACAATAGATTGGACCCAAAGTGAAAAATTGGATTAAAAAACATAGAAACTAATGGACATGTTACAACACATTATAGCCCAAAAGTGATGTGAACAGGTTACTTAATGCAAAAAAATGGAGACTGTGGCTATAAATAAATTGGGTAGTAGCAGAAGAAAAAAATAATCTAAATGATTATATCAATAGAAGAGAAAAACTACCTAAGGCAGTGAACATGCAAAACATTTTGAAAACAGAAACAAAGGTATAATAAGAGAAACAACAATTTGAAGATAAATGAAACAACCGGGGGGGGGGGGTGTCATTGTATGGAAACATAACTATTTAACTTGGCCTTGCCTAAAACTGGGGGCCATCAAAAAAGAAATTGAATGTTTAATTTTTGCTGTAGTAGAACAATAATTCCAAATGAACATTATGAAAGCTAAAACTAAAGGAACTGGTGCAAACAGTACATGTCAACTCTATCAAGAAAAAGATGAAACTGTGTCACACCTAATCTTTGATTGTTCAAATATTGCATACACAAACTACAAAATAAGACATGATACAGATACAAAATTAATACACTGGTCATTGTGTAAAAAGTATGTTTTGTCAGCATCCAAAAATCCATGGGAACATCACACAGAAACGGTGTCAGTAAATGGCCAAATTAAGATATTGTGGAATTTTTAGATCCAAACTAGCAAACACTTCGACAGTATAAAACAGCAGTAACAGAATTGAGGGGGAAAAAGTCTGATGAAGTGATATTGCAATTCTAGCAGATTCCAGAGTTGAAAAAATAGCAAAATTAGCCAAAAAAAAAAAAAAAACAGATCTGGCAATAGAAATAACTCCCTTACGACTGAAATGCACTTCAGCAGGCCCTGGAAACAAATCCATGGAACTTCATGCTAACACCATAAGATTTGCTGAAAACAGTGATTTTGGGAAATGCATACATGTTGCATTACTATTTAAGGGATACAGTAATACCTCAGATAACATTAGTATCGAATAACACTAAAATCGCATAACATTAAGCAATCTGGGGGGGAATAATTGCATCGGATAACATTAAGATCCTATGGGATGCATCAGATAACAACCGCTAAAGCCTGCGTGGTTACGATGTATCTCTATGGATCCCATAGGATTTTAACATGCATCGGATAACACTAAAAATCGTATAACACCAAGACTTGTGGAACCAGGTTTTAGTGTTATCTGAGGTTTTACTGTACTTAGTTTCTTAGTTAAAACTTACATCTGTTATATTATACCAGTCAATGTTTTTATAATATTGTTTGTTTTGATTGTACTTTGAATATTCAAATAACGATGATGGTGGCAGCTGCTTTAGATGCAATACAAAAAGACATAGAAAATATTTTTGTAAGCGTAAATGCGATCATGGTATACTAACTGCATAAGGGCATCTATCTTGGATCAGCACATATTTTAAGGAAATATCTATGAATATCCTAGGTTCTTTGCAATGACCTAATATTCAAGGAACAACATCCCGCCAACATTGAATGGGCTGTATAATGGAAATACCGTAATAATGAAGTCAGAGCAGAATTGGGCTTCTACTCCCTGTACAGCCATTTAGTATTTAAACCATTCTCATATTGGTTGAGGATTCAATCAATGGACTCTAATAGCCTTCCCAAATTATGCTTAACTGAACAGATAAAGTGGGATTATCCCAAGTCCTGGGTTAGTCAACTCTGCAAAGAAATTTCTCATTCTCCATCGTGTTGTTTGTGAATGCACACTGATGGATCTGCACGTGCACAGAGCCAGTTTTGGAGCTCGGAGAACCATTTTTGGCCAGTAGTTCCAAGCCAGATTGTGCACTATCTAAGAATCTCTGTTTAAAAATTTCCTAGGCCTGAGTGGCCACTGAGAGCAAATACTGAAAACCCATAAAGGAAGGTTGTACTTGCCAGTAACTGTCGTTTTTTAAGGTGGCTGGCTGCTAACAAAATTATGTTTCAACCTGAAAAATATGTATTGATGTGCCTCCCTCATCCTTTAAGAAGGGCTTGCTCTAGAGCCAGATTTGAGTTACTAGATTCCATGAATAAATGAATAATTATCCTGCAAGGGAGATTCGCTTATCTGATTATGGATATGCATGTATTAATTGTATAAAGGCACCTTCTCCAGTTTACATTTCCCTTAAAAGTAGCTCAGGTATATAAGTATTGTATTTTTATTGTATTTTATTGTACAGTATTTTTATTGTATTTCATTGCACTCCATTGTATAGCACAGATTTTAATTCTTCTGCTATGTTATTGATAAGGTTGTAAGACTAATCAATTAATAAACATACTAATATATTTATCATTTCAAGTGCATGCTATGCATTTTACCAAAATAAAAAAATGGCTAACATGTAACAGACATATAACCCTCTTATCCATGGAACACAGAGAGCAAAAATACTGATTTAATAACAGCATAAGCCATAAACCACTGCTAAGCAACCAGAACAACTTTAGCTTTTATGATCACATGTCTAATTGTTTGATTCATTTCCCTTAATCTCTTATGTAATGAGGTTCTCTTCTTCTATCTCATGCCAGTGTCCAGAGATTGAAAAAATACACCAAGGGCTTTCCTGCTACTTCCCCCAGTACTTTTTTGTGAGGGGATCATGCTAGTTGAATTTCTTTGGTACTGCTCTTCAACACATTTTTAAAAATTTGTTTAATAAGCAAGCATGCTATAAAATCTCTTTGTGGCATCTCTTACCTTCACCTACCATAGAAACACCGACAGACATTCCCATGAACTTGCTTTTGGTCCAGACGTGAACATTTGCACATATATTCTTCTCCTTGCACTCACAGTAAAAACAAGAAACTGGGGGGTGATGAGATACTTGTTCAGCGACAAACTGTAGCTTGTAGCATTCCGAGGGACCCTTGCTGTTAAGACTTGAAGAGCCACTGAAAGTTCTCAACGGTTTCACCTTGTCTTTAGGCACATCCCAAGAGCAATGAAAAGTTTCTCCAATAATGGGGTTATAGGGCTTCTTGGCAACAGCTCCTTTTCGGCCTTCATGAAAGGATGTGAGATAGTACTCCAAAAAATAAATGATTCTTTCCTCAGGAGTGGTTCCACATGAAACTGACAACAGCAGGTCTGGATGGGCCACGAAGTTGGCATACATCTCCAGCAGCGACCTCTTCTCCAAAATAAAAGTAGGAAGGACCACCTGCATTGAAGACAGTATTTTTTAATGAGATTAGTTGTTGTTGTTTTTCATGGCTGCATCAGGAAAAGTAAACTGATTACTTACTGAATGGGGGGAATAAACCAATCTTTTTCCTAGTCTGTCAGAATGTTCCTTTCTCAGGTTTTAAGCATAAATGAAAGCAACACTCCCTGTCTGTGGTCAATTACAAGCCACTTTCTCTTTCTCCAGAATCCTCAATGGCCCTACAATTAACAAGGAGTGCTATTTAAACTGCCTGGGCTTGCTCATTGTCTTGCTCTGCTTAGATACTAAATGAACCAATTGTTTCCTGACAGCAATCATTGTTTACCAAAGTGGCACAGCGGTTTGGTTCTGGTTAATTGAGTTCAACTAGAAATCTGCCAACTCTGGCATCTGGTAGGCTGGATTAAAAATAAAGAAAGCTAAAGTTGGACACTTGAAGAACTACTGCATTCTCAACCAAGACTGACAAAACAAGAGTTCACCCTTTTACTCTAAGAATAGTTTAATTGATTCTAACAATAGTAAGAGACTGTGGTGGCTTCAGTGGTTAAGACACTGAACTCGATGACTGGAAGGGCAGAGTTCGATTCCCAAGTACTGCATGTCAGAGTGAGTTCCTGTCCCAGCTCCTGCCAACCTAGCAGTTCGAAAGCAAGAAACTTCAAGCAGATAAATAGGTACCACTTCAGTTGGAAGGTAAACAGCATTTTGTGCACTCCGGTGTTGAAGCTTGCCTGTTGCGTGTCCACGGAAACATCTGCAGATGCAGACAGCACTGACTCTTTGACTATAAACAGAGATGAGCACTGAACCCTAGAATCAGATATGACTGGCTTTTGAGCAAGGGCAACCTTTACCTTTACCTAACAATTGTGTTTATTTGATTTTAACAGTTACCACCTTTGTTTCAGCTACACTATACATATGTATTGTAAGTGACCAATTGTGACTTCTGGTGAGGGGGATTGTGAACCCTGATTTATTTGTTAAGCGAGTTTTTTGTTAGTTTTAGTTGTTAAGCAAAGCAACCATTCAGGGGAAATTCTGCTCTTTAAGCAAGTTACTCTCTAAGCGAGGTGCTCTTTATACGAAGTTTTACTGTACTGTACTATGGTGAAGCCCTCACTATTCACCAGACTAGCATTTCTCCACCTCTTTTCAGCTCATCGCCTTCTGATACACATAAAAATTATATGTTCCTACTCAGTTTCCAGTGTGCTGTGCTGGCTGGAGGATTCTGGAATTCTGTAGTAAAAAATAATTTCCCTCCCAAGCTTTGGTTCTGAACTGGAGTTCAGGTATATTCTTAGCCTTATATAAAAATAAACAATGCTCTAACCCAGTGGTGCCCAAACTTTTTTTTCCGGCTAGCCGGTCCCACCCCCAACACACAGCTGTAGAGACCAGAGGCAGGCTGGCCATTTTGACATCAGCAGCGGCGGCTGGGAGAGTACCTTGGCACGCCAGGGCTGATATCAGTGCACCACGCCAGGTTTACCCTTCCAGTGCCATGGATTCTGAAACAGAGAAAGCTCAAAAAACGTCCACAACGCGGCAATCCACATTGCCAAAGGCTTTTGCACTGCTGGGAACGAGCGGAGGGGCAAAGTCCAAGCACCGCCACTACCGACATATTGGGGCGGCAGGGGCGGGTGGTCCAAAGAGTGCCCAATTCTTACCGTGGGCCTGATTAATGAGATATGTGGACCTAATTGGGCCCACAGGTCATAGTTTGGGCGCCCCTGCTCTAACCACAAGTTCGATTTCCAGTTTTATATTACATGAAGAAAGGAATCACCAAGGGGAGGAGGGGAGATGCATATCTATAGTATCAATTTCTCCTAAACAGATACCTGAGCTTGCCAGGGCCAACATAGGACATGCTTCTCTCACTAACTTATGAGGGGAAAATAGCTTGGAGGTGTTGAACAGAGTATAATAACAACTCTGGAATAATGCCCAACATTGTCACACTAAATCCTCCTGCTCGATGTCACAGGTGTGACAAATGATGATGTTTGCCAAAACTGGTTGCATCTATTAATGGACAGAAAAACCAGCTCTAAGTCATACCAGAAGTACTGTTGCCATTAATAGAAGCAATTATTTTCACACTAGTGATGCAAAGAAATGAGGAAGCAAGAAAGCTTGATTCCATACCGTTTATATCATAGGTTCCAACCTTTTCAAGCCATTCTCTCAGTCAGCTTTGAGGGATGGATGGCCATTTTGCCCTGCCTGCATGATGGGGAGCAGCCATTCTGTCTCAGCAGCTTCTCAAATGCCCTTGGAGGGGTGGGGAGCCACATGAAATGGTACCATGGGCAGGATCTGGCCCACAGGCCTTAGGTGGAACCCCCTGGTTTATATAAACTGCATGAGCACTTCACAATACTTATGTGTAAATTCATTGTAAAGCTATCCCTCTGATTCCCCCTCCCATCCCAGATAATCCAAAAGCTTTATTTAGGGAACCTATTGTGTAACGGAACCCTTTCAGAAGAAACTGGCCAATGTTCATCAGAGCTAATATTGACTTAACTAAAAGGAAAAAATGGAGCCTGCATGAGGTAGAAACAGAATGAGCAACTTGTGATCCTCTAGGTACCACAGGACTGTAATTTGAAGTTATGACCCTACAACATTTAAAGGGAGACTCTCTGATGCAGTCCACTACTAAGATATGAGTGAGATAAGTACTGCATGATGGAATGAGCACCTGTCTCTGTCCCAGCTCCTGCCAACCTAGCAGATCAAAAGCAAGAAATTGCAAGTAGATAAACAGGGACCACTTCAGTGGTAAAAGATCTAGTGGACATGAATGGAGCCTCATTTGAGGGTCCCCTGAGTGGAGTTCCTCCAGCAAAAATCCTTTTAACCCAGAAAGCACCTTCGTGTGCTTCTGACATGATAAAAAAACTAAGATAATCAGAATTTATAACAGGATGAGAAGCAGGGAAGAAATGCTTCATCTGGCAGAGCGTATGAGGTTACATAATAAGAAATTCCTCCAGGGAGAAAAACACCATTAAGGTTTTTTCAAAAATACTCTCTCTTACCTACTTTACTCCCTATTGCAATCTTGAATGTAATAAAGAAGAGATGCTGAAACAACAGGTACAACATTTGGATTTCATAAAAAGGAGATTAGTATATAAGTATCAAATGATACAAATTACCCCATTCCATGAGTGTCAAGTCCTACATCTCACACAGTGAATCAAGCTGTATTTCTGCTTTTACGGGTAAAATGACAGCAGTAATAAAATACAAATGATACTGCTTTTCATCTTTAAGATGTAATCATTCTCTTAAAAAGGATAAGTAAACCAAAAATACAAGGAAAATGTAAATTTTATGTGAACTGGGGCTTCATTTTCTAAACTGACTAACATTCAGATCAAGATACAGGAATACCTCGGATAATGACTGCATCGGATAATGCTAAAATCGGATAACGATCTGCTAGCATTATCCGATGCAGTCGTTCGTAGCAGCAGGGTGGCTGGAAAGCTGAACAGGGTTCTCCGTTCAGCTTCCCAGCCACCCTGCAGCTGCGGAGGCAGGAGCAGGTGGCTAGGGAAGCCGACGGGGAGTCCCAGTTGGCTTCCCCAGCCACCCTGCAGCTGTGGATCGGGTCCCATTGTGCATGTGCACGATCTCTCCCCCACCACCCCAGCTGTCCTCAGGAATCACTGGGACTGCCGGAGTGTTAGGGGAGAAACTGTGCACGTGCACAATCTCTCCCCCACCACCCCAGCTGTCAGCAATCGCTGGGACTGCCGGAGTGTTGAGGGAGAGATCCCTCCCCCCGCCTGGCTTGGTAAGGGTCTTAGCTATCCAGGTGTGGGGGGGGCTTCTTAAGAGAGGCTGGGATAAGGGTCCCAAGCCTCTCTTAAGAAGCTCCCCCCCCCCCGGGCCTGGATTGCTAAACCCTTTAGCAATCCAGACAGAGGTTTCTAAAAAGAAGGTAGGGAAAAAATTTCTACCTTCTTTTCAGAACCCTTTCCACCAACTGACTTGGTAAAGATCTTAGCTATCCAGGCAGGGGAGTCTTTTTAAGAGAAGCTGGGATAAGGGTCCCAAGCCTCTCTTAGGAAGACCTCCCCCCCCCGCGTGGATCGCAAGTCAGATGGAGGTTTCTAAAAAGAAAGGGTCTTAGATATCCAGGCAAGGGGGGGTCTTCTTAAGAGAGACTGGGATAAGGGTCCCAAGCCTCTCTTAACAAAGCCCCCCCCCCCCGGCCTGGATCGCTAAGCCCTTTAGCAATCCAGACTGAGGTTTCTGAAAAGAAGGTAGGAAAAAGTTTTCCTACCTTCTTTTCAGACACCCCCCCCCCCGGCTTGCTACGCAAACCAGATCAGCCCCCTTTCCCTTTCCTCTTTGGAAAGGGACCAGGGTTTTTTTAACGTTGTGCAATCAATGCATCGCACAACGTTAAAAACCAGTCATAACGTTATCCAAGGTACTAGTATACTATACTGTATAATTATCCATCAAATTCTGCACTTCAAAATTGCAGTGTAATACTTGGCTCCAAAAAATAATAATAAGAAAATGCATTTAACACTCGCAGAAGTGGCCAACTTTCAGTTTCTGGACTTAAATTCCAAGAAGTCTAAGTCAGTACATTGGCTGATCAGTGCTTTGGGGAATTGACTTAGGCTTCTGGGAATTGAAGTCCAAAAAACCAAAGGTTGGGAAACACTGCCTTGGAGATTAACCAGACAAATGGCTGTATTAATATGTCACTGGTGCAGTTTACTGCATTTCCCACAAACAATTACCACTTAAGTCTTAAGGCATGGCTACTGCTATTGGTATGAATTATTTATTCAAAAGAAAGAATAGTCCATCAAGACCCTTAGGGGGAAAAAGAGTTTAAAAGCCAATGCTTCTCCCTCTAACCTGACTAAGAACAATGGAATACATAAAAAGAAAGTATTCGTTATTGACTCCAAAAGAACAAGATTATAGCAATAGTGGATACATTTTTAAACATTAAAATTGCAAATATTACCAAAATATTATACTAGAATGAGAAATCTAGTGTACCATGAAATACAAGATAAAGTTGTTGGTTTCTCCAAATTTCATTCCCTAGGATTACAGAGGAACAGAGTTCTCAGCACTTTTCAGTCTTGGCTCTGATCTAATACAACATGGATATCTATGCAACTCACTCCACAAGGTGCAAGATAAAAGTAAGAAAAAGGACTAATTAGTTGGGTTGGGGACCCATACATTATTTCAATAAAATAACAAGAGTATCCTCAGTAAGATGTGGAGTGGTGGTGGAATGAAGCTAAATTGATGTTTTATTTTAAAGGAGGCATTCAAAGATAGTCCTGCATTTCAAATCATCCCAGCTTTATGCAAAATAGACAAATCTCCAGTAAGATCTCAGAAATCTCCAAGAAGAATCCTAACTGTTGAATCTCCCAACAACTGACATATAGTGGCATAGTAAAGGTAAAGGTTTCCCTTGCTCGAAAGCCAGTCGTATCCGACTCTAGGGGTCAGTGCTCATCTCTGTTTCTAAGCCGAAGAGCCAGCGTTGTCTGCTTCTGCAGATGTTTCCGTGGTCATGTGGCAGGCATGACTAGACACCGGAGCGCACGGAACGCTGTTACCTTCCCACCGAAGTGGTCCCTATTTATCTACTTGCAAATTTCTTGCTTTCGAACTGCTAGCTTGGCAGGAGCTGGGACAGAGACGGGAGCTCATTCCGTCCTGCAGTACTCGGGAATCGAACTGCTGACCTTCCGCCTCCCAGTCAGCGTCTTAGTGACTTAAGCCACTGCAGTCCTTATATAGTGGCATACTGACACTGATTTTGGAGACAGAAAATAACAAATACAAATACAAATACAACCCTAACTAGTTAGCTACCATCTGGCTGGACAGCTCAGTGGTTTAGTTATCTGGCTGCAGAGCTAGTGGTTGGTTGGTTAGTTAGTTAGTTTCATTTATAGGCCATCTTTCTCCCTATGAGAGGACTCAAATGGGCTTATAAAGCTGAAACAAGTAAAATAAAAAATATAATAGATGACACATTAAAACAATTAAACTATGGTAGTAATTAAAATATATCTGATGATTAATGCATTGACTTTAAAATAACAAACTAAAAAAAAAGTAAAAACTGGTATCCAGGATCTCAGTTAAAATTTAAATATTACAAGTTAGAGCCTGCCTGAAGAGGTGGGCTTTTAATTATTGGCCAAAGGGTCAAAGGGAGTGGGGGCCAAACTAACCTCCAGAGGAAAAACATTCCACAATCTGAGAGTTGCCACAGAGCCCCAAATGGTTGGGAGTTTGATTTCCCCACTGTGCCTCTCCAGCAAAGTGCCATGTTTTATAGTTATCGGTAAGCTATACAATCCCAGAGTGCCCCCAGAAGAAGAGAGTGGTAAACCATTCAGAATAACTGTAAGTCATAATTGACTTGATGGCCCACAATTGTTATTATTATTATTAACTAGTTAGCTATTCATGTCCCAGTTCCCATGATAGAGGCCCAATCTAAAACACAGACCCCAGGCCGGACCCTGCCTGCAGCAACATTCCATCTGGCCCATCGCCGCCTCCACCACACCCAGAAGTGGAAGCGGACACATTTATGTCAGCTGTAAAATGCACCCATGCATGTTTAAACATGCCGCAGCTGTCATAAATGCGTTAAGTGGGTGCATATGTGCTCACTTCCAGGGGCGTGGTCCAGCCCATTCAGATGATGGGGGGGGGCATAGTCAGCCCTGTAGCATAAAAAGGTTGGGAACCCCTGATGTAGGTAGTCACCAAAACAAGCACCCCTTAAATTAGCAGATCAATAAAAAAAAGATGTATCCAGCAAAATCATAATGCAAGCCAAACCATTATTTTGAGCAGGAAGCTGTATTGCATCAGATCTCAGCAGCAGCTGAACTCTGGAAAATGTATTTCTTATTTCTTCCTATGAATATCGAGCAGTTTGCATGAAGTGAACATGCCTTGAAGCACTGATACAGAGCTATGCAACCCAATCATATACAACTAAAATGAAGACAGATAAAAGGTTGGGCTTCAGCACTGAGGACACAATGGCAGGCAGGGGTCCTTGCAATCCATACTGAAAGGATACCAATATAAGGCTAATCCTCAAGGATCCTACTCTTGCCTCTCTCAAAAAAGCAAGGAAAAATAAAAACACAAAATGAATCCAGGTGACCAAGGGTGTGGAGAAGATGAAATCTAGTTTCAGATATAAAGCAAAATGACCGTGCAGTATCCATGTTATTTCCAAAACTGATTTACCAAGAAGAAGAAAAATCTGTAAACGTTTTTAGTCTCCTTCCAGTACCATTCCTATTCCCACTTAAATGTTCTCTGGAATGTTCTCCAGCATGCTAATAAAATTTTAATAGTACTGTTTTCCATCACTGCCAATGGATTTAATTCACAGGATAAATATATATTCCACTGGACCCTCCACTTTTAAATGGTATTTTCTACTCCCTTCACTCTCTTAGGTCAGACCTAGAAACCATTTTCTTTCCACGCATTATTCAAAAAAAAACACTTTTAACACCAGTGTATGAGCTTACAAAACCAATCAGAAATCAATGGCTTTCTGACCTTCCTGTATCCAGAAAAATGATACACTCAAAACAACAAAGTGTGAGATACTCCCCCAGAATGTCTCTCATACTCATGTTGTTCCTTGTTTTTTATACATGTATATAATTTTTTTTAAGAACTATAATTAACTATGTATTAGTCAGATGGCTAGAACACTGTGTCAACTGACAATCTCTATTTGGTAAGTTACCATGACGTAAATCCCTCTTCTAACATCTTTGTTCTCTTCCAACTCATGGCTAAAAAAAACCACAGCTAAACATCTGACTTAAAAATGTTACATATGAACTCAGAATTAAAATATGATTGTTCCAAAGTTTTGTAAATAAAACCTGCATCCAGACTAAGTTCTCAGTCAAGATTTTACTTGCAGCAGATTTTATTTTCTTAAGGAACAGACTTATTTTAACTAATTGCATTGACTTACCTATGGATCTGAACCTCATATCCCTGCCCATATATTAATGTATTGCTGTGCTTTAAATTATTAACAGCCAGATCGTTCTGTAGTATAGGCAAAACAAAGGATCCACAAATGCTTAAATAACTACTAACAGGAACCATTAAGTTCTATTTGGCACAGTTCAGCAACTCACTAAATATGTTAGGGTTTTTATGGACTAGTGTCCATGAAAACCCTTAAAGGGACCTAAGAATTTAGTTCAAAGACAGACAAACATTGTTTGGCAATTGCTGGCTGCAGTTTCCCACACGTTGCTACACAAATCTGTAATTTTATGACAGTAGGATGTTAATTCCCTAACTTAGATTTCTCAATAAATTAATATAGTCTATAAATAGTCTATAGTCTATAAATTAATATAGTTAATTGATTCTATATATATCCAGTGGTACCTCAGTTTATGAATGCCTCAATTAAAGTAATTTTTGGTTTATGAATGAAAATCCATTGAAAATGCCTCATTTACTAATTTAATTGCAAAAATTTGTAAACTGAAACACAGCTCCCCATAATAATGCACTGAAAACCAATTAATCTGTTCCAGAAATCAGAAAAAAGTTTTCCGTGTATCAGTTTATGAATTTTTCGCAATACGAAATGTTCCGGAGATCACATTAAATTTGTAAACCGAGGTACCGCTGTATATTAGAATTAGACAGCTGCTTTGGCAAGGAACAGAAGTGGTGCTACTTAGATTCTGGCAATAAAAAGGGAGAGAAGAAGGTGGTGGTGGAGAACTAATAGCTGTGCACTTGGAAATATCTCTTGGGTCCTGTACCAAGAGTAGGCAGGGGAAATAAAACATACCATTTCTTGATTTCAAGGCTGTCTCTTTGAAGGACCAGTGGTAACATTTGAAGTACCAGTAAATTTAAACCTTAAATATTTTTATGAAAACAGTGTACAGTAATACCTCAGTTAACGCTTGCCTAGGATAATGCTAAAATCAGATAACGTTGGAGAATTTGAGGCAAGCATTTGCATCGCACAATGTTAACATAATGTTATGCAATGCAAATGTTTGCCTCAAATTCCCCAACGTTGAGCTCTGCCCCAAAGCATGCAGGGTTGGAGACCAGTCCTGTGGGCTTTGAGGCAGAGATCTACTGAAGCAAACATTGCTGGTTTGGTTGGGGGGAGATCGGGCATGCACCTGATCTCCCCCCAACCAAACTAGCGCTACGAACTTGCAGCAGCGGCATGGCTGGAAGCAGAATGAGGGCTCCCTAGTCGGCTTCCCAGCCACGCTGCTGCTGGGCCATGGCAGCAGCGGCGTGTTTGGGGAGCCAACTGGGGAGCCCCTGTTCTGCTTCCAGCCACACTGCTGCTGCGAGCTTTGTAGCGCTAGAAGGCCAGCTGGGTGGGGGAAAGAACAGGGTGTGCACTCCATTCTTTCCACCAACCCAAGCACCGATCACACCATGCGATGGCCAGCTGGGTTGAGGAAAGAACGGGGCACAAGCCCGGTAACAACGATCCAGGCAAGAGTTTCTGAAGAGAGGCTGGGGGAAACTTTTCCCAGCTTCTTTTCAGAAACAACCCCCCTCCTCACCGCCACCTGGATTGCTATGGGGCTTAGACATTCAGACAGGGAGAGGGGCTTCTGAAGAGAGGCTGGGGAAAGGGTCCCGAGCCTCTCTTCAGAACACACACACAACCCGGGCTGGATCACTAAGCCTGTTCTTTTTCCCACCCCCAGTGCCAATGCCAGCTTGGGATCAGCCCTGGGGTTGGGCGGAAAGGGAACAGGGCGCTTCTTTTAAAACATTGTGCGATCAATCGCACAACGTTAAAAACCAGATAATGTTATGACTTGTGGAACCAAGTCATAACGTTATCCTAGGTACTAGTGTACTTCCCGCTTTTGTAAAGTTGATTACCTCATAGATACAGAATAGCAGCAAGATTTGTGTCAGCAGATTTTGTGATAAGGCTGTCACTAAAGAAAACCTAAAAACTAATTCAACAATGCATGACCTTTACTTAAAAACACTGTTGGGTTGCAGAAGAGAAGTGGGATTACATACCTTGGTTAAATCCATTCCAAGTTTGAGTTGCGAGATGAGATGTAAAATTATGCTACGGTGCTCTTCTCGGACACCTAACTCATCCTCTTCGTTATCTTCATAGTCTGTCACCTCATCCTCAACCAGGATCAATTCAGGAACTGGATGCTTTAAAAAAAAGGAAACTTAATCTGTATGGCCATCTGGATATATAAGGAACAATATAGCATAAATTCACATAAGCTTAATTATAGAGTGCTCTAAAAACACAAGGAAAGTTATTTCTGAACAGTCACCCCATATGCTTGACAAACTGCAATTATCACTAAAGGTATGAACAATGACTTCCATGTGGTTGAGAAATTGGACAAGCAGTAGAAGGATTTCTCATAATAGATCTGATACAGTACCTGTATTTTCTTGTTACTATTACCACCTCCATAATGCAAAACCAATCATCATTTCATTCACTAAAAACATGTAAAATTGTATCCAATGACTGTAGTGTTTTTCCCCCTGACAAAACGTTCAACAAAATAATCATCACAGAGGAGAGGAAGAGACAAATTCAAATCAGGGTACCTAGTGTAATAAAAGAAGACGTGCTATAATATAAAAGGGTATTTGGAATTAACCTACACATCTGTTCAATTTTTTTAGACACATGGCCTGGGATTTCAGATACTAAATCCTGTGCTTATTCTTTTGTAAGGTAAGGGGAAAAGGCAAACAAATCTTCCCAGTGAAGACTATAACAAAATCAAACGCTCTTATCTATACCAGATGCTTTATTTTTGCAAATTTGGAATTCATTTCATCACATTATGAATTCGTTGTCTTCTTCTTCACTTCCTTCTTTACCCATTTGGGTGTCAAGGGAGGGGGTGGCAAATCTGTCCTATGCCCCGGGCGGCTGAAACCCACACTACACCACTGTTGTTCTGGCACTTCTAGCGGCCTCCACCAGCATTCTATCGTATTCTTCTAATTTGTCTTTGAAGTTATGTCACATTTTGAATTACTTGTTAAATCTGAGTCTTCTCTTTTTTTTCTCTCTCCTGGTTTGGGAAGCACACAAGTTGGGCTTGTTCCTGAGCGTTCTAAAGCCGGGCTGCTTCCATGTTTTGAGGCCGCATTACTTAATACATATGATATGACTTCTAAAAGCACATCAATATTCAACAGTAATCTTTGCTCTTGTGGGATGAACAAAACATAATTTGAAGTAGCGGCAAAACAGTTGTGCATGTTCAACGGTGAAGGGTGCATGCATGTGAGTATTTATACAGGAAACAGTATTGGGGAAAGCAAGAAAGAGAGAGAAAAGATTTTTGATTTCAGAAAGAACTGATTTGATTTTTCCTTCCAAAAAAACAATTAATCCAACTTCAAAAGCTTCCTAATAACTAAAACACATAGAGGAATATCTGACTCCTACCCAGTTAGGCATCATTATGTAAGCATGCTGCATTTACACAGTGAAACGCTGGATGCAATGATCAAAATTCTAAACTGGAATATCATTCTGATATCCTTGTCTCTAACTGTTAAGTGCTGTTCTATCCAGCATTACTGTCTTATGAGCAAAGTAATTACAAAATTACAAGATCACCTAAAGAGACAACACTATGTTGACTACATCATCTCCAGCTAAATAGCTGTGCAATGGCCAAACGAGTAAGCAGTTTCACTTTTCCCCCCAGTATGTGATGCATAGGACAAAATGTTATTCAACATGTTTTCCTTAGCTAAATAATTTGCTTTCCTTCTGACAGCACACATACATTAGAAACTGCATAGAATCTACTTTCATGATCTGATACAGTTATACAATACTCTGTCCTGAAGGGCACAGAGTTTAATTTAAAAACAGAGTGAATGACAGAGAGAGAACTTGTCACGATGAGTTTTGGAACTTACAGGCGACATTTCTATAGCAGGCTTCCTTATCATCCAACTCGGCCTCATTGAGTATTTTGGGCTATGTCTACTGCTGCCGTCAAGTTCTGCTGCCACTGCTGCTGCTGCCTTTAATAGCAAACAAGCTGGAGCTAGGAATTAGTAGTACCAGGAAGAGTCAAGAGAACCTTCCCTCCCTGTTTTGCCCCCACCTCCTTTTTAATTTCCAGTGAATTTGAAAAGCATGATGTCAGTTCAGCATGAATCTGCTGCCTGCATTTCTAGTCACATGATACTGGATCAGTGAGCTTAACTTCAAATCACTTGCAGCTGGAAAAATTGCCGTTGCTGCTGTTGCTGGGTTCCCCCATCTGCCATTCTCTACTCTGATCCACATGAGTGGACACTCAAAAGGACACTTAAAATTCCAAGTCCTTTCGGTATATCTGGTCCACCAGCCACCCCTTCCCAATCCCAAGGTTGTTGTTTTTTAAAAAATATCTACAATATTACTAGAAACTCTTTATAATCAACAGAGTGAGAACTATAAAGGAGTCTACAAAAACACCCACACTCACATTTATTTGAACGGAACATATTTGATTCAGATCCTCCATTGAGCAGGCCCCTTCCAACTCAGTTAGTCTATGATTCTATAAGCCACACTGGAGGATAGTTGCCATAAATCTCTCCCACAAAAGCAGGACAGGAGTATACTTGAAAAAATGGGCCAGTGTGTTTCCCCAGGTGAGTCTCCTTATGAGTAAAAGTGGGGAAAAGCCCCCGTCTTCCCCCACTTCATCCCACACCTGTCAAAGAGAGAAGAATCTACCTCAGACTCAAAAGTATTTGCCTCTCCTGTTCTAGTGACTCCAAAGCTGCCAGAGGAAGAGCGAGGAAATGAAGAAGAGGCAGAAGATGCTGCCACCCAAAAAGCATCCAGCCCTTTGAGGGGGAACCTAGTCCACGTCCACCCCATTCGGCATGTCTTCCCCTGTGAATGGGGCAAGAGCAGCCTCATAATTGGACTCTTGGAAGGGCAGGGGATGGCACCAGCCAAAGCGGGCACTGCCTCCTGGCTCCCCCAGAAGCATTGGCAGAGCAGCGGGGGTGGTGGATGGGCGGATTAAAGACTAACTGCTATAAGTGAGTCTTTAAGGTGGCACATTATTTCAATGGTGTGTTATAATACACAATCAGAAAGTTTTAAAAATCTGGGACTTTAACATGAATTTTATTGAACTGGCCGGGGTAATTTTTTTGACCTTTAATTAGGGACAATCCTGGTTTTCCGGAACATATGGCAACCCCACTGGAGTACTGTTTTTCATATTACTTTGCCAGCTAATCTTTTTCACGCTAGGTCAGGCGAAATGAACTGCGGAAATGAATTCACCAAAAGGTGTCCTCATTTTGGCTTTCTCGCATCTGGCATAGAGATGGAAGGAGGGAGGAAGAGGAGATGACCACGACCAAAACATTACATATGCTTGAAGAACCCCTCTTACCACAACTTATGGATCAGCAACAGAAAGCATAGCCATGCAGCCACTGGGAGGGGAAGGGAGTTCATTTCAAGTACCTGTACCAGAAGAGTAGCATGCCTTGGCGGGGCCCCGTATAAAAATTTGTTTGGGGGCCCTTAGGAAGGGTAAAGATTTGTTTTGCTTACGCACGTTGGGGGCCCCCGTGGCCCGGGGGGCCCGTATAATTGATACGGCAGATACGGCGGTAGCTATGCCTCTGACCTGTACTGTATATTTCCTCACACATCTTAATTACATTCTAGAGTCCTCTTCCCTAACAACAACTGTAGTACAAGTCAGATATTGTATACTACCTGCCTGTATTTTGGGGAAATGATGAAGATGCAGCCATACCAATGCAGATTCTTACAATGCTAGTTGAAATATATCTTGAAGTAGTATGCTATATTTTGTGCTTAAACATTTTAATCAAGCTACACTGAACTCTAGAAACTAAAACTGTAACCCTAGCAGCTAGGCCTAAAAGCACTGTTGAGGAGACTTACATAGATTGAACAATAATTTACATTTTTATTTATTTTTCTCTTTTGTTAATGTTTTTACTGTTTTTTAAAACAAAAAAAATTACAAACAAAGAAAACATAATACAAATACAGTACACTGTATACCCATCACCTGGAGGACATCAGTACTTTTCCAAAGCAGTTACTCAAACCAACTGTACCTATTGAAGCTATCTTTCCAACTATCTCCAAAATATCATATGTTCATTTCTGGGTTTAACACCTTTAATTTTCCCCAAGGTATATTCAATAAATTCTCCCCAAATATTTTCAAATTCACTTTCTTTAATAATACCTTGTTTCAGTTTCAGTTCGCACGTTAATTTATCATTAATCATCAAGTTCCAGATCTCCTTATACCAGAAGTTCTCAACCTTCTAAATCCAGGGCCAAATCTTGCTCCCTCAGACAACTTTGGGGGCCTGACAGCCATTTTGCCCTTCCTCCACCATATGGCACTTCCCTGGTGTTGTGGAGGCAGTTTGGGGCACATGAAATGGTGCTGTGGGCCACATCCGGCCTGCAGGCCACAGGTTGAGAATCCCTGACTTATATCATTCCTGTAAACCTAGATGTCGATACTGTTTCCAATTCATGGCTATTAAAATTCTCATAACTGTCACCATGATAACAATTCACATTTTAAAGACTTAACACTAGATATTATTACTACTACAACTTGACACTACAACTTGTAAAGATTGTATTTAATGATGATGGGGGGGGGTTCTTTTTGAAAAAACACATACATTATGGTTGGCTCCAGCATCTGCCTTTAGAGAACAGAAGAGCTAAATTCATTAAAGTTATGTTTTCAGAGATACTCAGCTCACCTCAAGCAGCAAGTACTCCAAATACAAAGAATGTTCAGGGGTTGATTTTTGCCAATGCAGTTGTGTAGGCCTAAATCCAGATGCAACTGAAAATCATAATAAGTATATAACTGCACGCCAATGAACTTGAAAGTAAAACAATCATTACAGAGAGTTGTTTTTAAGTAGTGTTTTCAAATCACTCAGCATATGAGGGTGAAATGCAGAGGACATGCAGTTCAGTAATCACTCACTTTTCTCCATTTTCTTGGGTGTCTACTGCACAATTGTCATGTGACAGATCAGAAAATGGGGTGAAACTTTGTGCAATTGCCATTTTGTGTGTGGTGCCCATGAAAACCAAAATAAGCACCCTATACAGTAAAACTGACTGGCTGGATAGCTTAGTGGCTTAAATATCTAGCTCCAGAGCCAGAAGTTGGGTGTTCAATTCCCCATTGACTTGACAGCATTCAAAATATTCAAATACATAACAGTAAAATTACAAAAACAAAATAAAAATCTAAACATTTTTATAATTACATATAAGAAATTTGTTCATCCACTGTGGCCATATGAAACCTGATGAATTATCATAGCCTGGATTCATGATTCATTATCAATGGCATCTTCCAATGCACAGAAATGGATCAAAATTGTAAAAGTTGCACTGTCATGTACAATAAAGCATAGAAATGAGTAGAATGTCACCTTTCCATAGGACAATCCAGTAACTGACTGATCAATTTACTTCTATAAGGGAAAAATTGATAGCTCTAATCTAATGCATTCTATTCTTACCCCTCAATAACAATTAGACAATGTGACCTATTGAATTGTCATAGCACATGATCAAAGACTGCATGTTGCTCTTCCAGACACGCAGGAAAGAAGAGAAGGAATTGATTAAGACCCTGCTAAATCCAAATATCATAAACTGCCATTGCAATCCTATCCATATCTACTCAGAAGTTCTATTGAGTTCATCATGATTTATTTCTAGATTAGCAAGTACAACAGGGCTGCACATTCCTGAAAGAATTTTAAGAACACCATTTTACAAGTTCAGCTGGCTAGTACAAGTACAGCTGGCTAGTGGTTAGGTATATGGCTAGGAATTCATTTTCCCACTCTGCATTCCAGAAGAGCTAGTCTATGTGGCCTAGAGCAAACTGCATAGTCCAAGAGTGCCCCACAGAAAAAAGGAATATTAAACTACTTCTGTGTACTGTATCTAGAAAATTCCAAAATGGGTCACTGTAAACCATAACTGACTTTATGGCACACCATTATTAGCTATTTTACAAGTACAGTGGAACCTTGGTTAACAAATGGCTCGGTTAACGTAAAAATTGCATAACAAAGGAAAATCCATAGAAAATAGTGGCTCAGTTTATGGAATTTTTTTGGAATTGATTAATTGGTTTTCAATGCATTCCTATGGGAAACCGTGCTTCGGTTAATGTATTTTGGTGCCTATTTTATCTACTTGCAATTTCTTGTTTTTGAACTGCTAGGTTGGCAAGAGCTGGGACAGAGACAGAAACTCATTCCATCATGTAGCACACAGGTCTTGAACAGCTGACCTTCCGGTCATGAAGTTCAGCATCTTAACCACTAAGCCACTGCAATCTCTTTTGCTAAACCTAACCACACATATGGCTAGATGGTTATAAAAATATAGAATCACTTCAAATTTCCATTTTTAAAATATGGGACAGTTTTCTTCCTTTAATAAACATAAAATATGAACCTGCAACCCAACTGGGATCAAAACAACTAGGAATAGGTAGTGTCCAATAAGTAATCAGTTATAGTCTCAGTAAAATTAAACTTATATACATTAAAATGGGGCATGATGTTCATTCAAGAGGTTGAAAAGAGCAGAAGAAGAAGTGCAACAGCCAAATAATACTGTATTTTCAATGTAACTTTGCCAGAAAATTAACAAATGCTTGAAATTTGATAGCAGTACTACTACTGTACTAATGTATTTCTTTTTCTTCCTTTGCTTCAGTCAAGAGTCAAAAGATCAGCATGCTCAAGGATATTTAAATCATGGTAATTTACTTTTGGGCTTATGCTTCTCAGCTTCCTATAAAATGTGAGAAAATGTTTTGGAAACTAAGGAGACTTTCAAAAGCAGCTGGCGACATGAGTAGATATCCATTCTTCAAACGAACATACAGTATTAAGGAATATTCCCTCAGGATATGGTCAAGAGGAAAAATCTCTGAACTAATTGCTTCTGTTTCAAAAGCAATGTACATCACAAGACATAAATTTTAAACAGAGTTGCCACCAAGCAACCAAAAAGTAGACCAGCAAGAAGAGTTTTTAAATGATCGAATAAAAAGAACAGCCACTACAGAGTTGTCCTAATTTTAAAAGAAGGGGACATTTGAAAAGCTGATGCTATTTCCTCTTCACAGGATTATATTTTATGTTAAACTAAACTACAGCCACAATATAGAAGAGGATAGGTTTTTATGCTGCTTTTGTAATAACAACATCATGTGGTCCATGCAGAATAAACAGAGCATAAATAATTAGTTTTCCACATGTGCTTGGAGGACTGTCCATAACGTAAATACCAGTCCAGATCCTCCCCCAATCAATGACAAAACTCCTAAATCCCAGCAATCAGTAAACACAGAAAGACCAATAAGGTAGTTACATGACTCTACAAGAAAGTAACAGTCACTGGTTATCAAAATGGGGCTGGTCATAAAACACTGTCTTCATTTCATGAGCCAAATGGAAGCTTCATAAAACCACAAAGAAAATATAGCTGCATCATTCTAATGATACATCTCATAGAAATGTTTGAGAGTTTCAGTTACCTTTTCCATTTTACCACATGTAGCTTCACCCATCGTTCATGTTAGTACAAACACATCCTAACATCAACTGTTTCAATCAGGTGCAATATTTTTGGTTGCTCTGGTAACCTCAGATGTGCTCAACACTGTGATTTTTACCACTCAGTAATAGCACTCAGATAGATTCATACAGATAGATTCATACACAGCAGATAGATTCATACACAGAGATTATTTGGACATGCTATTATGCCACACACACAACCAAAATGGTCATAGCTACATTTTTGGTAGCAACTATGACTTCTCCTTAAAATTAAAATACAGTAATACCCCAGTTAATGTGTGCACCGCACAGTGTTAAAACCGGATAATGTTGGGGAATCTGAGGCGAACTTTTGCACTGCACAACGTTAAGGTAATGTTGTGTGATGTAAAAGTTTGACTTAAATTTCCCAACATTCATCTGCGGGCTTTGGGACAGACATCTACGGTAAGCCTATGTTAATTATTGAATATTTACAAAGACATACATGTTTGCATGTGATTCTGTTTTATTGCATAAGTGGCTTATTCCAAGTGAATAAGCTTACAACAATAGCATTTTGCCAACAGATTAATTTAGCATGTACAGATCATTATAGACTAAAGCCACATGCAATACTATATAGCCTAGTAAGGATTTAATCAAGCCTGATGCAAAACACAACTCACAGTACGAATTCCTTTAATGTCTCTGCTACACAGAGAATGTGCCATTCTTTACGATGGCAAATACCTGTATGCTGTTCTCAATGCTGAAGCTGCTCACTTCAGGTTATTTCTGAAGGAGTTACCATGTTAGGTTGTTCCAGCTAAAACAACAGGGAATTATAGGATCAGTTGAGGTACACGAAAAGAACCTCCTTTAAGATTGTGGTATTCTTGAACCACAATCCTGTGAACCCTGGTAACGGAAACCTTGTATTGCAGGCTAATCTTTCTCATACTAACTCAGACGAAGGGAACTCCAGAATGAAATCATCAAAGGGTGATTTCATTTTGGCAGTTTCACATCTGGCCTAGACACAGAAGAATAGGATCAGTTTTGCAAACCACAGGCAGTTTCTTTAGATGTAGAGGGTACATACACTCCTAGTAGGAAATGAGATGTTGACAATGACATGATAGGAAATTTAAATGCAGACAACTAAAGCATATGTTATAATAAATTTGCACTCTTAATGTGTCACAGACTCTTTGTCACTGTTGATGCAAATAACAAAAAACACAACATACTTATTTTTAGGTGACCAAGAGATGCTTAGTTTTTATAAGAAGCACAGGAGGTAATGAAGCATTACGGGTTCTGGCAATTCCTTATATAAAAAAAGTAAAAACAAAACTCATGAAACTGGATCATAGGGGCTTCTCAGTAAAAGTGTGTGCAGAATCTCATTGACCCACTCCATAATCAAGCAAAGGGCAGAGAGAATGACTGACCAAGCCTTTAGGAAACTTTCTGACCTCTTCCGTTCCCAGACCTGAGACACTATCTATGCATTTCCAAATCTTCATTTTAAACATGTTTCCGTGAAAAGGAGGGGAAACACTACAGCTATGACCTGAAGAGGGGTTTATGTCATTTATGCATTCAAAGCCCATACAAAAATCACCCTTTTGTAATCTCTGTTACAACAGGCATGAATGAGTCTGTGAGCAATTCCAGGCCTTAGGTTGTGAAGCCCTGTCTTAAACAGAACAGTTTCTCCCTCCAATTTTCCTTCTTCATCATCTGAATCTAGTCTGGCTTGGCCACATCATGAGAAAGCAAAATTCTATGGAAATGACAATGTTAGGAAAGGTTGAAGGCAGCAAGAAAAGAGGAAGACCAAATGTGAAGTGGATTGGCTCCCTAAAGGAAACCATAGGCTTAAGTTTGCAAGAGCTCAGCAGGGCTGTTGAAGACAGGGCATTCTGGAGATCTCTCATTCATATGGTCACCATAGGTCAGAGGTGACTTTGATGGCATATAGCAACAACTCCTGATTCATTCTGGCTTTTTACTTCATCCAGAAATAGTGCACAACTTATTTCTTAGGATTTCTAGTTTATACCATTTGATTTACTGTTACTAAAAATCAGGAAGTCATGTGTATATTAATAAGAGTCATCTGATTTATAAATACCCAAACAAAGCCACATTGTATTAAATAGAAATGTTTGACTTTCCTCCTTGTTTACCTAGAAGACGGGGGGGGGGGCAGTAATACATTTCAAATATAGCCTAACACAGCCTTTTCACTCACCTGGGAAGGGCATGGAGATGTTCGGTGTCTAGAACCCGAGGGGGAAGATGCCATAAAAATATCACCACCATCAGGGACAGGATTTGGCCAGAACTTTTCTCCTTGCTGTACTACCACTGTACCACATGATTTTAGTGTCCCTGGAGGATCACTAATTCTACAAAACAGAAAGCAGGGGCTGCTGTTGTAGATCAAAACAGAAGAAATTTAGGAGGTAAACAGATGAAGGTAAACTGACAGAGGGGAGTGCTCGTGGATTTTAAAAAGTGTCAGTCAAGAGAAAAGGAGGTGGGCCAGAGAGAGAAAAACAGGAGTAGTACTCTGGATAAGAAACTAGATTATTGAGTAAAATCATAAAACAAAGGGGCAGAAATGTGAACACAGAGGAGAACTGGATGGTAATACATGGATAAGATACGTTTGCGTAAGTTAGCTCAAATACTAGAGGAAAGTAAAGCAAGAAAAAAACGAGAGTCATGATGTGGGATGAGTTTAGGGAGAACGACTACACACCTGAAGTAGAGAAGGAAACAGTCAGTTTTGCTTTTTTTTTTTTTTTTAAGATATTTTAATGGCCAGGACAGGTTGCACCTGTGTTGTCACAATGATCCCCAATGATGTATGCAAGTCATAAGTATACAGTAGTTTGTTTAGGATAAGGCCAGACCTAATGCTTGCTATAGGTTAAATTTAGTGTGTAACATAGTTTCTTTATGACAGCAGAAAAGCACTTTCTATTTAAAATCCAACTTTTAAAATACTGTATACACACATGGAGATATGGAAAGGGGGGGGGGGTTACAGGAGAAGAAAACTCCACCTCTCCTCTGTATGGTAAGTCCAAAAAATGAATGAAGAACTTGGGTCTTTCATGAGTTGTGTGATGTTTTGAATAACATAAATCTGATTTTAATTTTCTTGTCCAAAACAGCGAGCAAGAATCTACCTAAGGCTGCTTGAAATCCTTCTGGCCCATACAAAGTAGGACTAAAGATACCTCTCTCCCCTGGTCTTTTAATTTAATTATGATGGGTATTGACTGATTTTAAAGAAATTAAAATCTTGAAAGTTTAAATTTTTATAATTGGGATTCCGAAGCTGTCGGATGATGGGTTTGGATTGTATTATGTAGTTTTTTGTTATGTTATAAACCGCCCTGGGTCGCCATGACAAGGAGGGTGATATAGAACCATGAAAAACAAACAAACAAATATTATAATAATAATAATAATAATAATAATAATAATAATAATAATAATAATAATAATAATAATAATAATAATAATAATAATAATAATAATAATAATAATAATAATAATAATAATAATAATAATAATAATAATAATAATAATAATAATAATAATAATAATTTTGTGAAATGTGATAGAAAAGCATATTAGCACTTCCCATTTTTCAGGCAGAGGGTAAAGGAAACAATAATAATGTATATAAATTCATTATCTTGAATAGCAAAAGGAGTAAATTCAGATCCCTGATTCCAACAACCAATGGGGTGAAGTAGCTGAAAAAGAGAATTTATCTACTGTTGACAATAATATCTTGCCAAGATAGACAATTTCCTCAAGGGATGCATTAAATGGCTCATTCTATTTCAAGGTACAAGTCAAACTTCATTTTTATTGAGTTGCTGTTTGCAATGTGTATGTGGGAAGTCAGCCCAAAACCTATCTTCCTTGCCCAGTCAGTCCATGACCTCAGATTAAGAGCAATGCTTTTTGCAGCAACACATCATTTAAAAAAATTAAACCCAATTGCACCATAAAATCTATCTTTAGAGAAATTGCCAAATGGCACATAAATGTCCAAGGAAAAACACAGCAACACAAGCAGTTTCTGTCTCTTTTTTCTATTTTGTTTCCAGGTTTTATTTACATTCACTTGCAAGAACCTTATGAAGTAACCAGCATGAGATTAATATAAAGCAGCATACAGTTGTACCTCGCTTAAAGAGCATGATGCGGTCCATAGGATTGCTCTTTAAGCGAGTTTGCTCTTTAAGCGAAACACCATTGTAAATGACCAATTGTGGGGGGAATTGCGAACCCCAATTTATTTGTTAAGTGAGTTTTTGCTTGGTTTTATTTGTTAAGCGAAGCAAACATTCAGAGAAAATTCTGCTCTTTAAGTGAGTTACTCTTTAAGCGAGTCACTATTTATGCGAGGTTTGACTGTATATGGAAATCCATGTTGTTCTAGAATATTTCAGTTATGACTTAAATCGGAAAGCCTCTTATACATGTTCAGTAGTCCCTGAAAAACTTTTTTTTTTTGAAACTATGATGGGAATCCAACAAAGCAACTGTGTGTATGGAAATGAATCAGAATTTTACATGCCTATCTCCCTCCACTAGCTCATGGTAAAGATAAAGTTCTCCCTTCCTCGAAAGCCAGTTGTATCAGATTCTAGGGTTCAATGCTCATCTGTTTCAAAGCTGAAGAGCCAGGGCTGTCGGCTTCTGCAGACGTTTCCATGGTCATGTGGCAGGCATGACTAGACACCGGAGCACATGGAACGCTGTTTACCTTCCCAACGAAGTGGTCCCTATTTATCTACTTGCAATTTTGTGCTTTCAAACTGCTAGGTTACCAGGAGCTGGGACAAAGACGGGAACTCATTCCATCCTGCAGTACTCAGGAATCGAACTGCTGACCTTCTGCCTCCCAGTCAGCGTCTTGCATTAAAACCTAGAAGTGTCTAGCCACACATAACTGGAACTGCAAGCATTTCCAGCGTCTTCTCAAGAACATCAGAGTAAGCTCAAAGGTGCTTAGTGCCATAGGTTCACCTTCACTGGAGTAGAACATATTGCCAGAGATCCAACAACAAGTGTCAGAAGGCAGTTAACTAACCTGACAACCCTCAGGATTAACTGCCTTAGCTGCCAAAGTCCACAGGGAAGGATGATGGTCCCCAAGTAGATTAAATCCCACTTGAATCCATCTTGATGGAGGGCAACAGCTTCATCAATACTGGTCTGGGCTGATGAGGACTTTGTGTGCCAAAACGGGTCAGGGACAAAAAGTTATTCACAGGACTGGATCAGTTATACGTGTGTCATGCTGCGATGCAGAAGGCAGATGAAAGGCCACTGCATTATATTCTCAGGACAGTCTTCATGGCTGATCGCCATGAGGATTGCCTACGTTCAAATACAGCAAAAAAGAAGAACGAACCAGTCTATTTCTAGAAGCCTTTATATCTCATGAACAGAAAAGAACAAAGGAGCTGGCCTCTCCCTTCTAAAACCCTGTTTACAACAGAAAAGTAGTATCAGCAACTGGAAAGGAACAGTTGCTGAAGCTATATCTGCAGGCTCTTCACTATTTGCAGCATCCAAGGAGATGTGAATGAGAGCCGCTTTACCTGCAGAATACAGTGGTACCTCCCTTAAAGAGCATAATGCGTTCCATGTGATTGTTCTTTAAGCAAATTTGCTCTTTAAGCGAAACACCACTGTAAGTGACCAATTGTGACATCTGGTGGGGGGGATTGCGAAACCTGATTTAGTTGTTAAGTGAGTTTTTGGTTGGTTTTAGTTAAGCAAGGCGACCATTCAGAGAAAATTCTGCTCTTTAAGTGAGTTAGTCTCTAAGCGAGGCGTCTTTATGCGAGGTTTTACTGTACGTACTAGCAATCTGGCCACAGCTACCAGAGAGGTATTCTTTCTTCCCATTTTGTGTGCTCATGATACAAAGTCTACACAGAACTCAGATCCACTTTGGCTGACACAATCCTGTCTGAAAATTAAGGTTTCTTTGATGCCATCACTGCCAAGTGACTCTTAATAGATATCCTAATCTGTTCTAAACTGGAGGCAACATATGTGTCAAGATTACATCCTGACAGTCATTATCTCTGTAATTTTACAGAGTGCTGAGGGTGGGAGAATCTCCTGTAGGTCTCTTAACAAGAGACAATATTCAAATAAAACTCTATGAATTACTGAGGCTATATTCATATATCATATGCAAATCAGTGCTTTAAGAATGCTGCCTGTAAGTGAACAGAAAAATCCTAAACAAAAAACCATTTGGCTCTATTAAGATCCAGGCAGCTTAAGGAAGGTTATGGCTTCATCAATTAATTGCTGGTTTGTTAACAACCCAAATCAGAGTGCTGGTTACTACTCTTAAAGCTCTAATTATTTAGCACAGGAATATTTAAAGACAGCACAGAGCAGGGCCTATCTCTAATTACACTAATTACACTTCTGCTTTGTAATGCTCTTTCCCCAATTGCATTCAATTCCAGGGTACAGTAATACCTCGGATAACGTTTACCTCGGATAACGCTAAAATCGCATAACGTTAAGTAATCTGGGGAGGAGAATTGGATCGAATAACGTTAAGGTCCTATGGGATGTATCGGATAACATCCGCTAAAGCCTGTGCGGTTACAATGTATCTCTATGGAGCTTTAACATTATCTGATACATTCCATAGGATTTTAACATGCACCAGATAACACTAAAAATCGAATAACACCAAGACTTGTGGAACCAAGTCTTAGCGTTATCCGAGGTATTACTGTATTTATTTATTATATGATGAACTTCAGTTGTCTACATTATTGTTGATATATACTAGTGATGGTGAACCTCTTAGAGACCGAGTGCTCAAACTGCAACCCAAAACCCATTTATTTATTGCAAAGTGCCAACACAGCAACAGGGGAGGAAGGAAACACTCCCACTGGGCTACTGGGCAAAGGGGTGGGGCAAACTCTGTGCTGGGGTGACTGCACAGGTGCCCACAGAGAGGGCTCTGAGTGCCACCTATGGCACGCGTGCCATAGGTTCGCCACCACTGATATATACAGTAAGGACAAATTGTCCATCTCATGTTCCTAGCTAGAGTTCCACATCCAGGTTTGAAAGCCACTGAACGGTTTCATCTGTGGCACCATGCAAGTCCTCCATTAAGCCTCCAAACATGCATAAAGGACACCTAATGTGGTTCATGGTTTGGTCTTCTTCACAGTCACATTGGGGAGAGGACCTCCATCCCCAGGTGAACAGATGGCTTTGCATCTACCACAGCCAGTCCTCATTCTCTTCAGCATCCTCCACTGCCGTCTTAGAAGGGAAAATCCAGTTGGCCATTCACAAGGATTCTTGATTATGTGGTGACAGGGAAACAGAGTTAGATGTTGCCAGAGTTCCATCCAGGCATCTGAGACATTAAAATAGTTATTCTGTAGGTTGATTGCAGTGCGCCAAGCAGGGTGTCTAGATTTTAATCATTAGGCTGAGGGGGCAGTTATGGATTGGGAGGATTGTTTACTATTTTTATCCATAGGTTTAATAATGCCAGTGATCTTCTTGGTGGTGGTGGTGGTGGTGGTGGTGGAATGTGGCTCAAGACAGGGGGCCAGTGGGTGTTTGTTGGCTGAATACAGTCTGTGTCGATATGCATTGCCTGTTTCAACTGTATGTCTATTAGTCCTGTTATGTGCACTTTTCAGCTAAGATGAACAACAGTAGTCAGCATCAGAAGAAGATGAGAACCGAACTGCCATGTGTGGCCTCCCGGTCAAAAGCTACATAGAATAAGATTGAAGATGATGATGATACAGTGGTACCTTGCTTAAAGAGCATAATGAGTTCCACGGGACTGCTCTTTAAGTGAGTTTGCTCTTTAAGCGAAACACCATTGTAAGTGACCAACAGTGACTTCTGGTGTGTGTGGGGGGGGAGGGATTGAAACCCCGATTTATTTGTTACGTGAGTTTTTGGTTGGCTTTATTTGTTAAGCGAGGTGACCACTCAGAGAAAATTCTGCTCTTTAAGCAAGTTACTCTCTAAGCAAGGCGCTCTTTATGCGAGGTTTTACTGTATACACCAAAGGATCCTTCACAGGAACCTCAAGTCTACAACATTGGACCTTTAATTACCATCTGTCAGTTTAACATCAAAAGTATAAGCAGAGCAAAGTGTGGTCACTTACTTAGCAAGCGTCCTCAAAATCTGTTAGCCTCGTGTCATCTTGCTTCAAGAAACCCACACTGAAAAATTCCAGGGTGGAAGTTTGTTTATTTTAACAGACCGATCAACCTTTTATAGTTCTTACTTTACTTCCTTACTATTAAAGGTTAGCTAGTTATACCATCTGTTTTATATATACAGTAAAACCCTGGGTTACAACCACCTCGGTTTAAGTTTGCTATGGTTTACAATAGCAAATCCTATGGAAATATCATCCCGGTTTACTAATTTTTAATGTATTATTTTTCAGTTTACAACGATCAATTCAGGACCTTTTTTAATTTTCCAATGCATCCCTGTGGATGTTTCAGTTTACAATTTTTTTGGGTTTCAACAGAGAATGTTGGAACAGACCTCTGTTGTTACCTGGGGTTTTAATGTATCTCTTGCATTTGTGTTTAAGTTGAAATACATCTACTGTATTTTACTTACATTTTCATACTGTTTAAATACTGGTTGAAACCTGCTTTAAATGCCTTTTATTGAGGACTAAACATGGGATAGGTAAAGGTTGCCTTTTCTCAAAAGCCAGTCATATCCGACTCTAAGTTTCAGTGCTCATCTCTGTTTATAGCCAAAGAGCCAGTGCTGTCTGTGTCTGCAGACATTTCTGTGGACATGTGGCAGGAATGACTAGACACTAGAGTGTACAGAACGCTGTTTATTTCTTCCCACCAAAGTGCTCCCTATTTATCTACTTGCAATTTCTTGCTTGTGAACTGCTGGGTTGGCAGGAGCTGGGACAGAGACGGAAGTTTACTCCATCATGTAACATTCAGGTCTCAAACTGCTAACCTCCGGACCTTCCAGTCGTCAGGTTCAGCATCATATCTACTAAGCCACTGCAGTCCCCAAATGGAATCATAGAATAATGGAGGTGGAATGGGACTAAGAAACCACTGGATCCAAATCAAAGTATATCTGACATGTAACAGAAAATGTTTAACCAATAATTTGAAAAGTGGATCTCCCTTTTTTAAAAAGTGGCGGCATGTGTGCATTTAATTAAGTAAACAAACACTCTTAATATGCTTTTATGGGTAGAGAAACAGCACTCCTACTTGGAGGAAGGCAAAGCTGGGATTAAATCAATGCTCACAATGTACATCTGCTCTTTTCACAGCAATGGCAGATGGAAGCCTAGAAAATAAAATCTGTACATAACCTGAATTCCAAAATCATTCTGCAGTAGTGATGAATGGGGAAAAAAACAATAGGTGTGAACAGATTGTCACTGAGCATGGGGAGGGGTGGGTGCTAATATAAAACTCCTATACATGATTTTTAGCCTCTGCCTCCATGAAAGAAGGAAATTGGCTCTTTAGGAAATGTGATACTGCCTATCTTTTCAGGTAATTACAAGGATACTGAGATAATATGTGCAAAGTGATTTTGTTGATCCAGAAAAGTGTTCAAAGATTTAGGCAGACAATGATAGCATGCATTAACTACAAAAACAATGCATTAAGCCTCTATGAAAGAAAGAAATATCAGGGATTTGTTAGAAAAAAATACATTATACAGTAGTTCTTTAAAATGAGGGGTGAGGAGAAGCCCCCTGATTTTCTTTGTTGTGTAATTTTTTGAAAAATGGTTTTGAAATGTGTACATTGCACCAGCACAGAGCCCCTTGGTGGATCTCTACTGCAATACTACATTGCTGGGGAATCAATTGGTGCAGCCAGCAAGGGAAGAAGAGAGTTGGGGGGGGGGGGCAAGTATTACCAGCACTAAAAGGGACACAATGACTTAGTGGTTAAGATGCTGAACTTGCCGACTGGAAGAATAAAATCAGGTGCTGCACCTTGAAAACACTTCCCGTTGCAACTGCAGGACTTGTGAGGTTACAGGTGCAGGGAGGACTCTGCAAGATCTCACTAGGGAAATAATATGCATATTCATCCGATCGGCAACAAGCAGACTTTATAAACCAAAAGGCATAAAACTACTGACTTTGAATGAAGGCAACAAGGCTGATGAATAACTCCCTATTGCAGATGCTACCTCCACAAGTAAAACATACCATTTATATAATGACTCTCATCATACTGGCTGCCCCGGGAGACAAATCGCATATGCCACAGCATCTAATCCTCAATTCATAATTCAAGGTGGCCTTTTAGAAACAAAGGCTTTTTGCTTACATTTCCTGTTAGGACTTGCTTCACTGCACAATGCAACGAATAGTAAGAGAAATCTTTGTTGCTCCTTCTGAACACACACACCTCTCTTCATACAAGTACTAAAGATAGACATCAGTTATAAGCAGAGTTAAGGTTAAAGCCAAAGTATCTTAATAGGTATATTTAACTCATTACTTTAGCAAATTATACCAAATTATGTTCTCTGCCCTTCCATCCACCAGCACCTATTCTGCGTGGTTTGCTGTGAACCTGTATCTACAGAGCTTCAACACCAATAACTGTTTTTAAAAATGTATTTTAAAATATAAAAGCAACCCAATTTTCATCCAATATTCATTGAGTTTGTGACTGGTCTGAAGGAAGAGAGGGAGACAATACTAAATATATTTGAAACCAAATCTGGTTCAACATATAAATTTATCATTCCCTCAACTTAAATGCATGATGCACAGCTATACTTTTTTAAAAATGTACAGTTGATATGACATTATTTAACCCCAGTGGCGACAAAAATAAAAATAAAAATTTTCAAAGTACTGTAATTTTACCCCCGCATGTTGCTCAGTAATTCAGGCATCTGGCTGTGGACTCAGAGGTTTGAAGTTTGATTCCTCACTGTATCTCCTTGATAGGGTTTGAATTCCATGATTCATAAAAACCCTTCCATCTTTGTTGTTCTAAGATTTTTTGTTGTTGTTCAGTCGCACAGTCAATTCCGACCCTTTGCGATCCTTTGCGACCCTATGGACCACTGTCCTCCAGGCACCTCTGTCCTCCACCATCCTCCTCAGCCCACCCAGCTCTGTGCCCACTGCACCCACAATACCATCTAGCCATCTCATTTTTGGCCGCCCCTTCTTCTTTTGCCCTCCACTTTTTCCAGCTTCAAGGCCTTCTCAAGTGAATCCTCTCTTCTCATTTGATGTCCAAAGTACTTCAGCTTCATCTTTACTATTTGACCTTCTAGGAAGCAGTCAGGGTTGATTTCTTCTAAGACCGACCTATTTGTTCTCCTCGCTGTCCAGGGGACTCTCAAAACTCTCCTCCAACACTACATCTCAAAGGCATCTATTCTTCTGCACTCAGCTTTACTAATAGTCCAGCTGTCACAACCATACATTGCCACCGGAAATACCATTGCTTTGACTATGGGAATTTTTGCTTTCAATGTGATGTCTCTACTTTCCACTATGTTCCCCAGGTTTCTCATAGCTTGCATCCCAAGAATCAGTCACCTTTTAATTTCATGGCTGCAATCACCATCTGCAGTGATCTTGGATCCTAGGAAAGTAAAATCTGTCACTGCTTCTACTTCTTCCCCATCTATTATTATTATTATTATTATTATTATTATTATTATTATTATTATTATTATTATTATTATTATTATTATTATTATTATTATTATTATTATTTAAATTTAAATTTAATACCCCGCCCCAATCGGGAGGACCCGACTCTGGGCGGCTTACATCCAAAATAAAAACAAAAATAAAACCCAACACTAAAACGTCAGAGTTAAAACCATCAGAAGTTAAAAACAACACAGGGCTATATTCCAATGTTCCCAGAATCCAACCCAGGGGGGCAGTCCTTATATGAGCCATTTGGTATGGGAACCCATGTTCCCGGGTCCCCAAACCTGTCCTGCCAGCCAGGTTTTTAAACCCTTTCGGAAGGGCAGGAGCTCTGTCTGAAGACGCAGTTCGGTGGGCAGGAGGTTCCAGAGGGCCGGGGCGGACACGGAGAAGGCTCTCCTCCTAGTACAGGCGAGGTGCGCCTTTCTCGCCGAGGGAATAACAAGGGAGCCTCTCCGATCCGCCCTGGTGGGGCGGACAGATGTTCTCCAGGGACTGATAGGGCCTGTTGACATTATCTTGGTTTTTTTGATATTGAGTCTCAAGCCAGCTTTTGCACTCTCTTCTTTCAACCTAAGCAGCAGCTTCTTTAGGTCTTCCTCACTTTCTGCCATTACTATAACTCCTTAATGAGTTCATTTCTTGTCAGGAAAAAAAATTATTCACTTTTTTTATTCTGGAATTCCAACTTTTGTACTCTCTTGAGGTTCTTCAGAAGGACTGGCTTACTAATGCATTCACAACGTAGCAGGCAGACATCAAATATTGCCACTGCCTCGTACTACTGATGGCATTTGGGACCAAAAATTCAAATTTCTTTATCATTCTCTTTGTGCCCTCTTTTCCCAATGGACTTTTTCTTTCTTTTTGCTTATTTGCATTGCAAGTACTGTATTCTTAAACTGGTTTTCAGAAAGTTAACTTGTTAGAATAACACCCTCCCACAACTGTATGGTGTGACCAGATTCTTCATTGCTGGGGAATTCTTGAAGTTAAAATCCTAAGAGTAATTTCCTTTCTTGTCTTTTGTTGACAAAGATAAGGACATCCAGACATGACACTAAGATTTGCCTGATTTTTCTTTTGGTGGATGTTTTTAAATATCTCTGGTCAGAAACATCACTAAATCATATCCTGTACACCAGCTTTTTCAAACCCGTTGCCCTCCAGATAATTTTTTCCAAATAACAGTAATTCTTAGAATGCATCAACCCACTGAACGATATTTTCAAAATGGTGCCATGCATCCAAAAAAGAGGCAACAGCCTGTCAGGGGAACCCAGGGTTTTGCAAAAGGACCAAACCAAAGAAAGGTACAGAAGGGTAAATGTAGCCCTTGCTCAAAAGCCAGCTGCATCCAACTATAGGGTTTAGTGCCAAAACTCCTTTAAAATAAACCTCAAGTATATGAGCACTGAACCCTAGAGTCAGATACAACTGGTTTTCAAGCAAGGGTGACCTTTATAGGATGGTTCAAAATCAAGCCAAAAGAAGTTTGAGCAAACTTGTACAACATCGGATGATGAAGATTTAATTTTAACCTACAACAAAGCCAAGAAAGTAAAGCGGGAATCCAAAGTTTGATTTAGACATGATAGAAAAACATGGAATGATGGCAGCTGAGGGGAATGCCTGAGAGACATTAAATTTGAGGGAATAGAATGAATATCCCAGAGAATGATATCGCAAGTTCGTTGACCCCCGTACACAACTGCACTCCTTACAAATATTTTGTTCAAAGTTTTCTGGGAGGAGTCTAATACTGAGGGCAAAAGCAGGGTACAATGAAAGGTTTACAATAAGATCTCCCATGTTTTTCTCCTTTAATGTTTCTTAGTATTTGCTGTAAACTACTTTGAAGGAACAATATGTATTTTTTTTAAAAAAACGCTGCATCAAGTTCCAGTTTGCACTCAACTGCTAAAGTCACAGCAGCCTAGAAAATCCAGAAAACTAGTATGGCGAAAGCTGCCAGAGCTAATTCTCTGATCTAATTAGATCTAAAAACCACTGTTTTAAGGTTGTTTGAAGTAAATACTTCTAATACTTTTTCAGCATCTCAAAAATTGCCCACATCAAACTTTTTAAAATACGTATATAAATGGTCTTTTTTTTAAAAAGTGGGGGTGTGGGTGGAAATAAAGAAGTCAGAAAATCCAATTATAAAACTCTTGACAATACATTTGTTTCAGTTGTGATGCTGGAAAACAATGACACATTACAGTCTTCATTAATAAACACAAGAAACCATTATTGCAAATCTGTAGAATAAATTAATGTTAGGCTAATTAATGTTACCCAGATGCTTAACAAGAGCTGGAAGGACTGCTGAATAGATACCCTTGAACTACTGTACTTAGTTGAGTTTATTCTGCCAACTGGTATATAAATACTACACATAAAGTACAATAAATACAATGACACACACTATGTCAGAACCTTTCAGAACAAACAAGTCCTAGTTCTTTATTAGATTAATCCAATGCCTTATATAAATTTGCTAAACTGCATTTCAAAGAGGTAGCTATGAAAAAAAAATAACAAGAGAAAAGAATCACAAAGAGAACTGTCCCTAAACAATAGGAAAAAAATCTTTCAAAATACATGCATTTAAGTCACCTACAAGTACATCACGCATTTTCAGAAATACTAACAGAAGTATCTTACTGCATGCATAAGACACTCACCTCTAAAGCTGACTCAGTTTGTTCATCTTGGGTGGTACCTGGCACTACCGACCATGCTAGATTGTCACTAGAAGGTGTCAAAGAACTAAGGGCACCATTTTTCAGTGGTTCTGTGGAATGTGTCTTTGGACCATGCCATCCTAGAATGTTTTCTGAAATGCGGAAAAAAGCTACAATTACCTACAAAGTGTGTTGAGCTATTCACTCTGAGGGGAAATTCAACTATGCACAACAGCATTGGTAAGACAATGCTCTAAAGTAAACCATTCATATTTAAATCCTGTACAAGAACAGGGCCTTTCAGCAGGCTTGGGTAGATGTGGTATTGAGTTTACTCCTTTCACCACATGCAAAAACGTGTAAGGCTTTCTGGTGACCAATGCAGCAAGAGCCAATAATATATACAAAGGCTAATGGGTGACCCAGATATTTCTTCTACCCCAAACAGCCCTGGGTGGTCAATGTTTGGTGTCCTTATTATCTAGCATCATAATGCTAGACAGGAAAACTACTATATTTCTATTAAAATATTGGTTTAAGACGACTGCTTCATTGGACTTTTTTCTATTTTGGCAACACTTCAGTTTTTTAAAACCAAGAAAGACGTGGCAATCCACAGCTTAACTAACACAGCCATCCTACAAATCCCCAGTTCTATTCTAGCCTGATGTTTAGTTACCCACCCATAGATCCAAACAACATTCTATTCCAAATATTATTTTAACACCAGTTTCCAAAATAATCATGACAGGAAAACCTCCTGAACTCTTAGCGCAAAAACTCTTGAGCTTCTAGGCACCTCTGAACTTCCCAGACATGTGGCAATCATTGCAGCAACCACAGCAGCAAAAGATTTGCTTCAAGTAAAACCATATGGGCATAGATAGGAAAGTTGGTTTTAAGTGTTTTTAAAAGAGTACTTGAAGCGTTTTCCACTCCTCATCAGGATGGAGGACAGAGCTGCATGACAGCACAGAATTCTACAAACAGTTTTTGTCCACACTGGGTGATTGTGATGAAACAGAAAGAATTCCAGAAGCTGTGGGCCACCTTGTGCCAGCTAATCTTTCTCACACTGCGTCAGGTGAAAGGAACTGCAGAAAGAACTTACCAAAAAGTGGCTTCATTTCGGCAGTTTCACATCTGGCCTAGACATGGAAGAAGAAGAAAAATCCTAGCAATTTCTCATTTGGTGCTCATATGGATCCCAGTAGAAATTATAAGAAAATTCTGGAATTGTGTACCTCAAATAAAAAATGTTCACTTAGAATGTATAAATAAAATGTTACATCTTCAAGCCTTGAAATGTCACTGTATGTCTTAAAAGGATCCAATGCACAAAATTCTATTATTTTGTTTTTCATAAGACTATAGCTTGAATTACAAAAATGCACAAATAAAATAAGATAGCTCAGCGGAATCTCATGTACAGCCTTGGGTCTGCCAAAAAACTGAAATTAACAAATTGACCCTACAGTGTCCATCTTCCCTGCCTGAGAAATTGCCAATAGTACCAAAAGTATTGGTTCAATAATATGTTTTCAAACAGCACTAATAGACTATGATGTTCTTGAGCAATTATTTGCCTCCCTTGCAAGCAGTGGTGGGCAGCAACAGGGTTGCACACACCCCGGAGGGAGGGGGTAATAAAATTGAGTGGCCTCTGAGCGGGGGGGGGGGCACATTTGGGTAGCCTTCAGGAAGGGGGGTAGCAAAATTGGGTGGCCACACCCACCTCTCTGCCCTGCCCTGTCAGGTTTTGTTCCTGCAAGTGGTTTAAGGTCTCCCTTGCTCAAAAGCCAGTCATATCCCACTCAAGGGTGCATTTACAGCCAAAGAGCCAGTGCTGCCTGTGTTTGCAGATGTATACATGGCCATATGGCAGGCATGACTAGATCGCCCATGACGTAGGCTCCACCCACGATGTAGGCTCTACCCACGATGTAGGCTCCACCCATGACGTAGGCTCCGCCCACGGTGTGGTTGTGAAAATTTTTGCTGCCCACCACTGCTTGCAAGTCTGATTATCAGACCATAGAATGTCATGCAAAATCATTCATGTTTTAAAATCAAGATAAAAGTTCACTACTGAAATGGTTCTTCACCCACTGTGAAAAGATTTCATAGATCTTGCACCACCACATTATTTTTTATTTTGGCTAAAGGCTTCATCTTGACTTAGTTAGAAAAAAGAAGACTTTCATACCACTAGAAGCTCCTAAGAAGAATGTAGTCAGCATTGCTCACCTGATGGCAGTGTCCTATTACTGTATGGGTTCACTTGGCTTATACTTTGTTGTAGCAAATTCAGGCATTCTCCAAGGCAGCTGAGGGCAGCAGCAGAGGTAGCTTTTAAAAGCAGCAAATCTTGATCCAAGGCTGAAAGAGGACCAGACCCTGGGAGGGATTCAATGGCTTGTACAAGATTCTTCTGCTGTCCCTCCACTTGGCTCATGATCTGCAAGTATATATTTTTACAAGCACATACATATAAATACCAAGCTAATCTGACAAAGTCAGCTATTCTCACTGGATCCTATTGTCTGTGGCTCAGTGTGATGAGAACAAGTATTTACTGCATTTTTAATTTAAAAGCAGATATTCATTTTTGTGAATGAATTTTACATAGCAGGAATGGAGAACATATTACTTCTTAGATGTTCCTGGATTACAGCTCTCACACTTTCTTAATATTAGCTGCACTGGCCAAGGCTGATAGCAGTTCAACAACTGAAGGGCCACGAATTCCCAACTGCAACTGGGAATTTGTAACTTTTCTTAACCCTAAAAAAAGCACTGGATGGGGCAAACAGCTATAATAACCTGAAAGTGTGTAACTGTGTCTTGAATGTGCATAACAAATATTCAGATATCTCACTGGAGACTATACCATATATATGTCTGATTCAGGTAATTAAAACTATGTTTCATGTTAATATATTAATACTAAAATTATCATTAGATTAATATAATTAACATAACTGCAGATGTTTACTTACGAGACAATATTAGAGTCACAGTACAGTGTTTTCAATAAATCACTGGAATATTATTCTGTCAGAAACATAGTACATTAAGTTACAAAACCAGATTGCTATCTTATTTCATCTTCTCAGTTACCTACTTAAAACAATGATCTGTTCAAACATACTACTTAATCATGCACCAACAGTGTTATTCATAATCATCAGGTAATAAGTCATATCCTAATGTTCACCCTATTATCCATGACACAGAAGGCACAATGACTACTGCCTTCTACTATTGCTCCTGTGCTCCATATGATATGAAGAACTAACTACATTTGTACCCTGTGGTCTTAAGGCACTAAGCACAACTTTTACTTTTGCTTTTTTTTTAGTTGGCTTTTTTTTAGTTGACTTTTATTGCCATTATTGAATTGTGATATAGAACTTTAGACTAGGAAGCTTTAAAGGAGACAAGGCAAACTGCATTACAAGTATGTGGGTTTTCAAGTTTTATCTTCAGTTGCTGCTTACATGAATGTTTTCCATGATCACAGATCTTTGCTACAATAATGGGAGAACAACTAAGAAGGCCAAACACACAGAAATTGAGCCACACAATAGGTAATCTACAATATAGCATGTACCAGTACTGAATCTATAATGCAACATGGAACTCTGAGATTGCCTCAAAAGTTTTATTTAAGTTCATTCCATGATTATTATTATTATTAAAAAACCTAATAATCAACAACCACACAAATGGCCCATCTCTTGTAACAAGTCTCATTCTTTATTGTAGGCAACTCCTTTAGGAAGGAATATTTGAATTCTTTTCCCCCTTCAGAACAGAGTTTACATCATTCATGTTCAAAGTTTTATGATGGAACAAATCACTCAATCCAGATGTGTTCATATTCATTTCCAGCTCTGAGGATCCAAAGGATCAGTTTAATTCAGACACTATGAATGAAATCCTGCTAGAATAAATTTGCAAGTATCCTTAATTTAATCGAACTTTTAAAAATCCTATTCTCTTCTCCCCCCTTCATGTTCCAATGCTCCCTAGGAATCTCTTTTGTCTTTTGGGAGCTTTGGAATAGTGGAGAAGAGCCTTCAGTCCTGGAAAATCACTGCTGAATTGCTGCTGCTGCTGCTGCTGCTGCTGCTGCTGCTGCTGCTGCTGCTGCTGCTATTATTATTATTATTATTATTATTATTATTATTATTATTATTATTATTATTATTATGTGTCAGAAATTATTCTGGGTTGAAATGATTTTTGCGGAAGAAACTCTGCTCAGGGAATGCCCAAATGAGGCTCCTTTCATGTCACCAAGAGCTGGGACAGAGACAGGCATTCAATCTGTCATGCAGTACCCGGGGTCTTGAACTGCTGACTTGCCAGCCTTCCAGTTAACGAGGCAAGCTTCTTAACCACTGAGCCACCGCAGCCCCAGAATTGCTACTGGTAGGCTGACAGTAACTCCCCAATAGTAAAGTCTCTTTCACTTTCAAGCTCCCAAAACTTCCGAAGGGCAATGGATAGGGAAGTTTTTAATTAAATTAAAGATATCCATCACTGGAGGATGACACCGTGGGGTTTGCATGGCACAAATTTACACCAACAGGATTTCAGTTGCGGTTTGTATGCAACAATTGTACACGTTTTTCTCCTACTAACATTTGTTTAGTTTGCCAAATTCTAACCTCTCCCCCATCCCATTTCAAACCTTTCCCCTAATTTTCAAGTTAAGAATGATAAGATTATGAACTTAAATACAAAGAAGCAAAAAAAATGTGAAGAATCTGTGTATGACTGTGTTACATAAAGGTAAAGGCTGGAAATAATTTAGAGCTAAACAACATAATTCTACACTTCATCAGAAATGACTTATTCAAAGCTTTTTCAATTATACCTAGCCTCAGTTATTTAATATTTTGGTGCTAAATCACTAATCCTTCAGTAATAAGTATGTTGTAATAAGTAATAAATAACATGAAAATGTAAAATCTACAGGAAGTACGTATAAATAACTTCCATAATTGTTGGTATACAGTAAGTGCCAGATATCCTTTGCAGCACCAATGTAAAATAGCTTTCCTCCCTCCCACACACAGTGATTTCCAGATGTTTGGGGTTACAATACTCAGCATTTCTGACAGGTGGACCTGCTGACTGAGAATTTGAGATGTTGCAGTCCATAATATTTAGAGTTCTTCAAACTGTGGAAAGCTGGTATAAGATTCTCAAAGACAATAATAATATCATTCATCAATGGATTTAAAGGACAAGAAATGCTATGCAATAAGTCAATTGCCCAGTAAAAACATATTTGGCATATAGCCAGTTCCGGACTATATCAATTGGAGACCACTCCCTGAATTAAAACATATGTAATCATTTCAGACATTAAGCATACATGGTGGCAGGTTATTAGCAAACCACCGAACCCTCTGAACATAGTTTATTCAAAGGAGTTAAACATGTCACAGGAGATCTTTAGCAACCACAAAAAAATAATGCTGTGTTGTTACTGCTCCTGACAATAATTATCTTCCTCTTTCCTACACCATAGCTTTGTGTTTCAATGCGAAGACTGGGATCTTTACTTCACAGGTCCCACTGGGACAAAACCACTTTGTAACAGAACCCTGGAAGTACCATGTCACACTTTACCTTTACAATTTTGTTAAATCTTTTGCTTGACTTCAAATGGGACAAGAACTCTTTATCCTCAAAATGGACTAGGACAGTAATGGCCAACCTTGGCACTCCAGGTGTTCTAGGAATTCAATTCCCTGATCAGTAGGAGTGTTGACTTGGGCTTCTGGTAACTGAAGTCCATGAACACCTGGAGTGCCAAGGTTGGCCATCACTGGACTAGGATGTTAAGATTGTACAATCTCTCTTCTCTCCATTTACACTTACTGTACTGCCCTAACTACTCATACTGATGAGTACTGAGAGCAACCAAAACCATCACAGTGGCATCAGAAGCAAAGTTTTCAGATAATATTACCATCTTTAGTCTCATGCCTTTAGATAACTCTTTCATTTTACAAGAGCCAGCTTCTCGCTAATAGGGACTGAACCTGATAACAGCAAATACGTTATTTAAAGCCTTTCTGCACACAAACTCCAACTAATAAAAATAACTTGAACCGTATATAATCAAGCTTATAAATATTCTCTGATCAGCTTAATCGATAACGTAATACTTTCATGTGCCCTTCAGTTTAAGTAGGAAATAGCTCCCCTCCCCTCTGTGGTCAGTTACTGCCTATATGACTGGAGTCCTGGCAAACATTTTACCACAAAGGACAGTTTCCAAATGAAGTCCAAAGGGGTAATTCCAGGCAAAGTGACATTCTCAGCTCTGCATGGCTTTTATTTCAAGAGGCAGCTTGAAAAGATGAAAATGTTCCAATTATATTGAATAAAATAGCTTCCTTTAGAGCTCCTTAAATAGAATTCAGCCTTCTTCCTTTACAGGAAAAACTAACATTTGTTCAGAAGATCAGCTATTAATATAGATCAGAGGTAAGTAACCTATGGCCCATAGGATGGATCTGGCCCGTGGCACCAAATCATCTGGTCCACGCCCTCACTCCAGCCACTTACGCCACTGCCTGCACTGCCGGAATCAGCCATGGACTCATTTATGGCTGTCGTAAACATGTTTACAGTAGCCATAAATGTGTTTATGACAGCTGCAAATGCATTTACAGCAGCCATAAATGTTGGGGGGGGGGACCACCAGGCCCCTCAAATGTCTGAAGGAGTGTGACCCAGCCCCAACTTAAAAAGGTTGGCACCCCCTGATATAGAACATCAGTACATAAACGTTAAATAAACATTGTGCCATCATAAGGCAAACATACTTACTCTCATATACTACAAACAATTATTTAAGTGGAATTCCAATCTATTCTTCAAAACTGGAAGGAAAACAGCAAACAGTTATATCATGAGTACCAACAGGAAAACCTCATACATCTCCTACCTCTCTGACTTCATAAAGCTGTCCAGGATATTGGTTTGTGGATTTTCGGGCTGCTGCAGGTGATTTATGATGTGTAATGGTGACTACAGGTGGTCCACTCTGATTTAGGGCTTTCTGAGAAATGGGAGAAGTGGAATTGGCTGCTCCAAGAGGCAACAAAGACAAGCCTTTCATTCGTGAGGTTGGTGTGCTCTAGAAAGTATATTAAAAGTGACCACGTCAAAACCTTTCTCAGAAAAGTGTGTACAAGTAACATAGAGAAAACACTGCTATTTGTATCAACAAAAGTTAGCATTAGTACAGAGATGGCCAACCTTGGCACTCCAGGTTTTCTTGGATTTCAATTATCAGAAGCCCAAGTTAGCATTCCTGCTGATCAGGGCTTCTTGGAATTGAAGTTCAAGACCACCTGGAGTGCTCCGGTTCGGCATCACTGCCTTAGTATGTTCCTCTTCCTCCCCACTCCAATCCCATCATTTTAAATGAAGATATACAGATGTTGAGGTTTTGCACATACCAAAACCACAAACAGTGCCTTCTGAAGATTAGACTAGTTAGCCCTCACAATTCAAGAAGGCTCTTTTCCATGCCTTCACTTTATGCATTTGGTCCTACAGAGAGACAATTAAATGCATGGAGTCAATTCACCTATACATGTTGTTTTCTTCTCTTCCTCCTTCACTCTGCTGAAGATGTTACTCCTCCATGGCTTTGATATTTCCACCTACAGTGATCTCTTCCATGCTCTCTGATTCTGCCACAACTGCAGTATTTACCCAGAAGACTATGTTTACATCCACTTGACCCATCCTCTTACACCAGGGGTTAGCAACCTTTTAAAGTCAGGGGAAGGGTCATGCTCCCTCAGGCAGTTGAGGAGGCCAGACTAGTGATCTCCCCGCAGTAAACACTGCTGTAAATGCATCTGCAACTGCTGTAAACACGTTTACAGCTGCCATAAATGTGACCATGGCCGCTTTCGGCAGTGGTAGCAGCGGTTGGAGCAGGGACTAGATTATTTGGCGCCATGGGCCAAATGTCTTACACTGTTAATAGCAGCTGCTGTACAGGTAATACTTAACACTAATACAACACTTGTCTTAGTGGTGAACTTAGCTGGTAGAAATGAATAGAAATGAACTCAACAGAAAACTGAAGAGGAACATACCTGTGCAGAAACTACGATTTGTGAGCACACATACATGCACAAAGCCCCTCAAGGACTGTGCATGCTTAGCAGGCACAAAATACTGTGCTTGTTGAAGGGGGAAATGGCAAATTGTGTGTGTGTGTGTGTGTGACAGAGAGAGAGAGAACTGAATAACCTATAACAGTGAATGACTAAAAGAATAGAGATACAGCTCTGAGTTGGCTGGGAAGGCAAGATTTTGTAACGTTGCTCTATTTGAGTGTTACTCTGGACTAAACCCTGATCTACAAAAAATATTATCTAAACAACAAACAGAAAATTGCTGCCAGAAATAACATACTTAGGAAACTGGTTGGTTCAGATTGGAGTGCAGACCCTCAAAGAACCACAGGGCGTAGATCTTAATGAATTATGGAGGATTGTTACTGGCTGCCTGAAATCTACTCCCACTGAAAAAGGAACTGGTATCAACTTGATGAAAATTACTGAAAGATGCTAGCAAATAATGAATGAAACAAGATACAGTAATACAGTATCAAACCCAACCACTTCATGGACACCAATCCACTAGGCAACAGCTAACATTAAGGAAAAGTTTTCTACATACCTCTCAAGTTCAAAATATTAAACCAGAAGAGACTAAGCCAAACTTATGGAGTGCAAAAACAACACAGCTGAATGAATACTGAAGAGTGCCTTCCGCCAGGACAAAATTCTAGACAGTCCATCTGAAAGTCACTTAACAGACTCTGACATGGAGTAGGAAGATGAAACAGTAATGAAGCAAAAAAGGGCTTGGATACAGGACACACTTTATTTGAGTATTAGAAATTCTATTACTGCAGCATTTATGCCCCATCATTTGTACGAGAGACCATCCAGTAAGTAGTCAAAATAACATTACTGAAGTAGTCTGCTTCTTTTCAAAAAGCCTAATTATTTTAAAATCTTAATTTGTTTTGAATTTCACTTATATTTCATATAAAAATCACAGAAGGAACTGGAAGACGTGAGTCCAGGGGATATATAGCAACCTTTCAGTCTTTAAAAATTCTCATGAAAGTTCCAAATAAATAACAAAAAGAAGTCAAGATTAGAGAGCTTAAAGAGGGGGAGGGACAAGTATTCTTAGCGGGTACATCAAAATACCCAACTGTTTGAAGTAAAATTTATTTGCTAAGGAAAATGAACCATGCTACGCATACCTTACAGTGATGTTTTGAAAAGAAAATGGAAATGAGGAGAGTTATTTATGCTTCCTCCCACTTGATGGAGGATGGGACAAAATGTAATTAGTAAAAAAATTACTTGATGGAGGATGGGACAAAATGTAATTAGTAAAAAAAAAAAAAGAAGAAGATGAATATACCTCAGAGGTCCCACTGAGGAGATCCTTTTTTCCAAGAAAGGCACCCCTTCAACTGCCTCATGAAAATGTTGGTTGCCTTATTAAGGAATCAGAAAAGGGGAAACAGTAATTGCAGTTGGGGTGGAGGTCCCTTGATCTATCAACAGCCACAGAATTGCTTTGTCTGCGGAGGGGGTGCGGTCCATGGAAAGCCAATTGTCATCCAATTTCCACAGCGATTCTAGCTGAAGTAGCCCCTCCCTTCCAGACTCAACTGCTACAGAACTGCTCAGAAATGAGTGCAGATGTCAGAAGATGCGGCACCAGATGTTTCAGGGCCTGCTCAGTCCATTACAGAACATTCTGAAAAATCTCCTCAAAGAAGACTGTAAGATAGGGATGTGGTTTCAGCTTGCAAAGGAAAAGTCTTCAGAAGAGAAACAACACATTGATTTGCCATGGGGTCTGGGTACAGCACACCTAGCTGGACAGGACAACGAGCTGGGGATGTAGCTACAGAGCCAGAGGTCAATTCCCTAGTGGGCATGATTAGGAGAAGAGCCAAGCTGTATGTAGCTTTGGGCAAGTTGCACAGTCCCAGGGCAATCCCAGAAAAAGGGAATGGCAAACTATATCTGAGTACAGTAAAACCTTGGGTTAAAATGGAGGTCCATTCCAACAGCCTCTGTTGTAACCTGAAAAAATGGTAAACTGAAACATCCATCATTGAAAAGTTTAAAAATGGTCCTGAATTGTAAACTGGAAAAAAATGCATTAATAATTTTAAACTGGGATGGCATTTCCATAGGATTTGCCATTATAAACCCAGCAAACTTAAACTGAGGTGTTGTAATCCGGAATTTTACTGTACTCTATGCCTAGAAAACTTTAGAATGAATTGCCATGAAGTTGGAATGAACTTGACAGCACACAAATACTATTATTATTGGAACTAATACCTCTTTATACTGAGAGTTTTGGGAGTTGTAATCAAAATAGTACTTTTTCTCAAGTTCTGGTTTGGAAAGAGGCTGTTTTGTGCAATAGAGGCTACAACTGCCTCCACTAGCACAGTCTTCTGTAGGTTTGATCAATCTAGTCCTATAGTCATGCTGTAGTTTGTCCACACCAGGTTTCTGGTGGATTTACTAATATATTGAGGTTTCTGGTGGATTTACTAATATATTGTCTGATAAGTCGTTAATTACCTAGGACCTGTAAATAATACTTTTAAATCACCAAGGAAGAACTCCTATCCTGACAGGCAGGATACAAATTATTGTAATAAAGAAATGCCACAAATTGTTCGATTTCTTACAACACTCCTGCAAAATTTTACCTCAGCCAAGGCTTTAATATCTCTGTTTTTATATATGCACTAAGGGGCTGTGATGGCTTAGTGGTTAAGATGCTGAACTTTACGACTGGAAGGTCGGCAGGTCAACAGGTCAGGACCCAAATACTACATGATGAAATGAGCTGTCATCTCTGTTCCAGCTCCTGCCAACCTAGCAGTTCAAAAGCAAGAAATTGCAAGTAAATAAATAAGTACCACTTTGGTGGGAAGATAAACAGTGTTCCATGCACTCCAGTGTTGAGGCATGCCTGCCACATGTCCATGGAAACATCTGCAGATGCTGACAGTGCTGGCTCTTTGGCTATAGAGATGAGCACTGAACCCTAGAATCGGATACGACTGGCTTTTGAGCAAGGGCAACCTTTACTTTTATATATGCACTGCATGGACATGCAGATTAAGTTGAACTGGAAGCCTATTCGCAAGGGAATGTATTATGAATGCCACATTCCAAGAAACAAAAAAATTAACCAGGAAATGGGGGAAACAGGGTAACATTTTAGTCAAGCTTACCAAATAAATCTCCAGATTATAGAATCTCTTTCAGTGGAGAATACAGACAGCATTATAATCAGTGTGACATTAGAACCTGATATCTCAGCGAGTCTTATCTCCCATTCATAACATCATGTGCTTTAATTATACTTCCACGTCTACTAAAGAACAGGACAGCAAGCAGCTCAAAGTATGCAATCCTTTTTTATTTAAAAAAAAACCCACCTGACCAGCACATCACTCTGTACAGTCAAATGGAACACTTAGCCATGCCCCTGCCTTTTCAGACTTTGCTGCACCATGGCAAGATAGGGCCATCAAAAAGAATTAGCAGGCTGTGTAAAGTTAAAAGCAGAAGGACAGACCAGCTGTGCAAGCTTATAAGCAGATATAAATTGGTTGGATAAGAGGAAAACACAGCTGGACAAGGAGGCAATTACTTTAGCAAGCTACCCCAAAACCATTACATATGGACATAAAATTGGCAAGGCTTTTCATCTAGTGTGGATTCACATACTGTTTCTGTCTCTACCTGAAGCTTTCTGCCTCATGCTCTAGGAAGCCTCTAATGAAACACTGCCAGCTTCCTTTTGAGCAGACTTCACTTAAAATCTGAAGTCTACCAAAGATTAGGCTTAGCTAGAATCCAGGATTTAGAAAAAGAATACAGTTAGCCTTCATTTCCCTCCTAAACTCCTAGTTCTGGCCTTGGACATTTTGTTGGGCCCACAGTTCCCATTTTTCTACTGCTCCAAATGGAGTTACAATGCTCTTCTCATCTTGAAGAAAATCTAACATGACTATGGAGAGATAATCTATGTCAATGGTGATGAGTTTATGGCATGCGTGACAGAGGAAGTACCCCCAACCCTCCCTGTTGGCATGTTGCCCCAGTACAGAGTTCACTCCGCCCCTTTGCCCAGCATCCCAATGAGAACACTTACTCCTCCCACAGCATAGCATTCACCTCGCCCCTCTGTCTGGGGACTTGATCTCTAAAAGGTTCGCCATCACTGGCCTGTGCCATTTATAAATCTATTTTCTGTGCATTGATGACTCCCCCATCTATTTCAGCCCCTTCTTCAGTACATGTGTGGCTTAGTAACAGATCCACTCTTTCTTTGGCAACATCTACACTTCAAGTGACTTATCTTCGAATTCTCTCACCCCTGTGTTTTTGCTTTCTTTGAGATACTGCTTTCCCAGAGTATTTCAAAATTTTCCCAGAGTATTTCTGAAGAAAAATAACTGACTGCCATTTATGCTGTTCTATGTATTTGTTGTTATTCCCTGATATAATAATCATGAATATTTTAGTTCTAATATATGTAATAAAATTCTCTTGTTGATAGTTCTTTGTGAATGTGATCTGTCAGATCAATCTGTGTTAAAATATACTACTGCCATGATTTTAAAAAATGTATGAGTTCATATATATTCTCTGAAAGCACACTAGGTAACAAAAAATAAACCAGTTTATTTCTGCTGGGACTGATCATCATGAAAGCTTAAAAAACACTTATATGATTCCCTTCAAAATTCCTCCTCTTTCCTGCTTCGAGTTAATATCCCTAAATAGTTTCCTAATCTACAAAAACTCCCAAAGATGTTACAGCTACCTAAAAATTTGAAACAATTAACCATTTAGAACACTATTATTCTACTGTATATCAATGCAGAATAGTCATCAGCATAATAAACCAACTAGCAGGAGAATGATAAATTAAAATTTTTAATGTTGTTTTTATGGAGTGAAATTCCTAGTTAAAAAATTTACAACCCACAAGATACACAAGAATGTGATTTTCTCTCATATAATTATTTACCTTCAAATTACTCTCTGTGTGGTACTTGGCACAAGATCGGAGTTGAGTTACCCAGTACTCTCTCTCTCTTGCATCAGCAGCTGGAAATAAACATAAACAAAAATAATCTGTAATTGGGCTCATTCATTTTTTTAACTCTGTGTTTAGGTTTTTGATGAATCTCAGCTACAGCAAGTCTTGAATGAATCACTGCATGAACATTGCCAACATGAGCTGGAATGGGCCCACTCTTGTCTAGCCAGCACCATGAAAGAGAGAAGAATCATCCTACATATGAGCCACCTACTTCTGTCACTGTCACCTGTTGAGCAAACCCAACTTCTATGGCTGCTGCTAGTGGTGCCTGTCTACTGGGCGAGTATATATTGTTCTAGTCCAACACCCTTTTTTGTTGACAGTGAGCCAGTTACAGGTCCTGTCAATTGTCATGATAAAGGGGTATCAATATGCTCCTATTACAGGGGTACCTCACTTAAAGAGCATAATGCGTTCCATGACATTGCTCTTTAAGTGAGTTTGCTCTTTAAGTGAAACACCATTGTAAGTCACCAGTTGTAACTTCCGGCCGTGGGAGGCTGTGAACCCCAATTTAGTTGTTAAGTGAGTTTTTGGTTGGTTTTAGTTGTTAAGCGGGGCGACCATTCAGAGAAAATTCTGCTCTTTAAGCAAGTTAGTCTCTAAGCAAGGCGCTCTTTATGCGAGGTTTGACTGTAAATAGTCATTAGGAAACTACAGGCTTCCCAAAGGTGTCCAGTTGGCTACTGTGGAAAATAGGATGCAAGAGTTGATAGCTGAAGAGAGGGTAGCTTTGTTCTACTATGGGTGCTCTTTTTTACCTCTAAAAAATAGCAATTGTTATGCTGTTATGCTTTCCTCTGCTAAGACATGAAAAAGAAGTCTGTCCATCAGCAAAATTCTTTACATGTTATCACAAACTATACTTCATTTTACAAAATGGTTCTGATGAGAATAAGGCAATCTGTTTTAACTACATAACATTTTAAGTTTTTTTTTTGAATAGTAGCTGTGTTAGTCTGTCTTTCAAGCATATCAGAGAGTAAACAAAACAAAAACATTGTAGCACTTTAAAGACTAACTGTTGTATTTTAATGTTAGCTTTTGTGGCTCAAGTCCACGACGAAGTGGATCAAGAAAGAAAGGAAGTGAACTTGATTCACAAAAACTAACAGTCTTTAAAGTGCTACAATGTTTTTATTTTGTTTTATTTTAAAGTAAGTTATTCCAGTTTTAACCATCTTACTATAATGTTTTATCTCACCCAAATAAAAATGTTGGCCATAGGTAACTGCTGTTGGAATATACAACAAAGAAACACATGGCCACATCCTCACTATCACCACCACCACCACCACCACCACCACCACCACCACTATCATTTAAGAAAAGCAAGAGAATACTGTACCTCTCAGTTTATACATTTCTCCATTAGAAGAGTAGACCACCAACATGTTTGGAGATTCATCACTAAGCGAAATTATAGCCCCAGATAAGGACAGCAATCCTCGTGGCTTCTGGTTCTTACTTTGTTCATTCACATAATACTGTAGAATCCCAACCTCAAAGTCCAGTATAAAGTACCTGTTAATGAAAAGATTTTTTTAAGCCTAAAGACGTACAATGCTGCACAATATATGAAGACATTCTAGAATTTAGTATTAAAATAATTTCTAAAATACATACAGAGTTGATGCACCATAGATTTTTCCCTAGCTTCTACATTTACTATTGTCCATGCTTACAAATGGAAAAGCAAAATTGTTTTTATGGAACATGATCCATTAATGAAAAGTGTTACTTTGGACAAGATCTTATATGTTTCTCCCATGTGTGCAATGGCTTACAGCACAGCAATTTTATTTTAACACCACCTGTAGAGTGATTCTTGGGAGGCAAGCGATGAGAAACCTGGGAAGCATAGTGAAAAGTAGAGACATTAAATTGCAAACAAAGATTCGTATTGTCAAAGCAATGGTATTTCCTGTGGCAATGTATGGTTGTGAGAGCTGGACCATTAGGAAAGCTGAGCGCAGAAGAATAGACGCCTTTGAGATGTGGTGTTGGAGGAGAGTTTTGAGAGCCCCCTGGACAGCGAGGAGAACAAATAGGTCAATCTTAGAAGAAATCAACCCTGACTGCTCCTTAGAAGGTCAAATAATAAAGATGAAGCTAAAGTACTTTGGACATCAAATGAGAAGAGAGGATTCACTTGAGAAAGCCTTGATGCTTGGAAGGGTCGAGGGCAAAAGAAGAAGGGGACGGCCCAAGATGAGATGGCTAGATGGTATTGTGGAGACAATGGGCACAGAGCTGAGTGAGTTGAGGGGGATGGTGGAGGTCAGGAGTGCCTGGCGGACAGTGGTCCATGGCGTCGCAGAGGGTCGGAATCGACTGTGTGACTGAACAACAACAACAAGAAGGTATTCACATTATCTTGTACACAATGTAAGCTCTTCTGTTCTTAGCAGGACAGTCTCGAAGGTTCACAAATGCAAGTGCAAGTTAGAGGTCAGTGAAATAAATGCAGAGCAGAACTGCTAACAGGGTCCAGGCCATTGTCTTTCTGCCTCATTCCTGAGGGGCAGGACCCAGTCGATATGCCTGGAGAAGGAGAAGTCCAGCCCTAGGCCCCTGCAATACGGGGTGCCTCACGGTTCGGTACTTTCTCCTCTCCTGTTTAACATCTATATGAAGCCGCTGGGTGAGATCATCCGTTCCCACGGGGTAAGGTATCATCAATATGCAGATGATACCCAGTTATACATCTCCGCCCGTGGGGACCCAAGCGGTGCGGTGGAAGTCCTTTCCAGGTGTCTGAAAGCTGTTAAGGTCTGGATGGGGGACAACGGGCTACAGCTGAATCCCGGCAAGACTGAGTGGCTGTGGGTAAGGGGTCCCGTGTTAACAAAGGAGCTTCCACCTTTGGTTCTGGATGGGGCAATTCAAGGTGCTGGTTATTACCTTTAAAGCCCTATATGGTAGTGGGCCAGGATACCTAAGAGACCGCGTCACCCCAAGAACATCTGCCCGTCCCACCAGGGTGGATCGGAGAGGCTCCCTCGTTGTTCCTTCGGCGAGAATGGCGCATCTCGCCTGTACCAGGAGAAGAGCCTTCTCCGTGTCCGCCCCGGCCCTCTGGAACCTCCTGCCCACCGAACTGCGCCTTCAGACAGAGCTCCTGCCCTTCCGGAAGGGTTTGAAAACCTGGCTGGCTGGACAGGTTTGGGGACCTGGGAATACGAGTTCCCTTACCAGGTGGCTTATTTAAAGGACTGCCAACCTGGGTCTGGAAGTGGGACTGTGTACTGTTTTTAATTTTTGTGGTAATATTTTGATGACCTTTTAACTGATGTTTTATTGGAGTAAACTGTTTCTTATGCTTTTACTTTTATTTTTAGTGTTTTGTAAGCCGCTCAGAGTCGGGTTCTCCCGATTGGGGCGGGGTATCAAGTGTAATAAATAATAATAATTAAGACCACAAGTCATAGTGCAACAAAACCCACTTATTTTTGCATTTCTCACTATATTACCATGCTAAGGAATAAGGTGATTTTATTCCTGATATTAGGTCGCCCTTGCTCAAAAACCAGTCGTATCCAACTGTAGGGTTCATTGTTCATCTCTGTTTATAGCCAAGGAGCACTGTCTGTGTCTGCAGACGTTTCCGTAAACATGTGGCATGCATGACTAAACACCAGAGTGCACGGAACACTTTTTATACTCCCACTGACGTAGTACCTATTTATCTATTTGCAATTTCTTGCTTTCGAACTGCTAGATTGGCAGGAGCTAGGATAGAGATGGGAGCTCACTGTCATGCAGTACTTGGGTTTCAAACTGCTGACCTGCCAACCTTCCAGTCATCAAGTTCAGCATCTTAACCAGTAAGCCACCATAACCCCTAATTCCTGATATTAAATGATGTGCAAATTTAATTCCTAAAGAAAAGATCAATGTTACATTTAGACTATGCCAGGAAAGAATGAACATGGGGAATTAAGCATGGAAGGGGTCTGACTATTCAAATTTTAAAAAAATGTCCTCCAACCCAACAGCTCCACTGTTTTGAAAGAGCACAAGCTGCTGTACAGATTTCAGCGAGGTTGCTTAACAGTCAAGTACTTTTCAAATGGAGGCAAAATGCCAGGAACTAAAATATTAGGAATTCTCAATTAATTGATGACTAAAATCAAGTCAGCCTTTTTTCTGCCAATTAAGAATACAACAGAAGTGTGATGAATATCCCAGCACCGCAAATGGCCTTTCTTCATTAAAAAAAAAAGGGGGGGGGTCATTTTCAAAGGCACTTAATTTCTCAGTGTTAAAACTAAAAACAGTGAGACAATAGTCTGGATTCAGATGAACCCAGTAGTGCAATTATTTCTTAAAAATCCACAAAACATATTTAAATCTATGAAATGTGTTCATACTGATCCTATCTAAATTACCACATTATTTTCCAAGAGAACTTAGTGCAGCTAAAAGAGAACTAGACCCAGATTTTTTATCTCTGTTCTTCATTGAACTTTCAAAACTAGATACTGTACTGAAAACTTTGTCTTCTAAATGTCACCTCGCCTCTTTCACAAACACCTTAACCTTGAAGAAGAAAGAAGAAAACATGGTGGCCCTTCTACACAAACCAAAGTGAAGAGTGATATCTTTATTAAACTACCAAAATAAGAAAAAATAAGCTAGCTTTCCAGTTTTTCATAAGGCTGGATATTACAGGGCTCGAAGTGATACAAAAGAAAGATAAAAGAGTGGTTTTTTTAAAAAGTCAGATATATGTGCCAGGTTCCTCTGTTTGAATCAAAATAATGGCTGCAGAGATGATTCAGAGATAGAAGGTTTTGAATGTCACCTAGGAAGATATAGATTAAGTATTGAAAAACTGCTTAAATGATGTCAAATGTCCTTGCTTGATTACAGATGTACACAGAAAGAGCCTCCTCAAAGATTGTGGGTAGTTTTGAACCTTGTATTGCCGGCTAATCTTTCTCACACTGGGTCAGGTGAAAAGAACTGCAGAATGAATACCACAAAAGGTGCCTTCATTTTGGCAGTTTCACATCTGGCCTAGACAGGATATCTTTTATAGTCCAACAACAGCAACAACAACCAAAAAGCCACGTACACCATTCAAAGACAAGACCAGGCAATACATCACTGACAGGACAACATCTTCCTCTAATCTAACCCCTAGGCAATACTTTTAACTTGATTGTAATTTGCTTAACCTAGTGTGTGATCTAAGTTTTATCCTGAGTTCTCTAGTAAGACATCACACTCCCTTGCTTTCAGATTCATCTAGAAATAAGTACAATTCCACATTCCAAAGCGTTATTGTCATGATAGGACTTGACTCTCGAGTAAGCTCTTCATGCTTCTCAGCTGTCGCCTCCTGGTTGAGCAACCCAGGACTCGAGATTAGTGTAAATAAAGTAACATGAGCCAAGTAACCACTCCAGGCCTCTTCAGGTATTTTAAAAGTATATACAGTGCAATGGATGAGCCTCGCCCTGGGAAAACCTCCTTCGTGATCAAGGTGTCTCCCCTGCCAGGTAAGTACATGATTGCAGTTCAAAGTCCAAGAGAATGTCTCTTCAGCCCCCACCTTCTGGGGGTCTTGTCTCCTCCCTCAGAGTTCGCCTCCCAGCCATTCCCCAAAGGGATTCCAACCAATGATCTTACAGCATGACATGTCCATCACAGATTAGGTTTCATTTTCCCCAACCCATGAGGCCAGTTTGTTTATACATTCCGATGCCTTTGGTATGTGAGAAAGGGGTCTCCCCTGGATTGAAATCTCCATCTTGGATGGGGCTAAAGCACAGAGGGGTCTTTTTAGTGAGCAAAAGCTCATGAAAAAGTGTAGCCCAAAGCTAGGTTTTTCATGACAGTTATAACCAAGTAATATTCTAGGACAGGGGTACTCCACCTATGGCCCCCGATGCCATCCCGGACCCAGCCCCCGATTACATCCCATCTGGCCCATCACTGCCTCTGCCGCACCCGGCAGGACCACAGTGAAAAAAGGCTGGCCACCCTTGTTCTAGGATCTTAGACTTACACTAAAAAGCAGAGTTTATCCTAGTCCTCTTGTATAACACTGTAAAATCTAGAGAACAGATCCTGACATAGCCAGGCTGATTGCCAGGTTTTTATGTCTAAAGTGAAACAAGTATGTAAAATGTGATCAAATTTTCATTATTGTATTGGAAATAGTAGTAGCTTTTTATTGTCGAACTCTGCAGAAGAATGAATTGTCTTCACTATCTCAGTTCTCAATATAAATTTTTGTTGTTGATGATTAATATTAAGACTATGATAGAATCAAGGGGGGAAAGGGGGGAAAGTATCTAGCAGTGGCAGTACATTTGTCTCTTGGCAGAACTTACTGCCTAGTGAGGCAAAAAATATGATAACCCAAATAAGAAGTTATGTAGCTACAGTATTGTGTCAATTTATTTTGGCTCCATTTTACACTTAAATTCAATCATTACTGATTATGCATACAGTTTGTTCCTCATCAACTTTTAAATCCAAAAACAGAAGTAGTAAAATTAGTACTCAGTTTGTTGGGGTCAAAATCCTAATTACAGTCAAATCTCGCATAACAAATCTAATTTGTTCTGTGAGGCTGCTCGCTATGGGAGGTTTTTGCTAAGTGAAGCAAACTCGCATAATGAAAATTCCTATGGGAAAACTCGTATAACGAGCGTTTCTAGGGGGGTAACTCGCATAGCAAAAAAATTTCATTATGCGAGTCGGATCGCTTTGCGAAAAACCTGCTCATTATGCGAATTTCTCGCTAAGCGAGGTTTAACTGTACCTTGTGAACCACCCAGAGAGTGCATAGAATGCTGTTTACTTTCCCACTGAAGTGGTACCTATTTATCTACTTGCAATTTCTTGCTTTTTAACTGCTAGGTTGGTAGGAGCTGGAACAGAGACAGGAGCTCACTCCATCATGCAGTACTCATGTCTCGAACTGCTGACCTGCCAACCTTCCAGTTGTCAAGTTCAGCATCTTAGCCACTAACTTTATGCCTAAAAGCACCACTGTCTATGACAAATTTACTGTAATAGTAATACATAGTACAGTACTGAAATGGCTTGCACACAGCAATAATCAGAGTGCTTTAGAATTCTGACCTATCCCTTGCACAAATGAATATGCACTGCCAGTATTAGGAGATACGTTGATATCTTACTCAGAATGTTGGCATGCTGAGAAGTTTAAAAAAACCCTTGCACACAAAAGAAAGTTTATTAAGAGTTAGGGCCTCTCTTGCTGTGTGTACCAGCATGCTCATGGGGTACATCGGTATGTTTCACAATGAATGTTTGGAGCATAACACACTTTTTAAAAAATGGAGATGCCAACAATCATCTCCCAATTTTCAAAAGGTAAATACAGTAGTACCTCGGATAACGATGAGACTTGGTTCCACAATCAACAACAACAACGTTTGGCTTGTTGCAGCGTCCAGGAGGCTGGGGGAACTTCAAAATTAGCACGCATCGGGTCTCCCGACCTCCCTAGAGCTGATGCGTGCTATTTTTGAAGTTCCCCCACCTTCCTGGAGGCTGCAACAAACCAAAATGTCAGGATTTGAATCCTGATGTTCTGGCTTGTTACAGCCTCCAGGAGGGTGGGGGAACTTTGGAAACAGCTTGGATCAGGTCTTCCCACCTCCCTGGACCCGGCAGGGGGGTCAAGGAGCCCAAAATTGGTAAAAAAAAGTCCATTTTTTAACCTATTTTGGGCTCCCTGACCCCCCTGCCGGGTCCAGGGAGGTGGGAAGACCCGATCCAAGCTGTTTCTGGGTTTCCCCGACGTCCCCAGCCAATGGCTGGGGACATCGGGGGAGCCCAGTAACAGCTGTAGATTGGGTCCTCTGATCTCCCTGGAGCAGGCAGGGAAGTCAGAGCGCCCAAAATTGGTTTTAAAAACAGACTTTTTAAAACCCATTTCTGGCTCTCAGATCCCCCTGCCTGCTCCAGAGAGATCAGAGGACCCGATCTACAGCTGCAGGGTGGCTGGGGAAGCTGACGGGGACTCCCCGTCGGCTTCCCTAGCCACCCGCCCATGCCTCCACAGCTGTGGGATGGCTTGGGAAGCTGACGGGGGAGCCCCCCATCAGCTTTTCAGCCACCCCACCCCTGCCTCCGCAGCTGCAGGGTGGCTGGGAAGCTGATCGGAGAACCCCGTTCGGAGAACCCCGTTCAGCTTTCCAGCCACCCTGCTGCTACGAAACGACTGGATCGGATAACGCTAACAGATCGTTATCCGATGCAAAATCGGTATTACTGTAAAGCCTTAACACATCCATGGCTTCCTGTGACAAACTAAGCACTTCAAACCATACCTTAACTGTTACATTCAAGCAGTGCCTAGAACAATTTGTTTCTACTCTAGCAAACCTCTTTAGAGTCACTGCGCCAACCAAACTTCACGAGTAATTTCAGTATACATTTTTGCAGGGAAAGATCCACATGACTCAGTGATAGAGAACATCTTTTGCACACACAATGTCATGGGTTCAACTGAGGCTCATCCATGTAAACGAATCAATGCAGAAGAGCTCAGACCATACAGGGCTATAAGCACAAATAAGGTAACTTTGCACAATGCAACATTCTGTGTTGTTTAAATAGTCCTATATTTGTGCTTATAAAGACACACAACTGACAGCCACCAAGTGCATCTGATAAAAATGATTATGAGTATCTAGTAGCACATGTGAGAAGTACTCCATTTCATAGCCATTCCTACAAATCAAGATATAATACTGGATCCAAGAATACCACAAAATATCATGACTTTGCAGCCAGAGAAAGATGAAATTTGAACATTGATCTCAATACAGTATTGCCAAGAATTATTATTTCACTACTGATTGGAATCCATTTCAAATTGCCCAGTTCACATCATGTAAGTGAGTTGTATTCAAATGTTTCTCTTTCCCTCAGGGAGCCAAATCCAGTATCCTTTGAGCACCAGGAGAGCAAGATTTTGGTGTTTGAATGACCAAAGAAAGAAGTATGGTTGATTACATTTATTATTTTAAACTTCAGAAAACTCTTTTTGAGAAACATGTTTTTTCTAGTTTTATCATTTTCTTCTTCTTCGTTTCTAATAAAAGAGTAAAAAGAGATCAGATCCTATCTTTTACTTCTACTAAATGAGTGTCACTAAACAAATGAAGTTCTGCCAACAGAAAAAGAACAAGACTGTTGATCTATCTTTAAATATCCTGCAAATGTGAATGACATAAATGAGAAAAATAAAATACTAAAATTAAAATATGGTAAATGTTGTTATGTCTAAACAACTTCTACTCTATTAGTATTTATCAAAAAGTGCTTACAGTTTTCCAACTGCCATACAGAGATTTTCAAAACAGGACCCTGTGCAACTAATGGCTTGTAATAAAACAAAATAGTTCACAAGAACAGCCAAATGTTTTGGAATTCAGCTTCCAAAATATGAAGCCTTTGGCTGTGCTGGTTTTTGGAAGTGAAAGTCCAAAACATTTGAAAGTCCAAAAGTTGGTCATTGGTTTAATAGATACAATACAAAAGGAAAATGATTGGACAAGGAAGACAAAATCTAGCAAAATCAAAAGTATGGTTGATCTTAAAGAACCTCCTAGAAGAATGGATAAGTGAGATAACATTTAAGTGCTAAAATGGCAGTCATCCTGTTGCTCCAAAATTGAATCATGTTATAATAATATTAAGGGAACAGAGAATCATAGAAGAAATGTGGTATAAAATAATATTGTAACATTGTTTAGAATGGACTGGGTGAAATTGACTACGTAATGTCATTTCCTGCTTCTGTAGAGTGATACTTATCTAGGGGTTACAGTGTACTCCATTTAGCTTATCTATGTAAAGAAAAACAGTACAGTACAGTTGTACCTCGCTTAAAGAGCATAATGTGTTCCACAGGATTGCTCTTTAAGCAAGTTTGCTCTTTAAGTGAAACACCATTGTAAGTGACCGGGGGGGGGGGGGGAATTGTGAACCCCAAGTTATTTGTTAAGCGAGTTTTTGGTTGGTTTTATTTGTTAAGCAAAGCGAATATTCAGAGAAAATTCAGCTCTTTAAGCGAGTTACTCTTTAAGCGAGATGCTCTTTATGTGAGGTTTGACTGTATAAACAAAGTACTGTACTGTATGGTAAAACCTCACATAAAGAGTACCTCGCTTAGAACTAACTCGCTTAAAGAGCAGAATTTTCTCTGAATGGTTGCCTCGCTTAACAACTAAAACCAACCAAAAACTTGCTTAACAAATAAATCAGAGTTCGCAATCTCCCACCATCACAGAAGTCACAATTGGTCACTTACAATGGTGTTTCGCTTAAAGAGCAAACTCGCTTAAAGAGCAATCCTGTGGAACACATTATGCTCTTTAAGCAAGGTACTACTGTACTGTATAGCAATGTATTGAACTGACAAAAAGGCAATTTATGGCTGGTGGTGGTGTGTGGGATCATAGGAATACTGGAAAAATACCAGATTTTAGTTTGGTCACCCTATATGTCTTTTATATACAGTATATATATATAATTAGACGTAACACTCCAAAGAAATCTGCATGTGCACCCAGCTTCATTCTTCTTCAATAAACTAAGCTGTTTTCACCAAACCTGTGACTCAGACCTTTTATTGGCAAATGCTAGTCTGGGTATAAGATTTACTCCAACAATCCTCAGCTGCAGTGACAGAGTGACAGAGTGAGTTATTCTTTCTCACCCCATCCCTCTGCAGTTGCAGCCAAATGAAAGCGGTTACTAAAAGGATAGGTCAATGTTCCTTTGTTTTAAAGTAAACAATTTTTCATCAAATTGACCTATGGACTGCTTCTGTGCCCAACCTATAACTCTTCTCTTCAATGGAGACTTTTGTGCACCCACTAGTTTCTCCTATATATACCAGTATATTTCACACAGGACTTTTCTCTTGACAAAATAAAATAAATAAAAATTATTTTATTTTGGCATTAAACCATTACTACCTGAATACTGCACTACTTTTACAGAAAATTTCTCTCATACACAGAGTAAAACATTAACCTTGTTGAAAAGGCACCTTAACTGATGTTTCAGAGGTGGATTTGTTACAGGTTCCATAATTTTTTTCCCATGGACTGGTAGAACAAAGATGTAGGGCTGAAGAAAAGGATCTTGTAATAAAGACTGGGGGATTTCCCCCAACTATATTCATGGTAGAAAAGCCTATGATCCATTCTATATAAACACTGACCAATAAACATCAGTTTATATGTGCAAGCTAATATGATATAGTCCAAACAGTAATGCCATTAATTATCTACCCACTAAATATCTACCAACTGCACATCTGGTGTATAGCAAACCTATTGCCTGCAAAGTGCCTGCATTCTCTTTTAACCAGATTCTCACACCATAAGCTTTATATTTAACTCTAACCAACTGGTTTTGCTGCTCATCTAGAAGGCATCCTCCTGAGACACGTTTGGGACGACTTCCAGGATGCCTCTTTATGTTTAAGTAGGAAGCCATCTGTGAGATCTCCCACACTTGCCTTATATCATACTCAGATTTAGTCATAACTGTCACAATTTCTAACTACAAACTAAAAAAATAAATAACCAAATCCATCCAAGAAGCTATTATCTTACTGTAAACTATACCATAAAACAAATGAACCCTCAGCACCAGTTGCTGAGATAAACAATAAAAGGAAATCAACAGGATTGCCCTCATTTGCTGCCACAATATAGACCAGTATGCTCCTACCTACGTAAAAGCCATATAAATTCAGAATGAGGAAACAGCACCAAAAACAACCGGAAAAAAAGTCCACTAAACTTCCACAATGGCATAACTGAACATTATCTTAGTTTATATCTTATAACATTCCTTGCTTCTACTCTGATAAAGATAGAAAGCAACTTTTAAGGAACTGTTAATGTTTAGGCGCTGCTAGTGCCAAATATTTATTTATTTAAGAAAGCTCGGGCCTTTTATTTACATTCAGATTATAAACACACTAAAAAGACTATAGGTCAACCCTTGAATGGTGGGGGGTGGGGGTCAGGGTTGCCAGGCCCAAGAAGTTAAAAAATCAGAGTTGGTTTAGGTCAGTGATGGTGAACCTTTTAGAGGCAGGGTGCCCAAACTCAACAGGCTACCATCCACACTGTGGAGGGGAGGGGCAAACTCTGTGCTTGGGGGAGGGAGGAAGTGCTCCCATTGGGCTGCTGGGCAGAGGGGCGGGGTGAACGCTGTGCTGGGGGAAGGAGGAAGCACTCCCATTGAGCTGCTGGGCAGAGGGGTGGGGCAAACTCTGTGCTGGGGCAATGGCATTCGTGTCAACAGAGGGGGCTCTGAGTGCCCCCTCTGGCACACATGCTATAGGTTCACTATCACTGCTTTAGGTTAACTTGTATATGTAACTACATATGCCATTTCCTTATCTCCCCAACGGCCGGGCAGCAAACACACCACATTTTGGTCCTGTTGGTACTTTTGCCTGCCCTTGCATCACAGGAAACAGAATGCCCCAGCCATGGTAGCTCCAGAAGCCAGCCAGGGCTCTTAGAACCACCCACCAAGAACCACAGCATGAAGTACCGGTAAGTTAAACTCTTCCACCCCCCTCCCCAACACAAAGTTTCTAAATTATTACTCCAGGGGAAAAAATCTGCATATAAGCAAAACCACAGCATTCAAAGTTGCATGGTTGAGAGTTCAAATGTATATTGATTAAATAATTAAAAACAACAAGATGTTAAAAACTGGTCAATTAAGAAATGCTCAGAAACAAATTAAAAGCCAACACAGATACAAGTTGTACCTTGCTTAAAGAGCATAATGTGTTCCACGGGATGGTTCTTTAAGCGACTTTGCTTGTAAGTGACCAACTGTGACTTCTGATGGGGGGGATTGCAAACCCCGATTTATTTGTTAAGTGAAGTGAACATTCAGGGAAAATTCTGCTCTTTAAGCGAGTTACTCTCTAAGCAAGGCGCTCTTTATGTGAGGTTTGACTGTACTGTAATAAAGAACTGGTGTGTTATGCTCTGAAATGAGGATACCAGAAACCTCTTCCGTTAATACATTTGCACCACCTGCAGTTTCTTCAACAGCAATTCTACACAGAAATATACATCTTCATCATGCAGCAAAGATACAGCTGACATAGGAGTCCACACTGAACAAATGAATTTACAACCACCTGTTGTGATCCAGCCCTCCTCTGACTCTGAAGATGAGCTGGATCAGGGAGCACTCCCTATGCCCAGTCCAGTTCTGCCTTCACCCAAACCTGAGGATGCCCTAAGACAGGGGTCTCATCCTGCACCTGGCCCAAGTCTGTTTTCCCCAGCAGCTGACCTGCCAGATCAGGAGTCTGGCTCTGACAGGGATCAGTCCTCAGTCCGGGAGAGGGCTAGGAAACAGATACACCTGAGATGCAGGCAGGCCAGGGCAAGGCACCAAAGAAGGCTCCCAGCTGATACTGATTATCTGGGAGGCTTATAAGCAGGCCTCTTGCAGCCTGCCCGCATCGATACAACTCTTGTGTGAAGACTGATGTCCTACTTGATCCCAGACTGCCTGCCATAACCCTGATTACTCTGCCAAACCTGACAACACCCCTGGACACCCTTTGGATTTGACTACTGACTTGGACTACCGGTAAACAGACATTGGCTTGCTTTTTGGACTCTGGTATCTGGACTATCCTTGAACAAGACTCGCGGTATAGCACCACCATGCAGTGACCGTGCTTGCTCGGACGGGTCAACACACTACCTTTTCCACTTAGGCTTCAATGGAATACTTCCAAACCATGGATCTCATTCTTTTACATAAATGGTTTTTAATTTGGTGGGGTTTTTTTTTTAATTTTTAACTATGTATTGTATATTGGTTGTAATCTGCCCTGAGTCACCTGTGCGAGTAGGGCGGAATATAAATTTAATTAATAAAATAAATAAATAAATAAACTGCAGTCCTACCCATCACAGGCTATACTGTATCTTCCAACCCTTATCAGTGGTCTTATGGTTACTTCATATTTCTTGAATTATTTTCTAAGGAGGACAAAATATACATATAAAGAACAAATCGAAGCCTTAGAAAATTCTTCTGAGGCATGTGATCTCTCATTTTGGGGACTATTTTCCCCTTTGGGTTTAGGAGAATCAAAAAGGGCATAGCCTCGCTCCCAAGTTTTAAGAGAAGACAAATATGGTGCTTGAGATTAAGAGATAACCTGACCCTACATAACCTACCCCTAAACCCAATGGTGGGCATCAGCAGGTTTGCACCAGTTCTCCAGAACTGGTAGCAGAAATTCTGGGTGGCCCTGCCCATCCAAGTTGTGAAATAAAGTAGTTCTAATTCCAGTGCAATGCAGGGCTTTCCCCCTGGCCAGGCCCACCATGCCACGCCCACAAGAGTGGTAGTAAAAAAATTTGGAACCCACCACTGTCTAAATCCTATCAAAGAACGATCCAGCCTCACAAATAACAAACCCTTCAGATCATCACCCTCTTCCCTAACAAAATCAATATCTAAGCTGTGTCCCAAGGATATTGATCAAGTTAGGCCTGCATTATTCATAGAGGACAGGAAATCCAAAGATACACAATCTGTGTCTTAGATTCAAGAAGCCTAATTATATTTTATTTTTAAAGGTTGCCTTTGCTCAAAAACCAGCCATATCCGACTTTAGGGTTTGGTGCTCATCTCCATTTATAGCCGAAGATCCAGCACTGTCTGTGTCTGCAGACGTTTCCATAGTCATGTGGCCTAGATTGTCTTTTTCTGCAAAATTGCAATTCCGCCAACTTACCATAAATGTTGCTTTGTTTTTATCTGTAGCAGATACATGAGATCAATGTTTCAGTTAGCTTCTATTTACAGGATTTATTGTATTAATCCAAGCAATTTAGATATATTAATTCAATTTCATAACAGATGCCACAGTTATCTTTAGATTATGGGAAATAAACTGTTCCAGCACCTTTTCTCTTCCTACCTCAAGAAACAGGAATTCTATCAAGTGCATGTATATCTGTAAGGATCTCATATCTATAAGGATCTCAAGTGGCTCAAGTGGTTAAGATGCTGAACTCTATGACTGGAAGGTTGGAGTTCAATTCCCAAGTACTACATAGAGGAGTGAGCTCCTGTCTCTGTCCCAGCTCTTGCCAACCTAACAGTTCAAAAGCAAGAAATTGCAAATAGATAAACAGGAACCACTTCGGTGGGGAGGTAAACACCAGTCCGTGCACTCTGATGTTGAGGCATGCCTGCAAAGTGTCCACGGAAACATCTGCAGATACAGACAACGCTGGCTCTTTGGCTATAAACAGAGATGAACACTGAACCCTAGAGTTGGATATGATTGGCTTTCGAGCAAGGGTGACCTTTACCTTACTTAAGGATCTCATCCAACACCACATTTCAATTTTTTTTCACAATCTTTTCTTCCTTGTCTTTTTTCTTTTAACATGACTGATTATGACCTTGGTCTCTGGTGACAATCTTCACTACCTCTCTTTTTATTTATTTTAAAAGGCAAGGAAATTTATTTATTTATTTATATTTCACATTTGCTATCCCGCCCCAATCGGGTGTACCCGACTCTGGGCGGCTTACAAAACAAAAATACGATCACAAACCCACCCAATAAAATACTAATAATTAAAAAGTTTTTAAAACTGTAAAAGTTCATAAAAACAGGGAATAAAACAGGGAACGAGCAGCCCCATGGAATAAAACTGAACAGGAGGGAGGCTGTCCCTTAAATTAACCAAATGCTTTGGGTCTGATATATGTTTTTATTCTTTAAGTTGTCAATCCAATAAAAGGTTTTGGAAATTGGAACACAGCTAAACATGTCTACATTTATATAAAGAGTAGTACCATTCACACAGATACCAAGCAAGGGGAAAATCCCAGTAGATAGCTCTTTTTAACCCCATCAGTTAACCACTTCTCAGTCCATCACAAAGCAATTGTCGTAGTTAGTTTTCAACAACTGTGAATGGTTGAGAGCACAAGAAGTATCTTGTAGATCGGGGTTCTCAACCTATGGCCCATTGGCCAGATCCAGCCCATGGTGCCAAATAATCCAGGCCCCTGCCCTCACTCCAAATGCCACCACGGAATTGGAATCAACCAAGGACTCATTTATGGCCATCATAAATGCCTTTACAAATGCCTTTACGACAGACAACAGTCGTTTCCATCATAAATACGGTACGTTTATGACAGCCGTGGACTCATTTACAGCTGTTGTAAATAATCAACATGGCTGCTCCCATTAGTTTTGTCAACTTATGTCTGCCCTTTGGTATGTAAACCTTGGTATAATTCTTCCTGCTGGCGATGTGGGCATAATATTGTGCAGCAGTATTGGGCCATTTCCTGGCATTTTAAATCATAAAGAAACACAATATCCCATGTTTTTAAACTGGAGGGGTTTTGATAACCTGAATATGCATATCCACGAAATACATAAACATACAAAGCAGCACTAAGAAATTTGCTTTTCATAATATGTATAATAATCATAATATGTACAGTAACAGCTAGTTAACATTCCTGAGAAATGACAGGATTATGCTCTTGGTTCCATTAGTTGCATATGGCTTCAGTATGCCATTGCATTCATTTTTCTTAAAAGTAATATTGCAGTCTCTAAATCAAAATGTTTTTTTTAAATATGTGGGTGGCAGAGGAAAAAAGGTTTAAAAGACTGCAATGGGAATAGGTTTCCATTGAATCAGCAAAGCCTACCTCTATGTAAAAATGTAAAGAAAATGTGAAGTATGGCATTAAAATTTTTCTTAGTTCCTTCTACAAATTTAGTATTTGTAGTAAAAACTGGGCAAAACAGCTGTTGTTTGTCTTACAAAGCAATTCCCCATGTGGAATGGAATTACTGTACTCAATCTTTATCAAATGGCAACATTGTTTCACAGTATTGAAACAGATATTAGTATCCAATAACTTCCAAACAAAACTTTGGAAAAGGAAGCTACTGTGGTCTTCAAGTGAACGAGTGAAATTTAGAGAAAGCATTGGGATATGTTTTCAGTCCGTGTATTATTCCACAAGAAATAGAACAAACGGAATGACAACCAAAATGTACATAATTATAAGCATGTGTAATAAAACAGTAACTTTCCAATTCTATACTTGGCACTCATTTAATTTTAAAAAATATATGTTCATTGTCAAACTTGCCCTTGATTACATGACTCGTTTGGAATAGCCTGGTGTGGACTAAATAGGATAGCTTACGATCAGGTAGAGATTCTGAATGCCATCTGGTGCAACCTTTCCATCCATATGGCATACACACCTATAATGACCCTATTTAGTCTTCCTCGTCTAAGGATATGTGGGGGAAGAAACCACTGCTAACCTTCATCCTTTTATTTTTGGAGTTCCTAAAGAAGAGGAAGCTGAGCTAATCCTCAGCAGCGTCTAGAGCATCTGCCATCATCACCAGCAAACTTGCTGGTTAAACACCACAGAGTCCTGTTCCTGACGATTTTGGACAGCTGAGCCAAACCAAAGGTTGTCCTTAAGAGCATCACCAAGATGTCTTTCAATGAACACTTTCCTGATACACAGCAGGTCTTTTCCCATAAGCCTCCTTTAAGAAATGCTCTAAAGCTGGAGTTCTCAACCTTTTTAAACCAGGGGCCGGGTCACACTCCCTCAGACAGCTTTAGAGGCCAGATGGCCATTTTTCCTTTCCTCCACCACATGGTACTTCCTGGTGTGGTGGAGGTGGTGGGGGCACATGAAATGGTGCTGTGGGCCACATCCGGCCCACAGGCTGCTGGCTGAGAATCCCTGCTCTAAAGAGAATGGAAAAACCCTCCTCCTTGCCCTTCCTGCCTCCTCCCACTGCCATCAGGAAGCCTTCAAACTTTCTAATTTTCTTTAAAAGGTACTGTACAGTACATCAGCTTTACCATAATTAGTTCTTTTAAAAAAAAAAAAACCAAAGGAAATAAATAAAACCAAGCCTATGGTGGCTCAGTGGTTAGGAAGGTCGCCTTGTTAGCCGGAAGGCTGGCAAGTCAGCAGTTCATGACCTGGGTAGTACATGACAGAGTGAGTCCCCTTCTCTGTCCTAGCTCTTGGGAGACATGAAAGGAACCTCATTCAGGCATCCCCTGAGTGGAGTTTCTCCTGCAAAAATCCTATCAACCCAGAATATTTTCTGACTTGAAATTATTATTACCAAAGGAAAGAAGTTTTTTTTAATTTCCCAATATCATTAAGTAGTTAAGCCATTTGTTTCAGCCATTAATGATATCAGGAAATTGGTGATGCTCTTAATCTTTTTAATCTCTGTAATTTTTAATCTTGATTTTTATACTGTGATTTTATTGTGTTTTAAGTGTTTTTAAAGTCTGTAAGCTGCTCTGAGTCCTTGTGAGGAGGGCGGCATAAAAGTTTGATCAAATAAATAAATAAACTGAAACTAGCTGTTAAATTAAAAGCAGGAAGCTCTGCTTTGATTCATTCCCAGCTATTGCACATCCTGGAAATGCACAGAAAAAGAACAATCCTACATGTATGAAAAGAGGAGCAGCCTTTGAAAGCTGCAAGTAGGAACATTCTGGGAGAGAGCTGGTTCACTCCACCAATTATGCAATATGTCACTGACAAAAGGACTGAATCAGCCCATCCCCTCAGTGGACCAAACAACAGGCTAAATGCCTGCAGAATTACCCTCTCAAACTGATCACACAGAACACACCCTATATTTTTCCACCCCATTTCAGCTGGTATGTAAAGAGCAACAAACTACTGTAGTCTTGTGCTTCCTTACCACAAGAAAAATAGAAACAAAATCACAACAATCTTCCTTAACTCAGCTTTAAGTCTGAATCTGGAACATGTTACCAAGCACTGTATGTCACTACTTCCCTCCATGTTACAAAAAGAACAAAATAAAATGCCCTAGTGAGCCCTAGGAAACAACCTTTAAACCTGAAGATAATATTTTTATTAGAGCAAATAGAATGTCAAAAATTATTTATCAGATTTTAAATTCTCAAGTACTCTTCATCCTCTATCTCAAGAGTACCAATAGTACAGCAGCAGTTTGAAAGTTATATATTGTACATAAGGAAAATTCCATTTGATTACATGGATGCCTTCCACATTCTCCATTGGTCCTACAGCGACCACACAGGAGCTCAACAGGCAGAATATTTTGCTCCATGGGAAATGAAGAAGACTCGAGAGTAGACCAAAATGTATTATATCAAATAACTTAAGTGAGTTAGCCAGAGGAAAAATTAGCAGTTGATTCTCCAGCAGCTTTAGACCTGAGTGCTGCATGACGGAGTGAGCTCCTGGCTCTGTCCCAGCTCCTGCCAACCAAGCAGTTTGAAAGCAAGAAATTGCAAGTAAATAGGTACTGCTATGGCAGGAAAGATAACAGCGTTCCATGTGCATCTAGTCATGCCTGTCACATGACAACAGAAACATTTGCAGACACAGACAGTGCTGGTAATTTGGCTATAAACAGGTGAGCACCAAACCCTAGAGTCAGATACAACTGGCTTTTGAGTAGGGGAGACCTAGTAGCTTTAGTTAAGATGCACAGTCCTAGGGTGTTTTTTCCCCAGGAGGGACTGAACACTTCTGAGTATTTTGTATCCAGAAAACCCTGGGAAGGGTTGCTGTAAGTCAGAATTGACTTGACAGCACATATTTATTATTTTATATCAGCTTTATAGAGTGTCTCCTATTTCTTTGTATCTACAGAATAGATGGACTAAAATCTGAAACAGTTTTTGCTAAGTAAGACTTGTGACTTGTTATTGATGCAACAAACTAACATGGCTCTACAATGCCTTCATAAGGATAAATATGAAAAAGAGACAGAAGAGAACCATCCAAGCTAACTTGAGTGCACTGGAGGAAAGGTGGGATGTATACATTAATCAGGAAACCCACATAAATAAGATGCAGATTGAAAAGCAGCAGTAAAACTAAATGTTGCATGGGAATCTATGAGAAAGAGTCTAAATCAATGAACAATTTGCAGATATAAAACCGAAGAGGAGTTATGTGGCAGCTTCAAGGTTAGTTAAAGGTCTCCCTTACTCAAAAGCCAGTTGTGTCTAACTCTAGGAGGGAGTGCTCATCTCTGTTTACAGCCAAGAAGCCAGCGCTATCCGTATCTACAAATGTTTCTGTGGTCATGTGGCATGACTAGATGGACATGGAACACTGTTACCTTTCCCACCAAAGCAGTACCTATTTATTTACTTGCAATTTCTTGTTTTTGAACTGCTAGGTTGGCAAGAGTTGGGACAGACTTGCCAAACAGCCGGTCATCAACCTCAGCATCTTGACCACTAAGCCACTGTGGCCCTTGCTTAAAGCTTAAGAAACACCTTATATCACACATGGACTGTACACTTCAGGATGTTACACAAGAAGCCATCCCTACCAGATGCTCCTATTGCGAAGTACTTGGGGGGTGGGCGGGAGGGTTTCAGTGCATTTATCCCAAGGAGGAAGAAACTTCCACTGCTCCACCCTGTACTGATAAGATAAGGAAGGAAGATACTTGTCCAAGAATCTTCACGCTCTGCCAGAAATACCAGCGGACAGGAAGCAGGTTGGGTGGAGAGAGGGAGAGAGCAGGAGAGAGACCCATCCAATGGAATAGGAATTGTTAAGTTTCTATGCAGCAGTAAACCAGGTCAGAGGGACTGTGATGGCTTAGTGCAGGGATTCTTAACCTGTGGCCCGTGGGCCACATGCCTCCATCACGCCAGGAAGTGCCATGTGGTGGAGGAAGGGCAAAATGGCCATCCGCCCCCGAAACTATATGAGGGAGCGTGACTCAGCCCCCAGCTTTAAAAGCTTGAGAATTCCTGGCTTAGTGGTTAAGACGCCGAACTTGACGACTGGAAGGTCGGCGGGTCAGCAGTTCGAGCCCCGAGTGCTGCTCCAGAGAATGAGCTCCCGTCTCTGCTCCAATTCCTCCCAACCTAGCAGTTGGAAAGCAAGCCATTGCAAGTAGATAAACAGCTCCCACTTCGGCGGGGCAGGCAACCTTGTTCCTGTGCACTTCGTGCCTGCCACATGACCACGGAAACGTCTGCAGCAGGGGCAGGCAGCCCTGGCTCTTTGGCTGTAAAAACCGAGATGAGCACCGCCCCCTAGAGTCGGACACGACAGGCTTGTCCAGCAAGGGACGACCTTGACCTAAACCGGGGTAGATTTGGACTGTGGGTCTGGTGGCAGACAGGGTCCCCCAGTCTCTGGCGAGCGAGTTGAGGGAGGGGAGTCCACCTGCACACACACACACACACACACACACACACACGAGTGCCCAGTTTCTTCCCCCCACGTCCCATCCCCCCCCCCCCGCACGTCACCTGCTCTGCCAGCCTTGGAGGAGGTTGGTGTATTTGCTGAGGGTGCCTTCCAGCGCCGGCGCCGCCCCCGCCCCGCTGGGGGCCGCCGAGCTCGGGCTGCCGCCGCTCCCGCCGGGCCTGGCCGCGGCCCCGGCTCCTCGTCCGGCGGAGGAGGACGGCGACGAGCCCGCCGACGTGGGGCGGCTGCTGCTCCGGCTGCTGCTGTTGCTGCCGCCGCTCCCCGCCGCCGAGCCCTCGCCACCGCCGCCGCCCGCTGCCTTCTCCATGGAGCTCGGAGGGAAGGCGTGAGGAGGCGGCGGAGGGGCAGCTCCGGCCTCCGTTCCCGAGAGTGGCCGCTGCCGGCAGGCTGGGAAATCCCTGACTCATACGCGGGGAAGGGCAGAGACCGCGCCCCGCCTTTCTCCTTCCTCAAGGGGCTGCTTCAGGCGGCGGGGGGCGGAGGGTGGGGTGGGGGCCGGCGACGCTGTTCCCTCAGGTCCGGCCTCTCCGGCCAGCCAGGGCTAGTAAGTAGGGAGATGTCTGCCTCTCCCCGCCCGCTTTCGCTCCAGCCCTGAGGAGCGCCAGCCAGGGACTCCCCACCCGGCTGTGCTGGGAAGAAGAAGCCCTCAGCAAACCCAACGCCGCGCTGGCGCCCCCCCGCCTTTGGGCGCGCGAGGGAAAGGGCTGGGCTGGGCTCCCTGGCGGCGACGCCCCTCACGCCCAAGGCCCCTCACGCCTTTGGCGCGCTTTTTTCTCTTTATAATCCTGTCAGCAAGACATTACAAGTACTGTACTGTTTGTTGTTCAGTCGCACAGTCGACTCCGACCCTCTGCGACCCCATGGGCCACTGTCCGCCAGGCACTCCTGTCCTCCACCATTCCCCTCAACTCGCTCAGCCCTGCGCCCATTGTGTCCACAATACCTTCTAGCCATCTCATTTTTGGCCACCACCTTCTTCTTTTGCCCTCGACCCTTCCAAGCATCAAGGCTTTCTCAAGTGAATCCTCTCTTCTCATTTGATGTCCAAAGTACTTTAGCTTCATCTTTACTATTTGCCTTTCTAAGGAGCAGTCAGGGTTGATTTCTTCTAAGATTGACCTATTTGTTCTCCTCACTGTCCAGGGGACTCTCAAAACTCTCCTCCAACACCACATCTCAAAGGCGTCTATTCTTCTGCGCTCAGCTTTCCTAATGGTCCAGCTCTCAGAACCATACATTGCCACAGGGAATACCATTGCTTTGACTATGCGAATTTTAGTTTTCAATGTGATGTCTCTACTTTTCACTATGTTCCCCAGGTTTCTCATCGCTTGCCTCCCAAGAATCAAGAATCAGTCACCTTTTTATTTCATGGCTGCAATCACCATCTGCAGTGAGCTTAGATCCTAAGAAAGTAAAATCTGTCACTGCTTCTACTTCTTCCCCATCTATTTTCCAGGGACTGATAGGGCCTGTTGCCATGATCTTGGTTTTCTTGATATTGAGTCTCAAGCCACCTTTTTCACTTTCTTCTTTCAACCTAATCAGGAGCTTCTTTAGGTCCTCCTCACTTTCTACTTAGATCAATAGGGACCACTTCGGTGGGGAAGAGCTGTTGGGGGCATGAACGGAGCCTCATTCGGGCATTCCCTGAGAGGAGTTTCTTCAGCCAAAAAAAAAAAACTTTCAACCCAGAACAATTCCTGACACGAAATAATAATAATAATAATAATTATCATCATCATCATCGTGTCAGAAGCACACAAAGGTGCTTTCTGGGTTGAAAGGGTTTTTGCTGGAGGAACTCCTTCTCAGGGCGTGTTAGGATGCTTTTCATGTCCTCAAGTTCTTTTTTTTTAAAACCCACCTAAGTGATCTCTGTTTATCTGCTTGTAATGTCTTGCTTTCCAATTTACAGGTTGTGGCAGGAGCTGGGACAGAGACGGGCGCTCATTCCGTCGTGCAGGGCTCGGGTCTTGAACCTGCCGACTTTCCAGCTAATGAGGCGAGCTTCTTAACCACTGAGCCACTGCAGGTGTGCGCTTAGCTGCTAAGCCTTCAGAGTTATTGGCAGAGAGTGAGAGGGATCCGGAGTGGAGTTCTTTAGGCTCAGGAAACAGCAACTTCGTTGAAACTAAGCAGGAGTTTCCCTTGGAGGAGGCAGGGAGAGCAAGCAAGACCCTGACCTTTTCTTTAATGGTGATTCTCTAAACCAGGGATTCTCAACCTGTGGCCCAGGGGCCGGATGTGGCCCATGGTGCAATTTCATATAGCCCCACAACGCCTCCACCACACTCAGAACTGCCATGTGGTGGAGGAACGACAAAATGTTGCTCCAGCCCTGAAGCTGTCTGAGAGAGCATGGCTCAGCCCCTGGCTTTAAAAGGTTAAGAACTCCTGCCCTAAATGGTTTGTGACCTTCTCTTTCTTAGGATATCAACCCGCATCATCCATTCCTCCCAAACGGTGCAGCTTCAAGTGCAGGCACCGAAATTGGCAAGGAAAGTCATGACCCGGAGAAGAGCCTTTTCGGTGGTGGCACTGACTTTATGGAATTTCCTTCCGGCTGAATTGCGCCAGGCCCCATCCCTGTTTACATTCAGAAAGCAGCTCAAATTGCTCCTGTTCACAGAGGCCTTTGAGAAAGAATCGACAATTGCCTATCATTAGGTTTCTCATCTGGTCTTTCTCTGCTGTCAATAAGGTTTTGTACTGCTGTTATGTGATTTTAATATGTTTTTAATATGTGTGTTCATTTGTTAGCCGCCCAGAGTGGGAAAACCTCCCAGATGGGCGGAGTACAAGTGGAATAAATAAAATAAATGACCTCAATTTTTTTTATTAACAAAGGCTTACAGGAGACAGAATCAGGTTCAAGAAGTGGTGGTCTGGATTTTATCAAAGCACCCCCATCAACTCTGGGTTTCCCCTTTTATTTGAAGCAATAGCAATTAAACTTATACAGTATAGCAATAGCAATTAAACTTTTATACCCCCATAGCACTTAGTGCACTCTTTGTGCAGTTCACAAGTTAATTAGCATTTTCCCCCAACATGCTAGGTACTCATTTTACCAACCTTGGAAGGATGGAAGGCTGAGACAACCTCAACTCAAACTCTCACCCTCTTGGCTGCAGTACAGTTTAACTGCTGCACCACCAGGACAGTGAATAGAAATATTTTTATTTAAATATATATATATATCAATTAATTGATAACACTTTTGAAGAATGTAGTAATGCTATGTGTGGGTGCCACAATTCAATGTAGACACCACAGCAAAGGTTCAGAATGGATATGATTCGGTTTGGATCCCAGATCTGAATCCATATACAAATTAAATTTGCTTTACCACAGAGATGAACCTGGCCGTTCAACTTTGATTTGAACTTGCTACGAAACAGGTCCCAATCAGGCCGATTTGGTTAATAACATGAGTTTGGACCAAAGCCGATGCACTGGCCTATTAAATGTTACTGCTATTTTATTGTTCACCCAGACGGGTATAAACGAGCCATTTGTATTGTGTAGACTTCCATAATGGGGTTGCTGGCAGCCTGATTCTAAATACTACTGACAGTGTTTCTGCTTACAATATCTTTTTTATCGATGTTGACTTGCACTTAAACACTTAATGGACCAATCTATACATGCATTAATTGAAGCAAAGGGAAATGCCAGAGACCCTACCAAAGTGAACTTCAAGCTCAAATGAATAAAGGTTTCATAATTTTTTTATTCCACTTCTAATCTCGCCACAATTGATTCCAGCTTTTATCCATCTTTCATGATTTTCTCTTCAATCCCTTCAAGAGACCCATGTGATACTTATAGCTACAAGAAATGAAATGAAATGCAGGTTTTAGGCACAAATGTAAACAAATGGTAACAAGCAACTACAGCTCAAGGTTCAGTCAATCTCCAACACCAATTCCAGTTAAAGATTCTAAAGGCAGGATTAGAAAATAAGAACATTCAAACATATAGGCTGGATTACTATTGGTATTTGGTAAGATTTGCATAACTTGCCACTGCTAACTGTAGCTCATTTTTGAAATGCCAAGAAACAAGCGGACACATGGCCAAGCATATTACCAAATCATGACCAAGTATCTCGTCTATTAGCCACAATTAGCCTCTGAATGCTACACAAATCTTATGTGAACACCTCTAAGATTCTGGCCACAGTTTTTAATGAGAAAGCCATTGGCTCACATGTTAGAGGATATCCTTTGCATTTGATAGGTCATAGCTTCAATTTCTTGCATCCCCACAAAAGCTGTCTGACTTCCTAGAAAGCATTATTGCCACCATGTTGACAATAATGAAGAATTCACCATAAGGGAGCTTCTTACATTTCAGGAAGAAACCCAAGAACACCCTGACATTGTTGGACCCTCATAAATCACTCATTAATAAGCCCCACTGGTCTCTTACCTCTTTGGAGCTTACATCCAAGTAGGGCAGAATGTAAGTGTATAAGATACTGCAATATAAGCAGTATTTGCCCTGTGAATAGGGCGGTATATAAATATGATAAATAAATAAATAAATATCACAATGCTAGAAAAAAATTGAAGGCAGCAGAGGAAGAGGAAGACCAAATATGATATGGATTGACTATAGCTCTGATTCTGCAAGAGCTGAGTAGGTCATGATAGGACATTTAGGAGATCACTTGTTCATAAGGTCACCATAAATCAGAGGCAATGTAACATCAGATAAGAATTGACTATTAATATAAGAAGCATATGCACACAGATGTTTTCTTTAAAAATATTAATGCTATTTCTGATTTACAGATAGATTACTGGGGTTAAAAGGGACTGGTTTACCCAAAGCCACCTGAAAACTGTCTTGATGAACTGGTGATTCAGCTCAGATTTCGAGGATATTGGAGAAAGTCTGCCATTTTCCATTGAGTGAAACAGCTTTTTGCTTGAAAGTAAATGAATGTACTGTATGCAGCTTTGCAATGTGCCGGTGCAAATGTTAAGAATGAATGTACTAGCCTAACAAAGAGTGAGCACAAGTAGCATAATGCAGGTTTCACCTTTCATTTTTCTGAGATTGCTTGCATTATGTTGTAGTTTAAGAATATACCAAATGATTACTCAGCTTTTGTTATTCATTTTTATATTTAGAAACTTCTCAGCTTTGATACCACGTAGCTCACATATAAATAACTAGGAGCTGTCCAAAATGTAAGCAGACATCATGGCAACATTATTTCCTGGTAAGCTTTTTTTTAAAAAGGGATATAAACATTAAACTGGAGTGAGGAAAAAAGACTGATGTTCAGAAATATAGCCACTTGTGAAATTTAAATGTAATAAATGTGATTGTGCAACAAAATGTTAAAATGGCAAGTGCTTGTATTTACTGTTGCAAACATGTTATTCAGTTTTCCCTGCCTTGCGTTGCTTTCCATTTTAACTTGCCACAGCGCTCAGTCAACTTCTATGCCAGCTGGATATCTTCAGCTCTGCTTGCCTAGTTTGGGACTAATTTCTCCATTTCCCCCAATACTGTTGTGGGGATAAGCAGATACACTGGTTCTCTCCTCCTCAAATGTCAGGGATTTTTTCTCACCGAGGACCTGACTAGACAGATTTAAAAATGCAAGAAATATTATGGGCTTGCCTTGGCTGAAGATGTTTGACATTTTCCCTATTGATCACATGACACAAGGAGAAATGCAGATCAGATCAGAGTCCCATACCCCCAATCTATATTTTTTTTCTTCCCTACCAGAGATGGTTCTACTTTTTAAAAGTCAAATTCTTTAACTTCAGTTCAGAGCATGTGATCACTTTGAACTGGTGCAGAAGGGAAGGCCCAAACAAGCAACGCTTTGGCGCAACACCTTTCCCCTCATTTTTTTGCCTCATGAGTTACACACATGTACACTTATACAAACAAGACATGTTTTTACAGTTCTCCTCTGTGGTCATTGCTCCTGGAGTCTGTTTTTGTATTATAAGTTAAGAAACCAAGCATGTGTCTGACGGTTACAACCTAACATTGTATGAGGAAATTGAAGTAGAAAGCACTGCACTGTTTGTAAGGCAGTTCCTTGTAATGGTATCACCTTCAGGGCTATATGGAAAGTTGCAAGGAAACAGCAGAAAAGTTTCTCTCCTGCTTTCTGTGAGGCCTTTTAAATTGTACAGACCCAGACTCCCTGGAGTGATTTCACAACAAGTGAATGTGACTGAATTTGCATTTCCCTAACTGTGTAGTCAACATAGTTAGTCAGCCAACATTACACACTATTAAATCACCAAAGGGCTGTTTTGTAGGACATTGCTGCCTTAGTTTTCCTGGTCTCCCCGCCCTGCCCCACCCCACTCCAATTGTTAGAGACTTTAGTGATATCTCTCTCTTTCATGTGGGTGATGAAGCTTTGGCTTGAGTTCCACAAGCATGAAAAAGCATCAATTAATGTTAGAAGGACTGGTAATGAGATACATTTCAAGTGAATTCCTATTCAGATCCAAGATAGGAGGGAGAAATCTACTGTGTTCCTTTTAGTCCATTACAGAGGTTAATGGAGCAGATGTGGTCTTTGTTCTTTCCTCCTGTTTCTTCTAATCAAAAATCCTAAAGGTTTCAGTGGAGCTTTTTTTCCTTTGGATCTTAAGCAGATTTACAGGGAAGCTTAACAGGAGTTATGTTCTAATCAAGACAGAATTTCAACATGCACCTGCAATTGTATATAGCTTCAGAAGAATATAAGTGATGTTGTGTTTAGTCAGGCTAACTTCAATTTTAATGTACCGTATATGCTGGCGTATAAGACGACTGGGCATATAAGACAACCCCCCAACATTTCCACTCAAAATATAGAGTTTGTTATATAGAGTTTGTTCAGCCTATGTGTTTCTGGAAATCAACTCCAGTTTCACATTGTTGATTCCTGTAGCTCAGGGATTCCCAACCTGCGGCCCACGGGCTGGATGTGGCTGACGGCGCCATTTCATGTGAGGCCCCCACTGCCTCCACCACACGAGTAAGTGCTATGTGATGGAGGAAGGGCAAAATGACCATCCAGCCCCTGAAGCTATCTGAGGGAGCGTGACCTAGCCTCTGGCTTTAAAAAGTTGAGAATTCCTGCTGTAGCACATTCAGAGCCTTGTCTGGAAACAGCTACAGTAGCAATCCTTACAAAGAGAATTGGCATTCAGTTTTGCCTTTATTTCCAGACTTACTCTAATCTTCTTCTTTGCTGTGTAGACCTCCCAGATGTTTTATTTTAGATTTTTACACATAGACCATCAGTGCCTCAATTTTCTCACAGCTAATGTAAAAGCAACACCAATACAATAAGCAATAAGAACAAAAATTAAAATGTTCAATAAGACAGGTGAGTGTGTGTACACCTACTTACTATACACTGGATATATGATTGCAATCCAAAACAACTTGAAAATTAAAAAATGAAGAGCAGCATAAAATATTTCAGGAGCTTAAAAGCATGAAAGAGTAAGAAAGTCAGGTGTCTAATGCTCTTCCTCATAGGGACTGCCGTGCAGTGGTGGGCATCAGCAGGTTTGCACCAGTTCGCCAGAACCAGTAGTAGAAATTCTGGCTGGCCCTGCCCATCCAAGTTTTGAAATAAAGTAGACCTAATTTGGGTGCAACACAGGGCTTTTCCCCTGGCCACACCCACCATACCACGCCCACAGTGTGGTAGCAAATTTTTTGCAGCCCACCACTGCTGCCATGGCTTAGTGGTTAAGATGCCGAACTTGATGACTGGAAGGTCAGCAGGTCAGTAGTTTGAGACCCAAGTACTGCACAATGGAGTGAGTTCCCATCTCTGTCCCAGCTCCTGCCAACCTAACAGTTCAAAAGCAATAAATTGCAGGTACTGTAGATAGGCAGTGCTTTGGTGGGAAGGTAAACAGCATTCCATGCACTCCAGTGTCTAGTCATGTCTGCCACATGTCCATGGAAACATCAGCAAACACAGACAGCGCTGGGTCTTTGGCTATAAACAGAGATGAGCACTGAACCCTAGAGTCAGATACAACTGACTTTCGAACAAGGGTGGCCTTTACCTAATGTTCTTCCTCATCATTATCTACCTTATTTCAGATGGGAGAGTGTCAAATGTTGATATGAATACAGGAGGTGGCACAAAATGTTTTCCAGTCTGAGGCAGGATGCTCTCCCAGTTAATATGCAGAAGCCTACTGGATTGGAGATATTAGCTCAACACTAGTGATGGACACAGGAAGTATCCTTTCTCCTAAACAAAGGCTAGCTTGGTAGCTACATGTCCCAAGTTGATCTGAGCACCAATTTTTTGCCACCACTGTCTACCCCATAGCATTTGCCACATAAGGGAGAAGCCTCCTTCTATTTGATAGTCAGGCCATTCTCCTGTTTTCTTTCAGACAGCCTGCTCCCAAGCCATTATAGATTTCAAAGACAAGTACAGCCACTTACACTTGCTAGTAAATATATACTAGTAGCACGTGAATAGGGCAACAAAAGACATCCTGCCCCCTCACACTGCCAAAAAGAGAGCTTGCATAGAACTGCCAGCACAACAAGCTCAATGAGACACACTGTAGTGTAGGCAGAGCAACAACACAAGATCATGACAGTTTCAAGATTTGTCATGACACCTTGAAGAATGTAGCATTCCAATTTCAGTCTTCTGAACAATACTAACCTGGCTTTATGGAATCACAATTAGATAGGGAGGTTGTCTCAGTTGAATTTTAGTCGATTTGAAGTTTCTTGTGGCAGTTAAATCATTGTTGTCATTTACACAGAATGTTCAATAATCTGGAACAATTTTCAGGGCAAACATACACACTGCACCTCAAATCGCTACATTAAATTGCATATATTTCACTGGGTTAACAGGTTACTCACGCTTGTCTATCATTAATACCACCTTGTTCTTAATCTCCTTTTAGAAACTACTTTGCAACTGATGCACCATTGAATAAATATAACAGCTTATGAAAATATATCATGTACAGTCAAATCTCGCATAAAGAGCGTTTCGCTTAAGGAGTAACTCGCTTAAAGAGCAGAATTTTCTCTGAATGTTCACTTCGCTTAACAAATAAAACCAACCAAAAAGTTGCTTAACAAATAAATTGGGGTTTGCAATCCCCCCACAATTGGTCATTTACAATGGTGTTTCGCTTAAAGAGAAAACTCGCTTAAAGAGCAATCCTGTGGAACGTATTATGCTCTTTAAGCGAGGTACAACTGTATCTCTTGACATAAAACTAAATTTAACAAGCATAATACAAATAATTTTAAAATTGCTTGGAAAGAAACAAGGCAATCACTCAACTGAGTTGTTGCTGCCATATTGGCATACCTATGTCCCACTGAAGATACTTCTCTGCCTCTTTTTTTAAAAAAACTTTTTCCACGTGACATAGCACTGAATTGATATATAGGTCATACACCCACCCCCATTCAATGGGTTTGGTATCTATGGTTTCACTTATCTGCATTTTGAAAATATTACATGAAAAATCCCTAAAATGCATAAGGAATGTGTATGTCCAAGGCAATTACTAGAATTGGTTGCTGGAGGCCACTATATGCAATTTAATGTTGAGTAGGTACTCTATTCTAATGTTCCATGTTTCCATGGGGCCATTTCATGAGTGCACATGAAGATTGATGGAGGTATTTCCATTACCATTCTGCTTGTATAACTTCAGTAACTGTACTAAAATACAGGGATCACACTTTCTCTTTGCTTACTCTTTACTTACTATACACTGGATACATGACGGCTTTCTCTGGTTTCAAACATCTGCAGAAGATCTTGGAATGTATCCCTGTGGACAAAAGGGAACAAATGCCCATGAAAAAAAAATATTATGTTTACTCATAATTACTGTACCAGTAAGTCATGTTGTCTATGGAAAACACATTGAATTTAACTGTGCCATTCTAGAACAAACTGCAGGCTAAATTGTAGTGTAGTCACACCTGAACTGTAGAAAGAGAAAGACTCTTCTCTAAAGGCAGAATAAGATTCTAGGAGAAGATTACAACATACCTGTCAACTACATTTCCAAGTTTCCTAGGAATCTCTGCATTCTGTAAGCATAATCAGCTATTGGGGGTGGGGTGGGGAGACTGGAAACATGGGTTGGCAAAAACATTTTATTTATATGAAATGAACTAAGGGTGGAGTTTCCTGAACTGAGGACAGTGAGAGCTGTTTTCTTGAAATTTTTGAAATGGTAGCCATGTTAGTCTGTGTTTCAAGCATATCAGAGTAAACAAAACAAAAAAGACAAAAGCTGATGTGGCACTTTAAAGACTAACTGCTACATTTTAATGTTAGCTTTCTTGGATCAAGTCCACTTCATCAGACATAAGAGTAAGGCTTCATGGCATCAATTTATACACATCAGGTACAGAGGCACACAATGGTTAGCATAACAAATAAGTATACAAGTTAGCGTGGTTCATTTGTTTGTTTTTACAACTGGTAATAACTGTTCTTCAGATTAGTTGTGAAGCCTCACCCTTTTGAATTGTCTAGTTTTCTTCCAGGAGAAACCGTTGGGAATCAAACTCCCAACTCCTGGCTCTGCAACCAGATCCCTAAACCATGAAGGTACCCAGCCAGTTATTAAGCTAATTAGAGGTTTTATTTAAAACTGCCATTCTATAGTAGTTAAAGCTGTGACTCTGATGCTTGTGTAAAAAAGGCAAACATATAAATAAAACTTAGGCAAAATATCAATGCCTTTCATTTTTCCTTGCTAGAGGAAAAGGCAACTGTGAGAGAGAAAAGAGTTTTACTACATTGCTGGTTTATTTAGATTTCTAGAATATTATGCTAGAAACCACACAGAATTATGCCACACCCTTCAAGGTAAATTGAGACGTACTAACAATCCCAGTGAAAATGCCACAGAAAACACAAAGGCATACATACAGTATATCCATACGAACACACATAAGAGAGATTCGAACACATTACAACGTTGACCATGTTCGTTCTCTAATAGGAAAGGGCAAATCAGAGAGGAAACTCTTTCTTGAAGGGAGTGTAATCAAGAAAATGCAAGCCAGAGAGCACTGTGAGATATTACACAGATGCTTTCATGGTGTCCCACGTGGATTCATGAACTAGATACTATCAGCCAAGATGTTGCTATGCAGGCTGCATATATACAGCCGGTACTAGATTCTGATATGCAAAGGAAGAGAGTTATGAAACTGGTAATATGAGCACTACATGGTCCCCTAGCAACTCAAATGGATTTTCTTCCTCCTAAATTTTTATACACTAATATTTCTCCCTCCTCATATAAAGTAAAACATTCTGCCTAGCTATTTACACAGACATTAACTATGTCCCACAATATAGACCCACACTGTCCCTTTTTACATAGGCTCTTGCGAGACTAGTGCAGCCCCTATGAAATACTGTACAGCAATTGGTTTAGCCCAGGGGGAGGAGCCTGTGCTCTGTACTTTTTCCATTAGAAATTGATTTAAAACACTTCAAAGTATCTTTGATTTGTATAACTGACTATCCTGATTTTACTCTGTCCCGTCATCTCTATGGACAACTGAATATGAATCTATGGCTGAAATACTGTATTCCTGCACTGCCCATAACGTGAACTGCAATCCATTGAAAATTTATGCTAAAGAAAACTTGTTAGTTTTAAAGGTGCAATAAGACTCTTTCTTACTTCAGAAAAAGCAAAAATTAGAGAGGAAGAGAGCTACAGTTCCACAGAGAGCAGGAATTTAGGCCCTAATTACCTTAGTTTGTTTAATAATATCTAACATCTTAGGTGTGCAGGGAAGAATGAAAGGGCTTTTTTTGAAATTTTGTTGTTGTTCAGTCACACAGTCGATTCCTACCCTTTGCGACCCCATGGACCACCGTCCGCCAGGCACTTCTGTCCTCCACCATCCTCCTCAACTCGCTCAGTTCTGTGCCCATTGTCTCTACAATACCATCTAGCCATCTCATTTTTGGCCGCCCCCCCCTTTTTTTTTTTGCCCTCCACCTTTCCCTGCATCAAGGCTTTCTCAAGTGAATCATCTCTTCTCATTAGATGTCCAAAGTACCTATTTTTGAAATAGATATTGTGTAATATTTGTATACTGTATATAGTTCCAAGATTTAAAGTTTTACCTTTTCAGCTGTTGGGCTCTTTTTATGGCTGACTTTGCAAGACAAAGTTTTTGGGAGACAATAAACTATTCCAATATTAGCCTCATGGACATACTTATTGGGGTGCATAATTTTATTTATTTGGACTAAAAAATTCCATAATTTTTAATTTTGGGAATCCCACTTGACAGAAAACGTACAGATATGTGGCTCACCTGCAGCAAAGGCCTAAGGTCAAAGCCTAGTTTCCTGTTCAAAAAGGAAGCTTCCAAAAAACACAAGGCAGCATCCTGTTTGAACAGAAAACTAAGTGGATATATGCTAGACCACAAAGCCTTCCAGTTTAGTCATTTTTCTCAGGATAGCCACATTTAGTCTATCTGAGTTGAAACTCCCAGAATGGACAATTACGGGATTCATAGCAACAACAACAAACAAACAAAAAAACACCAATAGCACATCTAATCACACTTTAAGGAGACTGTTTAAATCCTCCCAGCTTTATTGAAAATAAAATGCAGGAATGCATCCACCCATCAGGGAGAACGTATGTGGTACTCCTGCTTAGGAAAAGCAAAACAACATCTTATTGGAAGCAAAGCAGGAAGGAAATAGAGCCTAAGAACAGCAACCTGCATTTAGTTGTGTTTTTTTTTTTAAGAAAAGAACTAGCACCAGCTGTTTCCAACATGAGACACACCCACACCCACACCCACAGGGACTTTAATTCCCAGAAGCCTAAGTCAATACGTTGGCTGATCAGTGTTCTGGGGAATTGACATAGGCTTCTGGGAATTGAAGTCCCAAAACCAAAGGTTGGTAAACACTGATTCTAGCTGATACTTCAAGTTACCTAACACAAGCAATGGTGTCCAACTTTCAATATGTCTTCCCATTCAATTCCATCTTCAGAAACTGAGCAAACTGGCAGTTGGATATTATCTTGGAGCTAGAAGTCTGTATTGCATCCATCACAATTTCTGCAATTTTAGCAGCACATTTCCCCAATACTGTAATGGCATTCATGAATCACCATGAGCAATATGCAGCTATGCAGGTTAGTCAAGGCCAGCCCTACTATAAAGCAATTGCTTCTAGCAGCAGATATTGGATGGTGGCAGCAAAATGTTTTAAGGAGACATATTTGTCCTATTACCGTGATGGTGAACCTTGGTACTCCAGATGTTCTTGGACTTCAATTCCCAGAAGCCCAAGTACCCTGTGTATGGGTGCGTTTTACTTCCACTTCTGGGAGTGACGAGGGCAGTGCAGCTGGGATGAATCACAGTAAACCCATTCATGTAGGTTCACAGGGTGCTTGGGCTTCTGGGAATTGAAGTCCAAGAACATCTGGAGTGCCAAGGTTTGCCATCATGGCCCTATGGCCTGCTGTGCACCCCTTGAGCTAAACTGAAATGTCACCAATGCTCACAGGTTGAATGTGCCCATTCCCAAAGTTCAGAGGGCGGTGGAATTCCATAGGTACTCCAGTCAATTCTCATATGAGGTACAAGGCATTTTTTTTCTTTGATAACAAATATCTCGGGCTATCTTGGCTACAGTTCACAATGTGAATGCAGCATCTCTAGAAAGTGTGTCACACAGAACTTCAACCCCTCACCTCATTGGGCCTGTCCCCTTGTAACTGATTCATCAATTGGAAATTAAAACAGCCATATGCATGCTTACTTAAAAGTTGTCTCCATGAGAATCACACAGCTTTAGTTCACATAAAATTTGTTCAGGGTGGAAATGTTTACGGGGAAGCAAGAACTATTTCTCTGTCAGCAATCATTACCTGGATAAAGGCTTGCCCTTTCCCAGAAATGCACTTTGTCCTTTTAGTGTCTTCCCCATCCACCCCCACATTCCCCCCCCCCTCATGCTTCCACTAGGCCTTACGATATTATGTTTCATGTTCATCCTACCCTTTCTCCACAGAGCTCAAGGTAAGCTGCTGCAGACACAGTCTTCGTGTGGGAATACATTTACTATGAATCAGTCACAGCTGTGCTTATTCCATCTGGCACCCTAATCAAAATCTGGTTCATGTTAATGTTGTGTTGCACAATAACATGAGCGCACATGGATACAGAAACTTGGCAGCTGTTCATCTGTGGGAGGAAAAACTGCTAATGATCTTGCCCTTGGAAACGTGGCATTGTGGACAAATGACTATCATAAGGAAGAGAAAATAAAACAGAAAAGTAGCCTGGTTGCAAGACTATTTACCACATGTGTACCTAAGAAAAAGGCTTGTACAGCTGAATACATTCAATGAGATCAAAAAGTAAACCTGGAAAGATACTTTTAAAACATAATTTGTTTCCAGTACTTGGTTATAATGGCAGAAATCTTATTGCTCTGTTATACATGTGGAAGGGGAAAGGTGTGATCTTCACTCTTTTCTGGCCAGCAATTAACAAGTCCGTGCTGGGTTTCTCAAGCATGCCTGTGAGGATTACAGCTGCTAGAAGTGAGTTAATGTTACACCTTTTGCTTTCTGCCCACTTAAGAAACCAACAGGATTCCAGGCAATTATTTAAAAGTGTTGCTATTGTTTAAATACAAAAATGTTATGGCACCTTAAAAACTACATGCAATATTCAAATGATAGCTTTCATGGATCAAATCCACTTCTTCAGATTCCTTAAATATTTACCAAATAATTTGTTATTTTACTTGCTTCATTGCTACATTACTTACTTGGTTGATCAGTACTTCATACATCTAGTTTGATGTGGTGAATCGAAGCATTGTCTCTCATGAGATTTTAGCGGCCTCTCGCCACTGCTACATTACTACCGTATTTTAACTAAACAGGGAGGAAGATTTCGAACTGAGAACAGAATGGCATAAAACTTTGAAAATTCTTGCCTTTATAGATACCCTTTTGAGATAACTGTAGTAGACATTATTACTGGTTGCACCAAGAAAGTACTGTAAAGTACCTTCATTCCACTTTGCTATGCTACATTTGAGATAGAACTTTGTTACACCCCATAACAAAAACCCACAGTTCATTATAGCTGATTATTTACTTGTAACCCATTTCTTCCAAGCTCAGCAAAAAAGCTATAGCATTCACAAATATGTATTCACATATATATATAAATGGTAGTTAAGTGGGATAAAATGTGAAAGGAAAAATGTAATGTATGAGATGGCAATAGTAATTAATTTATATTATAAACTTATCAAAAACTTTATTTTAAAAATGGCCTTCTGATTTGATAGAAACTGGCCAAAATCTTCTTCCATAGCTGTGTGAACAGTGCAGCCTTTGAAGTCAGATTGTCCCAAGTTAAGAAAGCTCCATAGACTTTATTAGCTGCAAACTGAGTCATACCATTCAATATGCAATTTATAAAGTGTACAATGATTAACCAACCTGGGGTAATTTGCATCCAAAGGTTACTCTGTGAAATACCAATGTAACTAGATAAACGGATTGGTGTCTTCATGTTTTAACTACACCACTTTTGGGGAAAATGTTGGTTTGGGGTGATAGCTTCTCTTTATAACAAGACCTACCATGCTTTCCTGTGTGTTTAATATATGGATCTACTGCAGATTTGGGGAGAGGCAGATTTCACCTCACAGATCTCCTTCTTTACAAGGAACCAGAACCCCCCCCCCCCCAATACAATATAGGCTCCAACCAGCTGGAATTTTCTGACACACCATAGTCTGTCCAGCTGCTTGGAGTAATAATAATTTCATGTCAGAGATTACTCTGAGTAAATTATTGTAGCTCAGTGGCAGAGAGGGGAGGTGCATGTGATTTATTTGCTCAGAGCTCACAAAACAGAAAATATGAGTTGTATGCATAGGATTTAAAATATATATATCCCAGGAACACAAGGATTAGCTCTTGCACATAACAATGGTATTTTTAGGGGTTGTGATAACAAACAAATACAATGCAGAGACTCCATCAATTAATGGCTGCTGTGATTTCCACCATCCAACCTTGGGTCTCTGATAAGCAACATCAGAATATTGACCTCTGGTAGGTTTCAGGAAAGGTGGATTGTGTGGACTTTAAAATTTATTTTGTGCACTTCTAAAAATTCAGTAGACACATTTCATATACAGTATGTGGATATTAGTAGTATTTAAAATTCTGGGGAGGGGAAAATATTTTCTTTTTTTCTGCTTCTCATTCATCTAGTATTGAAGGTGGATTGTTAATGTTAGTATGAGAGGTGATGATATCAGCCTGCTGCTCTCTCAATGGGTGCTACCTCTTGACATGGGAAACCTAATGAATTAGTGCTTCTGTTCTGAAAGAAAAATTGAAGTGCACTGAGTTACTTAATCCAATTTATTATGAAATGTCAGAGATGTTAGAGCTATTAACAGATTAAATGTTGTAGTCATTTGGTGTGTTAATCACTACAGTGCTGGCTACCAACTTAAGTGAGATTTAAAATGTTTCAAAATATTAATGGCTGGATTGTTTGTAATGAATTCTAAATGGGTTAAGCATTACATTTTGTATTCCATAGCATGGTTTGCTCAAAATCTATTAATCTCTTAAATACTTTCCTGAAGCTAAAATCTACAGTTTAAAGATATAATCTAAAAACCAAGTTCTGGATTAAGCAATACCTTTGTTGGATAACTATGAAGTTATACATAAAATCAGCTTTTGAGTTCTCTAATATGCTTCATCAAGAAAAAGTGGTATGACACTTGGAGTTCAAGTCAATTTTTTTACTATATTTGCCTTGCTCAAGAATTCTGAGAATCTGAACACTTGATTTACTTGTAACTTTTTAGTGACCTAGTAGGGTACACAGAAAGAGCCTCCTCAAATATTGTGGTATTTTTGACCCACAATCGGATGTACCCTGGTAATGGCAACCTTGTGTTTCCTACTTACTTACTTACTTACTTACTTACTTACTTACTTACTTACTTACTTACTTACTTACTTACTTACTTACTTACTTACTTACCACCCTTCTAGGAAAAACTCTTTCTCACACTAGGTCAGGTGAAAGACAATGCAGAATGAACTCACCGAAAGGTGCCTTCATCTTAGCAATTTCACATCTAGCCTAGGCATGGAAGAAGTGACCTAGTAAAAGTATTGCCTACTCCAGAACTTTGCTTCTATGAGTGGATCACATAGTTATGCATTGAGTCTAAAATGCTATTCCTTGGGGTCTCTCTTTTGATTAGTTGTAGAATAAGTATTAAGACTCATCAGCCAGTAAATTATTCAACAGGCCTACTACATCTGAGATTCCAAATTGTAATTATACTTGTTTTGTTGTTGTTCAGTCGCACAGTCGATTCCAACCCTTTGCGACCACATGGACCACTGTCCGCCAGGCACTTCTGTCCTCCACCATCCTCCTCAGCTCGCTCAGCTCTGTGCCTATTGTGTCTACAATACCATCTAGCCATCTCATTTTGGACTGCCCCCTTCTTCTTTTGCCCTCCACCCTTCCCAGCATCAATGCTTTCTCAAGCGAATCCTCTCTTCTCATTTGATGTCCAAAGTACTTTAGCTTCATCTTTACTATTTGACCTTCTAAGGAGCAGTCAGGTTTGGGTTCTTCTAAGATTGACCTATTTGTTCTCCTCACTGTCCAGGGGACTCTCAAAACTCTCATCCAACACCACATTTCAAAGGCATCTATTCTTCTGCACTCAGCTTTCTTTATGGTCCAGCTCTCACAGTTTGTTAGTAGTAGAGAAACCTTGACCTCCTTATGTTACCAGTCATCTTGGCTGGTACTGCTGGACCTAAAGTCCCAAGCATCTGGAGAACCAAAGGTTCTCCGTCCCCCGCCCCCTTTATTTTAAACCCTTCTTCCATCAAATTCAAGATGCATGACTCTCCCACCTTCAAACACACACTGGTTTTATTCTCAACAATATAGTGGGATAAACCAGGCTGAAAAAATTAACAAGCCTTAGCCTCCCAGAAATGTTGTGACTTGATGGAGTGGGAGGGTTAAAATTTCCCTCTACCCTGATGTTGCTTAGTTTTAAAGAAATATCATGGAGTGAAATGGAACAGGGATTCTCTGTCTATGGACTGCCAGATGTTTTGGGAAGCCTGAGCCAGTATGGCCAATGAGTGGCGCTCCTGAGACCTGAAGCCCAAAATAACTGATGAGGAAATAATTGAGAACTGTTGGGGATGAAGGCAATAAGGGGCTTTTCCAATTACAGAGACAGACTGCATCTTCTTTGATGACTGCAGTATATGGGTGACTATGCCCATACCTTTTATATACAAATGATCACAACACTATGCATTTTACTGGAAAGAGGTAACTGAAACTGTGGTATAAGGCAGCCTCTTGTAATGTAGAATCCCATTAAATTTGTTTGTTCGTTTGCCTGCCTGCCTGCCTGGTTGGGTGGGTGGTTGGTTGGTTGGTTGGTTGGTTATAGATGACAATTTCTCTCACCCTCCACTGTTGTGAACTGAAATGTTTTATATTAGTATTATATTGAATTATAGTCTGGATATCAGGTTGAGAATGAATGGTATTTGGTATAGCAATTTTATTGACACTGCATGTTACAAGTAACCCAGAAACCCACAATGCTGAATGTTTTGCATCGATGTTGAGTTTTATAGCACACAATGTCACCATTGTATTTGTCCAGTCATAGAATCAAAGAATAACTGAGCTGGAAGGGGCCCATCTATGTGACCATCGAGTCCAACCTCCTGCTCAATGCAGGAATCCAAATTAAAGCATATCTGACAGATAATACCATGTTTTCCCAAATATAAGACACTAAAACTCCAAAATATGCACAAGGTCTTATTTTCAGGGGATGTCTTATTTTTCCGTGACGAAGAATACAGTACACATTTATTGCTGATACAGTGGATTGCCAGGGCAAGATTTAGGTGAGTGCCTTATTTTCGGGGAGGCCCTTATATTTCTGAAGTGGGGGAAAATAGGGGGGGGTGCCTTACTATATGAGGAGGTCCTATATTTGGGGAAACAGGGTAGTTGTCCAAATTTCTCTTGAATACCTCAAGCACTGGAGTGCTCACCACCTCCCAAGACAATTGGTTTCATTGTTGTACTGTTGTAATATTCAAGAAGATTGTCCTGATATTCAACATATATTTGGCTATATCTGGCAATCCTATAGTTTCAGCCTGTTATTATGTGTCCTGCACAAGAAGATCAAGAGCAGATCCTCATTGTGACTATCTTTCAAGTGCAGTACTGTATTTTAAAAGTAATATCATAACACCACCACCACCACCCATCTACTTTTCTCAATACTAGACATGCCCAGTTCCCTCAGTCTTCCCTCATAGGGTTTGGTTTCTGGTCCCATGATCATCCTTGGTGTCCATCTCTGAACTTGTTCCAGTTTGTTGGCACCTTTCTTAAAATGCTCTGTAATCCCATTATAAAAGGGTTGTCCTGTTGAGTTAGGTGCATAAACAAGTTCCTGCCAGTTTCACTGTCTAGATGTGGTTAAGCAAGCTTCATAATATGTCATAATATGTGTTCAGTTTTCCTAATATCTGATGTAATGACATCTTCTTATGACATCTTTGTAGGCCAATACTATGCTGCAGTTATAGCCATGGTGGGGATGAAGCAATAACATTAACCAAGGGTTTCAGTTTGGCAAAATTCAAGATGCCACGTTAATGCCTCTCTAATTGTTAAGCAAGTAGAGTGTGGACTCTGAAGCATGCTCCTAGGTGCCCAAGCTTTTAAAGGCCATTTAAGGCCTTGTCATAACTTTAGGTCTTTATCAAAAGTGGCTTTATTCTTATAAAAGTTCTTCCTGATGAAGATGGTTTTTTTTAATTCAGTACTCTTCTTTGACTTATTTCATTAAAGCCATCAATGATGATCCATGTATCAGATCATTCATGCACACTTTTCTCGAAGAGAACTGGCAAAACATTGGCATCTGAAATACATTTTTGATCAGATAGGGTCTAATAGCACATCCATGGGCTTAAATGTTGGGAATTATATTCCAAAACATTTAAAGGCCACAAAGGGATAAAGGATAGTTTTGCTCATGGTATAGTGCATTTTTCCCTGCTGAACTGAGTGACAAGAAGTACGACCTACAAGTGAAAAAAAATCAAGGTTCAAGGTGTCATTCAGACATTCAGTGGAGCTACATGTGTTCACTGCCCCCTTCTGGTATTACACAGGAACCCTTATAGTTGTGCAGATTTATGTTCTCTGGTGAGGTAAAGATAAAGGTTGCTCTTGCTCAAAAACCAATCGTATCCGACTCTAGGGTTCAGTGATCACCTCTGCTTATAACCAAAGAACAAGCACTTTCTGTGTTTGCAGATGTTTCTGTGGACATGACTAGATACTGGAGTGCACAGAACACTGTTTATCTTCCCACCAAAGTGGTACCTATTTATTTACTTGTAAAGAAAAACAGTACAGTACAGTTGTACCTTGCTTAAAGAGCATAATGCGTTCCACGGGATTGCTCTTTAAGCGAGTTTGCTCTTTAAGTGAAACACCATTGTAAGTGACCAATTGGGGGGGGGGGGGGATTTGGCAAACCCTGATTTATTTGTTAAGCAAGTTTTTAGTTGGTTTTATTTGTTAAGCGAAGCGAACATTCAGAGAAAATTCTACTCTTTAAGCGAGTTACTCTTTAAGCGAGGTGCTCTTTATGCGAGGCTAGACTGTAGTTTAAAAATGGGCCAGATGTCACACCATGGCTGATGAAACCAGATTGCCCCCTCCCCCCCCCAAAAAAAAAAAAAAAAAGGAAATTGCAATTAGCAAAACTGCTGTGAGAGGGGCAAACCAGTGGACTGGTGAGAGATGGGCAACACACTGCAAATTGATGTATTTTGTCACCTCTGGAATCTATTGTTGTTGTTGTTCAGTCACGCAGTCGATTCCGAACCTTTGTGACCCCATGGACCACAGTCCGCCAGGCACTTCTGTCCTCCACCATCCTCCTCAACTCGCTCAGCTATGTGCCCATCTCATTTTTGGCCACCGTTGCCTTCTTTTGCTTTCCATCCTTCCCAGCATCAAGGCTTTCTCAAGTGAATGCTCTCTTCTCATTTGATGTCCAAAGTACTTTAGCTTCATCTTTACTATTTGACCTTCATGGAAGCAGTCAGGGTTGATTTCTTCTAAGCTTGACCCAGTGGCGTCGCGCAGCGTTGAGCCGCCTGGGGCGAAGAAGAAAATCGCCGCCCGCCCCCCCCCCCCGCTCGCTGCCCCCCCCCACCGCTCGCCCCCCCCCCAGGCAGAAGGCGCTCCCTCCCCTGCTGAATAGTGGGCACCCCCCCCCTGCCAGCCCGCCGCCAGAAGTTCGAAAAAGGTAAAGATCGCGGCTCGACTGCGGGGGTTAGCTGGGATCCCGAGGGTTCCCCCCATCCTCGCCTAATCCCCGCAGAGCCGTCCGCGTGCACGCCCGAGGATTCAAAAGGGTAGGGGGGGGTGCCGACCCACCCACCCAGCCAGCTTGCCGTCAGACTGGGCGCTCGTCGGGGGGGGTGGCGCCATAGCGGGGGAGCCCCTGGCTGCTGGCTGGGTGGCTGGGGGGGAGGAGGTGGGCAGCGCGCGCTTCCCAGGTGGAGGGCGAGCCTTTTGCTGGTGATCGCTGCTCGCCTCCGTGGCCGTCCCATTGGCTTGGGTACTCCTTTAACCGGCCTCGGTCGCCAGCAACCGAGGCCGGTTAAAGGAGTACCCTAGCCAATGGGACAGAGGCGAGCAGCGCTCGCCAGCAAAAGGCTCGCCCTCCACACACCTGGGAAGTCCTGCACGCGCTGCCCACCTCCTCCCGCCCAGCCACCCAGCCAGCAGCCAGGGGCTCCCCGCTACGGCGCCACCCCCCCGACGAGCGCCCATTCTGACGGCAAGCTGGCTGGGTGGCTAGGGGTGGGGGGGAGGAGGTGGGCAGCGCGCGCGCGCGCGTGCAGGACTTCCCAGGTGTGTGGAGGGCGAGCCTTTTGCTGGCGAGCGCTGCTCGCCTCCGTCCCATTGGCTAGGGTACTCCTTTAACCGGCCTCGGTTGCTGGCGACCGAGGCCGGTTAAATGAGTACCCAAGCCAATGGGACGGAGGCGAGCAGCGCTCACCAGCAAAAGGGCCGCCCTCCGCCTGGGAAGTCCTGCTTCCTTCCTAAGCCCAGGCAGAGGGAGGAGGCCAAAGTGGTGAGGACATTTTGCCGCCCCCTGAAAGCCGCTGCCCGGGGCATCCGCCCCCCCCCGCCCCCCCACGCTACGCCACTGGCTTGACCTATTTGTTCTCCTCGCTGTTCAGGGGACTCTCAAAACTCTCCTCCAGCACCACATCTCAAAGGCATCTATTCTTCTGTGCTCAGCTTTCCTTATGGTCCAGCTCTCACAACCATACATTACCACCAGGAATACCATTGCTGTGACTGTACAAATTTTTGTTTGCAATGTGATGTCTCTACTTTTCACTATGTCCCCCAGGTTTCAGGCATTACATCTGGCTCAATTTTTGAACTAAGTGCCTTCACCACAAATTCCATACCATCTTTGCCTGGCAAACAATTTTGAAGAAACTGAAAGCTTACCCTATTTGTAACCTTTTGGTGATGCTATTAAGATATTATCCAACTCCCGACTCTTGTCTCTCACACAACCATTTTCTGTATCTTCCATTTGGAACATCTTGTGCTGAAATACTGTACAGTCCTTTTGGTCTCTTCTTGTTCACACATGACAGACCTCGAGCCCTTTCCCGGCTGTCTTTCTTTCTGCTTCATGCACAGAAAAAACTGCACGAGAAATAAATGACCAAAACACCTTGCAAGGGTTCCTAACCTTTTCAAGTCGGGGGCCAAGTCAGCCTCGAGAGCCGGACAGCCATTTTGCCCTGCCTGCATGATGGGGGTGGCCATTCTGTCCCAACAGCTTCAAAGTGGATGGCCATTTTGTTTCTTGAATGCCCTTGGAGGGGTGGAGGTCTACATGAAATGGCACCGTGGGCAGTGGTGGGATGTCAAAAATTTTACTACCCCACCGTGATGTCATCACAGTGTGGGGGGAGCTAAGTCATGATGTCATCATGTCATGGGCAGGGCCAAAGAAAAATAATAAAAATAATAAAATAAAAATAAGCATGCACACACACCTCAACCCATCCATCCACAACACAAACCTGTAAATAAAATAAAATAAAATAAAATAAAAATTACATTCAAATATAACCCACCCCAAACATAAATAAACCCACCCACCTACCCGTCTCAAACACAAAACGTCAATATAGGTAGTACTTCAATATAGGTAAAGGTATTAAATACAGTGAAAAGGTAAGCCCCGAAGGTGGTTCCCCCCCCCCCCAAAAAAAAAAAAAAAGCTGCTACCGGTTCTCCGGGACGCTGGGGAAAAGTTACTACCGGTTCTGGCGAACTGGTGAGAACCTATTACATCCCATCACTGAGTGGGCCGAATCCAGCCCACCGGCCTTAGGTTGGGAAACCCCTCCCTTACTGTAAAGCAGTGTCAGAGACATTACTCTGGGTTGAAAGGAATTTTATTTTTATTATTTTGCAGGGGACAACCAAATGAGGCTCCTTTCACGTCCCCCCATCAGTTGTTGCAAAGTTGGCCGCCTTAGTGGCCACGAGCCCTGGGGGTCGAAATGCGAACTACAATTCCCAGCAGGCCCCACAGCTTTTTCTTTTGGAAAAAGGCAGTCCGCCCGAGAAGGTGGGGAAGGATGGCGACTCATCCTCGGGAGGCGGAGCGGGAGGCGGGATCGCTTCGCCCGGGCGGGTTGTGCATGGCTCGGGGCGCCTTATTGGCGGCGGCCATCTCCTTGCGCTTGGTGTCCCCATGGCTCTGGCGTCGACCCCCTTGAGGGTCTGCATCGTGGGCTCCGGGAACTGGTGAGTGACCGGGGTGGGGAGGCGGGTGTCCCAGCCACAGCCCGGGTTTCGTGACCCGCCCTTCTTGTGGCTCTGAATGCTCTTGGGGAGTAGGCGTTGCTCTCCTTTGGAGGTCCCCTGTCATTCCTGACGGGGTTGACTCAGCCCCCCATCCTTCCGAGGTCGGCCAAAGAAGGACTCAGCAGGTTGGGGGCAAAAGGCTAATTCCCTTGTGCAAAGTGTCCTTGCTTCCCGTTCAGCCCAGCTCACCTTCACTTCCTTATTGAGCTGCCCCACCTTTGAGACACACAACCTGCAGTCCACCTGCCTAATAGAGCTGCCACGTCCCGCCCCGTTTTCTGGATGGGAATAGAACAGGTGTATTCACCTGGGGAGAGAGGTGTGCCAGAGTTCTTGCCATAGGGCAGGGGTGCTCAAACTCCGGCCCACGGGGTGCATCTGGCCCCCCGATGGCAGTTCATCCAGCCTGCGAAGCCCTCGTCGCTCCTCGAATAGGAAGTAAAACGTGCCCATACGGGCACGTTTCATTTCTGCTTCCAGGAGCGACGAGGGCTTCGTGGGCCGGATGAATTGGTGTCAGGGCCGGATCTGGCCCCCAAGCCATTGTGACCATACCCCTGAACCACGTGACCGGCCTGCAACCCAAAAAGTTTGGGCATCACTGCCATGGGACGTGGTCCTGGCTTTATTGTGTTTTCATTCTGCATTACACCTATTGGAGAAATAGGCTGCATGTATGTCCCAGGAAGTGTTCTCCTCCCTGTGGTTTACTTTCACAACAGCCCTCTGAAGTAGGTTTTATTTATTTATTTATTTATTCTTCAAACTTATACCCCACCTTGCGAACCTGACTCTAGGCGGCTTCCATAGTATACAAAAACAACATCACAAATTACTACCAACTCCCACAAAGAGACTCCCACAATACAGGTCCTCTATCGCCGCCCAAGACCCCCAGGTTTCTCTCCCTTCGAGGCCGGCTGGCCGAGGGAGAGTCCAACAAAGAGTCCCGGTGATGGGGGCCGGGAGGGCATAGCGACGGCGACGGCGTCTTGTGGGGCGGCGTCTTCTTCGAGTCTCCCTCGGCCAGGGAGGCTCCTTTTAACCTCCCGGCCGGTGACGGGAGCCGGGAGGGTTAGAAAACCCATCACGTCCAACTCTAAGGGGTGATTCTCATCTCTGTTTACAACCAAAGAGCCAGCACTGTGTGCATTTGCAGACATTACCATGGCCACGTGACAGGCATGGCTAGACACTCTAGCGCACATAATGCTCTTACCTTTCTTGCTGAAGTATTATCTATTTATCTACTTGCAATTTCTTACTTTCGAACTGCTAGGCTGACAGGAGCTGGGACAGACAACAGGCACTCACTCTATCTTGCAGCACTTGGGTCTCAAACTGCTGACCTGCAGGCCTTCCGGTCATCAAGCTCAGTGTCTTAACCACTGCCTGCCAGGTATGAAATAGAGACCCGGATATGAAGATCTTTGTGATTCAGTCAGGATTTGAATCAGTATGTCTCCAATCATGATTTCTAATTGTTAATGTGGATGTTATGTGTTCCGCCTAAGGTTGTCCAGTGCTTCCTGGTTGATGCTGAAGCATTTGTCCTAGGAGCTGGCCAGGGAATATGTGGAAGAAGAACCAAATACCCTCCTGGGGTCCTAATCGAGCCCTCTCCTCTTCCCCCAATGCTTACTGCACTCTCCCCATGACAACAGTGTGTGGTGTTTTCCCCAGTATAGATACAGAGTATATTTTCCAAAATGGAAATGCGTACGCGTATTTGCTAATAGGGAGATGTTTACATTTTGCAGGTATCTTTTGACACATCCTTTTGCCATTGGTCTTACCCACCTTCTGGATTTTGGGTTCTAAGAACTTGAATCTTAGCCTTAGGCTGAAAGAATATCCCCATACTTATTCTAGAATAAGGTACAATAAAACACCGGATAACGATTGGATCGGATAACGCTAAAATCGCATAACGTTAAGTAATCTGGGGAGGAGAATTGGATTGAATAATGTTAAGATCCTGTGGGATGGATCGGATAACAACCGCTAAAGCCTATGCGGTTACAATGTATCTCTATGGAGCTTTAACGTTATCCGATCCATCCCATAGGATTTTAACATGGATCGGATAACACTAAAAATCAGATAACACCAAGACTTGTGGAACCAAGTCTTAGCGTTATCCGGTGTTTTACTGTACAGTCATACCTCGCATAACGAATTTAATTCGTTCTGCAAGGCTGCTTGCTATGCGAAAAATTCGCTGTGCGAGTCTGACTTGCGTAACAGATTTTTCACTATGTGAGTCGGACTTTTCCCTATGGAAAAATTCGCATAACGAGCGTTTCTATGGGGGAAACTCGCATAGCGAAAATTTTTCGCTATGTGAGTTTTCCACATAGAAACGCTCGTTATGTGAGTTTTTCCACAGGGAAAAGTCCGACTTGCACAGCGAAAAATTTGTTATGCGAGTCCAACCACTTAGCAAAAAACTTGCTCGTTATGCGAGTTTTTCGCTAAGCGAAATGTTCGTTATGCGAGGTTTGACTGTACATAGTTAGCCCTGTTCAGGAGTTACACTTGAAACTGTGGAAAGCCTAAAAGAACAGTGAGGACATGGGACTGAGTATGACTCCTGCCACCATGGTCCTTGTGCACCTTAACCTTATTCAGGGTGTGGTGTGGCAAATGTGTAGGTCTAAAGTGGAGCTTTTAAGCACCTTCAGTTAAACGTGTCTTCGGAATTCCCATGATCGGAAATCATAAGAAAATAGAACTCCTCATCACAGAAGATCTGTGGACATTCTGTTTCTGACCTTTGTCCCATGAAGGTCTGAGTCACTTTTGAGCGAGTAGAGGAGAAGTGGGAAGGGCTTGTGTGTACAACCCCATCCTTTTGATCCTTCTAATCGTTTTCTTATCTTCAGCCATAAGTTCCAAAGAGGACTGAAACAAATTCAGATCTACTGCCTTGCTTCTGCAGATAGGCAAGCCTTGTAATCCTGTGCATTACCCTGAGACAGCTCCCTTCCCATTTATTAAGCATAAACTTGAATGTTGAATGACTGGGAACTCATTGTTGAACATGAATGGGAGTAAGATTTCTATCTACACCATCAGATAGGGTACCTGAAACCTACATGTCTGGTGTGAATCTGCAACCTCCCATTTTGCAGCTTGCTTTAAACTAATTGAACCTGCCACACAAATCTAGCCGTGGTTTTGGGAGTGTATTTTGTCTACTTCCAACAGTTCTGTGGAAAAGTCAACTCTGCCTGTTCTGAGGAAGACCCCTATGAAGTTGATAGCTAGCTTATGTTTGATTTGTTGTAGCTTAATGAAAGTATTGTCCGCCTTTATGTTTGGTTAATGTACACAGAAAGAACCTCCTCGAAGATTGTGGTATTTTTGACCCACCATCGGGCATACCCTGGTAACAGCCACCTTGTATTCCCGGATAATCTTTCTCACACTAAATCAGGCGAAAGGAACTGCAGGATGAACTCACCAAAAGGTGCCTTCGTTTTGGCAGTTTCACGTCTGGCCTAGACACAGAAGAAGAAGAATGTATCCATTGGCCCATCTCTCAAATTCTGCATTTTGCTGAAGGTAGGCTTCAGATGTCATTCTACAGCCATACGTGACCTTGGGGCTGGACTAGACACCAGAGTGCATGGAACACTGTTTACCTTCCTGCTGAAGTGGTACCTATTTATCTACTTGTAATTTCTTGCTTTCGAACTACTAGGTTGGCAGGAGCTGGGACAGAGACGGGAGCTCACTCAAATTGTGCAGTACTCAGGTCTCAACCTGCTGACTTTCTAGTTGTCAAGTTCAGCATCTTAACCACTAACCCACCACAGTCCCCTATACATTTAATCTGTAGGGCAAATAGAGAGACAGAGCAAAAGAGAGTGAGAGGGTGCGTGGCTTTGGGGAGCTAGCAGATTGAGGACTTCTGCTCTAATGGCTTTGAATCCATTATCTTCCATGCAAGGAGGGTGCGATGGTTCAGCTCGCCTTGTTACGTGGAAGGCTGGTAATTTGGCAATTCGACCTGGGTACTGCATGATGGATTGAGCACCTGTCTCTGTCCCAGCCCCTGCCAACCTAGCGGTTTGAAAGCAAGAAATTACAAGTACTATACTGTACCATTTTGGTGGGAAAAGATCTTGGGGACATGAAAGGAGCCTCATTTGGGCATGCCCTGAGTGGAGTTTCTCCAGCAAAAATCCTTTCAACCCAGAATAATTTCTGACACAAAATTATTATTATCTTCAATCCTTCTGATAATTTAAGAACTTTTTAAAAGCCTGTATTATGTAGGATCAAAGGCCTCTCTAATTAATTTTTTTTCCTGCAGCAGCCTTAGAATTGTGTTAATCTTATAGAAGATATTTTTACCTGGACTCTTGCTTCATATGCCTTCGTTAATCTTTTTGCACAAATTGAAGTTGTTCAAACAGCTAAATATAGGCATTGGTGGGTTAAATATTGAATTTATGGCCCCAAGGGACTAAGAATTTACATGAGGCCAAATATACAGAGAGACGAGTTTATGCAGTCAGTCCCTAGGATATGATATAATGAGAAATAATGGTGTGTAAGGGTCGGATAGCAGACCACTGTTTCTCATTACATCATATTCCGGTACTGACTGCACTTTGCAATTTTGCATTTCAGTACTGGTGGTCAGCTTACGCAAATTGGTAATAGTTCACTTGGTTTCTCAAGATATGCCTTTAAGAGCATGATCATTTAAAAAAACTTGGATGGCTTGGTTATTTTGCAGCTCTAAAATTGAGACATAAAAGCTTGTCATAACTGTCATCTTAAGGAACTTGTTTAGTTTACTTTGCTATAAAGGACCTAACCAGATGTTTCTCTTGTTGCGTAGCAATCATATATTTCTGACTGATGGCAACTGTGTGAATTAATCACCAGAATGCTATTTGCAATTTATACATATGTAAGTCGACAGAAGTAAACTGTTGATTGCTTTTCTGGTTCTGTGACAGCCACAGAGCAAATGGCTGCAATTTTGCTTAATAGTCACTTGCTGTCAAGTAAGTTCTAAACTATAGCAATCTTACTAAGATTATCTAGGAATAAAGTTGTCAGAAATGGTTTGCTAGTCCCTTCTTGTTGTACTTTAAGGTATTGTGAAGCTTATGTGTGTAAAGGTAAAGGTCACCTTTGCTTGAAAGCAAAGTCATATCCAGCTCTATGGTTCAGTGCTCATCCTTGTTTATAACCAAAGAGCCAGCACTGTCTGCGTTTGCAAATGGACATGTGGCAGGATGCCTAGATACCAAAGTGCATGGAATGCTGTTTACCTTCCCACTGAAGTGGTCCCTGTTTATCTACCTGCAATTTCTTGCTTTCAAACTGCTATGTTGGCAGGAGCTGGTGCAGAGACGGGAGCTCACTCTGTTGTGCAGTACTCGGGTATTTAAATTCTGGTCTTCCAGTCTTCAAGTTCAACATCTTAACCATTTGAGCCACTGCAGTCCCTTCTGTGAAGCTTGCCCAAGGCTAAAAAGACTGGCTTTTTCTCAGAAGACACAGTGGGGAATAAAATACCTCACTCTGAACTATTGTAGGTCTAAATCACCAACAGGATTCTGGCCTCTAGATTTTTATTATTGATTCCATACTTTTACAAGCAGTGTATTTATGGAAGTTTGGCAGTGCTGATTTAATTTGGCTAATTTTGTTTCATTATCAAATCTTCAATCAGTTAGAAAAGGGGACTGCGGTGGCTCAAGTTGTTAAGACACTGAACTTGACGACTGAAAGGTCGGCAGGTTGAGACCTGAGTACTGAACGACGGAATGAGCTCCTGCCCCTGTCCCAGCTCCTGCCAACCTAGCAGTTCGAAAGCAAGACATTGCAAGTAGATAAATAAGGACCACTTCGGTGGGAAGGTAAACGGCATTCCGTGCACTCCTGTGTCTAGACATGCCTGTCACCTCCACGGAAAGATGTGCAGGTGCAAACAGTGCTGGCTCCTTGGCTATAAACAGATGAGTACTGAACCCTAGAGTTTGTTATCACTGGCTTTTGAACAAGGGCAACCTTTACCTTTACCTAAGTTAGAAAATATATTTTACTTTTGTCCCCAAACACATTAGAGAACAAAATGTGTGGTTTAGAGTGAAACTGCAAAAGACATTCCAGTTTACATTTTTAGAGTTTTAATTGGCAAGGCGTAAAAAGATTCTGGCTCAAACAATTGCTATTCCTTTTTGAAATACACAGGCATACAGTTACAGACACTGTTACACCCTTCCCCCAACATACGTTTGTACCTTCAAAGAGATCTTTCATTGGTTTTATTGCATCACTTAAAATCTCTCAGCATGTCACACATGTTGGGTCAGTCAAATGGTTGACCATTGTATGCAGATACAGTAGTCTGGTTTTAGCAAATGCTGGTGGTTATTTCATCTTGTATCAGTCACTTAAATATATGAAGGCAATCCTGCTCTCCCAATCCCCCACTCTGGCAGTCTTGTGCATACTTGAATTTTCTGGTTAATAGCAAACGTTCAGCATTTCCCCCACCCCAGTATTTGCAGAAGTGGCCAATATTTTGACATGTCATTTTGCTGAGTGTAGAACATAGATGTCATTAAGAACAGACTGTCGTGTTTCCTTTCTTCTTGCTTAATTCCAATAGCCTTATATTGGACCATGAGGTTAAATAAAAGGACCATCTTTGACCTAAGAGAGTGAGAGGTGACTATCTCAGGCAGCTGTCAGTGGGGAGAGAGCTGGATCAACTTGCTTCTTTCTTCTTGGGAGCCTCCTTATTGTTCTTCATCACTTGAGGATGGAGCTGTGTATGTTTCCCTTCCCCACCCAATATGTCTCCTGTCTTGGATACTTCTCACAAGTGTTTTCAGTTGACAAGCAATATCCAGCTGTTGGCTTCTGTCCATGAAAGTGGGGGTGGGGGGCTGCCACGTTCTTGGCTTCAGGCAACAAAAGGGTGCCTTTGATCCTGAGAGTATAATGCAGTGTCCTTCCATTTGTCTTCCGCATTGCAGCATGACCCCCGTACCACTGATCCAGTTCCAGAAGTCACTTTCTGGCCCTGAACCCTTTTGGCAAAGGATAATTTCCAACTACCGTCCAGTGTCCAACCTACCTTTTTTAGGTAAGGTTTTGGAAAAGGCTGTGGCGCAGCAGTTGCAGGAGGTCCTGGATGAAGCGGATTATCTGGACCCGTTTCAGTCAGGATATGGTACCGAAACTGCACTAGTCGCTTTGGTGGATGATCTCTGGAGAGAGCGGGACGGAGGGGAACCGTCTGTCCTTGCTCTTCTCGATCTCTCAGCGGCTTTTGATACTGTCGATCATGGCATCCTTCTGGGTAGGCTCCAGGGTCTGGGGATCCAGGGCACAGTGTTGTCCTGGTTTGCCTCATTCCTGAGGGGCAGGACCCAGTCGGTATGCCTGGAGAAGGAGAAGTCCAGCCCTAGACCCCTGCTTTACGGGGTGCCTCAGGGTTCGATACTTTCTCCTCTCCTGTTTAACATCTATATGAAGCCGCTGGGTGAGATCATCCGTTATACACCCAGTTATACATCTCCGCCCGTGGGGACCCAAGCGGTGCAGTGGAAGTCCTTTCCAGGTGTCTGAAGGCTGTTAAGGTCTGGATGGGGGACAACGGGCTACAGCTGAATCCCGGCAAGACTGAGTGGCTGTGGGTAAGGGTTAACAAAGTGTTAACAAAGGAGCTTCCACCTTTGGTTCTGGATGGGGCAGCCCTGCCCCAAACAGACCCGGTGCGTAATCTGGGGGTCCTCCTGGACTCACGGCTACTGTTCGAAGAGCAGGTGGCAGCCGTGGCCAGGAGGGCTTTTGCACAACTTCGTGTAATACGCCAGTTACGCCCACTCCTGGACCGGGATGCTCTGCTTATGGTCACACATGCGTTGGTCACCTCCAGACTTGATTACTGCAATGCGCTCTACATGGGGCTGCCCCTGATGACCATCCGGAGACTCCAGCTGGTTCAAAATGTGGCAGCCCGGGTAGTGGTGGGGTGTGGGCGTTATGCTCATGCCTCACCGCTGCTCCGGGAGCTGCATTGGCTGCCAGTATGTCTCCGGGTGCAATTCAAGGTGCTGGTTATTACCTTTAAAGCCCTATATGGTAGTGGGCCAGGATACCTAAGAGACTGCGTCACCCCAAGAACATCTGCCCGTCCCACCAGGGCGGATCGGAGAGGCTGCCTCGTTGTTCCTTCGGCGAGAATGGCACATCTCGCCTGTACCAGGAGAAGAGCCTTCTCCGTGTCCGCCCCGGCCCTCTGGAACCTCCTGCCCACCGAACTGCGCCTTCAGACAGAGCTCCTGCCCTTCCGGAAGGGTTTGAAAACCTGGCTGGCTGGACAGGTTTGGGGACCTGGGAATACGAGTTCCCTTACCAGGTGGCTTATTTAAAGGACTGCCAACCTGGGTCTGGAAGTGGGACTGTGTACTGTTTTTAATTTTTGTGGCAATATTTTGATGACCTTTTAACTGATGTTTTATTGGAGTAAACTGTTTCTTATGCTTTTACTTTTATTTTTAGTGTTTTGTAAGCCGCTCAGAGCGGGGTATCAAGTGTAATAAATAAAAATAAAATAAAAATCCTCATCAGCCCCAGGCCAGTATTGATGAAGCTGCTGCCATGTATTCAAGATGGATTCAAGTGAGATTCCTGTCACAGCAATCCTGTGTGGTAGATTAGATTGGAAAGTACAGTAGAACCTCAGATAACGCTTAAACTTGGTTCCACAAGTCTTGGTGTTTTCTGATCCATGTTAAAATCCTATGGGATGGATCGGATAACGTTAAACCTCCATAGAGCATGTACCGTGTAAGCCGCCTAGAGTCAGGTTCGCCTGAGCAAGGCGGGGTATAAATTTAATAAAATAAATAAATAGAGATACATTGTAACCCCACAGGCTTTAGCGGTTATCCGATGCATCCCATAGGATCTTAACATTATTTGATGCAATTCTTCCCCCCCCCCCCCATTACTTAACGTTATGCGATTTTAGCATTATCTGAGGTATTACTGTAATGACTATCTCAGAGTCATTTAAACTGTAATCCAGTATTTAGGTATTTATCTGTTACAGTTACCCTTGTCTTTCATTGAAGTTGGGGTGGTCTAAATGGCTCTTCACCTGCCCACTTCACGCTCAGAAAAGCCCTGTGTCAGGCTGATAGAGTTACCTTGCAATAAGTTTTGTGGTGGAATGGGGATTTGAACCTGGGTCACCCAGGTTCTAGATCCATATTTTAAGCATGGCAGGGACTTTTCTCTGGGTCGTCATGCATAAGATTTTACTTTTGGTGATAGTCTGAACCCAAGTCTCTCTGTTCATAGTCTACTATAGGACACTGAATTCTACAACCTCTACATTGCAGTGGAAACATGTAGTTCTGATCATTAACCAGTTAACATACAAAATCCTGACATGGGAAAACAATGTTTGTTTACACACACACACCCCAGTACAGAATATAATTGACCCATTTTCATAAACAAAAGAGGGCACTATTGCATATCGATATTCATGCCTTCCAGACTGAGTTTAATGTGGCATGAAATATTGATTACTTCTCTCTTGTCCTCCTTTTTCCCTTCTGTTTTTTTGGCAGCAGAAAGTAACATACAGCTGCATCCTCAGTGTGTTTATTATTTGACAACCCATCCGAATCTTCTTTGTGTTTGTGGGATTGCTCTGGTTCCTAATTTTGCTACAGCCCATGTGACACCTCTGAGGCAGAAGTCGTGAAAGGGAGATGTACAGTAGAGAAGTCAGAGTTTTGCACGTGAAAGAGAGAAAAGACCTTTTAAAGGTCACCATGTTTTTATTTCAATGGTGCTGCATCGCTCTTGAAGGGTCATATTTTAAGCATCTGGCCTCCTTTGGCTTTACCTATGAATTTGAGTAGCAGCACACTTGTACAGATTGTAGGCTGTTTGTAGACTTTACAAGGGGAGTGGAGAGAGCCAGATTCCTTTGGCCGCTGATGGAAAGCTTCAGGCATGCGTGTTATTCGGTTTCATTGGGCACCTCAGCATTGTTCAGAGTGCATCAGTTTTTAGACTTCTCAAGTTGCTTTGAACATTAGTTGGGAGTAGTTTAACTTCCTTGTTGAAGATGCCCGTTTTATGATTTCTGGAGATGTCTGACTGTGTGCATTACCGAAGCAGCTGAACTCCTACGAGCATAGATTTTAACAAACGCTTAATCAAACAGAAGAACCAGTTTTATAGAATTGTATGTTAGGTTTGCACACTCTACTTGATAAACTCAAGGACCTCCTAAATAAGGACTTGGCCTTTTAGCATCAGGTTGAAGAAGGGTGAATGTAGGTGAAAGTTGACACTCTGCTCCCTTTATGGTGTTGGTTAGATTGTTATCTTTGCAACCTTGGCCAGCTTCCTCTTCAGCATTCACTGTCTTAATGTGAAGTCAACTTGTGACTCTCCCCTGCCCCCCAATACCCAGATAACAATATTTATTTATTATTTGCATTTACTGAATTTTGCAATAAATAAATCAACTAATAGAATATAATCAGAGTTTGTGAAAAACATGTTTACACAAGAATCTCAAAATCCCCCACCTGCCATGCCTATGCTCACTGCAAGCTGTCCCCTCCATGACATTTCCAAGCTCTGAATATAATTTTTCACAAGATTTTTCCCCTGCAGTATAGAATTGTGGTGTACACTGGGGTGAGGAAAGAAAACTAAAAAAAAATCCAGCAAAACCATATTGTTAGTTATTGATTTTTGAAGTTATTTTAAATTACAGAAGTAGTGGGAAGTGTTTGGGGGAATGAAGCTATTAGTGTAGCCCTTTTTTCCAAACAAAAGTGCCTGTACAGTATCTATTTATAGTATTTTAAAATCCCACACTACATTAGAACAGCTCTCAGAATAGCTTTCTTTTGATAAAAAATAGGGCAGTTCCTCCTCTCATTCTTACAGCCAAAAATAGTATTGTACAGAAAAGAAAAGATTAAGAGAAGAAACAAAACGCAGGCACAAGTCCTTAATAAAGTAGGGATGTTAAGATCCTCACAAACGAGTTGCTTTGGAGATTTGTGTCTGTAACTTGCAACATTTATGGTTCACATCATTCCATTCTCAGTGATCTTGATTCACCCTCTGTTTTTCAAGGCAGTTCCACTTGTGCCAGGATGTTATAATTATTTGCCCTAGCTCTGAAAAAATTTGTATTACTTACATAATGGAGTGCTACAAAAGTGGAACAGGATATTTCCCTTGACTAAAACACACACACACCATGGGAGGAAGGAGAAAAAATCTCATTGTGAATATTTTATCACAGTTTTCATTCCACTTTGTGATATTTTTTATGTATAAGTTGCTGGTCCTTGTGATATTTCTTTGTCTTATTCTGTTTCATGAGGTTGTATCTTCCAATAATTTCAAACATTGTATGTGATTTTGGCTTGATTCAAGCTGTTTTGACTTCCCTTCTGGAGCAAAAGACAGATCTGACTTTTTTTTAAAAAAGCCCATTAAGTGGATCTTAAGACAGTCTCAATCCATTTGTCCCTATGATTTATGGGACTGTAGTCATCATGGTTAAGCGATGACTGGAAGGTCAACAGTTTGACACCTGAGTGCTACATGACTGGGTGAGCTCTCATCTCTGTCCCAGCTCCTGCCAACTAGCAGTTCGAAAGCAAGAAATTGCAAGTAGATAAATAGATACTGCTTTGGCAGGAAGATAGTGTTCCATGTGTTCTGGCATCTAGTCATGCCTGCCACATGACCACGGAAACGTCTACAGATGCAGACAGCACTAATTCTTCAGCTGTAGACAGGGATGAGCACTGCCCCCTAGTGTTGGACACGACTGGCTTTCGAGCAAGGGAGACCTAGTCTAGATCTGGTGTCCCCAGCCTGCTTCCCATGAGCTGCATGTAGCCCCTAAACCAGGGTGCCCAAATTTTTTGGGCTGCGGGCCGCTCATGTGGTTCAGGGAGTCAGTCACTAAGGCCTGGGTGTGGTCCCGACGCTAATTCACCCAGCCCGCGGAGCCCTCATCACTCCTGGAAGTGGAGTGTGTTTTACTTCCACTTCCAGGAGCAACGAGGGCTCCGGGGCTGGGTGAATTGGCATCGAGGGCCGCCCCTGGCCCCCCTGGCCTTAGTTTGGGCACCACTTCCCTAAGCTATTTCTCTGCAGTCCTCCCACTTGCCTGCTCAAGGCTTTTTTTCCTCAGACCCACATTGTTTGTTCTGTCTCAGGCAATGCCATCTACTCCTGTTTTTCCTTACAAAGCATAATAACAACATGGTTTATTCTGTCAGTTATCTCCTGGTCTTATCCTTCATACTAGCCCTTCTGGTCATTCTGGGTGTGTTGCTAGCCAGCCACGCTCAGGTACCTGTACTGCTCAGCTTTTTCACTCCCCCTCTCCTTACATTCCCATATTGAAGGCCATATATGCATGCGGTAATGACTGGAAGGTCAGCAGGTCAGAGGTTCGAAATCCAATTACTGCACAATGGAGTGAGCTCCCGTCTCTGTCCCAGCTCCTGCCAGCATAGCAGTTCGAAAGCAAGAAATTGCAACTTGATAAATAGGCACCACTTTGGTGGGAAGATAAAAAGTGTTTTGTGTACTCAGGTGTTGAATCATGCCTGCCACATGTCCACGGAAATTTCTGCAAACGCAGACAGTGCTGGTACTGAACCCTAGAGTCAGATACGACTGGCTTTTGAGCAAGGGCAACCTTTACCTTTACCTATATCCATGATGGCGAACCTTGGCACTCCAGGTGTTCTTGGACTCCAATTACCAGAAGCCCAAGTCCGCATACCTGCTGATCAGGGCTTCTGGCAATTGAAGTTCTAGAACACCTGGATTGCCAAGTTGCACTGGTTGCCAATATGTCTCCGGGTGCAATTCAAGGTGCTGGTTATTACCTTTAAAGCCCTACATGGTAGTGTGCCAGGATACTTAAGAGACCGCCTCACCCCAAGAACATCTGCCCGTCCCACCAGAGCGGACCGGAGAGGCTCCCTAGTTGTTCCATCTGCCAGAGAGGCATATCTCTCTGGTACTAGAAGGAGGGCCTTCTCTGTGTCTGCTCCGGCCCTATGGAACCTCCTGCCAATGGAGCTACGTCTCCAGACAGAGCTGCTGCCCTTTAGGAAGAATCTAAAAACGTGGCTGGAGGGACAGATACGGGGTGCGGAAGGTATAATGACCCCAGCACACTGGATGATCTGAGCCCCTCTTTCTCTACTTTTTTATTAGTAGTTGTAGCATTTGGTGTGATTTAATCTTTTTTAGATTTTAATTTAAATTTTTAACAGTTTTAAGGTTTTTAGATGGAAGCTTCCACTTCCTAATTCTGGGCTCTACCTGCCCAGAGAAGGATAAGACTAACGTCCTCTGGCCAGGAGGAGGAATGGACTTCAGCTGTTTGTGCTGTGCTGTTTTTTCTTATTGTAAGCCGCCCTGAGTCGCCACGGCAAGTGGGCGGCGATATAAATCTAAATAGATAAATAATATGCATATAAGGAAGATAAAACAGCTGTGCGGATGAGTACGGGGAATGTCTGGCCTGCTTTTGCAACAAGGCAAGAAAAATAGAATAAAAGGCCTTGTATTTTTTGCAAAAAGGATACAAAATGTTTGGCATACTGAACATTTCCAGAGCCCCCATCCATCAAGGTTCTTTCAAATGGGTTCTAAGGTTACTAGTGAGGTTGCTGCTTTAGGCAAGACTATCCTTTCTTTCCTTGACAAGGGTTGATTGCTTTGACTTTTTGGCTTGTGTGTTTATTAATCAGTACATCTCATAATATTCAATATATTTAGGATTGCAATTCATAATCCATTAAAAAAAAATTATTCTCTCCCATTGCATGTAGCCCAATATTCCCGAGAACACTACGGGCAGGAGTCTCATGGGGGTACACAGAAAGAGCCTCCTCAAAGAATGTGGTATTTCTGAATCCCAGGCAACTGCAACCTTGTTGCGCTGGCTAATCCTTCTCACACTAGGTCAGGCGTTTTGGCAGTTTGGAGTCTGACCTAGAAAATGAAAGAAGAAGGAGTCTTATCTCTTCTTTGCCATGGTCAAAACGAAAATCCCCAACTAACAGCAGCCAGAGTAGATTTGATGGGAAAGGGAAGAGTTGTTGGGGTCCAGCCCCGTTGGTGCGAAGGGAAAAGAGGGGGGTGAGAAAAGAATAGACTGCAGTCTGAGATCTGGTGCAAAAGAAAGGGAGGGTCTCGAATACCCCCACTCAGGTCAGCATGTATTTATTAGGTTCAGGGTACCACCCCTTTTGGGGAGGGGTTACAGGTAAAAGGCGGGGTTACACTCGTTACAGGTAACAGGAAACAATTCACAGGTAACAGGAAATAACCTTATAAGGGCAGGTAAGGGGTCAGAGGTTGCACAGGTTGGGTCAAGGGTTACAGGTCATATGCTAAACTTGCCTCATGGTCAGAGCACATGGCCAGACATGCCCAGGCATGTCCTATATTGCTGACTCACCGCTGACTAATTTAGGCAGGCTCACTCTTTGCAGTAAACAAGGCCTCAATATAGGCAGGCTTGCTCTCTGCAGTAAAAGGACAAGGCCTCAAATTACTAACTAGAATAATACTTCAATGGCTAACTAAAACAAGGCTAATACTACTGATATACACAAGGTATAATTAAACTTCCACATCTCAACCTTTTTAATTTTTATTTGCTTAACGCATAAGGGTTAACATATCTTCGCCAGTCAGTTCCTCTGCTTCAGGCCAAGTGGGTGATATCGTAGTTGATAAATTTGCTTACCAGATGTTGGTTTAACAGCAGAGCAACAATGATGGAGTGTGGATATGAGACTGGGAGAACAACATAGCATGACACATATGAATGCAATAGCAACAATGATTATATTCTTAAGCAAACCTAATCCTGGCAGCCAAGGCAAGAATCCATCAAGGGAGACAGATAGTATTCAGCAAGTGTAAAAAGGAAGCCTGTAAACATATTGGGTGTCAACAATCAGGTTAAATGGAGTATCAGGAAAAGTTTTAAAGGCAAGAATGACAGCAGCAATTTCAGATCGCTGGGCAGGTTTGCCTATCAGTGAAAAGGATTTTCCACTCGCCTTCAGGGTCCTTCCATGTTAGGGCCCCACGTTCAGGTGATCCATCTGTGAAAAGAGTCACTGCATTATGCAAGGGAAGGGGAGAGAGACAGAGGAGGGTTATGACAGATAGATCCCCAAAAATCAGCAATGGCAACCTGGAAAGTCTCAGAATGCTGGTACAAAACAACCACCTGCTCCTGTGAAAGACGAAAGCAAACAGAGTCAATGTCATATTCTGTAAACTGCACAAAAGATCAGACACCACCTCTGGAAGGGAATAAATGTTTTTGCGTGGTGTGTGTGAGAAAGATGTCCACGATGGCTGTGCTGTGCCAAGTAGATGTTGCAATTGCACCAAAGTGAAGGCTTCAGGGGTCTTGATGGCTGGCATGACTGGAATAGCAGCAGAAAGTTTGTGTCCCAGGTCTTGGTAGCGCGGCATCCGCTGAACCTTTTCTGGTGTGACGATTAGCCCATGGGCCAGTAGCCCTCACCCATGAGTATCTCCATGGGTACTGAAGGATTGGTCCTCTGGTATGCAGCGGCGAGATCATGGCACCCATTTACCTCTGCCAGGGGGAGCAAGTCCTTGATTAGCATACGCCAGTCCTCCGGAATCATTTTAAAAGTGAGCATGCCTTCCATCACTGTCCTAGTAAAAGGCGCATACATTCTGGCCTCAGTAACAGCATTTTTAAGTTCCTTTGCTAGCGGAACCCATTCATCAGGGACCGCGGCTGCTCCAGCCACCGCTGGAGTGCCCTGGATGGCAGGAGATGCCGTAGCATGATCACCGGAACTTTCCAGCATGACTTGAGCTAGAACAGACGAAAAGGCTGAACGTTGCTCAGGCTGCCCTCCAAGCTGAGGGGGCTGTGAGCCAGCAGGCTCAACCTGGGGTGAGGTGGTAAGGTCTGGATACAGTCTTTTAACCTCCTGCCCTGGGTGGTCTGGGGGCTTCCACCTCTCACCCGGGAATTCCCTGTTGTTGTAAGGCGGAGGCGCAGTGGGCAAGGCAACTGGAAGTTCTGCAGTGGGCAGGGGCAGAAGAATTTGAGGCAAGTCTTCTGGAAGCATTTGGTCTAGGAGGATGTTCTTTGGGGTGAGACTTTGCAAACACACACGGACCTTACACCAGGCGTGCAGTGCAGGCGCAGTGATTCTGAGGTGGCCTTGGAAGACTGTGCCTATCTTGTCCCAAGTCTTTAGGTCTAGGGTGCTGGGACCCACTTGGAACCAAGGGCACACATTGCTAATGGTATGAATTAGATCTTCCACTTCCCTTGGAGTGGCACTGTAACCATTCTTGGAGAGCAGAAAGAGAAGGTCTTTTTGAAATTTCAGTTGCGGAGAAGAGAGGGAACTACCCATGATTTCAGCCTACATGTGTCTAACTTGACCTTGTTTTACTCACTGTTGGGATCCTGAAAAGGATGAATTAGGCGCCTTGGACCTTCCTCTGGTCGAAGTGAGTAAGCAGACCTTTCCGGTCGTGAGTAGGCAGACCTTCCTGGTCGTAGATGGGCGATGAAGCAGCGTCGTTGTTCCCCGTTCCGGTTCTGTGCCTCCAATTCTTCACCCGCGTTGCCTTGCTGTGGTTTCAAAATGTGATCTGCGTTGTTGTTTCCAAAAGAATCCGAGTCACGGCACCAGATGTTGGGGTCCAGCCCCGTTGGTGCGAAGGGAAAAGAGGAGGGTGAGAAAAGAATAGACTGCAGTCTGAGATCTGGTGCAAAAGAAAGGGAGGGTCTCGAATACCCCCACTCAGGTCAGCATGTATTTATTAGGTTCAGGGTACCACCCCTTTTGGGGAGGGGTTACAGGTAAAAGGCGGGGTTACACTCGTTACAGGTAACAGGAAACAATTCACAGGTAACAGGAAATAACCTTATAAGGGCAGGTAAGGGGTCAGAGGTTGCACAGGTTGGGTCAAGGGTTACAGGTCATATGCTAAACTTGCCTCATGGTCAGAGCACATGGCCAGACATGCCCAGGCATGTCCTATATTGCTGACTCACCGCTGACTAATTTAGGCAGGCTCACTCTTTGCAGTAAACAAGGCCTCAATATAGGCAGGCTTGCTCTCTGCAGTAAAAGGACAAGGCCTCAAATTACTAACTAGAATAATACTTCAATGGCTAACTAAAACAAGGCTAATACTACTGATATACACAAGGTATAATTAAACTTCCACAAAGAGTTAAACCCCTGAAACTATATTGTTCATATTTTTATTTATTTAAGGATTATCTTGGAACTTTGCAACTGGTGCTCTGCAAAAGAAAGTGTTGTTTCAAAGAAATAAAAATTGCAAGTGAGCATTGTGTCTTTAATAATAAATGGGCTACTGGGTACTTCTTTGTTTTAAACAAGGATCAAACAGTTTGCCTGATATGTCTTGAAACTGTCTCAGTATCAAAGGAGTACAGAGTTTAAAGGCACTTTGAAATCTGACACAAGAGCTACTCAATATATCAAGGGGACGTGCCAGGGAATAAGATAAATTCTGCTTGAAAATCAATGTTTTTGCAGCAAAATAGTTTTAGAAAGCATGTGGAACTGAACCTGTTGACTGTGAAGGCCAGCTATCACGATGCTAAATGTATCGCTGAGAGTAGCAGGCTATTCACTGATGGTGAATGTCATTAAAAATGCATGGTTAAAGTAATGAAGGAAATGTGCCCTGATAGGTATCTTGTGTTAATTGTGTCAGTTTATCTGCCGCTACAATCATCAGGCATGTTGAAGAACTAGGAAAGGAGCTGCATATGCCACCAAATGTCAAGGCTAAAAGTTTAGATCCCACCCCTCACCCACTTTGGCATTAAATGGAAGCGGTGACGTTATAGACATTAGGTAAAGGTAAAAGGTAGCTCATGCTTGAAAGCCAGTAGTATCCGACTCTAAGGGTCAGTGCTCATCTCTGTTTATAGCCAAAGAGCCAGCTCTGTCTGCATTTTGCAAACGTTTCCATGGACACATGGCAGGCATGCCTCAACACCTGAGTGCACGGAACACGTTCATCTTCCCACCGAAGTGGTACCTGTTTATCTACTTGCAATTTCAGCATAATCTTTAAATAAATAAAAATATGAGCAATATAGTTTCAGGGGGTCAAACTCTTCCCTTCCCTTTCGAACTGCTAGGTTGGCAGGAGCAGAGACAGAGATGGGAGCTCACTCCGTCGTGTGGTACTTGGGAATCGAACGCCAACCTTCCAGTTGTCAAGTTCAGCATCTCAACTACTTGAGCCACTGCAGCCCCTATTATAGACATTACTCACCTACTAACATAAGGGGAAAGATTCCATCTTCAGGATTACAGAAGGCTTGTGTGCACTGCATAGCTGCATAGTTGGAAATGCAACTACAGTATGTGTGAATCAGTAGAGTATTACGCCCTGAGTTGGGATAAATTGAAAAGCATTGCAACTGAAGGTGCAGGAAATATGGTGGGAAGTAAAACTGGTGTACCAGTCAAACCTCATATAACACTAAAATCTGGTTCCACAAGTCTTGGTGTTATATGATTTTTTGTGTTATCTGATGCATGTTAAAATCCTATGGGAGCCATAGAGATACATTGTAACCACACAGGCTTTAGCGGTTGTTATCTGAAGCATCCCATAGGATCTTAATGTTATCCGATGCAATTCTTCCCCCCAGATTGCTTAATGTTATGCGATTTTAGTGTTATTCGATACTAATGTTATCTGAGGTATTGCTGTAGTTGCAAAAGCCAATGAAGAGATATTGACATGAAATGATACACTTCTCATACAGTTTCACCATATTATCTATCAGCAAGCTTTGGGTAGTAAGATTATTCAGTGAGAAAGTGTGTTGTATATTGTTGTATCCAGGCTCGATTATATCAGGGATCACAGCCTTAGTAATCGTCACTTTGAAAAACATTATCTTGGAGGTAAATGAAAAAAAATGGAGATATATTACACCACACAGATGGCAGGCAGCTTCTGTCCTCAAACTTTTGTTCTGTCTTTATCATGAAGTGGAGGTCTCTTTCGAGAAGAAAGGAAAAGGTCAAGAAGTTCTGCTTTGATTCCTTCATTGTGCAGGGGTTTGGACTTGGATGGCCTAAAATGCTCCTTCCAACTCAGTTGTTCTATGATTCTAAGTTCTTTCTTACCCTGGATGGATTTTTGATTTGGCTTTATTAACTGATATCACAGAGCATCTGAACACATTGAATCTAAAGTTATAGGGAGAAGGTGGAAGCTTGTGTGACATTCATTCTGAACTGAAAACTTTTGAAGCAAAATTAAACATTTTTGTGAAGCAAGTTAATTAAAGTAACTTTTCGAACTTATGCTGCAGTTAACTAAAAATTGAAGGGGATGGGGATTCACATTTTGTTGTTGAAGGACATATCAAAGCACTGAACATGTTGCAGGTGGAATTCCAGAACAGTTTCATTGATTGCCATAAGCATTGAAGATAAAGGTAAAGGTATTCCTTGCTCAAAAGCTAGTCGTCTCTGACTCTAGAGGTCAGTGCTCATCTCTGTTTCAAAGCCGAAGAGCCAGCGCTGTCTGCTTCTACAGACGTTTCTGTTGTCATGTGACAGGCATAACTAGACACCGGAATGCTGTTACCTTCCCACTGAAGTGGTCCCTATTTATCTACTTGCAATTTCTTGCTTTCGAACTGCTAGGTTGCCAGGAGCTGGGACAAAGACGGGAGCTCATTCTGTCTTGCAGTACTCGGGAATCGAACTGCTGACCTTCCGCCTCCCAGTCAGTGTCTTTCACTACTTGAGCCACTGCAGTCCTACAAGCATGGAAAGGAAATAAGAATGTTTCAGAATCCATTTGAAGTGGCACCAGAAGATGCAAGTAACTTTTTCCAGATGGAACTAGTAGATTTTGCAAACCAATGATCGTTTCAGAGACATTTAACAAACAAACAAAAAAATGTTAGATTTCTGATCTGGCCTACCTGATATATTTATCAACCTAAATTTTTTTGGTGCAGGTATGCCTACAGTCTTTGGCACCAGATACATCTTTGAACAAACTTTACCCAAGATAAAGATTGTAAAATCCAAGTGTAGTTCAAGATTTACAGATGAACATTTACATGACATTTTAAGGATGTCTGTCACAAACCGCTAACAGAAAACAGTTGTCAAAATTACACTGATTAGGTAAACATATATAGATAAAATGATTCCCCAGTAAAATAGTGTCCCAAAGTAGTTTGCATTCAAGTTAACATTTCTTCCTTGATCTCGGAATGTTTAGTTCTGGTCTAAATTGTTAGGTTAATAATTTTGTTACATTTTTTTATTTAAGATGTGGCTCTCTTTAGGCACTGGGCACTCTTATATGGCCCCCATGTCCCAAAAGTTTAGAGACCGCTGATCTAAATCTCTCACTGGCATTAATCTAAACAGAACTCAAACTACTGTATATGTAACTGACAGACTAATGCAGGGGTGCCCAAACTTTTTGGGCTGTGGGCCGGTCACATGCTTCAGGGAGCTGGTCACTATGGCCAAGGGGCCGGATCCAGGCTTGACACCAATTCATCTGGCCCGTGAAGCCCTCGTCACTCCTAGAAGTGGAAGTAAAATGTGCCCAGACAGGCACATTTTAATTCCGCTTCCAGGAGCGACGAGGGCTTTGTGAGCTGGATGAATTGTCGTTGGGGCCGGATCCAGCTCCTGGGCCATAGTTTGGGCACTCCTGGACTAATGAATGCCTTTATTTGCATTTTGCTTTTGCTGCTAGTCTTTGACTTAAGAAGACTGATGACTTGCTTATTAAAACTGAACTTGTTCAAATAAGCATGTTTAAAAGCTATAATTCTTTCTTTTTTAAAAAAACAGGGGATCTGCTGTGGCTAAAATAATAGGCAAAAATGTAAATACGATGCAGAAGTTTGCTTCTACTGTGAAAATGTGGGTATTTGAAGAAACTGTTAATGGAAGAAAATTGACGGATATCATAAATAAGGACCACGAAAATGTAAAATATCTCCCTGGTTACAAGCTGCCAGAAAATGTGGTAAGTCTTAGAATATAACAATCTAGAATAGGATCCAGTTCTACTGCCCAATGGAACTTTTACAGGTGGGACTTAGATTAAATATGCAAACATTTCTGCAGATGGAAATCAGGGGTGTTTTACCCTCTGCATCACACCTACACCTCCCCCCCCCAGATGATTTAGCTCTCTTGAAGGGACTGCAGTGACTCAGTAGTTAAGAAGCTCAGCTTGTTAGCTGGCAGTTCGAGACCCAGGTACTGCATGATGGTTTGAGCATCCATCTTTGTCCCAGCTCCTGCCAACCTAGCAGTTTAAAAGCAAGAAATTGCAAATACAGTAAAACACCGGGTAACGATTGGATCGGATAACGCTAAAATCGCATAACGTTAAGTAATCTGGGGAGGAGAATTGGATCAAATAACATTAAGGTCCTATGGGATGGATCGGATAACAACCGCTAAAGCCTGTGCAGTTACAATGTATCTCTATGGAGCTTTAACGTTATCCGTTACATCCCATAGGATTTTAACATGCATCGGATAACACTAAAAATCGGATAACACCAAGACTTGTGGAACCAAGTTTTAGCATTATCTGGTGTTTTACTGTAGATATAAAGGGACCACTTCAGTGGGAAAAGATCTTGGGGACATGAAAGGAGCCTCATTCGGGTGTCCCCTGAGTGAAGTTTATCCAGAAAAAATCCTTTCAACCCAAAATAATTCCTGACACGAAATTATTATTATAGCTCTCTTGAATAGATTTTTGACGGTCTTGGGCTTGCGTCAAGGAAGAAAAAGCCGAGATGATTACTCTCTGTCAGCTGAATTCTGCTCATAAACCTTTCAAACCTGCTAAGACCTGTGCAGAAATCACTTTACTATCTTCAAGAAGTATCCACAAAATATGTCCCTTTTAATTTTGGCTGAAACCTTTTGCATAGTTACACAAATGATGAAACTTTTCGATGTGCATTGCCATAAATTAAGAAATGTCTGTAGACATTCTCTGTTGCACATCCTGCCAATATGTATTACTCAGTGTACAACAGAGAATGGTTATACAAAATTTCTCAACTGAGGACATTTCACAGCCAAAGTTTATGCCATTTCTGTAATAACACAGGAGGATTTCAGCCGTTGTGTCCTCCCATTAAATTCAGAAGTGCCATAAGCTTTATACAGTAATACACCGGATAACGTTATGACTTGGTTCCACAAGTCATGACGTTATCCGATTTTTAGCATTGTCTGATGCATGCATCGAACAACGCTAAAAAAAATCCCTGACTTCAGAGACAAACCGCTTTAAAAGCAGGCAGGGAAAGAAAGAGATCTCCCTGCTTTTAAAGCCACCCCCCCCCCACCCGCAGCAGTATCTGCGACTGCAGTAGGGTCGGGAAAAGCACTCTAGAGAACCAATCACATCTCTCTATTTCCCCCTTCCCTGTAGTTTAAATACAGAGAGGGAAAGAAAGAGACAAGCAGTCTCTGCGACTGCAGTAGGGTCAGGGGAAAGGCGGCTGCTTTTCCCCGACCCTACTGCAGTCGCAGAGACTGCTGCGGGTGGTGGGTGGATTGGGTAGTTCTACCCAAACCACCCCACACCCGCAGACCATTGCCTCGGATAACGCTAAGAATCATTATCCAGAATCGTTATCTGATGCAAGTTTTTTGGAAAAAACTTGCATCGTTATCCGATTCTAGCGTTATCCGATGCAATCATTATCCGGGGTATTACTGTATTGTTACTCTGTGTTCAGTAGAAACAAACTATTTTTGCTTGTGATTTGCTGTTGCTGACAATTGGATATGCGTATTACTTTATTTGCTATATGTATCTACTGTGCTGATTTAAAGTTCTGTAAATAGATTCTTCTGTTAAGATCAACAGATCAGATAGAGAATTCTGTAATTCCAACTGAATGAATTTAATTTAAAGAAATGAAAAGGCACTCCTGAATCTTTGGTCCAATGTACATTTATTATTTGTAATTTCTAAAACAAAACAAAGCATTATTTTGAAACATAACCTGGAATTTGAGAGAAACTTAATTCTCTACACTTTGCTTCCTTTGTATCTCCCTAAAACATTTTTTTCCTATAGATTGCTGAACCTAATTTGAAGGAAGCGGTACAAGATGCCGATATGTTGGTTTTTGTTATTCCCCACCAATTCATCCAAAAAATCTGTGATGAGATTACTGGGCATGTAGCCAAGAAAGCTATTGGAATCACTCTCATTAAGGTACAACAAACACATTATAAATATTCTTTTGTGTAAAAAAAAGAATGCTCTGAAATTATTCAACAGGTCATTGAATAAAAAGAATTCTAATGAAGGGAAGGGAAACGAAGAGGACGCCCATTTTTGTCTGTTTCAGTCATATTGCAGTTCTTAGCTTGTATCTGCTTGTATTTTTATTATTTTTATATTCCACCCTTTCTTACTCATCACCATAGTTCATAGCAGCATATGATGTTCCAGTCTTGATCATACCCATGTCCTGGTTGTTTCAGCTGGGGCCAGATTTTACTTAATTCCACCCATGGAGTTATTTTAGACTCGTGATGGTGAACCTTGACACTCCAGATGTTCTTGGACTTCAATTCCCAGAAGCCCAAGCTCAATGAATCCACACTAATGGGTTTATTGCTACATGGATGCATGTGGCCACACCACCAAGAAACAAAACAGGGACAGTTATGATTTGGCTTACACTAAGCAACTGTGGTGGCTTAGCGGTTAAGATGCTGAACTTGATGACTGGTAGGTTGGCAGGTCAGCAGTTCAATACCCAAGTATTGCACGACAGAAGTGAGCTCCTGTCTCTGTCCTAGCTCCTGCCAACCTAGCAGTTGGAAAGCAAGAAATTGCAAGTACAGTAAAACACCGGATAACAATTGGATCGGATAGTGCTAGAATCGGATAACGATGCAGGTTTTTTGGAAAAAACTTTCATCGGATAATGATTCTAGATAACAATTCTATAGCATTATCTGAGCCAATCATTGGGGGGGGGGGTTTTGGATTGGGTAGAACATCTACCCAAACCACCCACCCCCGATGGATCGCTGCTGCTGAACTAGGGTCGGGGAAAAGGCATGTGGGTGCCTGCCTTTCCCCCGACCCTAGTTCAGCCGGAGCGATTGCAGGATGAAGCCTAGCGGCGACCAGGCTAGCTAGCCCTAGCGGTGACTAGGCTAGCTAGCCTAGCGGCGACCAGGCTAGCGCGTCTAGGCTTCGTCAACAGCCCATCCAGGCTAGCAAGCCTGGGCGCTGCTAGGCTTCAAACACAGCCCGGATGGGGTTCGGAAGATGCCTAGCGCAGCCCAGCTGGGCTGCGCTAGGCTTCTTCTGAACCCCGTCTGGGCTGTGTTCGATGCTGCTAGCGATTGCTAGCTGGCTAGCAATTGCTAGCTGGAGCTGAGTTTGACTTCGGCGACAACGTGCTCACTCCGAAGTCAAGCTGAGCTCTGGCTAGCGATTGCTAGCCAGGGCTTAGCTGTCAAACTCAGCTCCGGCTAGCAATTGCTAGCCGGAGCTGAGTTTGACTTCGGGGACAAACCGCGGGGCTGCGTGGTTTGTCCCCTGAAGCCCCCCGAGCCCCATGGATCCCTGGTTTGCTTGGGGAGGGAGGGTACTTTCCCTCCCCAAGCCAACCTGATCTCCCCCCTTTTCACTTTCCTCTTTGGAAAAGGAACAGGGCTTTTTTTTAAACGTTCGATCAATGTATCGGACAACACTAAAAATCGGATAATGTCATGACTTGTGGAACCAAGTCATAACGTTATCCGATGTTCTAGTGTAGATAAATAAGTACAGTACCACTTTGGTGGGAAGGCAAACAGCATTAATGTGCACTCCAGTGTTTGAGCATGCCTGTCACTTGTCCATGGAGAACATCTGCAGCACTGGCTCTTTGGCTAGAAACAGATGAGCACTGAACCCTCGAGTCGGAAACAACTGGCATTCGAACAAGGGCAACCTTTACCTTTACTAAGCAATAGACTTTTGCCACAGTGGCAACATGCTCCTATTTCCAAATAGATTTTGTCCTTTCTCCCTGCCCACAAACATTATGTGAATACACATGGGAAATTTAGGAAAGCCAGGAACACTTACACCCCTGCCAGCTGGTGTGTTGCAGAGTGCTGCAGTGTATTTTTGTTATTTATGGGTAGCGATTAGTGCCAAGACTGAAGTACAGAAATGCCTTTGATCCAAATTTCATGACTGCAGCAGTGTATTTGAGTTCTGAAAGTTGGAGCCTTAAACATTCCATGATGGTGACATAGCTGAGACTGCTTAATGAGGCTGTTGTCACTGAAGTGGTAGGGATCCAACCTAATGGAGACGGCTCATTGTCAATTCTGCTCACTAACAAGGCTAATTCTCTGTTCTTCTGTCCGGGTTTGACTGCTACTCAAGTTCTTCTCTCACCCTCATTGCAGGGAATAGATGAAGGCCCAGAGGGACTCAAACTCATTTCTGACATAATCCGGGAGAAGATGGGAATAGATATCAGTGTGCTGATGGGAGCAAACATTGCCAATGAGGTAGCTGCAGAGAAATTCTGTGAAACCACAATAGGTAATTTGGAGGAATTATTCTGTTGCTTTTAAATAAGGTTTCAACTTCACTGAGAGATGATTCTTAGGACATCCTGGGTATTTTCATGTTCTGTTTACAGATCTGGCCATATGTGATAATAAATTTTGTTAAGCTCAGTCAAGTTTACACCTGAATAACAATATAGAGGAGTGCACTTTGCCGAAGTCCTCAGTAGCAAATACTAATCGCACAGATATGATGATGTGAAAAAAGGGAGAAATGTTCACGCTTTGTCTTCATGACTAATATTTCACTTTTTAAAAAGAAATTGAAATACCAACAGCATTGCTGTGCAGAGTATTTTTAGTGATCTTCAGTAAACATTCTTGATTATAATTAATGCCACTGGCAAAGACACTGCAACATTCTTATTTTTCATAAATTCAGTGCATTGTGTGAGTCACAGTGCAATCATATACTGTATAGCCGTACTTAGAAATAGATCAAATTATGCTCAGTTTAACTTGCTCCTAAGTCAGTCTTATTATGTCTTAAATGTACGTATTAAATGTAACTGCTAGTCCTATGGGACTGCGGTGGCTCAAGTGGTTAAGATGCTTGAACGTGACAACTGGAAGGTTGGCAGGTCAGCAGTTCCTGACCCGAGTACTGCAAGACAGATTGAGCTCCCATCTCTGTCCCAGCTCCTGCCAACCTTAACAGTTTGAAAGCAAGAAATTGCAAGTAGATAAATAGGTACCACTTCGATGAGATGGTATACACCATTCCATGCACAATAGTGTTGAGGCATGCCTGCCACATGTCCATGGAAACATCTGCAGACAAACAGTGCTGGTTCTGGCTGTAAACAGAGATGAGCACTGAATCCTAGAGTCGGATACGCCTGGCTTTCGAGCAAGGGCAACCTAGTCCTATCTAGAATAGTAGGGAGACAAGCACTAACTCAGTAACCAGCAGCAATTCACTGCTGTGATTTACCCCACTGCAGTTAACACTTGCATAACTCTGTCTATTTTGTTACAACTTTTAAAACAAAGATTTCATAAATTGTTTTTTTCTGTGAATTCAATTCAGCTGGTAGTCCCAAATCTAGTAGACCTGGTAACTCAGCAAGAGTTACATATTAAATTAACAAATCCTATTCATTCATTGGGTGTTCTTTATTTGTGCCTTAGGCCATCCCAGGTTTTGTTTTGTTTTTGTATATGCCAGGAATAGACTATACCAAGGGTCAGCAAACTTGGCTCTCCAGATGTTCTTGGACTCAATTTCCCAGTAGCCCCTGATCAGCAGGGGTACTGACTCAGGCTTCTGGGAATTGAAGTCCAGGAACACCTGGAGAGCCAAGTTTGCAGACCAGTGGACTATACTAACAATAGCTATACTTAGTTACAGTGGCCATCATATGGTCCACTGGTTTACTTTCCCAGGCTTGTTGCAAGTACTTTGTAAAGCGTTGGCAAGCTTCTCAATACCAGTTAAAGCTCGCCTTGTTAGTTGGAAGGCCGGCAAGTCAGTAGTTCGAGACCCGGGTACTGCATGACGGTTTGAGTGCCCATCTGTGCCCCAGTTCTTGGGGATGTGAAAGGAGCCTCATTCAGGTGTCCCCTGAGTAGAGTTTCTCCAGCAAAAATCCTTCCAACCCTACATAATAATACATAATAATAATTTCTGACATGAAATTATTATTACTATTATTAATACCAGCCACTGAGGGACATGAGCAAGTAGGTGTGATTGCAGTAATATCCTGTTTGTGTGCTGACAAGAGGTACCTGATACTTTTCTGGCTACTGTTGGAACAGAATATAGTAGGGACCCCATATCTGTGGAATGAGTATCTATGGCTTTAGTAAACCATGCCTTGAAAATAGTACATGCATTTTTTAACTAAGTGTTTCCAAGGTGTAATTTCCAAGGTACACAGAAAGTACCTCCTCGAAGATAGTGGTATTTTTGAACCACAATTGAGCATACCTGCTAACTGCAACCTTGGTGTGCCAGCTAATCTTTCTCACACTAGGTCAGGCGAAGGGAACTGCAGAATGAACTCATAAAAAGGTGCTTTTGTTTTAGCAGTTTCATGTCTGGTTTAGACACAGAAGAAGAAGGTGTAATTACAAGAATTGGCCATTAGATGCCACCATATATCTAGGGTTCGCTACTTTGTGTGGTTTCAGTCACCCACAGTAGTTGTTCAAACAACAGTTGTTCAAATGTATCTCCCATCAATACAGATGAGGACTCAGGAGATTGGGATTTAAGTCACTGCTTGACTATGGAAACTTAGTAGACGGGGGCTCAATAGTTAACCACTCCTTGAACATCTTATGAACATTGAAAACCTTATTAAAGTACTCAGTCAGAAGTGACTTGACATCAAGTACCACACAGAGGTGAATTAATATATACTATATAAATACAGCTACAGTAAAATCCCATTTTACAGAAGGGTTTCTTGCTGTAAACGTGTCCCATTTTACAGAAAAACCCTGCTTTTATAGAACATGATTTCCCAGTGCATTGTGCCTGTTGGGCTATAAAAAAACCACCCACAGCCATTCTGAGCCCTGTGGGTGTCAGTAGAGTGGTCTGCCCCCATTGCTGTACTAAGCCAGTGTCTCAATCTCCTCCTCTTTCAGAGGTTTCTCATTGGAATAAAACAGGACAGGCCCATCATGGGGAAGTCTTGAGGAAGTGAGATTTACAAACATACTCCCTTTGTATTTTGCTTTATAAAAACAGTGAACAACCAGAGGATCTCTGGATGCTTTGGTCTGCAGTTCCCATAACCCCTAGTCATTAGCAGAGTATTGTTGCAAGATGTAGTCCAAAAAAAGCCTAAGGGGTCATAACCACCCATCTGGGCTGTAAAGCTAGACATGAGTTGGTGAAGGAGAGATGAGAATTGAGTTGAGTTCTGCCTTGATGAGAAATCCCAGCTTGACAATTAAAAATACTAATCATCCCTCTTCCCTCCTCCTCTTTTTTTTTCTTCCTCTGTTCCAACAAAATAGGCTGTAAGATTTTGGAGAACGGACTCCTGTTCAAAGAACTCCTTCAGACTCCAAACTTCCGAATAACTGTGGTAGACGATGCAGACACCGTAGAGCTTTGCGGTGCTCTTAAGGTGAGTTAAGGTTCTGACAGGAGCCACATTCAAAAGGGGGGAGTGTAAGCATAACTAAGCCCATTATCACGGGACCCATTCCACCTGATAGGGATGTACACCCATTTAAGAAGCCAGCATAAGACCTTTGCTGCGTCAAAGTATGTGAGGTTCTGCCCCGGGCTAAGGAAATCTATGCTAGGTTTCAATCCATGGCTGTTTTATGTTTATAAACCAACCAAATCTGGTAGGACTTAGCAATATGTACACTAGATAGCGAAATGACAATACCATGACTGTCACATAGAGGCAAAGAGAACTATTACAGTAACCAATGCATAAACAAATAAATAAATAGAGAACAGAGTCCTTTGAAGAGGAATCCTATGATTAGAAACGTGGAGTTCTAGGTGGTGCAGTGAAAGCTATTCTGAAGACACATCTAAATACAGTTTCTAAAATCATCTCCAGCTGGTAGAACATCTGCTATTCAGATGCACTTACTGGGAATCTTTGTTTTCATTTCATGTATTTTAATGAGCTCTGACAACCAAGTGATAAAGCGGCACATGTAGTATAGAAGGCTGTTGGCAATGGATGTGAAATCTTTCTTTTAAATAACAGATATATTAGCTTGTGCTCAAAATACTGTTGCTAAATTTCATGAATCTGTAGAGAGAGAGAATTGGAAGCAGCTGCCTGCCGACACGAGATTTTTTGCTTATTTTCTAGTGGCTGCTTTATGCCTCTTTATCACAAGGGACCAGTCTGGTGACAGGTTCCTAACTACTCTGAAAAGCAATAACTTTATATTTGATACAGTGGAGAAGTACCAAGCTTTGGATGCTTGTTCACAGAGCTATGTTTATATTTAAACATTTGTTGTTAGATCTGAACAAGTAGGTGAGATTGAGGCCAGTAAATGAAACAATTCCTTTTGAGTGCAGCGCTCCATATAATTCAGGGAGCAGAAAGGAAAAGGAGTATGAAGATTGGGCTGTGATATACTTCTGTCTCAAACAGAGCAGAAAATTCATTCCATCATGCACACTTCCAAAGTTGAGGTCCATAGTACCTTTTACTTCTTCTGCCAAATCCGAATATGGGCGATCCTCATGGCAATCAGTCATGAAGACTGTCCTGAGAATATAATACAGTGGCCCTTCATCTGCCTTCCACATCGCAGCGTGACCCCCATACCACTGATCCAGTCCCGTGAGTCACTTTCTGGTCCTGAGCCCTTTTGGCACATAAAGTCCTCATCGGCCAGTATTGATGAAGCTGCTGCCCTCCATCAAGATAGATTCAAGTGGGATTTGATCCACTTGGGGGACCATCACCCTTCCCTGTGGACTTCGGCACCCAAGGCCATTAGTCCTCAGGTTTGTCAGGTTAGTTAACTGCCGCCTGACACTTGGCGTTGAGTCTATGGCAGTATGGTCTATTTATTCTATTACTATAGCAGGATAACCTGGCCAGACAGAACCATAGCACCTAAAACTATCAAATTACTTTCATGCCCAGGGACAGAAAATTCACTGGTTCCTCTGCCTAGCAGTATAAAATGCAATGGCAAGAAATTAAATAAGTTGGTGCCACACACACACAACTGAATCTGTTGTTTTTATTTTACCATATATCTGTTAATTCTGCCAGCTTCATGGAGGGAGAGGATAAAAAGTAATGCATTGGGGGTAAATCAATCAAAATAACTGAAAATAGCCAATCATTAAAAATTATTGTTAAAACATGTTACTTTTAAATTTTAGTGCTCTGGACTCAGCTAAATAAATAAATAAAATGGTTTAAACTAATAAGAAAAGTTGTTACTCAAACCTTTAAGGTTGCTGAATACAGTATAAAGCAATGAAGCTGACTTACAAAGTCATTGCTAAGATTAATAATAAATTAAGAGTACCTGTTAGGATAGTGTTAAGTTGAAGAGTGACCCTTGTGGTGCGAGGGCGTCAGTGAAAGGGCTGAGAGCTTAGTGAAAAACACAGAGACACTGTACGGTGAAAAACAGTAGCTTACTTGTGACAAAGTAAAAGATGAAAGCAAATGTTCTAAGGCTGTTTAAAGTCAACACAGCAATAGCAGATATATGGTTCAAAAACAAACAGCAGATTTCTTTCTCCTTACCAGTCTGTAATGTTCGTGGAGAACAATAGTCCAAATACAAAACAGCAAAAGTAGTTTGCACAGCTGTAAGCAGCAAGCTATAGCCGAATTTAGGCAGTAGTTGACCTCCAAGTAGCCCAAGGACATCAAGCAGTGTGCAAAGCACAGAGCAGTCTTGGACATCAGGTTGCAGTTGCATGCAGAGCAGTTCTGGACATCATCCAGTAGTCGAGTGTACAGCAGTTCTGGACATCATGCAGCAGTCTTGACCACCAGGCAAAAGTTGAGCATAAAGTTGAAGTGACCGCGATTGCAACCCTTCTTTTATCTACAGTACTTACAGGCTAATGATCCAACACAATGAACCTGTTATGTAATACAGTTGGTGCTCTTAAAGCAACAGCAGTTTTACAAGTACAGGTATACATATTATCCTAACCAACCAGTTAGGCTAGCACTTATAATCTAACAGTACCAACATATTAATTTTTAACAGATTAATTCCATGCTTTGGCCAAGGTCATTGCAGAGCAGGAGAGATTAAAGCCTATCCCACACATTGTAGGACAATCCCCACCCAACTTGCTGTTTCTGCGCTGTTATTAATGGCTTGAAAAGTGCTTTCTCCACCCTGCTAGCATAGGTATGGGAATGGAGGCTGTTGTGTGATATTATTGCACTAGAAAAACTAACACCTCCAGGATTTTTTGAGGGAGGAATAGAAAAGTCTGTCTCACACCCCAGTGATTCTGGCCAGCATTGCTATCTACCTTAAAACAGTCATTTTATCCATAGAGATCCATGGGGTAGTGGAGGAAATTGAGTGGCAATCTTTCCAGCCTCATAGATCACATCAGGAATGGCCAGAGTCTGCCTGTTGGCCATAGATTGTCTACCTCTCTGATTGTCATTTGTTAACCAAGTCAACTGCAAAACATGGTACATTTTGCTGGCTCATTATAACACATATGTTATAACACAATAAGTTATAACATATGTTATAACACATTAAGTCTGGCCAGGTTATCCTGCTACAATAATAATAACAATAATAATAACCAGCACAAGGTGCTGGTCATTACCTTTAAAGCCCTACATGGTAGTGGGCCAGGATACTTGAGAGACCACATCTCCCCAAGGTTATCTGTCCATCCTACCAGAGCAGACCGGAGAGGTGCCTTAGTTGTGCCATCTGCCAGAGAGGCTCAACTCTCTGGCACTAGAAAGAGGGCCTTCTCCATGTTTGCTCTGGCTTTCTGGAACTGCCTGCCTTTGGAGTTGCGCCTCCAGACAGAGCTGTTGGCTTTTAGGAAAGGTGTGAAAACTTGGCTGGCAGGAATGGTGTGGGGTAATGATGGCTTATTGACCCCTCCCTGCTGGCTTATTTAACATCTTATACTTACCCTTCCTCTCCTTTACTCCTGTACTTAAAGGAGCAAGATGTTGATTGGTTGTAATCCGTCCTGAGTTGCTTGTGCGAGTAGGGCAGAATATAAATTCAATAAAATAAATAAATTTTGTGTCAGAAATTATTCTGGGTTGAAAGGATTTTTGCTGGAGACGTCGCTCAGGGAACGCCCAAATGAGGCTCCTTTCATATCCCCAAGAGCTGGGACAGAGACAGGCACTCAATCTGTCATGTAGTACCCAGGTCTCAAACTGCCAACTTGCCAGCCTTCCAGCTAACAAAGCAAGTTTCTTAACCACTGGGCCACCGCAACCCCTTACATTTTCTGGGTTGAAAGGGCTTTTGCTGGAGAAACTGCTCAGGGAACAACCGGGATGAGGCTCTTTTCATGTCCCCAAGATCTGTCTTGCATCACTCAGGTATCAAGTGCAGCACTTGGATGTCCTGCTACTGTAGTAGAGTAGACCATACTGCCAGCGACTCAATGCCAAGTGTTAGGCGGCGTTTAACTAACCAACTCTTGGGTGCCAAAGACCACAGGGAAGAGTGATTAAATCCCATTTAAATTCATCTTGATCCTTTATGTATGAGTTTACTTTTTTATGTATATTTTCTCTTTTTTTTGTCTGTTCTTCTTTTATAAACCTAATAAAAATATTTTAAAAAAATTCATCTTGATGAAGGGCAACATCTTCATCAGTTCTGGCCTGGGGCTGAGGAGGACTTTGTGTGCCAGAAGGGCTCAGGAGTTGGATCAGTGGTACATGTGTCATGATGTAATGTGGAAGACAGATGAAGGGCCACTGCATTATATTCTTAGGACAGTCTTCATGGTATGGGCACACAGAAAGACCCTCCTTGAAGATTGTGGTATTTTTAAAACACAATGGATCATACTTGGTAATGGCAACCTTGTTGTGCCAGCTAATCTTTCTCACACTAAGTCAGGCAAAGGGAACTGCAGAATGAACTCATTAAAAGGTGCCTTCATTTTAGCAGTTTCACATCTGGCCTAGACACGGAAGAAGAAGAAGGTGTAATTACAAGAATTTGTCCTTAGATGCCACCATATATATAGGGTTTGCTACTTCATGTGGTTTCAGTCACCCACAGTAGTTGTTCGAACAACAGTTGTTTGAATGTATCCTCCATCAATACAGAGAGTCTGCTGTACTGTGCAATTTGGCCTTTGGGTTGATCTAGCAGAGTTCTCCTCATGTTGTTAAGTGAATTTAGAACCCATGGCCAAATGACACTTAGAGGTCCACAGTGTTGAGCATTTTCTGTTAACTCTCCTCTGAATTTTTCATGGAATTATAGATTGGTTAAAATTCTAGGTGCCCTTTAGCCTGGAATTGTTGCCGATACCTAGTTAAGATAGCATATGACCAGTTTATTTTACAACAATTGAATAACAACAAGCCCGCCCGCCTGCTTTAAGTGGGAAGTATGTCACCACTGACGTACATCCCATCTCTACTGTTTGGAATTTTCTTTTTCACTGTTCCATGCCTCAGGTTGCTTACCCCTACTTTGCAACTGTTCAGAGACAAAAGGCTTCTGTGTCCATAACATTGTCTCTTTCTGTTATCTGTTAGAACATCGTGGCGGTGGGAGCTGGCTTTTGTGATGGTCTTCGCTGTGGCGATAATACCAAGGCAGCCGTCATTAGACTTGGACTCATGGAAATGATTGCATTTGCAAAGATTTTCTGCAAAGGTCAGGTGTCGACTGCCACTTTCTTGGAGAGCTGTGGCGTTGCAGATCTTATTACAACATGCTATGGCGGTCGCAACCGGAGAGTGGCTGAAGCATTTGTTAAAACTGGAAAGGTATAGTATTTGGGATTGACTTACTTGATTGGTTTGTCCTACAGCTTAATAATAACTTGATGAAGTGTTACCATGAACTTCTGGATACTGTAGTTCAGTAATCTAGGTATTTGGCTGCAGAATCAGGTTGAGTGTCTGATTTCCTACTGTGCCTCCTTGACGGGGGCTAAATTCAACGGTTTACAAGGTCAGTTCCAGCTCTGCAGTTTCTAAGATGATGACGACAACAATGACGCTATGAAAGCATTATGTTTAAGCTGTGCTTGAGTTACAAGATGAGGCCTCCATAGCTATTGTCTTCTTCAGAATGGTCCAGAAGTGCCACTATAAAGTTATAGTGGTCAAAAATCAGGGGTGTCACTGTTAGATTTCTTAGGTGGACCTCTCATTTTCAAATAATAGAAACACTGTTTTTAAATCCCATGTAGTTATAATAAGTGGGGGTTTTAATTTATAGTACAGTGGTACCTCGAGTTACAAATGGTTCAAGTTACAAAATTTTCACAATACGAATGAAAATCAATTGAAAATAATGGCTTGAGGTACAATTTTTTCCAGAACAGATTAATTGGTTTTCAATGCATTCTTATGGGAAACCATGTTTCAAGTTATGAATTTTGGTTTTCAATGCATAAAGCTCTTCCATTTAAAAATAGAAACAAAATCCCTTTTAAAAAAATAATTATACAAATCTTTAAAAGACAGACTTTCTTTTATTGTTTAGTCTATTGAAGAATTAGAGCAAGAGATGCTAAATGGGCAAAAGCTTCAAGGACCACAAACATCTGCAGAGGTATATCGTATTCTCCAACAGAAAGGATTAGTGGAGAAGTAAGTGATATATTGTGAAATATGGCTTAAACTTTTTTATTTCTTAGCTTGGCTCACCCTAATTTCTGGGAATTCCCCTACTGTTGTTACTGTGCTCTTTATTTGTGTGTTTATTTGTTTGGCTTTTAGCAAACTCCAGAGCAAATTATATCCTAGTGCCCCACTTGTCTGTCAACATGTTTGAGACCATCAAGTATGAATGGCATAGTTGGGTGAACACTTTGGAAACAAATGCAAATGATCAGTGGAGTTGGACGGAGTCAGCTACATTCTATGGCTTTTGCAGAAATTTGTTTTCTCATTTTTCACTCTATATTGAAATCATCTGAAGTGGTAGAAGCGGCTGAGGTCCTTTTGAAACCTTTTGGATTTCCTTTGGGATCCTTAACCAAGGAATTTCCCTAGAGTCCTTCAGCAAGAACTTCCAAATTCAATGTTTTGGGGGGTGGGGTGGGCGGCGGCGGGGGGAAACATTTATAATCTTTCCATGGATTCTAAGAAATGAATAGTGGGAGTTCTTTAAATTCATTGCATACACACACAGGAAATTAATCTTTCTCCAGAATTACCTTTTTCTTAATATTTGGTTACTGTTTTGGTTTTGCATATGGGATTTGTCCCATACCATACCCACTGATATCTATAGACAAATGTTGCTGATAAAGTTGCACAGACTAAATAAACATGGCTGCTTCTTTGAAAGTCACAGTGTTATTTTGTTATCCATGTCTCCGGAGTGTTGCTGATTTATAGGTTTTCTCTGCTCCATCTCGTAAGAGATTTGCAATTTCCTTTCTGCTTTCTAGGTTTCCACTCTTTGCTGCCGTCTATCAAATCTGTTACGAAGGGAAGCCTGTCCAAGAAATGATCTCCTGCCTCCAGAGTCACCCACAGCATATATAAGGCACCCTGTACCATTGTCACACTTCCTGCCTTCTCATATTCGTATGAGGGTTCGTATGGATGTAATTTTAAGTTTCACAAGAAGCTACTCCATGACGCAATTGTTATAATATATGAATGTCTCTGGATGTGTGTAGATTGTTTTCCTTCAGCATAATAATGTGATTCTTAATCTGCTAGCTGCCATTTTTACTGACTGAGATTCAGGAAACTTTGAGTAGTGTCATGAGCTACACACTCCTCTGACTATACCTGTAGGTCTTTTCACATTAGAAGAGACAAAGACACCCATTTGGAGCCTATGGGCGATTACAGCAGGAAAGATGAAATGTCCATCCTTTATGGCAAAGCTGAGGAGTCTGTCACCCTCTAGCTCAGGGGTTCCCAAACTAAGGCCCACGGGATGGATCCGGCCCACAATACCATTTCATCTGGCCCCTCACCCCTCCAAGGGCATTTGAGAAACAAAATGGCTACCCCTTTGAAGCTGTTGGGACAAAATGGGCACCTCCCATCGTGAAGGCAGGGCAAAATGGCCGCCTGGCCCTTGAAGCTAACTGAGAGAGCATGACCCAGCCCCCGGCTTGAAAAGGTTGGGAACCCCTGCTCTAGCTGTTGTTGGACTTTAGTTCCCCTCAGCCCAAATCCATGCCAGTCATGGCTAGGGCTGATAGGAGTTGTGATACATCACTATCTGAACAGCCGCATGTTCCCCCCAACTCTTCTTTATGGGAATCAGATATGGCCTGAAATGCATTTTCATTTCGAAGCTGTGACCCAAAAATAGCCTGAGCTTCTGTAAAGTACACCCAGACATTAATCTAACTTGTATGCCTTTTATTGTGATGAGTTAATAGACATTTTAATCAGAGTCTATTTCATAGCATGGCCGGGAGTGCGGTGGGAAGGTGAGGCACTTTGGCCTTTTTAAATCTTAAATATATTGTAAGAAATTAAAAATGTATTTTTAAGTGGGTGCAATATTATTATTATTATTATTGGAGAATACATTTTGACAGTAATGTCTGTGCTTTCTCTGTTTTATCCCCACTATCATTGAGGATTCAGCTTTCTCTTTTACCTTTCTGAGAGCCTTTTTTTAAAGTCAGGGCATTTATGGACATTTCTTTGGTGCTCAACGTCTTACAATTGGAACAAACAAAAGACTCATAACCCTGTTGTTTATAGATATGAATAAAGAGAGCTACCTTTGCCTCAATTCTGGCTGAGATCATGACATGATGAGAGTGTAGGATAAGAGTGAGAAACCTTTGGCTCTCCAGATGTTTTGGATCCCTTACCATTTGTCTTGCTACTTGGAGCTGAAATAATAAAACATCTAGACAGCAGAGGCTTCTCACTTTACTATATAAGGGAAGCTTATCTGGATGTGGTGATGCAGCATGCATATACCGTGACATTGCAATTGATTATAGTTTGGCTTGGGCCATCTTTCAAAGGAATTTTCAGGTAGTATTCCTAGGTGATTTTGTCAGTAATTTATTAGCATGCTATGAAATTTTTGGCACCAGCTATGGAGGGAGAGGCATTGTCATAATTATTGCTTGTCTATTCTGGGAATTTTATTTGATAGGACCAGTAGGGAATAAAACCTGTCTCCTCCCTTTTTCTTCCTCCCCTCAAGGTCTACTGTTTTGATACTTATATCTGCACATTCTGTTTATGGTTCTTATCTACAGATCTACTCTTGTGGTATTCAACACTTCAGATTTTGTATCGGTGTCCGTAAATAACTACAGCTGCTTAAATTAGTCCAAACCAAGGAGTGTATTGGGAGTTTACTTTAACATGGGGATGGGGAACATGGAGCCGTCCAATCTTATTAAATTCCAATCCCCTTCAGCCCTAGCCAGCACAGGCAATTGTGAGGAATGATGGTAGTTGTAGTACAAAACAACTTGACATGCGCACATTCCCTATTCTTGCATTAGCACATGATTGTATCTTTCAGAGAATGAAATTAAATTTATAGCTATTGATTTCAGTGCCTGTCACACTTGCTGTGTTGACTCTTTAACTTTCTTAACAATATACCACTGCCTTCAAATAACAAAAGCATCTGGAAGTTATGCTTAATTTCAGCTGCCTTGACTTCCCTGGTGTCTTAAAGAAATTAAGCGGAAATTACATAGTTATGACTTACGAATGAGTTAAATAATCTACACGATCAGTACTTTTGTTGGGTCACAAAAGGTATAGGCAAAGATATTGCTTTGCTCCTGCGTTTGTGTTGCGTCAAAACACAAACTCTCTTTGTTTTTAAATAATCTGATATACCACCAAGTTTCCTTGCGAGGTTTGCCCGTTTATAACAGAAGAAAAATAACTCCATCCATTGAGAAATTTCTTACACAAAAATGAAATAATACACCTTGATAAAAGCACTGTTCTGATTCAAGTACAGTAAAACCTCACATAAAGAATGCCTCGCTTAGGGACTAGCTCACTTAAAGAGCAGTGTTTTCTCTGAATGGTTGCCTCGCTTAACAACTAAAACCAACCAAAAACTCACTTAAGAACTAAATTGGAGTTCACAATCCCCCCCGCCAGAAGTCACAATTGGCCACTTAATGGCAGCAGTGGCTCTTTTTCCAAGTGTTTTGCTTAAAGAGCAACTCATTTAAAGAGCAATCCCGTGGAACGCATTATGCTCTTTAAGCAAGGTACAACTGTACTATTATTAAAGTTATATCTCTTACTTCTTTCAAGGAGTCCAAAATGGTATATACTCTTCTCCTTTCCCTCCCAATTTATTCTCACAACAGTCCTGTGAGGTATAGAGTAGGCTGAGTGCTAGCAACTTTCCAAAGGTTACCCACTGAACTTCATAGCAGAGTCACAGGGGTTGAACATAAGGCCTCTCAGCTTCTCTTACCTTCACACCATTCACATATGTTGGGCTACAACCTCCAGCCTCCCGTACCAGCATAATTGATGGCCACACTGGTTGGAGATGATGGAGGAGCTTAACCTATCTGTAGGGTGCTAGTATGGGGAAAATATCTATCCATGATCCTACCCAGGCTCTAATTAAATTCTATATACTACTAGCATTGGATGGGATTGGATATTATCTCTTGCTTGCTGTAAGTGTAGAATGCAGGTGGTCAATCACTCCAGCAACCCAGAAGTTATTTATATAATGGGTCCCCAACCACCAGGCCACAGACCAGTGCCGGGCAATGGGCTGTACTGAACCAGGCCACGGGTGGGTGGTGCTGAGAGCCCTGATGGCAACCTTCTGCCCGGCAAACAGAGCGAGAGCATGGGCTTCAGATACAGTAGATAGGCAGGTGGCCAGGCCCCTCCTCCACATTGTTTAATTACAGCAAGGCTCCGCCCCCACTTGTGTGCATTGTGATACCTCGCTGCAAAAAAGGGTGTGGCTAGCAAGTGGCTGGGCTCCTCCTCCTTGCCGTCCAATCCCACCACCCCCACTTACCGATCCATGGAAAAATTGTTTAGTATAAACCAGTCCATGGTGCAAAAAAGGTTGGGGACCCCTGATTTATATTACATGGTGATCCTGTTTTTGTTTAAAGTTTGTTAAACTTAAGTACATTCAAATAACTATGGATTTCTAGAAGGGATTGTCCCAAGTACCTTCCTTAAACAACATGGATCATGCTTAAAGTTTGACCAGCTGTCTTCAAGTGTAATGTCCCCTGCACCAAAACACACACAGGCACTTATGCAGAGGAAAATAATTGGATATTGCTCGTACTTCCAAACCATGGAGTTCTTTGTGTGTGCAATCACAATTGCACATGTGAATTTTGCACCTTTTTCTGCAGTCTTTTAAAAACCGAACCCTACAACTTCTAGAGTCCTCGATGGGATTGCCAGTTATCAGAGCTGCTGGGAGTTACAGTATAAGAGGCTCTGTGCTCATAGGTTTGGGAATTTTTGCAGTAGAGCAACAACATGCAGTGCAAGGCTGGTCAGTTCTGTGGCCCTCCAGAATAGATCCTACTTGGTTCCCATTCCTATCATCTTCAGCCAGCATTATTATGGGTCGGGATGATGGTGATTATAGTTGACCAACACTTTGAGGCAACAGTTCCCCAGCACTATTTTAGTGGATCTCTCCATAGCAACTGAAGATTTAAAATTTCAGACCTAGTTTTCAGCATCAATGAAAAATGTGCAGTGGTTCATTTCATTTTGCCTTATTCTCCTAATTCCGCTGGTTTGCAATGTAATGAACACAACCAAGACTTAAAGTGGCTTTAATTTAATGGCATAGTGCAAGGGTCCTCAACCTTTTGTAGCTGGTGGCCAGATCATGGCCCCTCAGACTGTTGGCAGGCCAGATAGGTGCTGCTGGGGAGGGGGGGCTCAGGGGTAGTCCCACTGCTGGTGGTGGCGGGATCACCCTGAGCCCCACCACTCCACCCACACCACCACCGCTGCCCATCCGACCCACCTAATACTCCGCTTCACCCCCGCTTACCTGCTTACTGGCCTGGAGGAGCTGCAAGGCACCAATGCATCCAGCCCACAACCTCAATCCAGCTGCTGCTTCCACTTTGCCACCATCACCTCAATCCTTGTCTCCTCAGCTTACTTTGGCCCTAACAGTGATTCGTAGCATGGCAGCTGTTGTAAGCTATGGAGTGCCATTAGGAACATGCCAAGCTAAGAGGAGACAAAGATTGAGGTGGTAGCTAGAGTGAGATCGTGGGGCAGATGAGTTGGTGCTGCGGATTGGACCGAGCCCAGGGGATGTAGGTTGAAAACCCCTGGCATAGTGGAAGATTTGTTTTAAAATATCAGGGGAACTTGTGAAGCATACCGGGAACAGAAAGTGTCTGGTTTTTATAGTATGTAACATCTCAAGGTTTTATATGAAATGATTGTCTTTCTTTTTGTTTGTTTTTTAATAATGTACCTTAAATGTCATTTTGCCTTTATTTTTAACATGCAGTGCAGATAGCCATTTATTCTTTTGTGTAACGTATAAAGGGCTTTATAAACAGAATGTGATTGTGTGTACTGTTGACTTGCTTAAAACTATTTACGCCACTTATTGAAAGAAAGAAATGTCTGTCTTTGCTTGTAAAGCCATTTGATTTTTGAACGTTGATGGAAGCATAGCTGAATGATTTTTTTTCAAGCTCCAATTGTTATTTTTACTTTTTCAATAAAACATGACTGTCTGTGGTGTTTTCAAAATTCTCACGTTTGTTCATCAGGCATTTATGATTCCATGTTTTGTAGTTGTCAAGCAACCTGTGTTTACACTAGATTTTTTTTAAAAAAAATTGTTGTTTACATTATGTTTAAGTAGGAAGAGAGAAGGTTGGAGAAGGCCAATATAATTTTTGCACTTCTGTAGGTAGAGTAACATGGCTAGTTGGATTTATGCACAAAGCACAGGTAGAAATGGTCTATTATTTGGGGAGGGGGGGAAATAACCAAAATGGCACAAAATAATGAACAGGATATTCAGTTCTTCAGAACTTTTCATCAGGGAGGATATCAAGCAAAACAAGATGGAGGGATAAAAGCCCGAAATACTGTTGCAGTCGCAAAGTCTGCAATTTGTAGAATACCTGTTTCTAGGGAAATGAGTGTGGCAGGGTTGCTGTTGCACTTACACCCTGCTTCTGTGTTTCCAGTTGGCATCTAATTGAGTATTGTAGAAATTGAATAATAGATTTGAAAAGCAACTAGTCTGATCCAGTAAAACTTTTTGCCTATTGTTTAAATGCTATAATACAGGATCTCTGAACATGCTTACTAGAACAGTGGTGGCGAACCTATGGCATGTCATAGGTGGCACTCAGAGCCCTCTCTGTGGGCACCCATGCAGTCACCCCAGCACATTTACACTGCCCCCCTGCCCAGCAGCCCGATAGGAGCATTTCCTCCCTCCCCCAGCACAGAGTTGACCCCGCCCCTCTGCCTAGCAGCCCAATGGGAGCATTTCCTTCCTCCCCTGCTGCTGTGTTGGCACTTTATGATAAGTGGGTTTTGGGTTGCAGTTTGGGCACTAGGTCTCTAAAAGATTCACCATCACTGTATTAGAGGGAAAGTCCTATTGATCTCAGCGGGACACACATCTGAGTAAGTTCTTTGAATTGTGATGGAAGTTCTGTTGTTTTTTTTAAGTTGAGATATATGTTTTAATTTTAAAAAGGGATTGCTCAGCTTCTATTAGACGTGGCTTGGGGTACACAGAAAGTGTCTCCTCAAAGATTGTGGTATTTTTGAACTACAATCGGGCATACCCTGGTAATGGCAACCTTGTGTTGCTAGCTAATCTTTCTCACACTAGGTCAGATGAAAGGAACTGCAGAATGAATTCATCAAAAGGTGCTTTTATTTGGGCAGTTTCACGTCTGGCCTAAACACAGAAGAAGATGTGACTTCCTCTAGGTAGAGTAAACAACAAAATGACTGAATATGTGCAATAGGAAGCAACTGCCCTAATTCAGTTTTAAGAGATCCATACAAGATTAATGTCTTACTGCAGAGCTCCAGTGGAGCTTCAGCTGGTACATTACTTTATTTACACGTATATTATTTATCTACTCACCCAATATAGTATTTTCCAAGAAGATGTAACAGTGCATGAGCGAGATGGGCCATGTACATGTGGCAGAGGATATGGGCAAATGATAGAACTGGATTTACTGGTATATCTCTAGAAGGATTACAGTAAATTCTCAAGAACATCTGACCACATCGTAATATGGACAAAGTGGCTCTACTCTACCCTGAGATGGATGAAGTCTGTGGAAAAATAAAATGGATTTTTTAAAATGAAAAGACTGTTGAATTTTGTTACTCAATACATAGTCCAGGTTCAGAAGGGACCTGCCTCTTGGGTAGGCCCCAACATTCTTCTGGATTGCACTTCTCTGGCTGGACAACCCAGGCCCCAGATATGTGTAGAAAAGGTAGCATTAGGCCAAATAACCACTCCAAGTTTCTTCAAGAAATATATTGAAAGCATTGTAACATACAGGATACAGTTCATCAAAAGATCAACAAGCATTTCAAAGCAGAAATTAACCCTTAAGGTTCCAGGGAAAGCACCCTGGGACCCCTCCTTCCACAACTCTCACATTTTGCAGAATGGCTGCACATCATTTCATAGAGAGCAAAAGTTGTGTGTATGTATGTGTGTGTCTCCGTCACTGGGTTACACCTCTGGTCCTCCCCCTTAGGGATTCTAGCCCATGATATTACAAGAATGGATGTCAATCACATTTTCACTTTTGCATTTCCATGTGGTTCAATTGTTTTGAATTCTTCTTTCTCCTCCAGATCCAGAATCACCATTTTAAGTGTACTAAAACTCAATTAAGTGGGTACAAAGCTAACAGAAAAAGCACCTTTTAAAAAGGGCCCCCTTCTATGACAATGGGTTAATTCTAAGTGCATGATGTTTGCATCTAACTTTATTCATAGTACTAGTAAAGGGAAAGGGGGAGATCCTTTAACTATGAAGTCTGTCCATGCCAATGTTTGAGAACTCATGTTGGCAGCAAGTTGTCATAACAGAGCAAAAGAAAAGTACATTTTTATGGTTATCATTATTAAATTAATGGACTCCCATTGTGATGCTGTTCTTAAGAAACATCCATCTACAGTCTTTTATTCTGTTACCCATCCTTCAGAATTCCTCTACCTATTTCTTCACTTTGTTTGAGTTGCTTGCTGTTATACATATCCTGCTGTTCTCTGCCCACACAAGAATCCTGAGCATTTCACAGTATTTGTTAATTTTTAAAAAGAAAGAACAAAGGCCATGTTTCCAAAGATTTCTTTAAAATACTATACTGTTTTAGTTAACTGGTTTAAATAAACATCCAAAAGAAATCAAATGCATGATTATTTATTTGTTTACTTACTTACTTAATATTTATATATCACTCTGGGCAGTTTGCAACATTAAAATACTGTACAATGATACATTAAAACAGTGACTCACTCCTCCAGCAATTGCTGTAATAAATATGTAAAGATTATGGGTCTAAACCTGAGACAGATTAAGCAACTTGGAGAAGGATATCATTAAAAGCCTCCGGAGATAAACTGGTTTTCAGATTTAAAAACCTTTAAAGAGGGAGCTTGTCATGGCTTCAGTTGTAGCTTATTCCTGAGAGTATATACTGCCACTGAGAAGGGTCTTTTCCTAATCATGGTCTTTCTTGCCATCCTTGGTGTCAACACCTGGAGTTGCGTGCTTTGAGATGACCTGGTGATGTGGACACTGGATCTTTGGAAGAGATGCTCCTCTGAGTAACAAGGTCCCAAATAGTTTAGGGCTTTATAGTTAAAAGTAATACCTTGTGCTTGTTAATGGTATACAACTGGGAGTCAACATAGTGGGCCAAGGATTGGAGTGATGTGTTTGAATTTTTTTCACTCCCAAGATCAATTTGGCTACAGCATTCTGGACCCATTACACTCTCAGTGTCAGGGTCAAAGGTAGCCCCACAGAGAGAGCATTACAGTAGTCAGTTATTGAGACTACCAATGCATGAACCAGTATAGTCAAAGACCTGTCCAAGTATAGGCACAGTTGAATGATCTGTCAAAGATTTAAAAGGGCAGATCTGGTCACGGCAGTGACCTGGGGTTCTAAATTAACTTCTGGGTACAGAATGACACCCCAACTGTGAACCTTCCTCAAAGAGAAGGTCATTCCACCTAAGGAGGAAACCAGTCTCCCTAAGAAGTCCCACCCCACAGTAGGACCTTTGTCTTGTTGGGATTATGTTAGTCTTCATCAATTCCATTATCAAGACCAAGCAATCATCAAGATATCGGACCACATCCAGTACAGAAGGTGTAAAGGAGAACTAAAGCTCTTATGTCATCAGTTAACTCCAAGTCTGGATGACCTTCCCCAATGGCTTTACATAGGTGTTAAATAACATCAGGGAGATAATCAATCCCTGAGAGAACTGCACAATGTGTTTGATCTTTATAAAAGAAGACAACGGCTGAAAACAGACTTGGAGACAAAGCCTCATTTTTTAAGGGAAGATTCTAAATTTAAGTTGTTACAGCACTATTTAAGTTGTTACAGCACTACAGCAATATATATTCTTCACTCCCAGAACCAGAAATAAAATGCGCCCAAACTTTAAGCAGAGAATATGACAGCTTAAAATCTATCTCAAACTGTTGCAAAACAGGTATATATATAATTTATAGAAAATTTGTTGTGTTTCGTTCATTTCCACTCTTACTCTTAATCTGGGGGAACAGCATTCCTCATCTCAGTTTCTCTCAATCAATGGGACTCTCATAAGAGCTGACTCAACAATTCCCAATCATCCAATGGTTCTACTCTAGCTGGGAGTCCCATTTTTTTCTGTACAACATAAACTTTATATGTCGGCTTTATGTTTGAAAGCAATAACCAAGATTGCAAAAACAATGAAATATAGCCATACTCCATGGTTTTAAACATTTGACCAATTCCTGAATCAAGCAGGGAAAGACATTTTCATTAAGATACAACAAGAAAGCAGGGCCATTTGGTTTTCCTCGAGACAGTTTTGACAATAGATATATGGGCCTTATGACATTTTTTAAAAAAGGCTTTTATGTACTGTTCCAGAGCCTTTATTCACATTACTCCTTTCCTGTATTGACTTCTAGACAGAGAATATTGGGGGAAACAGAGTAAATTATGAGGAGTCATTCCTCAAATTGTAGCTCTCCAGTTGCTATAGCTAGAGTCCTCAAACAATGTCATCAGACGTGACATGTGTTCTTGACCCTGTGATTTACTTGGGTCACTATGAGCACTTAACTCTTCATGTTAGTACTGTTGCTAAGAGCTTTTATGCAATGTTGGCTTGGTTTGGAAAGCTTAAATTACATAGTTGGAGCCATTATTTTCAGTGGTAAAATTACAAGTAGATTACTGTTTGCTTCAGGTATAAAGGATTACTGTCCCTCTTCCACTCCCCATCTCCGCCTACCACCCGTGAGTGGTCACAACCTAAAAATATAAAGCAGTAACATGGATGTGTAAACTTGTTCAAATAAATGTATGTGTCTAGAATGGTGATAAGAATTAACTAGCAAAGGGTTTTAAAGTCCTGGCCAGCAGCCTGTGGTATTCAGATTCTGTTTCAACTAAAATATATCATTTATTCATTCAAAATATTTATCCCCTCCCACCCCCACTTTGTCATCAAGAGAATCCAAAGCAGTTTAAATATTAAAAACAAAAACATTTTTTTTAAGCAGGCCTGTTTTTAAGAACCTAATCTTGAGCAACTAGCTGGTTAGTAGTTAAGGTACTGTATATGGCTGCAGAGCAAGAGGTTGGGAGATCAATTTCCCACTGTCCTTCTCAGGAAAAGAGCCAGCCTGTGTAGCCATGGGAAAGCGGCAGCACCCCAGGATGCCCTCAGAAGAAGGGAATCATGAATTACTTCTGAGTACAAGTACTCTCTGTTTAGAAAACACTGGAAAGGGTTACCTTAAGTCAGAATTGCCTTAACAGCACATTATTGTTATTCTTAGACAGCAAATTATTGAGAAAAAGTTTGCTTAAAGAGAAAGACCTTTGCCCAGTTTGTACAAGAACCATTTTCAAAGGCAGCTCCACATGTCACATTAATTCAAATGGGACATAACTAAGACATGTGTCACCACAGCTAGATCATACATATACAGAAAGGGGCATGGTGAGTGCTTTAGTTTTAACTCTGCAGATATACTCCTGGCCTCCACCAACATCTGAGTATCCAAGCTCAGGGATGAATTCAGGAATACAGTACATCCAAGCTACTCTGTTTTTGGGGGGTGTATACAATGGTGGGCATCAGCAGGTTCGCAACAGTTCGCCAGAACTGGTAGCAGAAATTCTGGCTGGCCCTGCCCATTCAAGTTTTGAAATAAAGTAGTCCTAGTTTGGGTGCAATGCTGGGCTTTCCCCCGGTCATGTCCACCATGTCATGCCCACAGTGTGGTAGTAAAAAAAAAATGAAGCCCACCACTGGTTGTATAACTATCTAGCACAGGATGAAAATCCTACTCCCTGATCTGTCTTTTGACTGAGCAGAAGCACAACTATCTTGTCTTGGTTTTGGTTCAGTTTATAAATCCTCATCCAGTTCATTGATGACACCAGATACAAATTTACAACTGAAACTGGAAGTAGAAGGAAAGGACAGATAGTCGGGTCTCATCTGCATGCTGATGGCAATGAATCCCACCACTCCAGACAACCTCTCTCAGAAGTATTACATATATGTCAAATAGCATGAGGACAAAACAACTCCATGAGACATTTGTATGTTAAACAATAGTTCCCCAACAGCACCTTTTGAGCTATCCCCTCCAGGAAGGGCTGGAACCACTGTTGAACATAACCTCCAAGTCCCATCCCAGAAGGTTACCATGAGTGATGGTAGTGAAAGCTGTCAAGAGGTCCAGCAAAACCAACATGGGTATACTCCTTCTGTCTAATTCCTGGCATTGGTCAACTGCTAAGGCAACCAAAACAATCTATGTCTAATTCCTGGCATTGGTCAGCTGCTAAGGCAACCAAAACAATCTATGTAACTAAAGTCAGCTTGAAATGGATCTAGATAAGCTAGATAAAGAACTCTTGAAGATGAAGTGTGGAATCAGGTACTGTATTGTACTGTAATTTAAATAGTTACTTTTAAAATGCAGCCATAATTTAACCAGGCAGTAGTGAGCAGAACATGGGGCTTGGGACTATAATCGTAACTATTTCTTAAAATATCCTTCCAAACTCTTAAAGACACACAAGGTTGGAATACATTGTTTTGCAGAATGTTTTCGTTTTTGGGGTTCTATAGCTTAAGGATCTCTGCCTCTCTTGCAACAGAATAATATGCTAAATCTAGAGTATGGGCTGCATTTGTCATTGAGATTTGTCCTCCTAGGTCAGTTACAAAATATTGAAGATGGCTAGAAACAGCACCTTGTTTGATGTTATTAGGTCACTATAGCCTGCCTGATCTTGGGGCATATTTACCTGTAAATAAATTCAGTTCGAGCAACCGAAAGCAGATTTGCCCCAGCAGCTGCTTGAGAAGCATTCAAACATTGTGTGGTAAATATTACAAATTGTCTGTATCTGTACATACTTAATAAAGAAAGCTGGCCAATGTTAGTTTCAGTTGTTTAGTGCTAACAATAGGACTTGGTGGTTCTTCCAGATATAATTGTTAGTGTGCAATCTCCTTGCTTTCCCACCAGAATATTACAGGTTTGCAGACAACAACCTACAGTGGAACCCCGACATACATACGGTTCAACTTACAAAAAAAAATTGACCTACAACTAGAAATCCTGGCTTTAAAAAAATCGACATACAATTTTTTAATAGGAATACAGTAATTCAACATACAAAAAGGTATGGCGACATCTAGTGCCTCTTCTGGTAATGCAATATGTTTTCAACATACAATTTTTTTGACATACAAATAACCTAGTGGAACGGGGTGGGGGGAGGAATCTTCTGTAGAGATTTTACTGTATTTGTGAATCTCCCATTCTTTCCCCACCTCTTACAAGTTCTTCTTCTTTCCACAGAAATATGCTAAAGGAAAAACAGAACACAACAGTTTCACAGTGGCTGAAATCCTGCCTAGTCTCATAAATGGCACTAGAGTTGGTTTGTTGAATCAGTGGGGATTTAGTGAGTCAGCTCCTCCATTGGTTCTAATGATTTCGATGGACCAACTCTAACTGCAACTTACAAATAGGCATTCTAAACTCTGAAGGTTCTTCTCACTTATTCCTTGAACTTTAGAGTCTTTTTAGAGCTCCATCTAGTAGTTATACAAAATGCAGGTAGTGAAATTTTCTTCTGAGCTTTTGTTAAACAGGATGTTGTCCGAGTAAAGCCTTTGTTTCAGTGGAAATGGAGCAACAAATTATAAAAAGGAAGAACATTGGCAGCTTACTACACCCTACTCTTGCGTAGATCATGCATACTATGTGCCTGATAAACATCTGGAAAGAAATGCTCAGGTGCGCTCCCAATGATGGCCAACATGCTCACTATTGTTTCATTAGTATTAGGGAGAGTATGGTTCAAATCACACCTTCCTCACTGGATTTCTGATTTGGTCCCCTTCCCCAGATGTGCAGTGAGAATATGAGTAGGACTCATTTTCCTCAGACCCTACAATCTCATCTCCAAACAGGGCTATTGGATATACTGTATACTTGAAATTCAGGATTATGCTCCATGCATCTGATGAATGCTTCAGGAAATTGGCTACTCTTTAAGAACCCCCAGAACTCTCATTGCTTATTATGTGAGAGACTAGTATGCCCCCTGCCCTTTAGAAAAGTATTGTAAACACTTTTCACAATAATAATACTTAGTTTTTCCAAATGTTTTGGTATTGCTTCCCTTTTATTTTATATTCTGGCAGTTTCTATTCAGTTCTTAGCACTGGGATTCACAGAAAGGACAATATTTTATCTATGGGAATCTGTAGATAACTGCATCTGAATTGCATCAGCCATGATTCAATGTCACTCACCTGCATGCTAAATTATTTAAAGCTGATGATGTTCTCATCCAGCCCTGGATTAGAACATGTAGCCATCTAAGCCTATTCAGGTGAATTTTTAATGCTTCCTCAGTCTTAATGTCCAGTTAATTGTATTCATAATGACCAAATTTCCTTGCAGGCTTCTAGACTGGCTAGAAGTCATATTAGCATGCTTTGGCCACATGTTACATTATTAATTTAAATGAAACTTACTTTCCTATAATTAGTGTGTATGATGAGGTACATTTGTGGGGCAAATATAGGTTAAGGATTGGCTAAAGTTCTATACTGACCCTGTTGCACTTTTACTTGCAAATTTCATCACAAAATAAGGTAAACAGGCCCCTTCTTTCATTCTGAATGCAGTCATAAAAGGGTTATTGTTCAAGCTATCAAGTTCAATTATTTTGTCTGATGCTATCTACATGTAAGAAAATATAGACTTGCTTTGTGGGCCTCTCAGCAATTTTCCATGCTGTTCTTTAGAGAAAAGCCGTGAAGACTCAAAACCTCTTTGAGATATACCAAACCTAATATAATTCAGCTAAACAGTGAGAATGATTTCCTTGCTGCTAAATGAGCTTCAGTAATGTGTTACATTTTCTGGAATTGATTTTTGCAAGTATTTGTCTCCCGGTAGTGGTAGTGAGGGTGTAGAGCCTACAAATTAAGAATACTACCTGTGGATACAGTTAAGAACAACTTCAAACATGACTCAAAGCATCTAATTCTTACTGAATTTCATCAAACTATTATGCAATGTTGCATTCTGCTTGGAAATAACTCCTGACGGAATAAATTACTTTGATATGTTTTTCAAAAGCAATTCTAACCCTTGTCGGCAATTTGTTAATTTGAGAAGAATGGGTGGCTATGCAAAATATGTGTAAAATTTCCTCAAGGGAAAAACAAAGGATAGTTATTTTGTTCTGAAAGCAATTTATTTCTATAGTTGAAAAGTGAAGTGCACTCAAAACATAAAGTCCATTTTATGGAAATAAACTGCTCATGCAATGAAATGATTGGGCAGAGAGAGAGAAACCAGATGAGTAAGCTATACAATGATAATGAAATTATTTTCCTCCATTTATACTGCATAATAAACTGAACACCACAAGTGGATTTGAAATGAACTCTCATTGCTTACATTGAGTACATCACTTGTACCAAAGTACAAGACTCACAAAACACCAACAGGGTTTTACAGATTTTAATGGAGTCATAACCATCTTCTTATACACACATTAAAAAAAATTGTGCCTGTCAGCACAGTAATTGTTCACAAATAGGATGCTACATCTTCATAGATGTCTATACGCATAGACCCCAAATGTGTCTGGGTGCAACTGATTTATTTATTACATACATGTTCATTAGAGGGACAAATACTGAAGATGAAGCTCAAGTATTTTGGCCACCAAATGAGAAGAGAGGATTCACTAGAGAAGGCATTAATGCTGGGAAAGATAGAAGGGGACGCCAGAAGATGAGGTGGATAGATGGCATTGTAGATGCAATGGGGATAGATTTGACTGGGCTGAGTAGGAGGATGTAAGACAGAGGAGCCTGGTGAATGATTGTCCATGGGATCACGACTGTGCAACTGAACAACAAAACATACTAGCTTTGCTGAAATCCTGTCTTCTCTAATGAGCTTAAAGTAGTATACTTTTATGATGATTTGTAACATTTATATTCTGCCTTTACTCCACTGAATTCAAGGGATGAGATGGAAAGAGATAGACTTGGAGTGAAAGGCTTAAGATCCCCAGTGTGTTTCATGGCTCAGTGGTAAGTGAAATCTGGACCTTCCTGGTCCCCAGTCTGACACTTCAACCACTGCCAACATGATCTGTACCAAACTGTCTCAGTTGGATAGTGTGTAAACTAAATAATTCATACTTACACTTGCTTGATCTATGTGTTTAGCTCCAACAAGGTTTAACACATGGCCTGCTACACAGATATTTGGTACGCTGATGAACAGAGACTATTCCATACATAAATCAAGGAAATGGCTAGATTATTCCCCTTCTGATTTATTTTTCAGGCCTCCATGAAGAAACAATATTTGATGAAAGGAAACATCTTATCTTCTATCTGTATTCTGAGATCATCAAAGGACTGTACCATGCTCCTTTCCAACAGAGGTGCATGCAAAATTGAAATGTTACTGCCCTTATATGCAGACTATATATCAGGGGTTCCCAAACTTTTTACGCCATGGGCTGGACCATGCCCCCTGGACAGCTGAGTGGGCTGGTCATGTGGTTTCCTCTGGCATAAATGCTGCCATAAAACACATCTGAGGCTGTTGTAAACATGTTTACAACAGCCATAGATGCATTTACAGCTGTTGTAAATGCATTTATGACAGCCGTTAATGCATCTGCTTTTGCTTCTGATGCGGCGGCAGCAGCATGGGCCACATGGAATTGTGCCATGGGCCGGGTCTGGCCCATGGGCCATAGGTTGGGAACCCCTGCTATACCTGTATATGGTTTCATGTTTTACATATGGAGCTTTTTGTTTGATTTCAATTACATGTGAACAATAGCCACCTACCATAAACTGACCTCCTCAAAATGAGGCCTACGTTATTCACAAAACTATGGCAGGGCAATTTTGTGAAACCAGAATTCTGCTGGATAACAAAGCTCTGACATTCATTTCTCCCACTGAATCCCAAATCATATACTGTAATGGAATTAGCTCTGATGTAACAATGACTTTGGATATGCATTTTTCATGCCCAAAGTGATAAAATTTGTGGTTATTGTATTGTCTGCCTATTGTTCCTCACTTTGCACAATCAAAAAGCTTGTAACAAGCTTTACATGCCTTACTCAGAAATTTCTAGTGCATCTGTAATACATGCAGTACATATCTAACTTATATACAGTCAAACCTCGCATAAAGAGCGCCTCACTTAAAGAGTAACTCGCTTAAAGAGCAGCATTTTCTCTGAATGTTCGCTTCGCTTAACAAACAAAACCAACCAAAAACTCGCTTAACAAATAAATCGGGGTTCGCAATCCCCCCCACCAGAAGTCACAATTGGTCACTTACAATGGTGTTTTGCTTAAAGAGCAAACTCGCTTAAAGAGCAATCCTGTGGAACACATTATGCTCTTTAAGTGAGGTACAACTGTATCTGCCAAAAAACATTTTAAATTTAAAATGGGTAGCCAAAGTTCAAGAAGGTGAAATAGATGCTACAAACCTGTCCTTACTTATTTGTGAATAAATCCCACTGAGATCAAAGGTGCAGAGTTCAGAGTAGACATCTCTAGAGGATTACATTGTTAATAAAGTAATATTTAAACAAGGGACAGAAACAGTTGACTGGAATTTTAAGCTTGTTATTCACTTCCAGTCATAGGTGCTCTCCTTAGACTTGTAGTTTCTTCTGCCGCATATTTCAAAACTTCCTTGTCATGTGTGACACATGTGCATCATACAACCCTTAGGACACTTTACACTCATTATTTTTAAAATTATTAATTTAGACAGTGAGGTGATGCTCAGTTTTACAAAATTGATTTTCTACTGCCCAGTCCTCTCCATGTTTTACTGTGAGCGAATCCCAGTTGTTTCTAGGTGTACTGTATTTACTCTCACTTAAAACAATGAAAAGTGTTGCATAAGAGCCTAAGTGGCACAGTGGTTAAACTGCTGTATTGCAGCCAAAACATTGTGAGTTCGATCCTGACTCGTCAAGGTTGATTCAGCCTTCCATCTTTCCAAGGTTGGTAAAATGAGTACCCAGCATGTTGGGGCAAAATGCTAATTAACTTGTGAACTGCTGAGAGATTGCACTAAGTGGTATGGGGTGGTATATGGGTGTTATTGCTAGTATGTTAAAAAATTATCAAGTTTTATTTGGCTTCACTTTTTGCCAGCCACTGCCCCTTTGATCTGCACCACAAAAAAATTATACCCAAACAAAACGTGTTGCTTTTTAAGGGACCATCCTATTCTTTGTTGTTTCTGGTGCTAGGGGCCAACTGAGTGCCCCCTAACTCAGGAAAACTGTTTGTTATTTTTTAAGGGGTAGCTGTGTTAGCTTCTGCAAGCATATCAGAGTAACTTACTTGGTTACCTGGTTGATCCATGTTTCATACGTCAGGTTGACATGACAGATCGAAGCATCATCATTCAGTTTTGATATTTTAGCAGCGTCTCACCATCAGGAAGTCCTACCGCTACCGTAGCAGGGTCCGATGGTGCCCGGGGGACTGAGACTCCTGATTTTGATACTTTTTTAAAATACTGTTTTAGCCATCTTAAATATGACAATACAGCTGGCTGGTCTCATATAGAAGTTGACCATTTTAGAGTAATGCACTGGCCAAGTGTGTTGCTCAAGTACCCAACCTCACTTAGCTGACCTGCAGTTCCAGAGTAAACAAAACAAAAATAAAAAGAGGCAAAAAAAAACCCCAACAACCCACCATTCTGGCACCTTAAAGACCAACTCCTGTATTTTAAAGTTAAATTTCGTGGATCAAGCCCACTTCATCAGACATAAAAAGTGATACTTCATGGCATTATTGGAACTGCAGTGGCTCAAAGGTTAAGAAGCTCGCCTTGTTAACTGGAAGGCTGGTAAGTCAGCAGTTCGAGACCCAGGTGCTGCTTGACGGTTTGAGCACCTGTCTCTGTTCCTGCCAACCTAGCAGTTTGAAAGCAAGAAATTGCAAGTAGAGAAATAGGGACCACTTTGGTGGGAAAAGATCTTGGGGACATGAAAGGAGCTTCATTCAGGCATCCCCTGAGTGGAGTTTCTCCAGCAAAAATCCTTTCAACCCAGAATTTTTTTTGACACTAAATTATTATTATGTCATTATTTTACACATATTTTGTTTCTGTTATGTGTGCTCAAATTGCAGCCTTAAACCACTCTGGAAGTATAAAGCAAACGCAACAAAGACCCTGTTGGCCACTTGGAACACTAGTAAAGAATCCCTTGGCCTAAGGTTGAGTCGACTGCAGCCCACTTCCAAGTTATGCTAAACAAAACTGAGCCCTTTTTACGGTGTCACACAACACCGACATGTTTGCCACTGGTGCCACAGGCTAGCAGGGCCATCCTTCTGAAAATGTAATGACTACCTCAGGCAAAGAGGTTTCCAGCCCCGGGGCCGGGTGGAGAGATGGGGGGAGGGGAGAGATAAAAATCATTTTGTATCAGAAATTATTCTGAATTGAAAGAAAATTTGGCGAAGAAACTCCGCTCAGGGAATGCCCAAATGAGGCTCCTTTTGTGTCCCTGAGAGCTGGGACAGAGGCGGGCACTCAAACCGTCATGCAGTACCCAGGTCTTGAACTTCCAACTTGCCAGCCTTCCAGCTAACAAGGCGAGCTTCTTAACCACTGAGACACTACAGTCATTGGGGGGAGAAATTACAGGACTTCCTTGCTGCCCCAACCAAGAGTCTATTGCAGCAGGGTAAGGGGTTGCCATGACATTTGGTCCCAGGACACTTTCCACCTGCTCCTGGGACCCACCCTGGCTGGGGCTTTAAGAACTGCTAAGGCACAGGACTTCCTTGCTGGCCCACCCAAGAGGCTTTGCAGCAGGAATGTATTTCATTCCATTGGGGAAATAAGCCACCCATTACTCCACATTTCTTCCCAAAGACCTCTGAACACTAGTTTCCATCTCAGACTTCCAAGATTAACCATAAAAATTGATTACAGTAAAACCTCATATAACACTAAAACCTGGTTCCACAAGTCTTGGTGTTATATGATTTTTAGTGTTATCTGATCCTCTATGGGATCCATAGAGATACATTGTAACCACACAGGCTTTAGCGGTTGTTATCTGAAGCATCCCATAGGATCTTAATGTTATCTGATGCAATTCTTCCCCCCAGATTCCTTAATGTTATGCGATTTTAGTGTTATTCGATACTAATGTTATATGAGGTATTACTGTATATTGTTATATATATATGCTTGGAAGGGTTGAGGGCAAAAGAAGAAGGGGACGGCCCAAGATGAGATGGCTAGATGGTATTGTGGAAGCAGTGGGCACAGAGCTGGGCGAGTTGAGGGGGATGGTGGAGGACAGAAGTGCCTGACGGATGGTGGTCCATGGGGTTGCAGAGGGTCGGAATCGACTGTGCGACTGAACAACAGCAACAAAATATTGGACTGTATTTTGGGATTCTATCTCTGCTTTATATTGTGGATTGTATTGTGGATTACACTGTGTTTATATTTATTTTGTTGTACTGTATTTTATGATATCATGATATTGTATTGAACTGTTATATTGTATTCGATTGTATGTTGTGAGCCGCCCTGAGTTGGTTTCACCAAGTAGGGAGGCATATAAATCGAATAAATCAACTCAAATCAAGCCAAGGGTTCTCAACCTACGGCCTGGGGGCCAGATGCGGCCCGCAACACCATTTCATGTGGTCCACCACACCTGGAAGTGTCACGTGTGGCAGGCAGGGCAAAATGGCCCTCCAGCCGCTGAAGCTGCCTGAGGGAGGGAGCGTGACCCGGCCCTTGGCTTGGAAAGGTTGAGAACCCCTGGATTCAGACAAGGAGAGGCCAACGCTATTGCTCTCTTCAGGGCTGTTTGGAGTCTCTCTCTCTCTCTCTCCCTCCCCTCACTTCCCCCTCCTCGACGCCGGTGTCGCAGCCTCTCCACTCCCCTCTCTCTCCATCTCCGCCTCAGTCCCCTCAGCTCTGCCCCCTGTGGAGTCCCTCCGGCCGGGGCTCCTCACAGGCGCCGGCCTCGCCACACCAAAGCCGCCCCTTTTGCCTCGAGCCACCTCACATTGGGGCGCTTCTTCCAGCCGGGCTGCCTCGAGGCGCGCCGCCCTGGCTGGGGAGGGCGCCGGGGTGACTCGGGCAGAGCCCCCCGAGGAGGGCGGGAGATGGAGCCGCCGCCGCCCCCGCCGGAGGACCCGGAGCGCTCCCGCTCTCAGACCGTCACCACCACCGCCAGTTCCTTCACGGGCAACGTCTCCAGCTCCAGCAGCGTCCTCGCCTACGACAAGGAGTTTCTGAGGACGGCGCCCGGGATCCTCATGGTGGTGGAGATTGTAAGTCAAAGCAGCCCTTCCCGGTGGCGGGAGCCTGGCTCCTTCTCTCTCTCCTCTCTCAGCCGGAACGAGGGAAGAGTGGGCGGATTCCCCACCGGGACATATTAGGAAGGAAACATGCAGGGGCTTGCTTGGCCAGCATCTCCCAACATCCACACACACACACACACACACCCGTAAATAATGATTCCCCCTCCCCAACTTCTGTGAGGACTTTTCACCCCCCCCCTCCCATCATCTCCCCATTTATTGTAATTTAATTTATTTTAGGTGTGTTAATTTTGTTATTATGCATGTCAGGGGTGCTCCAACTGCGGCCCGTGGGCCGGATCCGGCCCCCAACACCAATTCATTCGGGCCTTGAAGCCCTCGTCGTTCCCGGAAGCGGAAGTAAAACGCCCCCGTACGGGGGCGTTTTGCTTCCGCTTCCGGGAGCGATGAGGGCTTCGTGGGCTGGATGAATTGGTGTTGGGGGCCAGATCCAGCTCGTGGGCCAAAGTGACTGGCCACCTGAACCACGTGACTGGCCCACGGCCCAAAATGTTTGGGCACACCTGATGTATGTTGTTATTTGTATGTTATTATGGTATAGGACGCAGGTGCCTGGCGGACAATGGTCCATAGGGTCGCAAAGGGTTGGAATTGACCGGGCGACGGAACAACACAAATCTTATTATATGCTGGTGGAGCGCATCTGACATGAGGAATCACCTCCCTGATGAGCGTAACAGGAACTCTTTGTTTGCTGCTAACAGGTCTCATGTCCACAAATGCTCCACTTAAAAGGACAGATCGTAGGCAGAGTGGATTGACCCCGGGGAAATAAAATGAAAGACATGACTTACTCTAATAGAGAATGAAAATTAGGTTCAGGAATTCTCAACCTGCGACCCATGGGTCAGATGCGATCCATGGCACCATTTCATGTGGGGGGGCACCACCTCCACCACACCTGAAAGTGCCATGTGGTGGAGGAAGGGCAAAATGGCCACCTGCCCCCCCCTGAGCTGTCCGAGGGAGCGTGACCTACCTCCCGGCTTTAAAAGGTTGAGAACTCCTGATTTAGTTTATTTATTGCATTTTTTATACTTTTAATAGTAAAGGTTAAGTTCTCCCTTGCTTGAAAGCCAGTCGTATCCAACTCTAGGAATCGGTGCTCATCTCTGTATACAGCCAAATATCTGGCACTGTCTGAGAATGCATATGTTTCCATGGTCACGTGGCAGGCATGATTAGACACACGGAACACTGTTACTTTTCTTGCTGAAGTAGTACCTATTTATCTACTTGCAATCTCTTGCTTTCGAACTGCTAGGTTGGCAGGAGCTGGGACAGATGACAGAAACTTACTCCGCACTCAGGTCAGCAAGCTCAGTGTCTTAACCACTAAAGCCAACTCAGTCCCTGAAAATTTGATAGCATGTGTTTAAAAGTCATGGAGGATGTGCTATTATATAAATAATAATACAGAAGTAAGGTTGTTGCAGGAGAGAGAGAGGCAAAGGAGAACTAAGCCATATCTGATATCCTAGTTTGGAATGCCCTCGTGGTACGTGTCACTTATAAGAGTCACTTGGATGAATAAGGCAGAAACACTGTTCTGTACCTGACTAGGTGTAATCTGGTATAACTTTCGGCATTATAACTATCCTGGAGCTAAGTCTTGTATATATGTGTTCTAATCAAACAGCAACATGTGGTCATTTGTTTCAAGCAAAGAAAGAACAAGGAAATACTGTAGTAATATTATCCCAAGGGGCAGCTGTGTTACATGGTTGCAGTAAAAATGGCAGAAAACCTACTGGCACCTTAAGAACAGCGTTTATAATGACAGACTTTCATGGAGCAGAGAATCAAAAAGTATTTGATTCCCTTGGGCTAAAATCTGCATCTCTGTGTTTGGTAACAGAAATTGTAACCCAACCCAGGAAGGAATGCGAGAAGATTTTAAGATCATAGGAACAACTGTTTAGGGAAGTGAAAGGTTGTTACTAGGACCTGGGGCATCTGTCTGATATTTTAGGAAGAGCTGCTCCATATCCCAATCTACAAACTGTCCACAGCTAAAGAGATATGAGTATTTCTGTATTTCGTTATCAGAGATCTTAAATGCTTGGTAGATATATGTTGGTTTGACTGTACTTGGGAAAGGGCTTCTGCATGCAATTGCTCTTATTTCCTTCTCATTCTGGGTATTGCTATGTTCTTCCTCCTCTACACACAACCCATTTTGTTGGAAATGTATTCAACCGTGATGAACCACTTGGGCAGCAAAGAATATAGACAAAGGGCATTTCCTGGTGACTGGAGGTGGAGTGGGTCTTTTTGGTGGTACTGAAATATCAGATGATCGCTCTAGATAATGGATAACAGTGGAGGCTGTGTCAGAATTTAAGAGTCGATAACCAAAGCAGGGGGGACCCCTTACACTCACAGTAGACTTTATCCCCTGTAAATACTTCCCCTCCGGTGGTGGCTGCAATCTCTTTCTGTTTAGCTTTGGTAGTCAAGAGGAAGAAAGCAGCCCAGGAATGCAGCTATCAGCTCAGAACTTCCTTCCAAGAATGTGACTGTAAGGAATAGCAGGAGAGAGAGGTGTGGGAATGTAGAAGTGCTTCAACTAACCCAGGGATTATCAACCTGTGGCCTGAAGGCCAGATGCAACCTGCAGCACCATTTCCTGGGGGTCACCTCCACCTCCACCACACCTGGAAGTGCCATGTGGTGGAGGAAGGGCAAAATGCCCGTCCGGCACCAAAAGCTAGCTGAGGGAGTGTGACCCAGCCCCTGGCTTTAAACGGTTGAGAACTCTTGAACTAACCCATTATCAGGGTGTGTCATATAATGTAGCATTTGGGATGTAAGCAACAAATTGGATGTAAGCAGGAATCTCTGTTACCACCTCAGATATTTTAATATATTTAAGATGTTAGTGCAGGGCCATAGCCAGGATTCTAGATTTGGGGATGCGAGTGGGTCACAAACACATACTGTGTGTGTGTGTGTGTGTGTGTGTGTGTGTGTGTGTGTGTGTGTGTGTGTGTGTGTGTGTGTGTGTGTGTGTGTGTGTGTATATATATCAGAAAACAAAAAAGTAATAAACAAAAACAAAAACACTGTAGCACTTTAAAGACTAACTGCTATATTTTTATTGTTAGCTTTCATGGATCAAGTCCACTTCTCCAGACAAGGAGTGAAACTTCAAGGCATGGTTTACATATACCAAATGCAGGGGTCTATATGTTAAAAGGGAAAGGTGGATGTGCTCAAGCAGAATGACAGACAAGCAAGCATAACAATACAGCTTCCTACAGCTATCAGCAACAATAGATTATTCAGATTAGTTTTAAATTTCTCCCTTTCAGTCTCAAAGTTGTGGAGTAAAACCCTTTTTGGTTTCTGATTAACCTCTTACTTGCATATCTTACTTGCATATCTGGTCTTATTGAAATCATTTTGAAAAATTGTTAAAGAAAATGTAAAGGTAAATTACAATTTCCAATAAATACAGTGGACACAGAGAGAGTATCTTTCAAAAAAGTATTTTACAATTGGTAAATCATTGCTGAAATGTCTGTCTTTGTAGAAGTCACTTATCTCACATTATTTGGCAGGCCACCCAGAAAGAGTTCAGAAAATGACATTAGAGTATTAGTAGCAATATTCCTGAATAGGTATACAAGAAAGGAGGTTCCTGGCATATTACCTGAGAAGGGCGGATTAGGTTGCTTAGGGTAAGAGATGCAAATCTAAGTCTCCTTAACTGAATCCCACCAGCTGTGATTTTATAATGTTACAAATAAAGCAGAAGGGCAACTGCAGACAACATGAGCCAGAAGGCAAGGGCAGCAGGAGAAAGTGGTATTTTAAAAAATAAAATCCTGGTTCTAAACAGCTTGCATGGCTATCAGTCTTCAGAGGCACAAACCCCTGGCATTGTTACTTGTTTGTGGACATCTTCAGTGGTGGGATGTCAAAAATTTTACTACCCCACCGTGACGTCATCACAGTGTGGGTGGAGCTAATGTCATGATGTCATGATGTTGTGGGCGGGACAAAGAAAAAATAAAAATAATTAAAAATAAAATACTAGGTCGGAAAGACTACAGAACGAACTCACCACAAGATGGCTTCATTTTGGCACTTTTCAACAGTTAAAGAAGTTAGGTACTAAGTCTTTGCCTAACCAGTTCTCTAGGATAATATGCCTTAATGTAAATGCAAAACAGCTGTACCTCCTTAAGGGTTCTCCAACTGGAACAGCAATTGGAACAGCACAGGTGTAGCTTATTGATGAGGTAACTCCAAGACTTTGCTTAAAAACCCCAAGCCAGGCTGCCAGGCCTTTTTAGGAACTGTGGTAGCATGTCAATATAGGTAAAGGTATTAAATACATATTAAAATACAATCAGACACACCACATCCAATGGTGAGTCACTTATCCTGGGGAGCAGGCTATAGGGAGCTTCAGGCTATCAGTTTCTCTTCCTCCTCCCCGCTTGGGAGGACAGCAAGGAGGCCGTCCATACGTGCCAAGCACTGTAGGCGTGCATGCACACCAAGTGCAGTGGGGGAACCAGTGAAAATGTAAGCCCTGAAGGTGGTTCCTCTCCAAAAGCTGCTACCAGTTCTCTGGGAAAAGTTACTACCAGTTCTGGAGAACTGGTGAGAACCTGTTACAGCCCATCACTGGACATCTTGGTGCAATCGTGACTTCATTATTGCTTTTTGTTGTCATAGCTTTTGTGGTGCTTCAGAATAATCTTACTGTATCTATTTTCCTACAAATTCTGGAGGGAAAGCTGTTAGAAACCATTATGGCTTTGTGTAATTTGGCTGAAGCACAATGTCTTTGTGATACCGACTTGGAAGTTGGGAAGTTTATATGCCAGCTTTACCACTTGCAGGGAGCAATGCCTTTTTTAATTCTTTATTTCCTCTATTTATTTAGCATAAATACATGCTGCTAAAGTTGCTTGCAGGGAGATTAGGAGTTACCTACACAGGAAACTGTTATTATTATTTCACAGGAGCTCCATGGAAGAGCTACCCACGTAGACCTACGTGTAACTGTAGCAAATGTTATAATGTAGAAAAATAATTTCTTTCTAACCTGCCCCCCTTTGTTGAGCAGGTTGCTCACACATTCAGGGGGTTGGCACTGGAATTCTGTTTTACAAATAATAAAGAGGCAGTTTTTCCTTGCAACATTCATTAACTGCCACACCTTCAGTGTGATTTTCTGCCAAAGTTCGTGCACATAATTAGAGACTGTGAGATGTTTTTTGTTGTTGGTAAAATGTTTTTACCATGTATATTTCTGTCAGTTGAATATGTAAATCCAAACATCAACAACTTAAGATATGCAGATGATACCACCCTAATGGCAGAAAGTGAGGAGGACTTAAAGAAGCTCCTGATTAGGTTGAAAGAAGACAGTGCAAAAACCTGCTTGAGACTCAATATCAAGAAAACCAAGATCATGGCAACAGGCGCTATCAGTCCCTGGAAAATAGATGGGGAAGAAGTAGAAGCAGCAACAGATTTTACTTTCCTAGGATCAAAGCCCACTGCAGATGGGGATTGCAGCCATGAAATAAAAAGGTGACTGATTCTTGGGAGGCAAGCAATGAGAAACCTGGGGAATATAGTGAAAAATAGAGACATCACATTGCAAACAAAAATTTGTCTAGGCAAAATAATGGTATTCCCAGTGGCAATGTATGGTTGTGAGAGCTGGACCATTAGGAAAGCTGAGCACAGAAGAATATATGCCTTTGAGATGTGGTGTTGGAGGAGAGTTTTGAGAGTCCCCTGGACAGCAAGGAGAACAAATAGGTCAGTCTTAGAAGAAATCAACCCTGACTGCTCCCTTGAAGGTCAGATAGTAAAGCTGAAGCTAAAGTACTTTGGACATCAAATGAGAAGAGAGGATTCACTTGAGAAAGCCTTGATGCTGGGAAAAGTAGAAGGCAAAAGAAAAAGGGGGCTTACAAAAATGAGATGGCTAGATTTATTTATTTATTTATTTATTTCTTCTTATTTGCGCACTGCAGCAGGAAGATTGCAAAGGGTGGGGGGACCTTTCCAGTACCCTTCAGAGAAAATTCTGCATTTTAAGTGAATTACTCTCTAAGCGAGGCACTCTTTATGCAAGGTTTTACTGTAATTTCAATTGAAAATGTACTAAGAACAATTGTTCAATTGTCTTTGCTTCTTTCCCTTTGGTGCCAGTCATGGGTATCCAAGTATGTATTCTCCTTCAATCTCCTTGATATTTACTGAAGCCTTCGTTTCAGTGGTCTTTACCAATGTGAGACTAAAGCTGAAAACTAAATGCCAAACTGCAATCGTATACATATTTTACTTATGTCTATACCTTGTTAAGTTCTGTGGACTGCCTTTGATTTTTGCTTCATTTCATGTTTGAATTTTGTATGGTGATAAGAGATTGCAAGTTGTCATCTTGTATAAAATGATATATTGTGTCAATCTCTCTCTTTGAAACTTTATTGCAAACTTTTATTGTGTTTTACATTGTGACAAAAGATAACATTGTCATAAAGCAGGAGTTCTGGGGGAAAATGCACATTTCTGTGAAAACAACTGTTGGAGTGAAAAATTCCTTTTGAAGTTAAATGTGTTTTTAAGGGAAACAGTAAAGAGAACAGTATTCCCAAGTGTATATTTGAGAAATGAAATTGTTGTGTGTTTTTGCTTTAACTCATAAGAATTATTTGGAGGAATCTTTTTTCATAACTTATACATTCTTCATACAGCTGGTAAGTGCATTATTTTAAACATTAAAACAAATCTAGCATTGTCAAATCACAATAATGGATTTCAAAGAATTTCTACCAGTTGCTAATTTTAAATAGGCACTTCCTGCCATATGTATTTTGCATACTTCAGAGATGGTGCTTGAAATCCTGTTGAGAATAGTACGTTGCAATAAAATAGGACTATTGAATCAGTGGATATTTGGTGAGGCAATTTCTATATACCATATATTTAAATGATTCAAATAAGTCTATGTCCGTGTTTCCCAACCTTTGGTTTTTTTGCACTTCAATTCCCAGAAGCCTAAGTCAATTCCCCAAAACACTGATCAGCCAATGTAGTGACTTTGGCTTCTGGGAATTGAAGTTCAAAAACCAAAAGTTGGGAGACACTGGTCTATGGTATGTATTTTTTGGAATAGTAGCCGTGTTAGTCTGTGGTTCAGGCATATCAGAAAACTAAACAAAATAAACAAAATAAAATAAAATAATAAATACTGTAGCACTTTAAAGACTAACTGCTATATTTTATTGTTAGCTTTCGTGGATCATCAGACAAAGAGTGAAACTTACAGGCATGTTCTTTATATATGTTAATTGAGTAAGTTGCACTTAGAGTAGGTCTACTTGAATCCATGGAATTTATAGATGAGTTGATTCCCCAATCCCAGTTGATTAAATGAGCTATATTGTACAGTGGCGTACTAAGCTAAGCAATAGGATTTCAGCCAGTATTTCTTCCTTTAGGAATCTTATAGGGCTAAGAAGCTCCATAAGAAAGATTTACATATCCTCAATGTTATGTATTTTGACTATATCAAGAGTTTTCTTCCATGAATCACATGTGTAATGCTAATACAAAGTAACCCCACTGAATTCTAGTTAGATTGCCTAAATCTATACAATTATTTCTTCTTCTAAGCTAAGACCCTTTAACCCTGTTATCTTTCATGACAACACATAAATGATTTTTCAATCAATGCATGTTCATGGCTTGTTTTTCCTCTTTAGTTTTATTTTATTTGTTGAAATCCTGTTGCTTTGTTACATCCATGGAAGGCAAATAGCATCAAAGTCTAGCTGGCAATTAATGAGTTGCAACAGGATTTTGACAGAGAGTATGCACAGTCACTGGCTTGGAGCATGCTCAAACATCCCAGTAGAAACTCAGAAATATTTGAAACTTTTATGAGAGTACTGTATATCAGAGAGCAAACAAAACAAAAGGGAAGAAATGCTGTGGCACCTTAAAGACCAAGCCCTGTATTTTAATGTTAGCTTTCATGGTTCAAGTCCACTTCATCAGACATAAGAGTGGATATCATGTTATACATTTATACATATCTGGTGTAGAGACCCATATTTGCTGGGTGAATTTGGTTGGTTCAGGAGATGGAGATGCAAATCAATGAGTTATTTACAACTGGTAATAAATGCAATTAGTTTGTTGGGTGAGGCTCTGATGATAATCAGTTTGAGGAGTTGGGTTTGTAAAATAAACATTATGACATAGGAGTGGCTCTGACAATTAAGGGAAAGATACCTATTAACAGAGTGCATCTCTGTTTTGTTTGTCATTCACTTCACGCACCCTTCATGAATCGCAAAGAAGAAAAGATCCTGGTTTTATACAGTGTAGTGTCATACTTTGCCTAAATCAGGGATTCTCAACCTGCAGCCTGTGGCCCAGATGTGGCCTGCAGGGCCATTTCATGTGGCCCACCACCACCTCCACCACACCAGAAAGTGCCATATGGTGGAGGAAGAACAAAATGGCCATCCGGCCCCCAAAGCTGTCTGAGGGAGCGTGACCTGTTCCCCAGCTTTAAAAGGTTGAGAACACCTGGTCTAAATGGCACTCCAATAACCCTGCATTTGTATTTGCTCTGACCTCACTGTCTACATCTCTGCCCAACTATCCATGTTGTGTGTTTACACCTGAAGCTCTAAGGCTGCATATGACATCTTTGTGGAAATTGGTTGTGTATCCATTAAAGCTCATGCTATGTTAAATTTATTAGTCTTAAAATGTGACAGGTCTCTGTCATGTATTTGTCAAAACAATTAGGCCAAATCGTGACATATACAGTATTTTAATCAAGGTTCTGTAAACTTTTTTCTCTCAAGTCTGGTTATAATTAGAAATGACCAGATGTTCTTTGCTAAACCAACTGGATTTTTCTCCTCCTCCCTTCCTTTTTTCCTCCAACAGACAAATGTTTCTGAAGCAAATATTTGCAAAGCAAGGTAATCTCTGAAAGGTAATGGGTCTGCTTAGAAAATGCCCTTGTTGGAGCCAGTCAAACACTCATTTCCTCACACACAAGTGATAAATGAGGCTGAATTCTTTAAGCTAGTCACACATTGGCATTTATATTTTCCTCATAAGATTGCATGAAGAAAAATAGCCTCAGAGTCTTGATTTCACAGTGTGTTGGTTCTAGTTTTAGTGCATTGTGCAGTCTTAGTGAATCCGGTTCGGAGATGTTGAAAATATTTCCAGTAGCTAGGATAGGTTTCAGAGTACTGTTGTAGCTCCTTGAATCTCTGCAAACATAGGAAAAGCAAAATCGATTAGAGAAAATAGTAAACATTAAGCAAATACTAAGAAATATCAGCCAAGTAACATCAAACTTCTAAGATCCAGAATAGAAGAAGAGGAAATGAAAAATCAGTGGGATTTTAAAAATGGCCAGATTTGGCTCATATTGTTTGTTTGATGTCTAAAGGTTATAGAACCCTGATTTTCTATTTACAGATGTGGGATAGCTTGGAGCAAAAATGTAGTGTGTGCGTGTGTGCATGTATTAAAAATCTAAAAACCATTCTCTTTTAGAACCTCTTTTCAAGGATTTACAAGGAAATAGCAACACAATAGCAACAATTCAAGACCCAAGTGCTGCATGATCAAGTGAGCGCCCATCTCTGTCCCAGGTCCTGCCAACCTAGCAGTTCGAAAGCAAGAAATTGCAAGTAGACAAATAGGTACCACTTCATTGCGAAGGTACACAGCATTCCGTACACTAGTCATGCCTGCCACATGTCCATGGAAACATCTGCACATGCATTGCAGACAGGACTGGCTCTTTGGCTATAAACATAGATGAGCATTAAACTCTAGTGTCAGTTACAACTGGTTTTCAAGCAAGGGAGACCTTTACCTTGCTTTACCTAGCAATGCTTATAGGTCAATCATAGACGAAATCAACCCTGACTGCTCCTTACAAGGTCAAATAGTAAAGATGAAGCTAAAGTACTTTGGACATCAACTGAGAAGAGAAGACTCACTTGAGAAAGCCTTGATGCTAGGAAAGGTTGAGGGCAAAAGAAGAAGGGGGCGGCCAAAATGAGATGGCTAGATGGTATTGTGGACACAATGGGCACAGAGCTGAGCGAGTTGAGGGGGATGGTGGAGGACAGGAGTGTGTGGCGGACAGTGGTCCATGGGGTCGCTAGGGGTTGGAATCGACTGTGCGACTGAACAACAAAACTTTTGCATGAAACCCTTGATGTTAAATACTAGTAAATAATACCTAAGGAGAACTAGGTAAGGATAGCTAAAAGGAAAAAAGCATCCCTTTGATGGGGTTCGGATGTCTTAAAAACTGCAGAAATGCATAGTAAGCTTCAGAAAGATGGAATAGCAAAGACTAGTAACCACTCTGGATGACAAAGGTGGGGGTTGTAGTCTAAAAATAATTGGAGGACATTAATTTGAGAGGAATGTAATTTTGACTTCTGCTTGTCCAGTGATAATTGATGTTTTTCAGTTCATACCATTGAAGAGTGTGTATAAGATCCTTGAAGAGGTACGGTCATCCACATTATTTGGGATCCTTGCTCTTCCCGGCTTTTAAAAGCAGGAGCGGGAGCAGAGATTCAGTGCCAACACTAGGCAGATAAGATTACACCCAACTATATTTCTTTTGAGGCTGTATCACTTTTTAAATGAGTGGGTGGTGATAAGAAAATTGAGACTTAATCATGACAACACACAGGTGCTCATAATCAAATGAAAGGCAGATCAAGATTTGAGCAGGGGTAGGCAACCTATGGCCCACAGACTGGATCTGGCCTGTGATGACAAATAATCCGCCCCCGCCCTTGCCCCAGCTGCCACCGCTGCCACCAAAATTGGCCATGGACACGTTTACGGCAGCCCTAAACTGCAAGGGGACCACCAGTCTGGGCCCCTCAACTGTCTGAGGGAGTGTGATCTGGCCCCCTGACTTTAAAAGGTTGGTGATTCCTGGTGTAGAGGGTGAACCTCTGCTGGATAGAGTTCATGTCTCCATGCCTGGATTCAGTCCTGGAGCCGGATGCCCAGATTTTGGTGGTGGCCACAAATGTGTTTGCACAGTTAAAGCTAGTGTGTCAGTTCCTTAAGGAGCCTGGTGTGGCCATGGTAATGTATGTTGTACTTGTATCCCTTTAGATCACTGTTTCCCAAATGTTGGGGTTGGGACTTCAATTCCCAGAAGCCTAAGTCAGTACATTGGCTGGTCAGTGCTTTGGGGAATTGACTTAGGCTTCTGGAAATTGAAGTCCCAACCCCAACATTTGGGAAACACTGCTTTAGATCTTTATAACATATGCTCCATAAGGCTACCTTTGAAAAGCTTTTAGAATCTACAGTGGGTCAAAAAAAGCTGCAGCCAGGTTGTTCATTGGAGATACAGTAGTTGCAGCTAGAGTAAGCACTCTTAGTTACTGCAGGTTCATTAGACTTCTCCATTTCCAAGGACATTTCAAAGTGGTGGTCATGATCTATAATTAAATAATATGGGTCCCGGCTGTGTAAAGAACTGTGTTTCCTTTTATGAACCTGCCCAGGTACTACTAGAGCAGTGATGGGAAACCTTTTAGAGACCGAGTGCCCAAACTGCAACACAAAGCACACTTATTTATCGCAAAGTGCCAATACAGCAACAGGAGAGGAAGGAAAAGCTCCCATTGAGCTGCTGGGCAGAGGGGCGGGGTGAACTCTGTGCTGTGGTTAGGGAGGAAATGCTCCCATTGGGCTACTGGTCAGAAGGGTGGGGTGAACTCTGTGCTGGGGTGAGGGAGGAAGCTCTCCCATTGGGCTGCTGGGCAGAGGGGCAGGACAAACTGTGCTGGGGTGACTGCACGGGTGCCCACTGAAAGGGCTCTGAGTGCCACCTCTGGCACCCATGCCAAAGGTTTTCCACCGTACTGAGTCTTTGGGAGACTATTTTCTTTCTGTCCTGTCCACTTCATACAACCTATTTGTAGAAGACTTGAACAGGGCCTTTTAGGTGGTTTCTCCCAGGCCATAGAATTTTCTTCCAAGGGAGGTTAGTTTATCCCTTCTCTGCTATTGTGTAGTGACAGTAAAAATAATTTTATTTAAATGGACTATTGACTGCTGATTGTTAAGGAAGACGGGTGCTATTCTTTTTTTAGTGGTATGTGCTGTTTTCCTTTTTCTTGTGTTTTTAAAATATTATGTACTTAAAAGCACAGATGCATTTAAGCCAGAAGTTCTCAACCTTTTAAAGCCAGGAGCGGGGTCACACGCCCTCAGATAGCTTCAGGGGCCGGACGGCCATTTTGCCCTTCCTCCACCACATGGCAGTTCCTGGTGTGGTGGAGGCGAGGGGGGGCACATGAAAAGGTGTCATAATTTTTAAGCTTTTTAAAAATTTTAATTTTTTAAGTGTTTTTAAAATTGCTGGAAATCGCCCTGGTCCCTTCGGGGAGGAGGGCGATAAACAAATAAAAATAAAAACAAACAAACAAACAAACAAATAAAAATAAATAAATACTATGATTTATTGGTGTTCTTAGCTGTATCTGTTTTTAAATTCATGTTGTAAGCTGCCTTAGGTCTTGCAAGGGATAAAAGTAAGTAAGTAAGTAAGTAAGTAAGTAAGTAAGTAAGTAAGTAAGTAAGTAAGTAAGTAAGTAAGTAAGTGATAAAAGTTTTATGAAATGAGTAGAATGGCAGGCAGAAGGAGACACATGGCTTAGCCTCATGCTCTGTGAAGACAAGAGTAAACCTTACATACAGAGAGGAGATATAGAGATGTTCTCAGCTCTCCTCTCGATTATTCAGACGTTGTGTTTGACAGTTCTGTACAACCATTAAGTAAATTAATGAAATGCTTGGGGATGACAGTTGAGGTAAATCTGTGTTCTCCATAGTGTACCAATAATGCTAACAATGCAGAACTTGGCAATCTTGACATTGTGGCTTTAAAATGTCAAGTGAATTCTATTAGATTTCAGCAACCAATGTAATTGTCTAAATGCTCTCAGTTGTTTTCACCCAGCATACTGCAAAGAGTAGCAATTTCTTCACATCAGTCTTCGCATAGAACAGTTTGTTTCTCTGGAGTGTTTGAAAGCACTGAATATTTAACTCGGGGGTTCTCAACTTTACCATGCCACGAGCTGGATGACTCCCCCTCAGACTGCGCCATGGGCTGGACAAAATGGCACTAGGTGCAATTGCACATGCATGGACACATTTGTGCATGTGCGGATGTGTTTGTGCATGCATAGATGCACCCACTTCGGGGGTCGCCACTGTGGGCCGGATAGAATGGTGTCAGAGTCTGGGGCCGGGCCATGGACTGCAAATAACTGATTTAACTATTAGACCTGCTGTTATATTGAATGTATTGTGCAGTAGATTGTCCAAAAAGGGATTTTTATATTTATAGAGATAGAGACACCGGTAGATCTATAGATAGATAGGGATAATTACACACATTTTTTAAAGTTTGAATGAACTGCTATTTCAGACATCTGCATGAAAATATAGCCTTAGAGAGAGAGTGAAACAGAAAATTTAAATAAACTATCTTTAAATTTTCTTTGAGGAGAATCATTAACGTATGTGCTATTTGGCTAAGTTTAAAACATGATTTGTTTATTTCTTCCTGAAGCAAATCCAAATCTTCTTCCTAAGAAATGGTGGGGGAGGGGGGGAATTCTTATGTTGAACAAAATGCCAGATTTAAAGAACAATAGCAGTGTTAGCTATATATAGATGGTGTAACAGGAAGGTAAATAGCTAAACCCAGCTTGGATTGCTATTAGTAAGAAGTAGATTATACAGCATTGTTCTTTTGAAGCAGCTAAAAACTCTTTAAACAAACTGGCCTGTGTAAATAAACTTGGTCAAGCGTCATTGATGGTTCTTGTTAGGCATTCCTTAACCTTAAAAAAGTCACTTGAGGCTTCTGATTGGATTCAGGCATATGAAGGCACAGCACTGATACAGGTAAAAGTATACAGTAGTAAGATGAGAGTTAACATTGGATACCTCTTCCTATAGTTGTTTGTACTGTTTAATAATAGTTATTAAAATCTTCTGTAGTAAGAGACATACAGTTAGGGTTACCATATCTCAGGATTTGTCCTGAGATTTCCTGAGATATGGTAACTCTACATACAGTAGAACCCTGCATAGTGAAAAAACTCAGTTCCCCTCTTCACTATGTGGGTTTTTTCATTATGCGGTTCCCTATGGGAGATGCCCCGCATAATGAAAAAAAATGCTCCCATTAAGCAAGTATACCCCGGTTACCAAAAACCCCACATAACAAAAAAAATTCATTATGCGTGGTATCGTCATTGCATAATGAAGGCTTAGTTGTGTGAATTTTTCACTATATGATGCATTTGTTATGCCACTGTATTTCAAAGCTAACAAAAAGATTTTAAGAATTACCTTTTGAGGAGTTGTTTTTTGTTGTTGTTGTTGTTCATAGAGAATGTTTTTCTACACTTTGTCTTACAAGGACAACTTCAATGGTTTAGGTATCTGGCTGTGGAGCCACAGGTTGAGATTTCAACCCCCCAAAATGTATCCCAGGTGAAAAGCCAGCCTGTTGTAGCCTTAAGCAAGCTGTACACTCTTAGAATGCCCCAAGGAGAATGGAATGGTAAATCACTTCTGACTCCTCTCTGGAAAACCCTGTAAAGGAGTGTCATAAGTCAGAATTAGCTTGATAGCACATCATGATGATGATGATGATTAAATTTGCTGAAGTGTTCTTTCATACAACTTGCAGTCATTGTCTGCCATTTCCCAGAATTCAGAAGCTTCTTTAAAATTGTTTGCAGAAATGTACACCATGAACCACTTGTCTTGGTACCACCGACAAACAGGATTACACATTTTCTTCTTGGATGCGTTGTCATCTGAAACAGAAAATCAATCTGTGTGCTTTCTTCAAATGCAAATTGCAAATAGTGGCTGGATCCTGAGTTGTCAGGAGATATCAGATCACAGCTTTTCAGTTCTACAGTTTCTCTCTCCCAAGAAATGATGCCTTAATAAACCAGGCAGTCCCTTCTCCTCCTCCAAACTGGGAGATGAAAGAGTGGCAAACATATGAACTCATTGACTTGCTCCCTTTTCAACTTGTCATTTCCCCCTTAAATTTTGGACAGTGAATCTGGATCATGATATCATGAGAGTTACTTTTTGTATTTAAAAAATAGAATGCTCTCATTGGTTGAATTCTAGTTGTTGTTCAGTTGCATAGTCGATTCGGACCCTTTACAACCCCATGGAATATTGCCTGCCAAGCACCTCTATCCTCTACTACCGGTATCTTCCTCAACCCACCCAACTCTGTGCCCATTGCTCTACAATACAATACCTAGTATTCCTAGAGAAAAGATTAGATAAAAGCTTGCTAGTAAAAATGCCTATTTGTGGCCTGGAGATGTGCCTTGAGCATTTAGTATTGAAATGGAAAACCTTACCAATAAAGTATTGCCTACCAAAGGAACCATTGTTCTGTTCCAGGAAGAACACAGATTGGAGAATGTAACCAGCTTTAGAAGAGATCCTGTGTGAAAAGACAAACATTTAACTATCAGTATAAATTCTGTGTAGTAAGAGATTAAGTATAAACCTGTACTGATCAGCTGGGGAAAGAAGTTAGTTCATATGAACTAAAATGAAGCCTTCTGCCAACAACACGCCCGGTGTTTTAACTGTCCCATATACAGTAATACCTCATATAACATTAGTATCGAATAACACGAAAATCGCATAACATTAAGGAATCTGGGGGGAAGAATTGCATCAGATAACATTAAGATCCTATGGGATGCTTCAGATAACAACCGCTAAAGCCTGTGTGGTTACAATGTATCTCTATGGATCCCATAGAGGATCAGATAACACTAAAAATCATATAACACCAAGACTTGTGGAACCAGGTTTTAGTGTTATATGAGGTTTTACTGTATTCTCTTTTAAAGTGTTTGCAAAATACTGTATGGTTCTCTGCCCTCCATGTCAAAAGTGAATGCTAGCCTTATGACCTACTACAAATGTGGGTAATAGAATCTGATGTCCAGATCCAATTCTTGTGTATAAATGGTAAAGCAAATATCAAGAAGGAAATAGGATATTCCCCACATAAACCTAATTTCCTAAGCTATGTGAAGCTATTTAGAAAATTGCTATCTAATTTTTTTTAAACTTAAAGTGACTTTCATGAGGCATAAGTCTCTGCTGTCTTCAGAAGATTATGTGAAGTTGGTTTAGTCTAACTGAGATCCCTTGTTTTGTAAACCTTTGGCAGTAACATCAAATTTCATTCCTTAGAAGTGCTATAATAATTCTTTTGCACATTGTATATAATTATACATTCCTCAAACCTCTCCTGTTCTTTATTTTATTATCATTTATATGATCATTATGCGAGTTTTTTCACATAATGAATATTCCTATGGAAAAACCACTTATAATGAAAATTTCTATGGAAAAACTTGCATAGGGAAAATTTTTCATTATGCGAGTTTTTCCCATAGAAATTTTCATTATGTGAGTTTTTCCATAGGGAAGGTCCATTTCGCATAGTGAAATTTTTTGTTATGCAAGTCAGAAAGTTTTTTGAAATGCCCACTTGTTATGTGCATTCGTTAAGCAAGGTTTGTTTGACTATATTTATATTTGATTTAAAACAAAATTAACTCTGCAAGTGAGATAATGTGTCAATTTGCCTTTTGTTGCATCTCATTATATTCTTCCTTTTTGAAATATGGATTTTTACATTGTGGTTGCTTGCTTTTGGAAAGGAAGTCGACAAATCAAAGAGTACTGTGTAACATGAGAGAAGAAGAAATGTATAGAATTAGAGTCACAGGGAAGACTTAAGTTATTCCAAAGTACCACTTATGGTGACTGCACAACATAAATTATTGCTGAAATTTGTCTTATCAACCTTTATTATAGTAACAAAAATAATATAATGCAACAGTTTGAGTTGACTACAAACCATTAAGCTTTATGGTCCATTTGCTTAACATTTTTCTTAAAAATAAAACATAACAGAATGTTGTGTTCTTTTGTTGTTGTTGTTGTTCAGTCGCAGTCGATTCTGACCCTTTGCAACCCTATGGACCATTGCCCACCAGGCACCTCTGTCCTCCACCATCTTCCTCAGCCCGCCCAGCTTTGTGCCCATTGCATCTACAATACCATCTAGCCATCTCATTGTGTTCTTTACTCACTTCATTGAATTTAAATTGTCTAAATTAAAGAACTTGTTGATAACCTTTCCGCTGACAATATTTTGTTTGGCAACAGCTTCATTAACTTTTGGTACTCTGTGACCTACAGATGCACTGAAAGTTGAAGATTAGATGACAAGCCATAGACCTGTGGTTCCCAATAAGGGGGAAATGCTATGGGGAACTGAACTTCAATTCCCAGAAGCCTAAGTAAGTACATTGGCTGATCAGTGTTTTGGAAAATTGACTTAGGCTTCTGGGAATTGAAGTCTAAATACCAAAGGTTGAGAAACCCCACAATAGACATATAAAGAGTACAATTAAGATGTATACTCTCACCACTGCTTTTCAATTTATATTTTGAGAATATTTTTAGAGATGCACTCACTGGCCAGAATTCTATTGGTCTTTGTGTAAGGTTTGCATAACTTTCAGAGAATAAACAAAACAAAACTAATTGCAGCTAAGTGACAAGGAAATTAAGATAACTCTCTGTTGTACAGTTAGGCATTTGACCAGGGACACAACAGAATCATGCCCTGACTTGTTGGTAATTAGCTACAGTAAATTATGCAAGGCTTATGTGACTGCTAAATCATATGATAGTGTTGTTGTCAATGGAGAGAATATCAGCTGAATCAGATTTTAGACAAGTTAAATTCAGTGAAAAATAGTGAAGGACACGATTTTAAAATAAATATTTTTTAAAGCCAAGCTTATGGTAATGAGTAAAAAAGCAAGCAGCATTTAAAATGCAGCTAAAGCTTCAAAATTAAAGTGTAGCATGAGTTGACAGGCATAGGTATTTGGGAGTTTAATTGAATGTGCAGTTGAATCATAACCATGCAATAAATGTTAAAATGCAGACTGAGCATCCTTTTTAAAATGAAAAATGTAATACAAGTAGTACCTTGCTTAAAGAGCATAATGCATTCCATGGGGTGGCTCTTTAAGCGAAACACCATTGTAAGTGACCAATTGTGACTGCTGATGGGGGGGGGGGATTGTGAACCTCAGTTTCGTTGTTAAGCGAGTTTTTTGTTGGTTTTAGTTGTTAAGCGAGATGACCATTCAGAAAAAAATCTGTTCTTTAAGTGAGTTACTCTCTAAGTGAGGCTCTCTTTATGCGAGATTTTACTGTATGTAGAAAAAGGTCAAAACACAGAAGTGATGTACTCTGTATTTTCATATTGCTTTAAAATGTCTGGATTAGGCTGGCATCATACAGGAAAAGATCTTAGAAGACAGGAAAATACAGTCTGAAGACAGTCACAGTCTGTAATGCTATAGTCAGTGCAACAGAAGGAAAATAAGCTAGCTTCATATTATTATTATTATTATTATTATTATTATTATTATTATTATTATTATTATTATTATTATTATTATTATTATTATTATTTCATGTCAGCTGATGCTATCTCCTGTATAAGTTATTAAAGCATCACTTTTGTGGCTTTAAAAATATTGTTATCTACACATGCAAGGTCATTTTTCTCTTGTTAGTCCTCTAGCAGGCAAAAGTAAACTATCACAAAAGTAACACAGATTCAACAAAGTAGCAAAGACACAATATTTTGTAGTGTGACAATTAGGATATTATAAATGTTTTTGGAATAGTAGCCATGCTAGGTCAGAGAGAAGACAAAACAAAAAAGATTGTAGCACTTTGAAGAGTAACTGTTAAATTTTAATGTTAGCTTTCGTAGATCATGTCCAGGATATTATGTGTCAACCTGACATCATTGTGGTGGCTAGTCCACCTCTCAACAAGCTAAATTGCATGTGAAAACGAGCTAATAATGAAAACAGTTGTACCTCGCTTAAAGAGCATAATGTGTTCCACAGGATTGCTCTTTAAGTGAGTTTGCTCTTTAAGCGAAACACCATTGTAAATGACCAATTGTAGGGGGGGATTGCGAACCCCGGTTTATTTGTTAAGCAAGTTTTTGGTTGGTTTTATTTGTTAAGCGAAGCGAACATTCAGAGAAAATTCCGCTCTTTAAGCGAGTTACTCTTTAAGTGAGACGCTCTTTATGCGAGGTTTGACTATATATTGTTCCAGTATGTGCTCCTCATGTATGTGGCATTAGGACCTTGTATGTTTTCCTTAGCTGGTTGTGTCTCTGGTTGCTAAATCAATTTGCAAAAGGCATTTAAACATTATGAAAATCTGCTTTGATTTATTATATACCTATATTCCAAATATGGACCGGGCATACGTTATCACCCAAGAGGCAGTCTGACCTTTTAAATTCTAATCGAGAAATGTGTAATATTATTGGGGATTTTGTCAGACACATGAAAATACAATGTTCAGTTTTCCTAAATGAGTGAAAATGTCAAATAGCCCTTTAATCAGAGTGGTGATCAAAACAAATGAACTGTGCTGTGAAACTCACACAGTACATAAGAAAGCATTGGCTGAGCATTCTTCTGAGATTAAATGCTTTATTCCCATTGAAGAGGATTAAATAACATAGCTAGGATCTTAAATCTGCTTGTTATTGGACAATACACATACAGTAGTCCTCAGATAAGAATCTTCCTTTTAATGGCTGCTTAAAATGACAAGGGAAAGAAAATCCTGACAGTACTATTGGCTGAGTGGTGGCTTAATGGTTAAGAAGCTCTCCTCATTAGCAGGAAGGTTGGCAGGTTGGCAGTTTGAGACCTGGATATTGCATGGTGGATTGATTGCCCATCTCTGTCCCAGCTCTTGGGGACATGAAAGGAGCCTCATTTGGGCATTCCCTGAGTGGAGTTTCTTCCGCAAAAATCCTTTCAACCCAGAATAATTTCTGACATGAAATTATTATTATCACATGAAAAACATCTAGTTGGTGACAGCCCATGATAATTTCTATAGGGTTTTTTTAAAAGGTGTAAATGAAAATTCACAAGATTATTTCTGTGTTGTGCTATGACTTTGATAATTCCAGCCAACAGAGTCTGTTACCATTCACATGTAAATTGTGGTGCAAGCCATCTGAAAGGCAGCAAGTTGGAAATGGCTGGGTGAAACCAATGAAGTAAAAGGAAAGAAGAATTTGTCCCTTAGAAGGGCTGCTGACTTGCAAACTGGGTTAATAAATTGGGGAAAGTCAAATAAGCTGTGACAAAGCGTTATTTGATTTGGATTTGTGAGTGTTTAGTATTAAAAGGCACTTGCTTCTGGAAGACTTTATGAATTGTTAAATTGCCATTATTAGAGATTAACTCATTAATTGGCTGCCTGGCTGTAGAGTTTGGAAGTTTGATTTCCCACCATGCCTCCCAGGAAAGGAACCAGCCAGTGTAGTTACTGAAAATGAAAACAACATGGAATGTGCAAAGAATTAAATCATTGAATCGCCACCTCATGTACAGTATTTGGAAACTGTCTGACCAAGGCTGTACAACCAAACCTCTTCAAAGGAAGATTTTAAAATCAATATATTTGAGTAAATATTTACTTGGAACCATGCTGACATCTAGTGGTAGAAGAGGCTATTATTTAATTTTTTTGTCAGAAATGGTTCCTCAAAAATGCATCAACAAATTTTAGTCTTGGTTGTTAATACAGTTAGGTAAATTGCAGTCAGTTATTAAATTTGATTTTATATAATATTTTTATGTGTAAAAGTTGTGAATGCATCATGAAGAGATAAATTGAACACTAAAGGAAATATGAATTTGAGTTGATAGACAAAAATTATAGTGCCTTTATTAGACCACTGAAAAGCCTGGCAAGAATTGTATGTAGAAGGAACCTTCCACTGCCTTCACACTTCACTGCAAGTGTAAAATTATTCAGGGCATGCAATCAGCATTCTCCCAGTTAATTACTTGTGTCAATAGTGTCATTGTCACCTTCTTATGCCTGTTTATTGTGTTCTGCTCTCTTTGTTTGTGCATGTACTGTACCTTTGTTTCACTCCACTGTTAATATGTCAAACAAAGTGGATTAATCCACAAAACTTTACATTGTAATATTTAAGTTGGTTTTTCAGGTGTTCCCACATTCTTACAGCTTTTTAATTTTGTTTTGTTTTTGGCTGGCTATAATAAAGATTTACTGTACATATAATAAAAGTGGATGCGCAAATAAGTATGGTAGAAGGAATAAAGTGCGCAAAATTGGTTCAGACAGTAAAACCAGCGATTGATATTTTATTGTACCAGTGTTGCTTTGTTGCAAAGGAGGCAAATACTGTTTCAAAAGACAGACTTTAAACAGTGTTTCCCATCATTGTAGCAAAATGGCCCAAGGCACAGAAATGTGGGCAACTCCAGGATTGCTTCTTTTGCTGCTGTCACAAAAACAGTATCTCTTGCAGACTCTGCATTAATGGTGTTCTAAGCAGTGGCTTAGTGGTTAAGAAGCTGAACTTGACAACTGGAAGGTCGGCAGGTCAGCAGTTCGAGACACGAGTGCTGCATGACGGAGTGAGCTCCCATCTCTGTCCAAGCTCCTGCCAACCTAGCAGTTCAAAAGCAAGAAATTGCAAGTAGATAAATAGGTAGCACTTTGGTGGGAAGGTAAACAGCATTCCATGCACTCTGGGGTCAACTCATGCCTGCCACATGTCCACAGAAATGTCTGCAGACGCAGACATGCTGGCTCTTTGGCTGTAAACAGAGATGAGCACTGAACCCTAGAGTCGGATACAACTAGCTTTCGAGCAAGGGCAACCTTTACCTTTACTAAGGACTAGGAGTTGTACCCATTACTATTACTGTGTGAATTGGAAAGAGCATCTGTTTATAAAAGAAGAGGCACAGCCATTCCATTCATGGAACTGAATAAATATAGGAACATAACAAGCTGCTTTAAAGTGAGTCATCAAGCCCCAAGTTATGGATTCTGGTTGGCAGCAGCTCTTCAGAGTTTCAGATTGAAAATGCTTTCCTAATCCTACCAAGACATTACTCATCCTGGGATTGGTTTATGCAAAATAGGAAGTTATTGGGTATCTTAATTTGTATTTCACTGTCCAGAATAGTAGAAGTCACTAAACTGGGTAGTATATAAGTGGTATAGTTAAATAAATAAATACTGCCTGAGTGTCTCTTGGCCATGTACTAAACAGGCCTAACACAGCTTGACTTCTGAAAATGGGTGAAATTAATATATTCTGGGTGACAGTGATGTAAAAGGCATAAACTGAACCTACAAAGGTCTGCTTGACATCAGAGGGTTCACTGTTTTCATTCTCACATTCCTAACATGTTTAGACTAAGATGTCTGAACATGTGTCTGAAGCATATAGAATATTGCATTTCTCATAGAAATGCCACTGGGAATGCTTTCAGAGAGGTACCTACTATGTCCTGGGTTTCCCAATAAAGTTTCATGTGATGGCCCCTATTTTGCTCAGCATTTCCAAAACATACACTTTTGCTATAATGTGTGTAAAGGTCACTTTTGCTCAAAAGCCAGTTGTATCTGCCTCTAGGGTTCGGTGCTCATCTCCATTTATAGCCAAAGAATCAGCACTGTCTGTGTCTACAGGTGTTTCCATGGACATGTGGCAGGCATGCCTAAACACCAGAGTACACAAAATGCTGTTTACCTTTCCACCGAAATGGTACCTATTTATCTACTTGCAGTGTGTTGCTTTCAAACTGCTAGGTTGGCAGTTGCTGGGACAGAGACAGAAACTTACTCCATAATGGAGGACTCAGGTCTCAAACTGCTGACCTGCCGACCTTCCAGTCACCAAGTTCAGCATCTTAACCACTAAGCCACCACAGTCCCTTCTAATCTGTGTGCTCCATGCAAATATAAGCATGGTACCAATCAGTAGAAAGATCAAAGTTACAAGAGAGAGGACTTGTCTGACACCTAAATTATGGTCTTTGGAGCACCAGCTGAAAAGCTCCTTTAAGAATTGCTATTAGTGCTTGTAGATCTTAGAATGTTTCTGTTTTGCTAGTGAGTTTACTTCATTAATTGTTTTTACTCTCTTCTACTGCTTTTATCATAGTATAGTCAAATCTCGCATAAAGAGCGCTTCACCTAAAGACCAGAATTTTCTCTGAATTCTTGCTTCGCTTAACAAATAAAACCAACCAAAAACTCACTTAACAAATAAATCAGGGTTTGCAATCCCCCCCCCCGCCAGAAGTCACAATTGGTCACTTACAACAGTGTTTCATTTAAAGAGCAAACTCGCTTAAAGAGCAATCCTGTGGAACACATTATGTTCTTTAAGGGAGGTACCACTTTATTATATGTTGTTTCCAGACATGGCATCATTGCTTTTCTGTCACGATCCAGCCGGCCCCCACTCTTCTGGAAAACCCCTAGAAACCAAAACAAACCTACACAGGGCGAGCTGGACGGCTAATTAGAACAGAGATCCAACTCTCAGCTGCTTATCAGCTCTTAAGGGGTTTTTATTTGGTAGCGTGTTCAAAGATTTGTGTGTGTGAAAGGCAGCTCTTACCCTTTTTAGTCCAATGAAGACACGTTGTTCAGAAAAATGATGAAGATTTATTGATCAGGTTCATAAAGCATAAAAGTCAGTAGCACAGGTCAGTCCAATAAAGTCCACAGGCAAATCTAGGTAACCATTTTTAAGGAGCAAAAATGCATAGCTCCTAGGCTAAAGATTTCTAGCCCATTGAGATGCAGAAACAAAAGCTCTCTAATCAAAAACAGGTCTTAATCCATGAAGAATCAGAGACGAACTCTTTCTTCTCTCCAAAATGGAGAATTTGCAGTCAGATGGGACTGCTTCAGCCAATCAGGTATCAGCAAGCAACAGAGAATAACTTTCTCAAAACAATAGTTGTTTATACACGTGCACGCAGAGTTTTCTGGGACTAGTCATAACATTGCTCTGCTAAAGAGATAAGACGGGTACACTGACACTAAAAACATGGTGGAAAAACATGCAGTTACATAGCCTTGAGGCTCAGAGAGAGAAAAATGGATTTTTCTGAGGCCTATTTGAAAATTGGCAATTTCAAGCCTTAGGAAATAGGTTCATTTCCTGACACGCCCTCCTTTCTGGAAAGGCAAACCGGGGGTTTGACTTTACCAAAAGGCATTATTTACTAATGTGAGCAAAGCAATTGAGCAAACAAGCTATCCCTTATATATGTAGGATATCAAGCGTTAAAGCTTCTTCCAGGTTTTAGTTACTGGAGGTACACGTTACATAAGTTACATTCTGCATTGCAAGCAAACTCAGGTATAAAACCTTGCTGGAACAAAAGACTTGGGCATTTTTAGGTACCAAAGGTTTTCCCTTTCCAAAACACATTTTACCCAAACAGAACAACCTTTAAATCAGAAAACAGGTCAGTAACACCACACATGTCACAGAAGCCGCTTGTACGAGCCTCTGGAAAAATAAACAGATGATTAGCAAGAAACAATGACATTTCCCCCCCTTCTTCTTCTTCTTCGATGTTGCACCTGCAAACAATTAAACATTCAGTTGAACAAAGTCCATTTAGAGTTCCGTTATCAGCTCTTCTTTCAGACGTCAGGAACATGTGCATCTCCTAGTAAAACAAACTCAAGAAACAACCTTTAAGGTATTTATCAGAACACAGTCCAAAGGAATCAATCAAACAACCCCGCACTCTCATCCCTGTGAGGTTTGGGAACTAAACAGGCAACAGAATTGATGGCTTGACTAACGTCTCAACTCAAGAGCACGCAGGGTTCCATTCACTCTCCTCAGTACGTCGGGAATCTGGATCTGGATCTGGCCTCTGCTATTGCTGAAACTGCTAGGTGGGCTTCCCACAGCCATCTTTACGGACTATTCCCTTCTTCAGCTCTTGGCTTTCTCGAAGGGTAGTAAAACTCAGGGAAACACTGCATCCGGCAACTATTTCCCACTTCCCACTAGCTGACCAAAACAGCGTAGTGTAACAGCCTGTAGATAACACTTTTCAGAGTGGTGGATCTGGCCCACCCACTCTAGCAAACCTCTTCCTTGGACACGTGGAGGAGTCCGTTGGAGCTCTTCCACCTTTACGCTGGTATCTCAAACACAATGAGGCAATCAGCAACTTCTCCAGGTCTTCAAAGACCAAACAGCACATGTAATCAGCAACTAGGAACTTCAATGCAGGAAAATAAATCTTATCTGAAGGGTTCCACTCCTTCTTCTTGGCTTTGGGGGAAAATTACTTCAGGGAACTGCTTCTGAGTGAAAATAGGCACTCTGTGGAGTTTTGACTCCAATTCAACACAAAAGAGTCATATTTAGGGCTTGGGGCTTGCTGGGCGTCTGGGGAAGTCTCAGAAGTCATCTGGACAAGCTTCACCCACCCTGGGCCCTTCCTTTTGGCTAAACATCATCTGGGCACCTTCTCCAAGATCCCATCTGGAATGGAGTCTGTCTTGGGGTGCTAACTGTGGTGAGGGGGTACATTCATCAGCCACTGGCTTACCTTCCATCTTGTAGGCTTGGAAGACGTCTCAGTCCCTCTGGAAATGCCAGCACTGGAAACGGCCCTCGGCCCACGGCCCTCGGCCTGGGAGTTTGAGAATCCGACTCAAAACTCAAAACGAAGAAGCAAACAGCTGCGATCCTGCTTTCCTTTCAGCACCCTTATCTCAGGAAAACAAAACATTCCAAAACACAGGCACTTTCAGTCTCAGCCGGCGCTGGAGACACACACACGCAGGCTTTCAGCCAAACACAAACAAAGGCTGCTGCTTCTTGCCGGGCAGAAACTTAGAGCATGCACACACACACAAAAAAAACTTCTTCAGGAGGCGCGATATCCCACCGATTTGCCAGCCATGTCACGATCCAGCCGGCCCCCACTCTTCTGGAAAACCCCTAGAAACCAAAACAAACCTACACAGGGCGAGCTGGACGGCTAATTAGAACAGAGATCCAACTCTCAGCTGCTTATCAGCTCTTAAGGGGTTTTTATTTGGTAGCGTGTTCAAAGATTTGTGTGTGTGAAAGGCAGCTCTTACCCTTTTTAGTCCAATGAAGACACGTTGTTCAGAAAAATGATGAAGATTTATTGATCAGGTTCATAAAGCATAAAAGTCAGTAGCACAGGTCAGTCCAATAAAGTCCACAGGCAAATCTAGGTAACCATTTTTAAGGAGCAAAAATGCATAGCTCCTAGGCTAAAGATTTCTAGCCCATTGAGATGCAGAAACAAAAGCTCTCTAATCAAAAACAGGTCTTAATCCATGAAGAATCAGAGACGAACTCTTTCTTCTCTCCAAAATGGAGAATTTGCAGTCAGATGGGACTGCTTCAGCCAATCAGGTATCAGCAAGCAACAGAGAATAACTTTCTCAAAACAATAGTTGTTTACACACGTGCACGCAGAGTTTTCTGGGACTAGTCATAACATTGCTCTGCTAAAGAGATAAGACGGGTACACTGACACTAAAAACATGGTGGAAAAACATGCAGTTACATAGCCTTGAGGCTCAGAGAGAGAAAAATGGATTTTTCTGAGGCCTATTTGAAAATTGGCAATTTCAAGCCTTAGGAAATAGGTTCATTTCCTGACATTTTCTAAATACAGTCATACCTCGCATAACGAATTTAATTCATTCTGCGAGGCTGTTCGCTATGCGAAAAATTCACTATGTGAGTCTGACTCGCATAACGAATTTTTCGCTATGCAAGTCGGACTTTCCCTATGGAAAAACTCGCATAATGAGTGCTATGCGAGTTTTCCCCATAGAAACACTCATTATGCGAGTTTTTCCATAGGGAAAAGTCCAACTCACATAGTGAAAAATTCATTATGCGAGTCAGACCACTTAGTGAAAAGCTTGCTCGTTATGCGAGCTTTTCGCTAAGTGAAACGCTTGTTATGCGAGATTTGACTATATGCAGCATCCAGAAAATTCTGCTCAGTCTAAAATGCAAATATACTCACATACCCTCACCCCAAAACTCAGACTTGGGCATTTATAGTCTCAAAATATAATCATCTTTTCCCCCCTCCTTTCATTGAGATAGTGGTTTATTTCTTTGTTTATTTACAGATACTAGGGCTGCTGGTATGGACACTGATTGCTGGAACTGAGTATTTCCTGTATCCTGTCTTCGGCTGGGTAATGTTCGTAGCTGTCTTTTACTGGGTTCTTACAATCTTCTTTTTAATCATCTACATGACAATGACATACACAAGGATTCCTCAAGTACCATGGACCACTGTTGTGAGTATTGCAGCTTGCATCTATATTACTTTTTAAAAACATTCTGATCACCCATGTCCAGTGGTGGGTTGTCAACAATTTCGCTACCCCACAGTGCTGTCATTACGTCATGGGCGTAGCCGACGTCATTATGTTGTGGGCGTAGCCGACTTCATGATGTCATGGGCAGAGCTGACGTCATAACATTTGGGGCAGAGCAAAAAAATAGAATAAAATAAAATGGCTGCCCAGAACTGCACATGCATCAAACCTCCATTTGACGTATGTGCAGTTCTGTTTTTTTTAGTGTGCGTGCATCAAACCTCTATTCGATGCATGTACACTAAAAAATAGAACTGTGCATGCATCAAATGGAGGTTTGATGCATGCGCAGTTCCGGGGAGCCTTTTTTAGCTGCCCGGAAATACATTTCCAGAGGGGGGCTGGAGAGGCGACCGAACCGGTAGCCTGGGGGTTTGCCACAACCCCGGCGACCCCCTCCTGATGGGTGCTACCGGTTCAGGTGAACCGGTCTGAACTGGTAACATCCCATCACTGCCCATACCTGTATGATGACTGGAACAGTTCCTGCTTTGAAATTTGGGGGTAATAGAGAACCTACTGATAACAGCAATTTGCTGTATGTCATGATTTATCCAAATGGTGTAACAAGGGACTCTGTTATAAAACTCAAGGTTAAGTCAGTCTTGCTACCTCTATTCCACTGGTTTCAATTCCATTGGTTTTTTAAGTCAATGAGAATGGATATTACTGCCATTCCCAAACATAGGTTACCTCAAAACCATTTTAAAGCCATTTTGATGTGTTTTCATATCATCCTTGTGCTCACAAATAAAAAATATAAGAAATGGACAACACCACTAACTTCATATCCCATTGTGCTTGAATCTAAAACATACTATCTTAATGTGATTTTAATTATAGTGGTAAACTGCTCCTCAGGAGATGAGGAAGAGGTCATAACAGGAGGCTGTGGGCACAACTCTTCCACTTTTATTTATTTATTTGGCAGTTTGAGACCCGGGTACTGCATGACAGATTGAGTGCCCGTCTCTGTCCCAGCTCTTGGGGACATGAAAGGATCTTCATTTGGGTGATCCCTGTGCTAAGTTTGTCCCACAAAAATCCTTTCAACCCAGAATAATTTCTGACACCAAATTATTATTTGTTTGTTTGTTTGTTACATTTTATACCACCCATTTGGGAAATTTTCCATTCCGGGTGGTGTACGTACAAATATCAAATAACACAACAAAACACACAACAAATCAAAAACAGTTTTTAAACAGCATACTGGAGTTTTTTGTTGCCTAAGTGCGTTGGTGTTCTTTATGATACCTGTAGAACTATCCACAGACAACTTAGTGACCTCCATATAACCTAGACTACACTTTCCATCATCCCCAGCCATCATTTCAAACTGTAGTCTCAACACAGTTGGAATGCATCAGTTTGGGGGGAACTGGCACGGAACATAAAAGTTCTGACAGGGAAGCTTACTTATGTATTTATTTTTTAAAGAACTGTAGGATTAGATCAGGGGTGCCCAAACTTTTCAGGCCATGGGCTAGTCATATGGATCAGGGAGCCAATCACTATGGCCTGGGGGCCATATGTGGCCCCCAATGCCAATTCACCTGACCCACAAAGCTCTCGTCACTCCTGGAAATGGAAGTAAAATGCGCCCATACTGGCATGTTTTACTTCTGCTTCCAGGAGTGACGAGGGCTTCACTGGCCAGATAAATTGGCATCGGGGGCCACATATGGCCCCAGGCTGTAGTTTGGGCATCCCTCGATTAGATGGTGCTTCTGGCCCAGTACATGGCATAAATTGTACAAACTGTTCCACGAACAGATCCCAAAATGATGTTGTGAAAACAAGAGTGAAAAGGGATATGTTTTCAGATGAGAAGTCTGACAACTTCAGTAGCTTTTAGACAATCATTGTTTGTACAACTTCGAGGTAAACATTGGAAGATGCTCACCACTTTGTTTTCCTTTGCCTTCTCATAGGGTTTGTGTTTTAATGGCAGTGCCTTTCTTTTGTACTTCACTGCTGCCATTGTAGATGCATGTACAGTCACTAGAGAACTGGATAGCCACAATTATAACAGCTGGGCAGCTTCATCAGTAAGTAGTGTTTTTATATTAGAATGAGTGGTATTCAATATGTGAGAATTTACCTATAGGGGTGGAATTGTACCCATATTCTAATGAAATTATACCAAAAAAGAAATTTTAAGGTGCAGTTTGATAAATATCCTAGCTAAGCATTGTTGCTACAGTAAAGGATAACTGGTGCAGTTTGTGCAATATTTGCATTACTATCTAAGACGCTAACTGGGAGGCAGAAGGTCAGCAGTTCAATTCCTGAGTACTGCAGGATGGACTGAGCTCCCGTCTTTGTCCCAGCTCTTGCCAGCCTAGCAGTTCGAAAATAAGAAATTGCAAGTAGATAAATAGGGACCACTTCAGTGGGAAGGAAACAGTGTTCCATGTTCTCCGGTGTCTATTCATGCCTGCCACATGACCACAGAAATGTCTGCAGAAGCAGACAGCGCTGGCTCTTCAGCTTTGAAACAGAGATGAGCACTGAACCCTAGAGTCAGATATGACTAGCTTTTGAGCAAGGGAAACCTTTACCTTTACCTTTATCTCACTTGTAAATCTTATGAACTACTGTATAAATAGATGCAGGTCTATTTGAACATAATTCTAAGAATTGATTTCAATGTTTACTTCCATTGATATTAATGGAGTTATTTTACCACACAGATGGCCCTTATTTAATTTTTATTTGTGTGCTGAAACCAGTAAGATATTGCTCATACAGCACATTAGGCAGGACCATGCAACTTAGCGTGGTGGTGGCTCAGTGGTTAAGAAGCTCGCCTTGTTAGCCGGAAGGCTGGCAAATTGGCAGTTCGAGACCCGCGTACTGCATGACAGATTGAGCACCCATCTCTGCCCCAGCTCTTGGGGACATGAAAGGAGCCTCCTTTGGGTGTTCCCTGAGCAGAGTTTCTTCTGCAAAAAAATCCTTTCAACCCAGAATAATTTCGGACGTGAAATTATTATTATTATAGTAGAAGTTTTTTTTAACATAGTTCTATGCATTGAATGATCATTGAAAGTAATGGAATTCTACTAAGTAAATTCTGCTAACAAGACCTTTCTCCCCTCTTTTTCCTCTTTACAGTTCTTTGCCTTCATTGTCACTGCCTGCTATGGTGGAAATGCCTATTTTAGTTTTGTATCCTGGAAATCACGGACCTTGCAATGAATGTTTTGTTCAATAAAATAAAAACAGATATGTAGATGTGATAGGTTTTTATAACATCTGCATGTAAATTCCATCCACCACTTTGTGTGTGATAACCTTGATTTACTGCAAGATTCTTATCACAAGTGCCAGAAACCAAGAACCACAAGAAGAAATTGATGCATCTGACAGAGGAAGTGGAAGCAGAGAATCCCTTATCATGTTCTCAATGACCAAAACATGATTTACCAACATTATTTAATTTGGCTCCAGCAGCATAATAGGGAATATCTCCAAAATAAGCTATGTATATGATGGAAAGCCTGGAGTATGATCTGTATCCCTGTATTCCAACCCTAAACTCTGCTTAGTTCAACAGAACATGCTACTCAGTAACTGCATATGGCAATGTTTACCTAACTAACCTGATGTCTATCAAACAGGTTTGAGAGTGATAGGAATTGTAACCTCACAAAGCTAAAGGAAACTGGGTTTAAGAGGGCTGGGGCATAGGATTAAAACATTATTAAATGGCAATATCTGTACGTGATTATAACAGGGACTTACTGAAAATATGTTGTTGTCTCTGTAAGCAGGCAGAAATTATTATTTTGGTTTGAGGAAGCAATATGGGTTTATCCAGACTTATTCAGAATAGAACTCTGAAGTCAATTAATGAGATTTAGTCAACCTAAGCCCTATTGATTTCAATAAGTCTGAATTCAATGTTACTAAATCTATGCCCAACCCAATGACTGAAATCCAGCAGTAAGTCGTGACTAGAGTAGCCTCATTGGATTAGTCGGTATTTGGTGAGTTAACTCCTCCATAAGTGCCATAGATTCATACTAGCCTACTCTAGTAATAAATTGCTACCACTTAGAAGATTTTATACTTTTGTTCTAGTATGTTCAGTAAGATAATATGTGTGTTTATATGCCTATATATAATGCTGTTAATGAAATATTCCATGAACACATTGTTGTTGTTTTGCTCTGTTAACTTTTATAGCTTTTACATATACCTTGATATCTTTTGAAGAAGGACAGAACAAGAGGAAACATATGTCTGTACACTGAAAGAAGAATAGGGTAGGCAAATTCAGCAAGGTGTATACCAAATAGATCCAAGGGTTCCCAACCTAAGACCTGTGATCCAGATGCAGCCCATGGCACCATTTCATGTACCCCCCCACCCCCTCCAAGGGCATTCAAGAAACAAAATGGCCACCTCTTTGAAACTGTTGGGACAAAATGGCCACTCCAATCATGCAGGCAGGGCAAAATGGCTGTCCAGCCCTTGAAGCAGACTCAGAGAGCATGACCCAGCCCCTGGCATGAAAAGGTTGGGAACCCCTGAAATAGACATTAAACCTTTTATATACAGTAAAACCCCAACTTACATATGCTTCGAGTTACATAAAATTCGACTTACATAATGATTTTGTGCTAAAACCATGTCCTGATTGCCTATGGATTTGCTTTGAGTTACATAAAGATTCTTGTTCCTATGGGTTTGTTTTTAGTTACATAAAAATTCATTTCCCTATGGGTTTGCTTCGATTTACATAAAAAAATCATTTTCCCTATGGGTTTGCTTTGAATTATGTAAAAAAAATTTCCTATGGGTTTGCTTTGAGTTAACATAAAAAACTGATTTAAGCAAAAGCCTACAGAATGGACTTTTTTTTCATAAGTAGGGCTTTTACTGTAATTTGAGTCAGTCAGACTTGGAACCAGTTTCAAATGCCAAAACAGAACTTTGTGTGTAGTCTCCATGTGGTCGATGATTTCTCTGCATCAAGTACAATCCATATACATCTAGTAAGGATGGCAGGATTTCTATAAGAATCACCTTGCTATATCAGGGCAAGAATATACCTACCTCAAAAATCACAACTCTGATGCTTGTGGAAATCCAAAAAGCAGCATACATAAGGTCTCTTTACCACACAAACTCCCACAGCAACAGAGTTCACTCCTGCCTGATAATGATTGAGAGACTGACTGAATTCAATAAGGGAAGTGTCTTGGTTCTCAGTTAATAGTACAATTTTTGCATGCCAGGTTCAATCCCTAGTCTTTTCTGGGAGAAAGATCTTAGCCTGGAATTTGAGCTCTAGTGCTATGTAAGAATAGCCAACATAGGATTTGCTGGACCAATAAAGGAACAAGAAAAGATAATCAAATGTAAGAATATGTCAAAGGAGACCAAGTCTTGTCAAATTGGTGGCAGTGGCAGCAAATTTAGTAAGTTAACTGTGGGCTTCATGGTTAACTATATTTTCTTTTATCCAGAATCTGGCAACTTAATTTCATTATGGTTTCAAACTCTTAAGTTATGGTAATATAAGATTGTCAAAAACCTTTCTGCCTGTCATTTTGCATAGCAGTAAAAGCTGCGTTTCATGTTACAAAGCAAAAATTATACCAGATGCAAATAAAAATAACTTGTACTTAATAATATTTGCATTCCATTTGAAAAAGATCTTCTGTAAGATGAAGATTCTAATTTTTACAATAGTTCTTTTTAAAGAAAATATGGGAGAGGCTGTATATTAAATTTTATTAGAGTAGGCTGTGATGGCTATTATGCTGAGAAAAAAAATGCCACTTATCCTGCCTTACCATGGTTTGAGATATAAATTCCATGTGACATACAGTACTTGTAGTAAAGACGTGGCAACAATTGTTTCAGACCTAAAAGTATCTAGACCTAAAAAGTATTTAGACCTAAAAGTATTTAGAATCTGAGTTACATAGTTTGGATGGGTTAATATATATCATGATCATCTTAGAACTGCGGAGCTAGAAGGGATCATCCCTGATTTTAAAAATGCCAAGGAATACAGAACCCTAGATTTGGATATGAATGGCTTTTGAGCAGGGGTGACCGTTAACTTTACCAAAAGAATAAAGCTTAAAAATTGAAAAGGTTTAAAGCGAGGGTGGCCAATTTTTTTATGCCACAGGCCTGGCCATGCCCCCAGACACCTGAGTGGGATGGACCAAGTCCGCTGAAAGTGGGTACACTAACTGCTGTCGCAAATGTGCCCACTTCCATGTTTGCGACAGCTGGGGGCAAGTTCGCACATTTTACGGATGACATAAATGCGCCTGCTTCCACTTCTGAGTGTGGCAGAGGTGGCAACAGGCCAGATGGAATGTGTTACAGCCTGGGTCCAGCCTGTAGGCTGCAGGTTGGGAACCCCTTGTTTAAAGGTGATACCTTTATTCTGTCTGCAGTCAAGAAAATTCTGATTTATGCCAATCCTTTCCCAGGTTTATAGAGGATACACAGAAGTGGCTTGCCATCTCCTGCTCCTAATTACAGAGACTGGCTCTTTTCTCTGGAGGCACAGTGATGGGTCAAACTTAAACAACTGAGCATTCCAGCCAGCTAGACCAGGGATTATCAACCTGCAGCCCATAGGCCAAATGTGGCCCATGGCAGCATTTCATGTGCCCCCCCACACACTGCCTCCACCACACCAGGAATTGCCATGTGGTGGAGGAAGGGCAAAATGGCCATCCAGCCCCTGAAACAGGGAGTGTGACTCGGCCCACAGCTTTAAAAAGTTGAGAACTCCTGAGCTAGACTGTAAGAAAAATCACAAACAAAAGCTTTCAGCTCACAAAGATCTGTCAGGCTGGGAACTGCTATCTATGTTCTGGATGGTGCAGAAAAAGAACATTAAAAAGTTCCAAAATAATGGGAGAGGTCCATGTGAGATCTCTATCTTAAAAGAAAATTTCAACATACTGTACTGTATGGCATAATTTACAGAAGTTTTGATGAACAAGTGGGAAACTACCAATTTTTAGATAAAGGTCACCCTTGCTCAAAAGCCAGATGTATTCGACTCTAGGATTCAGAGCTCATCTCCATTTACAGCCCAAGAGCCAGTGCTGCCTATGTCTGCAGATGTTTCTGGGATCATGTGGCAGGCATGACTAGATGCCAGAATGCACAGAATGCTGTTTACATTCCCACTGAAGTGGCACCTATTTGTTGTTCAGTTGCACAGTCGATTCTGACCCTTTGCAAACCTATGACCATTGCCTGCCAGGCACCTCTGTCCTCCACCATCTTCCTCAACCTGCCCAGCTCTGTGCCCATTGCATCTACAATACCATCTAGCCGTGTCATTTTTGGCTGCCCCTCCTTCTTTTGCCCTCCACCTTTCCCAGCATCAAAGTTTTCGCAAGTGAATCCTCTCTTCTCATTTGGTGTCCAAAGTACTTTAACTTCATCTTTGCTATTTGACCTTCTAAGGAGCAATCAAGGTTGATTTCTTTTAGGATTGACTTATTTGTTTTTTGCACTGTCCAGGGAACTCTCAAAACTCTCCTCCAACACCACATTTCAAAGGCATCTATCCTTCTGCGCTCAGCTTTCCTAATGGTCCAGCTCTCACAACCATACGTTACAACCGGGAATACCATTGGTTTGACTATGCGAATTTTTTACTTTTGAACTGCTAGGTCGGCAGGAGCTGGGACAGACAATGGAAGCTCACTTTGGGTCTTGAACTGCCAACCTTCTGGTCCACCAAGTCCAAGCATCTTAACCACTAAGCCCCCTAATATTTATATCAGGACAATACATTTGCCAGGACAAAATAAGATTTCACACTATGAGAATAATCCATTTGGGAATCTATTGATGCCACATCAACAATTTGAATACGGGCAGTCCTCCCATCTTGCATCTGGTGGTCCATGGCATCACACCAGCCACCTGTTCTTTCTCTGCCTGATAAGGAGTTAGTAGACCTTGAAAGCTTGCACAGACCTCTGTGCCCTTATGGCTGGCACAGCCATAGATACTGTTAGTTGTAGATACATTTTTTCCAATATCTGAGCTAACAAGACAAACTGCTTGTGTGGAGGAGGGCAGTGGAAATTGCTAGCCACCTTAGACTGGGTTGGGGAAAATATGTAAACACTGGGTATCATTACAGATTTTTTCCCCTGTGATTCATTTGGGGGGTAGGCTCTTTTTTTCTTTTCAATTATTACTCCTTTTTAAATTAATTATTTTGCTCAAAATACAGTGGTATCCGACTAGAGTGGATGGAGTCTCGGCTGGATGGAGTCAATAGGGGCTAAGATTCTGGTGCTCACAGATCTGGGACAATATGGTGAGGGATGGAAATCTGGCCATTGCAGAGGAATGTGGGATAAAGGTCAAATACTATCATATAAATTGTATGGGTATAGTTGGATTACCCTGTTTATATTGTATCCATCATGTATGATTTTATTAAATCTGTAAACCGCCTAGAGTCGGGTTCGCTTGAGTAGGGCGGGATATAAGATTGAGGAAATAAATATGTTTCCGGCTTCTGCCCCCAACCAGGAGATGCAAGGTTCGCCATCACTGGCCTACAACCACTGCAACTCTCACCAGGGCAGGAAAGGTAACAGCGTTCCACGCACTCTGGCATCTAGTCATGCCTGCCACAGGACCACAGAACGGTCAGCGCTGGTGGCTTGGCTCGTATGTGGAGATGAGCACCGCCCCCTAGAGTTGGATACGCCTGGCTTTCGAGCAAGGGGGACCTTGCACTCTGCCGTAGTTTGGGCACCCCCTGGTTTAAGAAGTTCCTGTTGCTGAGGCGAAGGGAGGAAAAATCATCCCCCTCCTTCCTTCCTGTTTTGTCCCCCACCTCCCTCCCAACGCCGCCTTTTGGGAAGCTCTGGTCTACCCCTCAGACTGAACGGCGGCGAGGGGGGCCCAGGCCCCCCCTCCAGTCTCTTTGCCCCGCCACCCAGCTGTGAGGCGAGGGGAGGCACCGGAGCCCCACCCTCCGCCAGCGCCGCCTCAGTCCGAAAGCAAGCCAGACGGCGGGAGAGGGGGAAGCAGCGCCCAGTCTTCGCTGAGGGGGTGGGAAAGGGCGCGAAATGTCTCAAGGGGCGGCGCGGGTGGTCCGCACCGACGCCAGCAGCGGGGGGCCGCCCTCGGGCCCCGCTTTCCCGCAGCCCCGCGCCTCAGGGCCGGACTCGGAGCTGGTGGACCGAGGCTACGCGGGCTCTTGCTCCGCCCTGCTGAAGGTGGGCCAGATGGTAAGCGCGGGGCCACGGCGGCCACGGGGTTCCCCCGCGTGGGGGGGGCTGCCCCACCTCGGGCGGCAGCGAGAAGACCGACTCCTCTCGTTCCCTCCCCCACCCCCTTTTTGGCTTTCTTGTCCAGTGGGAGCGCGGCTCGCCCCTTGGCCAAGTATTTGGGGGGGGGGCCCCTCCCCCAGTGGTGGGCATCAGCGGGTTCGCCTCAGTTCGCCAGAACCGGGAGCAGAAATTCTGGCTGGCCCCGCCCACCCAAGTTTTCAGGTGAAGTAGTCCTACTTCGGGTGGAACGCAGGGCTTTCCTCCTGGCCACGCCCACCAAACCACGCCCACAGTGTGGTAGCAAACGTTTCTGAAGCCCACTACTTTCCCCACCCCCTTTCCAGAAACTGGCGGCAAACTCCAGCCACATCCAGCACATGAAGTGATGCTGAAGGGGCACGGGAGGCGGAGGGAGCCCTGAACTCCTTTTTTACTTATTTATTTATTTATTTATTTATTTATTTATTACATTTCTATCTCGCCCACCTGGGATATTTCTTTCCTGCATCTATTTCAGCTTCTGATGGGTCCCACAGCTGGACTTTGTTTATTTCCCACTCTTTTTAGCCTTTGGTTTCCTCGGAAGCTGGGACTGCGGTGGCTTGGTGGCCAAGAGGCTGAACTTGATGACTCGAAGGTCAGCAGGTCAGCTGTTTGAGACCCAAGTGCTGTGTAATAAAGTCAACTCCCGTCTCTGTACCAGTTCCTGGCAGTTTGAAAGCAAGGAATTGCAAGGTCGCCCTTGCTCTCCCTTGAAAGCCAGTCATATCCGACTCTAGGGTTCAGTGCTCATCTCTGTTTGTAGCCAGAGAACCAGTGCTGTCTCCATCTGCAGACATTTCTGTGGACATGTGGCAGGCATGACTAGACACAACACTGTTTACCTTCCCACCGAAGTGTTATCTTCCCACCAAAGTGGTACCTATTTATCTACTTGCAATTTCTTGCTTTCACACTGCTATGTTGGCAGGAGCTGGGACAGAGATGGGAGCTCACTCTGGCATGCAGCACTCAGGTCTCGAACTGCTGACCTGCCCACCTTCCAGTCGTCAAGTTCAGCATCTTAACCACTAAGCCACCGCAGTCCTGGAATTGCAAATAGATGAATAGGTACCACTTCATGCGAATGGTAAACAGCATTTTGTATGCTCTGGTGTCTAGTCATGCCTGCCACATGGCCATGGAAATGCCTGCAGATGCAGACAGTACTGGCTCTCTGGTTGTAAATGGAGATAAGCACTGCCCCTAGAGTTGGATACGAATGGCTTTCAAGCAAGGGAAAGCTTTACCTCCCTCAGAGTAAGAGGCAGGAGGCGTTTTTTATTTCAGGCTAATTGGGAACCTCACCTGAGCAAGGGGTGTTGTCATCTAGTTGGCCACACATTATGAGATCGCTGATGCTCTTGTGTTTATGTCATTCTGAGAGTGGCATTTGGTAGCCACGAACTCATTTTTTAGGATCCCCAATAAAATCCCAGGTATTGGATACTTCAGCAGTAGCTGACCAAGGATCAATACTTGAGCTTTAACAAAATGCCTTCAAACCAGCTGAAATATAAACTTTAGCTTTTTTTAACAAATGTCTATAATTATATAAGGAAGAGATGCCTCCTCAAAGAAATGTCAGCCCACTGACAATTTTCACATTTTCTATTTTCTGACTTCCTCTGTATAGGTCTAGCAACAGCAGCATTTGCAACCCCCATTAAACCTGAAAGTCTCATTCTTCCATCACCTGGCACTCAGGCAGATTATTCCTTGTGCAGGTTATAAATTCAATCATCAGCACCAACACCGAACAGGTCATGTAACAGCTCTAATCCCTTCCCTCTCCACTGTGAACTTTTTAAAAATGATAGCCCTGTGAGTCTGTGCAAGCATATCAGAGAGTAAACAAAACAGAACAGAAAGACAAAAAGAAACCCATTGTGACAACTTAAAGACTGATTGCTGTATTTTAATGTTAAGGTGTCACAGTGTTTTTTGTCATTTTGTTTTGTTTGCTCTTTGGTGTACTGTACTGTGAACTTCATCACTAGTTGCAGTTCAGTGGGGCAATCTAAACCATCACTCTTATATTGGCATAACTAACTAATAGGATTCTAGCCATCATAACAAAAAGTACCAAACAGTGTAATTAGTAAAGCAACATGTTAAAGTCTTCATTTTTAAAAAAAAATGCCCAAAAGTTTTTTTTAAAATTATAAATAGTAACACTTGTGATTCATATAAGAAAATAGTTTTAAACTCTTTGGTGCTTGAAATGTTCTGGATGCATTGGTTTGAATGATTTCTGGAAGCAAAAGACCCCTTAGCACCATTAAGCGACTTCTTGTGCAAGAGGTAATAAAAAAGGTATGACACTGTGACCTGGGAATGTATCAGGGTGCCATTAATAATAATTACATGTAATCAAGTCAGTTCTAATTTATAGCAATTCTTCATAAGATTTTCTAAGCATAGAGTACTCAGACGTGGTTGACCATTTCCTTCTTCTGGGGAGCCCTGGGACTGAGTATCTTGTCCAAGGTGCTCATGTTGGCTGTGGGATACTGGAAAACATACTGAGGAATCAAACTCTCAACCTCTGGTTCTGCAGCCTGATCCCTAATTCACTAGGCTATACAGTATGAAAAACAGAGAATAAGGAAATGGAGGGTGTGCTTTATGAACTGGTCTGGAGCTCTCCACAACCCTGCCTATGCTGATTGGGAATAATTGTTGTAGTCCAATAGCTATGGAAGACACTAAACTTGTGAAAGCTGCTCTTAAAAAGATCCCTCAACACCCCAAAAGGTAAAAGAGGAAGTAAAGAAGCTCTTAAAAGATCTTGGCAGAGAGAGCATTTTGCAATACTGTACTGTATAAACTCATGTGGTGCTTTTAAAAGGCCTTGCTAGAGTCTGTACAAATTCTAACACAAGAGTTTGTGCAAGTGGAAATACCTACCATACATGGACTTAGAATAATTTGTCTAATGCAGCATATTTCCATTAGGTCAGAAATATCTCCAGGGAAATGTGTGGAAGTCTTTTTCCAGCAGAACAGCCCCACTGGACCCAACCATTTGCTTTATTTGCCTTTTGTCTTTCATATGGGTGGACTGAAACTTACTTTGTCTATTTTTAGCATCAAAAAGTTTCTGCATTAAAAAAATCTCACTAGGAGTCATTACGTGCCATCATGTCTGAACCTACTTGTAGCTTTCCTTATAGAGATTTCAAAATAAATGAGATATTTGATAAATATTTGTTTATTTATATATTTGCAATAGTCTTTCCACTATCAATTTTAGAGGACTTTCAGTAATTTGCAGAGTATTTTTAAAAAATCACTGGAGGTCTTTTGTAGAAATTACTGAACTCATCTGGGTTTAAAAAGGAAATCTCCTAAGTGTGTTTCCTGTTCAGAAGCAAACTGGAAGTTGAGATGCTTCACAGTTGACTATTTCTGAAAAACTTGCAAAATTAATAACAACATTGTTAGAGAAACTGTTGCATACGAATCAGAGAATAAACAAAATAAAACCAAAAACATTGTAGCACTTTGAAGACTAATTCTTGTATTTTAATGTTAGTTTTTGTGCTATGTACAGTGAGCCTGACAAATGGAGATTTAGGGACAGCATACAGTTTAAATAAATGAGCCATCAAGTTACCACCAGAATTACTCTAGCTAACTCTTATCTTTCACATTCACATTGCTTCATACATTAATGTGGGCTGAAATCCAATTTTCACTGGAAAATTTGACAGCTCCAGATTCCCCTTGCCCTCTCAGTGTTTTGAGGATCTTAGTAGAAGTGCATTCCCTGTTATGCAATGAAATAATTGTTTATTGTCGTTTTAAAACTTTTCTGAGATTCTGTAGGCTTATGTATTCACTCTAGCATAACTTTACTTCTGGTTCATTATTTCTTGCAAATAACTAACCATGAAGCCAATGAAGATCATGTTAGATCTAGGATCTCCATTCTATATCCTTACAAGAGATTATTGCTTACAGTGACTTTAAAAAATGCAGTTGCTTATGTATAAATAAGACTGTATGGTCAATATAAAAGGAAGTACACTAGTACAGTACCTTGGATAACAATGAGACTTGGTTCCACAAGTCTTGTCGTTATCCGGTTTGTAACATTGTGCGATGCATTGATCGCACAACGTTAAAACAAGCCCTGTTTCCCTGGAGGCTGCAGCAAGCCAGAATGTCGGGATTTGAATCCTGACGTTTTGGCTTGCTGCAGCCTCCAGGGAGGTAGGGGACCTTTGGAAACAGCTTAGATCGGGTCTTCCGACCTCCCTGGAGCCAGCGGGGGGGGGGGTCAGAGAGCCCGAAATGGGTAAAAATGGGAGTTTTCCAGTTCCAGGGAGGTCGGAAGACTCGATCCAAGCTGTTTCCAAAGTTCCCCACCCACCCTCCTGAAGGCTGTAATAAGCCAAAATGTCAGGATTCGAACCCTGACGTTTTGGCTTGCTCCACTGGCCAGGGATGTCAAGGAAGCCCAGAAACAGCTTGGATCGGGTCCTCTGATCTCCCTAGAGCAGGCGGGGGTGGGGTGGGGTGTCAGAGCCCGAAATGGGTAAAAAAAGTCCGGGTTTTTTTTACCCATTTTGGGCTCTCTGATTCCCCTGCCTGCTCCATGGAGATCAGAGGACCTGATCTACAACTGCAGGGTGGCTGGGGAAGCTGACGGGGACTCCCCGTTGCCTTCCCTAGCCACCCGCCCTTGCCTCCGCAGCTGTGGGGTGGCTTGGGAAGCTGACGGGGGAGTCACCCATCAGCTTTCCAGCCACCCCACCCCTGCCTCCGCAGCTGCAGGGTGGCTGGGAAGCTGAACGGAGAACCCCGTTCGGAGAACCCTGTTCAGCTTTAAAAGCCACCCTGCTGCTACGAAACGACTGGATCGGATAACGCTAACAGATCGTTATCCGATGCAAAATTTCTTTGGAAATTTTGCATCATTATCCGATTTTAGCGTTATCCGATGCAGTCGTTATTCGAGGTATTACTGTACTACTTTATACTGCAGATAGCTGAATGTAAAATGCCGTAATCAGTATGAGATGATTAACAGACAGTCAAGTGGAATTGACCTCACCTGATTTTCTTGAGGTGACAATTTACAGATTGTAGCTCTTAGGTCACTCCCCTTTTCTCCCCCCAAAATAAATAGCTTGTTTCTCTGTTGTCTTCAGTCTGCTATGGAAGGCTTGCTTAAAGATCATAACGTGTTCCATGGGATTGCTCTTTAAGCAAGTTTGCTCTTTAAGCAAGACAACATTGTAAGTGACCAATTGTGACTTCTGGTGTGTGTGTGTGGGAGGATTGTGAACCTTGATTTAGTTGTTAAGTGAGTTTTTGTTGGTTCTAGTTGTTAAGTGAGGTGACCATTCAGAGAAAATTCTGCTCTTTAAGCGAATTAGTCTCTAAGCGAGGTAGTCTTTAGGAATGACCTTTACTTTACTAATCTTGCCACTGTAACTAATATTGTTGTAATTATTTCTTTCTTCTTTGTTTCCTCTTTTACCCCATCAGATGTTGAGGGAGATTAAAGGTTCTTGTTCTGGCATTTCTAGTGGCCTCCAATGGGTTTTTTTGGGTGTTCTCCACCTTCCTCTGGGTCTGCATCGTGGTTTTTGTCCTTCTCCTCTTTCTACATATGCCTTTCCTTCATCTTCGCTTCCTCTTTTACCACATCGGATGTTGAGGAAGATACAAGGTTTTTGCTCTGGCACTTATAGGGGGGGGCTAGGGGGGCTCTGGCCCCGAGCTGTGCTTTTTGGGCTATGTATATTCTTGGACTACAATTCTCAGAAGCCCTAGCAGGACCAGGTGCCAGCGTCCACCAGGGGGCAGCAAAATTTGTCTTCAGCCCCGGGTGGCTTAATTCCACCTGATGTTACTGTTTAGTGGCCTCCACCAGTGTTATTTGGTGTTCTTGTAATATTTCTCTGATTTTATCTCTCTACCATCCTCTGGGTTTGCGTCATGGTCTTTGTCCTTCTCCTCTTTCCACACATGCCTTGTAATGTTTGGAATTCCAAGACATTCCCTCCAAATGAGCAAAACACTTTATTTGTTGTCTCTGTATTTAATGCAAGATTGGTTCTGTTCCAATTCTTTCCCTTATAACCTCACTCCTGATTTTATCCCTTCTAGTCATTCCAGCAGACATCTCATTTCTGTGGTGACCAACTTTTGCTTATGTTTTGTTGTAAGTGTCCATGTTTGGCACTGGTAAAATAAAGTGGGAATGAATATGATTTGTATATTTTTTTTCTTTTGCCATTCTGTTTGCATATTTCCAAAGTTATATAATAATGCTATTCTAGGATACATTTTCAAATTAGAAGACAATATTTCATTCATTTCCACAAGAACCTTTTTTCATATTTTCTTCCCACCATAAATTGAAGATATGTTCCAACTTTTTTTACATCTCCAACAATTTTTTATTATATCATAATGGCTTAAACTTAATGGAGTCATATATTATTTCCATATTGTTTTATAGTACGTACTTCTCTTTAATTCTAACAGACATATTCTTCAAAATCCTTTGTTTTCATATCTAAACCCTCCTCTTTAATTTTACCTAACTCTCTTTCCCAACTTATTCTTAAGCCTTGTTGTTCTCCCACAGATTATTTCAATATTTTTGCTTACTTTTTTTTTTGGGGGGGGGGATATCCCACAATGTCCTGGTCCTGGCTGAATGGAAACCAGAGAGAGAGAGAGAGAGCAGCCAAAAAAAAAAGGCAGAGTGGTTTTTAAAATATCCTTTATTCAAAGTATAGCAGATAAATAGAACATCAAGCTGAGGGTGGGAGCAGGAGAGGAACAAGAGTGAAAGGGAAGAATGCTGGACTAAGACACACACACACACAGAGAGAGAGAGAGACCCTCCCCTTATATTATTATACAGTAATACCCCGGATAAAGTTATGACTTGGTTCCACAAGTCATGACGTTATCCGATTTTTAGCGTTGTCCGATGCATGCATCGAACAATGCTTTTAAAAAAAGCCCTGACTTCAGGGACAAACCGAGCAGGCAGTGGGGTGGCTTTAAAGCTACCCCCCACCGCTGTGACTGCACACCCACCCCACTGCCTGCTCGGGACAATCCAGCCCAGCCCTGGCCGTTTACCTTCAAGCCACCAGCAACCTTCTCTTGCTGATCTGCACGCTCCGATCACTTGAGGCTTGTTTTTTTTCCATTCCCTTTGTTCCCTTCCCTCCCTGTATTTAAACTACAGGGAAGGGGGAATACAGGAAGTGAAAGAGAAAAACACAAGCCTCGAACGATTGTCGGAGCGTGCAGCTCAGCAAGAGAAGCTTGCTGGTGGCTTGAAGGTAAATGGCCAGGGCTGGGCTGGATTCTCCCAAGCAGGCAGTGGGGTGGGTGTGGGGAATCCCCAAACTGGTGTGGGGGGGGGAAGGAGGGAAGTGGCAGGGAGAGGAGCTTTGGCCTCCTTTATTTCTTTAATACGATGGATCGGATAACGCTAAAATGAACATTCTCCGGTGCAAATCTTCCCTCCAAATTTGTCGTTATGCGGTTTTAGCATTATCCGGTGCAATCGTTATCCGGGATATTACTGTACAGTAATACCTCGGATAACGGTTGCATAAGATAACGCTAAAACCGTATAACGTTAAGCAATCGGGGGGGGGGGGATTGCATCGCATAATGTTCAATCCTATGGCATGCATCAGATAACGTTCGCTAAAGCGTGTGCCAGTTACAATGTATCCCTATGGAGTTTTAATGTTATCCAATGCACTTGTGGAACCAAGTTTTAGCATTATCAGAGGTTTTAATGTATTTTATTCCCTAAAATGACAAGTATGTCACGTCTGATTCTTTCCAATCATGACCAACCCTCTCAGGCATTGGGTATAAATCATATTCAGAGTCAGATGCTGAAACTGCTATTCTTCCCATATTAGAATAAAACCTTTGTTTCCTGTTTAAAATAGCAAGTATGATACAAATGCATAGTCAGCAAAAACCTTTGTTCTAAGTTGGATATAGGAAAGAAAGGGTATAATATGCACGGGCAGCATGTATGGTTTCACCTGTAGCTGCCTATTCTCAAAAGCTGCTGCTAAAAGTTGCTGCTGTAGCCCAGTAATGACAAACCTTGGCACTCCAGGTGTGCTTGGACTTCAGTTCTCAGAAGCCCAAGTCTCTGTGAATACACATGAATGAGTTTATTGCCTGGACATTCTAGGGAAGAGACAATTACCTTTCCATTGTCACATATTATCTAAATCATACCTGAAATGTTTGGCTGAACATTTTCCTAGTCTGTTTTTAAAATGCTTATGAGCTTTTTCCGCTTAGCTTTCCACTCAAACGTTCTTTCCCATAAGCTTTCCCTTTTGTCCTGAACTGCTATTAATATACTGTATGGTGATATAGTTTTAATGGATTGCCATACCTATCATACATGTCCAGTATGTTATAACTTTTGGATACTGTAGAAATACCCTTTGTTTTTGAACCAATTTCTTACTTATACAATTTCTCACTGGCTGAAATCCAGGAATGTAAAGCCTGATGAAGGTTGTACCTTATTATATTGGCTCATTTAAAAGTTAATTTGACTCATTGTTAACATTTCATAGCTATAACTTAACTGGAATTTTAAAATCCTGTTCTGTTTTGTTATGGTAATATAAGGCTCTCTTTCAGCCCAGAAGTCAAGGGGCTGCACTGGCTCTGTAGTTAAGAAGCTTGCCTTGTTAGCTGGAAGGCTGGCAAGTCGGCAGTTCAAGACCTGGATATTGCATGACGGATTGAGCACCCATCTCTGTCCCAGCTCCTGCCAACCTAGCAGTTCAAAAGCAAGAAATTGCAAGTTGATAAATAGGGACCACTTCAGAAGGAAAAAATCTTGGGGACATGAAAGGAGCCTCATTCTAGTGTCCCCTGAGCAGAGTTTCTCCAGCAAAAATCCTTTCAACCCAGAATAGTTTCTGACACGAAATTATTAGCTTAGAAGTCAATTTAGTAGAATAGTACAATGTTTTGAGTTGTAAGATGTACCGATTGATATAATAATCCACAGGTTTCACAAAACGACTTTCTGGATTTTAGCTGAGAGAATCCTTCAGGAAACATAGCCAAGAAGAAAAATGTTGCAGTTTCTACTTTCTTACCAATTCTGGAAGAAATTGTGTGCTATTTTTTTAGGATTATGGCAGTTTATCTCCTCTACCAACTCTAGGTTTCATTATCTTCCTTCAACTGGGATGGCTTTTGTTTCACTTTAGAAAAATTCTGTTGTAATCATCAATTTAAATTGTGTGTGTGTGTGTGTGTGTGTGTGTGTGTGTGTATTACTGACACTACTCAATCTTTGTCTGTTTTCTTTCAGTTATTGCTGCTGATAGGATACATCTGTATCAGATCTTCAAGGTGGACAGACTACAGTACATACACCTTTTTTGAAATTGTCTCCGTGTATGACTTAGTTTTAATTCTCATCTTCTACATTGTCTATATCTTCAGAATCTACCGAAAATCGACCTGCATCAATTGGGCATTGACTGTAAGTTCCCCATTACAAAAAAAAAAGTTTTCATTAATTTGAGAAAAGGTGGCACCTTATGATAACTTGCCCATGACAGCTAACATGACTAATTGTGTTTATAATGCAATAGACCAAAATCTTGATGATTCAGTACTGACAGCAGCTCTTAAGGGATTTTCATAGGAAGGAAGGTTCAATATATAGAATAGCAAGAAAAGTTTTTCTTTTCTTCCCATTTTCCTTCCCTTTTTTTAAATGTAGGCTTCCCATGAATTCATATTCCATTGTAAGGATCTGATTTGTAGTACAGTAATACCTCATATAACATTAGTATCGAATAACACTAAAATCGCATAACATTAAGGAATCTGGGGGGAAGAATTGCATCAGATAACATTAAGATCCTATGGGATGCTTCAGATAACAACCGCTAAAGCCTGTGTGGTTACAATGTATCTCTATGGATCCCATAGGATTTTAACATGCATCAGATAACACTAAAATCATATAACACCAAGACTTGTGGAACCAGGTTTTAGTGTTATATGAGGTTTTACTGTATCTCTATACTGTAATATTTTATCAAGTTAGCTGGAGGGGACCCACATGAGTTAGCTCCCCTGCTCAGTTGCTAGGCTAGCTACAGCCAATTGAAGTTATAAACCAAAAACATCTGGAGGTCTATCTAGAGTTGGAATAACTATAAGAGACACAGGTCCTCCTTCCTCCCTGGCTGTCCTAGCCAGTTCTTTCTTTCCCTGGAAAAACATGCCTCTCCAAGTCATTCATCTGTCACCAACACTTGCTTTGGGTATTCCCATCCTAGCCTGAAAAACTTAACCAAACAAACCATTAGCAATCAATGCCATGTTCTTAAACCACTAGCTGGATGCTAAAATAGTAGCATTCAGCAAGGGTTGCAAGAATTTCCCAGAGAAAAGGCACTTAGTTTGATAATAGATTTCCCTACCTTATCAGTAGACCATGAGGAGAAGTCCCATCTTAAATCCTTGGTTTCTCAAATTTAAATAATCTTATAGTACAGGCATTCCCAAACTAAGGCCCATAGGCTGGATCTGGCCCATGCACCATTTCACGTGGCCTCCCAACCCTCCAAGGGCATTTGAGGAACAACATGGCCTCCCTTTGAAGCTGTTGGGACAAAATGGCCACCCCCATCGTGCAGGTGGGGCAAAATGGCCATCCGGCCTTCAAAGCTGACTGAGAGAGCATGACCTGGCCTCCGGCTTGAAAAGATTGGGAAACCAGTTATAGGACTTGGGAAGATCCCTGTTGTCCAACAGCAGTCACTACATACTACTGACCTAAGTGGATCAGTATATGCTACTTCATATATTCAGAAAAGCCATCCATTTTAAGCTATGGTAACTGGAGTTGGCTTGGACTTACAAATCTGATATGCAGGAATCTAAGGCTTATCTAAAATCAGAATACAGTATTTAGTGTGAGAATAGAGATAAGTCACAGCTTTTTGATTCAACAGAACAGCTTCTTTGCTTCTGCCTTTCGTTCAGGAAATGTTATCTAGGTCACAAAGACTAATCTCATGTTTCCTTTTCCACACTAAGTTTCATGTACCCGTCACAAGAAAAATGTTTTAGAACGTAGATGAACTATACTTAAATGTGACACTGGTGTGATAAAATGTTCTAATTTAGATTTTGCTTACCTCTTTTTCAGGAGTTTCTCCATTATATAATAGGTACCATCATGCTTCTCATTGCATCTATTGTGGCAGCTGCAAAAAGTGCCAACTTAGCAGGACTTGCAGCTGGAGCGGTGAGGCTATAAGGAATTCATTTTTATGTTGTCACAGGTGCAGTCTGGAGATACGGTGGATTTCAAAACTGATGTGATTTCATCACATACTAAGTTTATTGCATGCATACAAGGAAGTGGAGCTTCAAGCCACCACATCCTGGCTGAGAGCTGAGTGTGCAGACAAATATCTCATACAAAGCCTTGTATTTACTCAAAGATGTAAGCTGGTCTATGGCTGGACAAGAAAGTTTTTGCAGTTTGCCTTCTGCTACCATTGCCCCAATCCTCCTTCATTACTGGAGGCTCTGAAGGGGTGGGGTGGGGGTTAGATTATATAGTCTATTTGCTCCATTTCACCTTTGTCCTTCAGAAGTACAAATAATATAACTAACATGTCTATTTTGTGTAGCAGAAAAACAGGTGGTTTTGGAAGCATGTAAGTGTTGGGGTCACAAAAATTTCAGTTTCTAGATCATTACTTAAGTTCTTTTGCCTCTAAAATAATTAGCTCACGCCACAGAGTATGTTAATTCAATGTATGAATCTGACTCAGATGCTCAGTAGCCATCTGGGTAAAGAGTACTCTAAACCCATCACCCTCCATTGAAGTTTCTGAAGGTTTTGGCCTCTACACATGGATAAGAGGACCTCTATTATTCAGATATGGAAGTGTTCCCAATGTTTAGACAATATACATGGACAATGGAGGTTCTCCTGTTCAAAAATTAACCACTTGCTCTTCATCCATATGGCTACTGAACATCTGAGCAAGAATATGAAGTGCTCCTAAAACAGCATAGCTAAATAGGAAGTTCAGTTTGTACTGAATAGGTTTTGTGTAATTTGGTGCGAGCAAATTAACATAATATCTAGTGATTAATACACTTAAAATATGGGTTTAAAATATCTAGGATTCTCTGTGTTATATGACTCAATTTATGTGCAGATTTTCCTTCTTTTCAAACAGGCTTTTGGCTTCTTAGCTTCATTTCTGTGCATACTAAGTATATGGCTATCCTACAAAGTATCTTGCGTCACTCAGTCAACAGGCAAGTATTCAATCTGCTAAACAACAGAAACAAAGTTTCCACTAAGTTTTCATACACATTATCTAAACATAGCGTGACAGTTTGCAGCACATAATCAGAACTGGGCCTGCTACACTGTTTATTAAGATCTCATAACCTATTATTGACATTTCATCAAATCTAGAGTATATTATGGGAGAATGTTACACAGATAAGTACTTTGATGCCTAATCCAATTCACTGAAGCATCTTGCCTAATCTCTGTCCAATGTTCAGATATTGTGGAAGGAAGTATAAAGCAGGTACAGTATTTATTGTAATGTAATGTATTGTATGTAAGCCGCCCTGAGTTGCCACAGTGAGTGGGCGGCAATATAAATTTGAACTAATAATAATAATAATAATAATAATAATAATAATAATAATAATAATAATAATAATAATAATAATAATAATAATAATAATAATAATAATAATAATAATAATAATAATAATAATAATAATAATAATAATGTACAGTATAAATAAGAGCTCACAGAGAACCCATCAGGGAAGAACTTAGTGGAAGAGGGAGGCATGACCTTTTTGCTTAACACATTGACCACAACATCTGTGCATTTAACTTGCCTGCAATATCAAAGACAAGAATGATCTTGTCCTTGTTTCTTCCTTTTCCATGGCAAGACTTAGGGAATCGGGACTTTTCAGGTGCAGCTACCACCATCCTTCACCATTTGCTGTGCTGGGTAGGAGAGATGGAAACCCATATGTATCCCCTTCTTTTCTGTGGGTCTTTGTGCATTATTATCTACATGTGACTATAAAAGTGGAATGAACTAGCTGGCCACACCTGTGGTGGCTGCAAGGTTGAAGAACTGTGTTAATAAAACATAGAAGTAGTAGCCAAGCTTCTACACACTAAATTTTATCAATTCTCTGCAGCTTCTTCCACTGATCTCTTTCAATCTATGCATAAACTAAGGTCATTTAGCAACATCACACTTTGCATTCTTTGAAGTGCACAGAATGTAGATTTCCTACATTTGTCATTAAATAAAATCATTTTTACAGTCATTACAGCATTGATGACAAAAACAGATTTTTGAACACATTTTGTGACAAAAGTGTTCGCTCATTTGAGCAGAGGGTGAGGTAGGATAAAATATTTTAAATACATTAATGTTGAGATTTATAAAGGTTTTGAAAAAAGGCCAGTAACCTATTTAAACTTCTACTGAGTTGAAAGTCCCACTAGCATAATAATGCAAGATTATGTTTGCACATAACAAGCAGTACAATTGCCCATTATATCAGCAGGATGTTCTGCTCTGTGGAAGCTCATTAGAATACTAGAAAACAAAACCTTTTGAAAGCATTTAGTTGGATCTTTTTGTTTTTCTCATTTCCTAATTTTTCCATTGGCTGAATTATTATTATTATTATTATTATTATTATTATTATTATTATTATTATTATTATTATTATTATTATTATTATTATTATTATTATTATTATTATTATTATTATTATTCGATTTCTATACCACCCTATAATCTAACCAGGAAATGACCAGTGCATGAGTGACCATGTGCAAGGAGTCCCGGTCCTGGAACATTGTTTAGTCCTAAATCACAACTAGAGTAGATCTATTGAATCAGTGGAAACTCAAGTTGACTCACTAAATCCCCATTGATTCAATGAGCCTACTCTAGTTGTGACTTTTTATGCTAAGCAACAAGATTTAAGCCATTATAGACAAAATGTGTTCACATGTGCTGTCAAGATAGAATTGACATATAGTAACCCCAATAAGTCTTTTAATATAATTGAAATATTTAAGGAGTTGTTTTACCTGTTCTAGTCCCCCAGTATGTTTTCATGGCAACGGAGAGATTTGAACCCTGGTCTCCAGAGTCCTACCCTATCTATCAACTACTACATCACATTGGGTAACAATGTAAAATATATACACTTTTATAAAAATTAGTATATAAAAATTTAAAAATAATGCCAAAGTCTAGAATTTAATATTCACCTCGTGTTTATTTATTTATTTATTTATTTATTATTCACACTTAATACCCCACCCCACTCGGGAAGATCCAACTCTGGGCGGCTTACAGAATGAATTACTGCAATAGGTAATCTAAAAACAGACAATATATAGAACCTTAAAAATTCATAAATTCATAAAAAATTTAAAACATTAAAACAGTAAAACAGATAAAACAAGTAATAACAGGTACCGATACCAGGTGTGTGTGTGGGGGGGATGGCTGCCCTTAAATCAGCCATCCTGGATGGGAACCTACATTACTGTGTCCCCACACTCGACCTGCCAGCCATGTCTTTAAACCCTTTCGAAAGGGGAGGAGCTCCGTCTGCAGGTGCAGTTCTGTCGGAAGGAGGTTCCAAAGGGCCGGGGCGAACACGGAGAAGGCCCTCTTCCTAGTGCTCGTAAGACGAGCCTCCCTAGCCGATGGAGTAACAAGAGAGCCCCTCCGATCCGCCCTGGTGGGACGGGCAGACATTCTTAGGGTGACGCGGTCTCTTAGGTATCCTGGCCCACTACCATATAGGGCTTTAAAGGTAATGACCAGCACCTTGAATTGCACCCGGAGACATACTGGTAACCAGTGCAGCTCCTGGAGCAGTGGTGAGGCCCGAGCATAACGTCCACACCCCATCACTACCCGAGCTGCCGCATTCTGAACCAGCTGCAGCCTCCGAATGGTCACTAAGGGCAGCCCCATGTAGAACGCATTACAGTAATCAAGTCTGGAGGTGACCAAGGCATGTGTGATCATGAGCAAGGTGTCCCGGTCTAGGAGGGGGCGTAACTGGCGAATTACACGAAGTTGTGCAAAAGCCCTCCTGGCCACGGCTGCCACCTGTTCTTCGAACAGTAGTCGTGAGTCCAGGAGGACCCCCAGATTACGCACCGAGTCCTTCTGGGGCAAAACTGCCCCATCCAGCACCAAAGTTGGCAGCTTCTGTGATAACACAGGACCCCTCACCCATAGCCACTCAGTCTTACCGGGATTCAGTTGTAGCCCTTTTTCCCCCATCCAGACCCTCACAGCCTCCAGACACCTGGAGAGGACTTCCACTGCACCGCTTGGGTCCCCACGGGCCGAGATGTACAGCTGGGTATCATCTGCATATTGGTGATACCTCACCCCGTGGGAATGGATGATCTCGCCCAGCGGCTTCATGTAGATATTAAATAGGAGAGGAGAAAGTACCGAGCCCTGAGGCACCCCATATTGAAGGGGCCTAGGTCTGGACTTCTCCTTCTTCAGCCACACCGACTGGGTCCTGCCCCTCAGAAATGAGGAAAACCAGGACAACACAGTGCCCTGGATCCCCAATCCTTGGAGCCTTCCCAGAAGGATACCATGATCGATGGTATCGAAGGCCGCTGAGAGATCGAGAAGGGCTAGAACGGACGGATGGCCTCCATCCCGCTCTCTCCAGAGATCATCCACCAATGCGATTAGTGCAGTTTCTGTCCCATATCCGGGTCTGAATCCTGACTGAAAAGGGTCCAGATAATCCGCTTCATCCAGGACATCCTGTAGCTGCCGCGCCACAGCCTTTTCCAAGACCTTACCCAAGAAGGGCAGGTTGGACACTGGACGGTAGTTAGTCAGTACCGTAGGGTCGAGGGATGGCTTTTTTAGGAGGGGGTGCACCAATGCATGTTTAAAAGGTGCTGGAAAAGACCCCTCCTTTAGAGATGAATTAATAATCGCCTCGACCCAACCACCTGCCACCGCACCTGAAGCTTTGACCAACCAGGCGGGGCAAGGGTCCAACACACAAGCTGTGGCGCGGACAGATCCAAGAAGCCTGTCCACTTCCTCAGGGCCAACTGGATCGAACCGATCCCAAGTAACATGGCTAGACTGTGCTTCGGTCAACCCCAGTTCCATACATTCCACGCTGGGCTTAAGCTTTGAGCGGATCTGAGCGACTTTCCCTTCCAGATAATCAGCGAAAGCCTCAGCCGATCCCTGCCAACCAGGGCCCGACCCCCCTCTGCCGAGGAGGGACCTGGTCACCTGGAACAGGGTCGCTGGGCGATTATCAGCGGAGGCAATGAGGGTGGTGAAATATTGTCGTTTCACCGCCCTCATCGTCCCTAGGTAGTCTTTAATAGCTGCTCTAACCAGTGTTCGGTCAGATTCGTTCCGAGTCTTCACCCAGTGGCGCTCTCAGCGTCTCTTAGCCCGTTTAAGCTCCCTTAGTTCCTCTGAAAACCAGGGGGCAGATCGATCCCCACGGACTCGGAGGCCGTAGTGGCACGATTACATCCAAGGCTGCCGTCGCTTTCTTGTCCCACGCGTCGACAAGGGCCTCAGATGAACCGCTTTGCAGGTCAAGAGGACATAATTACTTTTATACGGTTGCAGTGTAGTTATAACTACACAGACTGCAGTGTAGAGAGAACTAACATTTGGTTGGGTTTGCTCATCTTCCAACTATGTAACAGAAGAGATACAAATTGTCATCAAGACAGCAAGCAGCTCCCCTGGTGGCTTAGTGGTTGAGATGCTGAGCTTGGAGACTGGAAGGTTGGGCTTCGATACCCGAGGGCTGCACTTTGGGACATGAAAAGAGCCTCATTTGGGCGTCCCCTAAGATGAGGTTCTCCAGCAAAAATCCTTTCGACCCAGAGTAATCTCCGACACAAAATTATTAAGACAGCACACCCCAAGCATTTTTGACATTTTCTTTTTAAACCAGATACATTTAATTTGCTGAACTAAATTGATTTTAACCTACCTTCATAATTCTTGTGTTTTTAAGATGCTGTGTGAAGCTCTGTACACCAAGTTATGGAGATACTATGCCAAGACAATGGATCTTTGCAAGATGGAACTCTGTACTGGCAATCTTTGGAGGTCCCCCCACTGGCTCCCCAAGCTACCACTCTGTTCACCTTCAAGACACTTCATGTTGCTTTTCCAAAGTGGGAACAGATACAGCAATCCTTGCAATGTATTATCCTACCTGTGGTCTGTCAGAACCTGGCTACCACAGATTAAGCATTGTGGCACTTAAGCATATCCGTGTGTGGTTTTCTCCTTTAAAATGAAAATACATACCTTCTTGGAATAGGAGTGTCAATATCAAAAGGTACATTCCCTGGATTTTTGTGCCAGTTGCTATGAACAAGCTTCACGATAACTTCAAAATACAAGAACAGAACATGAATTAAGACCTGCATAACACTTTCCAAGTGATAAACACACTGTGCTTCTCTCCATGGCTGCGGATGTTTTTAAAATGTATCCCAAAAGACCAGGTTGTGTATAAGTCCTTTCCTGGTTTTAAATTCTGCTATCGGAAATTGTATTTTATAAGCTGCATTTTTATATTATCTTAATGTGAATATTTCCCCAGAAATTATCCTGTGTTCCTTTTGTATTCTGCTTCACCGTGATGTATTCATCGCCACATAATTTTAAATTATATCTCATTTTGCTTGTTACTTCAGTATCCAATAAGACTGCTACTTAACTACTTATATCTTTCAAGATGAAAATCTCTGCCTTTAGCATACCTTTTCTCCCAGCAATAGTCTTGGTGGGATTAAAGCTTCTCTTTCTTCCTGCCCTTCTAAAATCAGTTTGCTAGATTTCCTGAGCAGGAAGGTTCATACCTGTATCTTGAAAACCCCACACCCTGAAGAACTGCAGTTAAAAGATAACCTGTTTGTCTCAAGTAACCCCCCCCCCCAAGATTGCACTGTTTAAATGGAATATACAGAAGAACCCCATCCTCATTATATTTAATTAAAAACAAGTCAAATCGTTTTAGCTTCACATTTGCCAATGTCTGGCTACCGTAATTGATGGTCAAAAGCGAATAACACATTGAAGCTGGACATACCTTTCTAAAAGCCTCTAAGCAACTAGAGATGGTTTGTGTAAAATGTCTTTTGTTAGTGACGTGGTTTTTTTGTATGATCAGAGGCGAGACTCAGAAGCTGAGGTTATTACTGCTACAGACTCAGAGCTGGAAAGGCTTCATTAATATTGCACACACAGCAATTTATCATGCGTGACAGCAGAGTAATTATGAGCTTGGCAGACTTCAGCTACACAAGCAGTAGGGGAAAACAGAGTTTAAGCAAATTGTTCCAACAATGCCCTCCTTTCAAAAAAGTTTTAATTTAGCACTAATATTTCTATTTCTTTTAAATGAAGATGTATTAAACATATACAGTTGTACCTCGTATAAAGAGCATAATGTGTTCCACAGAATTGCTCTTTAAGCAAGTTTGCTCTTTAAGTGAAACACCATTTCGAAATGACCAACTGTGGGCGGGATTGTGAACCCAGATTTATTTGTTAAGCGAGTTTCTGGTTGGTTCTATTTGTTAAGCGAAGCGAACATTCAGAGAAAATTCTGCTCTTTAAGCGAGGTTTGACTGTACATGAAAAACAGAAAATGCCTATACTGCATACATGAAGAAATCACTGGGTGGGTGGGGGTGTGCAGCAACAAAAAGGAACTGCACCACAGGACAGTTCAAATAGCTTGTAGGGATCCCTGCTCATGAAACTTGGCTTATGAAGTTATCAAAGAGATGTCATAAACAGATATTCTCAGTCTCTCCTTCAGCTGAAGAAAGCTTATGTCACTTATTTATTTATTTATTGTTCGCATTTAGTATCCCGCCCCAATCAGGAAGACCCGACTCTGGGCGGCTTACAACATACATTACCGTCATAGGTAATGGTCATAACAGTATATAAAAACCTTAAAAGTTCGTAATAATTCATAAAAATTTAAAACATTAAGACAATAAAACAAATAAAACAGCTAAAAACAGATCCAAATACAGATACAGATGCCAGGTGGGGGGAGGGATGGCTGCCCTTAAATCAGCCATCCTAGGTGGGAACCTGCGTTACTGTGTCCCCACACTTGACCCGCCAGCCAGGTCTTTACGCCCTTTCGGAAGGGCAGGAGCTCCGTCTGCAGGCGCAGCTCTGTCGGAAGGAGGTTCCAAAGGGCCGGGGCGAACACAGAGAAGGCTCTCTTCCTAGTGCTCGTGAGGCGAGCATCCCTGGTTGATGGAGTAACAAGAGAGCCCCTCCGATCCGCCCTGGTGGGACGGGCAGACGTTCTTAGGGTGACGCGGTCTCTTAGGTATCCTGGCCCACTACCATATAGGACTTTAAAGGTAATGACCAGCACCTTGAATTGCACCCGGAGGCATACTGGCATACTTGCTACTGTCTTTTAGGCCATGTGAGTAGTTGCACAAGTCCAAAGCATCTGTTGACTAGAGGAACAGATATACAACTCAGAAATAATGTATTGTCTGAAAGGTTCAATGGTAAATGCTACCCTACACATATTTCCAAAATCATGTTACTTTAACTCAGGTAGGCTTCCCTAGTCTGAAACATCTCAAAATGTTTTGAGCTGCAATTCCCAAAATTTCTGACATGTCTGGAACCAATCAGAACCAATTCTAAGGCACCAGTTTGAGGTACATAAGTTTGAGATGGGAGAAAACACCTACTGAAAGACCCAGGACAGCAAACAGAAGCAATTAAGTCTGACCCAGCATATGGTTTCCCTTCATTTATTCAAATGACTGGTTAAGAAAAAAACAAATCTTTACTGTGTCTTCTAGGATGGACACCTAACTTTTCCAATCTTGAGGGTTTTTTTAAATAGTAGAAAGCAGCACAGGACAGTTGCAAAGTCACAGTTCAGTCGAACATATTCTCAACACCAACTTGCATCCACATTAAAATGAGTGTCAAAAATAAGTTGTTTAACTGCAGCACTATAAGAGTTAATCTTTGCATTAAATGTTTCTCTTTTTCAGAGAGAAATTGGAAACTTAACATGATATAGTTCAGATAAAAGCTATGGTCTAATCCTAGCAATATCTAAGGCAGCAGCAGTTGATGTGTTGAATAAGAACATATACATTATTCAATCATATAATGCATGGATGCTGCTGCTCTATATTTGTAGTAAATCAATTTACACAGCTCTTACCAGAGAAGAATGATGTCACATATTTGGGGCTTCAATTACCAGGTAACTCAGGCAGCATGACTACTGACAGGCAATAGTATTCTGGAAGTTGAGAATGTAAAAAACTAACATTCTTTCATGTTACTTTTGCTCAGAGGTGGGTAACCTGTGGCCTTAAGGCCAAATGCAGCCTTCCAGGTCCTTAAAAGCGGTAGTTTGCCTGAATCCACATTTTACAGAGCAAATCCTTTTATTTTATTAATACATTTTGTTAGTCTTTAATACTTTTATTTTACAAACTTTAAAATTATTTTTTTAAAAAATTATTAAGTACATGCAGCCTTCCAACAGGAAAATGTTCCCCACCTCTGCTCTTGTCCATCAAATTTCTTCTTGTGTCCAGCTAAAAACAGATATGAAATGACAGAATATATAAGAGTCAACGTTGAGATCTAGTGGTGTGTAGTAAGATCTAGGTTTAAATCTGGGCCATCATACTCACCAATGACACCCATGGGTGGCCTCTCGTGATCTCAAAGTATGACCAACCATAGGATTTTGTGAACATAAGCAAGGAGAAAGCATTGAAAACAAGTATAACAGAGGATGACAAATTTTAAAAATAAAAAATACTACACAGAATCAGTAACAGAAATACTGCAGCAGCAGCATATCTATCCATGTTTGGGGGAAAGAAATAAAAAGTGCAGAAGGTATGAAGAAACCAAGTAATTTACCAGGACCGTGCAAAAATTCCAAAGAAATGAGGTAACACAATAGATTGCAGCTAAAGGCAGAACAGAATTGGGTCTAAAGTAGGGTTTTACTCAGCTAAATTTCTTGGAAATCACCCAACCCACATATTTTTCTTTTATATGGCGCATAGGAGATGAAATCTTTAGTAATCCGAATTAACTATCCCTGCTATTATACATTCAAGATCCAAAGGGAGCAGTCCAGTGTACAGAAAACAACAACTGCAGAGTGATATGTAGCAACAATACCCATTGTGTCAGGAATAATGTAATTTGCTGGGACACATTCTGGAGCCAATTCTATGAGAGTATGACCGAAATGGAAAATGAAACCACCTCTCCAACTTTTGTAATACAGCACATTTGTTCAACTCTCAGCAAGAGAGTTTAAACCATCTCTGAGCTCAATAAGGTTCCTGCTACCAAAACAGTGAAGACAGAAAGAAACACTACACAGGAACATAATTTCTACAATTTTTAATAAAAACAATTACAAAATGATGAAATAAATGCAAGATACTCAATCAAAATGAAAAATGAAGAACATCAACTGTGAACAAGCTGATGAAGGGTACAGATTATGAAAAAGTTGGTTTCTGTGGAGAAAAATACAGTGCTGTATCACATCTTCCAGTTCAGATTTATTCCAGCTCAAGTCCTTTCACAAAAACTACACTAATACTTTTCATTCTACACTGTTATGTTTACTGTACTTATTCAATCTGCTTGTAATTTTAAAAACCACACACAGCATCTTTCCATTTTTATATGTGTCTATGCTACAAGTGTTCCTTACATTATGGATAGAATTTAGCTGGTGAATTTTGTGGCTGAAATCCAAACATAATGTAATTAGCTCTGCGTGAAAAAAAGGATTTTAGACTTTGGCTTGGATCGTTATTTTAACTGTATAAAATGAGTTTCGAGGCATCAATATTCACTACAGCAACACTTTCAAGTGTGTGGAGGCATATGCACAGATATAACAATGGCCAAAATCCTGTCATGCATAAGATGTAATTTTGGAAGCAAATAGCTGTAAATTATGAAATCTCCGTAGACATTATCAGTTACATGCCAAGTTACATAAGATTTCTTAATTTTCAGAATTAATTTCCAAAATTTCTACCCATTTCACAACTGCACAACAAAATTTCAGGCAATATATCATGCATTCAAAATTAATATTGTCTCCAAAGCAAAGGCTGAAAGACTTTTGGTGCTAAAGCTAGTTTTATGCAGGGTTTTGAAATACACTGGTATAATTCTTCAAAGCAGCCCTCAGTGTGGTATCTGTCATTCAGATATCACTACATTATTTGACCTGTATGTTTAGTAAAGGTTGCCCTTGCTTGAAAGCAGTCATATCCAACTCCAGGGTCTGGTGCTCATCTCAGTTTACAGCTAAAGAGTCAGCGCAGTCTGCTTGTGCAGATGTTTCTGTGGTCATGTGGCAGGCAAGACTAGGCACCAGCATGCATGGAACCAAAGCAGTACCTATTTATCTACTTGCAATTTTTTGCTTTCAAACTGCTAGGTTGGCAGGAACTGGGACAGAGATGGACACTCACTCCATCTTGCAGCACCCAGCTCTCAAATTGCTGACTTAGAAGTAAAATCCACTGCATCTATTATAGTCATTAAGATTTCTATATATAACTCTGGATTGGTACACATAAACTGGGTCTAGATTTAGGCATATACAACTTACAGAAACCGCTCCATTGTGCCCTGAAAAACCGAACGCAGAGCCAATGAATACTGTTACATACATTCAGGTATAGTATGTGCAGATTGGAAAGGACAGTCCTATAAATCAGGTTGAAAGCACCTTTGGTGAACAGATCTGATGTAAGGCAGATCCTTCATTTAACCCTGTGTTCAGATTATTTAGAAGATGAATTAAGCAACAACACAATTAAGGACAACAAACAGTCCTAAGCTTGGAACAGCATTTGAAGCAGCTCTTGTTTTATAAAGGGGGAGGGAGGGGAAATAATCCCAGCTGTTACAATGTGCATTTATATATGTGAAAATAGTCCTGCAATAAATAACCACCAAACACTTTTTCGTACAGAGTACATCAGAATATTCACATCATACATGGGGGGAAAAAACTTTCTGTAGCTTTACAAGCTGCTTTCACAGACCACTCAGAGGCAGTCCCATCTCTTCATAGACAGCCCGCTTCAAAGACAGCCAGTCAAGCACGCATTTACATGCCATGCAGGTAAGCAAACACTACTTTGTTGCCTCTCAGTTGAACCCAAACAAACAAGTAGCTCTACGCAGTATCAATTTATGAAACTTGCCAAATAACTAAAAATGTTGCAGCTACTAGTTTGCTTCTTTCTGGTCACACTAACCAGGCTGCAGGCCATATTTTATAATTTAAGGAGGAAAAACCTTCCTTGATAGTGGTCTGAAGTTTTCAGCACAACCCTATACAAGTTTACTGAAAAGTCAGACTTAACATATTCAGTGGATTTTGCAAAGAATTGTATCCTTTCTCTCCTTTTGTATGCTCACAGTTTTAATAATTCTCCAAAATATTCTTCACAAACACACAAGTTTGTAAGATATTATACCTAAAAAGCACACTATCCTGCTCATCTTGAGAAAGCCAATGAGAAAGCCACCTGTGAACTATTTCAGACATGAAGACTGCAGCCAGTCACAGAAAACTGTTTGCCAAAGAACAATTCCAATAAATAAACAGTAACATTATTTATTTTATTTATTTATTATTCATACTTATCAACCGCCCTCCTCACCAAGGTGACCCAGGGCGGCTCACAATTTATAAAAAACCACAATAAAACACTCTTAAAAACATTCCTAAAAAACCCTCAATTTAAAACTTTGAAATCAAAATCTAAAAACTAATTGAGGGCAAGCGGGGCTTAAATCAACCAGCGGGCTGTGGTCATAGTCCCTCCTGCACCCCATACCTGCCCTGCCAGCCATGTTTTTAATTTTTTCCTAAAGGCCAGAAACTCCGTCTGGAGACATAACTCTATTGGCATTAGCTTTGCAGCGTGAGCTACTCTCTTTAGAAAACAGCAAACTGAAAGAAAAAAATCCCTATTATACCCAAATCCCTCACACATTCTACATTTTTATCACCTCTCTGATTTTAGCATTGCTTCAACAGCGGTCATTATCTGAAGATCTGTACTGGTTAGTAAACAGAAATTTGTGTTGCCATTTCATAGCAACTAGTGACTTCTATTTTGCTTGGTCACATTACCGTGTTTCCCTGAAAATAAGACACTGTCTTATATTTTTTAAAAACTCCAAATATGCACAAGGTCTTATTTTCAGGGGATGTCTTATTTTTCCATGACGAAGAATACAGTACACATTTATTGCTGATACAGCGGATCGCCAGGGCAAGATTTAAGTGAGTGCCTTATTTTCAGGGGGGGGCCCTTATATTTCCAAGGTGGGGAAAATAGGGGATGCCTTACTATAGGAGGTCCTATTTTTGTGGAAACAGGGTAGTTGCTACATGTAGGCTGGTTTCACCATCTAGAATATGATCAACCATGAGAGAAGGCTTAGCTGCATTCCAAAACTGACATTTCTGCATGGCTTTCTTTGCAGTGTTTCAGATCAAGTTATTATTATTATCATTATCATTATTTTTACTTTGAAACTTCAAATACAAGCAGTAATCCCCACAAGCAGGAGTGCTGATCAGGGCTTCTGGTAATTGAAGTCCAAGAACACCTGGAGTGTCAAGGTTCACCATCACCACAAGGGACTGTTGATGAGTGGGAAAACACAAGTTCCAGCTTGTATTTGAATTTTCAAAGTAAAAATAATGATAATAATAACTTTACCATCACTTGATTGCATCAAGACATTGGAGCATCCACTGGTTGACCTATTGTCATTAATATCATACATTTAGCTTTCTGTACACTGGCAGCTTCTGACCAAATCCTCCACTCTTCTTTAAGTTTTAAGGAGAGAAGCTCCTTCACTTGGTCCATAAGATGCCCTAGCTTCTATCCCACAGTCTTATACAGAAGCTTAGCCTATGAATCTGACTATTTAATTAATAAACAGAAGAAATGTGACAAAAACAGTTTGATAAATCAAAATATTAAACATTTTAAAAATAAGATTTGAAGATGGTAGGTGTATAGACTGCATTTTCTAAAGCACAAGTAAGATGAACTTAGTTTTCCATTTTATAAATTAATGCGAGATATGAAATAATCAGTCTTTTCTGTCCCTGAATAATCAAATATATCTTGGTTGCATCACTTTGGCCTTTTGGATATTTTGGGTTCCAATAGACATAGAGATGGAGCTGATAGGTATTGTAAGCCAAAACAGCTGGAGGGCCAATATCCCTACCCCTTTATATATATACTAACAGTGGTGCCTTTTTATCAAGCGCCAGTACTTATGTAGCAAACATACACAAACCACACACTAGTGGGGAAATATCAACATTGTTTTGAGAAGTTAAAAAAAAAGAAGAAAATTCCCAGTATCTGTCCAAGTAAAGGAGAATACGCTCAATGGGCACAGAACGCCAACTGACTTCTAGAAAATGGGGTAGATGGCCTGGTATGAAGAGAAAAGGAAATGAGGTTGCTGGAGTTCTGAACAAGAATTTTGCACTATAACATTTTGTTGAAGGTCTCACAAAAATTATAAAATCCTTATTGCAAAAAAAAAAAAAAATCCCATCATTAAAATCCTTAAGAATACAGTGGAACCTCATACAACAATCACCTCATATAGCAATGAATCACATAACAATTAGGGGTGGGTTTTTTGGGGGGGGGGGATGGCATCTCACATAACAATTTTCCCTATGGAAAAAACCGTACAATTTTTCAATGGGAAAAACCATTTAGCAAAAAAAAAAAAAGTTGTATGATGCATCGCACAGGGAAAATCGCTATACGATGCATGTATCATATAGCAATTTCTTTGTACAACAACGAGCCCCATGGAATGGATTAAAAATCATTGTATGAGTTACCACTGTATATTTAAATTGTGGCCAGAGGGACATGAATAATAGCAATAACAGTCACACTTATATAGTGCCTTGTAGTACTTAGCGAGTGCACTTTCTGGGGGGTTCACAAGTTAATTAGCATGTGATAGAAGAGATAAGCAAAAGTTGCATAGATTTTAAAAAATGAGGTGTATTCAGTCTATGGTTGTGTAATCTGCTACTGTTTTGTATACAACAAGGAAGTTGTACAGACCACTTGCTGTCACTATTTTGTGTCCATTTCCTAACCCTTCCAGTAAGATTGTTTTTAAAAGGAATATCCGTGCAAGAAGCCTTGACTGAAGCTTCACATACTCCTTCCAGCATCCCTTAATGTTCCTTTCTCCCTCTTTCAGTAATAAACAATATTTTATTTTACCTTGTCTTTCTGCTAAAAAGGTGCAAAACAACTAACCAATATTATTGATTCCACTGTACCTTATGAAATTTTCCACTTCTGCACCTATTCTCTGGATTTATTTTAGAAAAACAAACCTTGATGATTCCGTGATCACATTCCAAGATTCACTCCGTTTGCAGTATATCACACCTTATTTACTGATGATGTGTATATACTCAGCCAGTTTGCACAACTGTGCACATCCAGTGCTATCTTGGGATTGGATGGGTCACAATTCAGAACTTTTCTTTTGCATGAGCTGTGCAAAGTATACGCACTAGGACGGTGAATATAAAACAAATAAAATGTAATGATCTTGACATTTTAAGAAGGCAGGATCTTTTCGGTGTCACTCAGTATCTGGCTAGACGAAACTGCTGTGGTTCAGAAATTAGGCTTGCTGGTTATTCAGAGGCTGATTCTCTGTGGCATTCACTGTGTTGGCAGTATTTTCTGGTTGCCTTTCTTCTTGCGCTTTACGTTGTTTAAAAATCAGAAGGCCAGCATCCACGATAAATGCAAAACCGGCCAAAAATCCAAATGCCTGTTAAACAAAGAGTGGTGGAGAAAAGAATCTCTATTTAAATGCCCATCAAGATACAAAAAAAAATAAACAAATCAGCCTTATAACATCTGCATACATATCCCCCTTTGGTGCATGTATGCACAAATATGGAAAAATATTTGGAAACAGGCCATACAACACTGCTTCATGGTTTGCGAGTAATTGAAACACCTGCAGCTGCAAAGCTGGCATGCAAAGCTCATTAAAGTTGCAGGTGAATTAAGAGAGAGAGCAAGTACCATAGTCCTCTAGGATGTTCAGAAATGAGGACACCTTTTGATGAACAAAACTGATTTACACATCAGTTTTGCACACTTGGAGGTTTCCTCTTTTGCTCCTGCATTGATGCCTTCCCTTCTTTTGTTCCCTGTTTAAATTGACAGTCATTTCACAGTAGTTTCATATGTGACAGTAAAGGTAAAGGTCACCCTTGCTCGAAAGCCAGTCATATCCGACTCTAGGGTTCAGTGCTCATCTCTGTTTACAGCCCAAGACCCAGTGCTGTCTGCATCTACAAACATTTCCATGGACATGTGGCAGGCATGTCTCAACACTGGAGTGCACAGAATACTGTTTACCCTCCCACCATGGTGGCCCCTATTTATCTACTTGCAATTTCTTGCTTTTGAACTGCAAGATTGGCAGGAGCTGGCTCAGAGATAAGAGCTCATTTTGTCATACAGAACTTGGGTCCCGAACTGCTGACGTGCCAATCTTCCAGTTGTCTAGTTCCGCGTCTTAACCACTCGAGCCATCGCAGTCCTTCTTATATGTGACTGTATTAGTACTAAATTATGCCTCCAAGGCAGTGGTGGGTTGTCAAAAATTTTACTACCGCACTGTGATGTCATGGGTGGGTCCAACGTCATTATATCATGACTTTGTAGGTGGAGCTGATGTCATGACGGCATGGTTGGAGCCAAAGAAAAAAACCAAAAATAATAAAAAATAATAAAAAACAATAAAATAAATTAAATAAAATAAAAATAAAGACACACACACACACACACCTCAACCCACCCACCCCAAACAAAAAAACCATTAACTTACTAACCTAGCTAGGCAGGCAGCAGGCAGGCAGGAACCAGAGTGGCAAACCGCCGCAGCGGCAAACCACCGCAACAGCGTGGTGTGGTGCAGCAAGGAAAGGCCACCGCCGCTTGTAGAGGCGCTTCCTTCCTTTCCTTTCTGGGCAGCCATGCGTCAAACCTCTATTTGACGCATGCGCAGTTCTATTTTTTACTGCACATGCATCAAATAGAGGTTTGACGCATGCGCAGTTCCGGGCAGCCATTTTGGCTACCCGGAAGTACACTTCCGGAGAGGGCCCGGAGAGGTAACCAAACCTGGTTTACCACCCCCTGGCGACCCCCTCCTGATGGGTGCTACCGGTTCAGGTGAACCGATCCGAACTGGTAACAACCCATCACTGCTCCAAGGTCCATAACATGAGGGGCACCCCTTTCTATAAAAAGCAAACTGACAGGCTACCAAACAGACAACATTCTTTAATCCTCATCCTCACTAGCACGCCAAATCTCTCCTACCCAAGTTGATTTGAAACCTCTCTTGCTACTGCAAAGCCTTCAGTATTTCTTTCCACGCACACATTCTATTTGGTACCAGCTCATCGCCCTGTATGACGTTATTTCCTTGAATTTATTTCCTGGTTGATTATCACAAAACAGCTGTTAAGAGCCTTGGGCACTGGATCTTATTTGAAGTGCAAATTCATATCCTTACCTGATGATTGTTCTAAGATATTTGCAGGCAAGATTAGATTTTAAGATGTCAGGATGTTAATTTGGAGGAACCTTGAACACAGCCATATTGGGTATATATAACAGGGGTGCCCAAACTACATCCCATGGGCTGGATCCGGCCCCTAACACCAATTCATCCAGCCCACACTGCTCTCATTGCTCCTGGAAGGGGAAGTAAAATGTGCCCAAATGGAAGCAATGAGGGCAGCGTAGGCCAGATGAATTGACATCAGAGGCCGGATCTGGCCCACAGGCTGTAGTTTGGATATCCCTGGTTTAAGCAGAAAAAATGGCAGTCTAAAATCTATCTCATCCTGTTGCAAAACAGACTGCAGGTGTGTTTTACTTCCGCTTCCGGTGGGAGGAACCATGTGACCAGCCCACTGAACCATGTGACCTGCCGGCGGCCCAAAAAGTTTGGGCACCCCTGGTGTATAATCTTAACAGGAAGGAAAGAACAAAAGTGTATGGCAATCTAAAATTGTCTTTAAAAGATGCTTAAAGTTGCTCAAGACAGGGAATGGCAAAGAAGAAAAAAGGGCAGCTTTTGGCCACATGAGAACTACTAACCACAAGGGACATCACAGCAAGGTTAGTACAAGTCCTTTGTGGGTAAATACTCAGAAAGGACTATTGAGTTTGGTCTAGAAAAGTGTCTTTAGGAAAATGATATTTATTATGCAATGATCAGTTGCAAAGGAAAAGAGCTCATCATCTTTGTCATGCACTACGGAGCTGATCACCTAAGTTTTTGCCCTAATGCTGTACCCATGTACACACATACTCATGTACAGGCAAACACCTATATACAGTATCTCTGTATGCACAGAAGTGTCCCCCTCACCTTTCCACAAACTCTTTCTTTCTAGGATAGGTAAAGGTAAAGCTTGCCCTTGCTCAAAAGCCAGTCATACCCAACTCATCTTTGTTTTATAACCAAAGAGCCAGTGCTGTCTACATTTCCAGATGCTTCCATGGACATGTGGCAGGCAAGACTAAACACCGGAGTGCACGGAATGCTGTTTACCTTCCCACCGAAATGGTACCTATTTATCTACTTGCAATTTCTTGCTTTCGAACTGCTAGGTTGGCAGGAGCTGGGACAGGGACAGGAGCTCATTCCAACATGCAGCACTCGAGTATCGAACGCCAACCTTACAGTCTTCAAGTTCAGCATATTAGAAAACAAAAATAAAAACACTGCAGCGCTTTAACGGCTAACTGCTATATTTTTACTGTGAGCTTTTGTGGATCAAGTCCACTTCTTCAGACAAGGAGTAAAATTTCAGCCATGGTTTATATACATCAGATGCAGAGGTCAAGATGTTACAGGGGAAGTGGGTTGACCAAGCAACAAACAAAGCGGAACCAAGCAGAATGACAAGCGCCGTATATCAATACAGCCTCCCACAGCTGGTAGCAACAAATGATCCGTGGCTTGTTATTCAGATTAATTCTAAATGTCCTCTTTTCAATCTTAAAAGTGTGAAGTTGCCAAGCATATGCTAATGAGTTCAACCTCTTACTAGTTCACCTTTTACTGTTTAACATCTTGACCTCTGCATCTGATGTATATAAACCATGGCTGAAATTTTACTCTTTGTCTGAAGAAGTGGACTTGATCCACAAAAGCTCACAGTAAAAATATAGCAGTTAGTCTTTACAGTGCTGCAGTGTTTTTATTTTTTTGTTTTCTGATATGCCTAAATCACAGACTAACACAGCTACTATGTCAAAATATTCAACAAATTCAGCATCTTAACCACTAAGACACAGGAGGCTTAAATCTCCCTTCTCTGCTTGTTGTAATTAACTTCCACTCTTGTCTCCCAGCTCAAATCAACTGGGTAACTGATGTGTGTATGTGAACACACTTCTTTCTTAATTTAATTGTGCTTCCACCAGTCCACAAAACATCTTTTCAGTCTCTCAGTAGCAGACTCCAGCAACATTGCTGGAGAAGATGGTGTTCAAAAAGACTCATCTATCTGCTGTTTTTTCTAAAGATAATATGTGATCCTGACAGCTTCTGCATTAGCGGTTTGTGAGTAGCTTACTCACTCCCCACAGAAAAAGATTACAGAAAATATGCAGCTTGGAAACATTTCCCTTTGAGAGTATAATTCTCAGAAGCTTCCTTTTAGTGCAGTCACTTATAAAACTAGCCAGGTAATTCTGCACCATATAATCCAAGAAAATAACTTTTCTAAGTTTTGAAAGAAAGCAAGAAAAGTGTGTGATGACAGGTATGTGATGAGAATGAAAGGAAGACAAGTTTGCAATTGTAGAGATCAGTCATGACATATAAACATGCATATTTCTAGCTGGAACTAGTGTTAGGAGGTTCCTTGGAGTGGGGTGACACCTGATAAAAGTTGCTCTTTTTAATGTTTTCTTGGGTTATTTCATTTAAAGCATATTTCATTAGTTCTTAATGGCCTCAATAGCAATTCATTCCTAGAGTATTCTTGATAGGCCCAGAAAATAAGGTCTGAGGAAGAACAAATACAGTTGTTAGTTCTGATTAGATCTGTTGAATCAATAGGCTTCAAATATATGCTGACTTACCATTCAGCAATTGATACACTGCATTATCCCAGCTATCCTAGGCCAGTGATGGTGAACCTTGGCATTCCAGCTGTTCTTGAACTTCAATTTCCAGAAGTCCAAGTCTCTGTGAATCCACATGAATGGGTTTACTGTGCATACACACAGTAAACCCATTGGTGTGGATTCACAGGGGCTTGGATTTCTGGGAATTGAAGTCCAAGAACAGCTGGAGTGCCAAGGTCCGCCATCATGGTCCTAGTCTAATAACATTCAGACTAACTTTTAAACACATTCTGCATATAGAACACATCTCAGAAGAAACAGAACACAAACACGTCCTTACAATAGCAGCCTTTTCAACTGATGTCTTGTCGCTGGTTGCAGCAAACACAATTGAAGCTATGAAGAAAAAGATTCCCACGATTGGTAAGATATACATTTCCTACAAATGAAGAAAGAAGTGTCACTTTTTTTTATTCTTGAATGCTATAGTATAGAATAAAAACAATAACACAAAATGAATTTTAACATTGCACAGTGTAACCCTCCAGGTGTTGAATTGCAACTCTCAGCATTCTTTACTTTACTATCCACTAAGGGGGCCTGGGATGGTGGAGAGCACAATAGACATTTCCCTACTTATGGTCTAGAATCACATCAGTTCTGATGTACAAAACAGTACAATCATATCTTGCTTACCTTTTAAGAAACCCTATGAGGTGGGTTACCAACATTTTTACCATTTTAAAGATGAAAAAGTGAAACTGAAAAATAGTAACATCTCGCAGGCAAACTGGCAAGTTTGTTGCTGAACTCAACTTTCAACTTGCAAGCCCAACTTTCCTTGTTCTCAGTCTATTCTTCAAACTGTTTCATCATACCAGGTTTAAAATTAAATCATTTCCCCATTCAGATTGTTTATGTAACGAATTACATATATTGTTTGTCCCTTTTTGTGCTACCAAGTCAATTCTGAGCCATGTGTTTCCAAAGTAAGCATGATAATTAAAGAATGGCTTTACCCTCATCACCACTTCAGTGGGTATCCATGGCTTGAGCAGGGATTTGAACAGGCACCCTGAGTCCTAGTCCAACACTCTGCTCCATTACATTACAGCATGTCCCAGATTAACCCTACAATTTCTTATTCTTCTGGAAAAGGTACACAATTTATTTTGCAAAAACATACTTTTACTGTTTTTACTTCTAACCTTTTAATATTTTAAGTGCTGTTAAGACACTGTGAGTCTTTTTTAAAAGACAATTAATAGTATCAGTAATCATAACAATCACATTAGTTCACCTAAAACAGGACATGTTTCCTATATGCCTTGTTTTAATAACAAAATATGGCTTGTTTTACTGCCTCAGCATTGAATTCAGCAGGGGTGGTTTTGCAGGATGCAAATGTTGGCAGGACTGCTATGCGCAGCTGTTCATTGCAATAGAAAATATGGCTATGAAAAACACATAATAGGAACAAAAGATTTTTAAAATTACCATTCTTAGATATGACACATTATACCCTACTGCATATTTGCCATACATTCCCATGTCTCCTATACAATTAGTCAACTTGTGCTTATTAAAGCTCAAAATGCAAGTGAATTAATTACGTTCCTCTCTTTTTCAATTTGACTGTATCCCTGATCTGAACAGGCACTCAGATTAAAACATCTACCATTTTTAAGGGTATGGATGATGCTATGTGGCTGTAAAATATGAAATATAACTGCCAATGTAGTGGAGCACAGTGACTACACACACATTCCCAGCAGATAGGGAAAAAAATGTTACAATAGCTGTTCCTTAGTAGTGGGAACAGTTCTACGGATTACAGTGAAAGTTCATTCTCAAGGCTATTAACCTGAAATGTTTTAAGTTGGCAATACATACTACAAATATTCCTGGATCTTTAAAGGTTGAAAACATTCAAAGCCACACTGAATCATCCTGAGAACGCTTAATCTTATTTAAAAAACAAACAAACATGGCAATACCAAATGGAAAAAGAGGTTTCTTTTACCGGTTTGATCAACATCTCTTTTCCTATCTTCTCATACAAAGAGGTGCAGTAGATAAAAAGAATTGGGAGGCATAAAAGGAAAGCGATGCAGCTGACAAACTCAAAGAAATAAAGCCCAGCACATTGAGTGCATTGGCTCACAACTTCTTCAAGCACAAATGCAAGGAACGATAGTACCTATTGGAAAAGAAGAAAAAGATATTGGCTAGTAAATTCATTGACTTTTATATTATACTATATTGCCAAACTGCATAATACCTCCCCAACTCAAACAATACATTTCTGTAAGTACATTGTGGACAAAAGCATTTTTAGCATATAGTTTTATCATTTCCTGTTTTTACAATATTTGTAAGGCAGTCTTTCCCAATCGGGTGTGCTACAGATGAATTATTAGACCACTTAACAAATAAATCAGGTTTCACAATGCCCCCCTCCCCTGCCAGAAGTCACAATGGGTCACTTACAACGGTGTTTCGCTTAAAGAGCAAACTCGCTTAAAGAGCAACCCTGTGGAACGCATTATGCTCTTTAAGGAAGTTACCACTGTACTGCTGCTAAAAGTGCTTAGGTCAGTCCCAGTCCTGGTGGTAATGATCCTTCAGTGCTTTTGGATATTCAAGGTTCCCTTTTCCATCTCAGACAATGAACTGAGGGACAGGATCCTTTCAATTCAATTAAATGTTACTGTAGTGGGATTAGGTAAAGGTTGGCCTTGTTTGAAAGCCAGTCGTATCCAACTCTAGGGTTCAGTGCTCATCTCTGTTTATAGCCAAATAGTCAGTGCTGTCTTAATCTGCAGACGTTTCCGTGGACTTGTGGCAGGCATGACTAGACACCAGAGTGCACTGAACACTATTTACCTTCTCACCAAAGTGGTACCTACCAGTATTTATCTACTTGCAATTTCTCATTTTTGAACCTCTAAGTTGACAGGAGCTGAGTTTCGAACTGCTGACCTGCCCACCTTCCAGTCATCAAGTTCAGTGTCTTAACCACTAAGCCACCACAATTCTTACGCTGTGGGATTATGACACTTTTATTTACATAGCGTAAAGTTGAACAACAGGAGTTCAGTCATGACTCAATACCATATTTCCACAAGTGTGGGAAATGATTGTTACTTTATTAAAGGCACAGTATGCATTTTACAACAGGATTATTAATTCAGAATTCACATAAGAGTAGGACAATTTATCTAGAATGGCAATCTGATTATATTAATACTTTCAAAATCACTCTTAATGCCCTTCCAGGATCTTTCTTTCACCTGAGAAAATAGAAGTCCAAGCCCTGTCTAACCAAACCTCTGTAATATCAATGTTATCTGCTTGCTTCCTCAGCCCAGCCTTATCTGGCTTCATATATACTCACAAATCCAAGTAACTTCTCTCATATTCAGATCCTACCTGACTTCTTTACTAATCAAGCCGCAACTGGCTTCTTTGTTAATAAAGCAGAGGCTGGTAGTTTTCTTTGCTGTCTCAATCCATACCTGGCTGTTAAAGTGATCCATACCTGGCTGTTAAAAGTGTCACGCCCTGCATTCTGAGCCTCTATCTCCTGTTTGTTTGTATCATGTTTGCATAACATACCACTGATAATTGTGGCTAAATGGCAAGGTCACAATGTGCATGTCAGTTGAGCAAATTGTCACATGACTGAGACACACCCCAGCACCCCATAAAGTAGTCACAATTGTAAACAGGAAGTTACGCTAATTTTGTACAAACTCCAGAGGAATTGCTTTCAGAAGGATAGACAATTTACCTGTCTGTCACATGGAGAGAATGTGTTGTGCTAGTGGTTAGGATGAAAACACTAAAGTTAATTCTATCTTAGATGCCTAACATGAACCATGTTGTAAAATGAACCATGTGCATATCTATAAATAACAATACTGATGAAGCAAAAGATACAAAACTATTAAATACTCCTTCGCTGCAACCCAAGAAGGCAGGTAGACTAAGTAGCTAGCAACTTTCTATAACTAGCACCAAAGTCATGGTCTGCTTGCCCTGTACACCAGAGACTTTACATTACTCTTGTCAAGAATGGGTAGCGTTTTCTACAGAACTGCTAGATTTTTCCATTCATGATACAAAAGGATTCTCAGAAGCAAAACTTAAAATGGTTAAGTCTTTTTACCAGATTACACATATATAACACAACAGTCTGCTAGGCTGCTGAACATACCCAATGAACAAATAAGAATGACAGCTGGGGACATAGACAGCTGGAACCCCTGCAGAAGTTACTATAAAGACAGACTTAGGTATCATCGAAAAAGGTGACACATCCAAAAAGATTACAAGTTTTGCAAACTTCACAAAGTCATGATTCACTCTGTTTCTAAGAATGGATCAGAATAGTCCACAACTACCATGGAGGAAAAGTCCCTGCAGTCATTTGCATGAGGACATGTTGAAGTGGAAATACCATGCATGTGCTACTGTAAGACGTATTGGTCTACTGCCCTAAAACCAAGCAAGATTCTCATGGTGTTGTAAGATCTAACAAATACATTACAGTGTAAATCTCTGTAAACTAGAGAAGAGCTAGAATAACTTCTAGAATTCCCCCATTAGCATAGCCAGCCATACTGGTAGGTGGATTATGAGAGTTGTAATCAAATACTGTACAGTAAAACTCCGGTTTATGACGTTGGTCTGTTCTGACAGCCTTTGTCGTAAACCAGAAAAATCATAACTGAAGCACATTTTCCCATAGGAATGCATTGAAAAATAATCCAAAAGGTTGCCAGACATGATCTTCTGCCATGCCCCCATCAACCCCATCAGCTGGTATCCCCCCCCCCGCCCGCATCGCATCTCGACTGATTGAACTTCCCAGCTGATTAGCAGGTAGGGTGGAAAAGAGGGGGAGTTCTTGCGGTGTAGGAGAAAGGGGAAGCCTCTAAGAACACCCTTTCATCGCCCCCCAACCAAACCCCAGAGGTGGAGATTGATCAATCTAGGTGCTGAGGAGGTGCGCGGGGGGGGGGGGGGAACCAGAGCTAACAGTAAAAGGAAAAACTAACGACAAAGGAATCTCCCTATCTTTTGCATGCTGCTACTGCTTCCTGAGCAGTTTGTCCGGTCATCCAGGGGAGCCCATGCGGCGGCAGCAAGAGACTGCAGGGACCATATCTGCTCCATTCCAGTTTTTGTCCATGGTCCCCCTGAAACGCTTCACCCTGGAATGCACGCCACTCTGGAACTTCTTGGGTTACACACTAGGCAACCAGGCGTGCGTTCCCAGCAGTAGCGCCACATAGGGACCTCAGACAAAGACTGGAATGGAGTGGGTATGGTCCCCGCAGTCTCCCACCACCACAGTGGTAAGTGATGAACTGTGACTTCCGGCAGTGAGGGTGGGAGCCATTTTAGAGTCTAAAATGGTGGTGGACCACCATTTGAGACCCTAAAATGGAGGTAAAGTGGAGGAGGCTATCTAATTCCCAGTTGTAAGCCAGAAAAAATCATAAGCCAGGATGTCATTTTAATAGAATTTGCTGTCATAAACCACAACAAACGTAACTCAAAGCAGTCATAAGCCAGGGTTTTACTGTACTGTTCCCAGCTTTGGATTAGAATCTGGTGGACTCTACAAAATCTTAATAATTAACTACATGCTTTCAGGTGAATTCCAAGTTATTGTGACCCCTTTGAAGGCTTCTCAGAGTATTCTATGGAACAGAGGTCATCAAACTTTGTTCTCAAGATGTTCTTGAACTTCAGTTTCCAGAAGCCAGGAACTGGACCCACCCCCAACGTTTCCCGCCAGGGGCTGGAAGCATATCTAGTCCCTGGACTTACGTGTCCATCGTCATCAGCAGTGTGTGGTGGTGGTCGTGCTTTCCCCCTGTTGTTCTGAGACAGGCTTTGCTGGACCCCAGGGCAGCAGAAGCCTTTGTGGAGGTGGATTGCAGTGTTTCAAAAATTCTTCACTGCTTCCATGCTTTGAAATCCGTGGCACTAGGAGAGGTCCCTTGGCGTACGGCACTGGGAGAGTCCCATTGGCACACGACGCTGACATCATCACCAAGTGACTTCTCCTAGTGCCGCAGACTTCAATACATGGAAGCAGTGAAAATTTATTTACCACTGTGATCCACTTCTGCAAAGGCTTCTCCTGCTCTGGGGATCAGTAAAGCTTGTCCCAAAACAGCAGAGGCAAGCGTGACTGCCATCACCGCCACCATAAGTGACATCAGGCAGTGGGGGCTGGTGGGGGGTGGGTATAGTAAGCAGCATTGTATATACTGTATACACTTCTGTGAGTAAAAAAACCTTAGATATTACACAGAATTGTGGAGAGAAATGGTAAAAAAAAAACTTTAGAAGCTACCTTAATAAATTAGTAAGGACTGTAATAGTTAGTTACTTATGTGCCATCAAGTCAAAACCTATTATAGAGACCCCAACAAGGCTTTTTTTTTGTATATATTTAGCTTATGGCACTTGTACTCATTGAGTCAAACTATAACAAAAAGAAAGTATATATAAACTGTATAAAAACTAAACATTAATTTATAAACAAACATAACAATTTATATATTTGATCGAACCAGGAGTCACCCTTAGAAAATCTAATGCCTAGGTGCTTAGGCTCTTTATTATTACCATTTATTTATTTATTCATTATAAATAATCAAAATCATTATTATAAATGATCATAATAAAGAGCCTAAGTAGCTAGGCACTAGATTTTCTAAGGGTGACTGGTGCAATTGAATCTATAAATTGTTTAGATGTTTGTCTATAAATTAATGTTTAGTTTTTATACAATTTATATATTTTTAATATATTTATTTATTTATTATGACATTTTCCATCCATGTATGCTGTTAGTTGTGTGTGCTAATTTATTTCTCGGTAACTGAGATATTTAAGGAGTGTTTTTACCAATTTCACACCCACCGTGAGCTTCCATTGCAGAGCTGGGGGGAGAAACCAACTATACCACACTGGACATCCCAAGTCATAATTACTCTAATTCAATTCAAACAACAAAAGGCTCATCTATATCACCCCATCCACCCCCCTGCAAACTAAGTGGGGAGAAAACAAACTGTTTATCACAGATAGATCAGCTTTGTTTTGGCATTCATGGTAACCTCTTAAGTCTCAGCTGTAGCAATAGCATGAAAGGCTGGCTACAAAGAGGAAACATTGCCAAGGGTACCATCAACCCATATACAGTGGTACCTCGCTTAAAGAGCATAATGCGTTCCACAGGATTGCTCTTTAAGCGAGTTTGCTCTTTAAGCGAAACACCATTGTAAATGACCAATTGTGGGGGGGATTGCAAACCCCGATTTATTTGTTAAGCGAATTTTTGGTTGGGTTTTTTTTTTTTGTTAAGCGAAGCGAACATTCAGAGAAAATTCTGCTCTTTAAGTGAATTACTCTTTAAGCGAAACGCTCTTTATGCGAGGTTTGACTGTACTGTAGTTTTGCTTCCTTGCATGAAAGCCACCCTGGTTAGCATTCCTGGGAGGTAGACACCCTCTCTTTATATGCTACCTGTTCTTCTCACCCTTATTTTGATGTATCAGAGTCCATTCCCCATTTGCAATTTAAAACAGGAGCTGGAAATTCTGTATTTTCCCAAATTAAGACAATGTCTTTGTATTTTCTCTCTCTCTCTCTCAGCATTAAACTACCATCTACTTTACAGACCTGACTAACCATGACAAACAAATATATGTATATGTTTCTTTTGGCAAAAGTTTGATCTTTTAAATTGTGACAGTAGTTACAGCAGTTAAAAATCTAGGGCTGGTCTGGAATTTAGTTTTATAGTGAAATCCTAGCTGTTGCTGTACATGAATAAAGTGTTTGCCAGATATTTTACTCAAGTAGAAAAAGCATAGGCAGGTGGGCTTTAGCTCTCCATTCCTGCACTTTAAAATCATGTTTTTAAATGGAACCCTACCCTACGAGAAACCACTATTAACTAAGAGCATTACACTACATAATGTTTAGCAGCCTGATTATACTTTAGTTTTCTTGATGTTGATCTCATGAAATCCTGGGGCTTGTAGTTATGTTGCAATTCAAAAAAACTGTACTACAAGGTTTCTAATAGGGAATCTTAGCAGCTCACAACAATACAAACCTCAGGATTCCACAGGATGGGGCCACAAAAATTGAAGTGGTATCAAACTGCTACAGGTGTGTAGTTCAGTATAGACACACTCTTAAATCTTTACTCTCATACAGACTCAGTTGTACTTTCTGGGGTACACAGAGCGAACCTCCTCAAAGTGGGACTTATTTCTGCACAAATATTTACGGGACTGTCCTGTAATATTGTTGCATTTTGGTATTTAAACTATTTATATGGCCACTGTATCTAATGTTTGTAATGTAAATAGAAAAGATACACGTGGAATGCAATCACCTACTAATTCTGCCTGGGTAACAGAAAATATTCCAAGATTAACAATACCCATTCAAGCCACATAGTTCTCTTGCTTAGCCAGAGGTAGAAGTTCCATTTGATGATAAAACAGCAGTTAATCTATTGACATCCTCAGTTTTTTCCACCTGGGGGATCAGCACTGTTATTAACACTGAACAATTCACTCTGCAACACAATTCCTTACAACCAACTGGAAAAATCACCACTACATCTTTAACATCACCTCTGTCCATAGGTTTCAAAACTGACACTAATTTCACATTTAAACTGTCGCTCTCATTTAGTTGAGAGGACATTTTGCCCTTCCTCCACCACGTGGCACTTACTGGTGTGGTGAAGGTGGTGGGCCATATGAAATGGTACCATGGCCCGCATCCGGCCCGCAGGCTGAGAATCCCTGTTCTAAGCTATAGTACAATTATTAATCCATGTACACAAAAATATAGAGGAACAAGGAATGACCACAATTGCTCACACTAAACTTTCATTTTTAAAAGACATAAAATGTAAATCAATATACAGTACATAAAAACCCGAAAACAAATTATAACAGAAAAAACCCACAAATAGTGTACCCCTCACCAACTTTGAGACCCCTAGAATATACATTTTTCTTTCCCTTAATTTCTTCTTTTTAGTTGCCAAACACCACTTTTCTCCGAAAATACATTGTTTCATATGCTGTCTTCTGACCTTTTCTCTCCACTAGGACAAATTCAATAGCATCTCCCCATGTCTTTAAAGTTATTCAGTTTTGACAATCTTTTTTTAAAAATCTCACATGTTAATTTATTATCTATAGCTATGTTCCAAAGCTGTGTGTACCATTCAACAAGTAGAAACTCATACCTTTCTTTTCAGAATTTTTGCTAATACAGCTGTACCTCGCTGAAAGAGCACAATGCGTTCCACAGGATTGCTCTTTAAGCGAGTTTGCTCTTTAAGCGAAACACCATTGTAAATTACCAATTGTGGGGGGGATTGCGAACCCCGATTTATTTGTTAAGCGAGTTTTTGGTTGGTTTTATTTGTTAAGCGAAGTGAACATTCAGAGAAAATTCGGCTCTTTAAGCGAGTTACTCTTTAAGTGAGGCACTCTTTATGCAAGGTTTGACTGTAATTAATTTTGCTGCAGCTACCAAAATTGTAATTTTCTTTCTTTGTCATTTCAATTGAATATCACCAGATTTGGGTAACACAGCACCACAATTCATTTATTTTCCATAGCACGTTTGACTTTTTGAAAAGACCTTCATTAAAACACTGGAGAACAAATTGGCAGTCAGAGACTGGAAATCTTTGGCCTTCCAGATGTTTCAGCAGATAATGCTCATCTCTTACAATCAGCTATGAAGCCAGTCTCTAGAACAGGGCTGCCCAAACATTTTGGGACATGGGCTGGTCACATGGTTCAGGGGTGCCCAAACTATGGCTTGCACCAAGGGTGGCGCAGGCCAGATAAATTGGCATTGGGGGCTAGAATCAGCCCATGGGCCATAGTTTGGGCACCCCGGCTCTAGAAGTTGAAATCCAAAATACTAGGAAGCCAAACATTTCTTTTTATCATAGCTTAGAATACACTGAGTTTAGAGGTGGTGGCGGCAGCGATGGGGGGGACATGCTTGGCAGTCAATATAAGGCCGTTTTCTATGAATAAATCCAGGTTAAACACTGTTAAGGGCAGCTCCACCCATTTTGTGACAAACTGGACTGATGACCATTCACCCTTATACAGAAAACAGAAACCTGAAATATAGCTCCCAGCAAAGAACCACTCAGGTACCACGTGCATATATTTCCACCATCCACACTTCTAGCTTGTTATCTTGAGACTAGCAGGTAGGATGAGGCAGCTGCCTCAAATGACAGACTTGGGGACCATGGAGAGGAATGAAATCAGATGACAGGAAACCAGGAGCAGCAGGGAGAGGAGGGCACTTGTTGAATTATTATTATTATTATTATTATTATTATTATTATTATTATTATTATTATTATTATTATTATTATTATTATTATTATTATTATTATAAATATCCAGTCCTATTTACCAAAGAAAATTGGCTGCAACTTTGGGTACAGCAAGCCAAGTAGTGGTGGTGGAGATGATGATAGTTGTTGTTGTTGTTGTTGTTGTTGTTGTTGTTGTTGTTACATCTATTTTGTATCTTTGTTAGCTGCCCAGAATCACTCTGTGAGTGGGGCAGCATACAAATATAATAATAATAATAATAATAATAATAATAATAATAATAATAATAATAATAATAAGAAGAAGAAGAAGAAGAAGAAGAAGAAGAAGAAGTTCCAGACCTGGGTACTGTGGGACGGAGTGAGCTCCCGTCTCTGTCCCAGCGCTTGGGGACATGAAAGTAACCTCACTTGGACCGTTTCCTGAGTGGAGTTCCCTGAGTGGAGTTCCTTCTGCAAAAAATCCTTTCAACCCAGAATAATTTGTGACACGAATAATAATTATTATTATTCTGGGTTGAAAGGATTTTGCGGAAGAAACTCCACTCAGGGAACGGTCCAAGTGAGGTTCCTTTCATGTCCTCAAGAGCTGGGACAGAGACGGGCGCTCACTCCGTCCCGCAGTACCCGGGCCTCGGACTGCTGACTTGCCAGCCTTCCATTTAACAAGGCGCGCTTCTTAACCCCCGCGCCACGGCAGCCTTCGTCGCCATGCCTCGGGCAGGAAATGCCTCTAGGCGGCTTTTCCCCTTCGAAGCCCCACTCGGGGCGGTGGACGAGGGGGGGGGCTCCTCACCGCCTGCCCCGCTGCAACGAATCCTCCTGAAACGGCTAAAAAGGCGCCCACCCGCGTTGCCAAAAGTGAGGGGACGCAACCGACACCCACCCACCCCCCGCCGCCCTTTCCTCCTGCCTCCCGGGACCGCCTCTGGGGAAAGGGAAAGCAGAAGCAGCGGGGGCCCCGGGAAGGGGGGGAGGTTTGGTTTCCCGCTCGACTCACCAGTTGCAAAAGCTTGAGCGCGAAGCGGCGCCAGCCAAGGTGGGCGACGGTGCCTCCTCCCCACAAGGGAGTCTTCTTGGCCGGCGCCCGCTCGGCAGGCACCGTGGTCTCCCCGTAGACCTGGCCGCCGTTCTCCATGGCCGCCAAGGGAAGCAACACAGGAGGAGGAGGAGGAGGAGGAGGACCGGCGCCTCCTGCAAAGGGAAGAGACGGGGGGGGGGGGGGAAGAGAGGCGGGCCCCGCCTCAGTGAGGCGAAAGCGGAATTGGTTCCCCCACCCACCCCGCCCCACCCCTGCCCAGGCTGCTCCCCGTGGCGGGGTTTCCCGCTCTCCTGGTTACGTGGGAGGCAAAGGGAAGAAGGCGCACTTTCTTGCGTGCCGCCCCTGAGGCAAAATGGAAGCTGGAGGAGGGGACCTCAGGAGCAGCAAAAGGCGCGCCCGCCTCCTGCCCATGCCAGAAATTAAATACATAATGCCCCAAGGCAGTCGGTGGGTGGGTTGGGTCGCTTGCTCGTTACCTGAGGTAATGGTGGCAGCACCAGGTGCGCTCCGGTGTAAAAAGTGTTGCACGGAGTTTTGAAGTGGTAGATACAGAGGCGTGGCGTAGTTGGGGCGGTGGGGGCAGCCTGCCCCGGGTGGCACTTTTTGGGGGGTGGCAAAATTTCACAATAAATAATAATATCTTGTAATCTGAACTGAAACTTTGAACCATTTCATTTCATATTTTTGTCATATACCTACAATTCGGACCGGTTAAAACGAGCACTTTAGTTTTTATTATTTAATCTGCAATGGGATAACCGGTTGCCTTGCAGTAATTACCCGTGTTTTTATTTTGTGCTCGGATTGTTCCCAGCAAATATTCAGCGATAATTCTTTCATATAAAGAATAGAGTTCAATTGTCTAATAACACCTGTAAATTAGGATACAGTGCGGGCAGTGGTGGACAGCAACAGGTTCGCACACCCCGGAGGGGTGGTGGTGGCAAAATTGGGTGGCCAAGCCCACCTCCCTGCCCTGCCCCATCTGGTTTTGTCCCTGCAAGTGGTTCAAGATCTGCCTTGCTCAAAAACCAGTTATATCCAACTCTAGGGTGCAGTGCTCATCTCCATTTACAGCCAAAGAGCCAATACTGTCTGTGTTTGCAGATATATACATGGTCATATGGCAGGCATGACTAGATCACCCGTGATGTAGGCTCCACCTATGATGTAGGCTCCGCCCATAATGTAGGCTCCACCCACGCCATAGCAAAAAAATTTGCTGCCCACCAATGGGTGCGGGTAAGTCTCTTCGGGGAAGCCGTGATTATTGCTTTGAAAATTAAAAGAAAGTTTTATTCATTGCTCAATCATTAGTTGTCCAATTCACATTGACTCAATTAACCTGCCACAATTCATGATTTTCTTTATGTGTGTACAGTACCTAAATTTTGTATTGTTGATCTGTTATATTGTGTTGTATTCGATTTTATGTTGTAAGCCGCCTTGAGTTGGTTTTCACCAAGTAGGGCGGCATATAAATCGAAATAATAAATAAATAAATAAATAAATAAATAAATAAGGGGGCAGCAAATTTGGCTTGCGCCCTAGGCACCTGAAACCCACGCTATGCCACTGGGTAGCTGTGTTAGTTTGTGTTTCAAGCATATCAGAGAATAAACAAACAAGACAACGCTGTGGCACCAAAAAGACTACTATATTTTTATATCTGTGAGTAAAGACGACCAACTCCTGTATTTTTATGTTAGCTTTCGTGGATCAAGTCCATTTTGTCAGACATAAAGAGTAATTTATGTTGACTTATGTATAAATGGATGCCATGAAGTCTCACTCTTATGTCTGACGAAGTGGACTTGGTCCACAAAAGCTAACATTAAAATATAGGAGTTAGTTGTTAAGGTGCCATAATGTTTTTTGTCTTTTGTGTACTCTCTGATAAGCCTTTACACCAGGAGTTCTCAACTTTTTAAAGCCAGGGGCGAGTCACGCTGCCTCAGACAGCTTTGGGACTGGATGGCCATTTTGCCCTTCCTCCACCACATGGTACTTCCTGGTGTGGTGGTGCGCCACATGAAATGGTGCAGAACTGAGATATTAACATCCAGCAGAACTGAGATATTAACATCCACAAGCTATTCAATTTATCTGGGATTATATGTACAACACGAGCTGGAATGATTTATATGCTTTGTTTATAAGTTAGTGTGCGTGCAAATGTATGTGAATGGGTGGGTATATTCGTATATGTCATCATATGTATAATTTTGGTTTTTGTTCACTGTTTATTTTTCTGTTATATTATTGTTTTACATGTTTGTTGCAATATGTGTGTGATAAGAAATAAAAAAATATAATTGCAAAAAGAAATGGTGCCGTGGGCCACATCCACCCATGGGCCACAGGTTGAGAATCCCTGCTCTACACAGTGTCTTTCCTGCTCGCTATATATTGGGGGGGTGCACATTGAAACATGCTCGTTCCCTAATTTTTGCAAATTAAGCTCCATCTCAGCAGAATCTAGGTAGTTCTCCAGGACAGCAGTAATACTAAACAGCAGCTTGCAATGCTCTCACATGCTAGGAGCAAACGCTGCACTTAAAAATGATCTTCCTGGTTTTCCTCTTGCATTGAAAGGCTGCAGGGATGCTTCATTTCCAGCAGCAGAGCTTTTGATATAATTTTTTTTGCACACGGGAAAACAAGAATGACCTTTTAAATTGTAGTGTAGTTGAACAGAAGTGCCTGGCGGACAGTAATATCCAGCTTGTTGGAGACAAAATGCTAATTACCTGTGAAGCACCCAGAAAGTGCCCCACATGCTATGGGGTAGTATATAAGTGTAATTCCTAATGCTATTTTTATTTATTTATTATAAATTTCCCACTCTGGATGGAGTACACACAATATCAGATAATACAACCCCCCCCAAACAAATAAAAAACAGAACAGCCAAAAACATATTCTCACCCCCTTCTCCTCCCTACACACATGTAAACAAAAGAAAATGGCACTCACACAAAGCAACAACACAATGAACTCAACACTGTGCTTGTTTTTTTAATGCAAAGCTTTCTGTTGCTTTGCAAAAATGGAGTACATTCACCAGAAAGTTGCATGCACCTTAACAAATAACTCCCTTATTTAAAAACACTCTCTCCTACCACACCCATACAGGTAAACAAAAGGAGCCTTCCTACTTCACCTGCCTCTGCCTATATTTGGGATTATTTAATTTTTTTTGCGTTTTAGGACAGGAAATTGTTTTTCAATGCATTCTTATGGAAATTGCACTTTGCGCCCTCTAGTGACTATTTCTAGGTAAAGGTTTCCTTTGGTCGAAAGCCATTCTTATCCAACTCTAGGGTTCAGTGCTCATTTGTTTCAAAGCCAGCATTGTCTGCTTCTGCAGATGTTTCCATGGTCATGTGGCAGGCATGACTAGACACCAGAGCACATTGAACGCTGTTACCTTCCCACCAAAGGGGTCCCTATTTATCTACTTGCAATTTCTTGCTTTCGAACAGCTAGGTTGGCAGGAGCTGGGACAAAGACGGGAGCTCATTCCATCCTGCAGTACTCGGGAATTGGACTGCTGACTTTCCGCTTTCCAGTCTTAGCCACTTGAGCCACTGCAGACCATTTCTGATATTGACAAAAAAACTCTTTTCCTCTTCCACCTTCCCAGAGTTGCTAAACACTTTAAGGGCTTGATGGAATGGCGTCAGGGGGGTGCCGGTCTGGCCCACAGGCCATAGGTTGTGAATGCCTGCTATAGAGGATTTTTACCACTTACTGTTAAACTGTTCTTTAGGCTGCCTACACAGTGGTAGCAGTGGAGTATGATGCTATATCAACACTGCTTGAACAGCTAAGGTCCAACCTACCTGGAAAGAAGCTTCTGCCTTTATATCCCACAGGAATCTTTGATCCTGAACTGTTGGACATAAACCATGTGCAAAATTCAAATGAAGGAATGGAGAATGACATTCTCAGTGGCAGCTCCACAATACTTTCCCTTCCTGGAACTTCCACAAAACTCTCTTTCTCTGAAAATTAGATAGAGGACATTCTAGAATGCTAGACCCATTTAGCAAAGGTTCACTGACTGAAATTAAGTTTAATGTACTTTGTATAATATTAGGTTACATATTTTCAACTGTTTTACACTGTTGCCTTCTTCATCTTATATCTCAATGTTTCCTGCTGCTCCCAACATTTATGTTGGTTGACTTCCACCATACGTTGATGGTCAGATGGTAATACTCTTGTGTGTGCGCACTTTTGAAACTCATCCTTCTAAAAGTTTTCCAATACTGTACTCATTTGCAGAAGCTTCACAACAAAATGTTATGCCATATACTGCAGAGATACTTTCTAATACAATATGAAAACAATTGTTTAATGTATTTAGAAAGCCATTGTACTCTGAAAAAACATATGTAAGCTTATAAAGGATAGAAAAAACTATCTTTTTTTGTCAACTGCAACTCATATCCAAGAATGCATTTTTCCTGAAGCAGGAAAAATGTCATGAGTGTGTTTGTTTAAGGTGGATCCCAGCTTGCCATGAAGTGACCCACATGCTATGATCACGGAGCCATCTCCTGTGGCACACATGAAATGAGACATGCAGGATTTAACACCATGACTGCAATGGACTGCCGCAGCCTTGAGGATATGGACAAGGTGGCCTTTATAGCCAGTCCATCTGGTATGGCCTCTTTTGTCTCCATGACTGTTGGGAATTAGAGTTCCTCCTCTGCTCATTTTGCCATTGTGCCCAATATGATGGTTTCCAGTGGCATTTCCTCCACTGAGGGGACCATCACCCCACCTAAAGGGGCTCATCCACCTGTAGCCGTATCTTCTACAATCATTACACAAATATATATGTAAACTTAAACAAATTGAAGGATACATTACTTACCTTGCCTATAGCATAAATTCAAGTACACCTTACATACACATCAAAATGCTTGCTGTTTATACAGTAATTGTCTACAGTATTTAAAGGTACATTTGTTCCATGCATTTGATTAGAAATTAAGAACTTGTAGTTTTCTGTAAAGGTGTTTGCTGTCAGATGATTCATTTACTGCGTAAAATTACATCTTAATGGTATAAACATAGTGCAACTTTTTAATCAGGTGGCTGTACATTTCTTCAAACTCCTGTTTTAAAATCTATTTTACAGAAATATTTTTAAGCACCTCTTGAAGTTTGTGTTAGAAAATATGCTGATTCCTTTCTTCTTTTTTATTGTTGCCACATGCACTGGCTTTTATTTCAAGAACCACATCAAGAAGTCCTATGTAAGCATGCTTTGAACATTTTTCTTTCAACAACAGTTGCACATAGTAGAGTTCTTTCAAAAATGGTGAAAGTTGCAGGAATAGTTGTAGGCCCACTGTTTTGGAGGAAATTCCAGAGGGTTGAATCAACTGAAGTAGCTCATAGACATAATCCTCTTCAAAAAAATAAATAAATAAAAAAATAAAAAATCAAGCAATAACCCTTAAGAGTAGGTATGGGCAATGTAGCTTGCAAGATGCTGTTGCTCTAAAACTCCACCATCCTTTACTACGAGTTCATGGAAGCTGTAGTCCAACAACTATACACAGTAATTGCCTATCTCTGATTTAGGATACATTAATTTTAAAAAAAGAAAACCCCCAACATACTATGCTTTCTGTTAGAAACAGGTTGCTACCATCATTGATAAGGTTTTATGAAAGATACAGCATTGGAAGTGAACAGGAGAATCTAATCTTAATACATTGTTTATTTTGCAAGTACAGTATATCTATAGTAAAGGTTGCCCTTGCTTGAAAACCAGTCATATATGACTCTAGGATTCAGTGATCATCTGTTTATAGCCAAAGAGCCAGTGTTGTCTGCGTTTGCAGACATTTCCATGGACATGTGGCAGGCATGACTAGACACCGGAGTGAACGGAATGCTGTTTACCTTCCTACCAAAGTGGTACCTATTTATCTACTTGCAATTTCTTGCTTCCGAACTGCTAGGTTGGCAAGAACTGGGATAAAGACAGGAGCTCACTCCATGGTGCAGTACTCGGGTCTCGAACTACTGGCCTGTCGACCTTCCAATTGTCAAGTTTAGCATCTTAACCACTAAGCCACTGTAGTCCCCAATTATATCTATACATTTAAAAATATTACTCAGATATCTATACTGTATTTTTAATAATAATCATTAGAGGTCTTAGTTTAGACCTCACTAAATGTTCGGGTTGCATAAGAACTTGAGCACTACTGAACAAGTTGAAGTATGGACATGACACTGCAAGCCACATTTGAGTAATTAAAAAAAAGAAAAGAATATCTATTAGAATTTCTGTAACCTGTGTAGATAAATTTACTAAAAAAAGGTAGTATGCAAAAATGATAGTGGTATTATCAAAGGCAAAAAGTATATTCAATTTTATTATATTCTCTCAAAATAGGCTAGATCTATATGCAGAGAATAAATCATCTGAAGGATTTTAGATATACCTATCCTGACATTAAAAATTAGAATAATAAAGCAGTTGTATACGTGAAGAAGATTCTGGAAACAAATCTGATTAATTTGAGGGTATTTTTTACTGTTTGCTACATACAATCTTACTTTCAAAATATACATGCCTGACTGCTTTACAAACTCCCTTCAGCTAAATCTGAAGATGACCTTTAAGTTTCTGAAGATTATTCAATTTTTAAACCGAGGAACTTAAAAGTCACTCTGGAGATTCAATCTCAATAGTGTAATATATTCTAGCACGACAGTTTCATCCAAGCAATCTGCTACATTTCAAATTTCAAGTGACATCAGTGCAGTTGTATTCCAAATGAAGTGTTACATTTCATTTTAGTTAGTTTATTGATGGTGCACAGAAACAACAGTTGATTGATATCTTTCCAACAAAACTAATAACCCTCCCCCTTGAAGTTAATTTGTAAAATTGCATTAAACTAAAAAAATTGGGAGATCAATATAAATTAAGTGTTTGTGTTGCATATCACCTTTCCAAGTCTTCAATCAGTCTTTTGCATTACAAGTAATTAAGTGGATGTTTCCAATTGTACAGAATTACACTGACTTTTAAACAAAATCCAGATACTTCTGAATCCCACGTTATACTGTGAAAACCAGTCTTACACTGTGTTACATTTTCCTTCTGTACAGTTCCCTTTTACACAGTGAGCAACACAAAAGACATCAATTGCTTGTCCTTCTCTGAAAATGTTTCAGCTTCCTAATTCCAGTCACAGAAGGAAGAGGCAGAGGCAAGTTTAAATTATCCCAGAAAACTGAATAAATGGCTATATTTGGTGTCTTCAAGATGCTTCACCTTCTGTGGGGGATGTAGGTGTTGTTGGAGAGACCAGGTCCGGTTTTCTTGACATTCTGTCCAATTCAGCCTGAACGTCAGTTAAGACAGGCTTCTGGCCTGCACACAAAAGACATTGAAGGTTATGTTTGTGCCTACATGAGAGTATGTACTTCATCTCAACAGACATGGACAGATTTAATAAAGAGGTGATAGTCATGGAAACATTGTTTCACTAATATAACACAAGTTGTTACTAAGTACACCAGCCATCATTTTGCCGTGCTACAGTTTCTGGTAGGTTTAAGGGGCCTCTTTAGTGCACTCAAGATTAGGTAAAAATAAAGGTTCCCCTTCCTCAAAAGCCAGTCGTATCTGACTCTATGTCTAGGTATGGTGCTCATCTCAGTTTACAGCTCGAGCCAGTGCTGTCTGTATCTGCAGATATTTCCATAATCATGTGACAGGCATGACTAGATACCAAAGAGCATGGAACAGGGTTACCTTCCCACCGAAGCAGTATCCATCTACTTGCAATTTCTTGCTTTTGAACTGCTAGGTTGGCAGGAGCTGGGACAGAAACGGGAGCTCACCCCATCATGTAGCACTCGGGGTCTCAAACGGCTGACCTTCCAGTCATCAAGTTCAGTGTCTTACCAGAGCATGGATTTGCACTCCTCACCTCAGGCCAGACTGGTGTGCTTGTGTGTATTTTGTCATCAAAATAAGGGGGGGAGAGAGTCTGCATATAGTACACAGAAGTGCTTATACAGTAAGACCCTTATGATTAAGGTAGTAACCTTGCATGCTATATCAAGTCACTTTACAACATCCATCACTGATATGAAATATGAATCTAGTTTCTCACAGAATAAATGATTACACTGATAAATGGTGACAACTCCAACTACCTTTTCAGAGATCCTCATGTATAGCATTGTGCTCTGCACATACAGTACTATTATACAGTCTAATGCTAGAGTCTTGGGCTGTTCCAAATTTATAATTATGAGACAAGCTGAGATCATTGAAACCAAATAAGAATATAATAATTGCATGTCAGTTCCAACTTATGGTGACCTTTTGTAGAATTTTCTAAGTAGAAAATACACAGAGGGGTTTATTAATCCCTTCTTCTGGGGGCATCCTGGGATTGTGGAGCTTTTGCCTTAGCCGCACAGACTGACTATTCTCTCAAAGAGGCACAATGGGGACTCAAACTTCCAACCTCTGGCTCCAGAGAAACCTAAAACAATGTCTTATCCAGCCAGCCATAGTAAATGAACAATAACTAAACTGTACTATACTGCAAATGCAGGAGAAGTGATACTTTTTTGGATCACTAAACACAAAACAAATATACAAGATACTGGTATATACTGGTATAATATACTAGTGTCTCCATTTACATATACGCAGGACACAGGCCTGAGCAAAACCTTTCTTTGAAGCTATACTTTATTAAATTGCCCATTTTATCCACCCTTAAAATGCATGAATAATATTCTTACCTGGCTTTTTCACAGATGCAGATATGTTACTGCTACCAGCAGTGCCTGTGCCTCCTCCTCCTCCTCCAGGACTACTGACACCTGGAGGTCCTCCAGGTGAGCCAGTTTTCTTACTCAGCAAACTGTTGAAAAAGTTCGCCAGGACCCCTTCGCTTGTGGCTCCAGCTTAAAAAGAAGTTTTAAAATGGTTTCCTCAGAGATACTGATAATAGATTGATATACAGTAATACCCCGGATAACGTTTGTACCGGATAGCACTAAAACCGCATAACGTTACAAGATTTTCGGAAAAATCTTGCATCGGGTAACGCGATTTTTAGCGTTATCCGGTACAGGGGAGTTGGATTGGGTAGAACATTGGGTGAGCGCGGGCGCGTCAGACGGGGTTAGGGGAGTATACGGAGGTCTTCCCCTATCCTCCCCTAACCCCGTCCAACGCGTGCGCGCCCACCGCCCGATGTTTTGAAAGGGCACGCTAAGAAAAAAATGCTAAGAAAAAAAGCCCTGACTTCAGGGACAAACCACTTTAAAGGCAGGCAGGCAAAGAAAGAGACCTCCCTGCCTTTAAAGTCACCCCCACCCTCAGCTCTGCCACGAGAGAATCATGCCTCCCGTTTACCTTGCAGTAAGTGCTGACAGTCAGCTGGAGCCTTTTTTCTGTTCCACTTCCTGTAAACAGGGAAGGGGGAAAATACAGAGATGTGATTGGTTTGCTATCTTTTTTTCTTCTTAATGCCATGTGACACTAGAGAACCAATCAAATCTCTGTATTTTCCCCCTTCCCTGTTTATAGGAAGTGGAACAGAAAAAAGGCTCCAGCTGACTGTCAGCACTTACTGCAAGGTAAACAGGGGAGGCTGGATGCTCTCGTGGGAGAGCTGAGGGTGGGGGTGACTTTAAAGGCAAGGAGGTCTCTTTCTTTGCCTGCCTGCCTTTAAAGTGGTTTGTTCCAGAAGTCAGGGCTTTTTTTCTTAGCGTTGTTCAATAAATGTATCGGACAACGCTAAAAACCGGATAACGTCATGACTTGTGGAACCAAGTCATAACGTTATCCGGGGTATTAGTGTACTCTGAAATTTTTACACATCTGTACAATACGCTTTAAAAAACAGAGCTCCAACTTCATCTGCTATGCTGCACCATGAAAGTAAAAATCCAATATCCTTGTATTCGTCATGTAAAGGTTGCCCTTTCTCGAAAGCCAGTTGTGTCTGCCTCTAGGGTTCAGTGCTCATCTCCATTTATAGCCAAAGAGCCAGCGCTGTCTGCTTTTGCAGACTTTTCTGAAGTCATGTAGCAGGCATGAGTAGACACTGGAGTGCACAGAATGCTGTTTACCTTTCCACCGAAGTGGTACCTATTTATCTACTTGCAGTTTCTTGCTTTCAAACTGCTAGGCTGGCAGGAGCTAGGACAGAGACAGAAACTCACTCCATCATGAAGTACTTGGGTCTCGAACCACTGACCTGCCGACCTTCCAGTCATCAAGTTCAGCATCTTAACCACTAAGCCACCACAGTCCCTCTTATTTCGCCCATTAGAGATTTCACTTTTATTTCATTCACAAAAATACCACCTCTCTTGGGAATTGATTCCTATTTTACCGTTCAAAGTAAAATTTTAGTAACGTAAATGTTTTTTGCTTCCTTTCATTTGGAATTTAACACAGTCATCAGTAATCGACAGAATAGTATTATAAGAGGACGAAATGGAATATGAAGTTAATATCTAGGTGGAAAGCCTACAAGTCTATTTATTTTAATTATTTTACCTTTCATACTAGGATCAATTTTTTTGGACCCAGCAGGAATAGGTGTAACACTGGCAACATTGGAGGTTACAGATCTGTTTGGTGTTCGAGGGGATCCTCCAGGAACTCTTGGAGAGGTATCCTACAGAGTATTTGAGAATATGATGAAACAATCCAGCTGAAATAAAAAGCTTCTAAAAACAAATGTTCCTTCCAAAATTGAGCAATGGAAGGACAAAACTAGGAAGTTACATGAGATACTGACATCAAAGAATCATTACATGTTCACAGTTGAATTTTTTTTTTGGAATAGTAGCCGTGTTAATCTGTGTTTCAAGCATATCAGAGAATGAACAAAAGAGTTGTAAAAAGCCATATTGATGTGTACACATATTTGTTATGTTAACCAATCACTCTGTACCTCTGTATAAACTGATGCCATGAGTCTCACTCCCATTTCTGACAAAGTGGGCTTGATCCACGAAAGTGAACATTAAAATTTAACAATTAGTCTTCAAAGTGCTACAACTTTTTTTTGTTTATTCTCTGAGATGATTAAATATTCAGTTTAGTTTGGCTAATGGCTGGTAAAGTCAGTGATTCTGCAGGTGATACAAGCAAATGCAGAAATACAGTTACAACCGCCTCAGTTTAAGTTTGCTCTGGTTTACAATAGGAAATCCTATGGAAATGCCATCCCAGTTTACAAAGTTTTAATGTATTTGTTTCAGTTTACAACGATCAATTCATGTCCATCCCCCCCCCCATGCATCCCTATGGATGCATGGATGTTGGAACAGACCTCTGTCATAACCTGTGGTTTTACTGTACTCTGACCCCACTTTGATCCCAGATCATGGACAAACCCACTGGACCTGCATGCCATGAAGGTAGATTAAAGCAATGGCAAACAGAAGTGGGGATTTTTAAATTAGCAGCAAGTGAAGTCACTTTTTTATGCCAGCATAATTTACATAAGAGGATTTTGAGGTAAAGGTTTTTTTAAAAGAAGAAGAAGAAGAAATACAATGGAAGAGATGGACAGGAGAAAAATGTGTGGTGTGGTATTTAAGACTCATGAAAATGATGAAAGAAGCAAGTCACCGGCAATTAATGAACATTATGGAGCCCGTGGCATATTATCTAGAATAGGAATATATTTTATAATTTGTATTGAGGAAGAACCAAAAGGCATTCAAAATTAACGTTTAACCAACACCACATTGGTAGTAATTACACAGTTTAGCAAAAAAGCAAAATAAACTAACATTTATTCCTTATTATTAGACAAATCATCTGACAAATTCTACACATTACGGTCTTTTTTTGTCTGCAAAATATATGAAATAAAGCTACAGTAAATACTTTGACAGTACAATCTATATGTGCCTTCTCTGACATAGGTTTTTACTGAGTTCAAAAGGCTTGCAACCAAGCTGGTAGATACAAGATTGCAGCCTCAAAAAAAGCAAAAAAAATATGAAAACTTTACATAATGCTTTACCAAAAATAATCTATAGTAAGTATATTTCTAAATTATTGTTATGTAAGTATGCTTTACTAACCACTGGTCTTCCAGCTGCAGTAGGTGGCTGTTTTGCTATCAGAGACTGAAAAACAAAACAAAATACACTTTACAAAGGAAATATTTACAATAAATTATAATATAAATCTCACCAAATTCAACTTTAAGTGAAATGAAATTTAACTGAATATTCAGACTGTATGCAAACCAATCACTACCTGTTGTTTTGTAAGAAATACTTGGTCTTCTTCTGCCATTATCTCCTTCTCATGTACAAACTGCAATAAGGAAAGAGAAGTATTAAAATGTATTTACCACGGTAAATGTTCTAGCCACAAGAAACCAATACATGCATGCCTTCAATCACGAAAACTTGCACAATGATTGATTTTACAAGAATATTCTTCAAATTTTTACTTTCTGAAATCATAGCCTTTCTTCATATAGCTATCCCTTTGAAGGCAGCTCAAAGCGCATATTGCGTTATGAACTATGGCTAGTGCATAATGCAATAGCCTCCTTATTAACAGAATGCATATTATAACTGTCTTAGCTCATTTGCATTGGTAGCCTATATATTACTAAATTTGATGGTTTCGCTACTGTTCCAAATCTATAAAGGTAAAAACAAGCTATGGTTATAATCCAAGCTAGTCTATCCCATTTTAAATGTTACAATCTTACATTTCCAATATACTGTAATTATATCCTCCACCCATCCACTTTAAATGTGTCTATGTTATACCAGAAACAGTCCCGATGCTGTTAAAGCAAGCACATGACAGAAATGGACTCATTTATGGGGACATAATGCTAACATATTTCCAGTCCAGTATATAGAACTCTGAAGTGTAGCAACTAACTTTATTGTTGTCAAATGCCTTTAGAATTATGCATCTGTGGTTGTCTCTCTATTCAACCCCTCTTCCTATTCATTTTATGAAAAATATATAATGCTGACATCAAATCAAACATCACACGAATTTCAAAATGCATTTCATAGGAAAAATTAGCATTTCCTAGTAGACCTACCACTACAGCCAAAATATCATTGCACTTGTGACAGCATAACAGTAGGCTGTAATATATATAGATGTTTTAGCATTGTGAACAAGACAGTGTTACACTTTTTAAAAATCCCTCTAAAAGCAATTTACCTTTCTGACTGGAGGCTTTGTAATAATATCCTCAAAATTGTCACCCACTTTTAAATTCTGAAAGTTCTCGTGTAATATTCCTATCTTCTTTTCATTGTCCCATCCTGCAGGACTGAAGATAAATATACAGTCAGAACGTGTATTTCATTTGTTTGGGACTTAGTGCCTTTTTATCTAATCACATCCTCTGCAAATACCTCTATCCTTTAAAACGGAATGGGAGTTTTCAATTGACTGTCCAATGGAGATGAAAAATATATGCACTGCACCAAGTTTTGGCTTTTGAACGTCTCACTAACAATAATCCAATGTACAGCAATAAAAATACAGGGTTGAGACTTTTGGGTCTTGTATTACCATATAGCACTGCAGAAGGGGGTTCCAGTGAGGCACAAATGGAAATCTGATATTTTTTTGTGTTAGCTCCTAGACTATCACTTAGAATAGTCTCCTATTTCAGTGGCTAAAATACAAAACAAGGGCACTGTTGTAAGGGAATAATCAACATTTTACAGAATTATCACAGAAGTTATAATATTTAAAAAAAAACTTACATAAATACTGCATCTTTTTCCACTACTACAGCAGGTATGTTGAAGGGAAATCCATATAATTTCTGGACAATATATTTATACACTAAATCAATATTCTTATTTTCCTTTACTGAAGTGTAAATAAGTGCTGCACCATCTGAATTATGTGTTAAAGAAAATGCAGAATATTTATCTGCTTGGCATTCAGTCATAGTAGAAATCAATATAAGTCCTTCACATGCTATGAAAGCTGTTTTAATAATCATGGCATGGAACAAGTCTTTGCCAGCACATGAAATTCCTTTGTAGCTTCCTTTACAGTTCCTTTATGAAACTTTCTTCCAGTTGAGCTGCATCGGGTTCCATCTCTGCCTATACTGTATTTAAAAAACAACTAAAATTGTTCCTTTTAAAAGAGGCTTCGGATAACACTAAGACTTGGTTCCACAAGTCTTGATGTTATCCGATATTTAGTGTTATCCGATGCATGTTAAAATCCTATAGGATGGATCGGATAACGTTAAAGCTCCATAGAGATACGTTGTAACCGCACAGGCTTTAGCGGTTGTTATCCGATCCATCCCATAGGACCTTAACGTTATTCGATCCAATTCTCCTCCCCAGAATACTTAACGTTATGTGATTTTAGCGTTATCCGAGGTAAACGTTATCCAAGGTATTACTGTACTGTCAATGGGTGAGCATTAGGTTATGATTAACTTTTCCGTCACCAATAGGTATTTTTGTTGCTACCATTTTTTATTTTTTAATGTGTGGGTATTATTTTTTGTTATTTCTGATATTTACAATTTATTCATTTATTGTAAAGATTTTTAAAATACATTGTATGCCACCCTGAGTGGGAAAATATCCCAGATGGGTAGGATAGTAGAGGTTTCCTTTACTCGAAAGCCAGTCGTATCTGACTTTAGGTTCCAGTGCTTATCTCTTGAACAGCCAGTGTGGTCTGCTTCTGCAGACCTTTCCGTGATCATGTGGCAGGCATGACTAGACACCGGAGCACTGTTTACCTTCCCACTGAAGTGGTCCCTATTTATCTACCTGCAATATATAAAGGCAATAAATTAAATATATATTTATGCCATAAGCATGAAAACAGGAAAAATAAACTAGTTTTTCATTTGGACAGAAGAGGGACAATATATTAGGCCAACTCTGAACTCTAGTTCAATGGCTTGTTCCAAAACTAATAACGACAGTATCCCAGCCAATTTAAGATGTGATCAAGCCAGGCTGTGATAATCCAAATTTAAGACGTTATCTCCATCCCTCAGATTTCATATAGAATCTGAGGCCATGAAGTGACATGGTAAGGGCTAACTAGATTATCTAAAGGATTAATTTTAATGACCATTTAAATATTATAAAGGATACACTGTAAACAAAACCGTCGGATGTGTGACTGAATGAAGTCAAAGTGCTCATCTTTGTAATCATGTTCCTTTTCCAGCAGACCAATGGCATCACACTGCAAATAAATAAATGTTGAAAAATAGCCATTTAAAGTCAATTATACTTACAACATTTGTTACTCCATTTCTGGAACATACATTCCTATTTTAAAAGTACAGAAGAACCCCACATAACAAAAAAATTGGTTTCACGATTTCTTTTGTTATATGATTTTTTTCATTATACGAAGTACGTATGCCTCGTATAACCAAAGTCGCTATGAGATGCATCGTACAACAAAAATCTCTATGGGAAAAATTGTACACGATTTTCCCATAGAGATGCACTGCTTCGTATAACAAAAAAAATCATTATACAGTATGGGGTATAGCAGTGAACGCAATCCTCATCATTATACGAATTTTTCAAATAAAACCAACAAATAAATTGGGGTTCTCAATCCCCTCCACTAGAAATCATAATTGGTCACTTACAATGGTATTTCACTTAAAGAGCAATCCTGTGGAACACATTATGCTCTTTATGCAAGGTACACTTGTCTCATTTTCCAGTGCATACATTTTTTCCCCAGTGCAAAATGACAGAGATGCAACTTGTTCAAAATCAGAACATGGTCTGGTGCAGGGAAAGGTAGTTCTAATACTGGCATTTGTGGGTAAAGACCCACTTCCTATTTTAGCAACAGCAAGATTTGTCAGTGGAATCTCCTATGATTTGTAACCTGTCTTGAATAAGTGTCAAAAAATGTTTTAAGTGTGTATTGTATTGTATTGTATTGTATTTATTGGATTTCTATACCGCCCTACTTGGTACAACCAACTCAGGGCGGTGTACAACATAATATACAGTCATCCAATAAATTCCGACAATAAGACAAAAATAACATACAGTATAAAATATCACAATATAATAGCAAAATAATAATAGTAGCAAAAATACAGTCCAGCATTGCAAAAATAGTCAAGTGTCATAAATATAAATCATCAAAAGTCACAAATACAGATATCATCAACATCACAAATATAACATTTGCCCACTGACAGCTGTTCTTAGTCAGCCTCTGAGCCAAGGTAGAAGACGCCCAGAGGAAATGCAGGAGCGTCCTCTCCCTGCCACGGTCACAGGTTTCTTTTGCCTCCGGACCGCGATGGAAAGGGTCCCGGAGGAAGGGCGGGGACGGCGCCTCGCCTCCCGCAGCTGCGGCCGTTTCCTCCATCCCAGGCCAAGGTGGAAGGGGCCTGGGGAGCGCGGGAGCGTCCTTCCTCGCCCCCGTCGCGGTTCTTATATCGGCCTCCGGGCCGCAATGGAAAGGGTCCCGGAGGAAGGGCGGGGACGGCGCCTCGCCTCCCGCAGCTGCGGCCGTTTCCTCCATCCCAGGCCAAGGTGGAAGGGGCCTGGGGAGCGCGGGAGCGTCCTTCCTCGCCCCCGTCGCGGTTCTTATATCGGCCTCCGGGCCGCAATGGAAAGGGTCCCGGAGGAAGGGCGGGGACGGCGCCTCGCCTCCCGCAGCTGCGGCCGTTTCCTCCATCCCAGGCCAAGGTGGAAGGGGCCTGGGGAGCGCGGGAGCGTCCTTCCTCGCCCCCGCCGCGGTTCTTATATCGGCCTCCGGGCCGCAATGGAAAGGGTCCCGGAGGAAGGGCGGGGACGGCGCCTCGCCTCCCGCAGCTGCGGCCGTTTCCTCCATCCCAGGCCAAGGTGGAAGGGTGTACATTTAATCAGTTCTAATCCTTGCACTTCATCATTCTATCCACTATGCAGCATCTCTAATATCTTTAAGAGAGTTTAAGATTAACATCAGATTTTCTTTTTGAGATCTATTTATAATTGTCAAGATTTGAGCAACAGCTGTAAAAATTCAACAAAAAGCTTTCTGAGGCATGCAGAACTAATTGCATGATTCTTGGAATTCTGACCAGTTGTTACAATGTAAGCATTATAAATGCAATAAATGTGATCTTTTAAAAGCCAACCTTATAGTTACATAAAATGTAATAGGATAAATGTTCTAGTACCCTGGTGGCTAACCTTGGCACTCCAGCTGTTTTTGGATTTCAATTACCAGAAGCCCAAATCAGCACTCCTGTTGATCAGGGCTTCTGGGAATTGAAATTCCAGGACAGCTGGAGTGCCAAGGTTTGCCATCACTGCTCTAGTAGGTTCTACTGAACTTGCAAGAAAATCTTACTGCCAAATATGACTGTGGTCAATGCAGAAAGCAAAGGCAGCAAAATACAGTATAGACAAAGAAATGGAACACATAATTTAGTTATCTATCTCCTTATCAGCTCCCCCCCTCTTTATGTTGCATCTAATAATACAAGTTATTTAAGGCTGCAGTCTTTAATCAGTTTACTAGAAACTATGGCCTAAATCTAATTGTTAAACTCAACTTCAACATGAGTTCCTTAATTATTTGGACTCAACATTTATTCAGTGGGTCTACTCTAGTTAGGACTAAAAATTGAGTTTCCCAAAAAAAATTTCTAATATATAACAGATCCACTGAAACAAATACTATTCATTTCAATGGGTCTATTCTAGTTGGAGTTAACAATCAGATTTAAGTACAAATTCCATCATATCTTTTCCATCAGAAATGGAAATAGGATTCTCAGCATCTCGTTTAACATAGAGAGCAATGTGCTGGAGCTGAGATACATATTAACTCCCTAGCAGATACATTATTTTATTTCAGAACTTTCTTGAAATCCACATGGAGAGAGAGAGAGTCTCTAAAATTACTGTTTGATGTTTTAGCTGATTTTACAGTGAAAACTTCTGAATGATAAAGCACTGAAGTTATTCTGTGATACATGGCACCACAATTTCAATAAATGGTATTACTAGTACAGTATCTCTAAAACTTTATTCCAACACTATAAAACTTGGTGTTTGAATACAGTTTGAGAGGAATATCTACACCTGCCTCTTTCATTGTTGAATTCTCCAGACAGTAATCACCAAGACCAAGGAGGCTCTCTATGCAACCAGGGACTTAATTTTTCAGGGCTTTGTTCACTATTCTACAATACTTAAATTGTTAACATCATCCAAGGTAGGCAACACTGGCTTTCAGTACAGCAGCAATGCATTGCTCACAGACAGCAATACTTTCTTGGATAAATCAAGTAAGTAGTCAGACTTATCATGCTCAAAAATAAGCAACAGGAGCCTTCCTAACCTCACATATTTATTCAACAGGAAGAACTCAAGATTCCATTAGTCTCAGAAACTTTATATAGCTACTTTATGAATCTATAACTTCAACCCAAATTTCAAGGACAGTTATCTCCAATAAATCTCCTTGATTTCCAATTGGAGCGACATCCTGATAGTGCTAAGGTACAAAGAACAAATCACATAGTTTGTTCAACACTTACCCTCCTTTCTTAGTCCTGATATTGCTTTTAACACACTAACTCAGGGGTGGCCAAACTTTTCGGGTTGTGGGCTGGTCACATGGTTCCTCCCACCAAAAGTTAAACATGCCCCGCATGCACAAAACACTGCCAGAAATGCATCTGCAGATGTCATAAATGTATTTATGACAACCATGGGTGCATTTACGGCAGCGTTTCATGCATGCACAGGCACGTTTAACCTCCGCTTCTGGGAGCAGTTAGGGCATCGAGGGCCGGATTAATAAGCACCATGGGCTAGATCCGGCCTGTGGGCTGTAGTTTGGGAACCCCTGCATTAAGTCTTAAATGATTCCTACAAGAGTTTTTTCCATAGGATTATGTTATTATCAAGATTTAACAAGTATTTTCAACTGCACCAAACATGCCTCAAATTCCAATACAGAAGGTGCTCAAACACTTCCAGAAAGCAAAGTCAGTATATTTCAATAAGTCAGGACAGTATTATAAAAAGTACAGTGAAACCCCTACTTACGTAAAAACTCTGTTCTATCTAAATCAGTTTTTTACTTAACTCGAAGCAAACCCATAGGAAAAATGATTTTTTTACTTAACTCGAAGCAAACCCATAGGAAAATGATATTTATGTAAATTGAAGCAACCCCATAGGAAAAATGAACTTTTTACATAACTCAAAGCAAACCCATAGGAAATTGTGTTATGTAAATCAGGACATCATTATGTAAGTCGAATTTTATGTAACTCGAGGCATATATAAGTCGGGGTTTTACCGTAGTTGTAAAAATTATTCATAAGAAATTTTATACTGTAACTTTCTATTTAATTTTATGAAAAGTCATGATAACAAATAAGTATCTGAAATATAAAACATGTTTGTTCATTCAAAAAGCTGGTAAAATATTACATTTGAGAACAGCAAAAATATTCATGTTAATAGAAACTAGATATGATGTATTTAGAGTTGCTATGCTTATTAGAATCAATACCCATTTATTTTAAGGAATTTAACCTGATTTTCAAGGAATTTAACCTTTAAATATATACAAAAGTAATGTGAAACATGAGACAAACCTTTGTACAAACTACTACTACAGGAATGCCTAAGTTACATGTTAATGTATCTGCGCTCAGTGGTAAAATGACACTTTCATCTTTGTCTTCTTGTAACGAAGTACTTCTCCTCTGCGGAGAAGCTGGAAATTCTTCCCCTGGTTCTGTGTATTCTTGGAAATCTCTTACAACTGAAATAAAGATAGAAAAATATTGAATGAGGCCATTAAGGATCAACCACTTTGTTCCTTGATGAGTTTATATATGTATATCAATCACATTTGTTACTGTTTAACTTTGTCATCTGTGTGCCAGTTGTTTGTACTAATATACTAAACTATCTCATAAAAAGAGCATTAAAAATAGATAACAAGCTTGAAAAAAGGATACCATTTTTCTTCCAAAGAACAATGTCAGTCGTTACAGACAGAATTCAAATGAGATTTGTAGATATTTGGACAAATTCTCTCTATGTAACCAAATTCTTAAGACACAAAAGAGGTGTAAATCAGGTGAAGAAGATAATCTAAGTACAGTAATACCTCGGATAACGCTAAGACTTGGTTCCACAAGTCTTGGTGTTATCCGATTTTTAGTGTTATCCGATGCATGTTAAAATCCTGTGGGATGGATCGGATAACGTTAAAGCTCCAGAGATACATTGTAACCGCACAGGCTTTAGCGGTTGTTATCCGATCCATCCCATATGACCTTAACGTTATCCGATCCAATTCTCCACCCCAGATTACTTAACATTATGCGATTTTAGCGTTATCCGAGGTAAAAGTTATCTGAGGTATTACTGTAATGGATAATATACGGTATATACAATCAAACCTCGCATAAAGAGCGCTTCGCTTAAAGAGCAACTTGCTTAAAGAGCAGAATTTTCTCTGAATGTTCGCTTTGCTTAACAAATAAAACCAACCAAAAACTCGCTTAACAAATAAATTGGGGTTCACAACCCCCCACTCACAATTGTTCACTTACAATGGTGTTTCGCTTAAAAAGCAAACTCGCTTAAAGAGCAATCCTGTGGAACGCATTATGCTCTTTAAGCGAGGTACAACTGTATACGAGAATAAAGTAGTTATGAAGGCAAAACCAAAACTCAGTTGTTATTTCAAGCATGAAAACAGCAGTGGCCGAAGTTCACTATTTATTTATTTATACCATTATTTATTTTAATCAGCATGTTTCAGGAATGTGTGATCCTCCAGATTTGTTGGATTGCAAATCCCATCATTTCTCACCACTGTCTATACTGATCAAGTTTGCTGGAAGTGCAGTCCAATGGAATGTGGAGGATAACATGTTCCTCACAAAATCTGGTTCCTACGTAGCTGTTTTAATATAAGAGTTAATTTTAAGAAAACTTTTTAAAACTCCTTTTTAAGGGAGCATTTAATGATATCATGCCACTGACAATGGGTTAGCTGGCCAGGTTTGAGCTGCTTGCCCATTAGGTTTTTTATTTTGTTGTTTGTTTTACTATGCTGATGTTATTTGTCTGTACAATGCCCAAAGTAGGACCTATTATAATAACAAGTGAAAAGAAATAGAGAACAACAAAAAGTGGGTGGGTGGGTGGGGAATAAATCCAAAGGAAATTTAAGCCCAGATTGCTGAATGACTAACAAGGAAGCACACTACATGACCAAGAGGAAATAAAGAGAAGATGGAAACAGTATACTGTAGATATAAAAGGATGGCAGACTTCTTTGAAGAACTTGCAGTTCTAGAAAGTGAAAGCTTCTCCTGCCATATCAGACTCTGAATATTGGTGATCCTCATGGCTATCAGCCATGAAGACTGTCCTGAGAATATAATGCAGGGACCTTCCATTTGCCTTCTGCATCACAGCATGACGCCTGTATCACTGATCCAGTTCCGTGAGACACTTTCTAGTCCTGAGCCCTTTTGGCACACAAAATCCTCCTCAGCCCCAGGCCAGTAATGATGAAGCTGCTGCCCTCCATCAAGATGGATTCAAGTGGGATTTAATTGACTTGGGGACCCTCACCCTTCCCTGTGGAGTAAGGCAACCAAGGGCATTAGTCCTCAGGGTTGTCAGGTTAGTTAACCACTGCCTGACACTTTATTTTATTTATTTATTTATTTACATTTATACCCCACCCTTCTCTGAGGACTCAGGACGGCTTACAGTTAGGAGCAATTAAAACACACTATTTACAACAACAAAAATTAAAATTAAAGAGTTAAAAGGTTAAAAAGTTAAAAGCACAAAAACAGGAAGAGAGGTGGGGTTATTCACAGGGGCCAGCCAGCCGAGCTGACTGCCTGGCCCACACCCCAACATCCCCCGTCAGCCAGGTGTTCATCCCCTTTTTGAAGGGCAGCAGCTCCATCTGGCAGGAGGTTCCATAGGGCTGGAGCGGACACAGAGAAGGCCCTCCTTCTCATGCTAGAGAGATGGGCCTCTCTAGATGATGGTACGACCAGAGAGCCCCTCCAGTCCGCTCTAGTGGGACAGACAGATGTTGTTGGGGTGATGCGGTCTCTTAAGTATCTCTTAAGTATCCTCAACACTTAGCGTTGAGTCGCTGGCAGTATGGTCTACTCTATTAACATAACAGGATAACCAGACCAGACTGAAGAACTTGCAGTTCTAGAAAGTGAAAGCTGATCTGAAACCATTAGGAAGAAATAAATCACCATGGATAAGTGGAATACAGTTAGAACTATTTCAAGTTACAGAGACTGAATCTGTCAAAATCCTAATAAGAATATCCAAACAAACATGGAAAACAAAACAATGGCCCCAGACTGGCAAATTTCAAAATACATTCCAATTCCCCACCCCCACCCCCAAAGGAGATGCCAAGGAATCCAGTAACTATAAGACTAATGCTTTAATTTTCCATGCAAACAAAGTGATGTTCAAGTGTTGCAACAAAGGCTTTTACTGTCTATGGAGCAAAAAACATTCCAGCTGGATTCCAAAAATGAAGCACTCAAGTTTATATTGGAATGTCTGCTGGCTACCACAGTGCCCCAAAGATTTCAGAGCACCAGACTTTACTTTGTAGACTACAGCAAAGCCTTTTCCTCTGTAAATCATGAGAAGCTATGGGTTGTTCCAAAAGAAATAGGAATGCCTCAACATTTAATTGTCCTGATGTGTAATCTATATTGCAGACAAAAAGCTACCATTATGACAGAACATGAAGATAGAATGGTTTCCTATAGGCAAAAGTATGAGTTAAGAGTGCATTTTATTCCCTTATCTGATCAATCCATGTGCAAAATGTTTCATATGGAAATCCAGACTAGATTTAGATGAAAGAGAAGTGAAAATTGATGAAAAAAACATTTAAAAGTTTATGATATCCAGATGACACCATGTTACTGACAGAAATCAGCAATGACTTAAAACAACTTCTAGTGAAAGTAAAAGAACTAAGTGCCAAAGTAGGACTGCATCTGAACATTAATATGACAAAAATCGTGATTGCAGAAGAACTACAAAATTTTAATGCTGACAATGAAGAAATTGAAATAGTGAGAGATGTTCTATACATTTAAATGAAGATTACAGCCAAGAAATCAGAAGACAGATTGGGAAGGCCATCAATGAAGGAATTAGAAACAATCATCAAGAGTAAGACTGTGTTACTGGAGATCTAGATTTAACAACACCCACACTATTTTATTTCCAGTCAGTGTTCGGGTGTGAAAACCGGAACTATCTCTGAAGGCAAAAATGATGAAATTGAGGCTGTCATGATTTGGATTTTTTTGTTGTTCAGTCGCACAGTCGATTCCGACCCTTTGCGATCCCATGGACCACTGCCCTCCAGGCACTTCTGTCCTCCACCATCCTCCTCAACCCGCTCAGCTCTGTGCTCACTGCATCCACAATACGATCTAGCCATCTCATTTTTGGCCACCCCTTCTTCTTTTGCCCTTTCCCAGCATCAAGGCTTTCTCAAGTGAATCCTCTCTTCTCATTTGATGTCCAAAGTACTTTAGCTTTATCTTTACTATTTGACCTTCTAAGGAACAGCCAGGGTTGATTTCTTCTAAGACCGACCTATTTGTTCATCGAGATTCCCTGGAAAGGACAATAATGTTGGGAAAGAATGGAGACAGCAGGAAAAGAGGAAGACAAAATATGAGATGGATTGAATCTCTAAAGGGAGATCCAGGCTTCAATTTTCAACAGCTGAGCAGGGCTGTTGAGGACAGGAAATTTTGTAGGAAATGACTTGATGATACATAACAATAAACATCTTCATGATTTAGAAATAAAAATAACATATTTCAAGAATTATTACTATATAAATCAGTGGCCTTAGATTTTCTAAAACAGTGTTTCCCAACCTTTGATTTTTAGGCTTCAGTTCCCAGAAGCCTAAGTCAATTCCCCAAAACACTGATCAGCCAATGTACTGACTTAGGCTTCTGGGAATTGAAGTCTCCCTGTGGGAGCCACTGCTCTAAAACAAGGTTTATCACCAGCAAACTCTTAGTATATGTCTTGGTTTTCAAGGAGTAGTATATCTATCTATTCTACAAAGCTATACCACCATTTATTCTAATATACCGGATGCTGATTTGTTTCAGTATTATAATATTTAGGAATCTTCCCATAATGCTGAAAGAAAACTTTCCCTTTCGAATAGGAGGAAAGCTATCATTTAGGTGTTGTTAGACTACACTCCACCTCAGATCTCACTGCAGAATGGAGAATACAATCTAGTTCCTGCCAGTATGTGGAAGCTTCAACCATTATATTTTTTATAGTATGATTTAGTAGCATTTTTAATGTCAAAGACCACACAGTGTTACAAAGGGCTAAAATCACATACAGTAATACCTCAGATAACATTAGTATCGAATAACACTAAAATCGCATAACATTAAGCAATCTGGGGGGAAGAATTGCATCGGATAACATTAAGATCCTATGGGATGCATCAGATAACAACCGCTAAAGACTGTGTGGTTACAATGTATCTCTATGGATCCCATAGGATTTTAACATGCATCGGACAACACTAAAAATCGTATAACACCAAGACTTGTGGAACCAGGTTTTAGTGTTATCTGAGGTTTTACTGTATTAAATTCTAAATTAAATTTTAAAGCTAATTTAGAAAGATTCAGGGAAGTGACATGATGGAGGAAACGTCTTGTCGCCCAGCATTTCTCCACTTTTGTATTGGGCCCTTAATTAAAATGGTTCTATTTTAATTTTTAAAAAGCAAAGAGAGGAAATCCAGACTAAGAACTAATACATATGTTTGCGAACAAAATGTAGGTTAGATTCTTCCAGGACTATCTAAACATTGTGAGATTCTATTTTAAGACTCCTTCCACTTATCACCAAGTCTGTGCTTATTGTAGAGACAATGGGCACAGAACTGAGCGAGTTCTGAGCAAGTTATTTATAAATAAATAAATAAAACTGAGCGAGTTGAGGAGGATGGTGGAGGACAGAAGTGCCTGGCGGACAGTGGCCCATGGGGTCGCAAAAGGTCGGAATTGACTGTGCGACTGAACAACAAACAACTGTGCTTATGTATTACATATTCAATATACACAATGCAGAATCTATACATGTTACAGTAATCTTAGCAAGGAAAGCACTTCTGCTCTTTTTCACAAGAACTATCAATTGCAGAGAGTCTCCTTCTAAAAAAAAGCAGTGTCTTCTGAAACCTTGCAAAGCAAATTGGGTACTCAAGACACCTTTTACTGAACTTCATGAGATTCACACATATTTTGTTCAAATTACCTCCTATAGATTTTTATTTATTTTCTCAGCATATATTATCTTGCAGTATCTACAGTATACATGAGAAATGTTGCCAATGATTAGGCATTATTAGTGTGAACTGTACTTTAAAGCTGTGACAGACAGACACCAGATTTGTAAAATCAGGATATACTTCACTTTTTTAAACTAAAAATTACAAGGTTCGCCAGCCAGTACTTGCTATTTCCAAAACAGTAACAAGATAATGTTGGATGTGAGAGAGCATAGAACAATACACTAGGCACAGAGTCTCTTACCTATGCACCCTAGAAGTCAAATTAGGGTGATCTGCATATGTAAATGCAAAATTTATATCTGTGCAACTACTGTATAGGTCAAACAAACATGAAACTGCCCCCATGAGATCCATACACAAATTCTTCAAAGGCAACAAATTGATGCTTCCATTTGACAAGAGATGGACATTAGTACCAATCTGGCCACAGCAGATGTTATTTTTTAATAAACTAGAAATCAAAAGAAAACTTTGCATTTATCTATTGCAAATGACTATCAATACATCCCAATGTATTTTCTGTCCATCCTCACTTGACAGATTCTACAAAAGAGGTCCTTGTCCCAAGAATAAAGTAATAATGTAGAGGCCCTTGTGAAAACAACATATTTTATGAGCACATATTACAGTCCCATTAATACTGATCTAAAATAGCTTACACAAATTCAAATGGAGCATCTTCATGAACCAGCAATTTTGTATTTACCATTAGATATAGAACATTTTGGACTGCAAACACATAATTTTCCATTTTGGGAGTTTTACATACCTTGCAGACACCTTATAAACACCTCAGTATGGTACAAACAGGAAAAAGACCTAACTTAGAAGGCACTTAGATTTAGCTAGGCTAAGCTCCCAGATAGGATAGGGGAAGAAACTAAAAGCTTAGGTGGAGCTTAGTCCACCTAACCCTCAAAAATGTTTAATACAAGCCTTTCTCTTAGGTGTAAAACAATTAAGTATTTGTAAAGTGTCTTCAAGGTAAACAGAACTCCAAGAACAAACAATTGCATATATGTAGTCCAGAAAAATCTGAAAATCCCTTAATTTGAAATATATAAATTGAACTGTAGAAAAGTGAAAGAGGAAGCTTGTAGCATTTCTGTGTATGTACTAGTGTACATAAAATAAGTTACTGTTAGCAGAAACATGTCTTAACAACCTTGGCTTTCAGCCATTGAGCACTTAATGAATTTCCTCTCCACACCATAGATATTTTTAATGAGGAATCAAGCCTCTAAAAATTTACATGAAGGTGTCAAAATTATTCTAGCATTTAGAAAATTAATAAAACACATCTGTTATTAAATATATATAATCTTATATATATATATATATAACAGCCCTACTTATACAGCAGTTTTATAAAAATCCAAGAACTCGAAATTTAACTACATACAATCGAGTATGTGCTAAATTGTCATGACAAATCAGAAAAATGAAGTTACACACCCTGAATATTAAAGCTGTTATAGTAAGAATCTCTTAATTTAATTAAATGTTACTGTGCTGCTTGTAGACTGTAATAAAGTGATCGATTGATTAAATTTTACAAGGCTTAAGAACACACTCAAAATGGTAATCAGCTTTCCTTTCATACGTGACACTGACCTACATTCACTTAAACCAACAAAGGTGAATCTGCCAACAGCATCTTTGGAAAAAATGTTACTAGATTTGTTTCAGCATTTAAGGTTTAACTGCACCTGCTGGGCTAACAATCAAGTTTGAGATTCAAGCTGTCAGACAGTGAATGGAACCACCATTTGATAAAGGACCTGACTAATGAAATAAAAAATCCAAATAACACACCATGGCACAAATAGCAATCAAGTTTCTGCACTTTTAAAATACTCACTTTTTTGTTCCATTTCTCTCATTTCTTCAGGAGGGATTTTTAATTTATCAATATGCTCTCTTACAACACTTGCCCATTTTTGTAAAGAGTCTAAAGCAGTCCATGGTTTAGACATATCTATAACCAGCATAATCAAAGTGTCCTTTATAGAATAAGCTTCCATTGCAAATTTAAGTAGACCTTTATGATAAAGGTCTCCATCCAGTATCCATACATTACATCTTGTTTGATCTACAATAAAAACAGAACGTAAATTTAGGTATCTCATAGTCTTTTATAGTACAAATATATTCAAACATTTGAACAATATGATATAGATATAACCTTTAAATTTGAAGTTATATTTACATACCAGATAATTCTCATCCAGTATTATTATGAAGGGAGGAGGTACAGAGGGCAGAATTGGGGCAATTCCATACTTCAATCGAAAACTTGCTTTTTCCAACCACCGAAGGAAGCCAAAAGGGATGGGCTGCCATTTTTAGCAATCAATACAGTGAAAAACGGTAGCACAGCTCAGTGGGTTGTATATGCTACTGTGGAGCCAGGTACTCAAAACCCCACTGTGCTACTTGGGAAAGAGGCTCCCAAGATATGTCAAGTGAGACTGATGGGGTTACATACCCTGCCACCTATGTTGCCTCGGATAAACCTCACAGTCACGTGGGCACCACAGAAAGGAGGGGTTGATAAGCCACTTCTGAGTACTATGTATCTAGAAGATGTGGAAGGGTCACCTTAAATTGGAATTACCAGCACATACTTAAAATAAATTGGCTACAAGTGAGACCATTTTGATAATGGCTAGATTGCAATTGCAATATCTTAGTTAAATTAGATTGGTTTTTCTATATATTTTAAAATAAAAATTTAAAGTAGAAAATCACACAAACAGGAAAGGAAAAAATAGTGCTAGAAGTAAAATGAGGTGGAAGAATGTTAGAGAAAATGGTGAAAGTTGATTTAGCACAACAGAGAAAAGAGACAAAATGAAGATACGCAAAGACATTTCAGCGTCAAAGTTTTATATTTTGTATGACTAAAGTACAGTGGTACCTCGGTTTATGAATGTAATGTGTACTCCAGGACATTTCTTATTGAGAAAAATTCATAAACCGAGGTACCAGTGTATTCACAATTCAGACAGTAGCCTTTAGTGGCCAGCTCTGTTAATGTGCCATAGAAATAGATATTATTGCAAAAAAAGAAAAGAAAAAGAAAAAAAGTAAATGGAGGCATTATTTTCAATGGATCTTCATTTATAAACCAAAAATTACGTTAATGGAGGCGTTCATAAACTGAGGTATCACTGTATTAAAAAAATTAAGAGAGTCAACTAATTATAGCCCTGAAAATGTGAGATGTGATTATAAAAAGGGAGTTATGAATAGCAGTGTACTGCACACCTATTAGATGTTATTTCAGAGCAAACAGCTAATTTCATTAGATTAGCAAATACTGTACATATAAAAAGCTATTGATTCCAAAGATGGCAAAACACACTGTAATCTATCTAACAGGATGGAATCAATAGAAAAAGCATATATTTATCTACTAGATCAAAGCCTATAGATCAAAGCCTACTAGATCAAAGCCACTGTAAAAAGAGTGCCTCGCTTAAAGAGTAACTCACTTAAAGAGCAGAATTTTCTCTGAATGTTCGCTTTGCTTAACAAATAAAACCAACCAAAAACTCGCTTAACAAATAAAACCAACCAAAAACTTGCTTAACAAATAAATCAGGGTTCGCACACAACCCCCCGCCCTCGAAGTCACAATTGGTCACTTACAATGGTGTTTCACTTAAAGAGCAAACTCACTTAAAGAGCAAACCTGTGGAACACATTATGCTCTTTAAGCGAGGTACAACTGTATCTCTGACTTAATGGCAAAACCAACTTTCTTGTTTTCAAAACAATCTTATCAATATTTTCTGCAAAGTAAGAGAAACCCATTGGCCATGGTGGACTTTGAGTGCCATACATTTGACCTTACATCAGACTGAGGGAAACGGCACCATTTAGTGCAAGAGTGATTTTGGAGAAGAGAAGAAACTAGAAACAGTAAGGAAAATAGTGAGAATGTATATTATGCAGCAACAGGCTGAAGAAATATTAAAGACAGTGGAAGTGACAGCATCCAATTAAAAGTAAAATCAAGCAAACACCTACCACCCATTCTTAACCCCATTGATATGTAAAAAAAGTTTGTAGTATGATGGGATATGGTATTTCATAGCCACTGATTAATGAAAATAATATTTCTTTTTAAAAAGCTGGAGAACATGTCAATCATGAATTCAAAGCTATTAGTTTCCATTCTCTAAACTAGTACTTACCATCTCTGTCTTCATCATGTACATTTAAGTACAAATATTCCATTCCTCTTCCTTTTTTGTATTCCTCAATCCCCTGAAGTTTTCCAATCAAACTAGTTTTACCTGCTCCATCTTCTCCTAGAAAATTATAAAAAAGGAATCTTATTAATATCATATATATTTCTGGTTGCTTTTTGTTGGAAAATTAGCCCAGGACACATAATGCTCATCTGTGGCCAACACTAAATTATAGACTGTGTGATTTATGCTTTTGTTAAAACAAAAAAGCCAGAAGAATTGTTAAATGCAAAAGAAAACCCACTGAGTCAGGGCATTTCCGAGCAAAATGCTCACTGCCACTTCCATTTGCACAAATGAATTCAACTGAGAGCTACATTTTATTTCAGTTCTGGTGTTCTTGATGTTCTCTGCTATAGATGACACAAGCTAATTTAAGGCTAGAGGAGCAGCCTTGTGACATACACTGCAGTTCTCCAGAATGAAGTGGCTGTATTATTCAAACAGAATAACAGAAAAGCTGTCCACTCATGAGCATGTCCCGTGAAAGTGCCCACCTCACTCCACTCAATAGAAAGGGATGCCTTGCTTGCTTCTTCCTCCACAAGGCAAAATACATGAACTGGTTCTAAAACTTTATATCTCACAGCACGGAATATAATTATAGAATACCGGTATGCCAATCCTAGAGCTACATGGTATACAAATAGGTATTTCATGTATTGAAGGCCTGGCTACATTCTGCCAAAAAAGACCTATGAAGAAAAGGGAATGGAGGAAAATTAATCACCTGTCTTGCTGTTTCTACACTGAGGTAACAAACCATAAATTTCTAAAGCCTCCCAAACTAGAAAGAACATTCATTACATACTGAGTGCAGTGAATTTGCTTTACCCAAACCAAGTACCATGAAAAATCAAGCTCTCAATTGAAAATCATGTACCATTCAAAATATGACATGGTTGAAACACAGACCAGAAGATAAAGTGACTGAACTTAGACTCGGTTGTAACCTTCAAAATATTTGTATGGGAAATGTAAGAACTCTGAGAATGTTTTAATATGCATTACAGAAAGGCTCAAGTGATGCTATACTCATAATTTCTTTGTACTCCAAACAAAGCAGGTGAGCATCAATATGTTCTACTAATGAGCAATCAGTACAAACTGTAACCAGCTATATATGCAGATTATTTACCAAAGGGCTCATATAATAGCACAGTAGATGGAAAAGGAAAACTCTTACTGAAATATCCCAAACACTGTAATACTATACAGACCATCTATACACAGCTCCTACAGTTAACACTAAACTGTGATGCTCAGCTAGCTCTATTCCTAACACACAAGTGAAAAACACCTAAGTCTAACCAGAATAATGGGAAATATATCTGTTATTTAAAGAACATAACTATAAACTACTATGGAGATAGTACTAACACCAGTAAGACTATACCAAATAGATCAATCTAAATCAAAACATTGTTGGAGGTGTCAAGCAGCAATTGGGTCATACGTCCACATGTGGTGGGACTGTAAATATATAGCTAAATTCTGGGGAAGACTAGTGGAAGAAATTAACATGATACTGGGAATAAAACTGAAGTTAAACCGACAGATACCATTGATAATGGAAATGGAAAAGTTGGAAACATTTTTGATGACTTTTTAAAACTCTTGCAAGACTAATGATAGCTAAACAATGGGAAATTATTCCCAATCATAAAATTGAAGAATGATACAGTGAGGTATGGGACATTGTGTTAAATGATAAATTAACTTGGGAGATTAATGTTTAAAAAGGATGGATCAAACAGAATCAATTTTGGAATATATGGAAATATTTTATTGAATATGCAATGGAAAAGAACTTTGGATGTAGACCCGGTCAGGAAAATTTGAAATTCTGGAAAGGTAATAATGAAGGGTGATAAAAACAGTAAATTTTAAAATGTAACAGGCTCCCCTCACACCTGGTGTAGGGAGCACATAACTGATTATTTTAGTAGGTCCCCCCTTTTAGTTATATATATTTTTGTTTAATGCATTCTTTATTTGTTCTTTTTTTCCTCTGATTGTTTTGCTATTGTTTTGTTTATTGTATGTATATATTTTTTTCATATTCTCAAAATTTAATAAAAATATAAATTAAAAAACAAAACACCTAGGTCTTATGGAGTGAGAAGAAACCGACACACAAAGCAACCATATACTGTACAAAGATTCCTTCCCTTCCCTCATTTGTTTACATGTATTATTTATAGTACACCTTCTTAGAGCACAACTTTCACTAGGTGGATTAATGAGAATCAAAATATAAAACTAAAATGTAAATCAAGCTACCTGACAGCAGCACAAAAATGTAAGAACCTAGACCTTGTTTAAAATAAAGGAGGACTATAAATAGGAAGATTAAAAACTGTAAACTGCTAAATTTTAGCCATGTAGCATTTTTTTTTTTGCAGTTTTGCACCATATATTTATAAGCTAGGAGGCCGAGACCTCTTACCCTGTCTTGGTCTTATAAAACAAAGCAATTATTATCAGACATACATGCCAAGTTGCAATGCAAATATATCACCCAAACAGGGATCAAGCATTTGTAAACAAAGTTGTAAAGTTATACAAGTAATTGTATTACAAATATAGTGGCTAAAATTCTGATGTACTTCTTCTTCCATGTCTAGGCCAGACGTGAAACTGCCAAAATGAAGAAACCTTTCGGTGAGTTCATTCTGTGGTTCCAGCTACACAAGCACAACAGAAATTATGTCATGAGCCAAGGCAAATCAGCACTGATTAAATGCTTCATTTGGTGATTTGAGAGAGCAAAAAAAAAAAAGAATCTAAATACGGAGCTCAGGCATTTTAAACCTAGCATAGTAAGATATGTATACTAGTGTTCAATTATGATTATTCTGGAAAGGACATTTACCTCCCATTTCACAGAAAAATATTGTATCAGCCAGTAACTGTCAACCCTAAACACATGTCTTCGAAGAAACTATTTCCGCTCAGTGTTCTTGCTTAATTCTATAATTATATTCTCGCCTCTAAAATAATATAAACTCATCAAGCTGTGTAAGATAATGATCACAAGTTTGGGATTAAGCCCCTAAGTAATTAAAAAGGCTCTACCTCCAGATGTATGGATCTAAATGTTACTTGGCTGCCATTTCTGTCCAGGAAATATATGAAATAGACTCAAAAGAGACAAAGCAGTTTTAAGTGCTTTGATTTAAATGTCAATCTTACTTGAATATAAACATTTTTGAAATGGAAAACGTTTTAAAGACAAAAAATCAAGTTGCTGCTACTTTGATTTTTTTAAAAGCTAATAAATGTTTAATGTTACATTTTATTTATGTGGTTAAATGATGATGCTTGAAGCAGACATACATCGTTACATAAACCTGCATGTGTGTAAAATTGACCTCTCTGAACAACAAAGGTTCTCTGGATCAGGTTATTTAAAGATGAAGCTCCACTATTTTCAATTGGTCTTGCTACACAAGAAAACTGTAGACTTGCATCTGTCTTAGCAATGCCTATTGTGATGCACCTAGCAAGTAGAACCTTGTTAAGTATTTTTCCCTTTGCTGACTGAATTCCTGCAAAAAAAAAAAAGTACCAGCAGCAATAATAACACACAACAAACTACTTCCATAGACCACAAGACGACAATATAAGGACTAAAGGAAATGGCACTAGTTTGAGACCAACATTTGATTTCTTTAATAATAATAGTATTTAACAGATGTATTTCTATAGTTCTCCTTCCTCCAGTGAGCTCAAGTGATGTACATAGTGCAATCTTAACTTCACCACTATTCTGTGAAATATTTAAGGCTGAGAGAATATAAATGGCTAAGTCACCCAGAGAGTTTCATAGTCTAATGGAGGTTTGAATCCAAATCTGCCCCTTTGAACAACCAGCCCTCACAAACCGCCTTAGGACTATGGAAGGCGAGCAAGGAGCTACGAGATAACTGGGCAGAACCAAATGAGTCTCTACTGCCTGGCCAAGAACAACCATGGCCTGTGTGGAAAGCTTTCAATAGACTGTGTGCAGGGGTAGGAAGATCAAGGGCTGATCTGGCAAAGCAGGGTTTCTCTGTAGACAACAGCCTGTGTGAATGTGGAGAAGTACAAACTATCTCCCATATGATACAATGCACACTATGTCCCTCAACATGCAGTGGAGGATCTTATGTTGGCAAGAGGAAATGCTGTTGAAGTGGCCCGATATTAGGCAGATATCATCTAGCCCTTTTAAATTCTATTTTGTTTTTAGATGTGTTAATTTTAGCTTTGTGTGTTATTACGGTATATGCTGATGGTGCAACTGACATGAATAAAGAAATAATCCAAGTTTCCTGAGCCACAATCTAATTGCTATGCCAGACTGGTATACTGGTACAGTATATGTGGTATACTGTTTCAGCAATACAACCAAATGAATTGGTAAAGTGGAATTAAACTTTTCATCACTAGTACAAATAATATATTGAAAATGAAATAATTTAAATTAATGATCCTAAGGAAAAAAGAGTGACACTTAACAGAAAACTACCTCTTGACTCCTTAAATAGCATACTTTTATGCTATGTAATTTGCTATGTAATTTTAACTGTTTCCTCTGTGAGCCGCCCAGTTGCTGTGTGAATAGGGCGGCATATAAGTCGAAATATACTATACTATACTTCCTTAGGGTATTAGCAGTAAACATTAGAAAATAGGGACTATTAAAAAGTAGAAGAGGATATTTAGCTCAATTATTCAATAGGCTATCTTTCATTTAAGTATACAAAATATGGCCTCTATAACACAAATACAAAGCACATAATATTTTCCAGCTAATCTTTCTCACGCTAGGTCAAGTGAAAGGAACTGAAGAATGAACTAAACAAAAGGTGCCTTCATTTTGGCAGTTTCATGTCTGACCCAGACAGGGTCGAAGAAGAATCGAATAGACCAGGGATTCTCAACCTGTGGTCTGTGGGCCACATGTGGCCCATGGCACCATTTCATGTGGAAGTGCCATGTGGTGGTAGAAGGGTAAAATGGCTGAGAGAGCATGACCCAGCCCCCAACTTAAAAAGGTTGAGAACTCCTGGAGAACATACGAGGTTAACTAACTTGCCAACCTTGAGGACTAACAACCTTGGGTAGTGAAGCCCACAGAGAAGGATGATGGTCCCCAAATGGATTAAATCCCACTTGGATCCATCTTGATGGAGGGCAGCAGCTTCATCAATACTGGTCTGAGGCTGATGAGGATTTTGTGTGTCAAAAGGGCTCAGGACTAGAAAGTGATTTGCAGAACTGGATCAGTGGTACAGGTATCACACTGTGATGCAGAAGGCAAAAAAAAAGCCACTGCACTATATTGTTCTCAGGACAATATTCGAGATCTGAAATGGCACTTGAAAAAGCCATGACACTGTGATTACAATACATACGTTTGGACTATCTGTCACCATACTCTCCTACTCCTTAGGCATTGCTGGAAACAGTGACAAATACTTGTTCTTGACAATATGTGAACAGATAGATATTGATACATTCCTATTTCTTGAGAATAAAGTGAGGGGGAAAGCCATACATTTCACCTTGAGCTCACCAGGTAAAAAGTAACATATAAATATAAAAAATAATAAGCAATTCTTAGTGTCATTCAATAGAAGCCTATTCAGAAGTAATCATCACTGATTTCAATAGGTTTCATTATAAGGAAATGCTTGTAACCTTAAGCTGGCAAACTCTGGGTCCTGAAATTTCAACGGCCCTTTTACTTTTTATGTATTATTTTATCTTTCAAAAACATGTGTTTTTTCTTCCAATTTTCAACAGAAAAAACTCTTCTAAAATTCTACATCTACCAGTTCTCATTCCAAAGTTTTTCCCCAGCATTTGGAAAGACAGATTCCTTCTTGTTTATTCTATCTGCACAGATTTTCTCAGGTTATCATATCTGTCAAGCAGTCTAGATTGCTTATTCTCAAGTATTTCACGTTTCTAAAAAAAAATCAGCTGAAAGAATATTAGATTAACTCTGTTGGGTCATCTTTACACTTATCCACTCAAATTCAACCCAAAACATGAAATCCCAGCAAAATTTCCTCCCCTGGACTTGACGCAATTCAGTAAACTGGGAAGGGTTTGGAAACAGTCAACAAGAATACATAACCCATAATTGGGTTTACCCATAAGCAGGGCATTTCAAGAAGCAAGCTGATGGAGCTCACTAGACTTATTCCAGTAACACCAGGAAAACTGCTGCCGAACAAAGCAAGAACACTACATTGTACCTGAAGTGTACAGTATAAATTCATGCCACGAAGTCTCACTCTTATGTCTAATGAAATTGACTTGATCCACGAAAACTAACATTAAAATACAGCAGATGGTCTTTAAGGTGCCACAATGTTTTGGTCTTTTTGCTTTGTTTACTCTCTGATATACGTGCACAGAATAAAATGGCTACCATTTCAAAAAACTTGCTGGCTTCTCTATTGAAACTTGTAAGATGCTAATTAGTAACTACATCTACAGTTCAGCAGTACAGGGTGTAAACTGGACCTGGTGCTCATGAAACAACCCATTAAAAAGGCCACAATTTATTGCCTAAACACACCCAAATCTCAGCTTCTCTGAGACACTCCAGTGAAAGCGCTGCCTGGACAAATAATGAAGAAAAAGCAAAGGAGGAGCCGACTGTATCTCATGGGCGGAGACATCAAGACATAATGTAAGGCAGCAAGAGAGACAGACAGGCTGGTGCTGACACACAATGGGACAACAATGCTGTGGACAGGCCTTGTGGGCACAGCTTTCACTTCCAGCCCCCATCACCTAGCCAACAGCTAAGACCCCCTAAACGGATTTTGAAGCCACTTTAAAAAAACCCAACATACCACACAAAGTTACAAAAAACGATGAGAATAAAGAGGATACAAAACACCCGCCCAAATGTTCTCCATTTTTTTGATACCTCTGAACGGAATCTGGGGCAGGCAGAGAAAGGGAGCCATCCATGAGCCGCTGCAGTGGCCACCGCCGACCACCTCCCACCCTTCTGGGGGTCTTGGGCGGCAATAGAGGGCTTTGTATTGGGGGGGGGTCTCTGGTGGGATATTGTTTTTTGTACATTATGGAAGCCGCCTAGAGTCAGGTTTACCTGAGCAAGGCGGGGTATAAATTTGAAGAATAAATAAATAAAATAAATAAACTTAAACCAGGGTGTCCAAACTACGGCCAGTGGGGTGGACCCGTGCCCCCATGCCAATTCGTCTGGCCCGTGGCACCCTTGTCGCGGGACGCCGTAAGCCAGATGAATCGTCATCAGGGGCCGGATCCAGCCCACAGGCCATAGTTTGGGCACCCCTGACCTAAACTCCCTCCTAACCGCACACCAAGGGATCCTGACTAATCACAAAAAACCACAAAGATAAATGAATAAACCCGAGCAGAAGGGGGAAACCAAACAAGCCAACAGGAGAGAAAAAGAGATGGGTGGGTGGTGGGTGGGTGTTGGTCCCTTACCCAGCAGGACGACATTCTTCCCCGAAGGCAGCTTCGACCGGGAACGAGTGGAGACCTCGCTGAGGATGCAGGACCTGTCGTGAGGAAGGGAAAACACGGGAGGCGATGAGGAAGAAGAGGTGGGGGTGAGGGACCGGCGCTGCTGTCACCCCCCTCAACATGGCGCTCAGGGATAATAAACCCCAAAGCAGAGGAGGGTCGTCGTGGAGGGGGGGGAGTGGAGGGAAGGAAGGGGGGGTTATTAGCATGAATGCTGGACAATTAGCTAATTGATAATGAGGAACCTCAGGGATAGGCACAAGGGGGGGGATTATAAAGAGGGACCACGGGAGAGTAACGGTTCCTTCTCAAAAAAAAAAAAAAGCCACGGGAGGGAAGGATGAGAAATGGGGGGGAGAGAGAAGGGTCTTAATAATTACCACAGGTTCTGCCCGTCGTCCTCGTCGCCCCCCGTTCGCGAGTCCGCGTTGTTGTTGTTGCCGCCGCCGCCGCTGTTTGTGGCGTTGAAGGCGTTGTTGGCGGCGCCATACCCGGAGCCCAGCCCGGGCGAAGCCGAGGAGGAGCCGCCGACTCGCCCTCCTACCACCGCCGCCGTCGCCATCTTCGCTCTCCTAAGCCCCAACACACCACAGAAGCACCCGCGCGCGCGCGCACACACACGCGGGAGCGAGCTCAGGCGCGTTCCCTTTAACTCCCCCCCCCTCACACACAGACACAACTCAACCACCCAGCGCGCGCGGCGCATGCGCGCTCCCCCCCCGCCTCCTCGCGCCGCTCCGGCTGCCGCAAAGGCTCTTCTTCAAGCGGCGGCGCGAGAGCGAGGAACCCGGATGTGAAGATTGACAGGCGGGAGGAGGCGGGCCCGTGGATAACTGGGAGGGGGGTTGCGCTTGCGGTCCTTTGCTGTCAATAGTTCTTTGCCCGCCTTCGAGCGAGCACGACCTCGTCTCCTCTCCTCCTCTTCTTGTTACCTGAGAGCCACTGCGCGGGCTCTTTCTCTGCGTTGTGTGTCCCCCCCCCCCCCAATATACCACCACACTCATGACCCACTCACTCCTGCTCTGTTCCTTTCGCTGCTTTGTTATGGTGGGTGATGAAAACAAAGAGGGAAAGGGGCGCCTTGGCACGTTGGTCGCCTCAGCCAGCCACCCACCCACACGGTTGGGCTGCTATTGCCCTTGGCTTGTCACACATCACCACACCCTTCAGGTCCCTGCAGGCGTTTGTGTGGACCTTTGTTGTCCCAAACTAGGGTTGCCCATATGGCCTGTGTGGGCCTGATCTGGCCCCGATGCCAGTTCATCTGGCCCACAGCGCCCTCATCGCTCTCAGAAGCAGAAGTAAAACTTCATTTTACTTCTGCTTCCAAGGTCGCCGTGGGCTGGATGAATTGGCATCGGGGTGGATCCGGCCCATGTGCCATGTTTTGGGCATCCCTGGTTTAAGCAGAGAAAACGGCATCTTAAAATCTATCATCCTGTTGCAAAACAGATTGCAAGGCATGCTTTACTTCCTCTTCCGGTGACTGGCCCGCTGAATCATGTGACCGGCCCACAGCCCGAAAAGTTTGGGCACCCCTGTCTTAAATTAATGGGTCAGGAAGGAAGGCGAACCTCCTTCCTTGAAAGAAGTGCCACTGGTCAAGCTTCTCATAGTTTGTTTTTTTAAAAAAGTGGTAACCATGTTAGTCTGTGCACGCGTATCAGGGAGGAAACAAAACAAAAAAAAACCAAAAAAAGGTGCCACAACATTTTTTGTTTTTCTGATAACTTCATGCAGGGGTCAGGAGGCACAAGAAATCTGTCCATCTTTAAAGCTGGCATAAGCGTCTTCAAAAGTTTTATTATAGAAAGCTAAACACCATTGATTCATCATGCTTGAAATTTGGATTAAGGAACAGATTTTCCCCCAAGATCTGATATGTGATTCTGGATGTCAATCCCAAATTGTATATCATATGGGGGCGGGGGAGAGTATCCAAAGGGACTGTTGTTAATTCATGTGGACACATAAGAGACATACACACTCTTCTATTCCACAGCTCTAGCACTTAAGTCCATCTTCTCTTTAACTGACATCCAAAAATAGCTGTGTGAGAAAACCACCTCATTTTGTTCAATGATGGGGCAGGATCTTTATCTGAGGCTAATTTTGGTTTTTCGATAAGGTTGCATAATCAAATTCAGGTTCCTTACAGGGGAGGTTGTCTTATTCAGCAATGACTTGTTCAAATCAAACACTCAGCCTGTGTCTATTAGTATAAATAGTACAAAGCAGGGATTCTCAATCTGCAGCCTGTGGGCCAGATGCGGGCCATGGTCCCATTTCATGTGGCCCCCTGCCTCCCACTGCACCCAGAAGTGCCATGTGGTGGAGGAAGGGCAAAATGGCCATCCGGCCCCCCAAGCTGTCTGGGGGAGTGTGACCCGGCCCCCAGCTTTAAAAGGTTGAGAACGCCTGGTATAAAGAGTGGAGAAACCATTTCCCTTATGCTATAATGTTCACTTGGAGTGGAAATTAAGGTACAAGAAGGGCACATTAGTATGCTGTGTTTTGAGTGAGAAATTATCTACAAAAGCGTAACATTTTCCCCTGAACAAGTTTTTTCTCTTGTGAATTGTTCTGCTTTTTAAAATGTAGGAACACAAGACCATATATATTGGTGTTAATAGTCCATTTTCATTAAACAAGGTAATATTTTTAATATCATGTAGATCAGGGATTCTCAACCTGCGACCCGCAGTGCCATTTCATGTGGACCCCCTGTGCCTCCACCACACCTGGAAGTGTCATGTGGTGGAGGAAGGGCAAAATGCCCATCCGACCCCCAAAGCTGTCTGAGGAGCGTGACTGAGCTCCCGGCTTTAAAAGGTTGAGAACTCCTGATGTAGATCAACAGAGCAAACAAGCAATAGAAACAAAAAGTTGGTTCTTTTTAAAAGAAAAGCCATACTCATTACAACAGGAATTTGCCATTTAATCTTTTCTTTTCAAGAAAGAGGTCCTTCCTGAAATAAGTTGCTCCATACTTACAAATCTTCCCATCATGAACAGCTGGTGTATTATTCAAAGTGGCCCTTTGCCTCAAAAGCCCTGTTAGGGTCACTATAAATCAGTTTTAACTTGATGCCACATAACATACACACAACATAATAAACAGTGGAGAGGGTCAGTGTATAAGGAAATAACAGCTATTTATACACTCCACAGCAAAACATCTGGTCGTAACTATACTTCAGCTTAATTTATAACCTATTTTACATTTCTGTTCACATTAGGTGATCATATATTGATTACAGATTGTTTCAGTGCCATCACCTTACTTTGATGTGGTTGAATCTATGCCACAGCTTTCCTTGCTCCCTCCCTCTGCCAATCCCTCTTGATTTCAAGATAATAAAATATATGATGTGAAAGCATTCACACAGATATCATCCACTACAATTAATTTCATTTTGACTCTATAAAATGGGGCTGTTACAATCCAGGACAACAAACTACTACGTATTTAACTACAAGCTGTTTATGACACCAATCCCCAAATACTCTCTTTTAAACATTTGTATCATCCCCTATTATTTACAGATACATTCTTACACAAAAGGAAAGCCCAGAATTATCCAGGTGTGACAGAAGTTACAAAATACTGTACAGTACTTGTTTTTGGTACATTTTCAAATATGCTATTATTGTGGAAGCTGTATATAGTGACTCAAAATTATGACTGTCACTAGGTATTTTGGAGACATTTCAGGATGTGCAAACACATTACAAATTTATTGATCTAGCAACTATCATGTTTTTCATTACAGAACTGCAGCATTGCAAATCTACATGTGTAACTTTTTCTTCCTAAGTCTTTCAATAAGTGATTTTGCATCACTAAAGCCTTAGGTGTTTTGAGGTTTACTGTAGTTAGCAATATTGTACATTGTTCTAAAGTTATATAGTTAGAAGCCTTTGTAAAATAAAAGGCAAACTGGGATTAACATTTGGATTTAGCCCAATGTGTATCAATTGAATTTCCTTTTTTTAAAAAGATGCATTATATAAGATATTATCTGATACAGTATTTATGTTGGTTAGGAATGAGCTTCTATAGAGTAAATGTAATAAATAAATAAATAAATAAATAAATAAATAAATAAGTGGCACTATCTCCCATCCACTCCACAATTTGCAGCAAGGGTTCCCAAGCTAAGGCCCATGGGCCAGATCTGGCCTGCAGTATCATTTCATGTGGCCCCCACCCTCCAAGGGCATTCAAGAAACAAAATGACTGGGCCTTTGAAGCTGTTGGGACAAAATGGCCACCTCCATTGTGGAGGCAGGGCAAAATGGCCATCCAGCCCTCGAAGCTGACTGAGAGAGTGTGACCCGGCCTCTGGCTTGAAATGGTTGGGAACCTCTGATTTAAAGAGACGTAAGCCTCTCAGAGAAAAAGGAGAAGGGGAATGGGTGCTGTTGGAAAAGATAAGAGAAAATTTACACTTAAAAGAAAAGAAAAGTGAGTAAGGCTAGGAAGTATTGTGGTTTATCTTTCTAACACTCACTAATAGATTTATCTTTAGATTTTGGTGCTTTCTACATTTTGGCTCACACTAACTAACTGTCTTGCACTAATTACAAGCTTGTATATAGCCTTCTTTAAGCTGTGAGGCATCATTTGCAAATTCTTCAGACAAAATAGCATAATTACGTGCAGTTATAAAAATAAAAGATGGGTTTGTTGCTGTTGCTGGCATAGCTCCAAGATAGCAGAACTTTGAACTGGATGCTAAAGGAACTCTAAAGGCATGCACTTTAGTACTGTTTTTTTTTAATTAGGTTAACTAATTTAAGTTAATTAAAACCTGTTTGTAGCCTGCAGTACCATCTTCAGTCACTACATGGAGAATTTCCTTGCTCTTCTCCAACCAGCCAAGAGGAATCTACAATCAAGTCTCCAGTGTTGATTTCCCCAAGCAGTCCTTCTGTGGGATTGCAGTGGCGAAGTGATTAAAACACTGAACTTGACAACTGGAAGGCTGGCAGGTCAGCAATTTGAGACCTGAGTGCTGCACGACAGAATGAGCTCCCGTCTCTGTCCCAGCTCCTGCCAACCTAACAGTTCGAAAACAAGAAATTGCAAGTATAGTTACTTAACAAACAGCTCGGTTAACACAAAAATCACATAACAAAAGGAAATCCATAGAAAATAGTGGCTTGGGTAACAAATTTTTTTTTTGAATGGATCAGGGCCATAGACAGGATTCTAGACTGGGACAACAGTGTCACACACACATATATAACATTGGCATCCTGGAGGGTTGGGGCGGTGTGAGCTGGGGAGGGCGTTGGCTCTTTGGCTATAAAGAGAGATGAGCACTAAACCCTAGAGTTAGATACGACTGGCTTTCGAGCAAGGGTGACCTTATTTCCTTCTGCATGGTCCCCAATCTCTTTAAAAAGTTAAAAAACAGAGACACAGGGCCCTGCCTCCTGCTAAGCAAGGGTAAAGGAGATGGTTTACAGCAAACCAATGAATGGGTGACCTACAAAATGTGCTGTCCTCAACAGCCCTGCTTGGGTTTTATAAACTCAAGGCTGTGGCTTCTTTTAGGAAGTCAATCCAGCTCTCATTTGGTCTACCTTTTCTCCTGCTCCCTTCAGCTTTTCCTAGCATTATTGTTTTTTCCTCTGTATCTTGTCTTCTCATGATGTGCCCAAAATATAAAAGCCTCACTTTCATGAGTACACAGAAGGAAAGGTTGAGCAAGTGGCAAGTTGTAGACAGGGGCATGCTTGCTATGCTAAAAGGGCAGTGGACAGGGAGTAATGAGGGCATCTAACCCTAACAAAATATATACATTCCCACTCGCCTTCTAATTTCAACTCCCCTCTGGGGATTTGAACCAACAACCTCCTGCTTACAAGGCAAAATTGCAATCTTTAAACTATGGCAGCTCCACTGTAATCTTATGTGGCAGCACAGGGGGAGGAAGGAAGGCCGAGGAACATGGAGCCCTGCTTGTTTGCTCTGCAGCTCAGCTCAGCTCTTTAGATTGGCACCCAAGGAGGGGAGAGGTGCCATGGTACGGGGGCCTGGGGTGGTGGTGCCCCAGGCTAAGTCCTGGTTGCCTGATGGGCCAGCCCATCACTGGTTGTAGTAAGAAAAGGACCAGTGGGGGAGGGGGGAGGGGGAGGGGGGAAGTGAAACAGAGATAGATAGATAGATAGATAGATAGATAGATAGATAGATAGATAGATGGTATTTCTATGTCTTTCTAACCCCTTACAAAACTGGGTACTTCTATTAGATAATACCTTTTATGTTCTATATCAGGAGTTCTCAACTTTTTAAAGCCAGGGGACGGATCACACTCCATCAGACAGCTTTGGGGGCTGGACAGCCATTTTGCCCTTCCTCCACCATATGGCACTTCCTGGTGTGGTGGAGGTGGTGGTGGGGGGCACATGAAATGGTGCCTCTGGCAGCATCCAGCCCATGGGCCACAGGTTGAGAATCCCTGTTCTAGATATACAAGAGGCCAGGCTTCTGTATTTATGGAGAAGGAAATACTTCTGCCTAGCCAGCGGGTGAAATGATATCCAAATGGCTAAAAAACCACATACTGATGGAGGTCCATTTGCCTCTGCGGAATGTTGTCACTGAGATGTCTACCATTGCATGGACTCCTTGCGGAATAATGATTCCAAGGTATCCAAGGTAAATACCGGTACTTCTGTTTCAGAATTTATTTATTTATGTACATATGTGGTGGAGTTGTAATGTGTTAAAAGATTTTTGGGGGGAAATAGAAAAGGAAATCTCAAGTATTTTAGAGATGGGACTAGAACTGGAGTCTGCCATGGTCTTACTGACTGATGTTGACAAGTTTAACGTGGATAGTGGTAAAAAAGAATTGATGTCTGTAATGTTAAGATCAGCCAGACACTGTATAGCAAAAAAATGGAGAAATGATGTGATTTTAAAAACGGAGGATTGGTATAAGGAAATGTGGAATTTGGCGCTAAATGATAAATTAACATTATTTATTTATTATTTATTATTATTTATTATTTATTAGTTCAAATTTATATTGGGAGTTGAATGTTAGAAAAGGTATAGTCCATGAAAATAGATTTTGGAAAATCTGGCAGCAATTTGTAGAACATTCAATTGTTAGAAATAAAGATATTATTCCTGTATCCGATCAAAAGTGTTTTTGGAAGGGATGAAAATTTATGTGACTTGTTATAACCTCCTGGACATTGTATATAGCACAGTGGTGATTTGTAATAGAATGAGGATATTAAAAATTTGTAGAAATACAAAGAGAATATAGAAATGCTATGTGTTGAATTTTAATGTGAAAAACACTTCCAATAAGTGTTATTTTATTTTTATTCTTTATTTCCTCCCCCCCCCCTTTGATATGTTGTATTTGTTGTAATATACGTTTTTCTTTGGATTGTATTTTGTTTGAAAATTTAATAAAAATGATTTTTTAAAAAAGAATTTCTTTTAAACTCTGCTGCTGTTCTGGAAAACTGATTATGTGTCGGGGTTGGCTGCGTATATTTGTATTCCTTAGAAGGCTCCTTTCTGCATTTGATGGAACGAGCATGTGCACTGATGTATTTGGGGAAGGACAGATGCCAGTTAGTTTATCTGAAGTTATGGGCATGGTACAATTGAAGGCAGGCTGAGCACTGAGACAGGCTGAGGGATACAGAAGTTCTGCAGTTTCTTGAGGGCCCTGGTTGTTTTTCAAGTTGCCATGTTGCAACTCATTTCAGGCCATGTTTGCAATGACCAGAAGTCCTTTTGGATGCTGCAGATTTTCCATAGGTAGAACCAACCCAGATCTTTCTTCCATGTGTGAGCTTACTTCAGGATAACATCAAACATTTACCAAGGGTGTTGTTTTCATTTCATTAAGAATCTGAGTCAGAATACTAACATCAATGGTACTGCATAATGTAGATCTATATTTGATCATAGTTTTGTGAATTTCTAGCATTTATCATAGAGATAATCATAGAGAGCAATATACAGAAAAATAAAAAAACACCAGAGAGAAATGTATTTGATAATGAAAGAAACAACTTTAAAATAAATGAATGGCTGACATTAGAAGGAAAGAGATGGTAGAGAAAGTTGCAAGAATGCATAACTGCTTGAAGTAAACACATAAATAATTGAGATTTTTAAAGTAGTATTCTTGTTAGTCTGTGTAACCATACCGGAAAGTAAAAAGAAAAAAGAAAAAAAATTGTGACACCTTAATATATTTTAATGTTAGCTTTCATGGATCACGTCCATTTGTCTAAAAAGTGGAATTGAACTATGACAGCCAACATTAAAATACAGTAGTTAGTCTTTAAGGCGCTACAACATTTTTGTCTTTGTATTGTTTTATTTAATTTCTGATATATAAATATGTGCAGGAAGAGAACGTGATAATGATAAAAGAACCATACAGTTCAGTTATGCCATTTCTAGATGGTCTAGTACAGGGATCTGCAAACTTGGTTCTCCAGGTGTTCTTGGACTTCAATTACCAGAAGCCCAAGTCAGTATGCCTGCTGATCAGGACTTCTGGGAATTGAAGTCCAAGAACATCTGGAGAGCCAAGTTTGCAGATCCCTAGTCTAGTACATAGGTTCCCAACCTTTTCACACCTCGGGCCAGACCACGCCCAGGGACAGCTGAGTGGGCCTGTCACGTGGTTGGTCCTGCTGTAAACAATGCCATAAAACCCATCCACGGCTGTTGTAAACACATTTTCAACAGCTGTGGGTGCATTTATGCAACGTTTGCAGCAGGCGTGGGCATGTTTACGCATGCACGGGCACATTTTACAGCTGTTGTAAATGTGTCTCCTTCTGCTTCCAGTAGCGGCGAGGGCAGGGGCAGGCCACGTGAAATGATACCATGGGCCGTAGGTTGTCCACCCCTGCTCTAGTATTATCCCACCCTGGAACTATACAGCTAATGACAGACCTGCCAAATTTCATTCATTTTAGCAGAGGCATAATGCATTAGTCGCCCTCTCTCATACATTCATTGCAGCTATACAGTATTTTAAAGTCATTGAAAATTGTTTCACCTTCTTGCAATGAAGGAATTTTGCTTAGCCCTTGGACACCACTGATTTCTTTCAGATATTTATACATTGTTGTGTCATTCAGATGGTTATAGCCTTGAAACATGAGTATTTGCATTACATCTTTAGCTCTCCACATGTAACCCATCCATCCCCCTAATGTAAAAGAGGAAACACTTGATCATTGTGTATATTTAGGAAGTGGCACAGCAGTTCAGAATTAGCAGAAAGCAGTGCTAAGAGTACTTTGTGCAGCTATATTAGACATATATACACAAACACTCTACAATTATAATGCAGGGTGCTCCTTATATATAGTGTAGCATTACCACAAGATAATAATAATAATTTCATGTCAGAGATTACTCTAGGTTGAAAGGATTTTTGCTAGAGAAACTCTGCTCAGGGGACGCCTGAATAAGGCTCCTTTTATATCCCCAAGTGCAGGTATTGAAACCCAACCTTCCAGTCTCCAGCTCAGCATCTTAACCACTAAGCCAATGGGCAAGCTGCTACCACAAGATGAATTCACTGGTAGAAGATGGCATCCATCTTTGGAAAAGACAGCCACCAACACAGTTTTATTTTTGTCCGTACTCAGTACAGTATAGTCCAGGGGTGGGCATCAGCAGGTTTGCACCAGTCCACCAGAACCTGTAGCAGAAATTCTGGCTGGCCCTGCCCAGCCAAGTTTTGAAATAAAGTAGTCCTAATTGGGTACAACACAGGGCTTTCCCCTTGGCCACGACCACCATACCACGCCCACAGTGTGGTAATAATTTTTTTTGAGCCCACCACTGGTATAGTCTCTTACTTGCATGTGTATGGCTTTGTACAGGTGCCTCATTTTATTGTACAGTTTTTATTAGAGAATGTGATACAAAAACACACATAGTGAAAACAGGTAAATCATACAGTGCTGTATCATACAAAATCTGTACATATGTAGATGTATTGAATGTGTATGATTACAGTAGTACTGTTTTCTCATGGTTTGATCATTCTTTCAGGTTGGTGGTGGTCAATTTTAGTCTGTTTCTTATTCTTTTTATGAAGGTAAGCTGATAAAGTATAGGAGGATGTGTGTGGGCTGTCAGTTCCCCCTCTGGCACACATGCCATAGGTTCACCACCACTGAGCTATGACTCAGGAGACTTGGGTGACCAAATTAATTGCGAGCCCTTGAGCCTGATCTTTGGGGATAAAGATCGGAGAAAGAGTATACAGTATATGACATCTTGAGCAGTGATGGGATGTAACAGGTTCGCACCACTTCGCCAGAACCGGTATTAACTTTTCCCAGTGTCCAAGAAAAACGGTAGCAGCTTTTTGGGGGAACCACCTTTGGGGCTTACCTTTTCACTGGTTCCCCCTCTGCGTATGTGCACCAAGCACTTGGTATGCACGGCCTCCTTGCTGTCCTCCCAAGCGAGGAGGAGAAAGAAGAAGCTGCTTTTATGTTCAGGCTGCTAGCCTGAAGCTCCCTATAGCCTGCTCCTCAGGGTAAGTGACTCACCTTTGGATGTAGTGTGTCTGTGTGTATTTTAATGTGTATTTAATACCTTTACCTATATTGATGTACTACCACAGTTCCTAAAAAGGCCTGGCAGCCTGGCTTGGGTTTTTTTAAGCAAAGTCTTGGAGTTACCTCATCAATAAGCTACACCTGTGCTGTTTCAATTGCTGTTCCTATTGGAGAACCCTTAAGGAGGTACAGCTGTTTTACATTTACATTAAGGCAGATTATCCTAGAGAACCGGCACGATGACCATATCCATCTTGCAACATGGTGCTGCCCAGGCACATATACTAACAAGTAAGTGATGGGTTTGTGTTTGGGGTGGGTGGGTTATTTTAATGTAAATTTTATTTATTTATTTAATTTATTTAGGGGTTTGTGTTGTGGGTGGGTGGGTTAAGGTGTGTGTGCTTATTTTTATTTTATTATTTTATTTATTTTTATTTTTTCTTTGGCCACGTCCACGACATCACTAAATCCAATATTGATTTGTCATCACTTATCTATTTAAACGCAAAACAACCAAACTCCAAAATGTTACATCCTTTGTCTTCTGTTTCCATCTCTGGCTGAACAGCTTTATCATCAGCTAATCCCATCCTTTGCGGGGTCTGCCTAGTGTTCTTTTATGGTCCCTTGGTATTCAGTCTGTTACCCAACAGGTCAATAAATAATCTGGACTAAATAATTGTATATATTTTTCAAATTTGGCTCATATAACACTAATAATCAGATTATCCTCCCTCTTCTCACACACTTTGTTTTTTACTTGCTGATAAACCCTGGCATGTATTTATTATGAAAACTGTTCTAAACTGATGTCACTAGCAATTAATCACAGCTGAAATCCCTGGTCACAGATGAACATAATTGTTTATGTGCTAAACAACATTATTCAGCCACTTCGCCAGGGGTTGAATGCCTCCCACAGTGCAGCTGGGATGTGCTTCCAAAATGTCATCTGCCTGGGGAACACATGATACATATATTATAGAGCTCTCTTGTTATGTCTGGGTGTTTGCTTCCCAATATACGGGAAATGTAAAAGGACTGTTGATTTTAATGACATTGGTAGCAGCAGTATATTTTCAGGAGACATGACGAAAATAAAAGTGACATTAGCTGGTCAAATAGGTTACAAGATAATGTGGTTTTTCAAATGTAGATCAAGTTTGTTTTCAAACTGGCTGAAATCCTGTTACTTTGCTTAACAAGTTACACTAAAATGGGTGAAGTGGGGATTTGGCGTCTCAACTCCTCTGCAAGTTCATACAATTCCAATGGGCCAACTTTAGTTGCAACTTACTTTAGAGTAGTAAATTGCAACCATAGTAGACCCTTTTGAAGCAATGGGATTTAGATGAGTTGATTTACCAAAGCTCTACTGATTCAAGGGGTGTACTCTAGTGTAACATACTATACTAATCAACAGGATTTCAGCCACCATGTCAGTACAATCAGCTTCTAGTTATTTTTAACAGCCTCTCAAAGCTTACCAAGCAGATACAGTTTTAATCCCTCAAAGGATTTTCAGAGAGCATAGTGGAACAAAAGCATGCAATTGCTGAAAGACCAGCCCATCTTTGTACATTTTAAATTAGAAATTAACTCTTACTTAAATATACTTTAATAGTTTTGGATAATCTCTTTCAGATCACTAGGAAAATAATTAATCAATTTACTTAATAAATACTGGTACTTTTAAATTGAAAAGCACTGCCAACTTCTGCTCTCGTTTTCGGCTATTCAATGTACCAGAGTGCCAAAAAACGCCTATGCCTAATAGAAGAGAACATTTATTTATTTATTTATTTACTCACTCACTCACTCACTCACTCAGGTTTCAATGGCTCTGAATGATTTTGCTTCCAGAAGGTATCCCAGATATCTGGATTTTACCATTGGCTACTTTCTATTCCAAGACTGTGGTGGTTTAGTGGTTAAGATGCTGAACTTGATGACTGGAAGGTTGCAGGTCAGCAGTTTGAGACCCAAGTGCTGCATGTTGGAGTGAGTTCTAGCTCTTGTCAACCTAGCAGTTTGAAAGCAAAAATTGCAAGTAGATGAATAGGTACTGCTTCGGTGGGAAAGGTAACAGTGTTCCATGCACTCTGGGGTCTAGTCATGCCTGCCACATCTACAGACACAGATAGCACTGGCTCTTGAGCTGTAAACAGAGATAAGCACTGCATCTTAGAGTCAGATACAACTGGCTTTCGAACAACGGTGAACTTTACCTTTACCTTTTTTCCACAGTTGTTAATAGAGGTGTTGGATGTGGCACTACATACAAAATACATTTTTAGCAAAGAAGCTTCCAGATCCATATTGCTCAGTTGAGTTTTTTTAAGACATAATTTTCAAGTTTATATCACTGTTGGCACATTTTGGATGTATGTAGTGTTTTATGCTGTATCTTATTAGAAGGAATATTGTAGGAGACTTTTAAAGGACAGAAAGGCAGTTTTTTATATGTAAGAATAGCATATTAAAAAAAACTGGTGAGAATAGTTAAGGAATGAGGTGGAGAAATAAATGAACAGAAGGTTAAATTTTCTTTAGTGTCTGTTTCAAAAAAGAATGTTACTTTTGTAAAGGTACAAGGTTTTTATTGACTTATTAAACTTAAAAACTGAAACACCAAGTGTAATGGATATGGGTCAAGAGAGCAGGAAAACACCTTTGAACTATATTTGTAACTCTAATTAGATGCCAAATAGCAATTCTGTATTTAATTTAGTAAGCAAACTGGGGCATATGTAACTGAGAGAGTGGGTGGATGTCTATCCTTACTCATAATTCAGTTGTAATTACTTTGAAAGGATATAAAAGAATTTGTTGCTCAGTCCCACAGTTGAGCCCGACCCTTTGCGACCCCATGGACCACTGCATGCCAGGCCTCTCTGTCATCTGCGATCCCCCATAGCCCACCCAGAGCTACGCCCACTGCATCAATGATGCTATCTAGCATAGGACTCTGCATGAGTCGCCTCGGCGAGTGGGCGGCAATATAAATCTGAACAAATAGATAAATAAATAAAAATGATTCTTGGTTCAACATGGTTGGAAAGGAAAGGTAGCAATAAATACTGTATAGGAAAAATGCAGAGAGGAAAGAGAGAAAAGAGGGATGAAAACAATGGGGCTTTTCTCAAACCCTACAGGCAGGAAAAGGAACTTTGTCAATTGGTCAGTGCTGAAAGATAGATAGCCACTTTAGCCCACAAAATCTTCTATGTTATGCCCACTGCTAGCAGCATGCAAGATTGTTAAAAGTCCCACATAGTAAGCAAGATGGGCTATATGTAACTGAGAGAGTGGGTAGATGTCTATTTTTATCCCTACTCACTTCTACCTAGCTTTGCCTCCATCTTTCAGTCTTGTGGTACTTCTTCTTCCAACTTTTCTCTTTCAGGCCCCTCATTTTCATGCACTGTTTCTTTCAATGACTTTGTTTTCCACTGCCCAGGTCAAAGGTGGGAAACTTGTGGCTCTCCAGATATTGTTCAACTCTAGTACCTCTCAGTCCAAAACACTATTACCAGTGGCTAGAGATGGCGGGAGTTGGATTCAACAATACCTCCAGAGCCACAGGTTCTTCACTCCTGATATGTTCCTACCATCTCAGCTTCCCATTCCCATTTCCCCCAGGTCTCTCCTTTTTTTCTTATACTCCAGAGCATCTCTACCCTTTCTTGTGGATTCAGATTCTCATTGTCTTGTTGTGCTGCACACACTATATCACAGAGCAGCAGCAGTTTCCCCTACAGAACCAGGTCCTCTTGGGCCCAGGTGGGTGATGTTAATCCAAAACATGTAGGTCTGATACACAAAGATTGCCTTGTGTTAGTGTTTTCACATTCCATCATATATCATGTGAAATGATCAAGTCATTCAAGTTGTGAGTCCTCAGGCAATCTTTGTTTTTCTTAAGCCCTATTTAGCTAAAGTGTTGAAAAGTGCTGCTCAAATTATTAAAATGGGATGGGCAGCATACAGTTTTCATCAGCTGCCATGCTGGGTGGAGTTCTGAAGGAACCCAAAAATGTATGCTATATACTCCCACATAACTTTGTAGGGCATTCGTTGGAGGCCAAACTAGGCATGAAGGAAATGCCTATTGTCTATTAGAGCTTGGAAATACAGTACAGTAGAACGCCACATAGCAAAAAAGTTCCATTCCATGAAGCTCTTCACTATGCAGTTTTTTCCGCTATGTGGATCCAATGGGAGATCCTCCACATAACAGGAAAAAAATGTGGCTTCAGATTCTACTAAAATGTTTGTTGTATGGGATTTCCATTAACCAGGGTATACTCCACTTAGCGGAAACCCTGTATAACGACTTTTTTTTTGTTATGCTGGATATTGGCTTTGCATAATGAACACTTCATTGTATGAATTTTTTTGTTAAACGGAGCATTCATTATGCGGAGTTCCACTGTGCTACCTTTTTGAACTATAACTCCCAGAACTAACCAGTATGGTCTTACAATTCCTTCATTCGAACACATTCTTCTTTCTACTATGGTTTCCTCAATAGATACTTGTTTGACAATCAGAGTTGCAAATTAAATCAATCTTTGTCTTCCTATCATCAATCAGATTAGAAAGAATGTAAACAAATATCCAGTTGGGATGAATCACATAACGATGACAAACAGATATCTTTCAGCACTTGAGGGAACATCTCTTCTAAAAGTGTGATAAAGTTACCATCTAGTCTGATCTTGAGATGCACCCCCAAAAGTACTGCTCTGTTGCATATTTTTTTTAATTTTGGTAAATTCCTTTTTGTAGTTAAACAGCAGATGTACAGAGAGCCTGAAGAAAAAAGTAGCTCTAAGTCTCCCAAAATTCACTCCTCATCACATCCAGAACTTAATATAGAAAAATCAGTCAAAAAAGCCATTTGATTAGAAAGAAAAAAATATATTTACTCAGATTTTACTTGGAATTATATTGAAAGGAAAGGTAGAAACAAATACTGTACTGTATAGGAAAAAATGCAGAGCGGAAAGAGAGAGAAAAGGAATGAAAACCTCAGGGCTTTGCTCAAATCCTAAATGCAGGAAAAGGAACATAGTTAATTGATCAGCACTGAAAGATAGATAGTCACTTTAGCCCACAAAATCTTCTGAGTTACATTCACTGCTAGCAGCATGCAAGATTGTTAAAAGTCCAACATGCTATAAGTATTCTAGTGGGATGAGCAACATGCACCTCTCAACAGCAGCCAAGCTGGTTAGAGAACTATAGGAGATGCAGTCCAAACAAGTGTGCTCTGGAATTTCATAATGCAATTCAGTGGGATCATTTCACAACTGAGACATCTCTGGCATATCTTCTTGCGCCCCCGAATGAATGAATGAATGAATGAATAAGACAGACAAATTCTCCTTCTTTCATGTCCCATTCAACTAATCAAGAGAATGACCCTCAAGTCCACCAGCACAGATCCAGGAAGACCTTTATGGCAGGAACAAACATTCTCGAGGGTACACAAGTGGAAAACCAAATTAGAAGATGGATGAAGGAGATCACTGGACAAGGAACAACATTAAAGGAGGATACAGCTGAAGACCTCAGTCTCCCCTATGTCACTGGTCTGCCAATTGCTGCCAGAGACATGCACAGATGAGGACTTGGATTTGGGCAATGACAAAGTAAAGAAAGTGGCTTCATTTTGGCACTCCAGGGTTTGATTGAGACACAAAAGAAGAAAAACCAGGAAAGGAAAGTTCCTTTATTTCCCAAGTTAACCACTTCTTACCCAAACACAAAGCAATAGTCATGACATTTTCCAACAAGTTCTCTAGGTATCTATTGATTGGAGAACAAAGCAATCCAAATGCCTAGAAGAAAGCAGTCTTTCAGATCAAATGCATGTTCTGTGGAGCACTTATTTGTTTGGTGTCTTTTTGTGAGCAGTGTACTACCTTTGCTGCTGCCACTGGTGTTGTCAATATTCAGGCTGCCCTTTGCTATATAAAGCTTGGCATCTTTTTTTTTCTTGATAGCAATAAAGGTGCAATATTGTGCAGCAATATTAGGCTGTTTCCTGATATTTTGAATCATGGGCACAGATCCACAATATCCCAAATTCATAAAGGAGAGATTTTTCTAAAAACAAAGAATTGAATTTATGTTTTAGTCTTCAGTTTCACTATATAGGCATGAATACTTTATGTAACATCCATGCCTTTTGGCAGGATATCAGATGTCTTATAAAAAGTCTCACTGTTACTGTTGAGATAAAAGCAGCTTTATTCTATTGTTTCTTTTAACCTAAGGACAAAATACCACCACCGTTAAATTTAGCAGTTGATGATTCTGTAACAAATTTGATCATCACATACATAATTTGTTTTTGTTCAATTGATAATGTTAGTGCTCTACAACAAAAAAATCATTTCTTATCTGAAAGCTTTTACTCAATTTTTTTAAAGATTAGGCATCATCATATGCCTTTTCTAAGACCATCCTGACCAAAACAAATTACATCTAAAACAAAGAAAGCAATCAAAACCATATCAACCTTGAGGACAACAGATGTGCATCTGTGTACATATAGTACAATTAATTTTTCCAAAAGCTTGGTTTTGTCCTTGTGGAAGGGCTGTTCTTAAATAACATTCTTAAAATATGTTCTTAAATGGTATCCAGAACACCAGCTCAAGTCTTAGGAAGCTTTTAAGGCATGTCAGTATTTCTGTTATGCTATTATGACACCAATGCATAAAAAAGCAAGACATGAGTGGAGGACTGGAGACACAGCCTATCCTAGGCTCATCATGCCATTTGGAGCAAAATCTGCATCAGGATCTGTAACAGCTCCAGTATTTACAGCATGAATTCCCCAGAGGTATGTTTGATACTCACAGCATTAGATCACCAACCTGGAATGCAGATCTAGTTGGACCATGCACCCTGATGTATGGCTAGGTCCTACCTTTAAAGCCCTAGGGAAGGTTCTGGACCATGAAAAGCTTCACCTGAAGGCCCTGGGAGGCTGTGCTATGTAAGAACCAGCTCTTCCCCCTAGAAGTGGCTTCAGCAACAAAGATCATTGGAGTTGTGGTTACTTGGCTTCTGAATTATCACTGGTTCCTGCCTCCAAAGACCTCTTGCTTTGTTCCTGGTTCCTATTCCCAAAGATTTCCTGTCCCATTCTTTGCCCAGATCCATGAGCCCTGTCCTTGCCCTGCTCTACTTGTGAAGATACACTGTCTCTCCTGCTCTCTCAGTCACCTACCTACTGGCTTGCTTGGACTATGCCATGTTGTCCAGACTAACTTTGTGTGCCTCAGAGTTGATCTAGACTTGGGCTCTGGACTGTGATCCAGTTACTGTTTGGCCTGTTGCCTGGTTGCCCTGGGTCCTGCTACTTGTGTTGCTTGCCAGTGGCCCATGCCTTGGCCTCTGACAGCATGCAATGGTGTGCCAGTCCTGAAATCCAGAAGCCTTCTTCTTTGTTGTGCACTTTCAAAAGCACAAAGCCATGCTAAGAACTCACATGAGGGGTGTGAGCTTCTTATAAGTCCCAGAAACAGCAGGAGGTAAGAGAAAACTCCCCACATGGTGGTGTATTATAGGTAAGACTTGAGCAGTGCAGCAGAGATGGTTTGGCACCAAAGTGGGTGATCTACAACTGCTGCCTCCCAAGTTTGTGGGCTTATTCCTGATACCATAATAGTTTGTTTCAGCTGGTCCTTATAACGCTTCAAAGGAGCTCCGCAAGGTCTTGTACTGGAGCTAAGTTCCTCATAAAGAATTTGACGAGGAAGTCTGGAACCATCCATACGGCGGACATGCCCTATCCATCTAAGACAATGGCCTATGATGGAAGCTTCAATGCTATTTACATGTGCCTTCTCAAGAACTGCAGTGTTGGTGACATAGTCATCCCACTTGATGTTCAAGATGGACCTTAGCTTCTGTTGGTGAAAACGCTCAAGCTTTTTGGTGTCTAGGTGATAGAGGGTCCATATTTCACAGCTATACAATAACACTGAGATAATAACAGTTTGGTATACCATGAGCTCAGTCTGGATTGTTAAATCTTTTTTCATGAAGACCCAGTGTGATAGACAACTAAAGGCAGAATGGTCAGCACCAATTCTTTTCACCACATCCTGTTCACAGGTGCAGTTTTTAGACAGGATGCTACCAAGGTAAGAAAGCTGGTCTACCTCTTCCAGTGTCAAATCTGAGGTGGTAATACTGAATTCTGGAAGGTCTGTCCTTGGGGCAGGTTGTGCAAGTACAGTACCTTGGTTTTCTGAGCATTTATGATGAGGCCAAAACTATCACATACATTCTTGAAACAGTTGACTGACTGTTGCAGCTCCTCAGGTGTGAGAGCAGGTGATGCAGTATTGTCGGCATATTGCATTTCCGTTATCCTGTTAACACTGGTTAGTCTTCGGGAGCATAGTCTAGCCAAATTAAAGAGTCCTCCATCAAAACAGTATTTAATCTCTACACCTGTGTTGTTATTAAATGTTTCATATTGAATGGCAGCCAAATAAAGGGCAAAAGGGGTTGGAGCAAGCACACAACACTACTTCAATCTGTGGGTGATTGGGAAGGCATCTGATACGCTGTTTTGATGGCGAACCCTCCCAGACATGCCATCATGAAGCACCTGGACCAGATCTACAAAATGTTCAGGGCAACCAAAGTGTCTCAGCACAGCCCACATAGCAGGTCTCATGACAGAATCGAAAGCCCTTCCTAGGTCATAAAATACTAAAAAGCGTGGATTCTGTTGTTTTGTGCATTTTTCCTGAAGTTGTCTTATACAAAAGATCATATCCATTGTGCCTCGGGAAATATGGAAACCACATTGAGATCCTAGGAAGATCCTTTGGCGATAATTTTCAGGTGACTGAGCAGGGTTTTTGAGAAAATCTTTCAAACAATGGATAGCAATGATATGCCACAAATACTACAATCACCACGTCATAAAAATCCAGCATTGATGGCTGGCATTTCAATAGATATTTTTTGGAAAGTTGAAAAAAGGTAGCTATAGTTACCACATCACTGGTCAAGTTTGTTGTAGTGAAAAGTCTGTGGATCAAGTGCAGTGGATGCAGTTTATAGAAGATTGGAGGTTCAATCCTAGGCATTTGAAGCTAGGCCAGGGAAAATCTACTGTCTGAAATCTTAAATACTGTACCACATTGATCTGTTTGTGTGGGTATGTATGCTTTGACTCAGAACAAGATTGCTTCCTAATTTTTTGTAGAAGTGATTAGAGGCTCTTCATTCCCTAAATATCTTATTTGGTAAATTACACAGAAATGCTTGTTTCAGATTAACAAGGCTGGTCATGTGTCTTCTCAAGGCGGACACGGGATCCTTTTGAATTCATTGGCAATGAGCACATCAGTGGAAGAAAAGGAACAACAAAAGAGACAACAAAACAAAAAAGCATAGACAGCAAAAGAGTGAAATGGAGCTTGTGTGATTTTCAGCTTGGGGTGCCTGAGTCTACTGGCTTTAGATGTTACACATGTCAGTGAGAGTTGGGATGGGCACCATGTGCTCTACTGCCTTAGGCACCAAAATGTCTTGAGTCATATTTGCCATATCTAGCCACTTCTTTTGAGTTTACAAAGTAATTCCCTTAAGAGCTTAGTTTTCAGTCTATCACATAGTTGGAAGAACAAGATGTAACCTTAGAACTTGGAGAATAGGTAAAAGAGAGGGGTACTATAAAGGTCCGTAGCTTATAGGCAATCATCTCTGAGATCAAGTACATCTAGGATCAGGAACAAAGCTTGTGGGAAAATATATCCCATCATTCCTTGATTTTGGCTCCATGGAAATCAGAGAAATTACAGTAGCAATTATGTAGAGTGGTTTTTAAAAAGATCATTTATTCAAAGTACAGCACATAGATAGAACATCAAGAGAGAGAAATAAGCAGGAGAGAAAGAAAAAAGTAGGAGCAGAAAAGACCTGGAGAGAGGCCTTCCTCTCATGTAACAGTAATTTATTCTCAACAATCATAGGCATGTCAGATCTGAATCTTTCCAATCATATTTTAGACCAACCCTCTCAGGTTGTAAAACATATTAGGAGTCAGTTAATTACTTGCCCCAACCATATTAGGAAGGGACTATGGTGGCTTAGTGGTTAAGATGCTGAGCTTGACAACTGGAAGGTCAGCATGTCAAGACCCGAGTACTGCATGATAGAGTGAGCTTCTGCCTCTGCCCCAGCTCCTGCCAACCTAGCAGTTCAAAAGCAAGACATTGCAAGTAGATAAATAGGTACTGTCAGGATCATCTTACTCATGAGTAGCACCTCAGCCTCCTCGCAATGGGATCCCACCTGATACTGCCTCCTTTCCTGGCTCAACAGTCCAGGCTTTTTAAGCTTTCCTTCTCACTCCTGATCTGAATCTGGGTTATAAGCAAAGTAGTGCACAGGAAATTAAATACAGTACAGTACTCCAGTCATCTTCAGGTATTTTAAAAGAATATTGTAATCGGAGTAAGTTACAAAAGAAAGTTTATCAAATGTTCAGAAAACACATCACAGCAAAGAGAGCTTCTCTATTTGGGCAAGCCCCCCCTTTTCTGGTTTAACCACCTACATGTTTGCAGCTCACCCTTAGCATCAGATCAAGAGAGCATCTTGGCTCCTCCCTCTGGGTTTTATCTCCTCACACAAGGTCCACCCCCTTGCCATTCCCCTAAAGGAATCCAACCAATTACCATACAGCCAATGACCATCACACAGTGGTTGGCACAGTGGTGGGCTGCTACCGGTTCGGACTGGTTCAGCCAAACTGGTAGTGGAAATCTGGAGGGGTTCGTTGGTGTGTGTGTGTAGTAAACCTCCGGGCGACTGGTTCAGTCACCTCTCCAGCCTCCCTCTAGATTCCTTTTCCGGGAAGCCCAAAATGGCTGCTCGGAAGTGCGCATGCGCACTTCTGAGCAGCCATTTTTGGCTGCCTGGAAAGGGCGCAGTGGTGTCCTCAGAGTAGTGGTGGCGGTGGCCTTTCCTTCACCGCCATCCACAAAAGCTGCTCCCATGGTGGCACCGCCGGGCCTGGCTAGGCCAGGTCAGGCTAGGCCACGCCGCTGTGCCACCGCCATCTACATGCTGCTCCCCGAGTCCCCGAACCCAGCAAGTGTAAGGAACTAGGGTTTGTTTTCTTCATGTTCTGGGGGGGGGGGAGATTTTATGTAGTGTGTTTTTATTTTATTTTTATGTACTGTATACTGATTCTTTATTTTTATTTTTAGTTTAGTTTAGTTTAATTTAATTTAATTTTTTTTTACTTTGGCTCCACCCATAATGTCATGATGTCATGACGTTTGCTGTCCCCATGACATCACGACATTGGTTCCGCCCACGATACCACGACATCATGATGTTGGCTCTGCCCATTATGTTGGCTCCGCCCACAGTGTGGTAGTAAAATTTTTGGCTGCCCACCACTGGGTGAGCAGCCAAAATTTTTTACTACCACACTGTGGGTGGAGCCAACGTAATGGGTGGAGCCAACATGATGATTTCATAACGTTGTGGGCAGAGGCAATAATGTGGGTTGTGGTGGGGCATTTTGATGGTATTTCATGCACTTAAACCCTTTTTACTGCACTGGTCATCAACTGCAATAAAGTTTGATTTATATACAGTACTGTATATTAATACACTTTACTAAAGTACTTCTTTTCTCCTTCTCTTTGTCCCAACTTAAGTTTCTCATAAAAGATAACCAAGGAAAGACATTTTCTAATTTGGTTGCCTACTTCTGGTCAGTCCAGAAATAATAATAAAAAAGAAGGAAGTTTCTGAATTAACTGGTTTTCTGGTCCCAGAATGTGACCCAGGAAAATGGCCTCTTCCAGGACTATTTGCAAGATTTGTTCAGTGCTTCCTTTAATTCTGAGCTTTTTGTGTTTATTGTTGATTACCAGTCACACAATAGTTATTTGAGGCCTGAATAGATTTTTCTCCCCTCTACGAGGGCTAGAATTTTTACACAACACATACATGCCATTAATTTTTGTTCAGGAACACAATGCCCAAATTAGTGAACTGCTAAACTAAAGCATGCCTCCGTATCCTTGTAAATCCAACAGTCTGGTGCGTCTCTATCCCGAATTGTTCCACTGTTTGTTCAGCTGGTCTCCAGCAATCTCTAGTGAGATGCTAAACACAAAGCAGCTTTCAGAAACACTGCTCAGTTACTCAGTAGCCTTGTCAATATTAATTGGATTTGTGATGCAGTCAGATACTTATTTCTTGACTCCTCTTTCCATGCCCTTCCTACCTCAGGATTCACAGGAGCTGTTGAGTTACAATGCAGGATTTTTATGACTTTTTCTCTCCATGTATGTGCTAACACACATATGCTGTTAAGTCAAAAGCACTCAGGCAGTTAGCAGTATATTTAATATTTTTTTTTGCAAGTTTAATACTTAATCCTTACTCCTAGTAGTTTTGACATATAAGTTCAATGATAGTTATTTGGTAGTTTAAGGCATACACAATTATTATTATTATTATTAATAATTTCATGTCAGAAATTATTCTGGGTTGAAAAGATTTCTGCAGAAGAAACTCTGCTCAGGGAATACCCAAATAAGGCTTGTTTCATGTCCCCAAGACCTGGGATAGAGATGGGCACTCAATCTGTCATGCAGTACCTGGGTCTTGAACTGCTGACTTGCCAGTCTTTCAGCTAACAAGGCAAGCTTTTTAACCACTGAGCAGCAATGAAAGATAGATCTTTTCATTACTTATTCTCATGCTCTAGAACTGCTTGTCAGGGAAATATAAGTTCGTTTCCTTTAAGTTTATTTATTTATGTAATCATTTTCTTTCATGTGCCACCATTCTCCCAATGAAAGGACACAAGCTATCCTGTAGTAGATACAGTACTGTATGTAGTTTCATTCAGGCAGGCTACAAGGTCTTTGGCATATTAGCTGAGGTACCACGGAAGGGTATATTCAGTAGTGGGCAATAACAGGTTCACACACACACACGGCGGGGTTTTTTATAGCAAAATTGGGTGGCCTTCGGGTGGGTGGGGGCGAAATAGGGTGGCCATGCCCACCTCCCTGCCCTGCCCTGCCCTGCCCTGCCCTGCCCAGACTAACACAGCTACCATTTAAAAAGTTTTATTCTGTGCAAGCATATCAGAGAGTAAACAAAACAAAAAGACAAAAACATTATGGCACCTTAAAGACTAACTGCTGTATTTTAATGTGAGCTTTTGTGGATCAAGTCCACCGGCTGTTTGGCTATAAACAGAGATGAGCACTGAACCCTGAGCACTGAACAACTGGCTTTCGAGCAAGGGCAACCTTTACCTAATAACAGAAGATCCCTGACTGGTATTCAAATTTGACGTCAGCTTTTTGTCCCCACAAGTGGTTCAACGTCTCCCTTGCTCAAAAGCCAGTCATATCCGACTCTAGGGTGCAGTGTTCATCTCCATTTACAGCCAAAAAGCCAGTGCTGCCTGTGTATGCAGATGTATACATGGCCATATGGCAGGCATGACTAGATCCCCCATGACATAGACTCCGCCCATGGTGTGGTAGCGAAAATTTTTGCTGTCCACCACTGGGTATATTTAATATGTATTTTATTTTGGTAGAAAAGTAAGGTATACAACCAATGAATTAGAGTACGGTATATGTGTATCAGGATATGCTGATCACAGAGGCGTAGCTACCGCCGTATCAGCCGTATCAATTATACGGGGCCCCCGGGCTACGGGGGCCCCCAACGGCAAAAAATAAAATTTAAAATAAAAAAGAACAAAAATTTACTGCGCATGCGCAGAAACTCAATCTGATGCATTGCGCATGTGTCAGATTGAGTTTCTGCTCATGCGCACTTTATTGGAGCCATTTTTGGCTCCAATTAAAAAAAAAAAGCCAGAGTCGGAGAGTCGGAGTCGGAGCCGCAGCTTTTAAGCAGCGAGGCAGCCCCGACTCCGAGGCCCTCCCCCCGGTCGCCGCGGGGGCTCCCTGCCTGCGCCAGCCCGGGCGGCGCTCTCCACGGTCGACGCTGGGGTGGGAGTCCACCAGCTGCAGGACCAGCTCGCGGGCGCGCCCTGTCCCGCGGCAGGCGGCAGGTCAGCTCCAGCCAGGCGCAGCCACCTGGAGCGCGCCTGGAGCTGACCTACTGCGCGCGCCTGGAACTCACCTGCCGCGCGCGCCTGGAGCTCACCTGCCGCCTGCGTGTGGGATGGGGCGCGCGAGCTGGTCCTGCAGCTGGACTCCCACCCCAGCGTCGAGGTGGAGAGCCCCGCCCGGGCTGGCGCAGCCTGCCAGGGAGCCCCCGCGGCAACCCGGGGGAGGGCCTCGGGGCTGCCTCGCTGCGCCCGCTTGCCTTCCACAACTGCCCCTTGCCTTCGCCGTGCGCGGCGAGGGAGCAATCGTGCGATGGCAGCAGCGGCGGCGCGGCGGCAGCGGTGACAGCAGAGGTGGAGGAAGAAGAGGCCCCAGGATTAAGGTAAGTGAGGTTTTTGTGTTTCGGGTGGGTGGGTGGGTGGGTTGAGGTGTGTGTGGTTTTTTTTTTTTTTACATTTTAATTCTATTTTATTTATTTTATTTTTATTTATTTTATTTTTATGTTGGCCCCGCCCATGACGTCATGACGTTGGCTCCCCCCACGACGTCATGATGTCATGACGTTAGCTCCACCCCACCTATAAAGGGCCCCCAAACAATTTTTATACGGGGCCCCGCCAAGGTAAGCTACGCTTCTGGCTGATCATCCATCTGTATGTATCTCACCTTTCTGTTTTATTTATTTGCCTTACCTGGTTCTACTGGCCTAATGCTAATGGGAAAATGAAAAGAGGGAAGAAAGTATGGCTGTCTGTCACTTTAGATTTATGCACTTCTGATAGAAGAAGGGACTTGAAACCATTAATCACTTTCAGCCTTGTATAATAGCATGCACCCCATGAAATTCTTCAGCATTCAGAAGCTCCTATATATAATGTATAGTATCTGCACCTTTAAGGGCTGCAATAAGAAAACCACTGAAAGACTGAAATCTTATAGCATAAATTTAGTTATGGGTTTTTATGGCTCACTGTGCGACTGAACAACAACAAATGGCTCATCAAAGTTTCCTATTCCAAGCCCTCCTCCAGGTTCTGAGGTTTCCTCTTGATTCCTTTTGGTACAGGGAAGCTTTTGGAAAACTCAGGTCAGGGAATGGGAACTTTATAACTTGCAAATCTCCACCAGAGGTCCTGATCTCAGTGATAGGATTGCTAGAAGTGATTTTCAGGTACTAAAAACACCCTGCCCCAGTTCCTGTTGGAGTTTGGTTTTTTAATAACCTCACATGCTGCCTATTGCTGGAGGAATTGGGAGGAACTTTGGGCTGGGGTGAATACAGTATATAGAATAAAGCATAGTAGACTGTCACTTTGCCTAGAGTTCCATTTGAAATCAAATAACCACACTGTTCCTGTGTGGATAGTAATAGTAGGTCATAATACCATTTAAAAAGAGCCCCATCTATCACCTGAATGCCAACATTGCCACTATGAGGACAGAAATGTTTGGCACTATGAATCAGAAATGTTTTGCAGTTGCTACACAAGAAGTACTTTCTGCATTTGCACTAGGTCGATTTTTCAGGCACAAGAACCGGCTTATCATGAGTATAAAATTTCATGTCACTTGGCAGGCCCAGCATGTTAGGCAATAGTGGTTACTGGGCATCCAGGTTTTTGGCATATATGCACACATGTTTGGGTGATGAACAAACATATATTTCACTTCTTGGAAACAACAATAAAAAGTAGGTGAAATGTACAGTACTGTTTAATGATGAAGAGATTTCTCTAAACTGTATAGCTGAGTGGTTTAGGTATCTGGTTGAGAGTTCAATTCCCTGTAACTCTAGTGAGAAGGATCAACCTATGTAGCCTTAGGCAAGCTGCACAGTCCCATGACGCCCCCAAAAGAATGGAATAATAAACACCTCTGTGCATTTTCTACCTAGAAAACAGGGAAAGAATTGTCATAAATCAGAATCTACGTTGTTAGATCCGGAGATCAGGGCGCGGGAGTGAGGACACGGAAGCCATTAAGGGTGAACCAAACAACACGTCTGTTTATTGTGGTTAGCACAGACAACAACAACAACGGCTGGGTCAGCAGGGGATTAAATACCCTGCTTGACCCAGCCCACTGACCAATGGGTAGCGGCGATTTTCCCGCTGCTAGGACATTTAAATATCTAACACCCCTTCCCCCCAGAATGCCCCAGTCTGCTATTTGCATACAAAATCCTCCAGGTGACGGGGGCGTGTTCTTACTCGATCGGACCTGCGCAGTTCAGTCGGCGCTGGGGCATCGGGCAGAGCGGACCTGTCGCTCTCGCTCTGCCCTGGCTGGGCCGGGAGCGGATCCGGAATATGAGCGTCGGGCTCCGCGGTGACCGGGGGTGAGCCTGTTCCACACGGTAAGCTGGCCGGTGATGGTGCTGCGTGAATGGGGCTGTTTTCTGGCCGAACCGGGTCGGTGACCGGTTCGTCCATCGGGTGCATGTCTGGCTCAGCGCCGGTCTGCACTCCCCGGGGGAGGTTGCTATCCGTGTCGGGACTCGTTCGCCTCCTGAGCTGGTCGACATGGCGTTTCCATGTCCGACCATCAGCGAGGCGAACCTTGTAGGTGTAGGGGCCCAGCATTTCGCTGACGGTTCCCTCTTCCCACGGGTGGCCCGACGCGTAGTTCCTAGCGAAGATTGGTGAGTCAATGGCCAGTGTCCGGCCCTGTGGTTGGTCCCCCCTGAACTTGTCTGGAGAGTACCTAGGGTGTAACCGGTCAAGCTGACAACGGAGTCTCCTACCCATGAGTAACTCTGCGGGGGCCCTTCCCGTGGCAGCGCAGGGAAGGTTGTGTTGGGCCAACAAGAACGTGTCTACGCGTTCCTGCCAGTCCCCGGGTCCTAGCCTTTCCAGGGCCTCCTTTGCGCTGCGCACGAATCTCTCGGCCTGCCCATTCCCTTGCGCCCTGAACGGGGATGTGAGAGCGTGCCTGGTTCCTAGGGATGCCAGGTACTGTTCAAACTCAGTGGCCGTGAACTGAGGCCCGTTGTCAGAGACTAGGGTGTCGGGAATGCCGTGTGTGGCAAAGAGTTGTCTGAGTTCCCGGATCATTGCTCTGGCTGTGGTGCTACTCAGGAGTCGGATCTCCAACCATTTCGAGTAGGCATCCACTACAATCAGGAATGTTTGGCCATGGAATGGGCCGGCGAGGTCGATGTGAATCCTCTGCCATGGGCCCGAGGGCTGTTCCCATTCTCTGACCGGGGCTGCTGGTGGATTGGGTCGTGATGATTGGCAAGGTGTACATTTGGCCACCCACGACTCTATGTCCTTGTCAATACCAGGCCACCACACGTAACTTCGGGCTAACCCCTTCATCTTTACTATTCCTGGGTGGCTGGCATGCAGTGTTTCTAGGACCTTGGGGCGGATTTTCCTGGGCACCACTACCCGGTCCCCCCACAGCAAGCAACCCCCCACACAGCACAGTTCGTCTTTCTTGTCGAAATATACCTTGAACTCCCCCTCCCCCTTGTCCGGCCACCCCCGCTGAACCCAGCTGGAAACGGCCCGAAGTTCGGCGTCCCGCGCCATCGCCCTGGCAACCTCGGCCGACGTAGTGGGGGCAGAGTCCAGGATGTCCAGGGCAAGAACCGATGCTTCCCCCCGTTCCGCGCCTTCCTGGGTCGGGAGGGGGCATCTGCTCAAGGCGTCAGCATTCCCCATGTGTTTCCCGGGCCGGTAGACTAAGGTGTACGAGTACCCCGACAGGAAAATGGCCCATCCGGGGGGACAAGGCAGAGGGTGTAGGCCGGTCGCCCGCCAGGAGTCCCAATAGGGGCTTATGATCAGTCACAAGTTCGAAGTCCCGGCCGTACAAGTAGTCGTGGAATTTTCTTACCCCTGCCACTGCCGCCAGCGCCTCCTTGTCGATCTGGCCATAGTTCCTCTCCGTCGGCGACATGGTCCTGGAGTAATAGGCGATGGGCGCCTCGAGGCCGTTGGGCAGTCGGTGGGCCAGGACTGCGCCGACGCCGTAGGGAGACGCGTTGCAGGCGAGGACCAGTGGCAGGGTCGCGTTGTATTGTATCAGGAAACTGTCCTGGGAGAGAAGATTTTTGACAGCAGCGAAAGCTGACTTTTGCTCGGGTCCCCACACCCACTCTGCCTTCGCGGCCAACAGTCTGTGTAGGGGCTCAGCTGCGGTGGCCTTTCCTTTCAGGAAGGTCGCGTAGAAATTCAGGAGTCCCAGGAACGCCTGCAGCTCCTGCCTGTTTTTCGGGGCCGGGGCGTTCCGAATCGCTTCCACTTTTCCCTTCGTTGGGTGGATGCCCTTGGCGTCGATGTGGAACCCTAAGAAGTCCACGGAGGGGACCCCCAACAGGCACTTATCCCGTTTCACCCTGAGCCCAGCGGCCCTGAATTTAGCCAGGACAGCGGCGACCCTGTCTTTGAGCTGCCCGGGATCCCCCGCAATTATCAGGACATCATCGAAATAGGGTACCACCCCCGGGAGTCCTTGGAGGAGCCTTTCCATCGTGCTCTGAAACAGTCCCGGAGCTATGCTGACCCCGAACTGTAGCCTCGTGCACTTGAATGCCCCCCCGGTGTGTGACAATGGTCTGGGCTTCGGCCGTAGTGTCATCCACCGGAAGCTGTTGGTACGCTTGGGCCAGGTCCAGCTTGGCAAAGATCTTGCCAGGGCCCAGGGAATGGAGTAAGTGGTCTATGACGGGAACCGGGTACGCGCTCGGCTCTAATGCCTTGTTGATCGTGCATTTGTAATCTGCACAGATGCGCACTGACCCGTCCGGTTTGATGGGGGTCACTATGGGGGTCTCCCACCGAGCGTGGTCTACGGGAACGAGGATTCCCTGGGCGACCAGCTTGTCGAGCTCCTTCTCGACCCTGGGCTTGAGCGCCAGTGGGACTCTCCGGGCCTTAAGTCGGATGGGGGCAACGCTCGGGTTGAATGCAAATGAAATAGGGGACCCCACATACCTGCCCAATCCTTCCCCGAAAACGTCCTGGAATTCGGCCATCAGGTCGTCCCTCAGCGAGGCGTCCCCGGGCTGGTCAGTCGCAGTGTTGTGGATGCCAGCGATGGACAGTCCCAGGGCGGGGAACCAGTTTGTGCCCAGTAGCGTCGGGATGTTACCGTGGACTACGGTCAGCGGTAGGCTTTCTTCCTTTGGTCCGTACTTGACACGGACCCACTTCTGTCCTGCGACGGGGAGGAACTTGCCTTGGCAGTCCTTGATTCGGATCCTCTGGGTCTGGAGGTCTGATTCTTTTAGGGCCGGGAATGTCTTCTTCATCCACCTCCACGGAATGATGGATATGGCGGCCCCAGAGTCGACCTCCATCGGACACTCTGCCCCGTCGATCGTGACTGTGGCGTGGTACTTCTCTCCCTTCTGTGTGGCGGTGTGGCTTATCGTGAGCGTGTGCGTCTCTGCATCTTCGAATTTGCCGCTGTTGCGTCCCTGGCACCTCTGATTTGTCCTCTGTTTGGCGGCCATCTTGCCCGGCGGGAACTTTTGAATCTGCCGGTCCGCTTGGTTCTCCGCTTGCCTTGCCCGGCAGACCCTCCCAATGTGTCCCCGCTTGTCGCAATAGCGGCAGATGGCCTCCCTGAAGCGGCAATGTGCCCGCTGGTGTGGCCCTCCGCAGCTGGCGCAGCGCTGGCCGCTCCTGCCCGAGTTTCCCCCGTCGGTCGCGCACACCTCTGCTTCTTCCTCTTCGTCCTCGTCAGAAACGACGTCTTGATGGTGAGCGGAGGCTTGGCGGGGCGCCGACGGGGACCGGTTGAGGGAGGATGCGGTCGACATCGAGAGCTCGAAAGCTCTGGCCTCCTCGATGGCCCCGGCCAGGGTCAGGTCTCTCCGGGCCAACAGCCTCTTCCGGAGCTTGTTGTCGCGGACTCCTCTGATAAGCTGCTCGGTCAGGGAGTCCTCGAGGAATGGCCCGAATATCGCCGGGACGGCTGCTGCCCTTAGGGCGGCCACGTACTCGCCGATGGTTTCCCCTGGCATCTGGTATCGGTCCCGGAACTGGATCCGGAACACGAACTTCGATGGCTCTGGTGCATAGTGGTTCTTGAGGGCCAACTGTAGTGCTTCCCATGAGACGTCCAGGATTGGTGTTGGATCCACCAGGGACTGGGCCACTTCGTAGACCTTGGCTCCGCAGTGGGTGAGGAAGAACGCCTTCTTCCGCTCCGGTGCTATCTCTCCCAGTTCCGCAGCTAGCAGGGAGAACTCAAAACGGTCCATATAGCTCTTCCATCTCTCGTCCTTCGGTTGGAAGGGAGCCGGTGGAACGTAAGCAGCCATGGCGAGGTGCCTTCGTGAGAGGTGGCTCTGGTGTGTGTGATGGTTCTGGTCCGTTCCTCAAAATCCCACCTTCGTCGCCAGTGTTAGATCCGGAGATCAGGGCGCGGGAGTGAGGACACGGAAGCCATTAAGGGTGAACCAAACAACACGTCTGTTTATTGTGGTTAGCACAGACAACAACAACAACGGCTGGGTCAGCAGGGGATTAAATACCCTGCTTGACCCAGCCCACTGACCAATGGGTAGCAGCGATTTTCCCGCCGCTAGGACATTTAAATATCTAACATACGTAATACTGAAGTATGCAATTATTAGATTATACTGTACTGCAACATATTGCCACCTACTGGAAAAAAAACCTTTTAATTACACTCTCGTTAACAAGGGAGAAATAACACAAACTACTGTGTCACTTTAAAAACAGATTTATTTCAGTGTTCATGTACTGGATATAGATTATAAAGCACTTTCTCAGATTCACAGAACATTATGTCAAGCCATAGGTATATGATAGTGAGGTGGCAACAACATAAGGTGGGAGAAAGTGAGTGCCAATTGCATTGGTGAAGATCAGTGTGATAATGGTATTATTTTCACCCATGAACCTTCAAAAGATAAAGACACAGCAGGTCACTCAGGAACTCCATTGATGCCAGTGACTGGTTGCTGTCTTTGAAATGTAGTTGGTGATACTTTCAGGAATTTGTGTTGAGGGTGGAATTTTGACAAACAAAAGGACTTTTTGGTTATGCCTTTGCAGAACACCGGAGGTAACATCAGTGTATTAATATACATGGTGTGCTAAAAATCCTGGTCTTTATTTAATCCTCCTGATATAAATTGAAATTTTGGAATATGGCTCAGTTCATTGCTCACTTGCACTCTTCCTGAAGCCTCTCTTTATAGTTCCCTTCCTCCACAACAATTTTTCTGAGATCTGTTAAGGAGAACCATGTTAGGTAAAGCCTATGACTTTTGTCCTTTGAATCTATCTTGCAACAGGTTGTTGCTGTGTGCCTATTTTGCACTATTAATTTGATTTTATCATGTTATTGACTGGATAATGTAGTTGACTACCTGCTGTAAAATCCATGGAATCTGAGTCTCTGACTTGTGGATCTGAGATGTAGAAAACAATAGATTGAGTGGTAGTCAAGGGATTAAATAGAAGGCATTTCACACATAGTGAACTAGAACTTCTATTTTCATGTCATTCACAAGGATACTTCATGTAATGGAAAGGAACTGGATTAAATCCTGTATTTAAATATGAGCTTTCATGGATCAAGTCCACTTCATCTACATGAGGAAAATCTGCTGTGTACAACGAATCACATTTAATGTTTGTATTTTTATTGGTTATCACTGAATGATTTTATTGTGATTTTTTATATGTATTTTGATGTGTAATTTTTTAAAATATATTGTCAGCTGTCCTGAGTAGTGCTTGCATCAAAGAGGCAGGGTATAAATGTGAATAAATAAATAATGTTTATTTAATGTAATAAAGTTTTTTCCTTGAAAATAAAAACCGAGGATGATGTTCCAAAGTGTTACATCTTGAGAACACAAGCCTTCTCATGTGTCACCCATTGCATGCCTACCCTGGCTTAGCCTGCCCATGGCCAGGTGATTCACTGCTCCTAATACCACCTAGAAAAGATCCTAGAAGGTGAAGGCTTCCCTTGCTCAAAACCCTGCAGTGTCTGACTCAGCAATCTGTAGATGTTTCCGTGGTCATGTGGCAGGCATGGCTAGCGCAATGGAACGCTGTTACCTTTCCGTCAAAGTGATACCTATTTATCTACTTGCAATTTTTTGCTTTCAAATTGCTAGGTTGGCAGGAGCTGGGACAGAGACGGGAGCTCATTCCCTCATGCAGCACTCGGGTCTCGAACTGCTGACCTTCCGGTCATCAAGTTTAGCATCTTAACCAGCAATGGGATGTAACAGGTTCTTACCAGTTCACCAGAACCGGTAGTAACTTTTCCCAGTGTCCTGGAGAACTGGCAGCAGCTTTTTTTGGGGGGAACCACCTTCGGGGCTTACCTTTTCACTGGTTCCCCCACTGGGTGGGTGTATTTTAATGTATTTTTAAAATTTATTTATGGGTTTGTGTTATGGGTGAGTGGGTTGGTTGCAGTGATGGGATGCAACAGGTTCCCACCAGTTCTCCAGAACCGGTAGTAATTTTTCCCAGTGTCCCGGAGAACCGGTAGCAGCTCTTGGGGGGGGGGGGGAAAACCACCTTCGGGACTTTCCTTTTTACTGGCACATGCCGCCAAGCACTTGGTGTGCATGCACGTCTCCATCTTGCAACATGGTGCTGCCCAGGCACATATACTAACATGTAAGTGACAGGTTTGTGTTTGGGGTGGGTGGTTTGATTTATGTTTGAGGGTGGGTGGGTGGGTGCATTTTAATGTAATTTTTATTTATTTTATTTATTTAATTTATTTACGGGTTTGTGTTGTGGTGTGTGTGTGTATTTTTATTTTATTATTTTATTTGGCCCTGCCCATGACATCATGGCATTAGCTCTGCCCAGACTGTGATGACATCACGGTGGGGTAGTAAAATTTTTGACATCCCACCACTGGTTGGTTGGGTTGAGGTGTGTGTGTGTGTGTGTGTGTGTGTGTGTGTGTGTGTGTGTGTGGTTATTTTTATTTTATTATTATTTTGTATTATTTTAATTTTTTCTTTGGCCCCACCCACATCATGACATCATGATGTTAGCTCTGCCCACACTGATGACATCACGGTGGGGTAGTAAAATTTTTGACATCCCACCACTGGTTGGTTGGGTTGAGGTGTGTGTGTGTGTGTGTGTGTGTGTGTGTGTGTGTGTGTGTGTGTGTGTGTGTGTGTGTGTGTGTGTGTGTGTGTGTGTGTGTGTATTTTTATTTTATTATTATTTTGTATTCTTTTAATTTTTTCTTTGGCCCCACCCACATCATGACATCATGGTGTTAGCTCTGCCCACACTGATGACATCACGGTGGGGTAGTAAAATTTTTGACATCCCACCACTGAGCTTAACACAAAGCAGCCCCTTTAACAGCATTCTAGTCACGATTTGGAGTGGGGGGAAAAGAAACCCTCCCCCCTGTGAGGGGACGCCCGTGACGTCAGGAGCAGCGAGAGGACCTCATCATGGCTAGAGAGTCGCCCGTCTTCCGTCCAAAACCATCGCAACCCGGAAGCAAACGATTGGTCAACCCCCCCCTCCCGCCAGAGACTGAGGAGAGGAGTCGTTCTGGGTGTTTCCCACCCCATCCTTTTCTCTCTCTCCTGCCGCTGCTTTCCCTGCCCGGGGGTGTTTCTGAGGGGCAGCGCCGGTGGAGTCCGGACCGCCTGAAGGCCCCCCTGAGGAAGGAAGAGGAAGAAAGGCCGCCCTCGCCTCACACGGCAGCCATGGCAGCGGACAAAGGCGGAGGTGAGGACAAAGAGGTGCCCGTCTCTGCAGGGCTCGGACGTGGTCCTGGTTATCCCTCCCGAAGGCGGGGACCAAGCAAGCTCCGTTGAGGGCTGCCACGAAATGATACCTTCTTTTCCTCTCTGTGTGTGTGTCTCTCTCTCTCGGTTCCTTTCTCTCTCCTTAAGGTAGTGTTCCCGCATGGCTGTGGCAGGAATAAGTAACGGTCGCCCTTCTTGCTCGAAAAGCCAGTCGAATCTGACTCTACGGTGCGGTGCTCACCTCCGTTTGCAGCCCCAAGAGCTGGCCGCTGTCTGTGTCTGCAGACTTTTCCATGGCCATGTGGCAGGCATGGACATAGACGCCGGAGCGCTGTTACCGTTCCCGCCGGAGCGGTGCCTATTTATCTGCTTGCCATTTTTGTTGCTTTCAAACTGCTAGGTTGGCAGGAGCTGGGGCAGAGAAGGGAGCTCACTCCGTCGTGCAGCACTTCAGGTCTCGACCTGGTGACCTTCCAGTTGCCAAATTAGTGGCTTAACCAGTAAGCCACTGCGGTCCCTAGTTTGCCAGAATAAATAAAATGAAAAATGAACTGGAGATGCCAGGCATTCTTTCGGGTGCTAAAGGTAAAGGTCTCCCTTGCTTGAAAGCCAGTTGTACTCGACTCTAGGGTTCAGTGCTCATCTCTGTTTCAAAGCTAAAGAGCCAGTGCTGTTTACTTCTGCAGATGTTTCTGTGGTCATGTGGGAGGCATGACTAGACACCAGAGTGCACGGAACACTGTTTACCTTCCCATCAAAGTGGTCCCTGTTTATCTATTTGCAATTTCTTGTTTTTGAACTGCTAGGTTGGCAGGGTGCCCTCTCTAAATATTGAGATATGGACAACAATGTCCATGGGATTCCAGTTAAAGACCCATGCAGCCCTGCCTTGAGAATGAAGGTACAGTAATACCTCATATAACATTAGTATCGAATAACACTAAAATCGCATAACATTAAGGAATCTGGGGGAAAGAATTGCATCGGATAACATTAAGATCCTATGGGATGCTTCAGATAACAACCGCTAAAGCCTGTGTGGTTACAATGTATCTCTATGGATCCCATAGGATTTTAACATGCATCAGATAACACTAAAAATCGTATAACACCAAGACTTGTGGAACCAGGTTTTAGTGTTATCTGAGGTTTTACTGTATTGCTTTCTGCTACCTTGTGAAGAAAGCAGAGATGGGTTTTTTTTCCTGTTGTCAGATGTATTTTAAAAATGTATTCATAAATTTTATATGCTATTGTTTTTAAAGTCATGGAGATTAAAGTGGCAAATCACAGTTCCAAGAGGGTCTGTTATTCAGTTGACAATGTTGACCCCAAAGGACTCAAGCTAAAGGAAGACAGATATAGGCTGAATATTAAGGGGAAAGTCTTAATAGTTAGAACAGTATGACAGTGAAACCAACTGCCTCAAGAGGTGGTAACTCTCCATCGCTAGAAGCATTCAAGAGGTAATTGGACAACCACCTGTCATTGGACTCGATCGCCTAAAAGGCCCCTTCCAACTCAGTGATTCTATGATGATAGTTTCGAATGGTAGTGAAGGTCTGCTGCCTGAGGAAAAGGTGACAGGGCAGGAGGACGCTAAAGCTGCAGTTTTTTCAGTGCTCTTGCCCTCTCCTGATCCACAGTCACCACCACCACTATGGGAGAGTTATTTTTTTTAAAAAAACCCAGCCCTAAATATTGACATATGGACAATAGTGTCCATGGGATACCAGTTAAAAACCCAAGCAGCCCTGCCTTGAGAATGAAGGTATTGCTTTTTGTTATCTTGTAAAGGAAGCAGAGGGGTTTTTTTTTTGCTGTTGTCAGATGTATTTTTAAAATGTATTCGCTAATTTTATATGCTATTGTTTTTAAGGTCATGGAGATTAAAGTGGCAAATCACAGTTCCCAGAGGGTCTGCTATTCAGTTGACAGTGCTGTTTCTTGGCTTCTGTTAGAGTGCTATGTAGTGGCTCACATAAAAGGTAGCCATCTGTCAGAGGTAGAGAAAGGTTGGGAACTTTTGGTTCTCCAAATCTTTTGACCCTCCCTGTGTCTCCCATCAACCCTGTGGCTAAGGGTAAAGGATTGTAGGAGTTGTGCACCAAACAGTCTGGAGTGCTAAAGATTCATCCTTATTGGGTTACAAGGAGACGGCAATTGACTCTGGTCTGTTATACTGCAGTTTGTTTGCTCAGGGTTCTAGGTAAACTCAGAATGTGCCTAAGGACCCTCCAAAGCGATCAGAAGCACCCTATAAATGCCTTGGCCGCATTAAATGAATATCTGTACACTCAGCTCAGTGAACATGGTGCATTCTTGTTTGGCCATGATTGGGGCTTCTGATAGAACCCACTTAAATAGAAAACAGAACATAAACATCCCTACCTCAATTAAAGACTAATAGATTTATGTTTGTACAGCCCAAAGAGGTTTTTTCTTTTGCAGAACACACTAATTCCCTAAATATTAAATTGTGATAAAGTTCAATTTCTTTCCATCTTGCTATATGGAACAGAAGCTATGATTTCATGTTGTTTGTGAACTTACTGCTAACTGTTGTCTTTGGAGTTTCTTGGTAGATCATTAGACTCAAAATCATTTTTCTTTGGCCTTCAGGTTGCTCAAGTTCATCCTCGGAATTTGCTTTATTTTAAGATAATGTGTCTTCGCGTTCTTTAATCAGAAATAAAAAGACCCCCTGGTTTGATCTCATGAGACTTATAATGTCAATTCTAATGATATAAAATCAGTATAAGTGTTTATGACTTAATGCTGGGGGTTTAGAAAATACCGTATATAAAAAAAGATTTTATAATGCAGAAAGGTTCATTAAAATGGCTTGTTAAAATAACAAAATGAAACCAAGCTATCAGGTAGCGCAAATGAAAGCACAAGATCTTAGATCAAAAACAGTTTTTTAAAATCTAGTATATCCTCTTTCCCAGCTCCTGCCAACCTAGCAGTTCGAAAGTAAGAAATTGCAAATAGTTAAATTGGGACCACTTTGGTGTGAAGGTAAACAGCATTCTGTGCCTGCCACATGTCCACGGAAACGTCTGCAAATGCAGACAACTGGCTCTTGGGCTGTAAACAAATGAGCACCGAACCCTAGAGTCAGACATGACTGGCTTTCAAGCAAGGCTGACCTTTACCTTTACTTACATTATCTTTTCCAGATCTCTGTGTTTCTAGAAAATGTATCAAAATGTTTCTTTATTACCTTTTCCCTATGATCTGGTGAAAAGAAAAAAACTATTGTGTAAATGAAATCTGGATTTTTTTTTCTTAGAGTAGTTTCAAAAGTCTGATCAGAGTTAACTATGCTTCTAATGTGTTATTTATCACCCAGATCAGGGATCAGAGAAACATGAAGGAACAAATACCTCTTCTGGCATTACTGATCAAGAAAAGGAGCTATCAAACAGTGCACTGCAAGCTTTTATGGTAAAGTGATTATAAAACTAATGAATAATTCTGCCTTTAGCATATTAGACAGAAATTACATGTGATGAGCAGTTGTATACTCTCCTTTATTTAGTGTGGTAGCAGAGGGATAAAAATGTCAATAATAGATTATATTTCTCAAAATGCTTGGAGTTTATTATGAATTTGTTATGTGTCTTACAGACTTGCGACAGGGTGGATACTTTTCAAATACAGATCAGATAGAAATTATTTTTTAAAAGTTTAAAAACTAGATTTTAAATTTCCATATTAGAATTTTTGTTTTAAAAGTCATCAGTAAAACTGAATGTCTAGCTTCAAAAAAACATAGCTGCAATTAAATCTCATCATCTGCTAAACCTGTGTCTTGTGTTTAGAATTATAATAAGATTAAATTGATGAGTTTGTCACCATCAGAGACACCGATTGTGTCCTTCTAATACAATATGCCAAGGATCTGTAGGAAACATTTCAGGTACATTCTACATGATGACTCCTGTTTGCAACAGTAGCTGAACACACTTCACCACTTCCCTTTGGTTGATTTATTAAATCATTTGGTGGTGGACAGTTTCCATTCTCTGGTTTGCTTCTAACAACCCAGAGAAATAAGATAGGACAGTGGTAGCGAATCTATGGCATGTGGGCACACATGCCATCGCCCAAGCACAGTTTGCTCTGCCCAGCAGCCCAATGTGAGTGGTTCCTTCCTCTGCCCAGCACAGAGTTCACCCCGCCCCTCTGTCCAGCAGCCCAATGGGAGTGCTTCCTCCTTCCTCCCAGCACAGAGTGGGTTTTGGGTTGCTCTTTGGGCCTTCAGTCTCTAAAAGGTTTGCCATCACTGAGCTAAGGCTTATTCTAGGCTTTGTTGTGTGGTTTGCTAGACATGACCAAAACAGAGAAAGGATGTTGTCCACTCCAGACAATGTACTAATCTAAATCAGAACTGAGCTCCAGTTCCTGCCACAGGTGAAATAAAGAGTGTACACTGGTATGTTTTTTGTTTACAAAAAATCAAGGTTGTAGTAGAGCTCTGAATCAAATGATATTTAGAGATAGGCTGGATATAATTGATGTTCTGTGTTACATAGGACTGGAGCCAAACTATATGGTACAGGTAGCATGTACGTGAAAGAGACAATTCAGTGCTAAAAATGTCTGATGTATCTGCCACAGTCACAAAATGTTTTTGCGAATTAGCTTGCTTTGTTTTGTGAAAAGGCCTATCAACATGAGCTTTTAAAGTCTGATTGCGCAATCACAGAGGTCTGTTTGACTCACTTCTCTGGAAACAGTAATGGATTTTCAGTATATAATGGTGGACTATTTGTAATTCACAGTTTGAGTCCACTAAACTAACATAATTATTGTGTTCCTGTGTAATTTAGTACTTACTGATCCTAACATCATGCTGCATCTGCAGATTGATATACAGTATGTAATAGATGTTACATGCTGTTTTCTAAACTAATAAAATTATCTGAAATTGCACCACAGATACCTTCCTGGGTGCTGTAAAATGCTGCTCTAGTTGGTTAAATTGTTTTAGTTATAGATTTAAAGCTATTGGTCAAGAAACGTGTGATGAACTATTGCTTGGAAACTTGATATGAATCTGGGATTTCTTTTAGATTAATGCAGCCTGGTGAAATGTGTATCTGGGATAGATAGATATATACAGTATTGTTTGCTGTAGGGTGGTATATAAGTGTAATTGTTATTGCTATGCTCCGATCACCTGTTTTCCACATTTAATAATGTGTTTCAACTGTGTTTAAAAGTACAGTTGTGCTAATTCTGTATCCAGATTTTGTCAAATTATGGTTCTGTGTTGTAGGTACAGTAATGTCAAACTGATTTCTTGTAGACCAAGTATTAGTCTTTGTGTAATATATCCAAGTCTTTAAGTGCCCCTGAATGTCAGTCCTTGACTGCAACAAGATATCCCACTAAGGTAGTTGAGTGGAACAGTGTTTGCTGATTTGGATTTTATGGCAACCAGAAAGTGTTTGTCAAAACAGTCTCCAAAACAAGAAAGGATACACATGTGTCTTATCCTAGATTGGAGGGTGTGACATCTGCATGCAATCAAATGTATGTGATAAGTTAGCAGCAGCTGTTTTGGTATCCTACTTTTTAAAATTTGGAAATATGTCTCCCTAAACTTTATACTTACAGGGTGGAAACTATGATGCTTGTCTACAACACCTTAGCTGTCTGCAAGAAATAAACAGGGATGACTACAAAATAGTTTTGAATACGGCAGTAGCAGAGTTCTGTAAAAGTAATCAGACAACAACAGATAACTTGAGACAAACACTTAACCAGCTGAGAAACCAGGTATTGTTTACTTGTTGAACCCATGTGTGTGTGTGCAATAGGTGCCCCCACCTCGTTGTACTTGGAGTCCTTGAATACAGTAATTTCCAAAAAGGAATGGAGTTTTAAGGACAAATTGAAAGTTATAAGCATCTTTCTAAACAAAAGCAGCAAGGGTGAAGAGTTCAGTGTCTAGGCCAGATGGGAGAGTTGATTTATATTTTAAAATCAAACATTTCAGGATGCACACTCGGCCATTGTTGAAAAAGATTTCTGTAAAATCTGGGAAAGCTCTCGCTCTCTTTCTCATGAGAGGTGAGCAACTCCAGCAAGCTTGATTAAATGTAATTTTTATTGTCTAAGGTTGGCCCCAGAAATCAGTGGTCTTAAAGGTAAAGTTAATACAATGTATTAACTGAGAGTAAAGGGGGATTAAAGATGTTCTTATTCACAAATCAACATCTTTAAGCCATTCCTTCCTTGCTGATAAGTTTTGGTTACCTGTATAAGCCCCAGCTGTATGATTTAAGGAGCACGCTGTTACATTGGATTAAGCAAGTGAAAAGCATGGTTGTATGAGTCTGTTCTCTTAATTAAAGCTTCTTTGCCATTCATTTGAGCAAAGAAGTATGAATAGTCTTATTTTGTTTTATCATCACAAGAACTCAGAATAGGACCAAGAGTATACTGTTTGCTTGTATTAGCACATTCTGGAATGCTTTGGGAAATCCGGTCCAGATCAGTGTGATAATTCTAGTTGTGATAACCATTGTAAAAATCAAGGGGGTTGTGTTTTACCTTTCTTTCTTGCCTTCCAGGTTCATTCAGCTGTTGAAGAAATGGATGGCTTAGATGATGTTGAAAATAGCATGCTCTATTACAACCAGGCTGTCATTCTGTATCATTTGCGGCAGTACACAGAAGCAATAGTAATTGGAGAGAAACTTTACCAGTTCATTGAACCCTTTGGCAAGTTCAGAAAGAAGCAAAAGTTTTTTCTTTTCATTTTTTAAAAGATAGGTTTGAGGCACTTCTAATTATAGTTATTTGAACATGTTATAACTGGACTCAGCTCATGTATTTCAGAAATGTTAGTTTACTATAAACGTGTATAGTGAAGAAAATAGATTTGAGATGAAAGTAGAACCGAATCTGTGTTTTTCAGTGACATTGACAGGGCCATAATAATAAAAGCAGCTGGTATTTGCGTACACTAGAAACCCCAATAACGTTATGACTTGGTTCCACAAGTCCCTTCGTTATCCGGTTTTTAACGTTGTGCGATACATTGAACACACAATGTTAGAAAAAGCCCTGTTTCCCTGGAGGCTGCAGGAAGCGAGAACGTCGGGATTTGAATCCTGACATTTTGGCTTGCTGCTGCCTCCAGGGAGGTGGGGGAACTTTGGAAACAGCTTGGAGCGGGTCTCCCCACCTCCCTGGACCCGGCCGGGGGGGGGGGGTCAGAGACCCCAAAATTGGTAAAAAAAACCATCCATTTTTTTTTACCAATTTTGGGGTTTCTGACCCCCCCGCCGGGTCCAGGGAGGTGGGCAGACCTGATCCAAGGTGTTTCTGGGCTTCCCCGACGTCCTGAGCCAGTGCAGCAAGCCAGAATGTCGGGATTCGAACTCTGACATTCTGGCTTGCTACACTGGCTCAGGACGTCGGGGAAGCTCAGAAAAAGCTTGGATCGTGTCTGCCCACCTCCCTGGACCCGGCGGGGGGGTCAGAGCCCCCAAAATTGGTAAAAAAAAGTCCATTTTTTTTTACCAATTTTGGGGTGTCTGACCCCCCCCCGCTGGGTCCAGGGAGGTGTGGGGAAGCCCAGAAACACCTCCAGAGAGATCAGAGGACCCGATCTACAGCTGCAGGGTGGCTGGGGAAGCTGACGGGGACTCCCTGTCGGCTTCCCTAGCCACCCGCCCATGCCTCTGCAGCTGTGGGGTGGCTGGGTAAGCCGATGGGGGAGCCCCCCGTCAGCTTTCCAGCCTCCCCACCCCGACCTCCCTAGAGCTGATGCGCGCTAATTTTGAACTTCCCCCACCCTCTTTTATGCTGCAGCAAGCCAGAATGTCGGGATTCGAATCCTGACATTTTGCCTTGCTGCAGCCTCCAGGGAGGTGGGAGAACTTTGGAAACAGCTTGGAGCGGGTCCCCACACCTCCCTGGACCCGGCGGGGGGGTCAGAGCCCCCAAAATTGGTAAAAAAAAGTCCTTTTTTTTTTAACCAATTTTGGGGTGTCTGACCCCCCCGCTGGGTCCAGGGAGGTGTGGGGACCCGATCCAAGGTGTTTCTGGGCTTCCCCGACGTCCTGAGCCAGTGCAGCAAGCCAGAATGTCGGGATTCGAACTCTGACATTCTGGCTTGCTACACTGGCTCAGGACGTCGGGGAAGCTCAGAAAAAGCTTGGATCGTGTCTGCCCACCTCCCTGGACCCGGCGGGGGGGGGGGGGGTCAGAGCCCCCAAAATTGGTAAAAAAACGTCCGTTTTTTTAACCAATTTTGGGGTTTCTGACCCCCCCCCCCCCCGCTGGGTCCAGGGAGGTGTGGGGACCCGATCCAAGGTGTTTCTGGGCTTCCCCGACGTCCTGAGCCAGTGCAGCAAGCCAGAATGTCGGGATTCGAACTCTGACATTCTGGCTTGCTACACTGGCTCAGGACGTCGGGGAAGCTCAGAAAAAGCTTGGATCGTGTCTGCCCACCTCCCTGGACCCGGCGGGGGGGTCAGAGCCCCCAAAATTGGTAAAAAAAAGTCCATTTTTTTTACCAATTTTGGGGTGTCTGACCCCCCCCCCCCCGCTGGGTCCAGGGAGGTGTGGGGACCCGATCCAAGGTGTTTCTGGGCTTCCCCTACGTCCTGAGCCAGTGCAGCAAGCCAGAATGTCGGGATTCGAACTCTGACATTCTGGCTTGCTGCACTGGCTCAGGACGTCGGGGAAGCCCAGAAACACCTCCAGAGAGATCAGAGGACCCGATCTACAGCTGCAGGGTGGCTGGGGAAGCTGACGGGGACTCCCTGTCGGCTTCCCTAGCCACCCGCCCATGCCTCCGCAGCTGTGGGGTGGCTGGGTAAGCCGATGGGGGAGCCCCCCGTCAGCTTTCCAGCCTCCCCACCCCTGCCTCCGTAGCTGCAGGGTGGCTGGGAAGCTGAACGGAGAACCCCGTTCAGCTTTCCAGCCGCCCTGCTGCTAAGAACAACTGTATCGTATAACGTTAAAAATCACGTTATTCGATACAAGATTTTTCCGAAAATCTTGTAACGTTATGCGGTTTTCACGCTATACGGTACTCGCGTTATACGGGGTATTACTGTATATAACTACATCAGCTGCTTTTTATATGGATAAATTCAGAAATCTGCAAAATTGGATGTATAGTTAATATAGGCATGTGTGAGTGGTTTTCTGTTGGATTTAATACCATTCGGGAATACCAGGTTTGGTTTGACTTTAAAAAGTTTAAAGAAAACTTTCCAAAATAATGATTTGTGTCCGTGACAATTTGGAATAGTGTATAACATCCCATATATTGAATCCTTTCAGGCAAGACTAAATGTTTGTTGTTTTATTTTCTAGAGGAGAAGTTTGCCCAGGCAGTGTGCTTTCTGCTTATAGACTTATATCTTCTGACCTGCCAAGCTGAGAAAGCCTTGCATTTACTTGCTGTATTGGAAAAAATGATTTCACAGGGAGGCAACAGCAAAAATGGGAAAAATGAGGTGTGTGTATGAGAATGTGGAGAGTTTTTGTGCAGCTTTTTATTTAATAGAAATTATCATGAAATTCTATGTAGTTCAAATTGGATGTGGTCACATAAGCAGAACTGATTTTTTTATCATCTTGTAGACAAACTGTTTGCTTGTTGGCCTCTTAGTAGCTGAGTTAGCATTTTTTACACAGGCAGGACCATTTTTGAGGGTCACAGATGGCCATTTCATGTTTCTGTCTGTCAGTTGTTTGCTGTTAATTGTTCCCATGGCTGAAGCTTTGTTGGTTAAGAAGAGGGGTTTCGGCCATGAGAAAATGTTTCATGAGTTAAACTCTATTTTATATAACAAATGCCCATTGATTTCAATAACTAGTAATCCTTCTACCTCTCAATTTGTGATCAGACAGGTAATAATGCCAGTAAAGATGCTTCTAATCACAAATCTGAAAGCGGAACCTTAACTGAAGCTGCCAAGTCTAAAATACATCAGGTGAAGTTGGATCTGGAATTCTCTTTGTCTATTCTTCATGAATGTTTTTAATATGTCACTTTAAAAGGCATCACATTTGTTTTAGAAATCATCTAAATTTTTTTCACATAAAGTAATATTTTGTGCTGTTTGGGTATTCTTCGATTTAATCCAGGCTAGGGTTTATTTTAATCAAAATTGAACCAACTAGTCAGTATTGTGGTGTTTATGCTTGTGTTGTTTTCAGTTTCTGGGTTTTAGAAATATGTACTGGCTGGTTTACTTTATTCACTTTCAGCTTAATTGTTTCTCTATACAATTTCAAATCCAGAAAGGAAATTGACAACTACCACATACAGCCCATTATTTTAATAGACATTTAATGTGCATTTTGTAAACACAATAATTCTTACAAACCTTTTTGCATTGCAGTTGTGCATTTGGGGAAAAGAGATTTTAAGAAATAGTATTGCTTTTCAGGTGTTCTTTTTAGCAATAAGTAACTTAATTACAGTACCAACATTATTTAGGATGTAATCTTTGAAATCTGAAAAACATTTTGATTAAGTTTTATTTCATTCAAAACATTCAGTAACTATTATTTATGCATGTCACAATATTTTTTCCCCAACTTTGGTATACGAAATGGTATGATTTCTGAATAATTTTCACAGTGTACATATGGTAAAATAACATACTTACTTACTTTTAACAGTATAAAGTGCGGGCCTACATTCAGATGAAGTCTTTAAAAGCATGCAAGCGAGAAATCAAGTCAGTTATGAATACAGCTGGAAATGTAGGTATTCTTGATTTTTGCTGTTATTCATACAGGGGTGGATTTCTGAACTCCAAACTAATGATTTAAAATAGCATCATTTGATTATGATATGGAGATGGTGGCTTAAAATTGATACATTTTGGGATTGAGAAATATTTTTCTCTCTAGAGTTAGAGCCAATTTACTATTTGCTGACCGTAACTCTCTGAATCTTCAGTTTAATGTTTTTATTCATACTCTTTTACTGCATGATACTGCTTTAGAGTTTGACACTTTAAGATAATTTAGTCATCTTTAGATTATGTTAAGCTTACTATTAATTAGCTTTGTAAACTACTTTTGTGCCATAATGTTTCACATGGGATTTTAATTGCAATTTCTGTGCGCTCCACAGTCAGCACCTTCCCTTTTTCTGAAAAGCAACTTTGAGTACTTAAGAGGCAATTATCGGAAGGCAGTAAAGCTGTTGAACAGCTCAAACATTGCTGAACATCCAGGATTTATGAAGACAGGTAAAATAAATTTACATGCTTGGATAAGCCAGCTTTCATCTAACAATTTAAGTCCTTTGGGGATGTAGTCTTGTTGTTTGCATTTGGTCAGGAAGATGGTATTGTATACGCATCCGCTTCCATTTCCACTTCCGGTAACGGCGAGGGTGGTGATGGGCCACATGAAATGGTGCTGTCGACCAGTGTTGGGGCCTGGTAGGTTGGCCACTCCTGATTAAAACCATGATCATTCTGCTGATAGTTTTTATTGCTAGATTGATGTTTTGGATGCTAGGCTTTGAATTAGTTAGCTAATGTTATGTGCAACTCTAATAGGGCTTTCAAGGTAAGAGAGATATTTAAGGAGTGCTTAGCAGTTCTGCTCCCTAGTGTGTTTCCATGGTAGAGTGTGGATTGAAACCCTGGTCTGCAGAGTTTTAGTCTGTCACTCTATCCATTACATCACACTGGGAACCCCACCGGTTGAGTTAAAAGGGCCAAATTGTCATTGGCAAGTGGGAGAACTATTACAAATGGGAAAATCCACAGTAACCTCTTAAATGTTACAACCTCATTCTCCTAAAAGCTAGACTCTCATTTCTCTCTTTGATTCCTCCCCCCCGGTTTTTTTTTTTAGGTGAATGCTTGCGATGCATGTTCTGGAATAATCTTGGATGCATCCATTTTGCCATGGGGAAACATAATTTAGGAATCTTCTATTTTAAAAAGGCTTTGCAGGAAAATGACAATGCTTGTGCACAGCTTGGATCAGGTTCTACAGACCAAGGTAAGCTGGACAAACATCCATCAGAATAGATTTACTGTCCACAGTTTTTGAGATACCTGTACATCAGAGTTAGGTAGCTATTGAATAGGCAGGTGTTTTTAAAATATTATTTCAAATTAGTTTACAATAAGCATACAGTAATACCTCGGATAACGTTTACCTTGGATAATGCTAAAATCGCATAGGGTTAAGTAATCTGGGGAGGAGAATTGGATCGAATAACGTTAAGGTCCTATGGGATGGATCGGAAAACAACCGCTAAAGCCTGTGCGGTTACAATGTATCTCTCTGGAGCTTTAACGTTATCCGATCCATCCTATAGGATTTTAACATGCATTGGATAACACTAAAAATCGGATAACACCAAGACTTGTGGAACCAAGTCTTAGCGTTATCCAAGGTATTACTGTACAGGAATAGAAACCATATTCTTCTTTGTTTTCAAAATATTTATATGAAGGGTATTTTGAATTCTTCTAGATTCTTTTTCATCCATGTCTAGGCCACATGTGAAACTGCCAAAATGAAGGGTCCTTTTGGTGAGCACATTCTGCAGTTCCTTTTACCTGACCTAGTGTGAGAAAGATTAGCTGGCAACTCATAGTTACTATTACCAGGGTACACACAGTGATGGGATGTTCCCAGTTTGTACCGGTAGCAAGATTCCCGGGTGGTTCACCGAACCAGTAGCAACCACCCGGGATTGTTTTTTTGTGGTGTCCGGTTCGGATGCTTCACCAGGAATTTTTTTTCTCATTTGGAGCCAAAATGGCTCCCGGGAACGGGGCATGTGTCAAACCTTCATTTGACGCATGCACAGTTCTATTTTTTTACTGCGCATGTGTCAAATGAAAGTTTGATGCTTACGCAGTTCTGCGCCTGGCCCCGCCACCCTGCTGTGCCGTTGTTGCGGTTTGCTACCACGCCACCGCTTCCAAGAGTAAGTGAGGGGTTTGTGTTTGGGGTGGGTGGGTGGGGTGTTTGGGTGGGTGGGTATATTTGTTTATTTATTTATGGTTTTGTGTTGTGGTTGTTGGGTGGGTGGGTTGAGGTGTGTGTGTGTGTGTGTTTTAATTGTTTTATTTTTATTTTTTTATCTTTTTTATCTTTTTGGCCCCGCCCACGACATCATGATGTCATGATGTTGGCTCCACCCACACTGTGATGATGTCATGGTGTGGTAGCAGAAATTTTGACATCCCATCACTGGGTACACCCGATTGTGGTTCAAAAATACCACAATCTTCAAGAAGGCTCTTCCAAATTAAAAAAAATCAATAATACATCTGGTATTTAGGAAGCCAAAATTAGTAAATGTATCTCAAGAAGCTCTGTTTGTACAATACACTGCATTCTGTTAATTCTGCAAACAGTTACTGTTAAAATCTCAAAAATTTGTTAGAGCTGGCTGTACCCCTATGAGATATGTAATTGATCATGTGAGTAATTTAATTGTTTGAGCAGTGTAATGGCTGAACTAGAGAACTGCAAAAGATCACAGGCTGTTTTTGCAGTTAGAAAGATCAAAGGTGCCCTTTTTAGCTGCAGAAGTCATTGTGGGAATCTTCTGTTGCTTTCTACTTCAAAGTTTTTTTACTTTTAATAAATAAATAAAACTTGTAAATTGTGTCTCTAGTTTTGTGCTTCACTTAACACATTGGAAAGGAAGAGTCATTCAATAATTACTATCTTACTTGATGCTCATTGTGCATAAAAAATGAAAAGTGATTCAATACACTGTATGTGGACCCTAGATCCTTTTCTACACTATTCCAAATAGTAATGAGCAAGAATGGGAATTACTAAATAGCATTCAAAAATAGATTTGTCCCTCTACTTCTGGGCTTACTTAACCTGATACTAGTCCAGGAATATCCTTTTCCATTGTTTCTTTTTGACTGCACAGTTAATGTTCAGATACTTTTTTTACAGGTAAAAAATTCTCAGGACGGCCAATGTGCACCTTATTGACTAATAAGCGTTATGAATTGCTGTATAACTGTGGCATTCAGCTTCTGCACATTGGGAGGCCATTAGCTGCTTTTGAATGCCTGATAGAAGCTGTGCAGGTTTATCACTCGAACCCTCGCCTCTGGTTGAGAATAGCTGAATGCTGCATTGCTGCTAATAAAGGGGTAAGGATGACTTTTTGTGTTTTTTCTAATCCAGAATAGTTTAAAAACGCGTCAGATTCCTGCTGTTCTAGAAGTTGAATATATTTAATCTGTCACAAGCTCAAAATCATCAGCTATTTGTCTTTCTAAAAGGGCACTAAAATTCTAGGGAAGAATATAATCTTTATTTTTAAATCTGTTTATTTTAAAAATAGCAGTAACAGTAATAGCAGTAAAACCCCGGGTTACAGATCCCTCGGGTAATGGAAAACTGAATTTACAGAAGGAAATTCTGAGGAAATGTCACAATTTACAGAAGAAATCTGCCATATGGAAAGTTTTTGTTGTTGTTCTGATGCTTCCCAAGGCTGTGGGAGAGTGTTTGGAGCCTTTCTGCTCCATTTTTGAAAACTTTCATCCCTTTTTGGCTCCAGCAAAACCTCTCCCCATAACCAGGAAGTGCTGGAAATTCCTCCTGTTTCATCAGCTGTTAGGCAGGGACTTTTCCTGCAATTACCAGGGCTGGCCACTAGATGGTGCTGAAGGAAATGTGATGAATATGCCTTGAAAATAAAAATCAGCTTAGAAGCTCACTAAAAAGCCCACAAAATTTTTTCTTTTCCAAACTCTTTCTAAAGTGCACTTTGGAATTTGTCACTGTTTTCGCCACTTTAGAAAGAGTTTGGAACAGAAAAGTTACATTTTTTGTTCTTTTCTAACCTCCAGAATGTTTTTAAAATTTATTTTCAATGCATTCTTATGGAAAATTGTGCTTCACGTTACAAAAAAATTGCTTTACAGAAAACATCCTGGAATAGATTAATTCCATAACTTGGGGTTTCACTGTATACTGGTGCATAGTGCTTAGAGTTACAAAGTATTTTGCCCCCAACAAGTTGGGTATTCATTTTACCGGCATTGGAAGGTGGAGTTAACTTTGAGCCTGTTGGGAGTGAGTTCCTATCTTGAGCAGAGTTTTGGCTGCAATATTGCAACTTATCCTTTGCACCACAGGGGCTCTCTTAATTGTTTTTGATGTTGAAAAGACCAGAACCTAGAATCCAGTCACCTTTTTCCTCTCTCTCCAGTCTTTTCAGTTGGTTTGCACTGTCTGGTGCAGTTTTCAGGTTGTCAAGCTTCTGTGAGATGTGCATGATACAGTTTAGGATTGGTTTGGACATAACACTGGGGAACAGTGATTTTGGTGCCTCACCATTTTCACCTATTTCTGGCTATATTTGGGTCACTGATTCCAAAAATGCTTTCAGTTAAGACCCATCAGCTCTAGTTTTTTTAGATATGGCTAATTCACATTAGGCCAATCTAACCATACTGGTTACATATATAACCAGAGGCGTAGCAAGGGTGTAAACCACCCGGGGTGGAGTGAAATTTTGCCGCCCCCCCAAAAAATTTTTTTCTGCCCACCCAACCTTTTTTTTGCTCTCCCAAATACTTTCCCACCCCCAAAAGATTTTTCCACCACCCCTCCCGCCTCCGAATGGTGAGGCAAATACAAGTGTAGTCATAAGGGCAATGTATAATGACATCATCGACATCTCATGAGCTAGAGCTGGATGGCATTTTCGGAATCAGCTGCCCCAAAATGCCCAAAATCAGTTGAAAAATTTTAGACACCAAGAATTTTTTTTTTGTTCCCCAGTGTAATCTTACTAGTGTTTGATCCTGTTCAAATGTCATAAACCAGTGTTTGTTTAAAGGATTGTTTCTTCAGAGTAGCCTGTTTTCCTCAGAAGACAGAGTAATAGAGCAAAGCATTCTGATTAGTAGAAGTTAAATCTTCTAATTCCCTTTTTATGGCCATGTAGCATGATGAGGGGCCATGGTGGCTTAGTGGTTAAGATGCTAAGCTTGATGACCAGAAAGTCAAAAAGGTCAGCCGTTTGAGAACCAAGTACGCCTGTCATCTGTCCCAGCTCCTGCCATCCTAGCAGTTTGAAAGTAAGAAATTGCAAGTAAATACATAGATACTGCTTTGGCGGGAAAGGTAACAACGTTCCATGTGCTTTGACATCTAGTCATGACTGCCACATGACCACGGAAACATCTGCTGATGAGTACTGCCCCTTAGAGTCAGACATGACTGGCTTTTGAGCAAGGGTGACGTTTACCTTTAGCATGATGAGGAGAAACGGTGAGCCTTCTGCAATTTGCATAAACGATAAACCATAATTTAGGATTAGGTTAAAAGAGGATCAAAAAAGTAATGCCTCTTGTTAATTACTTAATTTTTCATCCCAGAGTTCAGAACAAGAAACGAAGGGCCTTCCAAGTAAAAAGGGCATTGTACAGTCTATTGTTGGCCAAGGCTATCATCGTAAAATAGTATTGGCATCCCAGTCTGTGCAGAACACTGTGTATAAGTAAGTACATGTGTACAGTTTTCTATTTATATTATCTGAAAGAGGACTCTGTAGGTTGGAAATGTTTTTTTTACATTATTTTTATTTATTGGTAGTTTTGTGTTTTAAGCAGAGACTGCTAATTAACAAAAATTAAAATATTTTGTGCTGCCCTGTTTTGTGAATGAGAAAAGTTGCTTTGTATGTCCAGCAGAGGGCTTTTAAAATATTGCATAGGTATCGTTTTTAATCCCCCTTTCTTACAGAACAGACTTTATACATGGCCATGGATGTGGACCATAGTTTGGATTTGGAATTTGAAATCTAGAAGGTTGTTACAGCTTTGTAAAATGCAGTAAAAAAAATAACCCTGTACTAATATACTAATGTATTGCCAAGCTGGCTAGCCAAGCCTGCTGAGCTCAGGTTTGTAGCATCTTAGAGACAATAAACACTAGATGGTTGAAGAAATAAAGCTTTATTAGAGCATCCTCAAAACATAACTGAGACAGAACAAGAACACAAACAAGCAAATGCATACCAAGCATGGATTCCTTCTGCCCCTTCTTTAGCTACCTGGGAGCCCAGGGTAGATAGCAAGGATACTTCTGATGTGTGGAGAGCTCCAAAGTCTGAGGGCTAATTCTCCCTTCTTTTATACTTTAAATTAAGGTATTATTCCCCCTGGTTTGATAGACCTCACTTGAGAGATATATCTCTAGCCCAAACAATGGCCATCTGGAATGGGCTAATTGGTACAGCAAACTTGCGTGTGTTAATTACCTCAGCTCAGCTATTATCAGCCCAGGAGGAGGGTCACTGTGACCTGTCTCACCCTACCAGGGGGTTTCTTTCTACTCATTAAGCATCTCAGGTGCTGGTTCACTTATCATCCAAAGACATAGATGAGTTTAGAGGAGGGGTGCCCAAACCTTTCGGGCTGCAGGCCAGTCATGTGGTTCAGGGAGCTAGTCACTATGGCCAGCTTTACTTCTGCTTCCGGGAGCGACGAGGGCTTTGTGGGCCAGATGAATTGGTGTTGGGGGCCAGATCCAGCCCCCAGGTCACAGTTTGGGCACCCCTGGTTTAGAGTCATCTTATCTTTCCTGTCATCTTCAGCCAAAAACTTCCTGTCTTTGCAGCTGTGCTCAATCTGATCATTAAAGGTAACCTTATTCCTTTCCAGGTCAACAAGCCATTGCACACGGAAAACAAGCAAATTCTACTTAATACAGATTCATATGATTTTTCACCATTTCCAGAGCTTGGGGGGGGGGGCATGGCACCGCCACTGACTTCTCACAATCATCTTCCCCAAAGCCCATTATCCCAGGTGTTACAACTAATGTAGTGTAATGTACATATTACAAAGGCTGAAATCCAGTGGTATATAATTATTAGAGCAAACCCATTGAATCAAGGAAATATGATGAGCCAGCTCCTCCATAAATTCCACTTCAGTGAGATTGCTCTAGGTCAGTGGTTCCCAATTAGTTTTTTCTACGTACCACTTCAAGAAAGACCTCAAACTTGCCTACCCCTTATTGCAGGAACGTTAAATATCGCATACCCCTTATTGCAGGAATGTTAAATAAAAAATGAAATCAGGTGTATTTTATATTTATTACCATCAAAATGCATTCTAATGACAGAGAACACATGTTTCATTAATGTAACAAATGTGCACATTGACAATGACGAGCAAATAGGCGGGAACGGGGGCGGTCGTGATCGGGTGACGGGAGACGTGGGAGGCGCGGGAAAAACCGCCGCCGTGGGAGAAAGCCCTTGATGCATATGATTGACTTACCTACTGATCATTTAATTAAATTGAATAATTTTTTGGCAATTGTTATTGCATTATTGTTTTTTAAGGATTTAATATTTTAGTTAAGAGATTGCTGCGCGTACCCCTTGATGCAATCTCGCGTACCCCTGGGGGTACGCGTACAACTAATTGGGAACCACTGCTCTAGTGGTTCTCAATGTGGGGGACTTCATTTCCCAGGGGTCTAAGTCAGTACATTGGCTGATCAGTGCTTCGGGGAATTGACTTGGGCTTCTGGGAATTGAAGTCCAAAAACCAAAGGTTGGGAAACACTGCTCTTGGTGTAAGTTACTACAGGATTTCAGCCACACTCTATTAATACTATGCTTCGTTTTTTCTCAAGTGATGGTCAGTCTTCAGCTATTCCAGTAGCTAGCATGGAGTTTGCGGCAATTTGTCTCAGAAATGCTTTGCTGCTGCTTCCTGAAGACAACCAGGAGCCAAAGCAGGAAAATGGATCAAAGATTGGGAGCCATTTGGGAGGGAATGACAACAGCGAGAACAGTGAAACTTGCAGGTAAAATGGCAGCTGTAAAATGGCGGACACAGAGAAGGCCCTCCTCCTAGTGCTAGAGAGGTGCGCCTCTCTAGCCAATGGTACAACCAGAGAGCCTCTCCGGTCCACTCTGGTGGGATGGACAGATGTTCTTAGGACAGATGTTCTTAGGGTGATCTTCCACAACCTTTTCAAGCCAGGGGCTTGGTCATGCTCTCTCAGTCAACTTTGAGGGTTGGGCAGCCATTTTGTCCTTGCACAATGGGGGTGGCCATTTTGTCCCAACAGCTTCAAAGAGGATGGACATTTTTTTTCTTGGAGGTGGTGGTGGGTCCCATGAAATGGTCCCATGGGCCTTAGTTTGGGAACCCCTGTTTTATACTATTGAAGGTTAAATCTTCCTATAGCTTAAACTCTATGCTTAGATTGTTGCACTTATTCCTCTTCGTAGTCTCAAGCACTGACACATTTCTGTTCCCCTTTGCTTTGGCTGTTTAGCACGATTACTCCCTTTGTCTTAATTTCAGCAGTAAAAGTCACGAAGGAGACAAATTTGTTCCTGCTCCACCATCTTCTCCATTGAAGAAGCAGGAATTAGAAAATTTAAGGTAGGTTTTGCCATTTGGGAATTTGCTTTCAGGCATAACGGATTCTTATTAGTTATCACAATATGTGGGTCTTTCTCAGTAAGAAATTGTGTAAAACAATTGCAAAGACTTACAAGCATTAAGGTGCATATTTACAAGTACAGTAAAACCTCATATAACACTAAAACCTGGTTCCACAAGTCTTGGTGTTATATGATTTTTAGTGTTATCTGATGCATGTTAAAATCCTATGGTATCCATAGAGATACATTGTAACCACACAGGCTTTAGTGGTTGTTATCTGAAGCATCCCATAGGATCTTAATGTTATCTGATGCAATTCTTCCCCCCAGATTCCTTAATGTTATGCGATTTTAGTGTTATTCGATACTAATGTTATATGAGGTATTACTGTACAGTAATACCTCGGATAACGCTAAGACTTGGTTCCACAAGTCTTGGTGTTATCCGATTTTTAGTGTTATCCAATGCATGTTAAAATCCTATGGGATGGATCGGATAACGTTAAAGCTCCATAGAGATACATTGTAACCGCACAGGCTTTAGCGGTTGTCATCCGATCCATCCCATAGGACCTTAACGTTATTCGATCCAATTCTCCTCCCCAGATTACTTAACGTTATGCGATTTTAGCGTTATCCGAGGTAAACGTTATCTGAGGTATTACTGTATATGCTTAATTATATCTCACTAGTGGTTAGGAATGTAGTACAGTTGATTTTATACCTATCTGCGCGAAAGCACTAACGTGATTGTTCTACACAGTTATTGAATGGAGATGGGGTTTTCTAAACCATAAATACTATTATTCACCATTCAGTCAGTTCTGTCTACTCTGCTTTAGAAACACGTTAATGTGATGCAACTGTAGAAAGGTCTACATTAGAAGGCATTGAGGTTTAGCTAGGTCAAGCCCTTTGTTCCTACCTCAATGATAGCTGGGAGTTTTCTTTCTGATGCCCAGCTAAACCTCAGAACCTTCTAATGTAGGCTGTTCTCCAGGTGCATCACATTCAGTTGCTTTGTAAGATGCCTGTAAGGAAGTTATAACTCCCAGAATAGTGAATTATAATATTTGTAGCCCAGAAAACCCAAACATTCCATGTTTACTGTTCAATGAGATGACTAGCACTATCTCAGATGTATAAACCATAATGTATATTCTGCATCTCTGTATAGCTCTGTATAACTTTGCTGAGGGAACAGCAGTGGCTCAAGTGGGTAAGATGCTTTAATGTTATCCGATCCATCCCATAGGATTTTAACATGCATCGGATAACACTAAAAATCAGATAACACCAAGACTTGTGGAACCAAGTCTTAGCGTTATCCGAGGTATTACTGTATGTAATTATGCTGTGTAGTGTCATAAATCACAGCTGCTAATTATCAAAGAAATCCCAGTGGAAACTTGTTAATTAGTTGCAATTTGTTATTGCAAGTTGCATGTTTTCCCTTCCACTATCTTAAATAAGTGACAGTAGTTTAGCCAGCATATATACTTCTTGTTTTTCTGTAAGGAGCTGCAGTTGAATTGTGGTTGTACTTTCTGAAGTTGATCTAAGCATTAATTTTCATGAATAACACTGATACTTCAAATAGAAGGGTTTGGGGGGTGGGGTAGATGGTTCCCACCCTCTCGGCTCACATTTGACATGCCATGTGTTGTAAAGAATAGAATATAATCTTTCACAATCAGTTGTTGTTCTCTGTTGATGGAAGTTGACAGCCTGTCAAGAAAATCTTGTCATTACAACCAAAATTATTGTATTCTTACAAAAAAAATAACAGCATGACAGGAAAGAAAAACATTGATTTTAGCTACTATAAGCCCTACTTAGAGGCTAGGCTGCCTTTGCTGTCTAATGTGTTCAATATGTTTCACAAAGTAACATAAAATAAAAATATGTTGTAGCTTCATGGAACGAAAGAACCATTCACTGATTGTGTCTATGCTCCTTGTATTAAGCTTCTAGTTGTTGCGTTTCTCTTTTTTCAGATGGAATTGTAAGCCATGAAAAATGGCGCACTGCAAATGCTCTCTTTAGCCTGTTGTGAGCAATATCATGTGTAGGTTTTATGGATGCATCTTAATGCTTATAAGTCTTTGCCTTTAATATACTGGGCATGTAAAAACATAGTAGCTGTGAAATGTATGGGTTCCTTCCTGGATATGAAGTTGTTAATCCTAGTATATTGGATTTATTTTTATGCAGATTGGAGTTGATTTGAATCCGGCTCATTAAAATTATTATTTAAGTTGTTGCTTAGAAGGACACAGTTTAATCATATGACTTCCTTCCAAAAGTATACTCTTACTTGCTGTAGCTTTAATGTGTATTTTTCATATGAGCCTGATGCAGATTTTATTTTTGGAAAGCCCATAATATATGTGATTTTGAAAAATGTTCACATTACTGTTGCAATTAAATATTGACTTGTCATTTTGATTTCCAAAATTCACTGTAATGCAACTTTGTCACTTCTCAGTAGCATTAGTGATATATTTTTATTTTATTTTATTTTCCCTGGAGAAACTTGCATGTGATTCAAACTTCAGAGTCTAGTTGAGGGTGGGTAAACCTTGTGGTTTATAAGTGCTTGTTTGTGTGTGTTTCTGCCACAAAATAAGCATTGATGCACATACTGATAAACAAAACAGTTACTCTTTGAGTCTGGCAGAAAATTGTGCCAAAACATATTTTTGATAGATATTGCTTTTGATAGATATTGTTCAGGAAAAGCTTGAAAAAGAAATGGGATGTTTGCATTCTTGTCATACTTATGCCCTAGTTTCTGTGGTCTGTTTGTAGTTTGCCTTTGTAACTACAGTACTGTATGTACTTCTAGACCACAGAGAGGAAAACTTATGATTTTCATTATCTTTCTGCTGGGGTTTTTTAAAATGATAGTACGATGTTGACCTGAATATCAGTAGCATGAATGACATCTATTGATATTAAATGTAGCAGGTTCCATTTGTTCCTTATGTACTGTGTAAAAAGGGAGCTATCTATCTACAGTGAAACCTCATATGATTGCATTATGCAACAAATAAATTGTACAATGAATGGTATTTGGAAAAAAACAACGTTGCATCATAAAACGATTTTGTTGTATGATGCAATGCTTCCCAATGGGATGCATCGTACAACAAATTTCTCTGTGTACGATTTCCCCCATGCATCATATAGTGATAAAATCATACAACGACTAGCCCCGCGGAATGAATTAAATTAGTTATACGGCATTTTACTGTATATCTATATATCAATATATTTATCTAGATATAGATAGATAGATACTGTGGTGGGCATCAGCAGGTTCGCACCAGTTTGCCAGAACCAGTAGCAGAAATTCTGGCTGGCCCTGCCCATGCAAGTTTTGAAATAAAGTACTGTAGTCCTAATTTGGGTGCAACGCAAGGCTTCCCCCCTGGCCAGGCCCACCATACCATGCCCACAGAGTGGTAGTAATTTTTTTTGGAGGCTACCACTGGATAGATAGATAGATGATATATAGATAGATAGCTCCCTTTTTATACAGTATATAGGGAACAAATGGAACTTGCTACATTTAATATCAATAGACATCATTCATAACTATTCAGGTCAACATCCTACTATCATTTTGCCACTGTGGATAGGACTGCTTTTGTACCAATTAGCATCCCAAGTCTTCACAGCCTGTTTGTTAAGTGCCATTTCTCTATTATCGAAACAAGAGAGTGGCCACCTAAATGGATGCTGTGCAGCAAAATGGCCTATTCCTCTTGACAGTTGCAACAGTAATTTAAGCAAGCTACCTAGCTGGACAATGGCTTGCTTTGGCCGGCTTCTAGATGTGTTGTGATACAGCATGACATCTGGGGATGGTGCAGAGGAAATGGGGAGGGGGCAGTGGTGGCTTTTTTTTTTTAAAAAAAGATCTTGCTTGTGTATAATTAAAGTGCAGGCCTACTGGGATACAGGAATAAAGGCACTCCAGGCCCTGCCATGAATTAACATGGCTTATTGCTGAACCAAAAGTGGGCTTGACAGTTGCCAGAAGGCTTGGAGCAGTAATAGCCCACCTACTGGCTAGAGAGTTTAATGTACTCCTCCTCCTCCTGCTCTCTCCCCCCCCCCCAACAACTGCTCTGTCCCAAGAAGATCCACTCCCTCCATGGGTCCTCAAATGAATGAAGCCTGTTCTTAGAGTAAAGCAGGCAGAAGCCTATGCCCTGAAGCCAAGACAGCCTGCCTTGAACTCTGCCTTGTGAAGTGGAAACTATCCCCAAAGTGCTATCTTAAGAGGGGAAAAGGGGAAGGGGGAGAGAAGAATTACAAGCTGTAAAAGCCTGACCTAATACTGACATCCTGGTGGGGGCCTTTTGTTTGAAGCTGTGGAATGTATGGCTCAAATTTCAGGCCAAGAATTTGCTTGGGCTTTATGGAGAAGTGGTGTGATCTCAACGTCAGAGAAACGTGTTTTCCCCCCTCCTTCTGAGGTGCTGTTTGCTAATTGAGGGAGGGGGAAACAGGGAAGTGCCATTTCCTTTTAAATTCAGTAGTACTTTAGGAAACTTTTTAGTTTATCTTGTTGGTGTGTAGTTGGTGTATATTGTTGGTGTTTAGTTTATATTGTTGGCATCGTGAATTATTCATTTCATGGACAGTTTGGATAAATAAACCAAAACAAAGGTGGCAATACCTTTATCGGACTCCTAAAAAAGGCACTAGAGAGCGGTGAATGCTGCATGAATAAGTATCTCTTCTTTATATATACCACTGACAAATCAAAAGCATAGTGTATCTCCTTTTTAAAATTAAATATTGGATGAAACACTGGTGGATTTTCCGTGTCAATTTATTAAGGTGCCCTTTTCTCTTCTAGGTGTTCTATCCTTGCCTGCAGTGCTTATGTGGCTCTGGCACTGGGGGATAATCTTATGGCTTTGAATCATGCGGATAAACTTCTTCAGCAGCCCAGGCTGTCAGGATCGCTTAAGTATGTTTGGCCCAGGCTTGTGCTTAACATTATTTAGCAGAATGTGTCGTTTTAGTTTGCAAACACAAAGCACATCAGGACCTCTCCCATCAAAAACTACTAAGAGAAAAAAATCACTTCTGTTCTCCTCTTTTCTTCTCACCAATAAATACATAGCTCCCTGATAGGTGAAACTGAAACTTTATATTTACACCAAAGTGTGAAGAATGATATCTAGTGACATTAATTTTTCTCTTTCGTGTCAATTTCCTGCAGGCAAATAGGCATGAATGGACATGGGAAAGGGGGCTAAGGAATTAACCTCCACTCTCAAATAGTCCAGGGAGCTGTTGTTTCATAAAAACATTAGGGGATGTGGTGGCTCAGTGGTTAAGAAGATTGCCTTGTTAGCTGGAAGGCTGGCAAGTTGGCAGTTTGAGACCCGGGTACTGCATGATGGATTGAGCACCCATCTCTGTCCTGGCTCTTGAGAACACAAAAGGAGCCTCATTTAGGTGTTCCCTGAGCAGTTTTTTCTGCAAAAATCCTTTCAACCCAGAGTAATTTCTGACACGAAATTATTATTATTAAAACATTTACAGTCTTCTACTGAATTGTTACCAGGGATGGCAGTGGCTTAGGGGTTAAGATGCTAAACTAGGTTGGTTTTATTTAAGCGAAGCGAACATTCAGAGAAAATTCTGCTCTTTATGCGAGGTTTGACTGTAGATATATAGGCACTGCTTTGATGGGAACAGCATTGTGTGTGCTCTGGTGTTTAGTCATGCCTGCCACATGACCACAGAAACTTCTGCAGACAGATAGCACTGGCTCTTTGGCTACAAACAAAGATGAGCACCGAGTCGAATATGACTGACTTTCATGCAAGGGTGACCTTTACTTTTTACCTTACTGAATTGTTAGTGTCAGGGTTAACTGTAGTGAGGTTTTTTTTTCAGAGAAATACATCCAGGCTCTGCTTTCTTGCAATGTTTTGGTGTGCTTTTGGCCAGGTTGACCTTTGTTCCTGTATCTGCTCTTGTTGTTTGTAGGTTTCTTGGCCATTTGTACGCTGCAGAGGCTCTCATCTCTCTAGACAGGATCTCCGATGCCATTACTCACTTGAACCCTGAGAATGTCACTGATGTATCTCTGGGGATTTCTTCAAACGAGCAGGATCAAGGTTAATGAGTCCATACTTGATTAGAACCGGTCATGCTTTCAACTGCCTTCCTGCTATAACTTGCAACAGCTCTATCTTTTTAGTGCATTGTTATGAAGGGCATAATTGCTGCTTGCATATTTCTCTGAATCCATACATTTCATGTCAGGTGCCCTAGATCCGTGATGGCGAACCTTGGCACTCCAGATGTTCTTGGGCTTCAGTTCCCAGATGAGCGCATTTGACTTCCAATTCCAGGAGCAACGAGGGTGGCGTGCCCTGGATGAATCGCAGTAAACCCATTCGTGTGGATTCACGGGGGCTTGGGCTTCTGGGAACTGAAGCCCAAAGACATCTGGAGTGCCAAGGTTTGCCATCACTGCCCTAGAATGTTTTATTTTCCTTTAACATAAGATTACTTTTCTATATGTTTGCTCTTTCTCTTGTAACACTGGAATCCTCAGCTTCTGCAGCATCATCTCCACTGTTTTTAAGTCTTCATTGGTTTCATAGAATTAAACATTGTACCTCTTTATCTTTTAATACAGTGTGCAGGAACAATAAAATGCATGTAAATAGAGGTAGAAGAGAAAAATCGATTTCAGTTGCAGCTTTTGGCAACAATTGAGTCAGCCAATCATATTTTCACTAAATGACGCTAATGTGTTGGATTTATATTCAATGTTATGTACTCAAATTCAATAGAATGGGAGCTGTGAATGATTAGCATCCTGTTAGCTACACTGGCACTAATGCAAATTGCAGCATCAAACTGCTGCTAGTTAATAATTCACTGGTATCCGTCGTCAGGCACCAGTGTTGTGGGTTATGTGCAACAAGAGATACAAACAGCATTTTATTCTAGCCATAGGTGGCTGCTGCAGTTTGTGGTAATAACAATTCTAACTGTATTTTTAATACCTAGTAGTTTTTAACATTATTGTTGTTTGTAGATTAAAAATGTTAAATACATTAAAATTTTACTTTCTTTAGGGTCTGATAAAGGAGAAAATGAAGCTATGGAACCTTGTAAGTGTCCGTTTCTTTGCAAACAAGCATCTCCTGCTTACTTGATAACACTAGAATGAAATAACCACAGAGGAATGTAATATCTGAGTGTCATTACAGTGAGCGATGTGTTTGAGAAATGTTCATTTTTACAGCATAAACCTGTCAACATCACTACTTAAACCCTTCATCAAACCAGTTTGCTCATCATATAAATGAATTGTGTTTGTATGTTGCACAACCTCTACTAGGTGTCTCTTTAAGTTTTTGGTATGCTCCTTTCGACTTGCTAAATACCATGAAAGAGAGTTCTCTAATTGGACTGGACTGAATTTAAAATTAAGAGAAAAATTAGTTTTACTTGTAGCAGTGCGAGTGCCTTTGCCCCTACACGGGTGCGTCCGCAAGTATTCCTGCAAGTGGCGAGGGCATCAGGGGCCGCGTCCAGCCCCTGGGCCGTAGTCTGGGCACCCCTGATGTAAGCCATTCCCTGATCCAAGTTCTTCCTAAAACAGAGTGGCTTCCTCACTTCATAGTGTATCTGAATGTCCACATTTGCAACAGCGAACACATGAAATGTTAAGAAGTACTGTATATACTCGAATATAAGTCTAGGTTTTTAGCCCCCCAAAAGAGGTCCAAAAAAGGGACTCGACTTATACTCGGGTCAACAGCCCTAAGGGTCCAAAACCGCAGTGGTGCAAATTTGAACATACATTTTTTTAAAAAAGCACTACCACTACTGTAAAAACTCAAAAACATACCCACACAAATGTCTGAATTAATCAATTTTACCATATTTTCATGTATTTTAATTACTGAAACTCACTAGCTGCTGCTGTATTTTCCACCCCTGACTTATACTCAGGTCAATCTATTTTCCTAGTTTGAGAGGTTCAAATTAGGTACCTTGACTTATATTTGGGATGACTTATAGTCGAGTATATACGGTACGTGTCACAGGAAAGTGTAGTTGGTTTAATTTTCCCTGTGACTGTGTCTCCCTTTCCAACTGTATCTTTAGCACCTGAGTAACAGTTTGTGTATGAAGCAAGTCTTGCTCTTAAGTTTGTATTTTCCTTATGAAACCCATACTAACTGCCAATAATTGCCGTGACTAATGTTGAAAATTAACATTTGTGTCCATTTTAACAAGTTATGTTTATATAAAAATTCCTGACATTTTTTCCAGCTGGCAAACAAACCCCCCAGTGTTACCCCAGTTCTGTGACTTCTGCACGAACAATGATGCTGTTCAACCTTGGAAGTGCCTACTGCTTGCGAAGCGAATATGACAAAGCTCGGAAGTGTTTGCACCAGGTAAAGAAAAGGCTCAAGTCTGGCCAGGTTATCCTGCTATGGTAATAGAGTAGACCACACGGCCAGCGACTCAACGCCGAGTGTTAGGTAGCAGTTAACTCACCTGACAACCCTGAGGACTAATGGCTACTAATGTAACTTCATGAACTTTGGGTGCTGAAGTCCACAGGGAAGGGTGATGGTCCCTAAGTGGATTAAATCCCACTTGAATCCATCTTGAAGGAGGGCAGCAGCTTCATCAATACTGGCCTGGGGCTGAGGAGGACTTTGTGTGCCAAAAGGGCTCATGACCAGAAAGTGACTCGTGGAACCGGATCAGTGGTATGGGGGTCATGCTGTGATGTGGAAGGCAGAGGGAAGGCCATTGCATTATATTCTCAGGAGAGTCTTCATGGCTGATCGCTATGAGGATCACCAATATTTGGATTTGGATACAGAAGAAAGAAAAGGCAGAAACAAATGAACATTGCTCTGCTTCGACTCTAAGATAGTGATTAATCTCATCCCCCTGTGTGTGTTGCGCTGTCCTTACTTTTACCAATAGCATCTTCTCCCAGCATGTTGAAGCACAAGACTTTATTCCTTAGTCATACATCCCAAAATGAGTTTGGGAATACCAGTACAGTAATACCTTGGATAATGCTAAGACTTGGTTTCACAAGTCTTGGTGTTATCTGATTTTTAGTGTTATCCAATCCATGTTAAAACCCTATGGGATGGATCGGATAACGTTAAAGCTCCATAGAGATACATTGTAATCACACAGGCTTTAGCGGTTGTTATCCGATCCATCCCATAGGACCTTAATGTTATTTGATCTAATTTTCCTCCCCAGATTACTTAACGTTATGCGATTTTAGCATTATCCGAGGTAAATGTTATCCGAGATATTACTGTAATTTCTAAAAAGACATAAACTCTCCTCATTCAGAAAACTCATACCTATTAAACAGCTGTTGCACTTGAAATGTAGAGCAGCAAATGTTAGTGCTTCGCTTCAGCACTTTGTGAGGTTTATCTTGGTATTTTTGGAGACGGTAGGCATCACAGCATAATCCTTCCAAGATACATTACTGTGCTATAATAGACTGCATAGTGCATAATTTACATCTTCCTCAGTACAGTAATACCTCAGATAACATTAGTATCGAATAACACTAAAATCGCATAACATTAAGCAATCTGGGGGGGGAAGAATTGCATTGGATAACATTAAGATCCTATGGGATGCATCAGATAACAACCGCTAAAGCCTGTGTGGTTACAATGTATCTCTATGGATCCCATAGGATTTTAACATGCATCGTATAACACTAAAAATCGTATAACACCAAGACTTGTGGAACCAGGTTTTAGTGTTATCTGAGGTTTTACTGTATTTAGTATTCATTTTAGGGCAGACAAAGTATCACCCTCCCAAGTATTGTTGCAACTTTCAGCATTCTTCACTACTGAGTGAGCAGTTTAGGAGCGTTGAACGTTGTAATCTCAAAAATACATGGAGTGCTGTGCTTTGCTGATGTAGATTATTTCAAATATCCTGACAAATTACCAGTGATCTTGTTAAATCTGTAGTTTATTTTCTGTGTTCTTTTACCAACTAATGCTTTTCTATTTAGATTGTATCCTATATGCATTTAACATTGATCTCCCCCCCCCCCTTTTCTTTGGTGTAAGGCTGCTTCACAGATTCATCCGAAAGAAATTCCACCAGAGGCTATTTTACTGGCTGTATATCTTGAACTTCAAAACGGTAAAATGTGCAATCAAATTCTATTTCATGTGCATCATCAATCTTTAATGTAGCTTTATGAGCCAAGAGTGTCTGAAAGGCTTTGCAACGTCACTTGGTCCAAATGCTACTTTATGCTTTTGCAGTTGTGCTAATCTTTTAAATTGGTAACATAGATATGAAGGGATGTGGAACATATACAAAAAATTGAAGAATGTGCAAATTTTGTAATGTGCTTTCATGTAGCCATTGATAAGGGATGATTTGGGTGGTGTTGTGTTATGGAAGGGGAAAAAATGCTGTGGCAGTGATCCTGGCTTCAAGAAGCATTCCTCATCTCTATACGTTCTATGCTGTCAACTTGGAACCAATTTAGAGCAATCCTAAAAGAGCTTTTCAATAAGAAGTGGTTTTACCAGTTCTACACTTCTAGTGAGCTTTCATTGCCGAGTGGGAATTTGAACCCAGGCTTCTTGAACTGTAGTCCATTACTCTATCTATATACAACACACTGTCAGAATCCCTGATCTCTAGAATTATAAATAGTATATAATAAGGACGTTTGTTATTTTCATTGGGAGAGAGGAATACCTTTGGAAGCAATTTCAATTGTCTCAACAACTCTGAAGACAAAGATTAGTGAGATGCCCTTTGGGGAATATTACTGTTTTTAAAATAATATATTTTATGTGTCATTTATTCTTTTTGGTATAGTAGGCCTCTAGCAGGGGTACCCAAACATTTTGGGCTGTGGACCGGTCACATGGTTTAGTGGTCCGGTCATGTGGTTCCTCCCCCCAGAAATGGAAGTAAAACATGACTTGCAATCTGTTTTGCAACAGGATGAGATAGATTTCAGGCTGCCATTTTCTCTGCGTAAACCAGGGGTACTCAAACTACGGCCTGTGGGCTGAATCCAGCCCTCGCTGCCTTCACTGCTCCCAGAAGTGGAAGTAAAACATGCCTGTACGACCCACAGATCATAGTTTGGGCACCCCTGCTGTAAAGGAACTACCATAGGACATAGTTGATATTCTCATGTCATCTGAAGCTCTGAAATTGTTTCGCAGGCAATACTCAACTGGCACTGCAAATCATCAAAAGGAATCAACTTGCCCCTTCAGTGAAAATGCTCTCTGAGATGCGAAAGAAACCTGTATTCCAGCCTCCTCACCTGGTCCAACCTGTTCAGATGCCAGCATTCACCACTGTTCAAAGGAAGTGAAGTTCTGTGATGAAATTGACCTAAGAACCACTCAGCAATTTGTGTAATTTTAACATTTTTTTGTTTATCTGCATAAATGCTACATTAAATGCTACACTAAAGTGTGTTATTATGAATTTTTCATTAAAACTGTAAAAAAAACTATTTTTAATATTTTATACAATATTTGTCTTCCTAGTCAGTGAAGATATCTAATTTGCCAGTTTTCACGCTGCATTGTTTCTGTAAAGAAAGGAATATAAATCATAGTACTTCAAATGTCCATGAAACCTGAAGGATTCTGTTTCTAAAATATTGCTTTCCATCATAGCAGTCTTCTTTGACTACTTCCTGATTTTCCATTCCATTGTCTTTTGACCTAAAATCTTTAGAAGAAAGAATTGGCAGACGTGTGATAAGTCACTTGAAAGTTTCTGTAGGCTAATATTTTTTCATTCATGGAAGCAGGATTTTAAGAGATGTTGAGTGCTCTGTGAACAGGACTGTGAGCCTTGTCAATGTGCAAATTGTACATTTCATTGTAAACACCTTAATGTAATTTCCCCGTTTATTTTCTCCCAAACTCTTCAGAGACTTTTTATCTTGGGGATAGAGCCCACAGATGTTTGTCAAATGCATGTTTCTCAACAAACTATTCTACAGGCTGCTACGAAATGACTGCTTCTAATGACAAAAGGCATCTGACAGCTTCTTTGCTTAAGCAGATGAAGCGAAGAGTTAATACAGTACATTGAAACACCAGAGAAAAGTACAGATCAAATCTGTATGTATTGCATTTATTCAGGCTGAAGTGGCAGATGTGGAAACAGTAACTTTCAGGCCACCTCCCTGGCTATTTGTTCTTTCCCTCTAACCTCAACTCTGTAGGTTGTGGGAGGTCTTTTTGAAGTAGCTATGGTGGTTAATTTGATAGAAGGGAGCAGTTAATTCGCCCCCCTCCTCAGTGTGTGTCCCTGATTAAAACCATGCATCCACCAAAGTTGTTAGTTGGGTAACATGCCCCTTAATTGCAGCTAGAAGATGGGGAGAACCATATTGGGGGAAAAGTTTCTTGCTACCTCTCTCTGATCATGTTTGCCCCTTGCAGAGCTGCTAAGAAAATCAGGATAGCCTTACATTCTGGCCCTTGGGTTATATGGCTGCCACAGTAAAGTTAATTCCTGTCAGTTTTGACTAGAATCAGTCGAGTAACAGTAGAAGTCTTAAAATGCCAGGCACTGAGCGTGTGTGTCATACTTCAGTTTAATTAGAAAGTTAAAATTTGGGTGCTGCTGAAATCGTAGCGCACCTGTTTGAAAGGTAAAACTAGCTGCTCTTTGCTGAACACACATTGCCTAAACTCTTCAAATGGCTTTTTATAGCCTTATTGCTTTGTAATGGCAGCTTCACAGCAAAAAGACAAGTGCTTCAAATTACACAAGCTATAAATTTGTCCACCTGCATCAGTATTAAGGTTACATACAGAAAATCTGAATACCTTTAAAAGGAAAAGGCAACTTCTCAATTTTACAGCAATGGCAGCTTGCAACCCCTTCATTTTCTTAACATTTTAAAAACCCAAGGGCCTTAGAAAGATTTGCAAATACTGTACTCCAATGCTCTTGGTTGACGAATATTCCTGGGGTTCAGATTCCTGCTTCATGAACAAGTACGCAGACTGTTTTTTCATAAGCCTACACAGAAGTATGAAAGAATGTATTTCTGTTCACACTATCATTCTTTGTAGTGATCTTGCTATGTTTAGTGATAAAATACTAAAAATGTTTTATGTGGCCAGTAATCCATGATAGCCTCGTAAAACAAACTGCAGCTCTCCAGATGTTGATGAACTGTTTTACAACATTCATAGAAATGCAGAAATATAGAGCTCAAAAGGACCCCAAGACTGTTATCCAACAATGCCAGTACAAGAAATCCACAGCAGAATCATCCCTAAAGATATCCAACCAATGTCTGCTGAAAATCCTTAAGTGAAGGAGACTCAACTACATTTCTAGCCAATGGCTCTGCTAGCTAGGGTTCATATGAATTGCAACCCAACAGCCTCTCAAGACCCAAAAGCTGATATTTCAGGGACAAAGTGAGCCACGACTTAGACTGTCATCACTGGTACATTGACGATGGGATTTGAACCAGAAAACATCCACTACATACTTTTATTTTACAAGTGTATCCAAAGCTCTGATTTATCATTCTACAACTTGTTTCTTTGTCTATAGCTGTTTTCAGTAATTAATGGGAACTTATTGCTGTATGTTATAAAGTGCTGACAGACTACTCCAAAGTCAAATTTTCAAATTAAGGGATGACTACTATCTTATATTACACTTATTATTCAGAATTTCTGCTTATATCCTACTTGTTCCTAAGCAGAATACCTTCCAGCCAATGAACAGAGATTATAGTTGCCCAGATCCAGCTTACCATCCAAGGAGTGAACTAGTACAAATGTAACTTCTCACAGCAGTGGCTGTCTGGACAGGAGAAGAGGTGCACAGAACTCCTCTCCACTGTTCACATACCTTCGTCCTCTGACCAGTGATCTACAGGCAAGGCAATTGTTTATTGCATAAATATAAGTACTTCAAAGGAACCATAGACACATCCCTGTAACTGTTTTGTGTAGACGTGTGAATAAGTCAAATATCACTGACCAAAAAGAGGAACCAGTTTTGTGTAAGTGCTGCAACGGCCAGTTAAAATTTTCCATTGGTATCAGAAGAAAGCAGTACAGTAGAACCCCGTATAACAAATGCCTCTTACAGCGATTAAACCGAACAAGGATTTGAAAAATCATTGTGCCCCATATAACAACTAAAATCATTATACAGTGCAATGGATCTCTATGGGAAAAATTGTACAACGATTTTTTGGCCATTGTACGATTTTCCCATAGAGATAATTGTTGTACAATTTTTCCCATAGGGATAATTGCTATACAATACATCCATTGTATAGCGATTAAATCGTAAAACAACTATCCCCGTGGAACAAATTAACGTTATACGGGGTTTTACTGTATTAAGTGTTCAAGGTGTTACAAGCAATTAAGTGGACAAGTATTTGTATGGTCCAGTGGATAGAGGCAAGTTACCAAATGCGTCAGCATGACTTCACAAGCCCACAGGGCAGGGGGTGTCCAAACTTTCCGGGCGGTGTTCCAGTAATGTGGTTCCTCCCACCGAAAGCAAAACGTCTTGCAATCTGTTTTGCAATAGAATGAAATAGATTTTAAGCTGCCATTTTCTCTGCTTAAACCGTATGGGCGTGTTTTACTTCCTCTTCCAGGAGTGACGAGGGCGGCATGGGCTGGATGAATTGGCGTTGGGGGCAGGATCCAGCCCGTGGGCCATAGTTTGGGCACCCCTGCTGAAGGGAGAGGAATATATGCCTGAGTTCTGCCAGGGATGTGTGTGCAATGCTGAGTGACTACCCTCACAAAGTAGTTATGAAGCTATTTCAGATTTTTCAAAAATGTTCACTTGCTGTGTTTTATAAATTGAGGATAAACCTTATGAATTGAAGAGACAAAAGCCCAGATGAAGTGAAACTCACATTTATTTGATTAAACAAAAATAAAATAAACTGCATAGAAACTTTTTAAAGTCCAGAGAGACCATGACTTTGTTTTAAGGCTGCCAGTAGCTTGATACATCGTCTCCTTGCTACATCCTTCAGCCTTCCCCATGGACTACAAAGATACATTCAGAAGCCTCCATTAAAAACACACAAGTTCTAACATTTTAGCCCAGTTAAACAAAGTTTGTACCTCACCTGTCCTGCTTTATTCTGCAGTCTACAACGTTTGAAATTCAGAATGCCAACTGGCCAAATTTTAAAAGGGTTTCCAACTAGGGAGAAAACCAGCAACAGTGCTTTCCAAAACTGGCAACAATCTACTCAAGAAAGATCTATACACTTTTTGCAGCGTATACAAAAGAGCAGGACATTATTCAATAATCAGCTCAAGATGTACATTTTGAATACTTCCTCAAGGAGACATAGAATTATTTTAAAACAAATTTGTTCGAAGAATCTGGCTTACAAAGATCAGCTTTTGATCATCCAATGGAGAAGTTTAGTCTGCAGAAATGTTTCCATGTTGGATTTTGCTTTTGGTCTTAGACCAACCACTTTGTATTTAGGTGTAGCAAAATACTGGAAATGTGTGTTTTTGTGTTGTTGTTGTTTTTAAACAACCCCACCATGTTGCAATATACATTTTTTTTTAAAAAAAGTTACATAATACGCTCTCCAACATCTAAGCAGGGGCACAACAGGCGAGGCACAATACAAGAAATTTCACATACAGTAAGAAGAGTCACCACCACTCTGGGTGACTTGAGTACACATTACATCAACTATGTTTAAAATCTTCATAGAGAGGAAGGGCTAAAGTCAAGATCTCTCCCTGGGAAAGAAGCTACATAGACTGAGAGGTATTCCATAATGCTACAAAAGAACTTACTGGCTTGGTGGCTTAAAGAACACCATCTATTCTACTACATACATGTAACATTCAGTCACTAAAGCTCTGATAAAGGAACTTCGAACAAAAAAAGGCAACCTGAGTTTGTAAGTTGATACAATCATTGAAGAGGTCTATGACCATGCAGGTAACACAAAAGCTTTCTTTAAAACAAAATTCTTCCTGAACAACCATTACTGGTTAAACAATGAAGGGAAACCCCCCAATGGAATTTAATCTTGGCCTGTTAACCCGTAAGATCATTTAAATAGACACAAAAGGTACATATTCTACCACAACATTTACCAAGCTCAACACAGCATCATTGCTAGTGGTTTCTTGTACCCATTTCTTCAAACTTTTTAATATATAAACAAGACTGAGGAATATGCAGGAATTCAGTGTGTGCCAATAATCCTTAGTGTGCTTCTCAATTTTGTTGTTGCATATGAGATATAGTGGACAAAGGAGTTGATATGAATAACTTAATGCTGACCCAAATCTTGGTAATCATTCTCTGCCAATACAGGCAATAGTCAGTTTTAAACACAGCAGAATATTACTATATCCTTTCATGGAATTTCAGCTGCTAAGAAGAGTGTTGACACCAGGTTTGACATCAGGTTTCCACACTATTATTTTCCAATAAGTTCCTTATACACATGAGCAGACTATTTATCCTCTTGTAGAGGAGGATGCTAGTTCTAAACACCCATTCACTATGTTAGCTGGCTCTGTTACAATACTGAAAGAGACTTTGGGGTGGGGTGGGGATGATTTTGCCTGAGATTTCTAAAACTGACACCTTCAATGTAGGCAGCCAAATATTTCTAAAGCAAGGCACCCATATGAAAACTTCCAATGCCTGAATATAACAATTAATATGAGTGCCATGGTGCCACTTCAGCCTTATACAGTAAATACCTTTTCTTCTTACATTAAAACAACTGTGATGATTACTTTGAGGTAGATGCTGTGCTTTCTTCACAAGTGAGGTAGGAATGTTCAAACATATTTACCTAGGCATTCTGTACCATATCGCACATTGGTTTTGCTGGTATCCTGAGGACTTAAGGACCAGAAGTAGTGTTTGTCTAGCGCAAGTGCCAGTGTTTACTTTTTACACAGCCCCAAACTGTGCATTTTTGTAAAGATTTTTTTTAAATACCCTATTACCTTTTGGCACCATTTGGATATACTCATGTTTTAAAATAAAAGACAACACTACATAAAATGCTTTGGCACTTCTTAATTTAAACCAGAACTAAACACAGAAATCTCTTGATCTTCAAAAGAAATCAGAACTATGGCTAAAACCAAGCCGAGGCCTCTTTTCAATAAATTAATTTTTGCTTAACTAACTAAAATTGACAGCACCAATTTCACCCAATTCCAGTGGAATGGTTTAAGGTAGTGCCCTCTCTTGTTTCCGTATCTGATTAGACATAGGCAGAGTGTTATTTACAGGATATTATACAGCTTCACTGCATCCTGCATTTAAGGTATGTCCTTGAAGGTCTCCCCAAACACTCAGGGTGCAGAGTTTACCACCTGAAACATTGCTGCTTAGCATCAAGATTTCCTACTGGATATTCAGCAAAAATGATTATATATATATATATTTTAAAAATAGCAAGCACTTTGCTTCCTAAAGCTAATCGAGAAAGGTAGTGAGCATTTCAATGGATAATATTTGGGACACACCTAAATTGAAAGGCTCACACCATAAATTTGCATATTTAGTACACAACTACTATATCCAAAGTAGAGTGTCTTGTTTGATTTACATTATCTCAACTTTTTCCTTAGCCAGATATAGTCTTGTAAAAGACGATGCTGGACAGTTTAATGAAGCATATATTTTTTACTCATTTCAAATCATGCATTGAGAATCATTTAGGAAGTTGTTTTTCATATGTACTGCATCTCTTGTGTATCTGGATTGCCCAATAAGTCCATGAGCATGCAAACAGATGGACTTTAAATCCTGTCAGTTATATACCCAATAAAAACCAAGCCCCTAAGGGGCATTTTATGTTGGCATTAAATGTTTCCTGTATTATTACACTACTTAGCTTCATAGCATTATAAACACTTTTATGTCAGAAGCTACACTAATACTTAAAGTGGGATAACATGTGCTTTGCACTACCTACTACAGTAACTGTAAAGGGAGCCAGTCACTATGTATAGCCAAACAGCAGCATTTAAGAATAAAAACATTTTATATGCAAGCTAGAAATGCTTATGGAGGTAACTCTGTATTGGTATTGTTGCTTTGTACCAAATCACTAAATACATAGATTCTACCATCAGACATTAACAACATATACATGGAAGAAGGGGCACACACCCCTCCCAAATGCTATACATTCTTCCCCCACAATAAAGAGATTTCTGGCTTCTCCAAGCTTGTGCAGCAAATACTTACAAAAGTCATGAAGCACAAAACAGATTCCCACTAGCCTTCTATTGCAAGAAGGGACAGAACAGCAAAAAGAGAATCTGTTTATGACAATCGCACACGAAAAGTAGCTTATTTTATGAAAATAGGGAATAATATCAACAGAAAAGGGGAAAAATCTTGCCTTAAACACAAACATATACAAGGGATTCTGCAAACTTAAAATTAAAGCTTTTCAACCAATCATCTTTGGTAGTTATATTGGAAACACCAGCCTTATTTCTCAAGTTGAGTCCCACATAAAATGCTTTAACTAAAATGTCTTCATACATTCTTGTAGAGGGGGGAAAATGGAAAACACACGCTTCCAGCAATACATGAGCATTGTATAGCACACAAACCCTAGCCCTGCTCAACGTTCACATGCCAAGTCGCCTGCTGAAATCCACTACTTTCATCAGAAGAAGGGCAGGGGGAGGGGAGAGAAAGACATCTGGTGGTCTACAAGAAAAAGAACATGTCTTTGAACACACACTTAAGGATGTTTGAGTGTGGTTGTTGGTCCCATGCCATGTTATTTCCTTTAGCAGAGAGGCTTCTTTGCAACTTGTGAACCACATGATTTTAAACATTCTTTAACATTAGAACATGGTATAAAGAACAGCAATGTAGTTGGGTAGCAGTATTCTTTAACTTATGCCATTCAGAGTTGGTTGCTTTAAAAATAACTTGGCTTAAGTCAGCCATATATAACAGTTCTATTCAAAGATGCTGCTCTTGATCAATGGTATGGGTAACTTACAAAGACACAATGGTTCTAACTAAAATACTTTGGAAAGGCCAAAATAGATCAGAATCTCAGCAATTCCACTTTCTTTCTAGACTATCCAATTTGCCAAGGGACAGGCTGCAAGCTCTTGGTTTTGTACGTGCTGGAGTCTAATTAAAAGGATGGAACTCAGTTTACTTTCTAGAAAAGCATGGAAAAGTGCAAATTCATCTTTATTACAAAGATCACTTGACCACTTGGCCAGGAACTGGCAGACAACTAGGAAAGTGGTATTCCTCTATGTCAGTGATGGCTAACCTTGGCACGCCAGGTGTTCTTGGACTTCCAATTCCCAGAAGCCCAAGTCAGCACTCCTGCTGATCAGGCCTTCTAGAAATTGAAGTTCCAGAACAACTGGAATGCCAAAACTGGTCATCACTGAAGTCTATGTTAACTTGAAGCCAGTTTGTAGAACAACTGGAATGCCAAGACTGGTCATCACTGAAGTCTATGTTAACTTGAAGCCAGTTTGTATTACTTTAGCTGGAAGGCTTTGTAACAAAGTTACAAAAACCACAAAGTCTCTTGAAAATATCTAAGCCACATTATCATATCTCATGATGCTAGGATTCCAGAGGAGAGACATAACAACACAGCACAAATGCATCTCTGGAATCAATAGAAGTCCTAAGCACCAGCGCTAAAATTGATCTATCACATGTGCTTTGCGATAAATGAAAGACATTTCTTACATCAATAGAAGAAAGTGGCATCAAATGGCAAGATATAAACTGGAGAGATTGATGACATAAAATGAAAGGAATTGCATTCCTACAATTTGATTATTAAAAGACTGAAATATGGAACTTCTTGGAGAAGTACAAAAATCCCAAACTTTCTCAGGGAGAAATTATGTGGATGACTGAATTCAAGGAACTCACTAGTTTTTGGTTTTCATTAACAGCCACCCCATTTTACATGGTTTTCTTCGGTGCTAGAGCAGCTGAGGTAGGAGTTGGGGCGGCTGTCTTTCCACATTCTCTGCTTCAACAGAGGGAACTACATGGGTGTACTGGCAAGATTAATATCCCATATAGATGTTCTTTCCGAAGGGTGTGGGTGGTGGAAAAAGCATCGGAAAGAGGGAGGAAAACAAGTCATCTCTGGAGATTAGTTATGACAATCTGTTTTCCTTCATCTAGGGTTTTAGAAACACACCCTGAATTTCCAAAAATTCTGCTTCCTGTTATTTAAAGGGTGGGGGAAGAAGAAGAAACGAATTCTCTCGGGAGAATTGTACTTTGGAAAAAAGATAATTTTTAGCACAAGCCTTCAAAACATGTGAAATGGAAGAAGCAGCCCAAACATTTGACTATGTATTTCATTATCAGTTGTAACTATCACTGACAACTATGCTTAACCATCTACATGCACAGTGTAAAGAAAATATTTTGTTCTGTTTAAAGAAGACTAGGAATAAAGCCTAAAATGGAAAGTCAAGCTCAGACAGGAAGTTCTCTTTCACCTTTGACACTAAATATGCAATCCAAAGATCACATTTTTTAAAAAATCAGGAACAGGTTATATTTGTACAGCATTTCGCTAAGCCACTCAATTAAGCAACGGTTCCCCATGTTGCCATCTGAATAACTACACAAGTTCCCAAGTTCGGAGAACAGCTTTGTCCAGCAGTAGTGAAGAGGGCTGCTTCCAAAAAGTCCTTTGCCGCTGGGTTCCATTTACCACATGAACCGCTGGACCAGAATCTCAAAGCCACTAACTAATGCAAGCAGGGAGCATTTTGTGCATTTTTCAAGTGGTTGTCTGTTGTGGAGTTACTACATTAAACCCACCCCCACAATACACTCTCAAACAAATAAAAAGAAACCTAGCTCCCCCCCCCCCCAATCACCCAGGGAATCCCATCCCACTTCAAAAGACCAAGGCCTTCTGGAAACAAGACACTAGATTGAATAGTATGTCAAATGCACTGAGGTATTAAAAGAGAACAAGAAAAAAGTTCTCTGCTGCAGCAGCATCTAAAAAACATAATCCCCTTTTCACCCCTTCCAAAAAACAATCCACAATATGATCAGAACGCAAGAATTTAAAAATATCTAAAACTACTTTTTTTTCTTCTTTTTAAAGATGTGAATGTGCCTTTTGGGCAGAATTTACCATACAAACCATCTGAATGTGCTCACAAACATGTTTACACATGAACGTCCCATCCAGGGAAACGAGGTTTAACTTTAAACTGCACTGTGTATATACTGTGGAGATAAAGGAACACAAATATAATGAGGTAGATAAGAGTTCATAATAACACCACAGGTTCACTCCCTGCAGATAAAAAGAGAAAGTACATTCATCTATTAAAAAAATTAAAGATGAGGTAGGTTTGAACTAACATTGTAACGTGTGTGTTCTCTTAAAATGATTTTTCCCTGAGACAGTTTTTTTCCTATTACAGATAAACACAATTAGAAAACAAGTATTCGATTGTTTCCAAAGTCAACCACAACAATCATGCCATCTGGGGTGACTGTAATACCTGAGGGACGGTCCATCTGACCAAAGCCACTTCCCTGAGTTCCAAATTTGCATAAAAAACTACCATTCGGCTCAAAGATCTGCACACGATGGTTCCTGGAATCTGCCACAATGATACGGCCTTCCTGATCCACGGCCACACCTTGTGGACGCAGAAATTGCCCATTGCCTGTGCCCTCAGCCCCAAGAAAGCGGGCTGACTGGCAGTCAGGATGGATAACCAAGAGACGATGATTGTTGAAATCTGTCACGAGCAGGTAGCCATCGTGGTTGAACGTCACACCTCTTGGGGAGTCAAAGTGCTTCCAGAGTGCCCCTTCAAAACCATACTTATTCAGAAACACTCCGTCAGGCCCAAACAGCTGAACCCGATGATTCCTTGTGTCAGACACCAGGATCTTTCCTTCAGAGTTGACTGCCACATCCCATGGGTAATTGAACTGCCCGTTCTTCGTGCCTTTCTCCCCAAACTTAAGAATGAATTGGCCATCAAACGTAAAGATTTGGATGCGATGATTGTCCTTGTCTGCCACAATAATCCTACGTGAGGAATCACAGGCAATGCCAGCAGGCCTGTCAAACTGGCCGGGCCTGGAACCCAAGGTGCCAAATTTGTGGTGGAAGGCCCCACAAGGCTTAAACACCTGGATGCGGTTGTTGCTACGATCGGCAACAACGATATAGCCTTCCTTATCTACACTTACCCCCCAGGGGCGGCACAGCTTCCCATCTCCATCTCCCTCACTGGCGAAGCAGAGCCCTGGGAGTCCGATGCCAACGTAACTGCGCCCTGACTTGACCGTGACTTTGAATGGACTGTTTTCTATATGTTGGTTGCACATCATGACTGAGATCAGGTACTCCCCTTCCATCTGGGGCCTGTAACTGATAAGGTAGGTCCCATTCTGCTGGTCACTAATATCTGCTCCAAAAAGGTTTCCATCTGGCCCCATGACCACAGCAGAGACCATGTCCCCCCCAGAAAGGCGCAGCTCCCCATCGTGATCATAGCCGATTACCGTGAAAGAGGTCACTTTGCCTTGCAGCGCACGTTTGAGACCTTCTCCAGTGGCTTTGGTCAGAGGAGCGAAGGCTCCGCTACTGACAAACCCCATGGACTTAATGGCCATATACAATGCTTGATCAGGAGGAGTGAACATCACCCTTTCATCCTCTTGAGGCTGCAAGAAGCCCCGAATATTCTTCAGCTCCTGCATCTGAGCGAGCATCCGATCACGAGCCAAGAGAATATCCAGGTTCCGGCCTTCCTCAAGCACCTGCTGCACTGCACTGATGGTGTTGTCAAGTTTGTTGAGGTTCTGGCGCAGTTTTTCAACCTGCAGGTAGAGCGACTTGGCTTTCACTTGGCGGATCTTCTCCACCTTTGATGAAAATAAAAACACACATTCAAACACTTAAAGTATGTACGGTCGTGGAATAGTTGCAGGCAGAGGGGGAAATGATGTTCTGGCCAATGTATCTTCCTGCTCAGAAATCATGGCTGCTTAGCAGAAAGATATGTATTATTGTTGGGGGCGGGGTAGGTTAACATTTGTCTTGGGATTGATGCATTCCATTCTTCTGTTTTTTTTTTTTAAAAATTAAACCATTTTTTAAAAATCTAAATTCAGCCACCTGAAATAATCCTCACTCAATACATATGAAGGCCTGTGACCTTAGATGAGAGGCAATAAAAGATCAGGTAGATATCCTGAGATTTTAAAACCTAGACTGCTTACTATTTTACCTGCGGTAACAGCTTCATATCATGGAAGTGATATAAAATACAGTACTACATTATACGGACTGAAATCCTGCTCATATAACTATACTGATTTCTACTTTTCTCTCTTGGTTTCTGTGTAAGTCTTTAATCTTTTAATTCTCTGTCTCCTATCCTACCCCCAACCCCTCATTTTTTTACCTTCCACAGCAGTTCACATTCCCTTTCTTCTAGGGCCTTCTTGTGTCTAGATGTCACTGCCTTCACTTCAGATTGTACCATCTTTGCCTTCATTTCAACTTGTTCTACTACAGCTTGGGCCTGCTCAATGCTGAGCTGAAATGAAAGGGAGGAAAATTATTTTTTTTAATCAAAAATCAATGGAACAGCAGCACACAAGGGGTTAATTACACAATCCAGTGTTTCTAGACCTGAAGCACAAAATGACCAACATTGCTAACTTCAAACATGGAGCTAAATGTCAAGTAGCATATCTAAGAAGTCAATAACCAGTCTTGAACCAAAGTTTTCATACAAAGTATGCTTGAACATACCGTGGTTGAAATGCTATTGCTTTGTTATGCCAACAGAAAGTAACTTCACTTCTAGCCACTAATGCAATTCTTGGGGCATGTGTGCCTGATGGCATGGACATGCATTTGAGAATTCCAGTGGGGATTCCTTAATTGCCAAAAGAAAGTGACTGAATGCCATGCAATTTGCCTTCCATAAGCATAAGAAAGCAATTGGATTTCATCCAATGTGGTGTAAACAGCTTCTGTGTTCTTCTGTATGTTTGTAGCTGTTCTTTTACTATTTTTTGCTCCTGGTGTCTGCATTTTTGTTGATATCAGTAATATCAAATAGTTTAAACACATGGGCTCAATCCCAGAGAAATCTGAAACTAGGTCCTTACATGCAAGAAGGCACTGGGCTCATGTTTCTCAAGATGCAGCCCCCATCCATGTCAAACAGCTTTTGATAGTGAGGGGGCTTTCAAAAGTCATTTGTAATGTGACACACTATATTCAAAGACAGAATAACATTGGGCTTAGGTATACCAAAGGCAGCTGTGGTCAAGATTCAGAGACCAGATGCCTCTTGACTTATTTGCTCTTTGGAAATCACCTCCTCTCTATGACAGGAAGGAATAGATTTCCAAACCACAAAGTGCTGCTTTGCCTTTCTCTTATGCATTCTAGATGCAATTTTCTCAGCATTAAATCATCTTCTGTTTATCACCTGCTTGGCTGCCAAAGGTCATCAGGAATTACACACGGGTGAGTGAATAAACCGAGAAAGAAGTAGGCTCTTCCTTGCATCCAGGAAAAAGACCAAGCAGGAGGACATAGAGGGGAAGCCCCTGCTCCTCCAGGCCACCCTAAAATGTTATTACTTGTCTCTACTTAACAAGCCACTGTAAGCTAGTAATGGTTCTTTCTTTTTTTTTGCAGACTAGAAACTCTTGTGAATTCATTTACAAGGCTATCTTTAAAAAATGCCACCAAAGAGAAGAAGTTGTTCATCATTTGGTGCAGCTCCAGATCCCGCCCCCGAGGATGGCTCCAAAGTCTATGACTAGAAATAGAGCCTTCTCAGTGGAAACACCAACACTGTGGAACACTCTACCAGTGGAGCTGTGCCAGGCCCCATCACTGGCTACCTTTAAAAAGCAATTAAAACTCTCATGTTCAAGGAGGCTTTTTAGGGTGTTGTCCCTTTAGCGATAGTCAGTCAGGTTGATTCCCTATGCTGGTGATGATGAACCTTGGCACTCCAGGTGTTTTGGACTTCAATTCCCAGAAGCCAAAGTCAACACTCCTGCTGATCAGGGCTTCTGGAAATTGAAGTTTAAGAACAGCTGGAGTGCCAAGGTTTGCGATCACTGCCCTATGCCTTCAGACGCCAGTTACTTGATTGTATTTTTTGATGTATTTGTTGACCATCTGTTTTGATTTACTGTGTGTTCTGTTGTTAATTTGTTATCTGCTTGTACACCGCCCTGCGTGGGATACCATCCAAATGGGCGACACATAGATACATACATACAGTACATATATACATTAAAAAAACAAGAAGGTTGCCTTTTCCAATAATAATGCATTTTGCCTATGCTTCTTCTTGGATGTACTGTAATGTTTAATGCAGCCTGAATGTAAATATTGCTTTTATTGTATTTACCACCACCACCACCACTAATTTGCGGTGGGATTAAGGATGGATAAGTATATTTATATTGGACATGGGGAAATAGAGAGTTGCAATGTTGCTGTGTTAGTTGCTTCTATGCCAATTGCAGACAAAAGACTGACCATTCATCTGCCTGTTTATTAGGGATGTACCCTTTGGTTTTTTGTTTGTTTTGGAGTCCAACTCTCATAATTCTCGAGGAGTTCCAGAGGCAGAATTCCAGCTGACAGACTGAGATCTTCTGACACTAACATTCCATTCTTCTAGAACAAGGCCCATTTTCAGGCCGTGTAGTTATCTTGAGCCTTGTTTTCTATGTCAAAAAAGAAAGAAAATAGAAGCTGTCCCAGGTGCTTCTTGGGGTTCACAGCTCTTTAGGAGGCACCCTCTACACCAGGGTTTCTCAACCATGGGCCCCCAGATGTTCTTGGATTTCAATTCCCAGATGTGCTGGCTTGGGTTTCTGGTAACTGAAGTCCAAGAACACCTGGAGGCCCAAGGTTGAGGAAGCCTGCTCTACACAACCTATAAGGCACCAAGACTACCACACGATGAAACACCATTACAGCATTCTTCTTTTCCACATGAGCAAGAGGAAACAGTCCAAGAGAGCGACGGAGATTCCAAGGTAGATCCAACTCGGGGGGGGGGGGATGGAGGTCTCTGTAGGCATAGATTTGAGGACTGAACGTCTCAGACTTCTTCCTGGAAACTATCTGGGAGCAGGAATGAAGAAAAAAGCACATCTGTGCTGTTTATGGATTTGATTGTAATGCCTGGCTGGCCAGTTACTAATCAAAATACAATTACCATATATACTCGAATATAAGCTGACATAAATATAGGGCAAGGGACCTAATTTTGACCTGAAAACCCAGGAAAATAGATTGACCCAAATAAAAGCCGAGAGTGGGAAATGCAGCAGCTGTTAGTGAATTTTAATAATCAAAATACATGAAAATGTGGTATAATTAATTAAATTGTTGGTGCATGTCAATCTGATGTGGTCTTGGGATCCTCGTAGTCACTGACCCAAGTATAAGCCATTTCCCCTTTTGGGGGCTCATTTTGGGACTAAAAACTAGGCTTATACTCGAGTATATACAGTAACAATTTAGTGGACTTTTTGTAATACAGTAAAACATCGAATAACGCTAAAACTTGGTTCCACAAGTCTTGGTGTTATCTGATCTTTAGTGTTATCCGATGCATGTTAAAATCCTATGGGATGTATCGGATAACGTTAAAGCCCCATAGAGATACATTGTAACTGCACAGGCTTTAGCGGTTGTTATCCGATCCATCCCATAGGACCTTAACGTTATTCGATCCAATTCTCCTCCCAAGATTACTTAACGTTATGTGATTTTAGCGTTATCCGATCCAATCGTTATCCGGTGTTTTACATGGTTAACTTGGAAAACAAAGTATTCCACTTGCAATGCTGAATGGGGCTTCTGGGGTTGAACTCTGAAAAGGGTAATTTTTCCACAGGCATGTGCCATGCAGTCCCCCATGTGCATTCCTAGTTGTTTGTAGCCCATGTTGCTCTTAGTATTAATCCTATTGTAGTTGACCCACCTTCTCTCTTGGAGATCAGCAACAGAAGGCTGGCAGAGACAAAACTTCCTAAATCCAAATTACTGTTTTGCTGGTTTTAATACATATCCAGGTACACTACCACAGCTGCTTTGAAGACCACTAGCATTTAAAAGACTGGCAAGTTTCTTGAGTTACTAGCTATAATGTACAGTAATACCTCAAATAACGCTAAGACTTGGTTCCACAAGTCTCATAATTACCCTGTTTTTAATGTTGTGGGATGCATACATTGCAGAACATTAAAAACAATCATATTCCCTTTCCAAAGAAGAAAGGGAACAGGGGGTTGATCTGCCTGCCTCTTTGGAAAGGGCAGTGGGGATTCCATGTGTGGAATTCCCACTGCCTTTTCCAAAGAGGCAGGCAGACCGAGCCAAGCACCGGTTTGGTTGGGGTGAGGGTGCGCGCACCCAGTCTCCCCCCAACCAAACTGATGCTCTGAGCATTGGACCACTGGCTTGGTTGGGGGGATGCTGGGTGCGCCCATTCTCACCCCAACCAAACTGAAGCTGCAAAGCTCACAGCGGCGGCGTGACTGGGAAGGAAGCCCCGGTTCTGCTTCCCAAATACTAAGTTGCCTTTTTTCTGACTGCTCCCACTCTGATTCATTAGTAGGCAAATGCAAATGTTTTATCATGATAGCGTAATATGACAGTTCCTTCTTACCTCCTTTCAATTTTAACAGAAGAACTATGTTAAAGCAGGAAATTATACAATCTATCTTTTCCAGTGCTGTGTTATTTCAGGCTAAAAATAAACCGCAAAAGGGTTAAATCCTCTCTTGGAAAAAACAACATTCTCCCACCGAAATACAAAATAAGCTTGCTGGGAGAACATTCACCCAAAGCTTCTCTTTTGCATACATGATGTAGTTTTCCGTACATAAGCTTTTTGCAGGGCAGCATTTAAAACATGCAAATTTCTAGCCTAAAGTCCAAGGAAAGGCTTTACCATTCAGCTCTGATGTATGTTTACACTGAGTCACAGAGAAGACTATAAACACAAAAGGTTCTGGGCCAAGAATTCCAATAACGTTTTGTTTTTGGAGACCTTATGATCAGAGTAGCTTCTCTTCTATGAAACTGAGGCAAGTCTTCAGTTGTACTTTCGTGACCCTGGGTTCATGTCTCAATGACATCAGAAAGAAACAAGAGGTAGAAATAAGAATTTCCAAACCAGCACAGTTCAATTCACAGATGCAGACAGATGCTGAAGACACATATGGGTTGCCTACCTGTAACTGTCACCATTTGTGAATTCATACACATGGGTTTCTCACATGCATAAAGCCTTCTTTGGAATCTTCCAAAGCTTCAAAGAAGCCATTAGGGTTAGCCCCGCCCATATCCTAATGCACATGATTGCTCGCCTAATGGCTTCTTTGCTCAGTTTCTGCACAACTTGAATATCAAAATCAAGGAAATGCATGACTGAGGTGAAGGGAGGGTGGGTTGAGAGGACTATCTGAATAACCAAAGTCACAGGTAAGCAATCTGTGTTTCTTCTTTGTGGTGTCTGTGAATCACACACATGGGTGAGTAGCAAGCTCCCTTACCCGATGGAGGGAAGTCATGTTGCAGAAGTCAGCAGGTTACCGTACAGAGCTGCCAACTTCCCTGCTCTATGAGCAGATGTGATTTTTGTTGTTGTTGTTGTTCAGTTGCACAGTCGATTCCGACCCTTTGCGACCCCATGGACTACTGTCCGCCAGGCACTTCTGTCCTCCACCATCCTCCTCAACTCGCTCAGTTCTGTGCCCATTGTGTCTACAATACCATATAGCCATCTCATTTTTGGCCACCCCCTTCTTCTTTTGCCCTCCACCTTTCCAAGCATCAAGGCTTTCTCAAGTGAATCTTCTCTTCTCATTTGATGTCCAAAGTGCTTTAGCTTCATCTTTACAATTTGACCTTCTAAGGAGCAGTCAGGGTTGATTTCTTCTAAGATTGACCTATTTGTTCTCCTCACTGTCCAGGGGACTCTCAAAACTCTCGCCAAGCACCACATCTCAAAGGCATCTATTCTTCTGCGCTCAGCTTTCCTAAAGGTCCAGCTTTCACAACCATACATTGCCACCGGGAATACCATTGCTTTGACTAGACAAATTTTTGTTTGCAATTTGATGTCTCTACTTTTCACTATGTTCCCCAGGTTTCTCATCACTTGCCTCCCAAGAATCAATCGCCTTTTTATTTCATGGCTGCAATCTCCATCTGCAGTGAACTTTGATCCTAAGAAAGTAAAACCTGTCACTGCTTTTACTTCTTCCCCTTCTATTTTCCAGGGACTGATAGGGTTTTCTGTGCCACCAAGATGCAATGAGAATCATATTGGCCTGGTCTTTGATTATTGTCAATATGGTTTTTTGAATGAGTGGAAATGGAGGAAACAGGTAAAGTAAGTTTGCAGTTCATTTGATCCTTAATGCATTGCCTACATTTCCCATGCTGGCTAGGGAACAATATATTTTACAATTCTTGTTCCACTGAGTGACAAAAAGTCAACCAGATTTTCTTGTTGCCCCATAAGAGAACACGCCATATTACACAGAACATGAAAAACTGGGTCCACTAGCTCCCACTCATGTGTGAGCATGGGCTGCCTATTCGGTTTGTCCGCGATAGTGTTCCTGGTCCATTGACTGTGCACCAATTAAGAAAACATGCCTCTCTAGACACCACTCACATACAAGGATTGTTAGGTAAAGGATGCTCCTTGAGTGGGTGCCGTCTTATTTGTTCATATAAAACACAGTGGTGACATTGTCCGATGCAATTTGGACTACACTGCTGCAGACTGGGTTTTCAAAGGAAGAAATGGAAAGAAGTGATAACAGATCATTAGGCTATTATCTTCAACCATTTTCCTCCACAATAAGCCAGTTCCTACAGTTTTAACTAAACTGAAATAACATTTTGCTTATCAGGTAATTCCCCCAGAGATCTTCTCTGACCATTTTGCCATCCACAAGTCATACTGTGTAGGGAGTTGACAAGAATGAAATATCAGTATGACAGATTCTAGTCCCAGTTACCTTCATTTTAACAGGACAGCTGAGTGCATGGCCAGAACTCCTGAACAGATCCTGGGTAGGGTACTCCAAGATAGCACTAATATTCATCTATTCCAGTGTAGTACCTAGTTTCTTTATGAACTGAAAAAGTTATTATGATATTTTATTTACTGTTTATGTCTAGCCTTAGGAAAGACTAGTTACTACTACCCATCTCACATGCTGAATTTCTTCTGCTACATTCAACAAAGGCAGGGAATGAATACTATAGACAGGGGAGCTTAGGACTTGTAGTATAAATAGGTCACTTTTCCAAGTTACATAGTTAAACATAGAAATAACAATCTGCCCACAATCACAAAGCAAACTTCACAGCTGAGCAGAGAATTTACAACTGAGTCTCTTTGATCTAAAACAACCAACATTAATAAACATGTGGTATATTCTTTCCTTTTCCACTCTTTTATTTTTTGGAAATAAATAAAATTCTTTTTAAAAGCCCTTTTTTTCAAAAGATGATTTTAAAAACCATATTGCCAGCAGATGGAGCTATTAAGCGAGAAACTGACTATACAGTACTTTTTATTTTCAACTTCAAAATTACTGCAAGTATATACAATTTCAAGTTGTAGATAAGACAATCACAAGCTCTGTTGAACACTAATGATACTGGAGGTAACTTCTCACATTCTTGATCAAAATACTATAACAGAACCTACAAGAGATGAGACAATTCTGTCTGCAAACTTTTAATTTCAACATGTTTAACCAGTTTAACTAATTAAGAAACACAACATTCTTCCAATGTGCCTTGAATTAAACCACAAGCCAGTTTTTTGTAGTAAATGAAACAGTAACACATGCTGGAGATTTAAGTCTTTAAGACTAAGGCTTTTGAAAAAACACATTATAAAAGCTACTACATTATACTCTTTAGAAGAGAATCCTAATGGTGGTTTATATGTGCCTAAAAGTGAACTATTTCTCAATAATCCAAATGAAAATGGAATCACAAATCAACTGCAGAGCAGATATAACTTTCTATGTTTTTTTAAAATAAATTTGCTGTCAAGTCGGAACACATTTGTAAATAGGGCTTTCAGGGTAAGATATTTAAGGAGTGACTTTACCATTTTCACATCCCCAATGAACTTCCATGGTCTTCTGAGTCCCAGTTCTTCATTCAATGCATTACACCAGGGATTCTCAACCTGTGGCCCATGGCCTGGATGCGGCCCACAGCGCCATTTCACGTGGGGGGCCCCACCACCTCCACCACACCCAGAAGTGCCATGTAGTAGAGGAAGGGCAAAATGGTCACCTGGCCCCCAAAGCTGTCTGAGGGAGCGTGACCCAGCCAAGGTGGAGAACTCTTGCACTACACCATATTGATCTGAAGACTACTACCTCAAAAAAAAAATCAGATACATTTACAGCACCCCTTCCTCCAAATGAGCTCAGTAGTGTACATGTGTAACTGCATCCCTGCTTCACTATAACCACTGCAATTCTGTGACACAGCTCACAGTTTAAGATGAGAAAGAGTGATTGGCCCAAGAACACTTAATAGCTCAAATCCAGTTGCTTATATCATAGTAAATTGCACTCGGGTAGATCTACTAAATCAGTGAAAATTTGGCGAATCAACTCCCTCATACATTCCATTGATTCATGTAGGTCTACTCTAAAGAGCTGGACCATTTGAATCAAATAAATTTATGGAGTTGATTCATCAAATACCCATGTCTCCACAACTGAATATATGAGAACAATACCCCCGGCATCAACTTTCCTGATACTACTTGCACACTTACCTGAATAGCCTGTCGCCCCTGTTGAGCATCAGCTAGTAACTGGATGGTAAGGGTTCTGGAGTCTTGCAGAGCATCCTGGAGGTAGATAAAGCTGTGGCCCACATGTCGTTCCATGGTGCATTCCCGGCAAATGGGGACAGAACATGTGTCACAGTAGAAATGCAACACCTGCAAGGTTTACAAGACACAAGGCAAAAACAGTAAGAGCTTGCGAGAAGTAAGATTCAGCAATATGTTTGTGAACAGAGCTGGTCCTTCAGAAGTTAATAACAATAATAAATTCCCCAGTAACATGAAACACTAACAACAATTATCACCTGTAAAATTCATGGAGAAGAATGGGATCAGGGGCCTCTTCTTTGTAAAGCAAAACTTAGGATCTGGATATTAACCCAAGCTAGACAGTAAACCTGTTTTTATTATCAATCCCGACATTATAAAGACTATTCCCTGAACTGCCTTTACAAAGGTTAATGGCACACCCACTGTGTTCTCAGTTTACTCTTACTCACTCCCTGTGTTTAGCTGTATGTTTGTAATTAAGAATGTTCCAGTAGTTTACACTGGACTTTTCCAAAATATCTTACCAAGGGATTTGTTGGTATTCACCAAGAAATCATAAGACTGTTTTTCATTCTACCCAGCAGAGGGAGGTAGCAGACAGTCTAGCATGGTGGTATATTTAATTCTAAGAGCAGTGGCAGAAACCATTGGTGTTTCTTCTTTGGAACAACAAAAACTTTACATCAAGTTGGAAAAACATAAGATATCAGATACTTAAAAAGCACAAAATATTGAAATAGCAAAACCAGAACTAGCTAAACAGAACTAGTTGGCCAATGGGTATGAGTCAACTAGGAAAAGGAAAGGTTTGAGGTCATAATAGCACCAGGCATTTCAAACTCATGCTCTCCATATTTAGGTTATCTGTCAAGCAAAACCAGGTGGCTCATACTAGCATGCTAATACAGCACAGTAATAATAATTTAGTGTCAGAGATTATTCTGGGTTGAAAGGATTTTTGCAGAAGAAACTTTGCTCAGAGGATGCCAGAATGAGGCTCCTTTCATGTTCCCATGCAGGCCTCGGGTATCAAAACCTGACCTTCCGGTCTCCAAGCTCAGTGTCTTAACCACTAAGACTAAGCCACCAGGGGAGCTGCACTACCATGTTGATAGTAATGGATCATAGTACAAAGCAAAACAAAGGGTCATGGTTTTACTAGTGGAGTAGGCCCTCCATAAGCCTCTCTGAATAGATCAAGTTTTAGGTGTACAGTATCTTGAAAGACTGTAGGAGGGAGCCACCCATACACAGTACCTCATGGGAAAGAATCCCATAGAATTGGGGCTACAGCTGAGAAAGCCCTGTTCCTAATTATCTTTCTGGGGCCCCTCATAGTGAAAACCCAACGATAGAGTGCCAATGAGAAGAATGGGTGGTAGAACTCCAGAAGAGATGCTTCAAGTAGGATCCTCCCATCCAGGCAGGAATGCAACTGGCCTGAAATGGAGAAGAGAAGGACAGACAATGGCAGCTACCTGCAAGTCCACCAAAAATGCAAGGTTGCAAAGACCACCTTGATATGTACCTAATATTTAAAAAGGAGGGTCAATCCATCTAATTTAGGTGTAATCCCGCCCATCCTATCTGGAAAACCTTCTAGCTACAGAATCTCTGTGCTCTCAGGATTCAATTTCAACTTGCTTACCCAAGCTTAGTCCAATCCAGCACTGAGGCCAGACAAGACTCAAGTTATCACAGTAAATCCACTGTGGATGTAGAGAAAGAGAGATAGAACTGCATGTCATCAACAGACTGAAACTTTAGATGATCAACAGCCTCATGTAGATATTGAACAGCATTTGGGAGATGAAGGAATCCTGTGGAACCCCATAATGCAGGATCCCAAGAGACCAACACAGCTTTCTCAGACTGAAGTCCCTGGACACAACCATTGAGAAATACCATTGCCAATGCAGAACAAAGCCCCCAGTCCCTAATCAAGGAGGATACTGTGGTCAATGGTATCAAAGACCACTGATAGAACCAGAAGAACCAACAGAGTAATAATGCTTCTGTCAGCCTCCCTTAACAGCTCATGATGCATCACCACCAATGCAAGGGGACTGTGGTGGCTCTGTGCTTAAGAAGCTTGCCTTGTTAGCTGAAAGGTCAGCAATGGCAGTTCAGTACCCGAGTACTGCATGACAGAATGAGTGCCTGTCTCTGTCCCAGTTCCTGCCAACATAGCAGTTTGAAAGCAAGAAATTGCAAGTAGATAAATAGGGACCACTTTGGTGGGAAAAGATCTTGGGAACATGAAAGGAGCCTCATTCGGACACCTGAGTGGAATTCCTCCAGCAAACATCCTTTCAACCCAGAAAGCATGATTAAAAAAACAAACACCAAAACAGTTTTGATACTGTGTCAGGGCCAAAAAAGCCCAGACTGAAATTGATCAAAGCAGTCAACTTCATCCAGGAATATTTGTAGCTGATCTGTAGCTGATCTCTCTCAATCAACTAACCCATAAACAGAATATCTGTGACAAGTCTGAAGTTGTTTAAATCATCTGTTGCTAGTGTAGATTTCTCTACACTAGAAGATGACAGTTTCAGAGAGGAACATAACCGTCCTGGAGATGAGAATTGATGACACAGTATTTGTGTCCCAATCCACTATCACTTCCTTCAACAATTTTAAAAGCCAAGATGGGCAAGGATGGAGTAGAAAGGTGGTGGTTTTACAGCAAACAAATGCCTTGTCACCCAATTTAGAAGTTACAAATTGAAATCAATCCAACAAAACTGAACAAAACCGTGCAGTGGACATTTCAGATCGATCTACCAAAACAAAAGCTGATCTTAGCTCTAAAATGACCAGCAAACTGATCACATAATGTTGAATCAGAAGATTCAATGCAATCTAAGTTGGAAATCAGTTCATAATTACTACACCCACTTTACAATCTAATCTTATGATTTTGTCAAGTACTAGAATATACACATAGACAGCAACTTTTCAAGGCAACAACTTTTGAGTATTTGGTTGATGCTATTTTTGTGTGTGTGTGCTATAAACCATTTTTAAACAACAATTTTTGTAAACAGCCTTGGGTCTTTGCACTGGGAGCGAAAGTTATATAAATGAAACAAGCAGGCAAATAATCTGTTTGGGAGGCTATCTGAGCTCATGTAAAGTTCAGCAGAACTATTTTGGCAGGAAATCGCTGTCTATTCCTCTGGAACACAATTTACTGCACAGTTAAGTTTCATTTCATTCCCAAATAGGAAAGTGACCATTAAGAGAAAAATCCTTTTACTAATTTTTAAGCTCTGTAGCTGAAAGAACCTCAGGCAGCCGCCCAGCTATTGAGTCACATGAATATCACAATTCTCCCGCTTGTTAAAAGTATCACCCCCTCCCCCTAGTGAAAAGGGGCCATCTGAAGAGAAAATGGCGTCAATATGAGCAAGGGTTCAGCTTCAAGCTAAACCTACTATTAACCCTCTGAAACAGTTAATGCCAGAAGCAACGCTAGGTCAAAGGCCAGGGAGCAGTCCTGTCATGCAGATCCAGATGCGACTTTCTGCAAGAATACAAGGCACAGCATAGGAGTCATTCACAAACCACAAAGGAGAGGAAAAAGTAATCAAAACAATTAACAGATTGTTAAAGAAATCCTCTACTCCACTTATATAAGAAATGCCGGCTCAGCGGCAAGGACTCTCTGAAATTTTATTAAAGGTCCAGCACTTTTTAAATTATTTACTTGTTTGTAGAAGGCTAATTGTAAAAGGTTTTTTTTTTTTTTTTAGTCTTGACTATAAAACTGGTTTTTCAAGTTAGGCTCAGGACTCCAAGAGACTCTTCCTAGGTCAACTATTAGAAGTGTCTCCAATAATATTTGAGTTCCTTTCTCTCCTTTCATCACAGAAGGTGGTAATGCATCAAGAGATGTTGATCTTAAGGTAGTGGGAGGGGTAAGGACTGCTATTTGGCATGTCTGCGTTCTCCATTTACCAAATTGGCTGGAAAATGGTTTTGTAGCAATAACAAAGAGTCTTGTGGCGCCTTTAAGATTAGTAATTTTTTCCCCTGGCATGAGCTTTCATGGACACAGCATACTTCTTCCGATGGATTTCCTTCAAATTCTAGCACCATTTCACACTTTGAACAAGATTTCCTAATGATATTAAACAGCTCACAGTATTGTTTTAATGTGATTTTCCTTATAGGCTGCTTGATTAGTTAGTTAGTTAGTTAGTTAGTTAGTTAGTTAGTTAGTAAGCATATTTATACACTGCTTGCTTATCTGATAAAATACCACTCTAAGCAGCTTACAACATAGCAAAATATAAGGTTGAAATATAAGAATATAAATAAAAGATAAAACACACTCAAACATTAAGAGCAATATAATTACTAACAAGCAATATGGATCTGCCTTGTTTGAGGAGCAAGTAGCAAGAGCAAAATTATTACAAAACCTGATGTTAGCAATTTCATTGCCATTCTGACAGCATTTTATCAATGTAATTTTATCCCCTTCCTGCCATACAAAAGCAGTAAAAAAAAAAAAACAGAACACACACACAAGGGTAAAACGTTGTGGCACTTTCAAGACAAACAGATTTATCTCAGTGTGACCTTTCATGGATCAGAATCCGCTTCCTTTGATACAATTTCTCAGATTTTGGTTCTTGACTGCTTATGATTATACTATCTATCTATATTATATGCTAGTTATTTATATGCAACCTATCTACCCACAGGGGACTCTAAGGCAGCTCACAACAATTAAAATCTAAAACTATACATTCAAAAAAAAATACTAAACATTACTGAAGATCAAAAACATTTTTTTAAAATATTAAACACATTAATTTTAAAATTTCTCTAAATTTCATAAATAGTGTGATCCCTAGACCAAAGCTTATCTGAAAAAGGAAGACCTTTGCCTGACAACATGAAGGATAAGAGAGAGGGACCTAATCTGGTTTCCCATTGCACTCCAAATTCCATATTAGTCTTTAATGTGCCACAATACATTATCCTTTGCTTTTCCACTCCCCCCCCTTTTAACCTTTTTCCACTTTAACTAACTTCCAAAATGAAGCCAGGTTTTGGTGAGTTCATTTTGCAGTTCCTTTTGCCTGAACTAGTGTGAGAAAGACTAGCTGGCACAAAATACCACAATCTTTGAGGAAGTTCTTTCTGTGCATAGACCATGCTGAAAGAGACTAGCATGGCTATTTCTTTAAAAAAGTTTCTTTTCCCTCATCTTCCATTATTCCCACCCTCTACCATGTCTTCCATGTCTAACTATTATGCTCCATCCAAAGGCAAGGTAAGTGATATGTCTACTAGGCCATTAAAAATCAGTCAGCTGTGTTGGTCTTAAATTCCACCTATCTACATTGCTGAAATGCCCTAAACAACCAAAGGACAAACAAACTGTCTCTTTTGTATGGCAAGTTTGGAATGATTTAATTCACATTGCCAGAGATAGAATTTAAAATCAACACTTCTGGCTTGAATTTTCAACCTTCATTGGAAACAGGCAGCGACATCTAGTGATTATTTTTTCTACACCATTCACAGGTAAGTGGTACCCTGACAAAGGTCCACATTGGCTGAAAGGTACCATTTCTGGTGATTTTTTAAAAAATGGTCTAATAGAGGGTTTCTCAATCTTAACACACACACACACCCACACCCACACCCACACCCACACCCACACCCACACCCACACAAGGAGTTCTTGGACTTTGATTATCAGAAGTCCAAATCAGCATACCTATTGATCAGGGCTTCTGGGAATTAAAGTGCAAGAACATCTGGGAGTCCAAGGTTGAGAAACCCTGAATTATCACCTAGTCTTCTCTTTGGGGCAAGTACAAGGATCACATTGCTCCCCCCAACCACCCAATTAATTATGCTCTGCATATTTGAGGATAATGATTGCAATCCATAACAACCCACACTGGAAAAAAATCATTGTTGCAACTGTACTTTTATTTCTCTGCAACAAAACTGCACTTATCATTTTCTTCTACAAGTTTTTTGGAATATGATTTTTTGCACTTGCTTCTGATGCAAAGACACATGCCAACATCTGCTTGAATAGTCTCCTAAACCTCTGTACCTGTCAGATTGTTTAGTGCCAATTTCCAGCCAACATCTTAAAACACTCTCATTGTTCTCTCATCTTGCTTGGGTACCTCTATAGCAAGGGACAGGAAAACCAAATGAATAAATGGGCTCACTTTCAGTCATGTCATCTCCACAACTGTGAAATGTGAGTATACTTTACAGCAAAATGATTATCCATTCTTGCCTTAAAGGAACAAAGGCATAATGGCTGTCAATGACTGCTTCCCAAATGCAATGTGTGGTCCTCTTTCACAGGATTCAATAGATCAGCAATGCCCAAATGTTTCCCGCCAGGGGCCTGACCACGCCCCCCTCAAACAGGTCAGCAGGCCGGTTACATGGTTCCTCCTTGTGGTGGTGGCAGGGTGTGCATTTGTGCCACATTTCTGGGTGTTTTCCCTACCTCCATTGTTTCCCTTGTAGAAGAAGGGAGCAGGGGGAGGGATTTTTGCACCATTTTTTATTTCCCCCCAGCATGTTTTCACTGCATTTTGGCATGAAAATGCAGCATTTTTGGCACTTCTAGCAGTGGCAGATCACGTCTGGTGTTGGTGGCAATTCGACCCACAGGCTGGATGATGTCCTGCAGGCCACATAATGACATCCCATGCGCCGGATGCAGCCTGCTGGCCATAGTTTGGGCACCCCTGCACTAAATCATCTCTTCCTATAAAGGACATCTTTTTTTATAGGAAGTGACATCACCACCTTTTCTTCCCCATTACTGGGACAAAACATTACACCTAGGTCTTTCCGTCAATTATTGAGGCATAGAAAAATGAAATTTATCCTGTTGAAAATTGGCAGTGTTGTTGTTGTTGTTGTTGTTGTTGTTGTTGTTGTTGTTGTTGTTGTTGTTGTTGTTGTTGTTGTTGTTGTTGTTGTTGTTGTTGTTGTTGTTGTTGTTGTTGTTGTTGTTGTTGTGTGTGAAACTCTGTGTGTGTGAAAAGCATCTAGCAGTCTTAGAAAATCACAAATTAAACATTACTTAATGCTGTAACACGCTGCATCAACAGAATTACAGTACCGTAACATCCCTCTACAATATTTAGCTTTGGTCAGATCTCAACTGGAATTCTGTGCCCAGTTCTGGGTGCCAGTTTAAGGATATTGGCCTCGGCAGGGGTTTTAAAAACTGCGGAGGGATGTTACTTGGCCCCAACAATACCGCCACGGGTCGAGACTGTTGCAGACGGGTGGAGAGGCCGTCGCGGCTGTTGCCGCAGCTGCTGCTATGGCCACTGCCAGAATCACCAGCACCTGTCCTCAAACCAGGTCCCCCTGGCCCCACCGTCATCATTAGTGCTAGGAGCAACGGCGGATGGGCAGCACCAGGAGCAAGTCTGGGAGAATGTGAATAGGGGGATACAAGGAAGAGCCTGCCAGCCAGAGGGTAGGGATTGGGCTCTGCCTGTTGGGTCTGGGGGTTTCCATGGGGACCAAATTGGTGTGGTAATGGGCATGGGGTGTTACGATGGGAGCCGAGGGGCGGGCCGCACTCGGAGAACACGGGTCAGATGTTTGGTTGCTGTCTCGTGTTCTGGCCCCTCGGCTACACCTCTGGGCCCTGAGCAGACGGTCAAGAGTGACCCCTCCCATAGGCTGCTGCTGGTGAATGCCAGATCAGTCTGTAATAAGGCCCCTCTGCTTGCAGATACCATTTTAGGGGAGCAGGCTGATCTGGCATGCATCACCAAAACCTGGCTGGTGCCAGAGGATGGGGTTCCTCTGTCTGAATTATGCTCGGCCAGGTTCGGTATTTGGCACCAGCCTAGGGAGAGGGGAAGGGGCGGTGGAGTCGCTGTGATAGCTAGGGAGTCACCAGGGCCACGGCTCCACAAATTCCGGGTTGTGAGGCCCTGTTCTTGTGTGTGGGCCCTAAGGGTCAGTTGGAGTCTTGCTCATGTACCTGCCTCCCTGCAGAGTAGCAGATTCCCTGCCTGAGCTCCTCGAGGCGGTCTCCATGTTGGCATTGGAGACCCCCAGGCTGATGGTCCTGGGGGACTTCAATTTGCCTTCGTTGGGGACCGGCTCAGAGGTGGCTCGGGAGTTCATGGCTTCCATGGCAACCGTGGGCCTGACCCAGGTAATTCAGGGTCCTACCAGGAACAGTGGCTACACCCCGGACTCAATCTTTTTATTGGAGCTGTGGCAGAGTGATCTGAAATTACAGAAATTAGATATCACCCCTGTGCCATGGTCAGATCACTATCTGGTGACTCTAGACTTCCTAGGGGCTGGACTCCACCGTAGGGAGGCAGGGCCGATTAAATGGGCCCACCCCCGGCGACTAATGGATCCAGAAGGATTCCAGAGGGAACTGGGGTGTTGTCCTCTTGACCTGCAAAGCGGTTCATCTGAGGCCCTTGTCGACGCTTGGGACAAGAAAGTGACGGCAGCCTTGGACGTAATCGCGCCACTACGGCCTCTCCGAGTCCGTGGGGATCGATCTGCCCCTTGGTTTTCAGAGGAACTAAGGGAGCTTAAACGGGCTAAGAGACGCCGAGAGCGCCGCTGGGTGAAGACTCGGAGCAAGTCTGACTGAACACTGGTTAGAGCAGCTATTAAAGACTACCTAGTGGCGATGAGGGTGGTGAAGCGACAATATTTCACCACCCTTATTGCCTCCGCAGATAATCATCCAGCAGCCTTGTTCCGGGTGACCAGGTCCCTCCTCGGTAGAGGGGGGTCTGGCCCGGGTTGGCAGGGATCGACTGAGGATTTTGCTGATTATCTGGCGGAGAAAATCGCTCAGATCCGCTCGAAGCTAAATCACGGCATGGAAAGTACGGAGCTGGGGTTGACCATAGCACAGTCTAGCCATGTTATCTGGGATCGGTTCGATCCTGTTGGCCCTGAGGAAGTGGACAGGCTCCTTGTATCCGTTCGCGCCACGACCTGTGCACTGGACCCATGCCCTGCCTGGTTAATCAAAGCTTCCAAGACTGTGGCAGGCTGAGGCGATTATTAACGCTTCATTAAAGGAGGGGCATTTTCCAGCACCTTTTAAACACGCTTTAGTACATCCCCTCTTAAAAAAGCCATCCCTTGACCCCACGGTACTTACTAACTACCGTCCAGTGTCCAACCTACCTTTTTTAGGTAAGGTTTTGGAAAAGGCTGTGGCGCAGCAGTTACAGGAAGTCCTGGATGAAGCGGATTATCTGGACCCTTTTCAGTCAGGATTCAGGCCCGGATATGGTACTGAAACTGCACTTGTCGCATTGGTGGATGATCTCTGGAGAGAGCGGGATGGAGAGGACCCGTCTGTCCTTGCTCTTCTCGACCTCTCAGCGGCTTTTGACACTATTGATCATGGCATCCTTCTGGGAAGGCTCCAAGGTCTGGAGATCCAGGGCACAGTGTTGTCCTGGTTTTCCTCATTCCTGAGGGGCAGGACCCAGTCAGTGTGTCTGGAGAAAGAGAAGTCCAGCCCCAGGCCCCTGCAATACAGGGCTTGGTACTTTCTCCTCTCCTATTTAACATCTATATGAAGCCACTGGGTGAGATCATCCGTTCCCACGGGGTAAGGTATCATCAATATGCAGATGATACCCAGTTATACATCTCCGCCCGTAGGGACCCAAGCGGTGCGGTGGAAGTCCTTTCCAAGTGTCTGGAGGCTGTTAAGGTCTGGATGGGTAACAATGGGCTACAGCAAGACTGAGTGGCTGTGGGTAAGGGGCCCTGTGTTAACACAGGAGCTGCCAACTTTGGTTCTGGATGGGGCAGTCCTGCCCCAAACAGACCCGGTGCGTAATCTGGGGGTCCTCCTGGACTCACAGCTACTGTTTGAAGAGCAGGTGGCAGCCGTGGCCAGGAGGGCTTTTGCACAACTTCGTGTAATACGCCAGTTACACCCACTCCTAGACCGGGATGCCTTGCTTATGGTCACGCATGCGTTGGTCACCTCCAGACTTGACTACTGTAATGCGCTCTACATGGGGCTGCCCCTGATGACCATCCGGAGACTCCAGCTGGTCCAAAATGCAACGGCCCGGGTAGTGGTGGGGTGTGGGCGTTATGTTCGTGCCTCACCGCTGCTCTGGGAGCTGCACTGGTTGCCAGTATGTCTCCGGGTGCAATTCAAGGTGCTGGTTATTACCTTTAAAGCCCTATATGGTAGTGGGCCAGGATACCTAAGAGACCGGGTCACCCTAAGAACATCTGTCCATCCCACCAGGGCGGATCGGAGAGGCTCCCTTGTTATTCCATCGGCAAGAGAGGCACACCTCGCCTGCACTAGGAGGAGAGCCTTCTCCGTGTCCGCCCCAACCCTTTGGAACCTCCTGCCCACTGAGCTGCGCCTTCAGACAGAGCTCCTGCCCTTCCGGAAGGGCTTAAAAACCTGGCTGGCAGGACAAGTATGGGGACCCAGGAATGTGGGCTCTCATGCTAGGTGGCTTATTTAATGGACTGCCACCCTTTTGGGTCTGAATTTTATATAATTTGTGTGCAGCTTGTACACTGTTTTAACTTTTTATGATTTTTAGAGTTAAACATTAAGTTTTAAGTATAAATAGCATTAATATAGATTATCCTATGTTTTAACCTTGATGTAAGTCACTCAGAGTCGGGTTCATCCAATTGGGGCGGGGTAACAAATTTAAATAATAATAATAATAATAATAATAATAATAATAATAATAATAATAATAATAATAATAATAATAATAATAATAATATCAACAACTTGGAATATGCCCAGAAGACAGTGACCAGGACAGATAAACATCTAGAATTAAAATCCTATGATGAATTTTTTTTTTTTAGCTGGAGAAGACTGAGAGGCATTATGGTAGCTTTCTTTAAACATCTGAAAAGCTGTCACAGCTGTTTTCTGTCGTTCTAGACAAGAGAATCCAAAGTAATGGATTCTATTAGTAACAGCTAATAGACAAGAGAATGGATTTCCGTTAAGCAGGGTTTTTGGTAACCAGGGTATACCCGCTTAATGGGAAACCCGGTTAACAAACAATTTTTTTCATTATGTGGAGTATCTCCCATAGGGAACCACATAACTAAAAAACCACATAGCAAAAAGCTCCGTGAAATGGAGTTTTTCATTATGCAGGGTTCTACTGTACTTAGTGAACCCTAAACATGAAAAGGTGTTCACTATTTAATATTATCCTCTTCCTTTCCTTGTTTTTCATGTCTTTTTTCTATTTCACTGTCTTGACTCATTCTCAACCTCCCTCTAACAATATAACAAATAAGTATGAAATAAGACATATTCAGGGTTTACTATAATCACAGAATAAACCAGAAAAGCTTGGTTTATCTTTGGTAAGTATTATATAAATAGTCATATTTGATAAAACTATTACATGGTCCTTTCATTCACTATACAGTCAAACCTCGCATAAAGAGTGCCTCGCTTAAAGAGCAAACTTGTTTAAAGAGCAATCCTGTGGGAATGCATTATGCTCTTCAAGCAAGGTACAACTGTATCTGGTAAGAAGTTCTTAGCATATTGCAAATAATTATACATACATTACTAAAAATACCCTCATTATTCTACAAAAGTTTTTTTTAAATATATAACTTAAATAAAAACTGTATATTTCATTTTATTTGATATCATGTTTAGGCTGCCTATTATGCACCCATCTCTGCCTTTGTTGGCTCAACTTTGCCACCACTACTACACATGTAACAAATAACCATCATATTGGACCTATGATTTAGTCACAGAAATGCAATGTGAAAATCCAGAACTTTCAAATAACACACAGTAGTTAGTTAGAAAAATAACTTTAAGAACCTGAAAGGAATGCACATTGAATTTGTAGTACACAGCATGGGATGTTATCTTTGTAAAATATTACAGCCTGCATTAGTTTTAGGAAGTAACTTGTTGGCATTTCACAGAACTTGACAGGAGCTTTACTGTATTATTTATTACTACTGGATTAGCTTTTGATGGTGAAACTTTTAAATGTCCAACCCTGCCCCAAAATAACTCCAACAAAACATTATTGTGGTAATAACAAGTACATGATATTATTACAACAAACACGAAATATTACTTAGAAGGTGACTTTAGTCACATCACTCTAGAAGCAATGTTAGTATTTGTGATGTGTTACTCTCAAGCTCTATGCAAGTACCTGTAAATCAATGTGCATTCATATGTCAAATATAAATTTTATGTATGGTAATTAAAGGAGGGCTAGAAGAAATGCAACTAAAATTGATCATAACCATTTTAAAAGCAAAATCAGCATTTTATCAGATCTTGACAAAAAAATACTTCTAAAGCTCTATTTAAAATTCAAAAATCTTAATTCCACTTTTAAGTTATTTATTTTAATATATCTTTCCCATTACAAAAGCAAGAACCTTGTATCTCCCTCAACACCTGAAGGGGTAAAAGAGGAAGTAAAGAAGAAGATTTTAATATACTGTATGTGGTAAATTCAAAGCACACTGTAGAACCTACAATAGTTACTCACATGTCTTTGACACATGTCTAGCCAAGTGGCTGTCAGTTCATGATGTGACATCAATCTGTTTTAGCACCTCAAAAATGTTCAGTTTTATACATATGGTGTAAATTGTGTAAATTAGGCAAATCCAGCTTAGTCACTGGAAGACATACTGAATCATAACTACTCAGCGTAGGTTATCTGATAGTCCTTCCAGAAAACATGCCCCAGACCATGAGGAGGAGATACTGTATAAATCCAACTCAAGCTGTAGCCCATGTGTTCACACTTAAGTTGTACTTCAAACCAGAAATGGCTAAAGCAGATGTCCAAATCCTGCCCATTAAGTTGGATATTGTTACCTGCATAAGGGTTAATGTCATAGCCTGGAACTTCCTCTTATTATGAAGAATTTTACATAATAGAAGATGTTAAGAGCAGACATTACACTAAAGTACTGTAAGATGCAAACAAGATACAGTAAAACCTCATATAACACTAAAACCTGGTTCCACAAGTCTTGGTGTTATATGATTTTTAGTGTTATCTGATCCTCTATGGGATCCATAGAGATACATTGTAACCACACAGGCTTTTGCGGTTGTTATCTGAAGCATCCCATAGGATCTTAATGTTATTTGATGCAATTCTTCCCCCCAGATTCCTTAATGTTATGCGATTTTAGTGTTATTCGATACTAATGTTATATGAGGTATTACTGTATTGGTGAAGGAGAGAATATAGTAGAACCCTGCATAACAAAAAAGCTCCCTTCCACGGAACTCTTTGCTATGCAGTTTTTTTCACTAAGCAGATCCAATTGGCGATACCCCGCATAATGGGGAAAAATGTTCATTATATGGGGTTTCCATTAAGTGAGGTATACCCCTCTTACTGAAAACCCCATATAACTGACTTTTTTTTTGTTATGCGGGGTATCATCATTGCCTAAGAAATGCTTCATTGTACGAATTTTTCGTTATACAAAGTGTTCGTTATGTGGAGCACCACTGTACTTCCAAAACATGCAGGGAGGAATTCAGTCACAAAGCACATGGGAGGAGGAAAGCATCACAGAATGTTTTATTTGCCTTATCCATTTCCTGTTCTGCCTCCCACTCAAATGCTTTGCTCATCCATCTCAAGACTTAAAGCTTCCATCTTGAAAATCCAAGTACGGATCTTCAAGAAATGATTAAAATATTATGTACTGTTACAAATTAGAAAACTACTTCATGTGTTAAGTAAAGATGTCAAGAATAAAGGTAATGCTACCTGAAAAACTGCTGCCTCCTTTTCTGCCACAGGTCGAGTTGGGCTGCACTAGCCAAACTCGTGACCGGTAGAACACAGCTGAAGACCATGGGCAGCTGGAGATGCGTTATTTACCTAAATGGGTCTTCCACTGGTGGAATGCCCAGGAACCACAGAGACTTAACATTTGGGCTAAGAAGAGGTTTTATTAATTGTATTTAATCAACAGATTGCCACCTGATGGTCAAAGGACAATTAAAACCCACCCGGTATAAAAATTATATGAGCATCGCTATCTAACTTTTCTGGAGAGAGCTGGAGCATGAAATGAATGAAGTAGTTTTTATACAGTTCCTACACATACAGTCTAATCCCAGAAGATATCTACCCTGAAACTGAGCTTACACAATAAAACAAAAGAACCCCCAGCAGGTGATCAGTTCAAAAATGGATAAGTCAATCAAAATGTTACAAAAGCAAACATTTGCACTATGTAAATAAGGTTGAATGGTAAAAGATTATATATTCCAGGAAAGATACAGGGAGGAGGCTGGGGATTAGGTAAAACAGATGCTGATACCTGGCCAATGCCAGGGCTCAGCATTCAGGCGTGCCACCAATGAGCAGGTCAGGTTCCAAGATGCGGTCCAATCAGGATGTTGAAACATCATAGGCAGGAGATTTGAACATCCATTCAGCAACGCAGGTTTGTGCATTCCCCCACCTACCCACCTAAACTAATCTTCCCTTAGAGAAGGAAACCCAATCGGTACAGTGTACACATGCTAATTCCCTTAACTGCTGCCACCCCAGAAACAATAGTCAGGAGAAGAAAACACAAATAGAATTAAGCTTCAAAGCAAATAGAACTTCAGGAGTGTCTTTGGAAGCTTCAGTATTAAGCTTCATGGGGTGCAGAACTTCAGCAATTCATTTGCACAGGACAGCTTTGATTAAGATAGTCCTGGGCACATAGAAATACTCTACTCTGAGAGATTCCTGATTCAAATAAACAAAGATTGAACGGTTTAAAATATATAAAAATGTTTTTGTTAATGTTTAGGATATCCTAGGCATAACCGTGAATGAAATAAACACAACTGGGAATTAAAGGGTTAAGTCTGCCACATCTAGAATCATCTGCGGCTTGAAGGAGGGGGAAAATGCATTTTAAACCTAACCACAATTACTTTAAAATCTTCCTGAGCCTTTAAAAAAGTTAATTTAGTGATCACCGCCACTGCCTTTAGACAGAAGGAAGGGAGAGGAATCAATTTACAAATAGCCCACATTTCCAGCCTTAAACCAACTGGGTGAGAGCAAATTTTACAAGCTTACTCTTGAGTAGACCACCCCCAGTCTGTTTCAGCCAGTGTCCCTTAACCAGTCAAACCAGTCCCGAGGTTCCACAAGGCTGCAAGAGCAAAGAAATGATCTTTCAATATTATTTTGTATTTTTATCCAGCATTTAAAAAGTTAATTTTGTCCTCAGATCATCCCCGTTCACCTCTCTATCAGCGCTGAATTTTTCTATTATTTTTACTTTCTCTGTGCTTTTGAGGAAAGCTTAGAAAGCACAGGAACCTTGGGTCTTTGAACTCTGATTGAATCAGGTGAAGTAGATACATTGTATCATAGCTCCAATCTTTGTATGTTCATAAATGGGACTCACTTTTGCTATACTGTATCTTTGTTTCCTAATAAGGAGCTCCCATGTTATTCAATGGCCCCATTCAACTGAACAGGGCCGCTTTTTTTGTGAATGGCTTTCTCTGAAAGCCTTTTAAAATAGCAGCTTGAGGTTTTAAATATTTATTAAAAATTAACCCTTGCAGTTATCTGCCGGCAAGTGAATGTGGATGTACGTGTGTACAGTGTGGTGATTGTGGACAGATAGGCCTAGTGGTTAGGGTCAGGGAAAATGGAAAATAAAGCTTGAAAATAATTTTATTGAAAATAAAATAAAAATAATAATAAACAGAAATAAAATGGGGGTTTTCCTGGATTTGTGGAAACAGTAACAATGGATCAGGCTAGCTTTTACTTATTATAAATAGCATCTACCACTGGAAATATTTGAACTCTGCCATGATATAGCACCTCTAGTGTGACATTTGTCAAGTTTCTCAATTCAAACAAATATCCCGTCCCTCGCCAAAGGACTATTTTCTACAGCATTGGGAACACAGTAAGAACTGTATGGTAGTCACTGTCCCTGCTTCAAGGTCCTGTTCATGTTTCAACATTCTCATAGATACACCATATCAGAGAATAAACAAAACAAAATAAAAACAAAAGTGCTATAGCATTTTAAAGACTAACTGTTATATTTTAATGTGAACTTTCATGGATCAAGTCCAATTCATTAGACATGGGAGTGAGACTTCCATGGCACCAATTTATATACACAAGGTACAGAGACAAACAAGTATGCAAATCAATATGGCTTTTTACAACTGGCAGTAACAGATGATCTCTGGCTGTTATTCAGATTAACTCTAAGTGTCCTCTTTTCAATTGCAAATAGTGGGAAGATACAAAACAAACACGCAACAGCACCACCCACAACATTAAAGGCAATTTTATTTGTTCTCTACCAATGTGATTTATACCATCTCTTTCCAAAAATGCCCTTCTGCACTCTATATAGAACAAACAGAACAATCTTTGTGCAAAAGTGTTAATGGACATAAATCAGACATCCAGAATGGCAACACAGAGAAACCCATTTTAAACCATTTCAATCAATCTGGACATTCTATCAAAAACCTGAAAGTTACAATTCTGAAACAGAGAAATTACAAGACAGCAGAAATAAAATACAGTAATACCTCGGCTAACGCTAAGACTTGGTTCCACAAGTCTTGGTGTTATCCAATTTTTAGTGTTATCCAATGCATGTTAAAATCCTATGGGATGTATCGGATAACGTTAAAGCTCCATAGAGATACATTGTAACCGCACAGGCTTTAGCGGTTGTTATCCGATACATCCCATACATTATTCGATCCAATTCTCCTCCCCAGATTACTTAACATTATGCGATTTTAGCGTTACCGAGGTATTACTGTACAGTAAAACATCGGATAACGATTGGATCAGATAACACTAAAATCGCATAACGTTAAGTAATCTGGGGAGGAGAATTGGATCGAATAACGTTAAGGTCCTATGGGATGGATCGGATAACAACCGCTAAAGCCTGTGCGGTTACAATGTATCTCTATGGAGCTTTAACGTTATCTGATCCATCCCATAGGATTTTAACATGGATCGGATAACACTAAAAATCGGATAACACCAAGACTTGTGGAACCAATGGAACCAAGTTTTAGCGTTATTCAATGTTTTACTGTACTGTACATTCATCTGTTGGCCACTCATCACAAAGGTTTGAATATTAGCTAAGGGTTTCTGGGACATTATCAAATTTGATACATATTGTTATATGCTGTTATATATATTTTATTATATTATACCACCTTCACATCTTTCCTGTAAAATTCTTTTTCACAATGTAGGCTGCCTCACAGCACAAAGGATATGCTCACACAGTAACTCAAATGTTATATACCAGGTGTTTGTTTTGTATCTTCCCACTATTTGCTAGACACAATTAATCATTGGTATCAATTTACACACCAGATACAGACACACAGAGTGATGTGAGATGGAACACTTTCCAAATGCTTCATTTTCCTGTACTAAAATATAATATATAATTACTTTACAGAACTTACTAGTCACAATTAATCATTACCAAGACCATATATCAAGCAAGCTTCTTCAGAATCGTCTGAGCCAGCAATGCTATATATAATGCATTAAATAAAACCGCAGATGTACATAATAATCCAAACTAGTATCATCTATTATGAATTAATCTTCTGATTGTGTAGATAAAACAAAAAATTCAATTACAATTGTGATTAATGTGTTTAACTCTCAATTGAAATACAGGGCAACATTTACTGTTTTGCTATTTTGAGGGGGGCGGGTTGTAGGGGAGAGTTTGCAGCTATGAGACTTTAACCACTACACCACAATGACTTATATATTAAGGATTCTATGCAATCTATCAATGTGCTTAAGATTTTCAAGGTGAGAATAATGCCAGGCACTGGCATGCTAAAAGACCGTGTGAGTAAGGTATGGCTAAAACAGAATGACAAGTCCCCAGTGACTCAATGCCGAGTGTCAGGTGGTGGTTAACTAACCTGACAACCCTGAGGACTAGTGGTCTTGGCGAAGTCCACAGGGAAGGGTGATGGTCTCCAAGTGGATTAAACCCCAATTGAATCCATCTTGGGGGAGGACAACAGCTTCATCAATACTGGCCTGGGACCGATGAGAACTTTGTGTGCCAAAAGGAATCAGGACCAGACTCAGGGAGCTGGATCAGTGGTACATGTGTAATGCTTTGATTAGAAGGGAGATGAAAGGCCACTGCATTATATTCTCAGGACAATCTTCATGGTTTATCGCCATGATGATCGCCAATATTCGAAATCAGATATGGTACAAGAAGAAGAAGTCCCAAATGATGCAATGAACCTCATGCTCAGAATAAGATTTGAATCCAGCCCCATGTCTTCAGTTGTGGTTCTAGTCTGACACTACATGAAAATTTTCAGTCAAAATACTTATGGCTTGTTGTCACATTTAAACATAATGCAAAGCAGATAAATGTACTAAAGACAAAATTAAGTCACATTTTTAAGAGCATAATGAAAATTGTCAGATTGAAAATTATCCAGGAAGCTCTCTGCTGCTGGTTGCATCTAATTTTCATTATTTCCAGCCAAATGCTTATCCTTCTTTGCTTCCTAAACTCCTCTTTCAGAACATAAACCCCCATGGCAAACAGCTGCCCTTCAGATGTTTTGGAACTAGAATTCTCATTATCCAAAGCCAACATGCAGATTACTCCAGAAAGACCATGTTTCAACGGCCCAGTTTTTTTTAAACTGCATGTAGTTCTAAACCATAGAATCTGAAAAATCATACAGTCAAACCTCGCATAAAGAGCGTTTCACTTAAAGAGTAACTCGCTTAAAGAGCAGAATTTTCTCAGAATGTTCACTTCGCTTAACAAATAAAACCAACCAAAAACTTGCTTAACAAATAAATCGGGGTTCAATCTCCCCCACAATTGGTCATTTACAATGGTGTTTCGCTTAAAGAGCAAACTCGCTTAAAGAACAATCCTGTGGAATGCATTATGCTCTTTAAGGGAGGTACCATTGTACTTCAGAAAACAAACTTTTGGAAGACCCATCTGTAAAGAGGCTGCTAAACATTTTTTTTAAAAGTCACTAAACCCAGGACAGCTAAAAATAAAATAAAATGACAAAATAAATTGCAAATGATTCATTTACCAATTATTACCTAACTGAATCATTTTATGCAAACAGAATTCTGTTTTATCCAAAGAAACAAAACAATTTGACAGTTGCTAACTAGGTTATTTCTCCTACACTTAAACAATGGGAAACATTCTCAAAAGCAAGAAATGGGCAATGATATTAATATATGTTGTGGGTTAAGCAAATATCTGCAGCAGCATCAACACCATGGTCCAGGCCAGCGTTTCTCAAACTTTGGTTTTTGGACTTCAATTCCCAGAAGCCTACGTTATATATAAAGGTAATCACCAACAGTAGCCTCTTCCAACATAGTTTCTTGCTCAATATTTGCCAGACTATAATTCTGATCATCACCAGTGAAATACAGACAAGATTTTTGTCATCTGGGTACAATGGGAGCTGCATCTGGAGGGTTGTGCATTAGGGAAGGCTGAGCCACATCTGTATATCACTCTGCATTCTACCACAGAGCCAATTACATTTCATGCACAATATACAGCTAAGAATCTAATGCATTCATAGAGCTAGAACACATTCACATAGTAGAGAATAAATTTTAAAAGGAGATGGGAAAGCTTAAACCACAGGACTCCTCATTTGAATTTAATGTCTTTTTGCTTCTTGGGTTACTAAAATAGTTACCAATGATAAAGTCTCCACAACTACATAAGAGATTTTTCAATGTACAGACACATTTTCTATCTCTTGACATAGCTACTAAATTTTATCAATAGGCTAGCCCAGTGATGGCAAACCTATGGCACGTGTGCCAGAGGTAGCACTCGGAACCCTCTCTGTGGGCACACGTGCAGTCACCCCAACACAAAGTTTGCCCTGCCCCTCTACCCAGCAGCCCAATGGCAGAGCTTCTTCCCTCCCCTAGCCCCCCAGCACAGAGTTCACTCCACCCCTCAATCCAGCAGCCCAATGAGAGCACTTCCTTCCTCCCCAGCACAAAGTTTGCCCCACCCCTTTGCCCAGCAGCCCAATGGGAGTTTCCTTCCTCCCCTGTTGCTGTGTTGGCACTTTGCAATAAATAAGCGGGTTTTGGATTGCACTCAGTCTCTAAAAGGTTCACCATCACTGGTCTAGCCTCAGCCATGCTAACATTTTTAGAACACTTTACAAAGAACCAAGATGACATGGAAGCAGAGAGCAATGTATGGAGAGAACTGCTTAGAGATGCTTAATAGCAATTAGTACAGAAGAGTCATTAATTGCTCATTTCCTAAACAGAGGAGATACTTCTTAGTAATACGTATTCTAAAAACATGCAAGATTTAAAAAAAAAAAAAACACAATAAGCCAAACCACAGGAACCTACTTCATTTTCAACAGTCAGTGAAGCATATCACAGGGCTATTCATCTTTTATAGCCACAGCAGACCAAAGGGTGCCATAGCCAAGTCATAAACCTGATTGCTCTAGGAAAAGCTTTACAGTGCACTGTAAAAAACCTAACCAAAAAACAAGAAACACCCATTTTACAACTCAAAGAATTCTTGGGTGTCATATCTACCACCACCCCTTTGTCCCTCTGCAGAATTGTGGGGGGAGATGGGGCTGTAATTCAGTTCAGGATCTCCTAGTATTTCCACAGCAATCAACCAACATCTGATGAATGGCTGCTGGAGTTAAACTCTGACCTGAGGGGACAATTCTTATACTAGCTGCCCTCCCCATCACTGCTGGTCAGCTTTCCAGTAGGCTCCACCCACCTGCCTCCTTTCTGCAGAAGTTTCAAGTGCCAGGAACAGTTAACAAAAGCAATGGAATGTGGATTTCTCCCAGTGGCAGCTTGTAGTGAAAGCAATGATGCAAAAGAAGTTCAGATTCAGAAGCTGATGAGGACTTGGCTTACTGTTTACTTGTCATGCTTTGCCTAATTATTCATGTAAGAACCCAAGAGTGGAAAGTTTCAAATTTCTTCCTGCTCTTAGCATTAGGATCAAGAGACTCCAGAACAGTGAGCATTAGAACTGCTAATACCACTTGCGCAAGTAACTCTAAAACAGAACGCTGGAATTGGCTGCAGGGCTTCCCTCCCACCCTGTAAGACTGGAATCTAGATAACTATGAAGATCCTCCAACTTAAGTCATATAAAAGACCTCTACCAACCTGCTTCTATCAGCGAGGTTGTTGAAAAAAAATGTTAAATTCTTATTGATAGGTGGAATTGCAGCTATGCTTTGCAAAAGTATCTAATAAAATTTGGAATAGTAGCCGTGTTTGTGGTTCAGGCATATCAGAAAACAAAATAAAAAACACTGTAGCACTTTAAAGACTAACTGCTATATTTTTATTATTAGCTTTCATGGATCAAGTCTATTTCTTCAGACAAGGAGTAAAACTTACAGGCATGGTTTATATACACCAAATTCAGGAGTTAAAGGGAGAAGGATTTACTCAAGCAGAATGACAGACAAGGAAGCATAACAATACAGCTTCCCACATTTAGAGCACATCTGAATAATCTATTGTTGCTGATAGCTGTGGGTTCAATGCTCATGTTTCATAGCCAAAGAGCTAGCACTGTCTGCATTTGAAGATGTTTCCATGGTCATGTGGCAGGCATGACTAGCACACGGAACACTGTTTACCTTCCCACCGAACCAGTCCCTTTTTATCTACTTGCAATTTCTTGCTTTCGAACTGCTAGGTTGGTAGGAGCTGGGACAGAGACCAGAGCTCACTCCGTCTTGCAGTATTCGGGTATCAAACTGCTGACCTGGCGCCTTCCAGTCAGTGTCTTAGCCGCTTGAGCCACTGTAGTCCCTTCTGTAATCTGGCCAATAAATGGAACATGACTTTCAAGGCCAGTATGAGGTCAGTACTTTGACTCTTGCCTGTAGGACATCTACTTTCTTTGCGATGAGTGTAAATGACATAAACGTGTACACCCATTGATCCATACATCTGAAGAATAATTTCTGGAGCCAATAACTTATCTGTACTTGCAAAAAAGGTCAACTTCTTGGGCCTTCCATCACTAGATTATTTGATGGAAGATGAAGGGGCTGTATTATTATTCATAACATGTCAGTCTTCATATTAAGTCCTTCTTTAACACAATGGAAGGTAATGGAGTAGAGGTGAATTTTCAGGAGGAGATTAGACTCCAAATGAAGAGGCACCATAATACCACTTTGCTTCCTGTTAGGAATCTTTACTGTCATGATATCCATGAGGAGGGAATCCCACCCCTGAGACAAGATTGGCTAATTCTAACAAGGCCAGATAGTCAGCCCAGAGCTCCAGCCAGTTGATTAGCTTGATGACTCCCTCTTAATTTAAAGAACCCAAGCACAGCTTTCTGGCTGTGATGTACTGTTCCTGCCAGGCCAGCATGAATTGCAATGAACTACTAGGTGAATGTCTGTGCACGTGCACACATACATGCACCCTCACCAGAGATGTAGCAGTTGTTTTAACATAATGACAGACGGAAAAAGACAGGGCATGCTCTTTGATTGATATCAGGCTCCTGTAGGACAACCCTTGTTGAAGGTCACAGAAACAGATATCATGGTCCCTTAGGTGCTGGGCCAGTTTCATCAAGAGTACCTTTTTTTTTCTTTTGCATGGGGCAAACCAGCAACTTGAGCTTATAAATTTGGGAGATAAGTAGCTTCTTGTCTGTACTGCTCAGAACTCCAAAGTGTTGCAGGTTCTACACAGACTGAAGAGTACAGATGAAACATGCCTTCATCATACCCTCAGATACTGCCTGAAGAAAAAGATAATCCAGGCTGGGATAAACATTTATCTTCAAATGGTCACGCCCATACATACCCCTGCAGAATCTCACTCTTGCCAAGACATGTGCGTATACTACAGGCTGTTTTAACTGGAAAATTTGTTGGGCCAAGGACAAGTATAGATTTTTTAAAAAGTGGCTATAAGAAATAGTCATAGCAAACACCCTTTTTCAACAACACAAAAGGTGACTTTACACATGGACATCACCAGATGGCCAACACCGAAACCAGACTGATTATATAATCTGCAGCCAAAGATGGAGAAGTTCCATACAGTCAGCAAAAACAAGACCTGGAGAAGACTGTGGCTCAGATCATAATCTACTGATTGCCAAATTCAGGCTTAGATTGAAGAACACAGGGAAAAGAACTAGGACACACATGTATGACCTAGACAACATCCCTAAGAAATGGACCATATTTTAATGGTTTAGACTTGATAGATAGAGTACCAGAAGAATTATGGACAGAGGTTCGGGACATCATACAGGAGACAGCAAGAAAAACCATACCAAAAGAAAAGAAGCATAACAAAGCAACGTGGCTGTTTGATGAGGTTCTTAAAATAGTGGAGGAAAGAAGGAACACAAAAGAGAAAAATTCAATAAATTAAACACAGATTTTCAGAGAAAGGCAAGGAGAGATAAGGAAACCTTAAATGAACAGTGCAAAGAAATAGAGGAAAACAATATAAGGGGAAGGACTAGAGATCTTTTTTTAAAATTGAGGAAATCAAGGGAACATTTAAAGCAAAAATGACCAAGATAAGGGACAAAACTGGCAGGGATCTAGCTGATGCAGAAAAGATTAAGGAAATATGGCAAGAGTACACAGAGGAACTTTACAAAAAGGACCTCAACACCCCTGACAACCACAGTGATGAGAACTTGGAAGTGGAGCCGGACATCCTGGAGAGTGAAGTCAGAAAAGCCCTAAATAGTACTGCTAATAACAAAGCTAGTGGAGATGATGGTATTCCAGTTGAATTATTCAAAGCCCTAAAAGATGATGGAATTAAAGCATTGCATTCTATATGCCAGCAGATTTGGAAAACACAACAATGGCCACAGGATTGGAAAAAAATCTGCATGCGTTCCAATCCCAAAAAAGGGCTCTGCCAAAGAATGCTCAAATTATAGAACAATTGCGCTCATCCCACACGCTAACAAGGTCATGCTCAAGATAATACAGGACAGGCTTCAGTAGCACATGTAGAGAGAACTACCAGAAGTACAGGCTGGGTTCAGAAGGGGCAGGGGAACTAGAGACCAATTTGCCAACATATTTTGGATCATGGAGAGAACAAAGGAATGTCAGAAAAAAGTCTACTTCTGTTTCATTGACTACACCAAGGCCTTTGACTGTGTGAACCACAACAAAATGTGGCAGGACCTTATAGGCCTCATGAGAAATCTATACATGAGTCAAGAAGCAACGGTTAGGACAGGATATGGAATGACAGAGTGGGGTTTGGAATAGGAGTAAGACAAGGCTGCATTTTGTCACCCTGCCTATTTAACTGATACACAGAGCACATAATGCGCAATGCAGGGCTGGATGAATCAAAAGTTGGAAACACATAATTAGAACAATTCACACAAAAATTAAAAACCAAAATTTCTGATAATTTCAGTGAGTTTTTCTTCTGTCTCCAGTTTTTGTGTATTTACTCTGTCCGGTGCACAATTTGGCTTTGTCAGGATTATTTGGCAATTTTTCTTTCAGCATACTAAGCCAAGTTCATGGCTACTGAAGAGAGACATCTATTCATAAGATTGATATTAAAGCAGGTAAGAAAAATGTCCTGTTTATTAAATCAGGAAATCATATAGGGATGGCACAAGAAGACGTGCAATCTAAAATTTAATTACTGTTAGAGCTAGCTTCCAAGAGTGCGACTTGCCTTTATCCCAAAGATGGTGGAGAGGAAGAAGGAGAAGGAAGTGATCTCAGAAAAGGGAAGGAAGGAAACCTAACAGTAGAATTTGCATGTACAGTACATACATTTTAAAAAAACAAGAAGAAGGAGAAACAAGACTGAGGTCTCTTGTTTTTGAGAGGCAAACTATGGCAAACCTAAGCTGCATAATAAAAAGTAGAAGCCTCACTCTGCCAACAAAGTCTGCATAGTTACCGGTCTTTCCAGTAGTAATGTATGGCTGTGAGAATTGGACCATAAGGAAGGCTTCACGCAGAAGAACAGATGCTTTCAAACTGTGATGCTGGATACGACTTTTGAGTCCCCTGGACTGCAAGGAGATTAAATCAGCCCATCCTAAAGGAAATAAACCCTGACTGCTCCTTGGAAGGACAAATGCTGAAGCGGCCACCAAATGAGTACTCTGGCCACCAAATGAGAAGAAAGGACTCACTGGAGAAGGGCCTGATGCTAGGAAAGATCAAAGGCAAAAGGAAAAGGGAGCAGCACAGGATGTGATAGTTAGACAGCATAGTTGCCACAGTGGGCGCTGGAGGATAACAAATGCCAGAGGAGCCTGGTGTGCTATGGCCCATGGGATCTCAAAGGGGCAACTGAACAAAAAAATGTGGCTTTGAATAAAGTAAGATTAAACCAGAAGGATTCTTCACCTTGGCATTTATATAAAATATTCCCAGGAGCCAACAAAAAGGAGTCTGCAAATTTAAGGGCATTCTAAATTCATTTTTAAAAACCCACCTGATTACAGACAGAAGTTCCATTTGACTCACCCAGAGCAATTCAGAATTCAATAGTAAGGGCTTTCAGGTGGTGCTTTAGTAGGACACTAGTGGTTAGTATATAAACCTAGGGTTCTATCCTAGGGGATTAAATTTTAAATCCCCAGACATAAAGATTATTTTTTATCAGGGAAGTTGAGAAAAATAGACTCAGAACACAATACAATGTAATAATGAAATAGAAGCAAAACCAAAGTAAGAAAAAAAAACCCTAGGATTAGATATGACTCTCACTTCCTCAGGGTAGTTATCTTCGTAAGTTACCACTCCCATCCCACCTGTTTAAAGGGTTACCTACTTTATAGGGCTACTGTGAAATATAAAATGAAGGCAAGCGTTACACATCACCTTGACCTCCTTGTACTGAAGAGCACATTTTCTTTATCAGCCGTGTACCATCCTTCTATAACAGTTCTCACCCTTTTAAAGTCACGCTCCCTCAGACAGCTTTGGGGGCAGGATGGCCATTTTGTTCTTCCTCCACCACATGGCACTTCCTGGTGTGGTGGAGGCGGTGGGGGACACACACACATGAAATGGTGCCATGGGCCACATCTGGCCTGCAGGCTGAGAATCCCTGAGTTAGATGAAGAAGAGACAAACCTTTCCACAGGTTGAGAATCCCTGTTCTATAGCTTCCTTTTGAAAGACAAATGATTCATTCAGTTATTTCAAATGGAATATGTGAGCTGCAGGTTTCATCATAAGTATGAGCAGAAAATTTAAATCCCAAACTGAATACGAAGATCCACTTACTGATTGTCTATGACTAATACAGTAATACCCCGTATAACGCGAGTACCGTATATCGTTAAAACCGCATAACGTTACAAGATTTTCGGAAACATCTTGTATCGAGTAACGCGATTTTAACGTTACACGATACAGTCGTTCTTAGCAGCAGGGTGGGTGGAAAGCTGAACGGGGTTCTCCGTTCAGCTTCCCAGCCACCCTGCAGCTACGGAGGCAGGGGTGGGGAGGCTGGAAAGCTGACGGGGGGCTCCCCCATCGGCTTACCCAGCCACCCCACAGCTGCGGAGGCATGGGCGGGTGGCTAGGGAAGCCGACAGGGAGTCCCCGTCAGCTTCCCCAGCCACCCTGCAGCTGTAGATCGGGTCCTCTGATCTCTCTGGAGGTGTTTCTGGGCTTCCCCGACGTCCAGAGCCGGTGCAGCAAGCCAGAATGTCAGAGTTCGAATCCCGACGTTCTGGCTTGCTGCACTGGCTCAGGACGTCGGGGAAGCCCAGAAACACCTTGGATCGGGTCCCCACACCTCCCTGGACCCGGCGGGGGGGTCAGACCCCCCAAAATTGGTAAAAAAAAGGACGTTTTTTTACCAATTTGGGGGTTTCTGACCCCCCCGCCGGGTCCAGGGAGGTGGGCAGACACGATCCAAGCTTTTTCTGAGCTTCCCCGACGTCCTGAGCCAGTGTAGCAAGCCAGGATGTCAGAGTTCGAATCCCGACGTTCTGGGTTGCTGCACTGGCTCAGGACGTCGGGGAAGCCCAGAAACACCTTGGATCGGGTCCCCACACTTCCCTGGACCCAGCGGGGGGGTCAGAAACCCCAAAATTGGTAAAAAAAACGGACTTTTTTTTACCAATTTTGGGGGCTCTGACCCCCCCGCTGGGTCCAGGGAGGTGTGGGGACCCGATCCAAGGTGTTTCTGGGCTTCCCCGACGTCCTGAGCCAGTGCAGGAAGCCAGAACATCGGGATTCGAACTCTGACATTCTGGCTTGCTGCACTGGCTCAGGACGTCGGCGAAGCCCAGAAACACCTTGGATCGGGTCTGCCCACCTCCCTGGACCCGGCGGGGGGGTCAGAAACCCCAAAATTGGTAAAAAAATGGACTTTTTTTTACCAATTTTGGGGTCTCTGACCCCCCCGCCGGGTCCAGGGAGGTGGGGAAACCCGCTCCAAGCTGTTTCCAAAGTTCTCCCACCTCCCTGGAGGCAGCAGCAAGCCAAAATGTCAGGATTCAAATCCCGATGTTCTCGCTTCCTGCAGCCTCCAGGGAAACAGGGCTTTTTTTAACATTGTGTGTTCAATGTATCGCACAACGTTAAAAACCGAATAACGACGGGACTTGTGGAACCAAGTCATAACGTTATTCGGGGTACTAGTGTACTATACAGTACAATTATAAGCAGAGCTCCTTATATCACATCAGTGATATTTATTACTGCTAATAAGCAACTAAGACTTACTAAATGTAAGTTTAAAGCCCAAGTTGTGGTTTCCTTTCTCCTTTTCAAGCTTAAAGATTTCAGTGATGTGGTACAGGGCATCTAATTTGGTAATAAGTCTCCAGATACATCTGGATAAAGACAAAAACCCAATGCCTGGCAGTACTGGGAAATTAAAGACATTGGGTCAGATTCAAATGGACCAAGAAGTCAAAGGTCAAGGCAGCATTAAATTGTTAGTTTCCAGCTGCTACCAAGGCAGAGTGTTGACCTTTTATTTTGCAAGAAGTGGCTCATGCAATTTCTGATGGCAATCTGGCAGAACTCTACCTTCATCATGAAGTCTCACTCTTATGTCTGATGAAGTGGACTTGATCCACAAAAGTTAACATTAAAATACAGGAGTTAGGCTTTAAAGTGCCATTTTTTGTTTTGTTTACTCTCTGATACGCTTACACAGACTAACACGGCTACCTCTTCACCAAAACGTCTTGTTATAGTTAAAACACTTGGTACCAATTTTCTAACAGAATTACATTCTAATTCTTATTAACTGTAAACACAATTTTAAGTAAGGTTATATGAATAACCATAGTTCTACTCAGTCGTTGTCAAGACCGATGTTATTCACACATTTAGAGCATAACATTTCACTCTAACCCTTTTCACGGGCAGGCTCTCCATACAAGAAACAAGTCTGAAAAGAAGATATTTCAGCTCACATGCAGATTCTACTTGTGTGTTTGGAAATTCCAAAGTTTCCAGAGGTCTTGCTCATACATAGAACCCACACATGAGCAGAAACTTATTCTCATCCAACTTATCATTGCTTGTGTTGGAAAACTGACAACAGAGGACACAAGGCTAGACCTCTAAATATGTAACCGTTTTACATGAAACAGTGACAACTTCTATGAATTACAATCCACATCTTCCATGCAATAGCTGAAGTCCTTTCCCAAATGTCACACTGCATAAGGCAAATGTTTGCCATGGAGCAAAATATTTAGCCATAGGTTTATTTGTGCAATATACATGGTAATGTGCCTGACCATTAGAAGAGAAGAATGGAAAATGGAACAAAACAGAAGCAGAAAGTAGGAGTACTAAACCAGATTAATCAATGCAACGTGCAAGAAACAAACCAAAAAATTAAAGGAAATTATTAATTCTGTGCAGATAACCCAATATGGTAGGGTGCAACATTGAATCACAATTCTCTTTTCAGTAACAATTGGAATAATAAATAAGTATATCTTTTGACATTCTAGGACAGCAATTTCTTATACAGTACTGTACATTTAGTAGATTTTCATAACCCTCATGTTTAGTGACATCTACAAGTGACCACAGACCCCACTCTGAAACCCTCTCTAAAATAGTGCCCTCCAGACTTGCTGGATTACAACACTCATTATTCCAAGGCAGGTTGGAAGTGTTCTCATAAACTAGAATTCGTAGCACATCTGACCATAACTTTTTGTACATTTGTTAAAAATTAAATATTACCATTCCCATCCTGCAAAATATTGTTTCATTTTAACATAAATCAATGGCCAGAATCCTACTTGTTAGTTACACTTATGATATAATGTTTATATATTTATTATGTTCCTGCAACACCAAAACTGCCATTAATTAGTGAGCTGCTTCTTGTGTCCCTTTGTCACATACCAATTCATGCAAATGATGAGCAATGAAGGATCCAACCAGTAACTTGTTAACTAGCAACTATATACCACTGCATATAGATTAGTGCAATTAACTACACTTAAATTACTGTAATTAACTGATAGAATCCTGGTCACTGCAAACAACATGTAAACTATTTATTTATTTATTTATTTATTTATCTATCGAATTTATATACCGCCCTACTCACACAGGCAATTCAGGGTGGAGCACAACCGTCATGTAATACACCACTAAAAACACTAAAAGAACAAAATAAAAATTAAAACCAATTAAAAAACAACCTCTCATTCCCTAGACTGAAAAAAAAGAATAAAAAGAATGGGGGGTAGGAATAGGAGGGTAGATGAAGGAAGTTAAATAACTAGCAAAGAACATGAAGAAAAAAAACATGGGGGAAAGGGGACCCTGAATAGATATGTAAACATGAAGAAATAATGAAATAACTAGTAGTTATGATCTGAATTCATTTAAAACTGAGACGCCCCCAAGTCACTAAGATCCTGTGCATTACTTATACAGCCCAAAATAAGAGTTCAAAGAAACCTCCACCTAACATGCTCTGTACCTTGAATAAGTACACAGTATGACCAGGCCAATTTCCCCTATAGCCCTTATGAGATATTCCAACCTAGTAAACATGTTTTTGTGTGTTGCTAGAAATCTTGTAAGGGAAATTTCCTACAAGAGGGGCATGCAGGAGAATTGCAAATGGTCATGCTCTGAAATACCATGTCCTAAGTGAAACACATGCACTCTTCTAACAATCCTAAGGATCCCTTGGTAGCACATTGGTTAAACTGTGTGATGAAATGATCTACTGCATGTTGTTATTTGTTATCTGTTTGTTTACCGTCCAGAGTGGGATACCACCCAAATGAGTGGCATAGAAATATAATAAATAAATAAATCATTGTACTGTAGTAAAAAATCTGCTCATGATCGGAGTTCAGTCTTGAAGAAAACAAGGTTGACTCAGCCTTCCATCCTTCTGAAGTCAGTAAAATGAGCATCCAGAATTTCTATGACATGTCATTTTTTCTGGAACCTTTATTTGAATATGTAAGTACAGTAATACCTCATATAACATTAGTATCGAATAACACGAAAATCGCATAACATTAAGGAATCTGGGGGGAAGAATTGCATCGGATAACATTAAGATCCTATGGGATGCTTCAGATAACAACCGCTAAAGCCTGTGTGGTTACAATGTATCTCTATGGATCCCATAGAGGATCAGATAACACTAAAAATCATATAACACCAAGACTTGTGGAACCAGGTTTTAGTGTTATATGAGGTTTTACTGTACATTAAAACATGTTGTAGAGTAATCTGGTGAAAATTATATGCTTTTAATTTTGTCCGAAAGTCATATTTCTGCTTAATTTTGTAGGAAAACTTATTTTGGTCTCTGGCAACCATCCTGATATGCCAGCAAGTTTGAGCCAGCAAAGAAAATGAGAATTTGCTTGTTTTTTTTTCTTGTTCTTATTTACTCCCCATCTCAGAGAGGTGTGTGAGAGAGAAAGAGGGTGAGTGTATGTGGAGAGGACAACAGACCTTTCCCCTGACCAAACCTGGAAAAAAAAAGAATGAGAATTTGCCTCCCCCATTCCCCTCCTTATTTTGTCCCCAACTCGGGTGCGAACATGTTTTGTTTTTGAGGTGGTGGAGTCACATAACAGTTGCAATCTGATTTCAATATGCCCAAAAGCAGATCTTCGGCAAGTTACAGCGTCTTGTTCAAAAAATTTGGGAACAGATTTTCAGTAGTGATTGTGATATTTTGTTTTTCAAATTGTGTGAAGTTAAGATATTGCCCCAAAAGCATTTTAATACAATGGTACCTCGCTTAAAGAGCATAATGGGTTCCACAGGATTGCTCTTTAAGCGAAAGACCATTGTAAATGACCAATTGTGGCTTCTGAAAGGGGAGGGATTGCGAACCCCGATTTATTTGTTAAGCGAGTTTTTGGTTGGTTTTATTTGTTAAGCGAGGCGACCATTCAGAGAAAATTCTGCTCTTTAAGCAAGTTACTCTCTAAATGAGGTGCTCTTTATGCAAGGTTTCACTGTATTCATCAACATTAAAGGTAAAGGTTGCCCTTGATCCAAAGCCAGTTGTATCCAACTCTAGGGTTCTGTGGTCATCACCGTTTACAAATTGTGTACTTTTGACAAGTTGCCACAACAAAACTACAGCACTAACGAAAATAAGGATTATGCCGTATGAAAGATCGTCTCAGTGACTTTCAGGAATGCTAGGACCCAAAGTCTGGGAATGCAAAATAATGACGTCATTAAACACGAAAGGTGCCTCAGAAAAATGACATTTTCGCTGGGGGTGTCCTGTTGTCAGTGAGCCAGCAACCAAACCAAATCAAGGCGATCCAAAGTGAGTTAGATAGAGGATAAAATAACTTTTGTTATGACTCTATTAGAATTTTGGTCGGATTTCAGAAACAGTTTTTATGACAACGTTTACAAAAAAATCCTCAAACGACATCACAAAAGCGCTGAAATGAAAGGGACAAATCTGTTGGAAACCGAGCAAAACCATCCAACGTCCTCATCAGCAACCTCTATCAACCACAGAAAGTGGTTTTGGTTGATTTCAGACAGATTTGTCCCTTTTATCTGAGTTCTTTCAGAATTCTGGTCAAGGACTTTTGGATAAGCATTGTCATAAAAACTTTTTGGGAAGCCCAAAAAAAATTCTAATAGCGCCAGAACATAGGTTATTTTATCCTCTAGCTAACACACTTTGGATCACTATGATCAGTTGAGTGGTTTGGTCGCTGGATCACTGACAACTGGATGCTCCTAGTGAAAATGTCATTTTTACAGGGCAACTTCCAAGTGTAATGACGTCATCAGTTTGCATTCCCGGCCAGTGAGTCCTAGCATTCCTGAAAGTCTCTGAAACAATCTTTCATATGGCATAATCCTTATTTTTGTCAGTGCTCTAGTTTCATGTTCATCAAAAGTACACAACTGAATTCACGAACTAAATCCCTGATGGTAGTGTCCTTAGGCTCTTAGACACTTTTTTTTTGCTAAGTGGTTTTTCCCATTGATAAATTGTTGAACAATTTTTTCCAAAGGAAAAAATGTTATGTGGGGTGCCGCTTTCTTTAAAAACTTAATTGTTATGCGGTATAGTTGCTATATAAGGTTCCACTGTATACTAATCACCCAATTCCAAATGAATCAACTCTAAGGCAAAATTACATCTCTACCTGCTTTGAAGATATGTTAGGAAAGATAAGATCTGCTGTTGAGAACAAAAAGATATGGGTTTCAACAAATGATAGAAGTGATGTAAATAGAAGATATGTAACCAATGTTATTATTGGCACTTTGAAATGTGACATTTTGAAATGTGACAAGCCTGCTGAAACTCTATAAAAGTAACAATTCAACTATAGCTATGCTCATTGACAATTCTATGAAACTGCTCTGCCCAGATGGTGTAAAAAGGTGGAGTTCTTTTATCTTTATAACTGATGCTGCTCCATACATACATGACTAAAGTAGCCAAGGGACATACACTTCTTTATCCAAAAATGATCCATATCATATGCCTTGTATATGGTTCATACAGAATGGTTGGAGATTTGAAGCAACTATCCTGATGCAGATAATGTCAAATGAGAAAAATGTTAATTAAAGGTCCACTTTGAGTATAGAAGTTAAAAAAATTGCTTCTACTTTGCTCTCCCAACAGGTTGGGGGACTGTTCGATGTGGCTATATATTATTTCACAAATTTGGCTTCTTTGTAGCAGATAGTTAAAGAATGTCACTGTTGTGAATTTTCTTCCATCAAGGTTATGCAAGATTTCTTTTATGAAACCTTGGCTGGAAACTTAGCATATACAGTAAAACCTCGCATAAAGAGCGCCTCGCTTAAAGAGCAGAATTTTTTCTGAATGTTCGCTTCACTTAACAAATAAAACCAACCAAAAACTCGCTTAACAAATAAATCGGGGTTCACAATCCCCCCACAATTAGTCATTTACAATGGTGTTTCGCTTAAAGAGCAAACTTGCTTAAAGAGCAATCCTTTGGAATGCATTATGCTCTTTAAGCGAGGTACAACTGTATAAGAAACTTCATACATATATCTACGATAACTTCAGTGGATTATCAAGAGCAGGAATTTTCAACCTTTTTAAGCCGGGTAGTTCCTGGTGTGGTGGAGGTGCTGGGCCCCCCACATGAAATGGTACCGTGGGCTGCATCCGGCCCAGAGGTTGAGAATCCCTGATCAAAAGCAATCACTCGCTTTGAAACTGTAGCACTGGAACTTAGTAATGCACTGAATGTTGTAAAACAAACTAAAGCAAGCAAAAGGGAAAGTGGATGAAAAAAATAGTAATAAACTGCATAGAATGCTGCAATCTAATCTCTGTTATTCAACACTTTGCAAAATAAGTAATGTTCTAAATGAACTTGAAGCAAAATTTGAAGCCTTCAAGCCAGAATTATCTCCAAATGAGTTTGCTTTTTCAAAGTCCTATAACCTCCTGTAATGTCAAAGAGAGCTTCTCTAAGCACAAGAACATATTGGTGGACAACAGAAAGAGTTTTGAGTTTGGCAAACTCAAGATGCAATTCTGCTGTTAATGAAAACTAAACCATGAATGATAATTTTACTCTCAAAACGTTCATTTGATTCCTTCAATACTGGTACATCTGCACTGAACATGAAGAAACATAAACATTAATTTAGTTATTAATTAGTACATGCTTTAAAAAATTGGTTGCTAATTTCAGAAAAAAATTAAAGTCACATTTTTGCTTAAAGTCATATTTTTTAGTTTAACTTTTCAATTTAAATGATTTTAAGGTCATAAATGTCATATTTCTAACATTCCAAAAGGTCATATTTCTAACATTTTAGGTCATAGAAATCCTTACCTTACTAATTACCTTATGAAGTGCCTAGAGAGTGCTCTTAGAGTTATAAGGTAGTATATACAGTAAGTCTATTTTTTATTGCTATCTATTCACATTAACATACACATTCAGTCCTTAAAAGTGCAGATTTCAATAAAGTTTAGTAAACTAAGCTGAGTAAGAGAGCAAAGAAAAAGAATATTCTATAACATAGAAAGGCTATCTAAACAATGGTAGATTTCTCTCTTCACCCTACTGCTGTGTAACATGGCCGACAGAGTAGTCACTAGGGATTATATGTATGCAATGACCTCAGTCTGAACCATCTATACAAGGGGTTCCCAACCTTTTTACGGTGTGGGCTTGAACACACAACCCAGACAGCTGAGCAGGCTAGTCATGTGGTTTCCAGACATTAAAATGAGGAACAAGCAGATGGCTTTTTCTATACTTGGCACTGTAAAAAGATCAATAAAAACATTTAAGTTTCTGGATTTTCCTAGCCTAAGATAGCACAAATCCTTACAGTACATATCAAGCAAGAATGAAGAAGTGACCCAAATATTCAATTCTTCTTAAAGCTATCAACTTGTTCCCTTTTTTTAAAAAAAGAGAGAGGGTGGGATTGGAGGTTGTTGAAACCAGCATTTATATGCATTTATATGCATTTATATAATGATAATTATATTTGAAGGTAATCAACAGCATAAACTTCGAAGACAAAACAGAATGTTCTTCACCAGCTATTTGAAGGAAAAGGTGCTACCGTTTAAAAAATCAATTAAAGCAATGCCAGATGTAGCCCGCAGCACCGTTTCATATGCCAGCTGGCTGGCTGGTTTGACACCCAGTGCCTCCTAGCTACACTGCCTAGCTATAATGCATAGTTTTCAATACAGTAATACCCTGGATAACACTAGTACCGGATAGCGCTAAAACCACATAATGTTACAAGATTTTCGGAAAAATCTTGTATCAAATAACGCGATTTTTAACGTTATCCTATACAGTCGTTCTTAGCAGCAGAGTGGCTGGAAAGCTGAACGGGGTTCTCCGTTCAGCTTCCCAGCCACCCTGCAGCTACGGAGGCAGGGGTGGGGAGGCTGGAAAGCTGACGGGGGGCTCCCCCGTCGGCTTCCCCAGCCACCCCACAGCTGCGGAGACAAGGCCGGGTGGCTAGGGAAGCCGACAGGGAGTCCCCGTCAGCTTCCCCAGCCACCCTGCAGCTGTAGATCGGGTCCTCTGATCTCTCTGGAGCAGGCAGGGGACACGATCCAAGCTGTTTCTGGGCTTCCCCGACGTCCTCAGCCAGTGCAGCAAGCCAGAATGTCGGGATTCGAACCCTGACGTTTTGGCTTGCTGCACTGGCTGGGGACGTCGGGGAAGCCCAGAAACAGCTTGGATCGGGTCTCCCCACCTCCCTGGACCCGGCCAGGGGGGTCAGAGACCCCAAAATTGGTAAAAAAATGGATGGTTCCAGGGAGGTGGGGAGACCCGGGCCGGTTCCAGGGAGGTGGGGAGACCCGATCCAAGCTGTTTCTGGGCTTCCCCGACATCCCCAGCCAGTGCAGCAAGCCAAAACGTCAGGGTTCAAATCCCGACATTCTGGCTTGCTGCAGCCTCCAGGGAAACAGGGCTTTTTTTAACGTTGTGTGATCAATGCATCGCACAACGTTAAAAACCAGATAACGACGAGACTTGTGGAACCAAGTCTCAACGTTATCTGGGGTACTAGTGTACTAAGTTTTTAAGCTTCTCTTAAAACTTTTAATTTCTGAACTGGTTTTAAATTGTTGTCAATATGTTGTTGTGTTGGGAATCGCCCTGGGTCCCTTCGGGGAGGAGGGCGATAAACAAATTTAAATAAATAAATAAATGCCCCCCCTCCACCACACCAGGAAGTGCCATGTGGTGGAAGAAGGGCAAAATGGCCATCCAGCCCCTGAAGCCTGTCTGAGGGAGCATGACCCGGGCCCTGGCTTAAAAAGGTTGAGAACTCCTGAATTAAAGGGGCCCAAGGTATACACATTTTATTACTTTCTCTTTATACTAATAGTTGAACAATTGGGAAAGTCTGCTTTATATTATTATAAGATTCACAAGAACCTTGGTATTGAAGCAGGACAATAGTAGGGCTATAGTTGCCCCTTATTTAAATGAGCTTCCTCTATCTTGTCACATGAGCACTTCTTACAATGCAATATCCAATGTTAGAATATGCCTTGTTCATAAGACAACCTAACAAAGACCATATTGTAGATTGAATAACTACAGCAGCATTCATTACTTCCGATGTATGCAGTATTAATAAGAAACAGAGTAAGGTGGAAGGAGCCAGGAGGAGTTCGACGACAGGTCAGGAAGCTATTTGACCAGCCCACCAAAGCTTACCTCTCTTATTCATCTCGAGTCCAAGATAAGAGTGAGAATCAGAGTATCTCTTCAAGTTAATCTACAATCCTGCTATGGAGTAGAAAAGGCAAACAAGAAGATCCAAGTCAGGCCATTCTATCAGCTTAGCCTTGCTATCCAGAACAATCCTTGTTTAGAGAACCATCTTCCTTTTGTCTTAATATGCCATGGCTAATAATGAAAATTAAGAAAAAATCGACTGCAACTGAACAACAAAATCTACAACTAGGATACTTCAATTTATACCAAAGGTCATGAAAGAAAAGAGTGGTAGTTCTCTTTCCTACTCAGTAGCCTAAACTGTATAATATTAGTGTACTTTTGATGTTGGGTTCATTCAACCTGAGGAAAGCCTAGAACATCTGGTTGTCTATACCTCTCTTGAGCCAAACTACCGTATATACTCAAATATAAGCTGACCCAAATATAAGCAGAGAGTGGGATATGCAGCAGCTGCTAGTGAGTTTCAATAATCAAAATACATGAAAATATGATATAATTAATTAAATTGTTGGTATGTCTCAATCCAGCAGTCTTGGGATCCTAATAGTCACTGACCCGAGTATAAGCAGTTTCACCTTTTGGGGGCTCATTTTTGGAACAAAAAACCTAGGCTTATATTTGAGTATACTCATACTTTGCATAACAAATTTAATTCATTCTGCGAGCCTGTTCACTATATGAGTTTTCGCTATGCGAAACAAACTCACATAGCGAAAATGCCTATGGAAAAACTCGCATAATGAGCATTTCTATTGAGAAAACTCGCATAGCAAAAATTTTTCATTATGCGAGTTTTCCCCATAGAAAAGCTTATTATGTGAGTTTTCCATAGGGAAAGTCCGACTCGGACTCGTATAGCGAAATTTTTTTGTTATGCAAATTTTCCCCATAGAAATGCTCGCTATGTGAGTGTTTCCATAGGGAAAGTCTGACTCACATAGCAAAAATGTTCACTATGCGAGTCGGACTGGTTAGCAAAAAACCTGCTCGTTATGTGAGTTTTTCGCTAAGCGAGTCACGCGTTAAGTGATGTTTGACTGTATACAGTAAGTGTTCCATACCATCATTGGCTTTTTTTATTAATTAGGTTCATTTGTATCTTGTCCTGTATTCATTCAGCTCATGTAGCTCCTCTCCTTCCTTCAAAAATTCTTCACGGTAGGTTAAGCAAAGAATGATGGGTCTTAGATCACCAGTAGGCATTTCAGGCCTCCATGGGGACTAGAACAAACATCTCTCAAGTCCTTGTCCATCACTCTGTTATAAAGTGTTAGCTATGGTTATTCCTCCTTACATCCACAGAGACTACACTAACATCACTTATAACTAAGGCTCCCAATAGCTGGAGGTTAGTGTTAAGAGGTTGTAAGTGAGGTTGTAAGAAATTAAGGAGCAAAATGGAGAAGCAGAAGTAGTTCTTCATCTCTTATAATTTGTGGTTGGCACCTTGTATCAATATAGAAATCATCTATATCAGGGATTCTCAACCTGCGGCCCACGGGCCGGCTACGGCCTGTGACACCATTTCATGTCCCCCCACCGCCTCCACCACACCAGGAAGCGTCATGTGGTGGAGGATGGGCAAAATGGCTATCCGCTCCCCAAAGTTGTCTGAGGGAGCATGACCCAGCCCACGGCTTTAAAAGGTTGAGAACTCCTGACCTATATTCAGACACAGGCAGCTCATGACCAGAACCGACTTAAGCAGCTACTTGCTATTGAATCTCATTTGTTGATTTTCCGAATTACTTATACAAAAGAACCAGAGCGGATGGATTTTGCACCCGCTGCAGACTGGACAGCTGGGTTGTAGCTTCTGCGACACAACTGTCAGGAGAGATTTCATTTTAACACAGTTGCCGAGTTGCTGCAGACATACTACTCTTCAGAAATATAATACTCTAGAAAGAAAGATATTTTTGAACTGAATTACTGTACTCTGTGCTACTCTCTTCACACCAAGTTATTAGGGAAGACATCAGTGTTTATATTACCCACCTGGTGCTAAGTTTGTAAGAAATTTCTAATTAAATAGTTACTAAGGTCAAATGACAAACCCATAAAAAGACTGGAAATTCTAGCCAATGTATACATGTTCAGAATCAGTTTTTCTACATGCAAGGACATGCAAGTGGTCATTTCATCTTGCACTGTAAGAAACTGAAGCCTGATGGTCTCTTCAACCCCTACCCCGCCCTCAGCATCCACAGGGCAACATAATGGATTTCATTTGACAACCACTGGTATTCATCATTGCCACTACTTAAGTTTCTAAGGAAGTGCAACTTCCCGGTTTTAATTGAATGCACAGTTAAGATAGTAAACTCTGAAATACAGAAGTAGGCAGAAGATATCAAGGCAATGCTGGAACACTGATGACAATAATTTCAATTTTTACTACCTCATCACTAAATTTTCATTTACATTGGCTTTAGTGTTAGAACCCGAATAAAAGGCAATATAAAATCTAACCAAAAGTTACAACATTCACAGTCAAACCATCACAAAATTTTAGTGCATTTTAGTGTAGCATATCATTAACATGTTGAAATCAGCCAAATGTATATGTTTCAAATACCATATCATATTTTGCAGCATAGTACAAACCTTGCATAAAGAGCACCTCATTTAGAGAGTAACTTGCTTAAAGAGCAGAATTTTCTCTGACTGTTCGCTTCGCTTAACAAATAAAACCAACCAAAAACTCGCTTAACAACTAAATTGGGGTTCACAATCCCCTCCACAATTGGTCATTTACAATGGTGTTTTGCTTAAAGAGCAAACTCACTTAAAGAGCAATCCTGCGGAACGCATTATGCTTTTTATGCGAGGTACAACTAACTGTATATGCATTTCATAAAACATAGAGATGTTTACTATTTCTACACATACCTTCAAAACTTAAATTTGTTTCTCACTTTTTAAGGAAATACTAAAAACAAATGCACATCACTTTGGGAATTAATGCAATCCTGTCTAATTACTGTCTTCTAAAATATGCTTTGTATCTGCAAGAGTATTTCTTTTTTCAGACATGAAAGGGGTTTGACTACAACTTGAAGTGAAGTGGCTTGAATACAGCTGAAACACATCTCAAGTTAAATTAAACAGGTTCCAAATGTGTGCAGCCAATTCTTTGTTGCAATCCCAAGTAACAGCAGCACTTCTATATGTTTTGCATGGTAAAAGTATTTTATGTCACAGAAAGCACTGGGAAAAGCTAATGGTTATAAAGACAGAAATGAAAGTCTGGAAATTTTACAATGAATACCTTGGTGTAATAAAGATTAACAGCACGTGGCCAACACCAGCACACATTACAATAAAAAGATTGTAATTTGATTCAACACAGTTGGAAATACTAAAATGATTCTCCCACAATACTGGAAGGCAAACTATAATGCTATAAATATACAGTGATGCCGAACCTATGGCATGCGTGCCAGAAGTAGCACTCAGAGCCCTATCTGTGGCACCCATGCAGTCACTCAGCACAGATTTTGCCCCACTCCTCTGTCTAGTAGCCCAATGGGAATGCTTCCTCCCTCCCCCAGCACAGAGTTCACCCCAGCCCTCTGCCCAGTAGCCCAATGGGAGCCTTACCTTCATCCCCTGTTGCTGTGTTGGCACTTTGCAATAAATAAGTGGATTTTGGGTTGCAGTTTGGGCACTTGGTCTCTAAAAGATTTGCCATCACTGCGATAGAGTCCTGTGTGTGGGTCAGCCTCCTTCTCCAATTCACCACCCACACATCCAAACCTCTCTACTAAGCTGTGACACTATTACATTTACCTCTTTCCTTCCAAATTTGAGATTAGGAAGGGCAGTATGCACCCCCAACTCCATGTTCTCAAACCACAATTTGTACCATTCTTTGTAACTAGCTACAATTGGCTTCAGTGATGGAAATATCTTGGGCTCTACATGCTCAACATTTTAGGGTTTATTTACAATGAAAGCCACCATTTAATCTGCAAATTCTGAAACATTTCACCAACAATAACAGATATGAATTCTCTTTCTACTTCAATTAGCTTTTTTCAGATATAAGCTCTGAACAAAAGTTTTTTAACTCGAGTCTACACAAAAGATAAAGGCCTATTTTAATTGCTATTCACTATTGAATTTCAGCCAATATTAACTGCAAACAAAGAAATAAAAACAGTTCACATTAAAAATCATTCCAGTTCCAGGGAGCAATTAGATTTACAAAGAAAAGATAAAACCCAAGACCAAAAGCATTATATGAAACCAGATGAAAGGATCTACCAGCAAGTCATTATTTCCTACAATGTCATTGCATTGTAAGCTGCCTTAGTAACACATCTTATGGACATAGTATACATCTCAATAACAAACAAGGGCCATAATCCTAATGGTATTGCCAACTAGACAGAGCAACCCGTTTAAGTTTAATCAATGGGTTTTACAAAAAGTTTGGCCAACTGTCAACAATTAATTCAATGGGTCTACTCTAGTTGGAACATGCAATAGGATTCAGGAGAAAATTGGTAAGAAGGAAGTTAGTAGGCACAGTTATGATGTGCAAGAACTAAAGCCTGCCACACATTAAAAGCTGGTTTTATGACTGACCGAAATCCAGCACGCAGTTCACTAAGACTGGCACATGCTAAAACTCTTTGGAATGCTGCCCCTCCTTAAGACAACACACTGTCCCAATTAGAAATGGTAATTCTTCTTGTCACTGCTGGGGGGTGGATGTATGCAAGGGAAATGCTTGACTCTGTTGTTGTTTAAGAGTCTACAGTGCAGATACAGTAGTTGCTTTCTCACTAGCTATTTTTTAAATGTGACTGATGAGTCACTTGCTGTAACTGACATTGTATATTCATTGTTCTAATTTTTCTCAGAGATACTCAAGAACTGTTCTATGGCGAGCCATTACTATTCATTCCAATGTGATGGTTATGACAAGATGTTTAAGGCAGTAACAGCACTATCAAGAATCTTTAACATGTATAAATTATTTACATTAAACTGGTTTAAGAAGGTAGAACAAATACAACAGGTTATCTATTATCTACAGAAAATAGGGGGGCATAGTTATTGCTGTCAAAAGGTTCTGCAAAATTACTACTTGTCAACTTCTTCCGCAACATACTACTGAAAAAAGTGCTGAATCATCTTTATATATTGAAGTCCCATGTAGCTTTGAGATATTTAGCATCAATATTATGTGTATAATATTATTCAAATCTGGGATACAAATGGCTCCATTATATCATATTTCAACACCTCCATCCACCAAAGCTGTTTGAGAAAGCGTGACCCAGCCCTCGGCTTAAAAAGGTTGAGAACTCCTGATCTAGTTTGTGGAGACCAGGGCTCTTCCAAAGGTGGATCAGAAACTTTTGAAGACACCCCACTTGGAACACGTCCACACTCTGAGAATGCTAAGCCAACCCAGATGGAAGTGTTGCTTAAGCAAATAACCTTCCCTTCAATCCTCTTGCCTTCACCTTTCAAGTTGCTGTTTAAACTCCTTTGTGACAATCTGAAAAACTAAGGAAAGATAAAAGTGTTTGCCCTTTGCTTTAAAGGTATCCCTGTTCAAGGACACTTCTTTAGTGTCAACTCAGCTAGCACAATAATAAATAAAAAATGGAAGTCCCTATCACATACCACATACAGAGGGAAACCCTGCCAGATTAACATAAAAGGACTCCTAAAACAGGTTTCGTCAATCTTTCATAGCACCAATTAATTACACCATCAAAAAAGGTCTGTCCCACCATGACAGAAAACAAAGGGTCTTTCCCCCCTAAAAGAACATTTATGTTTACAAACATTTTGCTATTACTATATTAATCATTCACAGTAAGTAGTCATGTAAGGAAAACAGGATTAATACTGGACTTAGACTGTGATAATTAATATACAAAAATGGCACAGATTGACAAGTATTAGCTATTTCTGGCAAGTTAAATAGAAGATATCCCACTTAAAAAGGGAACTGAAGATGAATGTAAAGAAAACTCCAACTTTACCCAAGAACCATTGGTGAACTCCCACAGACTATAGCTACCAAGAGGTGTTATAAATCATATAATGCTGAGGACATTGTTTGAGTGTCATCCGTTTGACCTTGATAACCCTGACAACAAGTAGTAGTAGAATTACAGAAAAGGGTGGTAAGATACACAATCAGGAAGATGATTGAAAAATGAGTCTGCCCCCAGCCAACCAAGGAAACAAAAATAATAAAATGACTGTGGGAAAAATATTTCCCATTCTTGTGAACCAACATCAAGTGTTTGGTGCCTGAATGATTAGGCACTTCCGACATGTCAAGATTTAATTAACATAGGAATACTAACAGATTGCCCATACTATTGCTATGATGGAAAGCCTGACCCTTCTGAGCAGCAGGTGAGACAAGACGGTTGTACTCTGTGCTACTGTAGGGTGCTTTTGCTAGGGTAGAGGTGGCAAAGCGTGGTCCTCCAGTTGTTATAAGTCTAAGAGAACTCACCACATTCCTCATAGATTGACTAGGGCTAATGGCAACAGCAGTCCAATACTATCTAGCCAGAGTAATAAATGGTTTTCCCCAATCCACACTGGCACTGCAGCCCTCAGGGTCATATCCAATCTGAATCCAGAAGGTGCCTCCATCTTCAATAGTAGGTTTAGTTTTTTTGGATAGACTGCAATGGGTTGTGGAAATGTGGAGAAAGGATGTGTATTCCCCTCTTCCATAATCAGAAAACTAAAACTGCCATACAACAGCTTCTTGGCAAAGAAACTTATATTCATCTTTGAATATGTAACACAGAACAAATCTGAAGGTACACTAGTCTGATCTTGTAAGGATGCAATTTTGTTTGTTTTCACACAGAAGTAATTTCCATTTTATCAATTTGTGCTGCTTTCCTAAGTTAGAAAAAACTCTAATTAAGTTTTAATGATATTCTAGTAATTTATTCACAACCTACTCTAGCAGACACATTACAAACAAAATGCATGTACACTAACCTGAAAGTTCTGTAATACAGTGCAACATTTTAAAACAGGCTGCCTGATCAATTACAATTTATAACATAAGGAGGAGAAAATAAGAGAATGAACTTATCACAAAGAATAACACAATTCAAAGTTTCCCAATATGCACAAGTTCTATCATTTAGATTTTAGAACCTGCATTAAGATTCAATTGCAACTAATTAATAAAAGAAAAATACTAAATCAATGAAGAAAAACAATGCAACCACAAGAGCAATTTCCCCCAGAAACTCTTTAAAGCTAACTAGTTTACCACAATAAGAGCTGAACACTGTAGAAAATACTATTGTGGGGCACAGAAGAAAAGAGTGTTTAGCATTTCAAGAGAAATAGTCTCAAAACACACACATACAAAGGTAAGCAATACATTTCTACTCTAAATTTTGGTCAGGAGTTCAAAATAATATGCTTGTCTATTTTTGAACAAGAGAAAGCTCAGTGGAGACAGCCAAGTGCTAATGAGAAGATTTTGCATTTCCTCAAACCCTTCATGAAAAGCCTTTCAAAATACTCCTTTTATTTACCAAATTCAGGCAGTCAATTTCTTTTTTTCTTCAAATAACAGTTTGAAAAATAAACTGTAAAAGACTACCAGTTTCTTGGCATAAAAAGTACTTGACTACTGTAGTAAACAGTAAAGAAACCAGGCAATTCAAAAATAAACTAAGTTTTTTGTCCTGTTTTTTAAGCTAAAGGAAGTATTTACAGGGGAATAATCAAGGGAATCTTTCACCCATTCAACCTCAGACATGGATCTTATCTCAAAACCAGTCAGGACCAACTGAGAACTTTAGCAGGGAGCAAACTATCCTCTAACAATGAAGCTAATGGAAAATTCCACTAGGGAAACCATCAAGAGGAGGAGGAATGTCGGCTTTCAAGTGAACTTCCAGTAGATGCAGCTGCAACTAGATGTTATTCTTTAGGATTAAACTCACTAGTAATTATTGCACATTAAGGTAACAGATTTTGTATTTGAATACAGGTCAATATCAAATATCATCTTTATTCACAAGGAATAACTGTGAAAAGGGGACTGCACTACATTTGAAGTTTGTGTGCTACACCCTATACATGCTGTATTAAAATATAAACAGAAAGGTTAGATTTAGCACATCAATTCTCCCTGAATATAACAATTTTGTTTGCTTCCTGTCTCTACTCTTTCCAACTATTTCTTTGATACAGTCATCACATACTAATACATACAGTAGAGGAAATCCATGCTACAATTGAAACATCCAGAATTCAAATAGGAGGATATTTACATCTGTGTCATTTGCTAAACATCTCGAATCTCTTAGCAAAATAGAAGCTATTTGACTATCAAATGTTTGAAACCAAGTAAATTTCCTCCTGAGGGGCTTAAAAGCCCTCAATGAGCTGCCACACATGATTTCTGTGCAATGTTTATCAGAAACTGTTCAGATATTGTCATCCACCCAATATTTTTAGAATGGACTTGTTCTGAGCACTGAATTGTACCTATAGAACCAAATTTAAAAAAAGCTTTATCCTATTTTGAAGCAGTGTTTAGAATTAGCAACTCATTTACATGTTTCCTCCTAACCAACCTACTCCCCATTTCTACTATCAGAAAGGTGATTTAATTGTTTTATCATTTTTTTCCTCTTTCATACCAAGCCATGCAAACAGTTGTGCATGATTATTTTTTAACCATTTCCAACACTTAATATTAAATACAAGCAGAAGATGCAGCAGGTTTTGGTTAAAGATAAAGCATTATAGCACACAGAAGCCTTTGTCTACTTATCCCACACGTGAGTGACTGAGCAATCTGCAAATTTCTACGAGAAAGGTACTTTACATTCACTCAGAGACACAGCCAAGCCACAAGTTCTACAGCTTGGCTTGGTTCAAATTAAGTCCTGCCAAGCTTCTACAAACTATATTTGCACATTTGTTTATTACACCCCTTCACAAAGAGGGAAATGCCTGGACTCCCTCCAAGCCTGATGCCTTAAAAGATGGTAACCTTATGCTCCATCTATAAGGGCTGTTGCAGCAGTATGGAGCAGCAACATCAAGCAGGGTGTGAACTTTTAACAACCTCTTTATTACAAGCCACCCAATTCAAGGAATGCTGGAATTCCCCACTTTAGTTGCCCATTTGGTCTTAGGAAATTCTAGAAACCAACCATGCAGTCCCCATTAAGCAAAAAATAAACCCTCAGAAATGTTTGTGGCATCTATAAATTAACAGATCTGTTTCACTGAGGGTTTTTGTGGGCTATCACCCATTTCCTCAGATACACATCTTACACTAATAAATTTGCTTGTCTTAAATGTGTGACAATACTATGATTTTGCAGTGAGATAGATTAACACAGCTACCTCTGTGAGGCCACCCAATTTACCAGAACATGTAGCCAAAAAAAGTGGCTGAGGATTCTAATGGTCACTTCTTCACTCTTCTTCAAATATTTCTTTCCAAAGGCAACTTTTGAAACGGATGTTCCTGTTTGCTCCCAAAAAACTGTCCAATAGAACATGTATCTCTGATCCTCAGCATCCCCTCCCCCAGTTGTTGTTTTTAACAACCCCAAGCATCCCCCCCCCCCCCGCCCTTGAAGCACATGCAAAAACTCTGCTGCTTCACATTATGGAGATTTTGGTTTCCTCCAGTTAAGCATGGACAGCTCCACGTGAACAAAGCATGTACGTAAGGGAAGAGGGAAGGAAGGACTGGAGCCAGCAGTAAATGAAATGGAGCCTGTTTCAGAAAAGAAATGAAGGTGGCTAGGCAGATCCATCCCTATAAGTATTGGGGGATGTGAGGGAAGCAACAAGAGAAGTTTGTCGAAAATAAATTCATCTGTGCCCATTTCCAAACACTCCACATGTGATACAAGAACCATCAGACTCCCAAGACTTTTTTAAAATTATGAGAGAATCAAAACGATAAAAGATCAGAAGTTTCATAGGTTCCTTACAAAGTCTCACTTTACAAAACAGAAGTCACTTGTTTTGTGGAAGGCGCATCTGAATACTGAGAAATTGCTGGGATGGAGAGACCCATCATTTAACACACTTCAATAAGCGTCTTTTAAAGCACCTTCTCAAAACGTCAACAAGGATCAGGGTGGTGATGGTAGAGACGATTCTCTTTATTTTTCCTCAAAAGCGTCCGAAAGATTAAAAAAGGCTGATTAATTAAAGCACAAGAGGGAAATCAAAATTTCCTCCTAAATCACACCAGAGGAAGTTCCACAAACCGTGTCAGCCTGGCGAGTTTTAAACACCCCTTTTTCAATTTACCTGCCCTTTAATTGATCTCTTCGCCCCACGAGGCAGAACGCGGGAGCCCTTGAATGAACTCTATGGCAATGGAGGGGCATGGCTTAATTCTGGGGCGGTGGTGGAGGAGAACCCGGTTCAAAGAAAGATGTTTGTGCCCACACACGGGGGGGGGGTGCTTTGCTCCATTTGCAAGGAGTATTTTAAGGGACTGCGGTGGCTCAGTGGATAAGAAGCTCGACATATTAGCTGGCAGGTCGGCAAGTCAGCAGTTCGAGACCCGGGCGCTCCATTACCGAATGAGCGCCCGTCTCCGTCCCAGCTCCTGCCAGCCTCGCAGTTCGAAATTACAAGTCGATAAATAGGGGGCCACTTCGGTGTGGGGGGGAATATCTTGGGGGCGTGGAAGGAGCCTCATTTGGGCGTCCCCTGTGTGGAGTTCCTTCCAGTAAATAAAAGCCTTTCGACCCAGAAAGCACCTTTGGGTGTGTTTCTGACAGGGTTTTTTAAAATGTGTGAGCACTCGAAACAAGATGTGCCGAAAGTTCACACGACCTCCGAGGCCAAGGAACCATCCCCCCCCCCCCCGGTCCATTTTCTCCTCACGAGCGCATTTTCTCCTCAGGGCAAAACGAGTTGGTTTTCACACTCAACTCTGAGGGAGAAGTGAGGCGAAAGGGGGCCGTTTCTCCGTGAGGGAACCTGAGGCGAGCTGCTCCCCTTTTCCCGCCCACCTCACCGCCTGGTCCCTGAGGGCTCTGCCGCCCGCCGCCACACACACACACATACACACACACTCCACAACGCTGAGGGGGAGACGGGGGGGGGACTCACCTCGTCGTCGTGGTGCTGGCAGTAGTTCACCCGGTCCTGGAAGACGGAGGAGAGGAGGGTGTAAGGCGGGCCGCCCGCGAAGGGCTGGCTGAGGGCGAAATGGGCCGCCGCCGCCGCCCCGGGCCCCAGGGAGGCGCCGGCGGGGCCTCCGAAGCGCTCGATCAAGTGGTCTTTGGTGAGGCGGACGCGCTGGTGGGCGCGCACGCAGTTGTCGCACAGGTGCTCCTGGCAGTCGAGGCAGCGGGAGGTGGCGGCGTTGCCTTCGTCGCACGAGCTGCAGCGGGGCTCGCCGCCCTGGCAGCTGTGGGGCCGGCGCAGGAGGCGCGAGGGCGGGCCCGACGCCGACCCGCTGGCCGAGCCCGGCGAAGAAGAGACGCCGCCGCCGCCGCCGCCCGAGGCGCGGTGGGGCGCCTGGGGTTGCTGAGGCGCCGGCGGGGGCCGCGGGTGGTGGCGGTGGTGCCGGTTGTTGCTGTTGCTGCTGCTGTTGCTGCCGCCTCCCCCGCGGCTTCCTCCTCCTCCTCCTCCTCCCGGGCGGCCGTTGTTCTTTTGGTCCTCGGCGTTGGCGGCCACCACGACCACGTCGAGCAGGTTGCTGAGGAGGAAGTTGGAGGAAGGCAAGGCGTCCATGCCCGACGGCTCGGCGATCACCACCTTCTGGTCGCAGACGGGGCACCGCAGCTGGAGAGCGTCCCCGGCGGCCGGGTGGCGCTGCGCCTCCAGGCACGGGCGACAGAAGGCGTGCAAGCAAGGCAGGACGTGCAGGCGCCGCGACGGGGTGCTGCTAGAGCAGGACGACGACGTGGTGGCGGTGGTCGCGGTGGTGGTCGACGACGACGAGCCCCCGCCTCCGCCGCCGGTCGAGTTGGAGGAAGACGAGGAGGTGGACGAGTTGGACGAGGCGGGAGCCGGCGAGCCGCATATCTCCTTGCACAGCAGGCAGATCTGGAAATCCGACTCGGGGAACGAAGCCATGGGCGGGGGGGGAGGAGGAGGAGAGGGGGGCCCGGGAGAAAGAGGGAGGGGGAGCAGCGCGCGCTTCGCTAGCAAGGCGGCGGCACCCTGGCCCGACGGCGACCCGTTTGGCAAGACCCGGTGGGTGGCATCAATTAGGAGGGATCGGGAGCCTCCTTTTGGGCGGCGGGGGGAGCTTGGCCAGCCCCTGGAGGTGTCCTTTCAGCTTGCCGTCCTCTGCCCGCCTTCCTCTCCGCCGCCCTTCCCAGGCACGAGGTCTTTCGCCTCTCGCCCAGGCCGGGCTTTCAGTAACTTCCTCGCCTCGGCCGCCCCGTCTTCCTCCCTCTCTGGTCTTCCACTCCTTCCCAGCAAACCGCCGCTTCTCAATGGCGTCGTGGGCGACCGGGAGCCTCCTGAAAGGAAAAGTACATCGAGCCCTTGGGGGCGATCCAGCGTGATCTTGGCGACTCCCTCGACGAGATCCTGAGGAAGCGGGACGGGGAGGGGTTTTTTGAAGTCCTTAAACCCAGCCCTGTTTCTTTAATTTTTTGGTTTGCTTCGGTCAATGGGAAGCCGTGGGTTGCTGGCGAGAGGAGAACTTTCTGCCGCCCGAGAGAGAAGGCGAGGGGTGGAGGGGAGAGGAACCTCGAGGTCTCTTTCGTTTCAGTTCTTTCTTAAAGCTTTCCGGAGACTCCAGACGCCCAAGGTTTCCAGGAAAACACTTTCCGCACCGATATGCTCACGCCGGCTCCACCACAGCATGTCTGAGGCGCGGGAAGTCGAGCGATGGCGATCGGTCCGACGCAGGGGTTGGCTGGCAGGCAGGCGAAGAGATAAAGGGGGTGGGATGAGCGTGCAAATGAATGAATGAATGAATGCGCAATCTTACGCTAAGGAGGTGGTCTGCGTTTTGCTGCTCCTCGCCTTTCCCCGCTCTCCGAAGCAAGATCCTCCAGGGAGATTGGATGATCGCATTGATGAGGTCTCTTTCTTCTTTTCCCCCGGGATCGGGTCCCCCTCTCCCCAGCTCAGCCACCTCTTTGCAGTCGCTGCCAGCGTCGCGCACGCGGTCTAGGTCCGTCTTTTCGCTTGGACGCACACGCGCTTTGGGTTAGACCAGCGAAAAGAGCCGCTTGGGAACAGAGCGGCGACAGATCCTGCCCGCCCGGCCTGAATTATTCATGGAGAAGGGGGGGGGGTTGCTATTATATTCGCTCACACAAATAGGAAAGGCGAGGCGATGTTATTCGAGCAGCCCCCGATCCGGCAGCCCCCACCCCTTTTGTTTCCCGTCGGTTCTTGGCAAGGACGGTGGGAGGGGGTCACATTTCCTTTGTCATTTCCACCCTCCACGTTGGAGGAACGGTAGGGCCCCGATCCTCTTCGGAGCCCCAGAAAGGGCGGAGAGAGAAAACCGCGTCGTCTCAGAGCCGCAGCCTTGCGAAAAGGTGAGCGGTGGGGCCGAAGAAGTCCGGCCGGGCCTCGGCCATGGGGAAAAATGGGTGGCTTCCCCTTTCTGTGTCGCTCGGCGTTTTCAAATTTCCGCCGCTGCGGCTTCCTCCTCCTCCCCTTCCCGTCGAGGGAGGTGAGCCGGGCGTTTGCGCGGCGCCGATAGGATCACGTTGGTCGTAAACCTCTTTTCCGAGCGCCTGTTCCTGAAAGCGATCTCGAGCTCAGAATCCTTTTAATCTCCCGAGGAGCGAACTCACTTCCGCCGGAGCGCTGGGAGGGGGTGGCGGGAGGGAATAGGTCTAGGAGCGCTTGTGGGGCCGTGGGGGGGGGGGGGGAGAGAGTTGACTAAAAGCAAACAGGAAACATTAACCCTCTTATTACTGCTTCCTTTTGTGCGCTGCCTGCCTCTTTCCACCGGGAGGTTTACGGGGTGAAAGGCGAAAGGAAAGGAATCTTGTTTCAAGATGGTTTTCCTTTATCATCTTTTTAAACTAAAGCAGGGGTTCCCAAACTACGACCCGGGGCCCGGATCCAGCCACTGGGCCATAGTGACCAGCCCTCTGAACAATGGTGAGCATCAACAAGTTCACCAGAACCAGTTGCAGAAATTCTGGTTGGCCCTGCCCATCCAAGTTTTGAAATAAAGTACTGTAGTCCTAATTCGGATGCAACTCAGGGCTTTTCCCCTGACCACGCCCACCATACCATGCCCACGGTATGGTGGTAAATTTTTTTGGAGCCCACCACTGCCGCTGAACCACATGACTGGCCCATGAGCACTCCTGAACTAAAGTGAGAAGCATTGACTGGGTCAACTGGAAGGGAACATTGGTTGACTTGGTTTAGTTTTTCCATTACAACTTCACATTTCTGTTGGAGCCGGAGGCCTTTCTCTGCCATCCAATGTGCTTATTTTAGTACATAGGATGTGTTTAATAAGTTAGGAGTGCCTGAATGTAGGACCAACATGCTCAAGTGCCGGCAGACAACAACATGCTATGTGAATGGGGAGAGATACAAAATCTGGCTCATTTACTGGTCTGCCAATTACTGCCAGAAACGTGCACTGATGAAGACATAAGTTTGGCCAATGACAAAGCCAAGAAAGTGGCTTCATTTTGGCAGTCCAAGGTATGATTGGACACGAAGGAAGATTGAGTAGGGTCTACTTGGTAGGAAAGCCTATTGAATTTCAGCAGAGTGACTCCCCTGTAATAAAGCATGGATGGACTGACAACATAATGGGTCTTTGTTTGAGTAACATTACTCTTTACAGCTTTCCTGACCGTGGAAGACATAACTAGTTACCTTTGTTTATTTAAATATTGTTTAGCAAAAATAATAATTAGTTTTCTTAAAAGGCTTAAGATGAAACAGAAACCACAAGTGAAAACAGACCAGAAATTTATTTTTAAAATTGTATTTGGCTACAGTCCTAAATATCAAGACCCCTCCCCCTGGAGTAAAGCTACATGAGATTGTAGACTGTTTAGGTCCTTGGCCTGAATGGACATCAATCAATACAACCTCATGTACATCTGAGTTGAAGTAAACGTAAAGGTCATCCTTGTTCAAAAGCCAGTTGTATCCGACTCTAGGGTTCAGTGCTCATCTCTGTTTCATAGCCGAAGAGCCAGTGCTGTCTGCTTCTGCAGATGTTTCCATGGTCATGTGACAGGCATGACTAGACATTGGAACACACAGAACGCTGTGTACCTTCCGATCAAAGTGGTGCCTATTTATCTACTTGCAATTTCTTGCTTTCGAACTGGCAGGAGCTGGAACATGCTAAATTCAGTGGAACTTGCTCTGAGGTAAGTATATGTAGAATTCTAGCCTAAGTTTCAAAAATGAAGGTATTCATTAGCTCTCATTTGATATGTCTTCCAAACTGAAATTTTAGTATTTCATGATATAGATACCAGTTGTAATTCTTCCATCTCCGTGCAGAAACCCTCTCCTGCTCGCTAAAGGCAGGGGGATATTAATCCACTCCTTGGTTCAGTTTTCTAAAGAAGACCTCTGTCTGAAACTATGGAGCAGTGGTGCCCAAACTTTTTTGTGGGCTGGTCCACCCCCAACACACAGGGGCCAGAGGTGGGTTGCTCCCACTGCCTTGTCCTGGCTTCTCTGAGCAGCCTCTTGCTTGGTCCCATTCCCTCTGCAGCCTTTGCCAAAGCCAATCGCTGTGTTAGGAAAATCTTCGGAGCCTCCTCTGTTTCAAAAACCATGGCGCTGGAAGGGTAAACCTTGTATGCTGCAGAGACTTCATCCCAGGTGTACCAGGGGGCTCTCCTAGCACCGGGGATTTTGAAACAGATGAGGCTCCGAAGATTTTCCTAACATGGTGATCAACTTTGGCAAAGGTTGCAGACGGGATGGGACCAAGCAAGAGGCTGCTCAGAGCAATTGCCGCTGTTGCTGCTGACATTATGCGGTGGGGGCTGGTGGAGTGGCGGTCCACGGTGAGCCCTGGTACTGACCGTGGGCTGCATTAATGATATGCAGGGGCCTAATTGGGCCCATGGGCCATAGTTTGGGTGCCCCTGCTATGGGGAGATGTTACTACTGGTGTAGAATCTGTTTTAGCTCAAGGGCCAACTTTAATTTCAGATAAAACTTGAAGGAGGGAGTGTACAGTCCAGAGGGAGTCAACAAAAAATAGCAATATGATTTTACTTTGTAGCTTTTATTAGCAGCACTATACAAGACTGCTCTCTGTGCTTGTTTTCCATACAGAAATTCAAGGACATAAGCTATAGACATGATTTTATGCATTTATATACTCTTCTAAGCATTTGAAGATTTTTCTTTTATCTCACTTCAAACTCAGTATTTCTTAGACTCATTGCCTCTGCATTAAATGGAGAGCTGCTAATTCCTGATAAATCCATTTCCTAGTGGCCTTCCATCTGTGGATTATAGCAATGCATGGGTGGGCAGCCTGGCAGTTTTTACAATTACCACTCCCCCATTTGCTACCATCATCAACAAATTTTGCTGTCCCCTCTCAAAAAGGAATGCCACTTCCACAAAAAGAGCAAATGGTTTTTTAAAAAAATCTTCCTTTCTGATGGCAAAAGAGTCAGTAAGCATTGCATACTGGCAGAGTTCTGCTGTAACATGGTATACTTAAGAAGACTCTGAAAACAACCCAGAAACGTAATCTAGTGCAGTATATGTTAGTAAGATATCAAAAGATTACGAATGCATAGCATCCCAGCCAGGTATCTGGTGACCTAGTAATGGTGGGGCTTGTGGTTGTGGGGAGGTTCTTCAAGTGAATTAGAAAGTTGACAATGACTGATATCCTGACACTGTAAATTATTCTGTTTAAGGCTGATATCATCAGCTGCAGTGGATATCCATTTCCTGCTTCCAGGGGCTGTAGCAGCTCAGAGATTAAGAAGCTCATCTTGTTAGCTGGAAGGCTGGCAAGTTGGCAGTTCAAGATCCGGGTACTGCATGGCGGTTTGAGCACCCATTTCTGTCCCAGCTCCTGCCATCCTAGCAGTTAGAAAGCAAGACATTGCAAGTACAGTAGATCAATAGGGACCATTTTGGTGGGAAAAGATCTTGGGGACATGAAAGGAACCTCATTTGGGCATCCCCTGAGTGGAGTTTCTCCAGCAAAAATCCTTCCAACCCAGAATAATTTCTGACATGAAATTATTATTACAGTACTGTACTGTATTCTTGTTTCCAATGGTTGTGTGGGATACCTGTTATCAATTCTTGGGGGAAGGGGAGAGTCTGAAAATCACAGTTTTCAGAAATTAAAGAGTTCCTCATGTCCACAATCCCCAAGGGCATCACTACAGTGAAAGAGATCCTATGAAAGCCTCAAGATCTTTGGGGAGGAATTGGATTTTTTTCTTCAAAAAATCACTGAGGCTGATACCATCATCAGTGTTACAGCTAATCAATGAATGAACAGGCCTATCCAGTTGTGACTACTGGTCATTGAATGTCATCTGCAGTTACACCTATACATACAGCATTTTGCATCAAAGTCAACAGCTTTTCTTTTTCCAGACTTTTAAGGATCACTTTAATGATCACTCCTAACATACATTGAATATCTGATTCAGTTGCAGATCTTTCATTACAAAGATTTTCAATAGTAGCAGTTAATTCATTTTTACTGGAATTATATTTCCTATTCTAAAATGGGAATCAAGGAAGCTTATAACATGATACAATGAAAATGTAAACAGTTTCAAATTTTGGAAGACATTAGATTTTATAGTTAGGAAATTCAGCTCTTGCTGAGAGAAAAATCATTTAGATGCATTTCACATCTGTTTTTCTTTTGCAATGGTTTGAAATGGACTGTATTATGTTTCAGTTTGGTTTTGTACCTAAATGTTTCCTGGAGAATCTATTTTATGGGATGGATAATAAAATATTTTGAAAAAACAATGTTTCAATATCTTTTCTTACTTGGGAACATCAGACTAAATGGGAACTTTAAAACTCAAAATTCTAGAACTAAAACTGTTTATAGTTCTTGAAAACGGTTTTCCTCCTTTATTTTAGTTCTTATAATGGCAGACTAATTGTTATATAGTAATACCAAATAAACAACTTTGTTTCTAAAGCAAGAAGAGTGTAATCACTATGTTAAATACCAGGATATACCAATAAAAGGTAGATAAAGATGTCTTCATCTATTAGGGAAAATGATTAAAATTCACCATTTAGCAATCTGTTTAATAGGGTGAAACAAATTATCATTGAAAACTTCAGGGATGAACTAAAAAGCCTGCTAATTGTTTTGTGGCATTCTGATTGGTTCTAATAAATACACCAGTCAATTACAGATTTTGAACTTCCCTACTCAGTTTTATTCATTATATTTGGCTGCCTTGTTGTTACTTAACCAATATATCTTTTGCAGCAGAATTTCAGATCACAATTTTTCTGTACTTTTCAATAAATCAGGCAAAGCATATTCTCTTCAGATTAAATCCTAAAAAATTCACAGGGAGGGAAATGTGGAGAGAAGGTTAAATTAACTGGATATAAAGGACTGTCAGAGGCAACTTTTCAGTTGTGCTTCCTGATTGTTGTTTGTTTGAATGCTGGTTAAAACGTTAGTTTTTAAATGAAGAGTGATTGCTTTGTTGTCTTTTGTACTTCTTTTTTGTTTGCTATGGTCCCGAAATTAAGACAGTAATGTTACATAGAGTTGAGCACAGAAATGGATAGATAATTTTAAAAATCCAATCTTAAAACAAAGGGCAAGGATAATAAATACCTGGATGATTTGTCATGCTGATTACTGTATTCTTTTTGCAGAGACATGATAAATGAGGCAAACAACAAAATAGTTGCAGTGTAGAATGCTCTTCAGGGCTTTTATCAATGGTACATGCCCATTTCCAGGAAACTCCAGTCCGATCTCTTTCCTCCAGGGGTTTTTATCCCCATTCCAAGAGACAATTGTCCTTTGGCCACTGGGCAGATTGACTCTACATTGGCTTGTTTTTTGTCTTCCATTCCCTGCCTATATTTTACTAACTTTCATTTACTTACACTCAGGTTATTCTAGTTACTAGTTAAACTATTTTAAAGTATGTTAATTCATGTTATAAATTGGATTTGTAACCTATGAAGCATTTCTCTCCCACTGGCAGGGATATAAGGATTTTAGGACAAATGTTTGTTTTCTGAGGAAAACATATTTATTATAACAATATTTCAATCTTAATGTTAGCTTTCGTGGATCAAGACTACTTCATTAGACATGCCTCAACATTTTTGTATTGTTTACTTTCTGATATGCTTGTTCAGACTTAACACGGTTGCCACTTAAAAAATCATTTCATCGCTTTCCTTATATGCCTCTTCTTGTGTCAGACTATGACAGTGATAGTGAACCGCAGCACTCTAGGTGTTCTGGAACTTCAATTCCCAGAAGTGCTGATCAGCAGGAGTGCTGACTTATGCTTCTGGTAATTGAAGTCTAAGAACATCTGGAGTGCCAAGGTTCACCATCATGGCATTAGGACTTCAAAAAAGAGATATTCACCAGAATCCATCACTTGCCTGAGATATGCAGTGTTTCACCTATTGTTTTTTCCTTATCTTTGAGAGAATCCCAGTAGATTGGAAACGAAGTACATAGTTGACAGCTGAGGACAAGATCTCATTTTTGTTACCTGCTGTCAAGTCACTTCCAATTTATGGCAACCCAATTAATGAGGAAGCTCCAAACTGTCTTTGTAAGCTCAAGCCTGTGGCTTCCTTGAGAGAATCAATCCATCTCATTTTGTCTTCCTCTTTTCATGATGTCTTCAAGTTTTCCCAGCATTATGGTCTTTTGCAGAGACTCTTGCCTTCTCATGATGTAACCAAAGTATGACAACCTCAGTTTCATCATTTTTGCCTCCAGAGAAAATTCAGGCTTGATATGCTTTAGGACTCACTTGTTTGTCTTTCTGGCAGTTCAGGTTATCTACAAAGCTCTCTTTTAGCACCATATTTCAAACAAATCTACTTTCCCCATCAACTTTCTTTTACAATCCAGGTTTTACACCCATATATGGTCATTCTTTTAGTCTGTCCAGTTAGAGTATGGCGGCTATGACCAGTGGTGGTATTCAAAAAAATTTACTACCTACTCTGTGGGTGTGGTATAGTGGCCATGGCCATGGGGAAAGTCCTGCGTTGTACCCAAATTAAGACTACTTTAATTCAAAACTTGGATGGGTGGAGCCAGCCAGAATTTCTGCTACCAGTTCTGGTGAACTGGGGCAAACCTGCTGAATCCCACCACTGGCTATGACCCTAGGCCTTCCTAGGTCTAACAGACATTATGCCATCAGTTTTCACTAACTTTGAGTTATACTAGGCTCTTTCTCTTCAGTTCTGAAGTCTGTGAGTTGGATCTCAACTTGGTCATGCTTAGAGTGGAACCACTGAAAACCATTGCAGCAATTGTAGTTGCCAAAAAAATGTAATTGCTAAGTTGTCCCACTGATTTCAGCCGGTCTAATTTATGTGTGGTTAAACCTCAGACCTAATATTTAACCAAACAGACACTGACCTCATTTTTGTGAGACCATAATTTCCCCTTGCTGCATTAGCAGAGAGTATTCAGTTTCTTCCGGTGACCAAGTAACATTGATAGCTGCACACCTGTCAAATAACTGTACAATACCCATCAAGTGTGCCTTTTTATGTATGTTTCTGAAGGTTTAGTTACATATAATCTGTGGTTGACTTTACTGCCCACCCACATCACTATCAGTAGTATATTCCAGGTAAGGCAACCACAAACATTTCCATTAATGTCAAAAACCCACAGAGTTTCTCTTTAGACAATCATGATTACTGTGGTCATAAATAAGATACAAGAACGACCTGCATCTAATATTATGCAGAAGATGAAGTTCGTTGGTTTTCTCTCTCGCTCCAGAGGGCAGGATTTCAAACCTACCGGACCAAATAGGAATGGCAAAGAAGCAGGACTCAATCAAAGATCAGAAGAGTCCCACCCCCAATATTAGGAATTGCTTGACATTGGAGAAAATTGTCTTGCATGTGATGGACTCTCCTTCATGGCAGGAACTTAAGTGGACTGGACGCCTGTCTGCAAGAGAGATTGTGGTTACCTAATTCAGTCATCCTTCCAACTCTGTGATTCCATGTCATTAACCACTCTTTTGAGAGGTTTTGAAAACTATAATAAGTCACTAACTGTTGGCAGGCTGTTTCTTCATCACCTAGCTGGAGAGCAGAACATCCAGTCAGTGTCATCGCTGTTGACTGCAACTCGTATCCAAGGATGCATTTTCCCCCTGAAGCAGGAAAAATACCACTGGCGTGAATTTGTTTAAGGTGGATCCCAGCTTGCCATGAAGTGACTATGATCTTGGAGCCATCCCCCTGAGGCACGCACAAAATGAGATGTGGAGGATTCAAAACTGGGACCGCAATGGGCTGCCGCAGCCTTGAGGATACAAGGTGAGCCTTCACAGCCAGTCCATCTGACATGGCGACTTCTGCCTCCATGACTGTTAGGAATCAGAGTTCCTCCTCCATTCATTTTGCCGTTGGGCCCAACATGATGATTTCCAGTGGCATTTCCTCCACTGAGAGGGAGCACCACCCCACATAAAGGGGCTTATCTGCCTATAGCTATTGGCCCCTTTAGGGAGTCATGTTAGTTATCCGCTGCCTGACACTCGGCGTTGAGTCACTGGCTGTACAGTCTACTCCATTACAGTAGCGGGATGTCCGGCCAGACAAATAGTGTCATCATTGTCTACCACCACCACCATTGGGTGTTGAGGGAGATGAAAAATTCTTATTCTGGCACTTCTAGTGGCCTCCACTGGCATTATTTGGTGTTCTTTGGTGTTATCTCTCCACCTTCCTTTGGGTCTTCCTCATGGTCTTTGTCCTCCTCTTTCCACATATGCCTTGTATAGTATGGAATCCCAAGACATTCTCTCCAAATGGGCAAACCACTTTATTTGTGGACCCTCTATGTAGTTTAAGAGTGGTTCTATTCCAATTTTTTTCCCTTATAATTTCATTTCTGATTTTATCCATTTTAGTCATTCCTACAACCTTTCTCAGTCATTCATCTCATTTCCATTACGACCAACATTTGCTTATGTTTTGTTGTAAGTGTCCATGTTTGACACTGGTTAAATGAGTTGCAGGATGAATATACAGTTATACCTCGCTTAAAGAACATAATGCATTCCACAGGATTGCTCTTTAAGCGAGTTTGCTCTTTAAGTGAAACACAATTGTAAATGACCAATTGTGGGGGGGGGGATTGGAACCCCGATTTATTTGTTAAGCGAGTTTTTGATTGGTTTTATTTGGTAAGCGAAACGAACATTCAGAGAAAATTCTGCTCTTTAAGCGAGTTACTCTTTAAGCAAAGCGCTCTTTATGCGAGGTTTGACTGTACTTTCATTCCCATGCCTTTCTGCCACTCACACTTCTGCTTTCCCTATGCTCCCCTACACTGAGCTGCAGGCTTCCCGGGATGAGATCCAGGGACTTCATTAAAACCTCAACCAAGACACCAAAACAGGGATGTAGGACACTTTTCAGCCTCAATAGCTGCATCCACTTATCAGCTGCAGATTGCATATGGGTGTGCATTTGTGCATGCATACTCTCTCTTTCATCACAGCATAGAGGAACAGAGGTTTAAATCTCCTTTTCTGTGCTTTGCAAGGGGAAGTTGTGGCAGTTAAGGGGTTAGAGCTTGGAAAAGTTAGTTTTTTGGATGACAAGCCCTAAACTCAACAGTCTATGTTGTTCCTAGTTATGCTAGCTAAGAGATTGTGGCAGATGTAGGGTTTGAAAAAACCATTTCCTATGTACTTTTGTCTTTCTCACAACAGCTCCCAGTCACCAATAACTGCTTCTAGTAGAGGAAAACAGTGGTCTCTGTCTTTAGAAATCTATTTCTGCTGTGACACAGAGCACACCCACCCCCTCTCACATTCCCACTAGTCTACTATTATTACACTGCAATCCAAAGATTATTTATTCAGAAGTAAGTATAATGGAATTCAACCAGACTTACCAGTAAGCCTGCTTAGCACTGTATCCATACTAGAACACAAGCTATGATCAATTTAGATTGCATTCAATAATCTAATCAAGTATAACGTTAGCTCATGAGTGCCCAAACTTTTCAGACCGCAGGCTGGTCACATGGTTCAACGGGCCAGTCACGTGGTGCCTCCTGCCAGAAGCGGAAGTAAAATGCGCCTTGCAATCTGTTTTGCAACAGGATGAGATAGATTTTTTGGCTGCCATTTTCTCTGCGTAAAACCAGGGGTGCCCAAACTATGGTCTGCGGGCCAGATCCACCCCGATGCCAATTCATTAGGCCTGTGACACCCTTGCCACTCTTGGAAGTGGAAGTAATATGTCCCCATATGGGCCTGGATCCAGCCCATAGGCCATAGTTTGGGGATCCCTGCAGTAGCTGCTTAATCAGTTGGATACATTTTAATACCTGCAGTTCTGACAGAGGCAAATATTGGTTATAGTAGTTTCTCTTTACCCTCTTCTAGTGTTAGGGACTGCAGTGGCTCAAGTCACTAAGATGCTGACTGGGAGGCAGAAGGTCAGCAGGTCGATTCCTGAGTACTGCAGGACAGAATGAGCTCCCGTCTCTGTCCCAGCTCCTGCCAAGCTAGCAGTTTGAAAGCAAGAAATTGCAAGTAGATAAATAGGGACCACTTCTGTGGGAAGGTAACAGTGTTCCATGTGCTCCGGTGTCTAGTCATGCCTGCCACATGACCATGGAAATGTCTGCAGAAGCAGACAGCGCTGGCTCTTCGGCTTAGAAACAGAGATGAGCACTGACCCCTAGAGTCGGATACGACTGGCTTTCGAGCAAGGGAAACCTTTACCTTTACTTAGTGTTAGTGGTTTATTGTATATGGAATAAATGTGATATCAAAGATGGTTTTATTTTTTACTGATGAACTGTAGCTTTTATTTCCCCCTATCCTACTGTAAACTATCATTGTTTCCTTCTCTTTCCTCATGAAGGCACTGCAGTTTTGTTAATATGCAAATTTGACTTATTTAAATACCCTACTACTTAAATGTAATGGATTAATGGATTCAAAGCCAGATAATTAATCAACTTCAGTTCTGTAACTGGCAAGCGGTGCTTGCTATTGCAGTTATTAATTCATGTACAGATTGTGAAGTGAAAAATCATTGCTTTAAAATCAATTCGTGGCCCAAATCCAGAACAGGATTATTGTGTCTGAAAATCAAAGATTCCTTAGAAAAACTATTCCTGTGTTTCCATTCCTGTGTTTCAGAATTATCAGACACATTGTACACAATTGCAGATTTAAAGAATAATGTGAAAAGAAGTAGAGTCCTCCTCTCAGGAAGTGGGATTAAATAGCCAAGTATTCTTTTCAGGAAACTTTCCCAAGACTGAGGGAATAGCTCAGGTGAAGAAGAACAGAGAGGCAGGAAGCCCAGGAAACAGATGTGACTCCATCAGGATGAGAAGAGGATAATCTTGAGGTTTTAAAGGAAATAATTCCAAGAGATAATATCAAGGTAAAATTTTTACTCTCCCCTCTGTCTGACTTTCCTCAATTCAAATGATGGAATGCATGGAAATTCAGTCCACCTCTTACAAGTAGAATTACCAGGTGACCAGAAGTGCATCATACTGAAATGTAACTCTGCCTGTTGAAACCAGCAGGTGAGGTTTGTCACCACTTTGATAAAATCTGCTATTTATTAATTTTATGCACTATAATTCCTCTTGTATTATTTGACGGCTGATGGTATTAGGACTTGTTCACTATAAAGATTTGTTCAACCTTCCTATCACCTGGTGCCAAAGGGGAACAAATCCACTTACTTTCCTGGTTTTCTAATGCCACTGCCAAAGGTGTGGTGTATTTTTAAGTGACTTTACCCCAATTTTCTCTACTGCACAATCTATTTGTGGACCCTAGGACTACTTTTCCCAAGCTGATCTGCACACGTGGTGGGTGAGTGTTAGGGTTTCTGCTGGTCAATCTCCATCCTTTGCTCTGTCTATTCCAACTGTTAATTTTGTTTACTTTTTGAGGATGTCAACTGCTCCTTTCTTGCCTTTCTTTCTTTCATGGCATAGATTTCTACATTAAAACACATAGTTGCTTATGTAAAAATAGCAGAGTGCCACAGTACATTACAGAAAATCAGCAACACTCCACCCTATTTGTTTTATTTTCTTAAACATGCAACAAACCTTGCCCGTTTCCTGGGGTATTTTCCTTTCACTTTTCCAAACACTTTTTACCACCCAGGAATGTTATTTTACTCCCACAGCAAGCATTGATTAAACAATGCAACACAAAGCTCAAAAGCAAAACAACAGCAAAAACGTTTAAATGCATGTAAAGCTGCAAAGTGAAATAAATGGAGGAGTAAAAATGGGACTTAGTGGTTAAGACACTGAGCCTGACAACTGAATGGTTGAGAGGTCAACAGTTCAAGAGTGCTGCAATACAAGTGAGCTTCCATCTCTGTCCCAGCTCCTGCTAACCTAGCAGCTCGAAAGCAAGAAATGGCCAGTTGGTAGATACCACTTCAGTGGGAAGGTAAACAGTGTTCTGTCCACTCCGGTGTCTAGTCATGTCTGCCACATGTCCATGCAGTTGTAGACAGCGCTGGCTCTTTGGTTCTTTGACTTTCAAGCAAAGACGACCTTTACCTAAAAATGTGAAAATTTGAGAAGTGTGAGGGAATAGGTTAAACAAGGAGGAAGAGGGGAATGAATTGTGCAGGATGAGGAAGGAAAACATAAGCAAAGGGGGAGAGTGATCTCTGTTAGGACTGAGAATTGGAGGATAAATTTCAGATGTGTGTGGACAGACAATTCTGGGATGATCTAGAACACTCACAGAACAACATCTCTGTGTGGACAAGCCTTTTGACCAAAAGCAGATGGAGTTGGACCAGTTGATACAATTCCATTAGGTCATAATTTTTCCATCTGGATTGGCCAGTGGCCTGTTTCCAGGCAGAGTTCAAAGGAAGTGTTAATCATGAATAGAAATGGCCAAGTTATCTGAGGAATAGTCTCCTCCCATATTTATGTAGTTAGACTGGAAGGTTGCAATCCGAGGAACTCTTCTTGTTGTCCGCACTGACCTATGGTCTTCTTGATACCAGGTGAAGACCAGAGAATCATAAGTATGATTTTTTTCTAGGATCGAAACATGAACTTTTTAGTTTGCCACACCAGAAATCATATGTGGTAGTTTCAGTGGCTATGAGATTTTAGAAACTTCTTCTTCTTCTTCTTTATGTAGTTCACCTCGACAGATGGTACTGTAGTAAGAATTTTATCAATAAAAAATTTCCTTCTAAAAATTTCTTCTTCTTCTTCTTCTTCTTCTTCTTCTTCTTCTTCTTCTTCTTCTTCTTCTTCTTCTTCTTCTTCTTCTTCTTCTTCTTCTTCTTCTTCTTCTTCTTCTTCTTCTTCTTCTTCTTCTTCTTCGCTTACTTGAGGGAGATACAAGGTTCTTGCTCTGGCACTTCTAGTGGCCCCCAACAGCATTATTTAGTGTTCTTGTTCAGAATTCTCCACTTTTCACATACTGTAGGCCTTATATGCTATGGAACTCCAATACATTCTGTCCAAATGGGCAAACCACTTTATTTGTTGTTTCTGTATGTAGTTTAAGATTGATTCTATTCCAATTCTTTACCTTATAATTTCATTCCTGGTTTTTATCCCTTCTTGTCTTTCCAGCAGCCTTCTTCCGACATCTCATTTCCGTGGTGACCAAATTTTGTTTTTGTTTTGTTTTGAGTATCCATGTTTGGGACTGGTAACATAAGGTGGGAATGAATGTGCTTTGTATGAGGTGTTTCTTTGTGCTGGTCGGTACTGCCCTACATTGTAAGAGCGGAGCTAACTGCCCCAATGTTTGGTTTGCCTGGCTGTGCCATATGTTAATCTCTTCGTCCATTTTGCCATCTTCAGTAAATGTTGTTCCTAAGTATTTTACTTCTGCCACTTGTTTTATACTTGTTCCCTCTATTTTGATATTTAATGTATGCTGTTTCCTTCCAATTGCCCTTACCTTAGTCTTCTCTTTATTTCCTCTCATATTATTTATTTTGCATTCTTGGTTAATGGACACAAGGCAGTGTTTCCCAAACTTTGGTTTTTGGACTTCAATTCCTAGAAGCCTAAGTCAGTACATTGGCTGATCAGTGCTTTGGGGAATTGGCTTGGGCTTCTGGGAATTGAAGTCCAACAATCAAAGGTTGAGAAACACTGACGTAAGATGTTGATGTAATTCCTTGGCTATTTAATTCCACTTGCTATCAATCAATGCCTGGTCATCTGCAAAAAAGTAATTGTGTGATATTGTTTCTATTAATGGGCTTAGCTTTTTTTTTTTTTTTTTGCTTATACTGTCTTTTTGGTGATAAGTAATAGTGGCAATAGTATGCATCCCTGCCTCACTCCAGATGTTACTGTGAAGGGTCCTGGTATTCCTTGACTCATTCTAACTATACTCCTGAAGTCGTTATATAAGCTTTCACATACAGGAATACGCCGGATAACGATTGCATCAGATAATGCTAGAATCGGATAACCATGCAAGTTTTTGGGGGAAAACTTGCATTGGATAACGATTCTGGATAATGATTCTTAGCATTATCCGATGCAATGGTCTGCGGGTGTGGGGTGGTTTGGGTAGAACAACCCAATCCACCACCACCACCACCACCACAGCAGTCTCTGAGACTGCAGTAGGGTCGAGGAAAAGCACCCACCTTTCCCCCGACCCTACTGCAGTCGCAGAGACTCCTTTTCTCTTTCCTTCCCTGTATTTAAACTACAGGGAAGGGGGAAAGAGAGAGACGTGATTGGTTCTCTAGTTTAAATAGAGGGAGGAAAAAAGACATCTCTCTCTTTCTCCCTTCCCTGTAGTTTAAATACAGGGAGGGAAAGAGAAAAGGAGTCTCTGCGACTGCAGTAGGATCGGGGGAAAGGGGCTCTCCCCGACCCTTCTGCAGTTGCAGAGACCGCTCCGCGTGGGGGTGTGGGGGTGGCGGCTTTAAAGGCAGGGAGGTCTCTTTCTTTCCCTGCCTGCCTTTAAAGTGGTTTGTCCCTGAAGTCAGGGCTTTTTTTTTTAGCGTTGTTCGATGCATGCATCGGACAACGCTAAAAACTGGATAACGTCATGACTTGTGGAACCAAGTCATAACGTTATCTGGGGTATTACTGTAATCTAATCAGATGTTCACTTACTCCATATTGATTCTAGGAACTGCAGAATAAAAAAGAAACCTACTCTGTCTCTAGTGAGAACATTCTTTCCCCAGTTCCCTCACACCAGCTTCCTCTCTTGTTGTCTTCTTTAGCTTATGCCTGCACTTTAGCAAAAGGCAAAGCAAGTACTATACTGGCTCTGATATTTGGCACAGGCTGAGCAGTTTCTCCAGAAAGGTGATGAGGAGGGTGGAGGAGCCAGGTGTAAGAAAAGGTTACACTCTGTCTGTCAGAAGGCAGAACTGTCTGTTCCAGGCACCCTGCCCAGTATGTCCTAAGTCAGCCTGCTTCTCTCAGGAGGAGAGAGAAATACAATTAAATTGTTAGTACTGAAACCAGTCCAATTAGCTCCGTTAAGTGGAATAGGGAAGCAACCTTTTGTGCTTCACCTCAGCTAATTATTATTATTAATTTCTTCATTTACATTATACTTCTCTTCCAAAGAGCTCAAGGCAGCAAACACAACTCTCTTCCTCCCCAGTTTAGCATCACAACAACCATGTAAAGTAGGTTAAACTCGACAGAGTGTAATTTGTCCAAAGTCATCGTGGAACTTTCAAGACTGAATCAGGATTTGCCTCCATGTCTATTGAGCTCCTGTTAAGCAATTTAACCATTACAGTGGAACCTCATATAATGGAAATAATTGGTTCCACAAGATACTTCGTTATATGATTTCCCCCCCGTTGTACAATGCATGCATCATATAACAAAAATCCCTAAAAAGGGAGGGAGGGGAAGCGTACAGTACAATGAAAATCTCTATGGGAAAAATCGTACAAAGAAAAATCTTCATTGTACAATTTTTCCCATAGAGATTTTTGTTGTATGATTTTTCTCCCTAGGGAAGCATTGCATTGTACAACGAAAAATTTCCTTGTACGATTTTTCCCATAGAGATTTTGTGGTGTTCTTTTCAAATTCTCTTTGTTGTATGATTTTTTTCATTGCACGATGCAGTCATTATACAAGGTTCCACTGAACTTTATATTGGTGTGTGTGTGTGTGTGTTATTTGCTTTCAAGTTGACTCAGTTTTATAGAGATAATAGGGCTTTTAAAGTAAGTGAGATGCTTAAAGTCAGCTTGAGGAGTGTTTTTACCAATTCCATGTACGCTGCCAGTAAATTGTCATACCTGAGCAAGCATTCAAACCCAGATTTCCTCAGTCCTACTTCCTCATTCTACACACAATATTACATTCAACATCCCATATTGGGTGTACAGTATATATGTTGCTATATCTAATATCTCTTTTCTTGCCATTTTCCCCCAGTCCTTCTGCTACAACTGCATTTTCACTTTATATTTAATCTCTGTATTTTATGTTACTAGTGTCCACTATCTGTGTAGTAGCTATTAAACATATATGTCTATGTATAGTGTGGATATTCTGTCAAGAATTTCTCATTTAGTTTCAGTCATTTTCTATATACTGTAGTTCAATATTTTACTCTTCTTTTTAAAAAAAATATTTTGCCAGTTTTATCACAACAGCCGTTTCTATAATGTATTTCTTTTGTTGAAACCTATTGAATACCCACTTCTACAGAGCCAAGATATTTTGGATTATGCAATGTAATGGTGACTCCCCCCCCCCCCCCCGTGCCTTATTTTAAAATGCTTCCCTCAGAGTTATTGTGGCTTCCTCAACAACGGGAGATGATCTAACCATTGGGGTCCCATGTTGGGTGGCTGATATGATGGGACAGCCACCCCTCCCTCACTCTTTTAAACTTTTAAAATCTTTTTAAACCTTTTAACCTTTTTAAATCTTTTAGATTTTTGTAAATTCATGGTTTAATTCTTTTTTAATTGACTTTTAAGTAATTTATGAACCTTAAGGTTTTAATTTATGAATTTCTGTAAGCCGCCTAGAGTCAGGTTCACCTGATTAGGGCGGGATAATAAATCCAAATAAATAAATAAAATAAATAAATAAATAAATTGGTCAACAGGCTATGTTATTTGCTCTGACAGATATTCCCTTCCTCCCTCTGTTATATGGGGACACTTGGCTGGAAAAACTCAAGTGGTTTAGTTCAATTCCCCACTGGGGCTGTGGTGGCTCAGTGGTTAAGAAGCTCACCTTGCTAGCTGGAAGGCTGGCAAGTTGGCAGTTCGAGACCCAGGTACTGCATGATGGCTTGAGCACCCGTCTCTGTCCCAGCTCTTGGGGACATAAAAGGAACGTAATTTGGATGTTCCGTGAGCGGAGTTTCTTCTTCAACCCAGAATAATCCCTGATATGAAATTATTGTCATTATTATTCCCCAGTATGTTTTCTGGAAGAAGAGCCAGCCTGAGTAGTCAACAACAATCTGCACAATCCCAAGGTACCCCCAGAAAAAAGACATGGTAATACTACTTCTGTGTTTTCTCTATCTCGAAAACCCTGGAAAGAGTCATCACAAGTCAGAATTGTCTTGACAGCATGTAATTACTATTATTATTTTGGGAACAAGTGGTCCAAGAGAATTTGGTCTCTTTAATTTTTTTATTTGACAATATCCCCAGGGTAGTACAACAAAATATGGAATACTGTATAGCTATTAATGATAAATTGACATATGAGAGTAGAGTAAAAAAAGGATTTAAAGATATATGATATTTGAAGGTCCTGGAGGTGGTGGTGGGTCACATAGTTTGTTTGATAATTTGCTATGATGTGTTTGTTGTGTGTATATTGTATTGATTTATTTTATAAGATAAAAAATTATGAATTTTTTTAAAAAAATCTCTAGGAAGGAAACTATGTATTGAGAATTCCCCCCCCCCCCAATGTTCCGCTTCCTTCTGGATGGTTTCAATTTGAAGTGCAAATCAGCCCAAGTATTCTGCTGCTAATCCATAATTTTCCCTCTGCCACTGGGGTTTCTACGTTTTTAGTAATCAAATGCTTTGTAGAGTGGGCATGTGGGAAAGACAAGAAATCATAAAGAAAGAGAAGTGAGGTTTAAGGTATCTGTGCTCTGGTCATCCAGATTTGTAAAAGTACAATTAGGGCACAGCAGAAGCAGATAGCACTGGCTCTTCGGCTATGAAACAGAGATGAGCACTGAACCCTAGAGTTGGATATGACTGGCTTTCAAGCAAGGGTGACTTTTTCCTTTACCTTACTCTAAAACTTAGGGACTGTGTTGGCTTAGTGGTTAAGACACTGAACTTGATGACTGGAAGGTCAGCAGGTTGAGACCCCAATATTGCATGATGGAGTGAGCCTTTGTCCCAACTCCTGCCAACCTAGCAGTTCGAAAGCAAGAAATTGCAAGTAGATAAATAGCTACCACCTTGGCAGGAATTGTAACAGCGTTCAGTGTGGTCCGATGTCTAATCATGCCTGCCACAATTCCTCGGAAGTGTCTGTAGACGCAGACAGCGCTGGCTCTTTGGCTGTAAACAAAGATGAGCACTAAACCCTAGAGTTGGTTATGACTGGCTCTCGAGCAAGGGCAGCCTTTACATTACTCGAAAACTTCCCCCCATCTCATTGCTGATTTCCCAATTTTCTTTTTTGATTGGCCAGCTCTAAAAGAAAGGAAGAAAGTCAGAAGAGGAAGGAAGAGGAAAGCAGATCCAGACACCAAGTGAGGGGATAAGAGGATTCAGACAGTTAACAAGCTGCGGCGAATGTTCATTTCCTTCCCCCTTCTCTGCTGGGTCCTATGAGATTGGCTGAAACAAATTCATATGGGAAAACCCAACTTTCCACAGACAAATTCACAGTGCAGTCAAACCTTAAGAGAAGCTTTTCAGACTGAAGCTTCACATGTGAAGAAAGCTACTGGAGTTTGAGGGGATGGAAAGAGGGAAAATAAACTTCTACTTCTTCTGCTGTATCCGAATCCAAATATTGGTGATCCTTGTGGCAATCAGCCATGATGACTGCCCTGAGAATATAATGCAGTGGCCTTTCATCTGCCTTCTGCATCGGAGCATGACACCCGTACCACTGATCCAGTTCCGCAAGTCACTTTTTGGTCCTGAGCCCTTTTGGCACCCAAAATCCTCCTTAGCGCCCCTAGATTGATGAAGTTGCTGCCCTCCGTCAAGATGGATTCAAGTGGGATGTAATCCACTTGGGAACCATCACCCTTTCCTGTGGACTTCAGTAGCCAAGGCCATTAGTCCTAAGGGCTGTTAGGTTAGTTACGCCCTGGGGCATAAGCCAAATTTGCCACTCCCTAGTGGACTCTGGCGCCCACTCTCACTAGGATTTCTGGGAATTTTTAGTCCAAGAATACCCATACACCCAAAAAGTGCAGCCTGGGGGGGGCGCCCCCTGGGCCCCCATATGCTATGCCACTGCTGCTGCCTGACACTTGGTGTTGAGTCGCTGGCAGTATGGTTTAGTCTATTACCATAGCAGAATAACCTGGCCAGACACTACCTGCCTCTTTTCCTCAACCATTCTGGTGGGTAGTTTCCTGAATATTGATGAAGAAACAAAGCAAAAGTTTAAAAAAATGCTTTTTGTTTGTTTGTTTTACTTCGGTTTTGTTTTGTTTCTCATCTTTTATACCTGCACAGCCTAACAGGGCTACCACTTTGAAAGCTACAATTTCCTGAACTTGTGAACAGGTCTACACTCTGTATTTATTCCTTATTTGTCCCCAAGAACAGAAAATCCTATTAAATCCATGTTACAAAAGTCATTTCCCCTCCTCCTTACAAGAAGCTTCTTCTTCTTCTGCTTCGTCTCTGCTGAGAGAGCAAAATTTTCCAATTATACTTTTTCAGGCATGTTGTAAAAACGGAAATCAACTTTTCTTTCTTCACTGTTGACAGTAGCAGTTTGGTCTGAACATTTGTCTCTCTATGCCTGGTATGGAATTTTGTCTATCTCTGGGTTTTTGAGGATTATCTTTAGTGCCTTTTCCATTTCATTTCTTGCCTTTCACAAGGCTGGAAATAGAATAATCTGTTGACTGTTAACAAACTTTCTCTTTGAAACTGCTGATCAGTGGAAAAACTTTACTGATTTGGACTAGGTCACCTTATTACTCAGTTTTCTTTTGATAATGACCAAGAAAGGAGATAAAAGGACAAAAAATTTACATTGGACTATGTCAGGGATCAGCAAACTTGGCTCTCCAGATGTTCTTGGACTTCAATTCCCAGAAGTCCTGATCAGCAGGCATACTGACTTGGGCTTCTGGTAATTGAAATCCAAGAACACCTGGAGAGCCAAGTTTGCAGATCCCTGGACTACGTTAACATCATATATGATCAAATTAGCTCCTGCTCTTCTTGGCAGTCTGGTTTGTTCTCTACTTGGCCCAGGGGATGGAGGGGGGGGATAATGTCTGGCTGGACATACCGCTAAGGTAATGGACTAGATCGTACAGCCAGTGACTTGATGCCGAGTGTTGGGTGGTGATAAATAACCCGACTCCCTAAATGGGCCAATGGCTAGGGGGGGATTAGCCTCTTTAGGTGGGGTGATGGTCTCCTCAGTGGAGGAAATGCCATTGGAAACCATCATACTAGGCTCAATAGCAAAATGAACAGAGGAAGAACCACTTTCTGATTCTCAATGGTCATTGAGGTGGAAGAGGCCATGCCAGATGGACTGGCTGTGAAGGTGCATCTTGATAATATCCCCAAGGCTGTGGCAGTCCATTGCAGTCCTGGAGTTAAATCCCGCAAGGGAGCAAGACTTCTTTTGGCTCTGCGACCTGTCCCTCCTTCGCTCCTGGCTCATGCTCCAGTGATCCCACAGCATCAGTGGCTTGGCTTCCAGTCAGGGCTGGGGAATCCAGGTGGGATCAGCCCACTGCATGTGAGATCAGAGGGACGTTCCCTCTGATTTCGCATGCAGTGGGCTGACCCCACCTGGATTCCCCAGCCCCAACTGGGTGGGGAAGGCAGAGGAGGAAGAGGCCCGCCTCCCCCTTCCCTGGGGATGGGGCGGCTTCCTTTGTTGCAGGCTGCCAGCAAGCTGAACCACATGCCCAACCTCCCACTGGAACATTTTGCCTCCCCCTGGAAGTGCAGCCTGGGGTGGGGGGCCTGTCCCCCATGCTATGCCACTGTGTGTGGGTTACTTCTTGGCAAGCTGGGATCCACCTTAAACAAATACACACCAGTGGCATTTTTCCTAATCCAGAAAAAAATCTATACTCAGATCCGAGTTCCAGCCAATGACGATCAAATTAATTGAACACATGTCTAAAATAAAATCAGTTTAGACTAGTAACCAAATTAACACTAGCCATTTTACTACTGTTAGGAAGGTAATCCTGTTGCCACTTACATGTGAGTAAGTTCTATTGAAATCAGCATGAATTTGTCTTAGTAAATACAGTGGAACCTCACTTAACAAATTTAATGCATTCTCTGGGACCTTTTGTACTATAAAAAATATAGTAAAGCAAATTTCCCATAGGAATACATTGAAAACCAAAATATGTAATACAAAATGCAGTTTCCCGTAGGAATGCATTGAACACCAATTACAGTAAAACCTCGGGTTACACTGGAGGTCCATTCCAACAGCCTCCATTGTAACCCAAAAAACTCATTAACAGAAGCACATTTCCCCATAGGAATGCATTGAAATTTTTTAAAAAGTCCCAACTGGACCAAAAATGATCCAAAGAAATAGTCCCCCACCTCCACAAAAGTGAAGACACAATCTCCCTACCTTTTCCATGCTGTTGGAGACCTTATCCACTAAGTTCCCACCTCAGCTCCCTGGGCAGCACTACAGCTGAAAACAGACTGTGTTATGACTTTGGGTGGAGGGGGCAGTGGCCATTTTGAATTCCAAAATGGTGGTAGTGGCCATTTTGAACTCTTAAATAGTGACAATGGCCATTTTAGAATTTAAAATAGCACAATTTTTGGTTGTAAATTGAAAATTGACTGTAAACTGGGGAAATATTTTAATTAAATTTGCCATTGTAAACCACAAAAACATAACCCAAGGCACTCATAACCTGAGGTTTTACTGTAATCCATTCCAGAAAAAAATTGTTAATCGAGCCACTATTTTCTATGGATTTCCTTTTGCTATGCAAGTTTTGTGTTAAGCAAGCCATTTGTTAAGCGAGGATCAACTGTAAATAGGATTTGCACGACAGATTCATTATACAGCTCAGCAGCTTGACAATCAATATTGCCTTAAATATTTTCCAATATGTTCTATTAAATCCATGATCACACATCATTATGTAACATATGTATGACTGGGATTTCCATTTCCTACTCTTGTTCTTTATCATCTGCTTTAGAAAGGAATAAGGTGGCATAAAATGGCAGATAGAGGTCCTGGTATGTCAAAAATCTCTTAGATCAGAATGTTAGGTGTGTACAACTAGTCATTCAAGATGCAGGGTTGGTGTCCATAGCATCTATACTGCATGAGGGATGAGACGACATGGCTCAAAACAGGCTAAACATGGCTGGAAAGTTTCCTCCACTATTGACAGTGCCAGAGTCTCTTTGTAGTCATTTCTGATCAAAAAAAGGTGCTTCTGGGTTGAAAGAATTAGCCGTGACAAGCACCATTGCCACCGTTGCCCAGGGGATGTCTGATCACTGAAATAGTTGTCTTTGGGGATACCATTAAAGCCGGACAACAGGTAGTATCAGCTATCTCAGAGCATAAAAGGGAAAAATGGACTAAGCTCATAGAAGTGAGCTTAGAACTGTACAGAACAGAACTTAATGGTGCTTACTTCTGTGTCTAACAGCATTGTAACATTAGTCTGGCTCTGGAGCCAAACTTATACATTTGAGCTGTATTTTGTTGCTTTTTTTAATTCGAAAGACAAAGTTTCACTTCAGTAAATCCACACTTAACACTTGAATCCTGCTTACATGGCACCAAGGTGTGACATTTGGATTTCTCAATTCCTTCTCATCAAAATTAACTTTTTCCTTCTGTAAGAGATAGTGCTATTAAAACACATACAGTATTGCATCTTTTGTTCTTGGGTAATCATAAACTAATGTAAATATTTAATAACTCCAAGCAGCAGTAGCGTAGCATGGGATTCAGCCACCTGGGGCGTAAGCTAAATTTGCTGCCCCCTAGCGGTGGCTTAGGATGCTGGCGCCCGCTCTCACTAGGGCTTCTGGGAATTATAGTCCAAGAACATTCATATGCCCAAAAAGTGCCGCCCGGGGTGGGCCGCCCCCTGGGCCCCCTATGCTACGCTACTGCCAAGCAGACAGAAAACGTCGCAATACATTTCCTACACTTTAACATTAACAGTAATATAGAATATCTGAGAATTAAAATGCTTTCTATTTATTCTGTTTAAGAATTTCTTGTAAATAAAAAGAGTACAGTCAAACCTCACATAAAGAGCGCCTCGCTTAGAGAGTAACTCGCTTAAAGAGCAGAATTTTCTCTGAATGTTCGCTTCGCTTAACAAATAAAACCAACCAAAACTCGCTTAACAAATAAATCAGGGTTCGCAATCCCCCCCACAATTGGTCACTTACAATGGTGTTTCACTTAAAGAGCAAACTCGCTTAAAGAGCAATCCTGTGGAACACATTATGCTCTTTAAGCGAGGTACAACTGTATTATCTTAAGGCATTCTTTGCTACCTTATAATCTTTTGACAGTGTCAGGAACAAGAATAATCCAGTATTGGGGGGGGGGGACTTTTATCTAATATGATCCAGCCTTCTCCCCTATTTTTAAAAAAACATTGATCTGTCTCCTTTATGAAGAAAAGTACAGCATCAACATAATTTCTGGGTAGTCAGAACATAAATCCTAGATTTAAAAAATCACCTTAATCCCTCTTGGAATTATTTCTCTGCAGAGTGACAAAAAGCTGAAATCTGTGCTGAAATCTGTTATAGTCACAACCCATTGCTGAAAATTGCCTTTTGGGTTGAACAACAGAGCAGTATAACATTTATTTAAAGTCTGAGGCTCCTTTATACTTAATGAACTGATATATTTGAAGAAGTGAAAAGTGAGAAACTCTTTTAACTTTAATGTTAAAACGTTACCTGTTTGTGTAGAATTATTTTGCTTTGCTTATAAACAGTTACAGTACTGGTATTTTTAATGTGACGTCTTCCATTATTGAATGCTTGCTCATGTTTTAAATACAAATTAAAAGATAATATCACATTTACTATTCCTTTCTTCTGGGACTGTACAGTTTTGCCCAAGGTCACAAATGTTGATTTTTCTGGGCTGCAGAGGAGGGAACTGAACTTCCAACCTCTGGCTCCAGAGCCAGATAACTAACTCATTAAGCTACCCAGCCAGTGGTCAATTGATAAAACCGTTCCGTAAATCTCTCATGTTGAAAGCCACATTAAAGTCACTATAAGTAGGTTTTGACTTGGCAGCATGCACCACACATACCCCTTTTAATCTGGTTTGAGCAATATCACAACAGTTTACTACAACTAATTTGAACCTTTACTACACCCTAAAACACACAAGCCTTTGGATTCTAGAATGCTTCAAGCAAAACTGATTTTGAGACATAACTCCGAATTGATTTCAACAAGGTGCTTACATTGCAAATACAGAGCAGGATTATCTGGTTCTCAAACCCCTTAGGGTTTAATATAATTCATTATTTACCACAGCCATAGCAATCTGTTTTTGCAATATAAATCACCTTATCTGAAACAAAGGAAAGAACATGTTCATATTTGGAGCGTGCTTCTTCCACAGTAATCAGAGCTCCCAAGACCTTTATGAATACAGTACAGTACTACTAAAACCCACAAAAGTGGAGAGTGCTCACGTAATTCTGAAGCATTCTGAAAAACTCAAAAGTATGCCCCTTTTGTCATATTTTGTCCCACCATAATGAAAGTAATCAAACTGATTTTATTTTCTGTATTATCTGTTAACTTTTTTTGTTGTTCAGTTGCACAGTCGATTCCGACCCTTTGCGACCCCATTGACCATTGTCCGCCAGGCACCTCTATATCTACTGTATTTAGTTGTTCAGTCACACAGTCGAGTCTGACCTTTTGCAACCCCATGAACCACAGCATGATATCCTGTGGAGTCTATCGAGATCTGTGTCCACCATGTCAATGATACTGTCGAACCATCTCATCCTCCTTTGCCATCTTCTCCTTTTGCCTTCAATTTTTCCTAGTATCAGGGCCTTCTCCAGTGAGTCCTCCACATTTGGTGGCCAAAGTATTCAGCTTCAATATTTGTCCTTCTAAGGAGCAGTCAGGGTTGATCTCCTTTAGGATTGACTGATTTGATCTCCTTGTAGTCCAGGGGACTCTCAAGAGTCTCAAGACTATATCTATGTGAACGATTTTTGTCTGTATATTTAAAAGCAGTGCATAGTAGTAATATGATGCTTAGGTTCCCCATTAAATAGATAGTTGAACTAAGTTGAGATGGGTTGCAAAAACACAGACAATTTCAACATATATCTAATTGTTGATGAAAACCAATTTTTGAGGGAAGTTTTTTATTTTATTCATAGATCCAGTGGTGGGATTCAAAAAATTTACTACCACACTGTGGGCGTGGTATGGTGGGTGTGGCCAGGGGGAAGTCTTCAGTGGTGGGCAACAGCAGGTTCACACCAGTATGTGTGTACCGGTAGCAAAAATGGCTGATTGTTCTTGGTTCCTGTGGACCAGGAGTTCTCAATCTTTAAAGCCAAGGGCTGGGACACACTCCCTCAGACAGCTTTGGGGGCTGGATGGCCATTTTGCCCTTTCTTCACCACATGGCACTTCACCACATGGCACTCCACCTCCTGAAGATACTCTGCCTTTTCTGTTCTCCCAGTCATCTGACTTCTGGTTATTTGGACTACTGTTTCATCATCTGGATGAATCCTGCTTCCCTGGCTTGATTTGGTTTTGAACTATGTACTGAGATATGGTTACTGTTCAGCCTGTTACCCAGTTGTCCTGGGTCCTGGTGTTCATGTTATTTCCCACCCACACCCAGGACCCTGACAGAGCCTCATCAGCTGTGATGGACCATAGCAGCCGCCTTCCAGCTGATAGGAGGATCAATTCCCCATCAGCAGAACAGTGGCTTTTGCTGTGCACCTGCCACTGATTGGACTACTAGAGCTTGGTCACAGATGAGGGCCATAGCAGCCACTTTTTAACACACACAAAGAGAGCTATGGGAAGTGTAATACAGTGTTAAACAGTGACCACCCTGTGATGTATGCAATGCAAATTAAAATCAACAACAGAGCAACCCCTTCCTATACTTTATTGAACATAGTGGAAGAGGGATCTTCTTACTCTATGTCTAGGCCAGACATGAAACTGCCAAAATGAAGTCACCTTTTGGTGAGTCCATTCTGCAGTTCCTTTTGCCTGACCTAGTGTGAGAAAGATTAGCTGGCAACACATGGCTGTTGTTACCAGTATACGCTTCATTGTGGTTCAACAATAACACAATCTTTGAGGAGGCTCTTTTTGTGTACCCCTGGAAGAGAGATGTGAGGACAGAAGTGAGGAAGAGGAGGACGAGGAGGCAGAGCATCACTAGAGGCATCAGGGAAGATATATGCATGTGACAGAAGCTCTTTGGAAAGGAATCCCAACACAGGACCAAAAAAAGAAAGAAACTTGCTGATGCCATCACTTCCATAGTCATGAAAAGAGTAGGAGTGGTCTCCTGGCTCCCGTTGTATGTTTGGCAAAATGTTCTCACGGGGCACCACCTTCTCTGTCTCTCCTTTTCTCTCTCACACACAGACACTGCAGCTAGTTGAAGAGTCGGACACAAATATAATAAACAGCACTTTATCTTACGTTTCCCATTCTTGTTCTCAGAGAGAGACATAAGTCTTGCTTTGAGCACAAGAAAGGGTTTCTCGGAGAGAATACCACCATAAAAATCTTCAAAAAGGTCCTCTACAGAAAGGTGGGGACAGAGGCAGAAAGGACAGAGTCAATAACATAAAGGGGAACAAATTGATCAGATCTACAGTATAGTGTAGACTAGGGGTGCTCAAACAATGGTCTGTGGGCCAGATCCTGCCCCAGACGCCAATTCATCTGCCCCACGCTGCCCTCATCACTCCCGGAAGTGGAAGTTAAGTTAAATGCACCCATACTGGTGTGTTTTACTTCCACTTCCAGGAGTGATGAAGGCATCATGGGCCGGATGAATTGGTATCAGGAGCTGGATCTGGCCTGCAGGCCATCGTTTGGGCACCCTTGGTTTAAGCAGAGAAAATGGAAGCTTAAAATCTATCTCATCCTGTTGCAAAACAGATTGCAAGGCTTGTTTTACTTCCACTTCTAGTGGGATCAGTAGCATAGTGTGGGATTCAGCTGCCCAGGGTGTAAGTCAAGTTTGCCACCCCCTGGCGGGGGCCTAGGACACTGGCACCCACTATTGCTACCGCTTCTGGGAATTGTAGTCCCATATGCCCAAAAAGTGCCTCCCGGGGTGGGCCACCCCCTCCTCCATGCTATGCTACTGGGTGGGAGGAACCATGTGACTGGCCTGCTGAACCACATAACTGGCTCACTGAACCACATGACTGGCCCATGGCCCAAAAATTTTGGGCATCCTTGGTGTAGACTCCTGTCATGGGAGAATAACCATCTCTAGTGTAGATGGAAAGGATATTCAACTGAGAGATAAAACATGTCACAGTACAGTCAGAAGCTTTTTCAGCATAGAACAGAAAGCATCATATTCCCCTGTGTACACAGTCCCAAAGACTTATCTTTGTTCTTTCTTTCCATTTTTTTTAAATAAGCAAAGGAGGCCATGATACATGTGTTGAGAACACTTTCGACACTGGTAACTTAGCAGGTGCATAATAGTTCAAAGGAATTGAACAGATTGAGAATAGGGTTTTAGTGAACATATACTTGTGCACATGCCACTGTACAGCTATTGGTATCCACAGATGTTGTGCCTACAGATAGGTGGTCTGTAAGGTAGAAATCTCATTTAATCTTTATTTGGGTAGAACAACACTGGCCTCCTGTGGCTGCATTTTTAATCACAGGATGTTTTCTTCATGGTTATTTATGTGTGTGTGCCCCCCCCCCATATGTTTTTGCACTTTTAAGTAGTCTGAAAGAAATGTGGCTTAAAAACAGTTGAAAGAGAAGATCTGCCAATTCAAGGAGGCATCTGATATGAAGTTCAAAGGAGAAGGTAGGCTTCACCTGTTGAAAATTCCAGGCACACAACTTTTTTTGGGGGGGATTCCTTTTTTGAGTTTACACCCTCAAGATAGGACTGTCTAGAAGATTTTAAATGTCATAATCCTGAACCTAGAACAAAATAAACCACCAGCTTTCCAGACCTCTACTGGCAAACTGAGGATATTTGGAGCTGTGAAAGGAATACACAGCTCCCAACCAATTTCTGGAGTCTGATCCCTTGAACACGGAGAGATAAAGGATTTATCTGTTGACCTTGTGTGGACAAAGTAATTGTGTCCTTGACACAGAGAGCTCAAATATTGAGTCAGCCTTCCATAAACACAGACAGCCATCCTGTCACTAAACGAAGGCACTTTGACTTAGAAATGTCAAATCAGCTGCATTGCATCAGACCTGCGGTTCTGCTTTTGAAGTCCCTTCCTCATTCTAATTTGGCTCTCCGAAAACATACCTTAAGTGTTCCCCATTATTTCTAAGGAGTTTAACTTCCAAGCTGACATGCTACTTTGGGAGACAATTCAACAATAACTTGTATTTCAAGTGAGTTCATTTCTTTCACTAAAGTGAATGGTGATTTAAACACACAGAGAGGCTGAATAATTCACTTCCAATTGCATTTTAAAAAATATTCTGAAATTGTCTTGCTGCAATTACAATTAAAGGATTCAAGCCGACGTAAATGTGGATAGTTTGCCCACTACAGATGTGGCCAGAGGCAATTTCCTCAGGCAAACATAAAACGGTTTCCCCATATCTTAAGTCAAGGTCCTTAATATCTAAAATCAACCATGTTGCTAGCATATGAGGGAGAAAATCCCACAAATGCTCCTTCTCATTACTGGCAAATAATAATAACAGTGGTCAAAATCCTATTGCATTTTTTATGCCTGTACAGCACAATTGAGATAAATATGAGTCAACAGTACAAAGTGGATGGGAAAAGGCAAATGATATTTTAGGCTGTGTTAGTAGAAGTATCTTCTTCTTCTGCTGCTGTATCTGAACACTGGTGATCATCATGGCAATCAGCCATGAAGACTGTCCTGAGAATATAATGCAGTGACCTTTCATCAGCCTATATAGAAGTATTTTCTCCAAAATCCATGATGAACTAATCCCCTTCTATTCAACACTAATTAGGACCCATCTGGGTATTTCCGGTGGCAATGTATGGTTGTGAGAGCTGGACCATTAGGAAAGCTGAGCGCAGAAGAATAGCTACCTTTGAGATGTGGTGTTGGAGGAGAGTTTTGAGTGTCCTCTGGACAGGAAGGAGAACAAATAGGTCAATCTTAGAAGAAATTAACCCTGACTGCTCTTTAGAAGGTCAAATAGTAAAGCTGAAGCTGAAGTACTTTGGACATCAAATGAGAAGAGAGGATTCACTTGAGAAAGCCTTGAAGCTGGGAAGGGTGGAGGGGAAAAGAAGAAGGGGGCGGCCAAAAATGAGATGGCTAGATGGTATTGTAGACACAATGGGCACAAAGCTGAGCGAGTTAAGGAGGATGGTGGAGGACAGAAGTGCCTGGCGGACAGTGGTCCATGGGGTCGCAAAGAGTCGGAATCGATTGTGCGACTGAACAACAACAACAATAACAAACCATCAAGTTGTGGGCATCAGACTTTAAGAAGGATGCTGGCAAACTAGAGCAAATTTAGAAGACAACAAGGATGATCAGGAAATTAGAAACCATGCCCCATGGGGAAATGCTGAAAGAAAAGGACAGAATGCAGAATATTTTCTGACACGAAATTATTATTATAATACTTGAAAATTGGTTGCTTATGCAAAAAAATGAGAAAAACCCTGGGCATGAATCATCTAGGCCAGGATGGCGTGAACAGCTGATACAACAGAAAAATCCGTAGCTTAAACCATTATTGTAAATCTGCCTTCAAGTTACTTCTGATTTATGGTAATCCTAATAGGATTTTTGACATACTGGTATACGAGATGTTGAAGGAGTGGCTTACCATTGGCAGCCCTAGTTTGAACAGTTAGTTATTTTAAAATGCTGAATGGCTCACTTGTTCATAAAACCAGACAATGCCAACACAGAAGAAACCAAGCATTCTGTTTTTAGCTCAAGTTGCCTTGATTTTGAGGGGAGTGAGGATGGAACTAGTATTTGGAAGGTTCTGAAGTCAGCCTCCTGTTTTTCTCAGTCATCTTCTGATTTCTTGGCTACAGTCCTCATTTGGATTGATGATTGAACCATGGTGCAGTATATAAAATCTTTCACTATCTCAATTTCTTTGCTGTCAACTTTAAAGTAATACAATGGAACCTCGGTTAACATGGCTCAGTTAACATAAAAATCGTGTAACAAAAAAAAATCCATAGAAAACAAGGGCTCGGTTTACAGAATTTTTTGGAACGGATTAATTGGTTTCCAATTCATTCCTATGAGAAACTGTGCTAGTATTTGGTAATAGTTCTTTTCAGCAGGCTGGAGTTGATTTTTATATAGATAAATTGCTAAAGGGATTGACTCTCCTGATTGTATTGCATTTTCATTTTTATGTTAGATTTACTGACTGTATATGTTTATGTTGTATTTATGTTTGATATTGTAATATATGTTGCCAGTGTTATGTTAGCTGCTCTGAGTTGCTTCGGCAAGTAGAGCGGCATATAAGTCTAAATATAAATACAAAATTTTGGTTAATGTATTTTGGTTTTCAATACATTCTGCTAGAGGAAAAAAGCCAGGATTATTATCTTGTGAGGAAATTGATAACCTGTCTTGCCTGTAGTATTTTGAAGAATTTGGAGGTGTTCATTGAAACTGCCTGTTTGTTTGTCACAAGTTTGAAATGTGACTGTTGACATTATCATTAGCTCAGTGTTACATCCTGCTATGGTAATAGAGTAGACCATACTGCCAGCAACTCAACGCTAAGTGTCAGGTGATGGTTAACTAACCTGACAACCCTGAGGACTAAGGGCTTGGGTGGCAAAGTCCACAGGGAAGGGTGAGGGTCCCCAAGTGGATTAAATCCCATTTGAATCCATCTTGATGGAGGGCAGCAACTTCCTCAATACAGGCCTGGGGCCGATGAGGACTTTGCATGCCAAAAGTGACTTCGCGGAACTGGATCAACGGTACAGGTGTCATGCTGCAATACGGAAGGCAAATGAAGGGCCACTGCATTATATTCTCAGGACAGTCTTCATCACCAATCACTATGAGGATCGCCACTATTTGGATACAGCAGAAGAAGTGGCACTTGGCTTGATAGCTTGAGAAACAGAACAACTCCCTGGAGCTTCTTCAGCCCCTGACCTAAGATGTGACACAACCCTATCAGTAGTGCATGAAACTGCGCAGAGAGCTGGCTCTTAGGCTTCAGGTGACTCACCTGTGCACCGAATGTTCTCTTTATGAGATTTTGGAAATTGCTCCTAGATTGGTTTACTGTATATGCTTATATGTTATTTTAGGCCCAAAATATAATGATTCTATGAAATCAAATCTATTCAGTAGTTTGAGGTTCTTGCTATTTCAGTTCTATAGACCAGAGAGAGAGAAAGAGATAAAACAAAATGTATGTATAAAAATGAGTAACAACAGGCACGCGAAAGCGTGCGCACACACACACGTTTTTAGGACTAAAAAAATTGTTGCATGAGAGTTCACAAAATAACACTTTTACCCTGAAGTGATTTAAGTGCACATGGCTTTATCTAAATGCTTTCTTTCTTGCTATATTTCCTAAATCATGACCGCAGAAAAGTATCCACATATTATATATATTTAAAATGCATGGCTACTTTTCTAAGGTCGTGGTTCAGGAAATACAGCCAGAAACTGATTCTAAATTTATAACCTGTGAATGAGCTGCTGGAATATTGATGCAACATAAGACCTGTCTCGGGAACCACACTCTTTGACTTGATGTCATGGCTGAAGAGCTTTTACTGCCTTTTGTCAACACTCCTGGAGTGTGCAAGGAAGTAATATTGGCTGCCAGTGATGTGATTTCTTTGCTGACATTTTAAATCAAAGTTACTGTCAGCAAGAGGAAAGGAAGATCCCTTAACACCATTTTGATTGAAAGAAAGAAAAAAGAAAAAAGAATTAATATCTTCAGTTATGCTATGATTCCTTCTGCTACCTCAGTAAAGCACCTTCCTGTTAAATGACTCAATGGCCTAGTCTGGCACTTAGAGTAGATCATTTGTATTCACTTAAAGTACCAAAATAATTGTCTAAATCTGGCTGGTTACTATTCTGATATTAGATTGTGATGTAATGGATAATTTGAGCTGCAAACTGTAAGGAATTTCCTCCCCCCCCCCAACTTATCTGTGATGCAGGCACTTATAGAATGCTTATCTAAGGCTGTTGGTTCACCACACCCCTACTTTCTAAAGATTCAAGGCCAAAAGTAAGATCAAGGAATGGGGCCATCCGATGGCACAGAGGCAGTGGTGGGCATCAGCAGGTTCGCACGGGGTCACCAGAACCGGTAGTAGAAAGTCTGTCTGGCCGCGCCCATCCAAGTTTTTAAATAAAGTAGTCCTAATTCAGGTGCAATGCAGGGCTTTCCCCCGGCTATGCCCACCATGCAGTGGTGGGCAGCAACAGGTTTGCACCCCCCAGCAGGGGGGTAGCGAAATTGGGTGGCCTTCGAGTGGGGAGGGTGTAGCGAAATTGGGTGGCCACGCCCACCTCCCTGCCCTGCCCAGACTAATGCAGCTACCATTTAAAAGGTTTTATTCTGTGCAAGCATATCAGAGAGTGAACAAAACAAAAAGACAAAAACGTTGTGGCACCTTAAAACTAACTGCTGTATTTTAATGTGAGTTTTTGTGGATCAAGTCCACTGGCTCTATAGCTATAAACAGAGATGAGCACTAAACCCTAGAGTTGGTAACGACTGGTTTTCGAGCAGGGGCAACCTTTACCTAATAACAGAAGATTCCTGATTGGTATTCAAATTTGACGTCAAGTGGTTCAAGGTCTCCCTTGCTCAAAAGCCAGTCATATCCGACTCTAGGGTGCATTGCTCATCTCCATTTACAGCCAAAGAGGCAGTGCTGCCTGTGTTTGCAGGTGTATACATGGCCATATGGCAGGCATGACTAGATCTCCCATGGGATAGGTTCCGCCCACTACATAGGCTACACCCATGACATAGGCTCCACCCTCAATATAGGCTCTGCCCATGGTGTGGCAGTGAAATTTTTTGCTGCCCACCACTGCCACCATACCACACTCATAGTGTGGTAGTAAAATTTTTTTGGACCCCACCAGTCCACAGAGGCAAAGACTGACATCAATGGATCTAGTTCTGACTGAGCTGACCACGAAACAGGCACAAGGGTAATTCTGAATGGGATCAAAATTTGGATAAAACTCGATTTCTTCTTCTTTAATGTCCCACTCAAACCCTGGACTGCCAAAATGAAGCCACTTTCTTGGCTTTGTTGTTGGCCAAACTTACAACCTCATCAGTGCATGTTTCTGGCAGTAAATGGCAGACCAGTAAATGAGCCGGATTCTGTATCTCTCCATATTTACACAGTATGTTGTTGTCTGCCTGCTGCCTTCACTTGTGCATGTTGTTCTTACATCTAGGCACCAAGGGGCTATAGTGGCTCAGTGGTTAAGAAGCTCACCTTGTTAGCTGGAAGGCTGGCAAGTCAGCAGTTCAAGACCCAGGTACTGCATGATGGATTGAGCGTCCGTCTCTGTCTCCGCTCTTGGGGACATGAAAGGAGGCTCATTTGGGTGTTCCTTTTCAACCCAGAATAATTTCTGACATGAAATTATTATTATCTTGGCACTTCAACCCTCAGCCTGTTCAGAGTCCTCCAAGTGATATAGGGGAGGTTGAATTCTGTAGCTATATCCTCCTTTACTGATGTTCCTTGTCCAGTGAGCTCCTTCCTCCATCTTCTAATTTGGTTTTGCTCTTGTGTACCCTCAAGAAAGTTTGCTCTTGCCATAAAGCTCTTCCTGGATCTGAGCCAGCAGACTTGAGGCTCATATCCATTCAGACAATGTCGAGGGTCATTCTCTTGCTTAGTTCTCTCAGTGTCCACTGCTACTTCTAAACCTGATTAACCAGATACTACAACACTTACAAGTCTGTGTTGTATGGGCAATATTTTCTGATGGCTAGGCAGGCTGTCTAGCCAAATGTACCCTTGTAGCTCCAGCAATTGCCACTATTCCACCTAGGGCTTCCATCCCACACGGCTTTACCCATAGGTCTCCTGAGGCTTGGAGAATGTTGCTCAACTGTCATGCAATGGCATCACACAAGCAGTCTTACGCCGATCCAGTGAGCAAGATGGGATTAGATGCAGATGAGTCATCTGACACACACAAACCAAACTTTCTTCGCCTTCAGTCCTGGCAGACCTAAGATTTGTCATCCCTCCCAGAGATCATGACATGTATAACAGCTCCCTGAGATTTCAGCCGATACCTGGATCCTTGACGACTTAGACGGTTGAAAGCAAGAAATTGCAAGTAGATAAATAGGTACCACTTTGGTTTGAAGGTAAACAGTGTTCCGTGTGCTCCATTGTCTAGTCATGTTTGCCACATGACCACAGATCTTTGGATCTTTACATAGAGATGAGCACTGAACCCTAGAGTTGGATAAGACTGGCTTTTGACCAAAGGTGACCTTTACCTTACATCTTAGTGAAGAAAATAGGGACAACTTCCCTATGTAGCTTCCAATAACTGAGTGGACCAGCAGATGACTCTTCTTTCAACACTGCAGAGAGGAGGCCCAGCAGAGGTTGTGTGGCAATGCATATAGCATTGTTTAGTAATAAAGAGTGAGACTGAGGGTATTCATGAGGCTTACCTGTAAAGCTACCATACCTGCCTTGAGCATCTGCTGCCAGAGGTGATTGCCGCACTAATCACACGGTTGGCCCTTCATGGTTCAATAGGGGTTGTGCAGCCATAAGTTTCTGTTTGGGACACAGAGGGTTCATAACTGACCCAGCAAGACAGTCCAAACATTTGGCAGGACAAATGTCTGTCCTTACTGCCCTGGTCCACAAGCAACCCCTGTGGTAGAACATATTGATATGATATGCAGACATCAGCAATCTTCTCCATATACTTTTTAAAAACTCACTCTCTTTCACCCACTTTTAAAAAGATTGCCCAATTTCATGTTCTTCTTTTGGGATCTTGTTAGAAATTGTTTGTGTTTATAATAAAACGAAAACTGCATGTCCTCTCTGATAAAAATACAGACTCCAGCTTGTGGCAACCGTATCCTGGCAGCGACAAATATAGGAAATTTTACATGAAGCCTGCAGCTGTTCAGACCAACTGAGAATTTAACCATCTTTATCCACCCCCTCAAACTTATCAGGTATCCTCAGGAAAGAGAATCATTTGGCGTTCTTATTCTTGGATTAGAAACATTCAAGATAAGCCAGCTCTCCCTGTTGTCCCACACCACCAACTCAGAAAAAATAACCAGAGGGTGGTGCGAAAGAAAACATTTTCTCTCAAGGAGATGCCAAAGAAAGCTACACTCCTAACATCAAAGTTTTATCATTTGTTGCAGATTTTTAAAAAACAAACACAACAGGTTACTTTTTCCACATTTTGAATGTGCATAAAAAAGAACAGAGGTGCATATAACAGAGAATTAATGAGTCATATTTCCCAGTTCTTTGGGGCTTATATTTTAAATATATATACTGTATGATTACACCTTTTACTGCAAGCTTTCTGCTTTCTACTCATAGTTAACCCCTGATGCGTATAATGGGCCTTACTCCTAAGTCAATGGTTATAGGAGTGGGACCCAAATTTCCCTTATCTTAGCTGCCATTTCTACTCTGCTGAAATAAAGTGGAGCTGGTACTTTCACTGCAGATCTGCCAGCACAATAATTTACTAGCTTTTACTGGCAGAATTTTGAGTCAAGAAGCCCAAGGCAGGCAATGAACCATAATATTATAGTACAACACTATAAAATAGACCACAACATCCAATAAAATGCAAGGCTAAAACAATGCAAACCTATATAGCAAATTACTGGGGCTAGTAAATGATTGACATCTTAATTATTAAAACCTGTAAGTGGGGAAAATACTTTTCTCCTCCTCCTGCAAAGACTACAATTTATTTTCAGAACATCTTTAGAGTTGGTCTGATGGAGCTTTCCTTGGGTACTTGACAGATAACAGGTGCCATACATATTCAGTGTTTGATAGATTTGCTAACATTTGAAGTTGTACCACCAGAACAGCAAAAACTGCTATCCCAAAATTATGAGAAAAATTATTTATGTATTTGATTTCATTTCTTCTGCTTTCGTGCTAGTCCACATGTGAAACTGCCAGAATGAAGGCACCTTTTGCTGAGTTCATTTTGCAGTTCCTTTCGCCTGACCTAGTGTGAGAAAGATTAGCCTGCAACACAAGGTTGCTGTTACCAGGGTACGTCTGATTGTGGCTCATTAAAAATATTCATCTAAATATTTACATATCCCTATTCACCAGATTGCAGTATGGGGTGATTTACATATTTTTGAATCAATAAAACTACATTACAAGAAGGAGATGCAAAAAAAACAAAAAAACAAAAACAAAAAGCAGAACAAATTAGCAAGATTTTAAACCCATCACAAAAGCCATGGAAAGCCTAAGAAGAAGTCGCAGTGATGGGATGTAACAGGTTCTCACCAGTTCTCCAGAACCGGTAGTAACTTTTCCCAATGTCCCAGAGAACCGCTAGCAGCTTTTGGGGGGAACCACCTTCAGAGCTTACCTTTTCACTGGTTCCCCCACTGCCCATGTGCACACCTACAGTGCTTGGCGCGTATGAACAGCCTCCTTGCTGTCCTCCCAAGTGGGGAGGAGGAAGAGAAGCTGCTAGCCTGAAGCTCCCTATAGCCTGCTCCTCAGGGTAAGTGACTCACCTTTGGATGTGGTGTGCCTGTGTGTATTTTAATGTGTATTTAACACCTTTACCTATATTGACGTACTACCACAGTTCCTAAAAAGGCCGGCAGGGCGGGCTTGGGGTTTTTAAGCAAAGTCTTGGAGTTACCTGAACAATAAGCTACACCTGAGCTGTTCCAATTGCTGTTCCAATTGGAGAACCCTTAAGGAGGTACAGCTGTTTTACATTTACATTAAGGCACATTATCCTAGAGAACTGGTATGATGACCATATCCATCTTGCAACATGGTGCTACCCAGGCACTTATACTAACAGGTAAGTGATGGGTTTGTGTTTGGATTGGGGGGTTGATTTATCTTTGGGGTGGGGGTGGGGGTGTATTTTAATGTAATTTTTATTTATTTATTTAATTTATTTACAGGTTTGTGTTGTGGGTGGGTGGATGGGTTGAAGAGTGTGTGTGCGTGTGCTTATTTTTATTTTATTTTATTATTATTTTTTTAATTTTTCTTTGGCCCTGCCCACATCATGATGCCATGATGTTAGCTCCGCCCACACTGTGATGACATCATGGTGGGGTAGTAAAATTTTTGACATCCCACCACTGAAGAAGTGGTAGTAGTTAACCTGTCAGCTAATAGTAAACAATTGGTAATGTTCCTGGGCACATGCTGAGGAAACAGCTCCTCCAAAGGGAGTGTTTCTTTTCTCCCCCAAGGCTTAACACAATTGCCCTTACAGAAGTGTAAATCACCAATAGGATCCTGGCCAATATTGTACCAGGCAAGCCACACCAGAGTGTGTTCAGACTTTGTCCTTGGTTGCCTCCTCTACCTCGGTTGCCTCCTGTATTATTTTGATGACACAAGAGAACAGGATGGTGTGGAAGAAACAGGGTCCCATGCAGATGGCTTTGAATTGGGGCGCATAAGTAGGCAGCCAGACAGCCAATGGGATAGGGCAGTGGTCTGCAAATGTGGCTCTCCAGATGTTCTTGGACTTGAATTACCAGGAGCCCAAGTCAGCACTCCTGCTGATTGGGGCTTCTGGGAATTGAAGTCCAAGAACATCTGGAGAGCCACATTTGCAGACCAAGGGGATAGGGAAACCCTAGCTTCTTTGCCAAAGGGTTCCAAAGTCTGGAAGCAGTCCACAAAGAAAGCCTTCATTTGAGTCTTTCCCACAGGTCTCTGATGGTGGTAAGACGACGAGAAGGTCCTCTCTATCAATTCTCAAAAACCTAGGCAGTCTTATAAGGGCAAAAATGACATTTCATATGGCCTGGACCTAAGTTGTATTGGGATTCATAAGTCATAACCAGCACTTTGAATTTTACCTGGAAGCAGACTAGTAATCATGGAAGCTGTTGAAGAATTACATGTTTCTTATAACTAGCAGTCCGGCTGCATTGTTCTGGACCAGCTAAAGTTTTAAAGATGTTTCAAATATGTCCCTATGTACAACACATTGTAGTAACCTGGTTGGGCTATAACTAAAGCAAATGTTATGTTAGTCAAGGCGAGCATCTCCAGGAATGGATATAAGTAGCACGCCAACACTATTACTGTACAAATACCTTCCTAGCCACTGCTGAGACTTGAGCATCCAGATTTAAGGATGAATCCAGTAGTACAGCCAAGCTGTAAGGAGAGGTAGAGTTGAATACCATTCAGTGGTGTGCACCGGTTTGGACAGGTTCGGGAGAACCCGTAGTAAAACTGGCTGGCCCCGCCCACTGCCCTGACCTGCCCCACACACCTCCTCTTCCTCCTCTCATCCCACTCTGTATGTGACTCCAACATCCTTGCTGCTGGGTTCGGGCGCCCGGAGTGGAGTGAGGCTGAGCCAGCAGTTACTCTGCTGCAGTTACTCTTTAAAGGAAAATTAGAGCATCGAAGTGTAATTGCTAACTAATGGTCTGACATAGTGGACTCAATCCACAAAAGCTCACATTAAAATGCAGTAGTTTAACCATGCTCACCCGATCACCTAGCCACACCCACAAAGTTGGCCACACCCACAGAGTTGGCCACACCCACAGTGTGGTAGTAAATTTTTTGATGCCCACCACTGATGCCATTCACATGTTAGTGTGACCAATATGGACAATCTCTCCCTTTGGTTTCACTTATATATTAAATAGCATAGAGGACACAAGACAGAGCCCTGGTGGTTGAAACAGGTCAATGGCCAAGATGTCAAAAAAGAGTTCCCAAATACTGTACCACCTTTTGAGATTAGCTTTCCAGGTAGGACCAGAACCATTGTAAGGAAGTATTATAAAAACACATCCCAGAAAGACAACCCAGAAGGATGCTATGGTCAAAGGTATCAACATCCATTGAGAGGCCCAGTAGAGTTTACAGGAATGTGCTTCCTTTATCAATTCATGTACTGTACTTCCATAGGTCATCCAAGGTAGTATAAATAGATATATGAATATAGAAAACCAGAAGAGAGGGAAGTGGAGTAAGATATATGGTATTCCCTGTTGTAATGTATGGTTGTGAGAGCTGGACCATTAGGAAAGCTGAGCGCAGAAGAATAGATGCCTTTGAGATGTGGTGTTGGAGGAGAGTTTTGAGAGTCCCCTGGACAGCAAGGAGAACAAATAGGTCAATCTTAGAAGAAATCAACCCTAACTGCTCCTTAGAAGGTCAAATAGTAAAGATAAAGCTAAAGTACTTTGGACATCAAAGGAGAAGAGAGGATTCACTTGAGAAAGCCTTGATGCTGGGAAAGGTGGAGGGCAAAAGAAGAAGGGGGCGGCCAAAAATGAGATGGCTAGATGGTATTGTAGACGCAATGGACACAGAGCTGGGCGGGTTGAGGAGGATGGTGGAGGGCGGGGGGCCTTGAGGACAGTGGTCCATGGGGTTGCAAAGGGTCGGAATCGACTGTGGAACTGAACAACAGCAACAATACAGAATGTTAAATCAAGAAGACAAGATGCAGGATACATTAAGAACAAGATAGGAATAAGATCTGAATATTAAAATTACTGAAATAAATTGGAAAAATAAGTGGAGAAGAAGAATCATGAGAAGTTTGTCTGTCAGAGCTAAAGAACATAATTATAAAATGTTATGAAGGTGGTACTTGACTCCCGTTCAGTTACATCAGGTAGATAATTCAAAAACTAAAAATTGTTGGAGATGTAAGAATAGACTGGGGACATATGAACACATGTGGTGGAGCTGTAAAATGATTATGGGTTTTTGGGTAAAGATAGAGAAGGAGATATCGGAAATAATGGGTGTTGACCTCAAGCTGGAGTCAAGTGCTACCTTATGGTAGCACTTGACCACCCCTCCCTCCCTCTTTTAAACTTTTTAAACCTTTTTAAACCTTTTAACTTTTTAAATTTTTTAGATTTTTGTAAATTCATAGTTTAATTCTTTTTTAATTGATTTTTAAGTAATTTTGACCCTTAAGGTTTTAATTTATGAATTTGTAGGGGGATTGTTTAATCGTTTTGCATTGTGCATAGTCTCTCCCCCTTTTCTGTAAGCCGCCTAGAGACAGGTTCGCCTGATTGGGGTGGGATAATAAATCTAAATAAATAAATACATAAATAAATGGACATAGAAGCAAATTTTAAAAACTTGTTATGCATAATGTTAACAACAGCAAGACAAGGTATTGCAAGGAATTGGAAAAACTATTCTTTGTTAAAAATGGAAGACTGGTATAAAGAAATGTGGGAAATTGTGTTGAATGATAAGCTTACATGGGAATTGAATAAAAAATGGGCATAATTAAAGACAACAAGTTTTGGGAAATATGGAGGCCTTTTGTGGAGCACACTTTGGTTAAGTCTAAAGGAGGCAGGCTAGCACCAGATCATATGAGTTTTTGGAAACAGTAATATAGAGCTATGACAAAACTGCAATCTCCAAGGCATTGTAAATATCACGGGATGACATGATTTATGTTTTTAAAATTATGGGTTATGAATGTGTAATAGGTAAAATAAGGTAACAATATACTGTATATAAAAATATGTAGACATAGGTATGTACGTATCCGGAGCTAGGAGGCCTCTGCCTGCCCAACCTTCCTCTCAAATACTGAAATATTGGAGCGTGGCTGGAAGTTATCTAGTATATTAGTGTTCAAGGAGGGCTTTTTCAACAATTGTCTTATGACTACCTCTTTTAAGAAATCCTACTGTCTGCAGTGGCTTAGTGCAGTGGTGGTGAACCTATGGCACACGTGCCAGAGGTGGCACTCGGAGTCCTCTCTGTGGTCATCCGTGCAGTGACCCCAGCACAGAGTTCACCCTGCCCATTTGCCCAGCAGCCCAATGGGAGTGGTTCCTCCCTCCCCCCCAACACAGAATTCACCCACCCCTCTGCCTAGCAGCCCAGTGGGAGCACTTCCTCCCTTCCCCAGCACAGAGCTCACCCCGACACTCTCCCCAGCAGGTCAATGGTAGTGTTTCCTTCCTCCCCTGTTGCTATGTTGGCACTGTGATAAATAAGTGTGTTTTGGGCTGCAGTTTGGGCACTCGGTCTCTAAAAGGTTCACCATCACTGGTTAAGATGCTTAACTTGATGAAGGAAGGGCGGCAGGCCAGCAGTTCAAGACCCAAATGCTGCATGATGTTTCCTAAACTTTGGTTTTTGGACTTCAATTCTCAGAAGCCTAAGTCAGTTCCCCAAACCACTGATCAGTCAATGTACTGACTTAGGCTTCTGGGAATTGAAGTCCACCAGTGTTCTGTGGAACATAGTTTAGGAAACGTTGACCTAGCAGTTCGAAGCAAGAAATTGCAAGTCGATAAACAGGTACCACTTGGGTGGGAAAGTTAACAGCATTCCATGCATTCCGGCGTCTATTCATGCCTGACACATGAACACACAAATGTCTGCAGACGCAGACAGCGCTGGCTCTTTGGCTGTAAACAGAGATGAGTACAACCCCCCTAGATTTGGACACGGCTGGCTTTTGAGGAGACCTTTACCTTACTGTCTTGAAGGCACAGCATTTTTGCCTTGTCAAGACTGCACTGGAGCTTCTTGAACTTTACCCCACTTAGGATGGTAGAGGATTATGAGATTTCTGTTCGAGGCCAGGCTGAGGATGGTGTATTTGATGTCCACACTGGAGAGAACCAAAGAATTTGAGGGAGTTATTCATGGTCACTTTCCAGTCAACTATGACAAATAATTGCTCTGAGAACACATATATGTAGAATAAACTAGTTCCTGTTCCCAGGATTGATGACTTTCAACTTTCCTGCTGTTGTTCAACAATTCCAATCCCTTTTTGCCAGGATGCCTAGTAGCAAGGGAGTTAGGAGTTGCAGTCCAACATCACCTGGGTGGAGCTTTCCCACCCCCATTCTGTAGCAAATTAAACCCACCATATTACCACCCCCAAAGGTAGGCTGCCTCAAGTCTAGTTACCATAGCAACTTCTGTGTCTCGTGTTAAAAATCAGTCTGCAAATTCACAGCAGTGAAACTTGTGGAAGATGGACAGAAAATGAATTGGACGAGAAGAACATCAAATTCTGGCTACAGCTCAGTGCATATTTGAAGTAGGCTAAATTTTAAGTCCAGATATAACTGTTAGAATCTGAATGCATAATTTTGTGGCTTTCTGAAAAGAGTCTAAGAATACAGGTTATAATAGAAGAATGTTCAACAACAAATGCCCAAGGGATAATTTATTTGTAAACAGTCTGTGCTAGGAAAAACAAGTGTATGGCAACATTATGCATATTTAAAAAATACATGGACAATTTCAAGTCGTCGAGTTTGGCATCTTAACCACTAAGCCACTGTAGTCCCCTTTCACTAGTACAACAAAACCTCGCATAAAGAGTGCCTCGCTTAGAGAGTAACTCGCTTAAAGAGCAGAATTTTCTCTGAATGGTCACCTCGCTTAACTAAAACCAACCAAAAACTCACATAACAACTAAACCGGGGTTCCGCAATCCTCCCTGCCAGAAGTCACAATTGGTCACTTACAATGGTGTTTCGCTTAAAGAGCAATCCCGTGGAACACATTATGCTCTTTAAGCAAAGTACCACTGTATTAGTGCTGTCCTAATATGTTTTGCTCCCTTAAGAGAGCCTAAATCAGTGGTACCCAACCTTTTCAAGCCGGGCCCCGGGTCACGCTCTCAGTCATCTTTGAGGGCCGGATGACCACTTTGACCTGCCTGCACGAAGGGGGTGGCCATTTTTGTCCCACCAGCTTCAATGGGGTGGCCGTTTTGTTTCTCAAATGCCCTTGCAGGGGGTGGGGGCCATGTGAAATGGTGCCGCAGGCCAGATCCAGCCCTTGGGCCTTAGGTTGGGAACTCCTGGCCTAAATTGAGGCCAATGGTGCTATCCAAAGAACTGTGTCTCCCTCTCGTGCATAGTTACAACAGCCATGTGTCATAGAGCATGATTACACCACATGTTTGTGTGAAAAACTAGAGTACTAAGAACAGTTTTGTTCATTCTGATTGAATGTTAGAGTACTAGTTTAACCTAGAATAAAAACTGGGAAGAGGTTTTTTTAAAAAAAGAACACTATAATTCCCATAATTCTCTAGCGAACAGTCCGGTTGTGGCTTCTGAGAATTATAGTCAAAAAATCACCTTTTCCAAGCAAGTTGCTAATTCAGGCTTAATATGGTATGGGTGTAACTTTTAAAATCATATTTTAAGTGGCTTTTATACCTTGATAAGCATTACTCAAAGCTAACATTTCTGGGTCATTGGGTCCCAGGTTCCAAATATCCTGTGTAAATACTTGTCAAACATGTTGACGATCTGCTGTGGCTTCTCATGAGCAATACTTGGAATATTTGGTTTTTTTAAAAAATGTAGCCGTTTGTTCTTCTGTGGGGAAGTTCTCTAAATGCTTCTCAGAAGTAGTTACCATCCCCTACAACTGACGGAAAACGTACGAGGCTTGCCTAATCTAAGGCATGGTGTAAACAGAGCTGGCTGTTTCACTTTGACTGCTTCTGGGGTCCTTTTATACCAGGGGTGCTCAAACTTTTTGGGCTGTGGGCCGACCATGTGATTCAGGGAGCCAATCACTAAGGCCCAGGGGCCAGGTGTGGCCCCTGAAACCAATTCACCCAGCCCGCGAAGCCCTCGTCGCTCCTGGAAGCGGAAGTAAAACGCGCCCGTATGGGCGCATTTTACTTCCGCTTCCAGGAGCGACGAGGGCTTCGCGGGCCAGGTGAATTGGTGTCAAGGGCCGCACCCGGCCCCCAGGCCTTAGTTTGGGCACCACTGTTTTATACTCTTGAACATAGCAAGTAAGCAAGGTACAGTATCTGGGAAATGTATTACATGTATTCTTTCTCATCCTTACTGGCAACAATAATTGCTTCCCACTACTTTTTGCTTTCTTGGGGTACACCAATCTACCTTATAGTTCAGGAGCAGGGCCTGGTAAGGGAGAGTGTTACCTTTGACCCACACAATGTCTGATGTCCTTTTGTTACTGAGAAAGGAATGTAACCCTGTAACCCTGCAACATTCAGGGTTGACAAAGGAGTGTTACTCAGGGAACCACTGAAGTGGGTCAGGCATCTAGTTTAAGGTTGCCTAGCAACTGCCAAAAAGATATTTCAAGGTTTACTCCAAGTCAAGTTGAGGTGATGTTGCCGGACTCTTCCGTTCGGAGACAATGTAGGAAGGTGTCTTTTGATCTTAGTATTGTAATCCTACTATCTGTGTTAAGTTAAATTGGAGGCATGCTTCTAGCCAATCACTGGTAAGGGCAAAATAATATAATGGGCCATTTCCTTAGCACATAGTAATTGAATGTGGTTGTGTCATGGGAGTGCTTTAAGCACTGACCTCAGCTGCTGAGTTCCAGGATAGTTGCATTTTTCTTGGGATGTGAGCACGTCCAGACTTGTTGAAAAAAATGTGGTTTGGTTTATGTTAACCTTTCTGTTAGGAGTGAGTTGGTATTTCCATAAGAATGTTTAGAACAAAGTGACAAATAGATAAAACTGGTCTTATTGGCCAGACTGTTTGTTTTTGGTTATAAGGCAACCTATACAACTAGGCTCTTGGCTAAGAGTTATGACTGGGTCACTTTCCAAATTCTTTCCCCCCTTTCCAGAAGTATACAATAACTTTATCTGTGTAGTAAAGAAGTCCCCCCCCCCATATTTACTGTGTTCATTATGGAAATATGGAACCATTCTTAGCTTGCCCCCCCCCCCCTGAATTCTTTTTTGGAAATGATGTGCATTTCAGCAGTGGATGGATGGAGTGGCAGGGATGCCGTCAAAGCAGGTAGGCAAGAAGCAATTATCACTCATTTGAATATTTCCCCAGCAAGTGTACATGGCATAGCTAGAGACTATGGATTTCTTTTCAAGTGTATGAGCTTCCTGAGATTTAAATGGTTTCTTATCTCCAGTCATCAATTGGGGAAAACAGCAGAATCAACTTGTACTCAGGTGGAGAACACATGTGAGAAAAATTTAAGTTCTGTGGTCTATTATTAGTTGAATATAGGTCCCAGTGATGTCTATGAAGCTTAATCTTTAGCACTGTAGCTTGGAGTGCAAGAGGCTGAAGGAGTAAGGTGATTTTAATGAGATAATTAAATTAGAAACAGCAGCAAAAGGGGAGGAAAAATCTATAAAATTAGCCTTCAGTTTTAAGGTTCTGGAGGTATCTTGAATCTTGCAAAATTTCATAATTCTAGGGAAGTAACACCATATTCTGCAGATAGCTCAATTATGTGTCTTTGATTCTTTACTTTTCTAACCAATTATGTATGAAAATTGCAGAACTGAACTAATTGCAGTTAAATTATAACTTCCAGACCCTGCCCCTCTCACCACCATGCCTATGCTCACTGGGATATTCTGGAAATTAGAATCAAAAACCAAAAAAGAAAGGTGGCTGGGATATTGTGTAGGTCCAGGATTCTCAACCTTGGGCTGGATGTGGCCCACAGCACCATTTCATATGGCCCACCACCACCTCCACCACCACAGGAAGAGCCATGTGGTGGAAGAAGGACAAAATGGCCATCCGGCCCCCAAAGCTGTCTGAGGGAGCATCACCCAGCCCCGGGCTTAAAAAGTTTGAAAACTTCTGGTGTAGGTTTTCCCCCCGCCTCCAAGTTCTGGAAAACAGTGATGATTAATTACTGAAATGTGTAACATATTCAGGGCCATTTCAGGCTTAAATTGCTATAGGTAAAGGTTGCCCTTGCTCAAAAGCGAGTTGTATCTGACTCTAGGGTTCAGTACTCATCTCTGTTTATAGCTAAAGAGATGGCGCTGTCTGCGTCTGCAGATGTTTCTGTAGACATGTGGCAGGCACGCCTCGACACCGGAGTGCACAGAATGCTGCTTACCTTCCCTCTGAATTGGTCCCTATTTATTTACTTGCAATTTCTTGCTTTCAAACTGCTAGGTTGGCAGCAGCTGGGACAGAGACGGGAGCTTGCTCCCGTCATGCAGTACCCGAGAATCGAACTCCATCTGACCTTCCAGTCAGCAAATTCAGCGTCTTAACCACAGTCCCTACATTGCTATAATCTTGTCACAAAAACTGTCTTCTCTTTCCCATTCGTTGGACAATGGTAGCAGCGACAGATATTATAGCTTTCCTGCCCAACTTGTGAGCCTAGTAAAAGACAATTTTATAATAGATGTATTTTTGTTTAGGATGATCCCAACATTTCCCCCCCTCAAACAAGCCAAGAGCAGCAGGCAGGAAGTAGTGATGGAGTGTGGGGGGTCTGTGGGAGTGAAACAGTCAAAGACAATCAAGAAGAATGATTCGGACCCAGCGCAGGCTGTGGAAATGCATTTCCCTGCCTCTTGAAAGAAGCTGTTGCTGGAAGAGAAGGAAAAGGAGGAGGCCCAGCAAAGGAAAAGGGGGATGGGTGGGTTGGAGAGAGAAGCAGTGTTGGAATATAGCCGAGGTCATGACACTTGACCTCTCCATTCCTTGCCCCCCTTTGAAACCTGATTATCTCTATTTTTAGGCACATGGATGGGGAAGGAGTGCGGAAGCAAGGGCAGCTGACCCTGGCACACTAGGTTCTCTCAAATTTTCTAGCTCACTGTAACCCCATTGTTAATGAGGGACAAGGAGCCGGGTGCCTCCAAACCAGCTCCAGCTGCTGCAGAAACCAGGATTCTGTGGCACCGGGTTAGCTCCTTAGAGCCTCTTTCAATCCTTAAAGGAAACGTGAAAGCCAGTGTCCCATTCATAATTTCCCCCAGCATTTATATAGCACTCTTGGTATGGGATCAGCTCTTTAGCTTATCCTGTCCTCAAAAGGAAGGGTGCCCAGGTCTGTAGAATACAATGGTGTGTAAAATTAACCCCATTTATATCTCAATTTGCAAATGATGATGCCATAATTATTAAGATTTATGTACACTTCTCAAAGTCAACTTTAAAAGATAGCATTTCTTTAAGTACAGCACAGTCAATTTATGTATTTATTTATATTTCGATTTATATAAAACTGACTCAGGGCGGTTCACAAACACATATAAAGTTACAAGTTCATAACACAACATGTAAACATCATAAATCATCAGTATCACAAAACATCAAAGTATCACAATATCATTACAGTATCAAAAACACCCGGCAAGCATCAATATCAGGTAACAATCAAAAAGTTTCTATATCTCAGTCAAGTTTACAAAAAGAATTTAAAACAACAACAGGAAACTGAGCAAAAACAAAAATCACAATTGCTAAATCCCATGACAAGTGACAATTTCCAAGGAGGTGATTAAACACAAATACAAAAGTTGCTTGCAGCCTTTTCATGAGTTTTTTCTTGCATGCATGCATTCACACTTGAAAGGAAGGAAGGAAGGAGAACTGACTCCAAGTTAGGGTGGCTCCTGACATGCACAGAGAAGTATATATTCCAACAATGTGCAAAATTATTCCCATCTCTGTGTTAAGGAGAGGAGAAGCCATTTATGCCTTTCTTTTTATTAGATCTTTGAAGGTGGGATCAAAAGCATTTCTTTGTTTATTTTCATCCTCTTTTGGTCTTTAGTTGTAAGTTTGATGTTAGCCAAGTATCATTTTGTTACATCTTTTAATGTCAATTATAGAACATGCAATGCAAGTACAGTAAAACCTCAGATAACACTAAAACCTGGTTCCACAAGTCTTGGTGTTATACGATTTTTAGTGTTATCCGATGCATGTTAAAATCCTATGGGATCCATAGAGATACATTGTAACCACACAGGCTTTAGCGGTTGTTATCTGATGCATCCCATAGGATCTTAATGTTATCTGATGCAATTCTTCCCCCCAGATTGCTAAATGTTATGCGATTTTAGTGTTATTCGATACTAATGTTATCTGAGGTATTACTGTACTGCATCCCACTGTGTTTAATATTGTTAATGGGGCAATTAGTATATGATTTTTATTTATTTAAATAGTGACATGTTAAGTGAATTGCAACAGAGTTAAATGTTGCAAAGTACAGTGTACTGTACTACAATTTGTTGTCATCGTCATCAGCTGCTACTTGTGTCTGAGCATACATTTTTCCTGGAAGTCTTTTTTTCAGCTGATGTATATGTCTCTGGTGATTCATCAAACCGATCCTGGCATGAATCATGTGGCCACACACATTACACTGAATAGATGGTGGGGGGTGTAGTTGAGTTTGACAAAACTTTCATGTTTGTCGCTTAGCTTCTTCATGTCTACAGCGTTCTCCTTCAAAGTGATCTGTATCAGCAGAGATGGTTTGGTGCCAAAGTGGGCCATCTACGGCCGCTGCTTCCCAAGTTTGTGGGTTTATACTGGACACCTTCATGGTTTGTTTCAGCTTGTCCTTATAACACTTCAAAGGGCTCCGCAAGTTCTTGCACCTGAGCTAAGTTCCCCATAAAGTATTTGATGAGGAAGCCTGGAACCATCAGTACTGTGGACATGCCCTATCCATCTAAGACAATGGCCTATGATAGAAGCTTCAATACATCAGCCGTAAAATGCACCTGAGCAAATGCGCCCATGGCTGTAATAAACATGGAACTGGGTGCATTTACAACAGCCGTAGATATACGTCCACTTCTGTTTCCAGGGGGGATGGTCTGGCCTGCTCAGCTCTCCAGGGTCATGGTCAGGCTTGTGGCGTAAAAAGGTAGGCCGCCCCTGTGATAAACAATCCCAAGTAGTAATACTTACCTGCAGAGATTTCTGTTCATAGAAGTCTTTCCAGAAGATGGCACTATTAGGAGAGCTATTTCCTATGGAAAGGCAGGCATCTACCAACCTATCAAACTCCAATATCTGATGTTCCTTTAAGTAATTAGAAGGTGAGACAGCAATGCTGTCGTTTTCTTAAGATGCAAGAACTGAGGCTGAGCTTTCTACTTGTGAAAACTTCCCTTGGCTGGACACCCTTCAACCCTCTCAGATTTGTGGATTCTTTTGAAAGGTCTGCCCCCTACTGTCATGTTTAGGGACCACATGGAAGGATGTTAAAGATCAGTCAAACAAAAGATCCCATAGATAGGGAAATGGGAAACTGTAACTAAATGCATCTTTATTGTCAAAAAAGTCATTACAAAATATTCTCTACTGCTTTCAAGATCCAAAATCTCTTCTCCAGGCATGGCATGATGTCTCCTTGCCAGATCCAAGTCTTAGAAATGCATGAGGAACTGGAAAAGATTTGTGGAATATGTGATGGTAAGAAACAAAGGAATTAAGCCTGTACCTGATCAAGTTAACTTTTGGGAAAAGTGAATTGTTGCAGCTCCTGGACAATGTATATAGCACAAGGGTGGATTATGTTTAGAGTTGAATAAGAATGAAAAAATGGAAAGGACTGAGTAGTAAATATAAGAGGTATACGCTTTCGTAGTAAAGGTTTAAGCATATTGTCTCTTTTCTTTTGATGTTTTATGTATCTTTTTAGTAATTGTATTTTCTTTTCAAGTATGTATCAAAAATTGATTTGTAAACCAAGTTGTGATATTTTCTTTTGTTGTATTGTTGTATTATTATTATTGTGTTAGAAAACTATAAATAAATTTTTTTAAAAAAAGAAATGCATGAGGAACAAAGAGTAAAAGGCTTTTTGGTCCATCACCCCATCCTCCATAGGAGACCTGGTTCTTCCCACATGGCCCTCCATTAAGCATCAGCTTTCTTTTGTGTCCAGATGCAGGGAACACAAAACTCCATGTTCATTAGGGAGCAAAGGTCTCAATTTGGTCCACACACTAGGCATGCCAACTGCAGTCAAATCAAAGTCCAAACAAAGTCAATTATATTATTACCTAGTGGTCCTGTTGTTATGCAACTTTGTCTAAGTATAGCAACTTTTTTAGGGACTGCGGTGGCTTAGTGGTTAAGATGCTGAATTTGACTGGAAGGTTGGCAGGTCAGCAGTTCAAGACTGTAGTTGCACTACTGAATGAATTCACATGCTTTATCTCCATACCTTTTCCTCTCAACCTTGCCTACCTCGCAGGGTTGTTGAGGAGATTGAGGAGGAAAGCGATATGTGACAGGATAAGACAGAATAGACAGAATGACAGGATAGAAATATCTGCTTGTAAGCCCGTTTTACTTGTTCTGCCAGAAGTTGAACCTGGAACTGTATATATGAAAAACTAGTATTCATCCAGGACTGTGGTGGCTTAGTAAAGATACTAAACCTGTTGACTGGAAGGTTGGCAAGTCAGCAGTTCGAGTACAGCATCTCATTTCATTTAGGGAGGTTCTCAATCCATTTTGGAACCTTAGGCATTTTTCAGCTTGTGGAAATGAAAATCTAAAACCCAACTGGAGTACAGCCATTGAATCAATGGAATTTACACAAGTGTGGAAGTAACACATCCCATTTGTTCATTTAATATTTATACCCAATAAGAGGGCCCTACATGGCTAAATTTTTCTAATTGTAATTTACATAATTTCCTTTCTGTGCTGTGGTTCAGTTACAGGATTTCTCATTCCACATGGATGAGTTAAAAACAGCAGCTCACTTGTGTGTTGCAAAAAAGGTTTCCAAATGTCCCAAAATCTATTTTGTTTTATTAACCTCCTTTTTATATTTAATTCCCATGTTAGTTTTTCATTTAATGCCATGTCCCAAGCATCAGCATACCATTTACCAATTTCTAAATTCATGTCACCTTTCCAATTTCTGGCTACTTGTTGTCTCGCCAATGTTAAGAAAATGGACAATAACTCTTTCATATTTTCCTCTAAATTCAATTCTTCTAAATCCGTTAGTAAAACAATTTTTTCGTTCAACTTTAAGCTAATATTTAAAATTTTTGCTATTTCTTGTTCCATTTTATGCCAGAAATTGGAAATGATTTTACAATCCCACCACATATGTTTATATGTCCCAGTTTCCTGATGACATCTCCAACATTTTTTGAGTTGCTACTATTTATTTGATTTAGCCGAACTGGCGTCATATAACACCGCTACAAAATCTTATAGTTATGTTCTTTAACTTTTGTAGACAAGTTCCGCATAATCCTACTTTTCCATTTTTCTTCCAACTCTTGTCCGTCCCCTTTAATCTTGTCTTCTCATTTTATGCACTACAGACTATAGTCCCCATTTGGTCCTTTTAGCTTCTTAGTAAGAGTTCTGGCTTGATTCAATTTAGAACCTATTTACAGTAAAACGCCAATTTACGTATGCCTCTACTTATGTAAAAATCGATTTACGTAAGGGTTTTTTTGCGTAAATAGGCATCCCGATTTACGCAAAAAAAAAAAAAAAACCTATGTAAGGGGTTTTACTGTCTTGCAATTGTAAGATGGCACTGCCACCATGTTAGAATTACAAATTCCACCTCATGCCACCCACCACCACTACCAGAAGACTCAAGAAATCACTTACCTTGGTGGTGCCAGTGGAAGCAGCAGAGGCAGCGGAGGCACTTTTGCTGTGTTTTCCGGAGCCCCTGCTGCTTCTACTGGGACGAAGTGAGTGCTCAACTGTTTGTCGGGAGCAAAGCTTAAGTGAGGGAGAATTGCATGTAATTACAGTGATGGCCATTAGGGGTGCAAAATACAATTCTCCATAGGGATTAATTGAAAACCAATTTTAAACCTGTTTTTATTTTTCAACACATCTCTATGGAGATGAATCAATTTACATAAAACCCCTATTTATGTAAGAAACTAGGGAACAGATGTTTTACGTAAATCTGGGTTTTACTGTACAGTAAAACACCAGATAACGCTAAAACTTGGTTCCACAAGTCTTGGTGTTATCCGATTTTTAGTGTTATCCGATACATGTTAAAATCCTATGGGATGGATCGGATAACATTAAAGCTCCATAGAGATACATTGTAACCGCACAGGCTTTAGCGGTTGTTATCCGATCCATCCCATAGGACCTTAACGTTATTCGATCCAATTCTCCTCCCCAGATTTCTTAACGTTATGCGATTTTAGCGTTATCCGATCCAATCGTTATCCGGTGTTTTACTGTATTCATCTTTCTGATCTACGGCATTCATAAATCTTTTCTCCAGAAAAACATTGGGAAGGGCATCTTGCGGCCTTCCAAAGGCTGTTGGGTTGACAACTCCTATCAGCCTTATTAAGCACAGGCAAGAATTGGGATAATAGAGGACTACCATTGTTACCATTATATGCCAGTATGATGCAGCAGTCAGTGAACTTTACTTAGGAGAATCAACCTTAGTCTACTCACAATTTTTCAATCTAAAATTAGAAGGGGAGATTGTCATGGACACTGCACTGCCTTGAGCTTACTGAAGAAAGACACACTAGAAATGTGGCACTAAATCAATAAATACCATATAAATAAGGGCTTTTCCAACTTGTGACCTACCAAGTCTGATATAAAATATTATGATCATGCCAATTATTTGTAAAATCCCTCTTACTTTTTCCTTCCCTCAGACCTCCAGTCACGCAGCAAGCAAGGGAGAAGTACTGAAACTCAGATAGGACAGCATCAATATTTTACAGACTGTTGTTGGCTTGATGGGTCACAGTATCTGAGCATTTTATGAACCATTTTCACCAAATCAAATGGATAAAGAATATAAAGTAGTTATATCATCTTAATGATTCCATTTTATTTCCAACCCCCCCCCCCCAAAGTAGCTCATTATAATTGCCATAAAAATACACACGGACACTATAGTTTTTGGACTGTTGACATCCAGCAGCAACAAAATATGTACCAAACTTTTCTTACTCTTGGGTCAAAGGTGTTTTACAGTTCACAACACTAATGCTTAACAATGTCTGCCCTTCCCCCACCAGCCATTAAACTGAGCTTGTCATACATTTTAAAACACACATTTTTGTAAAATTGGGAGAGACATTTTTGCATCAGTGCAATGATATTCAAGGCAACAAAGCTGATACAGAAAATAAATTTGTACCAATCTATCACCAGACCGTTCACTGATGAATATAAGGATGTTGTGACGTTTAACAAGCAAGTTTTTGGTTCCTCCCCCGTGCCAATGAAATAATGTAATCAGATTGAGGGATCTGTTTCAGGGTCAGCAAATGCTGCCTCTTCAGAGGATAGTGGACTATGACCCTGGGACGACGTGAGTGCTCAACTGTTTGTCAGGAGCAGAGCTTAAGAAAGGGAAAATTGCATGTAATTACAGTGATGGCCATTAGGGGTGCAAAATACAATTCTCCATAGGGATTCACTGAAAACCAATTTCAATGGTTATGCTGGTTAGGGCTAATGGCAAATGGGAGTTCCATAACATCTGGAGAGCCACAATCCCCCCTCCGACCCTTAAAAGCATCTCCTTACCTGAAAATGATAATGGCATATTTTGAACTTTTTTTTAAAAAAAGGAATCCAATTCCTGCTGCAAGTATGGATTATTTCAACCGGAATTTCCTCCACCGCCACCTGCTCATTCATCAGCAGGAAAATTGTCAGCCACAGGAAATGGTTTCCTGCTTTTGTACGGGGTGCCCTAGTTGGGGGAAATCAGGACTGCATCCTTCAGAGGATTTTTCAAAGCATGGGCGTCATAAGCAGTTTCCATTTTGTCACAATCCATACTTCAACTAAAGTGCAATACACAAAGCTGTCGAATGAGTTTAACTAAACCCAGGACAGTTGTGACACATATGAGAGTTCTGCCCCCTCAATGTTCAAATTCTGGTGAACAATGTAGAAGAGCCAGGATATTGTCAACAGTCTACAAAGGAGCTAAGACAGAGATACCAGGGCAATCTTCCTCAGTTGAGTGTGCACATAGAAGAGCATCACTTTAGCTCCTTAGTTTAAAAGAAAATAACTTACAAACCATATACAGAAGAGAAAGTATAAACACAGATGGATATTTTTTCTCTTTCTCTGAAAAAAGTTATGTTGAAAAGTGCAAGATCCAGTAGGATATGGTTTTCAACAGACATTTGTAAAATCTTCAAGCAGTACAGTATGTCTGCAAAATAAATATTTCCTTCTGCTAAAGTATATTTTATAAAGAAATATGTAACTAGAACATCGGCACATAATTTATGGCCTCAGAAATATTAGTTCTCTAGCCTTTACAGTCCACAATTCTCTGAAAGCAACATTTGTGCCACAGATTAGCTTAAATGTAAAGAATGCATATCTAAGTACAGTTTATTAGTTATTATTACAAACCATAGCATTCACGTAGGTTACAACTCACAAATTTTAAAATATATAAAATTCACATTTCTGTGCTCTTCAAATTTCATTCAAGTTCTTCAGTAACTCATTTCCCAAAATAGTATTTTATTAAAATTCTGAAGCTGAGTTATACTAGGCTTTGTATAGAAAGCATCCAACCAATTTGCAAAAACCATTTCTGACCGAAGTGTATAGCTTTCTCAACAGTAATTAAAACCAAGGAAAGGACATGGTTTACTATGCTGCTATGAAAACACACTTCTCAGTACTTGACTTGAGTTCTAAGCAGCATTCAGGTGACTCCGTTCATGATGTGGAAATTCCACTTTTCCAGTTCCAAGGGATACAGAGATCTCCATCTTGCAACACTGAGTAGAAGCTGGATATGCAAAGATGCATGCCTTCTAGGTATGGTAGTGACTCCTCCAGCAGTTTGTTACATGAATGGATCATCTGCACGCTGGAAATACTAGACTCCTTATATAACCGTTGGAGGGAGAATTTCTCTGCGGCTGCCTTGATCAAATCCTTCTCTAGCTTCACTAATCTGAAAAAAAGAAAAAATCGTATCATAGTCATAAATAAATGGGCTTAAAATGTTCTTAATTTCAAGAAACAATGTTTTCTGCAATACAGTTTAGTACTCTCCCCAGTGGTGGGCACCAGCAGGTTCGGAAGAACCAGTAGTAAAACTGGCTAGTCCCACCCACTGCCCTGCCCACCTCCTCCTCTCACCCCACTCCATACGTGACTCCAACATCCTTGCTGCTGGCTCCAGGCACCCGGAATGGGATGAGGCTGAGCCAGCAGTTACTCATTAAAGGAAAATTAGAGCATCGAAGTGTAATTGCTAACTAATGGTCTGACGTAGTGGACTCAATCCACAAAAGCTCACATTAAAATACAGCAGTTTAACCATGCTCATACGATCACCTGGCCACACCTAGAGTTGGCCACACCCACAGAGTTGGCCATGCCCATAGAGTTGGCCATGCTCACAGTGTGGTAATAAATTTTTTTGATGCCCACCACTGACTCTACCCCTATTGTAGCCAATGGTGAATAAGTGGGTGACGGTGGCTGGTTAGCAAATAGCAAGCAATTGTGCCAAATGGGGAACTGGTTGCACTTGACATGCTACTTCACAGCTTAGGAAACATGAACTTTAAATATGAAAGATAGCCAAGATGTGAGCAAGCCAGAATATGTTTTGCATATTCCTAAAAGAATCTACTAGAACAGTGGTGGCAAACCTATGGCACACATGCCCTAAGGAGCACTCAAAACCCTCTGTTGGCACACGCACCATCAGCCCAGCATAGAGTTCACCCCGCCCCCCTGCCCAGCAGACCAATGGGAGAGCTACCTTCCTACCCCAGCACAGAGTTTGCGCCCCTCTGTTTGGGCACTCGGTCTCCACAAGGTTTGCCATCACTGTACTAGGACATCTCACTATTTCAAATGTTTAAGCTGAAGTTAATTTTTAAAAAAAGATACATCTGACAGTGGCTTTATTTACAACAGTCTGATCAGAAATGTCCCAACATATCAAGCCCAGAATGGAATGAAAGAAATAATGTGTTTTATGTGGATTACTACTTACTCTTCCTTTCTGTTCAGTTTCTCTCTTGCAGCTTGTGCTTTGGCAATAATAAACCACTGGAGGGTTGTAGGGTCACAGGCTGTTGGGATAATGAAGTACCCTAGTTCATGGAGACTTGGTCCATACCTGTCACTGCAACAGGAGTACATTAAAATCAGTAGAAATCTGTCAATCTTATTTCTTGTCCTCAATCTTTGGCTTACTGCATGGTTCTCAGGATAGACATTTAACCCAAAGAGAAAAGAAACATTAACTATTACAAAAACAAAGTGATGTAAGAGAGACATAAAGATTTAACATAACATTGGGAACATAGTTTTCAACAAAAAGGAAAATAATTTGAACTACCGTATATACTTGAGTATAAGTCTGGTTTTTTAGCCCCCAAAATAAGGTCCAAAAATGGAACTCGATTTATACTCGTGTCAATTTAAACACTCAAAAACATACCCCCACATATGTCTAAATTAATTAATTTTACTATATTTTCATGTATTTTAATTATTGAAACTCACTACCAGCTGCTGCATTTTCGACCCCTGACTTATACTCGGGGTCAATCTATTTTCCTAGTTTTAGAGTTCCAAATTAGGTAAAGTAATACCTCAGATAACATTAGTATCGAATAACACTAAAATCGCATAACATTAAGGAATCTGGGGGGAAGAATTGCATTGGATAACATTAAGATCCTATGGGATGCTTCAGATAACAACCGCTAAAGCCTGTGTGGTTACAATGTATCTCTATGGATCCCATAGGATTTTAACATGCATCAGATAACACTAAAAATCATATAACACCCAGACTTGTGGAACCAGGTTTTAGTGTTATATGAGGTTTTACTGTACTTTGACTTATATTCAAGATGACTTATAGTCGAATATATACAGTAGTTCTATCTCTAGAGTGTGCACTCAATGGTTTTATAATAAATTATAATAGTATTTCAAATGGAGGGTAGAACAGTTTACCTTTCTACCAAAGTGGTACCTATTTATCGACTTGCAATTTCTTGCTTTCAAACTGCTAGGTTGGCCGGACTTTGCCAAATACTTCTCCATAAATAGCTGTTTTGCTGTACTTAGAAATAATTTGTTTGCAGCAAAATACACAATTGTAATTACCACAGGAAAACTTTCAGATTATGGACATTTCACTTTCTGACCTCTTGATGCAGGTGTTCAGAATTTTTTGAAAATGACATAAAATGTATGAATCAAGAAATTATTTGACAGAATCTAAGGGGCGTACATGTGCTGTAAATAAAATTGTGTAAACCAGGGGTGCCCATACTTTTTGGGCTGTGGGCCGATCATGTGGTTCAGGGAGCCGGTCACTAAGGCCCGGAGGCCCCTGACACCAGTTCATCCGGCCTGCAAAGCCCTAGTCGCTCCTTGTACGGGCACATTTTACTTCCACTTCCAGGAGCGATGAGGGCTTTGCGGGCCGGATGAATTGGCATCGGGGGCCGCACCCGGCCCCTGGGCCTTAGTTTGGGCACCACTGATGTAAACATTGTGTTTTGCATGAGAGAAGGGCTTGAGGTATGATCAATAGCACCTCCAGTTGAAACCTTAGTTGAGTCATATAGTTTCCCACAACATGTGAATGGAAATTATTCCCATCATGGCTGAACATTGGTGCATGCAAATTGATGCATCCATGTTAAATTATTGTTCTTTCTACTTCCAGATCATTACACCTGAATTGCTCTGGAAGCCTCCTGGCTTGGGAGAGAGAAATTTTCATTGCATGTTTGAGTAGGGGCTACAGTTGAAAGTGGAGAGTTGGGATGCTCACTGGACAAAAGGAACACTGTACTTTGATCTTGCTAAAATAAAATGTAGTAACAAGTTGTAAGAAAAGAGGACCAGCCAAAGACACAGAGTGTCTCTCTTTTAAAACCCACCTTTCTAAAATCATTTGCAATCCACGCAGACTGCGAGGGTGAAATGGAAGCCTGCTGTTACGTATTCGGTTATAAAAGCCATCAAGAATAGAATAATACTCTTCTAGAGTCAGCATTGGCTGTAGTTCTTCAACATAATTTATTTCTATGCCTCCCAAAAGGTGACTTATCCGGTCTTCCAAAAGCAGCACTTTTCTCTGAAGAGTGGTGTAACTTGGCAGTCTCTCAAAAATCTGAATAAAATGGAAAATTTGCTATAAAGTGTGAAACATGACTAAAAGCAAGCTCAAACTCAACTCTCCAAATGATATTAGAAATTATAACTTTAAGTATTATAGCATCACCAAATAATACACAAGTGTTAAGTTTTATTTAAATATTTATGTCAATTGTTCAATAAATTCTAACAAACATTGCTCAGGTGGTTTTTTTTTTTTTTGAGTTATAGATAGGCAATACCATAAAAAGTACCAAATGCACCTGCTGTTTTACCGTTAATGCAGTAAAGTGACATTAATGTGTCCCCAGAAGGTAAGTACAGGAAGGATATGAATTATGCCTACAACAGCATGGAATTTTAGCAAGACTTTAAACGTAATCATGTTCATATCTGCCATATCTAGAACCCAAATATTATTTTCAATTGATCTGCTATATTTTAGTTTTTGATCAAAATTAAGGCAAACTATATCCATTGGAGTACACTGGTACTATGCTGTTGGTTCACTTTCCAGTGTCAAACTAACATCCTAGAACAGTCATGGCAAACCTTGGCACTCCAGGTGTTCTTGGACTTCAATTCCCAGAATCCCAAATCTCTGTGAATCTTATTCTGCGCAGTAAACCGATCTGTGTGCATTCACAGATTTGGGCTTCTGGGAACTGATGTCCAAGAACACCTGGAGTGCCAAGGTTCACCATCACAGTCCTAGAAATACAAGGCCCACTTCAGGTTTGTCATCAAGTTTACCCTAGCATGCCAATTATTTCAGCAGTCCAACATTTTCCATACATATGGTTCATTAAGGACTTGACACTATATAAATATATGCTGGTAGTTACATCATAAATTTAATTTAGTGACCAGATCTTACTTTGGTCCAGTGCTGGTGAACATCTGTAGTTCCTAGCATAACATGACCTGTTGCACTCATACCGGAGCGGTCTGTAAATATCACTGTGCATCCTGCAGGAAAAGGGAGAATTTTTTACTTAATAGTCACAGGTCGGCTACTCAGCAGGCAGTGCTTTGCAATTGTGGTAGTTAGCCTACAGTTATGAAGTAGATTTCCAGATGTTTACTGTACATCATCTGCTGGATATCTAAATTCTTCCTTCCCGTACCTTCACATGTAAATTACCATAAATGCAACACCTGAATAGGATACGAGGGAGAAGGATCCTTGTAGAGATATAGTAGGGGTGTACATTATTTTTGTTACTGTTCTCTTGCATTCAGAATTCTCCAAAAATTCCCCAGGCAGCATTCTTGGAGTTTCAACCCACAGACACACATCTATAGATACCTGCACTTCATTCACCTGCAACAGGATCTACTTTGGAGATGTCTGAAGCCCATGTTTCCTTTTACTAAAGTACAAAAAGGAAAGGGCCTAGTTCAGTGATGGCGAATCTTGGCACTCCAGATATTTTTGGAATTCAATTCTCAGAAGCCCAAATCTCTGTGAATCCATAAGAATGGGTTTACTGCGGTTTGGCACCATAGGCCTAGGTCAATGATAGCGAACCTTGGCTCTCCAGATGTTCTAGGACTTCAATTTCCAGAAGCCCTGATCAGCAGGAGTGATGACTTGGGCTTCTGGGAATTGAAGTCCAAGAACACCTAGAGTGTCAAGGTTAGCCATCACTGTTGTAAGTGCTTGCTAGGAAGCCTATGTGTTAGTGGGAGCTAAGAGTTCTTTGGGAGGTGCCCTCTTTAGAACCTAACCGGCAGCAAGACCCCACCACCAAAGAAGACCTAAGTCTCCCAGGAAGCACCGATGCAGTTTCTTTTTTTGTACATTAAAAACATGAAACACAGGCCACAGAAGCCTTTGAGGTAGGCCCTGTTCCTGTTGAGTGAAATGTAGATGTGTGCAGGAGTCTGTAAGCTGGCACTCCCAGATTTCTGCCTGGAGAGTTGCTGAACAATTTTGGGTGCTGGGACCCCCAGAATCAGCACCAAATGGCATTGCCTAACCCAGTGTTTCCCAAATGCTGGTTTTTGGACTTCAATTCCCAGAAGCCTAAGTCATTTCCCCAAAGCACTGATCAGCCAATGTACTGATTGAGGCTTCTGGGAATTGAAGTCCACTAGTGGGCTGTCTACCCCTTGTTGGGAACCACTGGCCTAACCCATATCACTTGTGCACTTAGGGCTCTAAATTTCAAATGAAGTTTTCAGAATGAAACTAACCTGGAACATCTGGCCTCAGCTAATATGTTTTATACCAGCTTAAAGTTTGATATTAATGTTCAGATGTCGTATAACCATCAGCAACCTGGGCAAGGACACTGATAGCACCTGAAAATTATTCTATTAGTTTTTATTTGTTAATATCTTTCTCCCCTGTCTTTCAACAAACTCTAAGTGGCATACATGGTTCTCCTCCTCCCCACTTTATCCTTACAATAGTCTTTTGACGTAGGTTGGGCTGAGTGTAAATGGCAGGTTCAGGGTAACCCGTTGAGTTGATGGCTCAGTGGGGAGTTAACCTGGATCCCCCGCATGCTTGTCTAACACTAACCACACCATACTGACTCTGCTGTTATTTCATTTATTGTAATGCCCAAACCAAGAGGGATCAGGTAGCAATTTATTTATTTGTTCAGATTTATATTGCCGCCCACTCGCCGAGGCAACTCAGGGCGGCTTACAGTCAAAACAGCAACAGTACAGTAACAATCATAAAACAATCATGAGTGTGCAGCCTTATTTTTGAGATTTCCAACCTAGTTTGTAATCCAATTGTGAATAAATGAAACCATTGAAAATAGCAACAGGAGATTACCTTTTGCATTCCGTAGCGCTTCAGGGCTCTGTTGAGTTAATCGACTTAGACTGTGTAGTTGGCTACACCGATGGGCAATTCCCCAGCTCCTCTGCCACCTAACATAAACCAGGATACAACAGAACATTTCAGCCCCTTTTAACTAAACAGCTTCTTAGGCACACAACATGGTCAAAGTTGGTAGGGAAAATCCATCCCACGAGCAGTTTTGAAATTATCTCATCGCTGTCACACAAACACTTAATCATGTCTACCGTTCATATAAAAATGCCTCTAACTGTGCAGTGGGGGCACCTACATTATGAGAACAAAGGGAAAACATGGTGAAAATAAAAATCTGTGCATTTGAGGTCTTCTATTTATATAAAAGGATACTGTGTCTTTTTACCAGAAACTTTAGCACAAATAGTATCAAATGAATTGCAATCCTATTTATCAGTGATGGCCAAACTTGGCACTCCAGATGTTCTTGGACTTCAATTCCCAGAATCCCTGATCAGCAGGAATGCTGACTTGGGCTTCTGGTAATTAAAGTCCAAGAACACCTGGAGTGCCAAGTTTGGTCATCACTGATAAATATGTTTACTTGGAACAGAACAGAATAGAATGGCACATTTACTTCCAAAGAAGACTACAGAGATTAGCACAGAGTACTCTCAAAAAATAAAAATACAAAGGATGGAGAATGAGAGGAGCAGGAGAGGGCACGAGTTATGCCAGATCTAATTCCTCCCAGCCCAGTCTGATAGCCATTATGCTGACACAAAGCTAGGCCTGAGTCAGGATAGTCCTAAATAATTAAGAGCATCCTTAGGCTACAAGGGTTTTGGGTTCAGCACATACTTAGCCGGTTTAGTTACAGCTCAACCAGCCTTGAGTCATCTCGGCTAGCTAAGACTGCACTCTTAAAATCTTTCAGTTGCTTTTAGCCCAAGTCCAATTTAACAACCTTAGTTGTATTATACACTCCTAATATTGCTAACATGGCCTCCAGAGCATTTGTGCTTGACCAGTAAACATCACAAGAGGAAAATGCCATACTGGAGCCACTAAACAATCATACCCACACACATAAGGTAAAGGGTAAAGATCGCTGTTGCTTGAAAGCCAGTCGTATCTGACTCTAGGGTGCAGTGCTCATCTCTGTTTACACCCAAACAGCCAGCGTTTTCTGCATCTACAGATGTTTACGTGGTCATGTGGCAGGCATGACTAGACATCGGAGTGTACAGAATGCTGTTACCTTCCTATGAAAATGGTACCTATTTACCTACTTTCAATTTCTTGCTTTCAAACTGCTAGGTTAGCAGGGAGCTCACTCCATTGTGGATCTGAATAAATAAATAAATAAATAAATCACTCAGGTCTCAAACAGCTGACCTGCCAACCTTCCAGTTGTCAAGTTCAACATCTTAACCACTAAGCCACAGTAGCCCCCCTCGCACATGTACATGGGGGGCTCACACACGTATTGCTAGGAAAATCATTTAAGAAGCTGCAACCAAGCAGAATTTTTTTTAAATGGAAGGAAACAAATCCTATAATTTTCATTTCCCAATATTTTCCTACATTTAAAATATATTTGTTTGAGTCCAACTTATTCTAGCAGTTTTGCCCTGTTCACTTTTCATTTTAACTAAAAATGTACTTTATCACCCAGTTAATTTTTTACCTAATATCAGTGAGCTGTAGCTGGTCAGTTAGTTCATCTTTCAAACGCTCCAATTCTTTCCTCAGTGGTAAGCTATCCTTCAGCTTTTCCTCCGCAACCTTTTCATTATTAACCAACCAGGAACTAGAAACATAAAATAAAAACAAGATTAGGGCTCTTTCAAATACCACGTGAACTAAAATAGGCCACTTTTTTACCCCCTCCCACCTCTGACTTTCCGTGTCCTTTGACCAACCCCCCTCAAATCATGTGGTTTGAAGATAGATCTATGGCCAGCTGGATGCGAAAAGCAAATGATAATTTTGGAGTCACGTGACTTCACGCCGAACCCCCTCCCCCCTCCGACTTTTGGTCAACCCCCTCCCCCCCTAAAATGGTCATGTGGTATTTGAATGACTCCTTATACCTCATACTATAGGACTAAGATGACCTCTAGTTAAAACAGCTTCCTGATGAAATGATTTAAGAATTAATCAAAAAGATCTAAAAGGTAAATTTAAGTCTGTTTCATTATTTACAATGTTAAACCAGACTATGAAATTCTCTCTCTCTCTCTCTCTCTCTCTCTCTCTCTCTCTCTCTCTCTCTCTCTCTCTCTCTCTCTCTCTCTCTCTCTCTCTCTCTATATATATATATATATATATATATATATATATATATATATATATATATATATATATATATATATATAAAGAATCCTGCAGATACCAGTACTGTACAGTTGTACCTCGCTTAAAGAGCATAATGCGTTCCACAGGATTGCTCTTTAAGTGAGTTTGCTCTTTAAGCGAAACACCATTGTAAGTGACCAATTGTGACTTCTGATTGCGAACCCCGATTTATTTGTTAAGCGAGTTTTTGGTTGGTTTTATTTGTTAAGCGAAGTGAACATTCATAGAAAATTCTGCTCTTTAAGCGAGTTACTCTTTAAGCGAGGCTCTCTTTATGCGAGGTTTGACTGTATTTCAATTTCTATCTATGATACTTCCAAATTAAAGGGGGGGGGGGACTTGGATAGCTTAGCAGCATTTAGACTTATATACCGCCCCATAGCATTTAGTGTCCTCTCTGGCGGGTTCACAAGGTAATTAACATTTTGCCCCCAATATACTGGGTACTCATTTTAACCACCACAGAAGGATGGAGGCTGAGTCAGCTTTGATACCTGGTCAGGATTGAACTCACAACATTCTGGCTAAAGTACAGCAGTTTAACCACTGCGCTACCAGGGGTTAGGAAAGATCTCAAAACTTTTTTTTTGCTAGTCTAAGTAAGTGCCCTCCAGATCTTTGGGTCCACGACAACCATTAACTCAACCATTGGTGATGGGAGTTGTAATCTTAAACATTTGGCAGTGCCACTTGCCTACCATTGAGAAAATAATACTGAGCTTGGTAACAGACCAATGTTCTTGGGAAGCCACTTTATAAACTACCTCAGGGTCGTTTCCATCCGTTGGGCCTGTTCCAGTTCTTCCTCAGGATCCTTGAATCCAGTAAAAGAGTAATAAGTCTTGTCCCATTTTATGGGTCTGGGAAATGGTTTTTGGTCTCCTTGGTTAGATCGAGTGCCCACATTGTTGTTCAGGCTTTGGACGTGCTCAGTAGATAAGCTACAAGAGTTCAAGATGTCTAATACTGTACTTAGTAGGTCCTTGGTGCGTAGAGTGAAACTGACAGCTCGAAATCCTGCAAAAGGCAACCCCAGGACAAAGTAATATTTAACAGAATGTATGTATATTTCTTTTATGATCAACTTACAAAGAAGATCATCATGGCTGCTGATTAACCTGCTAGTTAATTTTACTCAAGCCTAAAACTAAAGCTTGTACTGTGATTAAACAATTTGATTTCAACTGACATTGCTTCCTGGTTCACGTACAAGTACCAGCGTACCATGACAGATACAGATACAAACTGGAGCAATTCTTCAAAGCTGAACATAACATAGTTTTAGAGAAAGTATGATATAAATTAATAATAATAATCATAGTTGCATGCCATTAAGTCAATTCTGACTAACAATGACCTTTTCCAGATTTTTCTAGGTAGAGTCTTCTCAGAAGTGGTTTGCCATTCCTTTTCACTGGAGAGATCCTGGGACTGTGCAGTTTACCCAAGGCCACACAAATAAACCGCCTTGGATGCACGATGGAGAACTGAACTCCCAGCCTCTGGCTCTGTAAAGGTAAATGTCACCCTTGCTCCATACCCAGTCATATCTGACTCTAGGGTTCAGTGCTCATCTCTCTTTATAGCCAAAGAGCCAAAGTGTATGGAACTCTGTTAAACTTTCCTGCCAAAGTGGTACCTATTTATTTACAGTACTTGCAAATTCTTGCTTTCGAACTGCTAGGTTGGCAGAAGCTGGGACAGAGACAGGAGCTCATTCTGTCATGCATACTTTGAACTGCTGACCTTCCAGTTGTCAAGCTCAGCGTCTTAACCACAGAGCCACTGCAGTTCCTCTAGCTCTGTATCCCGATGCCTAATTCACTTCACTATGCAGCCAGCACAATACACACCAACAGTGATGGTGAACCTTGGCACTCCAGCTGTTCTTGAACTTCAATTCCCAGAAGCAGGCGTGCTGACTTGGGCTTCTGGTAATTGAAGTCTAAGAACACATGGAATGCCAAAGTTCACCATCATGGCATTAGGACTTAAAAAAAGATATTTACCAGAATCCAAATAAAGAATTTTACTAGCTGGCCAACTGCTCAAGATCACTGGCATTATCTTGAGCAGTCAACTTAAGAAATCAAGCAAGAGATTTGAACAGAAATTAAAACACACACAACCAAAATGACTGATGACTTTTTACCTAGTAGCAATTCAGTGCCAAGATTTATGCTAATGATTTTACACCAGCAAGTGCAACAGGACTGAAATATTGTCCAACATTTAATAAGGACCCAAGCATGCAAAACACACAGAAAAGAAATAGATGTAACCAGTGTAGTCATCACACTGCATACCCTCCTTTAAAATTACTTCTGATGGTAAATAAAGGAGCATCTTACTGAATCTTTGTAATTCTTATTTATCTTTATAGAAAATATTTTCTATAATAGCATGCTATTAGAAAGAATATAGGAAAGACATGTATTATTTCAAATCCCCGTTTCCCCAGCTGAGGATCTTTTGAATTCACAGATTGTCCAAAAAGCCTTTTAGTTTCAAACTATTTTCCCACTGGTTTATATCAAACAAAACACTAAGTCATTTTATGCACTATACTGTGGCAAAATAGAAAATAATGGCATCTGTTAAGAAAACACAAATAAATAAATCTGATCATTGTTTTAAAACTTAATATTTAGTTCAATAATATCAGATTTAATTATGTTTTAATATTTATAGCAGTGCTTTTTAAAAAACGTACATTGTAAGCTTTCTTGAGTCCCAGTACTAAGTAAATACTGGGAGAAAGGCACCATAAAAATAAACAAATGACATAAAACAAAACATTAATTAAATCTAATTTAATTTTTTAAAAAGTGTTTTCTTGAGCATGATTCAGTGACTGATGCCTAGAAACTTTTAATGTCTCTATAAATGCAATGTGGGTCCCAGCAGCCAGAAATGATTAAAGGGTCACCATTGCACTTAATTTTGTGTGTGTGAGAGAAAAATGAAACTGTAAAAATACCTGAAGGTCCAAATGATTCATGGATACTAGAAGGCTTCTGTTCTTTCTCTCGTACATAAAAAGTGAGCTGAGTGGGTTTAAAAGATCTGAAACCAGGTTTCTGGAGATTTTCCAAATACCCATTTAATCTCTTCAAAGAATTTTCATTGATTTCCTGAAAATAACCAACAAACCCCACCCAGTTACTTACTTCTTAATACCCTGCATGTTAGAGCAAAGATGCACAAGTTAACAGTCTTTGATCACAGCATCCTTACTTTATCTTATATTTATATACAAATATACTTTATTTTTAATTAGGTCTTCCTCAATTTTAGACAGCCACTGCAGTACAGTGGTGTTAGGGCAACCTCTCTTTAAACACATTTCCCCTAAAAGTGCAGGATTATAAACCCCTTCAGCATGGCTCATAAAGCTCCACAAAGTGGGAGCTATGCTCCAGCACATTTGCAGGGTACAGGGTTTATTAAACTGGATTAGGAGTTGGGAGAATGCAGGCTGCAAATCTAACTCAATGTAAAACCAAGTTATACATGCTTATTCTACTGGCTTCTCAAAGTACTGAATATTTTTACCCTTTCTTTCGGATGCTGGCCAAAGAAATCTGGATGCACTGCAAAATAAAATGGTCGTAGAGCATTGACAGCATCAGCCCCTGATAAGGCTCTTGTTTGGACAACAAGCTGAAATGGCAATTTCTTCAAATTCAACCTTTTAAAAAAGTAAGAAATATTATTACATTTCCCAAAGATCGCAAAATATTGCTTAGCTAAATTATACGCTTGAATAAGTGTGTGGAAAATTTATAACAGCACTAGATCTGACTACCAATTAACTAAAGGCAACGCAGAATTATCTACGTCAATACTTATAAGTATAACATTATGTAAAGATCACCCTTGTTTGAAAGTCAGTTGCATCTGACTGTAGGGTTCGGTGCTCATCTCCATTGATAGCCAAAGAGCCAGTGTTGTCTGCAGCTGCAGACATTTCCGTGGTCATGTGGCAGGCATGACACTGGAGTGCATGGAATGCTGTTTACTTTCCCACCAAAGTGGTACCTATTTATCTACTTGCGATTTCTTGCTTTCAAACTGCTAGGTTGGCAGCAGCAGGAACAGAGATGGGAACTCATTCTGTTGTGCAGTACCGGGTTTCGAACTGCTGACCTGCCAAATTTCTAGCCATCTAGCTCACCATCTTAACCACTAAGCTACTGCAGTCCAATATGCTAATGTAATATTATACATTACACATTAGCATAAATTTGTGACTATTGATAAAAATTTTTCCTATTTCCCCATTTCAAGACTGCTGTAAGTCACAAATATGAGAATAAAAGGGAGGTCCCAGTTATAATGATGTTCCTAGTTGCCTCTGAAACATTTTCCAGATGCATGAAAAGGGAAAATCCATAAGATTTAATTTCTTCTCTGTATAATTGGCTGCTCTACTGCTTGAGGTACATCTCAAGTGTCAACTCTAAGGCAGAAAATAGAGTATTTCTAGATCTTTAAAAGGTAATGGAATAGTCTAATTGGGTGCTAAACTGGAGGTCTACTATAGAAGTACCTGTTAGTCAATTCAAGCAAGTTTTCTATCTGATCTACCAGACTTCCTCAACCCAATACGCCCAGTTAAAATCAAGTGTTACTGTCCATTGGCAAGCATGGTGTGGGCTCACAGGAGTCTTGAAATTTGGAGAGCATCAAGTTGGGTGAAAATGCTATAAATTAACAGTGACCTTGTTTTTTCAGTGTGAATTCTCATATAACCAAAATGATAGTATCCATTTAAGAAAAGGAAGTGTTCATAAGTTTGCAGGATCTACTATGGGAGTGAGGAGATACCAATGATAATGAGTGCTGAATGTGTTCTGTGACCATGGAGTGTATCTATCTGTTAGGCTGGAAGAACATCAGCTTTAAGCTGTACAAATAAAGGGCGGGGATAATGGGTGTTGCAGACCTAAATACTTAGAGGGCACCATTTAAGGAAAAGTTTTAGAATTGAGATACATACAGAATACACAGTGAGATATACAGTATCTAAGCAAGAGTAGGATAATAGGCTAGATTAGTTATGGCAAACCTTGGCACTCCAGATGTTCTTGAACATCAATTTCCAGAAGCTCTAATCAGCAGGAGTGCCAAGGTTCACCATCACTGGGCTAGATGCTACAAACATTGTTGCATTATGAGACTACTCTTTACATGTAAGGTTACTACAAGGAGCTGAAATCATGTTTGCATAACTTATGCCATATAAGACTGATAATGTGATAATTTGGGACAAATTTACAGAAACAAAACATTTCTTTCTTCTGTCCTAAGGCAGCAATGGCTCCAGTGTAATCCTTTTCATTCCTGGGAACCAGTGGGGACTGCCAGACAGGAGGAGGAAGTCTTTAATTATTGAAAATTTCTGCTGGTAGGATGGCTTTCCTGGCAACAGTGATTTGCAGTAATTAAAGATTTTCTCCTCCTGTCTTGTTCACTCCACTGGTTCCTGATGGTGCAAGGGATTACTTGGGCGTCATGTGTGCTTCAGGTCAAAAATTGCTCCAGCTGAGGATATAAACATCCTTCTGGACTGTAAGATTTCAGTTGTTTGGTAAGTTATAGTGTTCCATACTTTTAAAAAACCACACTACAAATTTAGCTTAATTAGATGGCAGAATTCTCTCCAACTTAATTGCACAAAAAACAAAACTGTATTTAATATGGTTCTATCTTCCAGGAGAAAAATATTAAGGCTTAGATTTATCCCCTCCCCCTCCCCAAAGTAGATCCATTGAGTCAAATGTTATACAGTGAGTCAATTGTTACATAAATCCCACCCATTGGAGTCCAGCAACAAAACAATTTAGACCTTAATATACAGATGCCATTGCCATTTATTAAGACAATATTGGAACAAAATATGAACTTCAATATTTCTTGCTTGACAGAGACACAAAGACAAAATAAAACAAGTATTCTGTAAAGACTTTTCTGCTCAAGACATATAAAGTATCCTAACCAGGGTTAAATATCAGAACTCTAGGAACGGAGGTTAGCTATACTCAAAGTTATGCAATGATTTAAAAGCATCCCAGTTCATAAACTATAGAAAAAGATTCATCTCACCTTCTCACTGTCCCCTGGTAGGAAAACATCTCAGTGCTTAATCGTGATTCCAAATTGCCTTTAAATTTCTTTAAGCAAAGAAAACAAATTAATGGATTTCATTTTATACATATCTTTCTTTCCTACTACTGGCATTTACTTTAAGCAATGAGTTCCCAACTTAGGGATCACAATCACCAAAGGGGTTGCAAAGTGTGTTCTGGAGGAATCACTGCAGTTACACTATACTATGCAGGTGAAGGAAGTTTTGGGAGGAAGGAGCAGGGGCTATCTTAGAAATAGTGTACCACCATTTTCTGAGGTGGGTCACATAGCAAAGCTGGGGTAACATCTATTAATGTTTTCTCTTTACCTCTGGGGTCACCAACCTTTTAAAGTCAGGGGGCAGATTACGTTCCCTCAAAAAGTAGAAGGGGACGGACTAGTGGTCCCCCTGCTGTAATCGCTGCCGTAAACACGTCTGGCAGCAGTGGCAGTTGAACAAGGGCTGGATTATTCAGCACCACTGGCCATATTCGGCCTATGGGCCGTAGGTTGCCGACCCCTGCTTTACCTCATTAAAACTGTCTTTTTAAGCAAATGTGGCAGAGGTCACAGGTTACTTGACTATTATAAAAGGGGCACAGGACTTGAAAAAGTTTGGGCAACACTGCTTTAAGCATAAACACTTTGCTGTGAACTTAATACCTAGTGTTACATGAAAATGTCTACCATTCAAACTGTATATACATTAACATTTCTGAATATTCATGGGAACGACCTCACAATTTTAGTTGTTGGATCACTAGCAGCTTTTACCTTTACAGACTAATGAAGAGATTTCATGTGTACCTTCTCTTTTTAAAAGGTGAGCCTTACAATTTATCTCTTTATTCTTAATAGCAGTTGGTTTCCTTGGGCTCCAACCAATGGTAGAATAAAACTGTCTAAGGCACACTGCAAGCAGCCTTCACCTTCTGATCTAAGCAATTTTACTGTGAAGATACTTATAGATAAAAGGGGGAAAATCCAAGCTGTTAGATCACAGCTCCTGTCAACCCTAATTAAGCTAGCCAACAATGAAAAATACTGTGAATTGCAGTATGACAATATCTGCTGAATTATACTTTGTAAATCATTGTTACAGACAAGTCACCTAGATCAGTGGTTTCCAACATTGGGTCCCCAGATGGTCTTGCACTAAAACTTCCAGAAGGCTTCAACATTGGTTGTGTCAGCCAAGATGTTTGGGTGCTGTAGACCAAGAACATCCAAGGTTGAGAAACACTGACCTAGATGGACCACGGAGCAGACTTAGAATAAGGCATTTTTCCTGTACAATAGATGATTGAAAGACTTTAAAATTCACTTGAAAACTCAATTATTGAGATCTCAGTTGCTCAAACTCCTTACCCAAGTCCAAACACTCTACATCGGGGTGGCCAACTGTAGATCTCCAGGTGTTCTTGGACTTCAATTCCCAGAAGCCCAAGTCAGCACTCCTGCTGATCAAGGCTTCTGGGAATTGAAGTCCAAGAACATCTGGAGATCTACAGTTGGCCACCCCTGCTCTACATAAACAATAAATTGTGTTTAAGTCTCATTGCTAACAGTGTAATACAGTAATAATAAAATAAGCTTCCATAGATAGTAATTAGCTATGGATAATATAGAAAATACAAAAAGAAATGTCAGCGTGCTGTACAACTTTCTAATGATAAGACCAAAATATATTAACTATGATTCTTAAACTTGTGTTCTGGTTTACCTGATGTATCACAACTATCTGATCAATATATGACAAAAATACCAGAAATGTTTGGGTAACAATACAGTAATACCTCGGATAACTCTAAGACTTGGTTCCACAAGTCTTGGTGTTATCCGATTTTTAGTGTTATCCGATGCATGTTAAAATCCTATGGGCTGGATCGGATAACGTTAAAGCTCCATAGAGATACATTGTAACCACACAGGCTTTAGCAGTTGTTATCCGATCCATCCCATAGGACCTTAACATTATTCGATCCAATTCTCCACCCCAGATTACTCAACGTTATGCTGCGATTTTAGCGTTATCCGAGGTAAATGTTATCCAAGGTATTACTGTAATAGCATTTAGATTAGCTATAGCAGTTACAAAGAGAATCCATATCCTTTAAGTATCAAAACAGTGATTCAAATGTTATACACGGCCCATGTAAGTTTTTAAAACGCTTAATTACACCCACATAAATCTAAGGTTGCCCTAGGTTTTAAGGATTTTACACTGGTTTAAAAACATTTAAAGAATTTTGTGGGGATTTAAATGCAATCTCTTTACAGTCAACAGATCGCACTGTTGACGCATGACCATCGCCCTTTAGGGCAGTGGTGCCCAAACTAAGGCCCGGGGGGTGGGGGCGGCCCCCGACACCAATTCATCTGGCCCACGAAGCCGTTGCTCCTGGAAACGGAAGTAAAACATACCTGTATGGCCACGGGGCTTTAGTGATTGGCTTCCTGAACAACATGATCGGCCCACAGCCCAAAAAGTTTGGGCATCCCTGCTCTAGAAGGTTACACTAGGCATGACAGATAGGAAAAACTCTAATAAACTGCAAACTCTGAATTGTTAGTTGCTTGTGCAATTGACTTCTATTATCAACTTACAAGACATCATAACACTTTAGCTAGGCAAAAATGTTACATTTTAAAAGTACAGCACTTCAAAAAGCATCTCCAATATGTCTGACAATCAGGTGTCCGTTAGACCTTTACATGATCATCATGCAGTTATTAGGACAGCAGACTCATGTTCCTTAGACATCAGGTTAAGATACTATTTTCCCTGAAGATCTACCATTTACTTTCTCCACAAGCACATGAACTGATCATCACCTCAATATCTCCACCAGCCACATCTAAGAATTCAGCTGGTGTCTCAGTCTAATGGTATAGATAAGTCTATGGTATTTTAATGTGTCTTATTCCCCAGTAAACATACCGAAGGTTGAAATGTTTGAAGTGGTAGCCGTGTTAGTCTGTGCAAACATATCAGAGAGTAAACAAAACAAGAAGACAAAAATGTTGTGGCACCTTAAAGACTAAATGTTGTGTTTTAATATTAGCTTTCACGGATCAAATCCACTTCAAAAGAAGTAAGAGTGAGACTTATGGCATCAATGTATACAGATCAGGTACAGAGACACACAATGGTTGGTTAGTATACAACTGGTAATAAGAGAGGGTCCCTTACTGGTATTCACAGCAAAAATGAACACAAATCAGGGATCTTCTGTTATGCTGGACACCCATCTCAAAGGTTTTAATATCAGTCAAGGGTTTATGGGACATTATCAAATTTGATACCCAACTGACAGGATGTAATATGCTGCAATTCCACACACCACCTTTACAGAACAAACTCTATTAGAATTCTCACCCACAGCTTCAGGCCATCGCACAGAACAAAGGAAGAATTTGGTGCTTTGCCTGGGTCACTTACACTATTGTCAATAGATGCCAAGTCTGAAGGGTAAACTAATTGGCAAATGTGTAATACCACAATGTTTGTTTTGCATCCATCTACTAATCACATGCAACTCAACAGAGCAAAACCTCACAGCAAATCTGGATACCAAACAGGGATCTTCTGTTATCACTAGTTGTAAAAAGCTACACTGATTTGTAAATGTATCCATTATGCTAGCCAACCACTGTGTGCCTCTGTACCTGATGTGTATAAATTGATGCCAGGAAGCCTCACTCTTACATCTGACAAAGTGGACTTGATCCATTGAAAGCTAACATTAAAATACAGAAGTGAGTCTTTTTTGTTGTTCAGTCACACAGTTGATTCTGACCCTTTGTGACCCCATGGACCACCACATGCCAGGCACCCCCATCCCCCACAGCCCACCCAGCTTTGTGTCCATTGCATCAAAAATGACATCTAGCCATCTCATTCTCTGCTGCCCCTTTCTTTTCCCCTCGGCCTTTCCCAGCATCAAGGCCTTCTCAAGAGAATCCTCTCTTCTCATTTGATGTCCAAAGTAGTTTAACTTCATCTTCAATATTTGACCTTCCAAGGAGCAGTCGGGGTTGATTTAATTTAAGATCGACTTATTTGTTCTCCTTGCTGTCCAGGGTACTCTCAAAGTTCTCCTCCAACACCACGTTTCAAAGACATCTATTCTTCTGCACTCAGCTTTCCGTATGGTCCAGCTCTCACAACCATACATTACTACTGGGAACATCATTGCTTTGACTATGCAGACCTTTGTTTGCAAGGTGATGTCTCTACTTTTAACTATGTTCCCTAGATTTCTCATAGCTTGCCTTCCAAGCATCTGTCACTTTTTATTTCATGGCTGCACTCACCATCTGCAGCGATCTTGGATCCTAAGAAAGTAAGTCTGTCACTGCTTCTACTTCTTCCCCATCCATTGTCCAGTGGGTAACAGGGCCTGTTGCCTTTAAGGTGCCACGATGCTGTCTTTTTGTTTTGTTTACTTTCTGATATCCAAGGTTGCGGTCTAAATCTTCAAAGGAAGACTTTACAAAGCAGAAATGGCAAAGCTGCTGCTGGACAGTTAAGGAGCATAGTCATCTCTTCCCAGTTTTTTTTTTTTTGGGGGGGGGGGAATAAAGAGAGCTTGGGTTTTACTAAACCGTTTGAAACCAGACATTGATGCCACACGGCAGCTCTCAACACTAGTTTGATTTTTGAAGGGGTAGATGTGTTAAGTCTGTGTTTCAAGCATATCAGAGTATAACAAAAAAAAAAAAAAGACAAAAAAAAATGTTATGGCACTTTAAAGACTAACTGCTGTATCAGAAGAGTAGCGTGCCTTGGCGGGGGCCCGTATAAAAATTTGTTTGGGGGCCCTTAGGAAGGGTAAAGATTTGTTTTGCTTACGCACGTTGGGGGCCCCTGGGGCCCCCGTATAATTGATACGGCAGATACGGCGGTAGCTACGCCTCTGTGCTGTATTTTAATGTTAGCTTTCATGGATCAAGTCCACTTCGTCAGACATAAAAGTGAGTCCCTGATGCGAATAAATTGATGCCACGAAGTCTCACTCTTATGTCTGACAAAGCGGGCTCGATCCACGAAAGCTAACATTAAAATACAAAGTCTTTAAAGTGTCCAAACGTTTACGTCTTTTTGTTTCGTTTACTCTCTGATATGATTAAAGTACTACACTTGATCTTAGCCAAAAAGGCAGAGAAGCTAAATAAACTACAGTAATACCTCATATAACATTAGTATCGAATAACACTAAAATCGCATAACATTAAGGAATCTGGGGGGAAGAATTGCATCAGATAACATTAAGATCCTATGGGATGCTTCAGATAACAACCGCGAAAGCCTGTGTGGTTACAATGTATCTCTATGGATCCCATAGAGGATCAGATAACACGAAAAATCATATAACACCAAGACTTGTGGAACCAGGTTTTAGTGTTATATGAGGTTTTACTGGTACTAGCACTACATCAGAGGCTTAGTAATAGTTATAACCTTTTTAATCTTCAATACTAATTTTACTACTCCTTAACTCTGAGCAGTTTAAAGTAACAACTTTAAGGCACTCCTACTTTGAAGTGCCACAACGTGTTTTCTTTTTGTCGGTTTTCTTTTGTTTACTGTGATATGATTAAAATACAGCAGCTAGTCTGGAAAGTGCTACAAGGTGTTTATTTTGGGTCTTTTAGATTTGTTTACTCTTTGATATCCTGGGGCTCTTCCGAGAGGCTTTACGGCTGGAAGGAGGAGGAGAAAAATCGTTTTTCGACGAATACAAAAGCCGGTGGAGTCTCCCGTCGCAGACGCGAAGGCGTCCAAAACAAACAAACCCAGACCCCCTCCTGCTGCTGCTTTAGACCCAGTCTGTGGCTCCTCAAGGCCAGCCTAACCACCCACCCCACTCACCGCTTTCTCCCCGCGCAGGCTGCCGGCAAACCCAAGACGTCTACCGCTCCACGGCGCCCCCAAACACCGGGACGGACCCCCCCCCACCTTCTCCGACGCCAAGGCAGTCCAGCGGCAGCTCACCTGGGTCGCCGCCTTGCCCTCGCCGCGAGGAGTGGAGGGGTCTCCTCGGCCCCCATCGCCCAAAGCAGAAGCAGCCGCGGGGAGGTCCGTCCCGGTCGGCAGCCAGCTCGCTTATGGGGGGCCCCCCAGGCTAAGCAGCACCTGAGCCTGTCCACTGTGGGCGGGGCCGATGTCGTCACGTCGCCGCCTTCTCTTGCGTCACCCGCCCAATCCCTGCGCAGCCTCCCGGGCAGGCTTGGGTCACGCGGCGCTGGGCGGGCACCAGCTGCTTGCAAGGGACCTTGTGGCGTCGCCCCTGCGCCCTGTGGGCTTCCCCCAGCCGGTAGCAATTTTGTACACTACTTATATACAGTGGTGGGATATGTCAAAATTTTTATTACCCCACTGTGATGACATCACTGTGTGGGCGGAGCTAACATCATGATGTCATGACATGGGTGGAGCCAAAGAAAAAAATAAAAAATAATAAAATAAAATTAAAATAAGCACACACACACACACACACACACACACACACACAACATAAGGACAGCAAGGAGGCCGTGCATACGCGCCAAACACTGTAGGCATGCATGCACACCAAGTGAAAAGGTAAGCCCTGAAGGTGGTTCCCCCCCAAAAGCTGCTACCGGTTCTCCGTGACATTGGAAAACGTTACTACCGGTTCTGGTGAACTGGTGAGAACCTGTTACATCCCATCACTGCTTATATACCTCCCCGTAGCTGACTTGGAGGCGGAAGGTCAGCAGTTCGATTCCCGAGTACTGCAGGACGGAACGAGCTCCCATCTTTGTCCCGTTGGAAAGCAAGAAATTTCAAGTAGAGAAATAGGGGCCACTTCAGTGGGAAGGCAAAGTGTTCCATGCGCTCCGGTATATAGTCATGCCTGCCACATGACCATGGAAATGTCTGCAGAAGCAGTGCTGGCTCTTCGGCTTTGAAACAGAGATGAGCACTGAACCCTAGAGTCGGATACGACTGGCTTTCGAGCAAGGGAAACCTTTACCTTTATACCTCCCCGTAGCTGACTTGGAGGCGGAAGGTCAGCAGTTCGATTCCCGAGTACTGCAGGACGGAACGAGCTCCCATCTTTGTTCCGTTTGAAAGCAAGAAATTTCAAGTAGAGAAATAGGGACCACCTCAGTGGGAAGGCAAAGTGTTCCATGCGCTCCGGTATATAGTCATGCCTGCCACATGACCATGGAAATGTCTGCAGAAGCAGTGCTGGCTCTTCGGCTTTGAAACAGAGATGAGCACTGAACCCTAGAGTTGGATACGACTGGCTTTCAAGCAAGGGAAACCTTTACCCTTTACCTATGCTTGCGCAGACTAACACAGCTACCACTGACAAGAAGCTTCAGGTATTTTTTTTAAAAGGTAGGAGTAAGTAACATCTCTGGTGTTGAGGAGGTAACCTTATTTATCAGCCAGGACAGCCATCTATTTCAACAACCCTCAGGTTCAGGCTTCTCTACCTGCTCACACTTTCACAATCACAGGCCATGCCAAGGCAAAGCTGCTGACTGAAAAGCTGCCTAGTCTCTTAAAGCAACTTGGTGCTGAGTCTTACAAGCTCTTACAAGCTTGAGACTAGCAAAAGCCCTACCCAAACAACCTGTGGATGCCAATGCACCTCTTGCTACTGGCAATGACAAAGTCCCATATCTTGTGGAAAACCTTGGTGAGGCTTCAAAAAAAAATGAAGCCAATTGAACTGTACTAAGTAGCAAGGCAGGTGGGCTATTTTGCATTGTCTGACCACCCCTGGGGATACAGGTGTGGTTTAATTATATTTGCGTTGGTAGCCTTGCATCAACTTTGCCCTTGGTCAGATGTCAGCACCCATACCATCTTCATCTTAATGGCTGGTGGGAAAAGCTCTCTTGCATGAGTGTAAGAGCCAGCCTCTGGTGCAAAGGGAAAAAAAAAAAAAAGGGGGGGGAAATAATCCTGCTATCAAGTTTTACAAGTTAAGCCCTTCCAGATTTCAAAGCAGTCATGACTCCTCTACTATGAAATGCCAGTTCCAAGTAGTGTAGTAACATAGGCCATACAAACCCTTCTTCCTCAAGTGCCATATCTGTTCCTAATATTGGCTATCATCATGGGGATAGAGTCCCTGTTCTTAATTCCGCAGAACAATTCTTCTAAGAACCTTCCACACCAGTCTATCAGATTCTTCAGCAACAAGGTCCACCAAGTCTTGGGCCTCTCTTCCCAAGGATCATCCCTTTCATAGCAAGTTGGAAGTATTCTATCGTAATCATGGGCTGATACTTGTATCTGAGTATACATTTTTTCTGGAAGTCATTTTCACAGTTGATGGATGTGTCTCTGGTGACTCAAGAAACCGATCCTGGCACAAAACAGGCAACCTCACGTTACACTGAATAGATGGTGGAGGGCATAGTTGAGTTTGATGAAGCTTCTGTGCTTGTTGCTTAGCCTTTTCGTGTCTGCGGCTTTCTTCGAAGTGATCGGGAGCAGCAGAGATGGTTGGGCACCAAAGTGTGCGATCTTCGGCTGCTACCTCCTAAGTTTGTGGTTTTATACCCGACACCTTCATGGTTTGTTTCAGCTGGTCCTTATAATGTTTCAAAGGAGCTCCATGAGCTCTTGTATTTGATGAAGAAAACTGGATTATTTTATATCATTCCTTGTGATATGCCAAAACTCATCCCTTTTAAATATCTGTATAATAATCAGAAAACACGTTATCGCCTTTAAAACATGGAAGACTCCTTAAGCCAATTCTGCAGAATAGATCAGCCAGCCAAAGTACAGGGTCAACCAGTGATAGCCCACTACCAAGCGCAGACTCTTGGTGCTACAATATTTTCCTTTTTCAAATGACAACTCAAGGCGGCTTATTGTAACCTTGGTCTTTGAACTCTGGTATCAACAGATAGCAACAAATCAAGAGTTGTATAATGTGCTTCTGAGATACAGATAACATTTAATAGATTAAATACCACTTCGACGGAGGACTCTTTTATTTGGCTAGGCTATGCTCCCGAAGACTAACCAGTGCAATATGCCAATGATACTGCTAGGTACTTGTACAACCTGCTCCAAGGACAACCCTTCCAAAGTTCAGTCTTACCATCTCAGATTCAACACTGAGCAGGCAGACCAGTTTCCTTACTTAGATAGCAGCCTGTCTAAAAACTGCACCTATCAACAGGATGTGCTGATAATTGGTGTTGCCTGTTCTGCCTTTGGTCATCTATTGCATCGGGTCTTCATGAACAAAGATTTAAAACCCAGACTAAGCTCATGGTACACCAAGCTGTTGTTATCTCAATGTTACTGTATAGCTGTGAAAGATGGACCCTCTATCGCCAAGTCATCAAAAAGCTTGAGCGCTTTCACCAACAGAAGCTAAGGTCCATCTTGAACATCAAGTGGGATGACTATGTTATCAACATCGCAGTTCTTGAGAATGCACATGTAAACAGCATTGAAGCTTCCATCATAGGCCATTGTCTTAGATGGATAGGGCATGTCCACCCTATGGATGGCTCCAGGCTTCGTCAAATTCTTTATGGGGAACTTAGCTCTGGTACAAGACCTCACAGAGCTCCTTTGAGGCATTATAAGGTCCAGCTGAAACAAACCATGAAGGTGTTAGGTATAAACCCAAAAACTTGGGAAGCAGCAGCTGAAGATCACCCATTTTGGCACCAAACCATCTCTGCTGCTACCAATCACTTCAAAGGGGAACACCGCAGACATGAAGAGGCTAAACGACAAGCACAGAAGTGTTGTCAAACTCAACTGAACCCTCCACCATCTATTCAGTGTAATGTGTGTGGTCCTATGTTTCATGCTGGGATTGGTTTCTTGAGTCACCAGAGACATATACATCAACTGAGAAAACGACTTCCAGGAAAAATGTATGCTTGGATATAAGTAGCAGCTGACGACGATGAAGATGGGGGACTGTCCAAACATCCCAAGCAACCTTTGCCTATACGGTGATGAGCCATTTCTCTATATGGGCAAATGAAACACTTCCAAAGAGGAGCAACAGCAGCAACAACAAATGATAGGCCACAAAGTTAGCAGACACCTCCACTATAAAGCGACTTCTTTAAAGTCTCTTGTTTTTCTCTCTCACCCACTCCTGACCTGATCGTCTTTTCCCATTAATCCATCATGAAGCACTTGGGTCTCGCACTGGTGACCTGCAGACCTTCTAATCGCCAAGTTCAGCTTCTTAGCCACTCCAGTCCCTCATTTAAAGATAATGAATATAGTAAATGGACATGGGAGCTACTCTGGTATGTTAGGGGATTTCCATCCCAGCAGGGGGGAAAATCCTGCACATAGCTTTCTCTCCGTCCCTTTCTTGCTCTGTCCTCCTGCCTGTACATTTCTTTTTCACTTCCAGTTTTGGAAATGATACAACTTATGCAAGGAGGGACAAGATCCCTTTCATGATCATCACCACCACCATCACCTCTAATCACCAGGGTGAGTGGTCAAGATGCTTTAGGAATCCTGGGGTATTATGTTCCTAAGGAAAAATAACCTTTTCTAACTTATGATAGGGGTCTGGTTTAACTGAAATATCAGATTTGCTGAAGATGCCTTTTTAACACTGTATTTATCCAGGAAACAGCCTTTAATGACTACAACTCTCTTATATGCCCAAAACACTGTACAATAATACCCCGGATAACGTAATGACTTGGTTCCACAAGTCACGACGTTATCTGATTTTTAGCGCTGTCCGATGCATGCATCGAACGCTAAAAAAAAAAAAAAAAAGCCCTGACTTCAGGGACAAACCGCTTTAAAGGCAGGCAGGGAAAGAACTTTTCCTCCCTGCCTTTAAAGCCACCCCCCACCTGCAGCGGTTAAATTTAAACTACAGGAAGAGAGGGGGGCTTGTGTTTTTTTCTTCCTCTCCCTGTATTTAAAACACAAGCCTCTCTTTCTGTAGTTTAAATACAGGGAGGAAAAGACGCGATCGCGCGAACCAATTACCTCTCTCTTTTCCCCCCTTCCCTGTAGTTTAAATACAGGGAGGGAAAGAGACAAGGAGGCTTTGCGACTGCAGTAGGGTCGGGGAAAGGCGGCTGCTTTTCCCCGACCCTACTGCAGTGGCAGAGACCGCTGCGGGTGGGGAGTGGATTGGGTAGTTCTACCCAAACCACCCCACACCCGCAGACCATTGCATCGGATAACGCTAAGAATCATTATCCAGAATTGTTATCCAATGCAAGTTTTTTCCAAAAAATTTGCATCATTATCCAATTCTAGCGTTATCCGATGCAATCGTTATCCGGGGTATTACTGTATATGGAATTGCTGTAAAAACAGAGAACTACCCATTGTTGTTCAGTTGCAGTCAAGTCCAACCCTTTGCAACCCCATGGACCACAGCAGTCCAGGCTATGTCATCTGCCATCCTCTGTAACCCACCCAGATCTATGCCATATAGCCATCTCATCCTCTGCAGCCCCCTTCTTTCGCTTTTGATCTCAGGGCCTTCTCAAGTGAGTCTTCTCTTCTCATTTGGTGGCCAAAGTACTTGAGCTTCAGCATTTGTTCTTCCAAGGAGCAATCAGGGTTGATTTCCTTTAGGATTGACTGATTTGATCTCTTTGAAGTCCAGGGGACTCTCAAGTGTCTTCTCCAACACCACAATTCAAAGGCGATTATTCTTCTGTGCTCAGCCTTATGGTCCAACTCTTACAGCCATACATTACTACCTGACAGGGGTTCAAAAATAGGAAATTGGGGGGAGGGTGGGATGTTCCAGCGTGCACAAAAAGTGGTTGAATGGAGCTTGGACCAGCCCCACAAGACAGAGATCCTCAACCTGCAGCCAGCGGCACCATTTCATGTGCCCCCTCCCGCCTCCACCCCAGAAAGTGCCATATGGTGAAGGAAGGGCAAAATGGCCACCCAGCTGTCTTAGGTAGTGCAACCCGGTCTCCTATGACATTGAGAACTCCTGCCCTAACTCCATCTGGACATGCTGTATGATAATATGCTATTCCTCATTGTAATTTCCCATTTGCATAAACAACAAGAAGAGTCTGAACACAACAAAAATACTTTATTGATATATTATTTTGAACAATGATTACTGTTAACTAAAGTGTTGTCAACAAATGACTAAAAAAGCCAGACCTTTCCTGCCCATTTCATATTCTCTTTCAACCATTTAAGCACAGAAGCATATTCTAAATTATAAATTTGCTCCATGTTAACATTTACTGTCAAAGGCTTTATGAAAAGCTTTGGACTGGATATACAAGCAGCCTGGATCAGCCTCGCTGTTGCCTTTTGATAGTCATCTTCTTGTCGTATACTGTGGCCTTCACATCTGAAAGAATTTTCACAGTCAGAGAAATTATAATCAACATTCAGCTGCTTTGAAAGTATACAAATAGCAATGCAATGTGAACAACTATCTTATGTTTAGAGTCCAGTTAGAATCCAATTTTGAAAAGACTTTTAACTAGGAACAAATGGTAACCAGTGCAATAAGGACAGATTATTTAGCTGTAACTAGCTATTCAAAGGATCATCTGTGTATTTACACCACCAGGCTTCTTCTACATCTGTGTGGGCAATCTTTGGAATATTCCAGAACTTGGAAAATTCAAGTTAGTGCCTTCTTTCTCTACTGAGCATGCTCCCCACCTCAGTTTATCCTCAGTTGTTAAAGAAATGTGTGGCAAAGTGAAGGAAAAGTGGGCAGGTTTGTGTAAGTTCACAGTTAACTGCTCAAAGAACTTCAGTTACAGATAAGAAACCTGTTCCTTCTTTATAGTCTCTGTGATTCATACCAATAAGTGACTGACAAGCTCACTGGCTGGTGCGATGTTGTGCCAACATAGAGGTGATGACTGCTCTGTCAAATGAAACATCAAGCTTGGCCTTAACATCCAGTCTGTAAGGTTTTTTTAAAATATTTATTTATTTATTTATTTATTTATTTATTTAAGCAAACTTTTATGCCGTCCTCCTCAAAAAGACTCAGGGCGGCTAAAACAACCCTCAACACCTAAAACACAATAAAAACATAATATAAAATCAAGATTAAAATATTACAAATTTTTAAAAAGCTAAAACAAGACAAACAGAGAGAGGGGGATCAAATGAGCCAACAGACTAGGGCAACTGTCTGGCCCATACCCCACACATACTCTGCCAGCCAGGTCTTGACCCCCTTCCTAAAGGGCAGCAGCTCCATCTGGAGATGCAGTTCACTTGGCAGGAGGTTCCATAGGGCCAGAGCAGACACAGAGAAGGCCCTCCTCCTTGTGCTAGGGAGGTGTGCCTCTCTAGCTGATTGTACAACAAGAGCGCCTCTCCGGTATGCTCTGGTGGGACGGACAGATGTCCTTAAGGTGATGAGCAGCAGTTACTGGGACCACATTGCTGCATTGGAGATATCTCTAGGATAGGGATTCACAAACGACAGCCTGGCCGAATCCAGTCTGTAGTGTCAACTAACTCGGTCCACACTGAGGACTCTGCCATTGGAAGCATGGAAAATGCACCGGAAAAAAGGAAAACACAAAGAAAACCGCCGGAAACGTGCCGAAAAACCCACGAAAACTGCAGAAAATGCTCTGCCCCCACCACTATGGGAAGTGGGGAAGTGGTGCAAATATCTGAAAATGTGCTGTGAATGCACCCACCGTCGCCACCAGCAGTGGCAGAAGCGGTGTGAGGAACCACGCCCCTGGTCCGCACATCTGTCTGAGGGGGCGTAGTCTGGCCCACGGTGTGAAAAGATTGTGAACCTTCACTCTAGGACCGTGATGGTGAACTTTGGCACTCCAGGTGTTCTTGGACTTCAATTCCCAGAAGCCCAAGTAAGCACTCTCGCTGATCAGGGCTTCTGGGAGTTGAAGTTCAAGAACACCTGGAGTGCCAAGGTTCGCCATCACTGCTCTAGGCGAATCACAAGGCAGCAACAGCTCTAGTAAAATGACCTTTCAGAGATAGATGATGACATCAGCCTTGGTGCACAGCCCTGGGAGAGTCCCCTTGTCACACTGCTGACATCATCACCGCGCGGCAAGGGACCTCTCCTATCGCCACGGATTTCAAAACACAGAGGTAGTGAAAACATTTCCAAAACACTGCGATCCAGCTCTGCAAATCCTTCTGTTGCCTTGGGGACCAGCGAAGCCCTCCCAAAACAGCAGGGACAACGTGCCACTGCTGCTGACAGACATGTAAGTTCAGGAACCAGACACGCCCCCGGTGGGGAGCGTCTGGGGCAGGTCTGGCCCCTGGCGGGAAAATGTTCAGAACGCCTGACTTAGACAGTCATTGAAGCATGGCAGGTCACCTCTGCTTGGCCCTGATAGCTGATGAACAGTTTTAAGACTTCTGGAATTGTTTTGTTCTTAAACTGCAGAAAAGCTCCACAAGCCTAGATTGGAATATGGTGATGGAAATAAAGTGGGCAATGCCAGAGGTTTATTAAGATGGAAATGGGGAGTGGGACCATTTGGGATGTAAGACATGTTGAGAAAAAGCATCATCTTGTCTTTATGGAATTACAGGGAAAATGAGCCATGTCTTAGGGCACATAACCCACTTGTTCTCCTCATTGAAGCTACTGTCACTAAGAACATTGTCTTATGTTAGAATCCTTAGTACTGCTATCATCCTAGGCTTGAATGGTGACTTCATTAGTTGGTTAAGTGTTAAGGTGAGGGGCTCTGTGACACAGGAGGTCTGGTATTAGAGTAAATAATTCTCAGTCCTTTGAAAAACCTTTTGAGTGTTGGGTTTGTAAAGAATTGAGAAGCAGGGATCCTGCAGGTTGGTTCATGGCTATTGCTGATAAACAGACTTGGATCAATGAAAAGGTCAAGTCCTTCTCTTTCAATTGCAGCAAGAAGTATAAAACAATATGTAGTGGACAGCTGTTGCTAGAGTTCTCCCAATGATTTATCATTTTATTCCATTTGCACTTGAAATTTTGCTTTGGAAATGGTTTTCTTATCTCCAATATAATTCTTCTCAGTAATGTAGAATATTCCAGGCTGTCAATTTCATTCTGGTTATGTCTAGGTGATGTATTGATCTCTGGTTACGCATTATAGGATCTGGGACTATCAGCAGTTGGGAGGTGCCTGGGCAGGCACAGAGAGAACCAATTGAAGTGAATCACAGAGACCTTGAAGAACAATAACTACAGTAGTTATAACCAACATCTTGGAAGGGAAGAAATCCTCAAATTTTGAAACATACTCGTTTTTTCTAAATGACAACATTTTTATATTGAGTGTACTAGAATACCACTTAGAGTCAGTTTCACCGCTTAGAGTCAGGGCAGGGTATAAATTTGTAGTAATAATAATAATAATAATAATAATAATAATAATAATAATAATAATAATAATAATAATAATAATAATAATAATAATAATGATGATGATGATGATGATGATGATGATGATGATGATGATGATGATGATGATGATGATGTGGCTGACCATTTGAGAATTGAGAACTGAGAATGAGAAAATGATGCAAGAAAATCCTAGAACAGGGGAACTGAACACTTATCAAGACAACCAAAGGGAGAAGAAGAGAAGATAGACAACATTCATACTTGAAAGAGCCACTGGGACTTTCTTGATATTTCATGCAGTAAACCCTTGCTTAATAAGTATAATGCATTTTATGGGATCACTCTTTAAGTGAGTTGCTTTTTAAGTGAAATGCATTTCCCCATAGGAATTAATTGAAAACCAAATATTCCATTCCAGACCTCAGAAAAAGCCCCAAAACCATTGTTTAATAATGTTCAAAATTCTTTATAATGTGCATTTAAACTGCATAAATACTGTGCAGGGATATGGTAAATCAAGCAATAACATTTCAAACATCAACTTTTAAAAATCACACATCAAGAATAAAGTTTAAAAACAATCTTTTACAGGATACGTGTTCAAAACTTAATAATAAAGTGTTCTGTATAGTACAACTCAACATAAGACACACTTCAACAAGGGAATATGGCAAACTGCAACTGTCCAACATTTTAAAAACTGTGCAAACACATTTAAAGACTGTTTTAACTGGAAGAGAAAGAGGAGGAGGACAACAACTGTGCAGCACTAGAACGACCAGGTTCTTCCTCATTTCTTGGTTTCTTAAGGAACCTATCACTAAATCAGCAGAACATATAGCAAATGCTTTACAACCACACCACGGCTCTCCATTCCAAGATCACCAAGTCTATTCACACAAGCTAATAAACATCCCAAAAATCTATCCACACAGTAAAATCTATCCACACCAGAGGCAGAAAACACATATCATGCACAGATGCATTTGTACACAGGCCATGTGACAATGCAGGAACCAAACAAAAAAGCCAAACACACACTAAAATGCATGCCAAGGGCATGTAGAAACCAACATAGGAAACACCTCTCACCCAAATATACAAATCATAATGGTGATTAAAAGCCATGCAAAAATGCTAGATATACAAATGCATCTCCAAAATTTCAAACTAAAAATGCCCCAAGAACAAACAGAAAATGGCTCCCACACTCTATTTTAATACAGTAGTACCCCAAATTCCATTAAAAAAATTCCAACCCCCCTCAAATCCCCCACAAACGCTGAATCAAATGCTCCCTATCTTTGCACTGCTTGAGAAATCCAAAATTACTCCAAAAAAATCCAGTAATGGAACTGTAAAAATTGCTTTAAAAAAAAACACTCTGCTGCAACTTGCAAACTTCCCAGGCAAAATGCAGCATGGGAGGGAGAAGTTCGAGTTGCTATGCGATTTTTAGTTGCAACACGAGGGTGCTGTTTCCTAACAATTTCCAGTCATTAAGTGAATTAGTTGCTCAATGGGTTGCTCATTCAGTGAGGGTTTACTCCCCGACATACGAATTTTTCTGTTCCACGTTATTTGTATGTCGAAAAATTCATGTCAAAAACACATTGCATTACCAGAAGTGGCCACTAGATGTCAACATATTTTTTGCATGTTGAATTTTTCCTATTAAATTTTTTTAAGGCTAGTACACTATTTCTATTTGTATGTCAATTTTTTTGTAAGTAGAACTGTTCGTATGTTGGGGTTCCACTGTATTTTCATTAAGCTCATATAGGGGGAAAAACCATACAGGCCTTCCCCAAAGTACAGTGTGCTTTTGTTATTCATGTTCCCAGTATCGTACTAACACTGTGGGTGTGCCACATCATATATTATGGTGTTTTGTTTTTATTTGAATTCTTATTCATTTCAGGTATTTATCTTTTTAGTTTATTTGTTGCTGCTATTGATTAGGTTTGTAAAACTTTGTAATTTCTTATAATTTTCAGATGATTTTATGTATATCTTTGTAATTTTTTGTGTTGGGAATCACCTGGACAGACCGACCAACAGATAAATAGTACATGCTACCAGCAAAAGGGGAAGGGGAAAAGATGCATGAAGTACAGTAGTAGAAATACTACTATATCTTCAATTACTCTGAAGATAAGGAAATAAAGAGATATAAATACTGTTGCTACAAAGGTTGAAATTCTGTTGCAACTGTAGAAAATACATAACTTTTAGTGACAATTTGCTGTAACTTAAGAAACGTTATCTGCTGCAAGCTGAGTATTCAGATTCAGTGTGCAACAGATAATTCCTACAGACATTTCTTAACTTAAAGAAATTTTCTGCTGAAAGTTGTGCTGTTTACATTAAGATTTCAGCTAATGTATCACTAATGTAATTGGGACAACTTCATGGTCATTTAGAAAATAAGTGTTAGTACTAATGTTTAATTGTATGTTTATTTCAGGTTAGACAAACCCATATGAAACACTGAATTTTTTTACTCAATAAAATTCAATTCATACACAAACAAGATAGAAATAGATTGTAAGATTTAATTTTATATGTGAAATTCAAAAGAATAAATAGAAAAAAGCTTCCTATAAATGGAACCAGCTCCATTTTTAGTATAGTAAGTTGAAAACATTTCTTCTAACAGGAATAGCCAAATAAAAGCTAGAGCTTCAAGTTTTGGTATATAATGAACTACCAAGCATTTCAATCTATTAGATCTGTTTTAGCCAACAAGACAACCTAATTTGTACTGTCAGATTTTTGCCTACAGATTCAGGTCTCTAAATGACACTTAAGTTCTTTATATATGTATCACATTTATTTTTTAAGTTGTTGCCACAAATTATTTACAACATTGCTTCCCATGGAAAAAACAAATCAGCAACAAAACCTGTCAGACTATACAATTACACATTTCCAAGATTTACTAACCTTTTCAGGATTATTTGAAGTCTCTGACTGAAAGCACCAGGACTCTGAATACTGCTAGCATTTGAAACCAAGAAGATTTCAATTGCTAACAGCATCTCAATTTCAGACATGTAAGATGGTATTAGCAGACTTTTATGGTAAAGATTTCCTTCCAGTGGTGGGTAGCAACCCAACTGTAAGGCACCTGAAAAATGAGGATAAACATACACAAGTGTGATACACCTACCTTTGTACACCTAAACCTATCTCTCTCACCATCTTGGTTAGGTTCTTCCTTTGATCATGCAGGGTATATTTACCACAGAAAAATTGTCCAATTTATTAACACAGCTGCGCCTACCCATCTTTAGCTCAAAACAGACTCACTACGGCCTAGTTGTACTATCCAATAAGATGGTTTCACACTAGAGACAAGCCCTTGATCCATCTTGGTTTATACAGTTATACCTCGCTTAAAGAGCATAATGCGTTCCACAAGATTGCTCTTTAAGAGAGTTTGCTCTTTAAGTGAAACACCATTGTAAGTGACCAATTGTGACTTCTGGTGGGGGGATTGCGAACCCCGATTTATTTGTTAAGTGAGTTTTTGGTTAGTTTTATTTGTTAAGGGAAGCGAACATTCAGAGAAAATTCTGCTCTTTAAGCGAGTTACTCTTTAAGCAAGGCACTCTTTATGCGAGGTTTGACTGTATCTCTATTTCTGACGCCAGCTCAGTGACTTTCCCAGACATGCCTGGCCACTGCTGGAACATGCATGCTACCAGGGGATGTGATTTAGGTGAGGCGGCAGCAGGCATAGTGGTAGTTGCAACTACGTGCAAAATCTGTACATGGTAGGCAAATTCAGAGTTCAGATTTGGAATCAGCAGACTCGATATCATGTAAATCACATATGTTATTCTCTGTACCAAAATCATTGTTGTACAGTGTTATACTATAATTATTATTTTGGACATTCTGAACAAATTAGAAGGAAGCATGTAAACCCAACCTGGATTTCAACTAATGTCCAGAATTCCTACATGTATTCCTATCAAATTCCTATGTGTGTGCATTCCTATCGTATCTGAAAACAAGTCATTAACTTTTCAACCTAAGTAGGACTAGAAAGATCCATAAGATATCCTAAATTGCCAGTTTACTTCAGCAGACATTCTGAGCCATCATAATCTCTCTATTCTTTAGATTAGAATATATTCAAATATTGTTCTCTCACCTGTTTAGTGACATCTTAAGCAATAACAATAAATACTTAACTACAAAGAGACTGGATTGCAGCCCAAACTTTTCTAAGTCAAGTGGTTCTAATGTAGGATAATTATTTTAAAGACAACTTACTTTTATAATGTGCCCTGGCTTTAAGCCACAAACAGCTTTTTCCCAGTGATGTAATTAATGCTCTAAGTAATTTAAAATCAATAGCGATGTTCTTTGCAAGCATGAACTCTATGACTGAAGATGATATCCTAAGATGTTCATTGTCTAAACAAGCACGAAGCAGATTATTAAATAAAGAGTTGTACTGGGATACATCCACACTTTCTGTAAAAAAGAAGAGAAAAATAAGGAATTATCTTTCCATTATGAACAGATCATCAATTCCAGCTAATGGTAGAAACTAACCAAATTGGGGTCCCTGTCCCCAACATTTCAAAGTTTCTTGCTGTACTTTAGCAAACCCTAGCCAAAACCCTATTGTCTAGTATCGTACATGGCACTTGAATAGGTTCACTGAATCAATGGGGATTTAGTCAACTACTCCATTGATTCAAGTGGGCTTTCTCTGAGACTTACCACATGTGTTGTAACTTAAAGTGATCCATCCTGCCCCTTTCTTAAAGCTGTCCCACTCCTTTTTGGCACAGTGCTAAGACTAAGGGTTTTATTTTTGTTTGTTTTGTAGGTATAATTCAGAGCATGCCTAACTATCCTGTTCTGCAGCCCATGGTTAGCTTCCACCAAAACAATGTTGTCTAAGGTGACAGTTGTTATGTATTTGGTGGGTTGTGACATTGAAAGGGACAAAGAAAACCCTTCTATTTTCATCTTCTCTTTAAAAAAGTATTTTCCCAAATGACACAGTACAATTCTTGATAAATTGGAGATGACCTTTGGTACCCCACTGACTCTTTGGAAGAATTCTTTTTAAAATTAAGGAAGTTGCCACAGCGGGTGACAAAAGGTGCAGAAAGGAACCTTCTGTTTCCATCTAGTCTACCATTTTAAATTTGACTTGGTATCTGTTGGCCAGGATAAAAGTCATCTGTGGGCAGATGGGTTTGAGAGAACATCATTGTCACAGACAGAGTTCACTGCCCATAAAATCTGTGAGAAAGAGAAGAACGGGTTACTTACCTGTAACTTTTGTTCTTCGAGTTGCGTCTGTGAAATTCACACGTTTGGGTTTGCGCATGCGCAGACTCCATTTCGGATTATACCAGAGCTTTGTAAAAAGGAGGGAAAATAGCTGTCAAATTAGGCCCCGCCCACTCCCTTTATAACCGTGGCGTCAACCGTTCCCGCCTTAGTCCCTTCCAAGCTAACGCCAGGTTAACTCACAGACGTGAGAGAGGGGAGGAGGGCGGGTCACGTGTGAATTTCACAGACGCAACTCGAAGAACAAAAGTTACAGGTAAGTAACCCGTTCTTCTTCTTCGAGACGTCTGTGAAATCCCCACGTTTGGGTGAGTAGCAAGCTTCTTACCGGATGGAGGGTCCACGTCTGGCTCCGGTGAAGAAAACTGCTACAGAGATGCCGCCAAGACCGCCCGACCAAAGCGGGTGTCCTGAAGCGCCCTCGTGTCCAGACGGTAGTGCTGGACAAAAGTCAATGGTTGCGACCAGGTGGCAGACCGGCAAATGTCCTCCAGTGGAACTCCTCTTAGGAACGCCGTAGACGAGGACACGGCCCGAGTGGAATGAGCCCGCACCTGTGCTGGGGGCGGAGCGTTAGCCACCTGGTAGGCGAGGTGAATGGTCATCACAATCCATTTGGAGATGCGCTGAGATGAAACGGCCGAACCCCTGCGGGGGCCACCATACGCAATGAATAGACGGGACGAGGTTCTGAAAGACTTAGTCCTATCTAGATAAAATAGCAGGGCCCTCCGTACGTCCAAGGTGTGCAGGGACTGTTCAGCAGGCGAGGAGGGTCGCGGAAAATAAACAGGCAAACGAAGAATCTGAGCCATATGGAAATCCGACACCACCTTAGGCAGGAAGGTGATGTCCAGATAGAGGACCACCTTATCCGAGAAGAACTGGAGAAAGGGAGGGTCCAAACGCAGGGCAGCCAATTCGGACGCCCTGCGGGCGGACATGATGGCCAAGAGGAAAACTGTCTTGAGTGTCAGAAGACGAACATTAGTGGAAGCCATGGGCTCGAAGGGCGGGTATCTGAGGCGGCGTAAGACCAGCTGAAGAGACCATTGCGGGACTGGTACCTTAGATCTGGGGAACATATTCCGTAAGCCCTTGAGGAACTTCTTTACCGTGGAATTACGAAAGAGAGAGGCGTGTGGGGAAGCAGAGTCTTGATGCGCCACAATGGCAGCGAGTGACACCTTCAGGGAGGCAAAAGCCCTGCTCGACACGGCCAAACTGAGTAGATAGTGAAGAACGGACGCGACATCAAAATCGCCCTCCGTTTGACCCCGTTGAGAGAGAAACTGCAGGAAAGACCTGTACTTGTAAGTATAAAGTCTCTTAGTGGAGTCCTTCCTGCTTGCCGCCAGAATGCGGGCGATTACAGTGCTATCCTCCACGCCGTGAGGTGCAACGACGGCAGGTCCGGGTGGAGGATCGTTCTGTTGTTCTGATGGATCAGGTCTGGTAGGGGCGGAAGGAGGAGATGACTCGACGCTAGCCGCTTGAGAATGGGGAACCATGCTTGCCTCTGCCACCACGGGGCAATGAGGATGAGGTTGGACCTGTCCCGTTGTATCTTGACAATCGTCCGTGATATCAATGGGATCGGCGGATACAGATATAGCAAGGTTCCGGACCAATGGAACATGAAGGCATCGCCGAGGGAGTCTCGACCTATTCCCGCTCTGGAGCAGAAGAGGTCGCACTTCCTGTTGTCTGTGGAGGCGAAGACGTCCACCTGAGGGTGCCCCCATTTTTGACACAGCATATCGAACACATCCTGACGCAGCTCCCAATCGTGCATGGCAGCTTCTCGACGGCTCAAGGCATCTGCGAGAATGTTGTCTTGCCCTTGGACATGGAGAGCTGTAGGGTGCACCCCGGTCGTTATACACCATTCCCAGAATTCGATGGACCGACGTAGCAGCCTGCTCGATCTGGTGCCCCCCTGCTTGTTGATATAGGCAGCAGCTGTGGTGTTGTCTGTAAGGATTTGTACCACCTTCCCTTGCAGAAGCGGTGCAAACGCTCTCAGCGCTTTCCAAACTGCGAGAAGCTCCAGCTCGTTGATGTGGAGCAGTTGTTCTTCGCGAGACCACACATCGTGGATCCTTCGGGAGCCGCAGTGTGCACCCCAACCGTGAAGACTCGCATCCGAGACCACACGCACGGATGGGGCCGGCGTTTGGAACGGGAGACCCTTGGTGAGGTTCACTGTGCAGGACCACCAGTGAATCGTCGGCATCAGGTATCGTGGAAAAACCAGTCGAAGCGACTGATGGTCGCGGCTGGGGGAGAAGTTCCGAAGCAGCCACAACTGAAGTGGCCTCATCCGCAGGCGTGCGTATTGAACCACCGCAATCGTGGAAGCCATCAAGCCGAGGAACCTCTGGACTAAGTGAGCTGTCACCTTGCGTCTTGGCTTGAACCTGCGCGCAAGCAGCCTGATCGTGTCGACGCGAGGAGCAGGAAGATAAGCTCTCGCCTGCCTCGAATCCAGCACGGCGCCGATGTAGGTGACCCTTTGTTGAGGCGACAGAGTGGATTTTTCGAAATTGATGTGGAGACCGAGTCGTGTCATAGTTTGTAGTGCAAAGGCAATGTCGCGGAGAGCTTGATGACGAGATGGCGAGACCAGGAGCCAGTCGTCTATGTAAGGGAATACAACAATGTTTTGAGAACGTAGAAAAGCCGCAACAGGCGCAAGAAACTTCGTGAACACTCTTGGGGCTGATGCCAGCCCGAAGGGCAGAGCTTTGAACTGGAAGAACTCGTTGCCTAACACGAACCTGAGAAAACGACGAGACGACTTCCTTATGGGAACGTGGAAGTAAGCGTCGCGTAGATCTATGATGGTGAACCAGTCCCCCCGTTGGAGGAAGGGGAGGGTGGCTTGCAGAGTGACCATCCTGAACTTCTTCTTGGTCACGAATTTGTTCAACCGTCTCAGATCTAATATCGGGCGCAGTCCGCCATCCTTCTTCTCCACCACGAAATACCTGGAGAAAAAACCGTCTGTGACATCGTATGGGGGGGACACGTTCTATCGCCTGCTTCTGTAGAAGGGCAGACACTTCTGCCTCCAGCGGTGGAGACGGCTGGGTAACGCGCAGGTGTCCCGTTGGGGGTTGTCGGTCGAACTCTATAGCATACCCCTGTCGTACTATGGTAAGTACCCAACTGTCCGATGTAATGCGATGCCATACAGGTAGTGGAAGTGGAGAAGCGGAAGGGGACTGCGGAAGGGGGGCGGCCCGCAGGGTTGCCTGCAGTAGAGCAGAGTCAGGTACGACACTGCTGCTTCTTGTCCCACTTACGTTGAGGTTGGGACTGGCGAAAGGACTGCCTCGACGAAGGTTGCCTTGGCTGATAAGTGGTCTTGGTCTTACCCTTATCCAGAGACGATTGCTGTGGCTGGAAAGCCGGGAATTGGCGAGGTTGAAAATTCTTCTGGCGGGGCTGAGGTTGAGGATTTAAACCCAGCTTCTTGGCAGTATTTTTCTTCTTGTGTAAGTTTTCCATGATGTCATCAGTATTATCGTTGAACAAGCCCTCCCCATCAAAGGGCAGGTCCTCAATGCGGCGTCTCGCATCATCCGAGAGCCCCGCAGACCTCAGCCAGGAATAACGCCGAAGAACAATGGCCGACGCCAGAACCCTTGCCGAGCAATCCATGGAGTGGCTCGCAGAACGTATCTGTTGAGACGCAAGTTGCGCGCCTTCTTGCGATATAGTTGTCAAGAGGGTGCGTGCCTCTTGGGGAAGAGTGTCTAGAATGGGCTCAACTTTCTCCCACAGGTGAGCCTGATAAGCCCCCATCATGGCTTGATAGTTCGCCACTCTGATGGCCAGCGAAGCAGAAGAGTAGATACGGCGGCCCATTTGATCCAGCTTCTTACCCTCCTTGGAAGCAGGGGTAGTCAACTCAGCGCTCCCAGACTTTCCCTGTGCGGTTTCCACCACAATGGAATTAGATGCCGGGTGCTTTAAGAGGAAACCTGATTCCTGATCAAAAACTTTATAAATGGCATCAACCCTTCTGGAAACAGTCTGTGCTGAGGAAGGTCGACGCCAGATTTCCTTTCCCAAATCTATCAGGGATGGGAGCATACCCACAGAAGTTGGCCTAATGGCATCCTTCTGAAGTCGTTGGAACACCTTGTCAGAGCGAGGTGCGGGGGGCTGCTCGAATTCGAGTTCCAGCGCCTGAGCCATCCGAGTAACGAGGGCTGAATAGGCACGAGAGTCCTCCGGAGGTGGAGCTGACTTCGGGGTCGGAGCCTCGGAGTCGGGCGTAGCCGCAACAGAAGAGTCATCATCGGAATCCGACCTTGCCGGCGAGACAGACTTGGCAGGCGAGGTTGACCGTGAGCTGGAGGCTCGCGGAGGAGTTGCCAAGGGACTAGCCTCCCTGACGCTGTGCTTGGAGGCAGTCGCAGACGGGACCGGGGAGGCGGAGCGAACCCGATGGCCCTTAGAAGTGCGGCTCTTCGATACCGCATCCCTGGTTGTATCCTTGCGGCCGGCAGGCGACTTGGAGGTTAGCGCCTTCCGAGGCCGAGCCGCCCCTTCGGATCCGTGCCTGCCAGTCGCCACGGATGAACGCGGGTGATGGCGGCTCCGTTGGCTGGCATCTCCGTGCCCTGCAACAGACGCGCTCCTGTCTGTAGCGCGATCTCCTGTGGCCACGCTCTGATGCAATGGCGGGTCAACAGGAGGGTACCCCGGGTGCCTAGGGGATAGCCACGGCGCCCCCCTGCAGCAATGGCTGTGATAGTCATAACAACTGCCATGTGGGAAACCCCAGTCTTGGGGCGGGTGACAGGCGGAGTAGACCGGCATCTGGTGTCCGAACCTTGAGCGTACTTCTGAAACCTCAGACCTCGGTGACATAGATGCCTGACTCATCATTTGATCAGGGGGTAGTTGGGTCCCCGAAGTGACGGGCACCTCAGTAACGGAGACGGAGTCCCCCATGTTGTCATCTTGCTCTTGAGATAAAATGGCGTCGCTGTCAGTGAGGGATCTAACAGGCGAAAGGGTAAGTAGAGCCGGCGGCTGTGACGGCTTAGCCGTTCCAGACTTTTTGGCAGACTTCTTAACTTTTTTGGGGTCAGACACAGAGGAGTCGCCCTTACTCTTCCTTTTCTTAGAGTCCTTTTTGGAAGAGACTGAAGGAGGGGAAGAGCGGGCTGTTTTATCCCCCTCTTGAGCGGGAGCGAGTTTTGGCGGTTCAGCCGATTCCATATCGGTCGCTGCTGAAAGAGATCTCTCCCACAGATAGGAGCGGAGCCTGGAGGCTCGGTTCTTTAACGCAGTTCGAGTAAATCTCTTACAAAAGGTACAGGCCTGGATCTGATGCGCCTCCCCCAGGCACAGAAGACAGCGATCGTGACCGTCCGTAAGAGGGATTTTAGCGGAGCAAAGGACACAATGCTTAAAAGGGCCCGCCGAGGCCATAAACTAACGAGAGGCGCACGAAAGCTCTGGCAGCCGAAGTAGAGAGTTTCTACCGCAGCGGAAAAGAAAAGACTAAGGCGGGAACGGTTGACGCCACGGTTATAAAGGGAGTGGGCGGGGCCTAATTTGACAGCTATTTTCCCTCCTTTTTACAAAGCTCTGGTATAATCCGAAATGGAGTCTGCGCATGCGCAAACCCAAACGTGGGGATTTCACAGACGTCTCGAAGAAGAACAAGTGTATAATCAAATCTGAAAGACTATCAGATTCAGAAAAATCCTAACTTCTCGGCGGGATTTACTGTGATGGTTACAACCAATAATTCAGTTGATGCCTTAATTGCTTTGTGGCATGCAAAAGTGACACAAGAAACTGACAGCTCTGCTTCTAGTTAGCCTCTGTCGCACTCGGAATTGGAAGCGGGTGCGTTTAAGTCAGCCATAAAACGCGCCCGCTCTCGCTTATACGCACCCACGGCTGTTGTAAATGTGGAAGTGGGTGCATTTACAACAGCTGTAAATGTGCCCGCTTCTGCTTCTAGGGGTCGTGGTCTGGCCTGCTCAGTTGTCTGGGGGCGTGGTCAGGCCCACAGCGTAAAAAGGTTGACCACTCCTGGTTTAGAACCTCAAACAGAATAAAAGCTTGCTGTGAGTCATGGTGGAGAAAGATGTGCAATACATCAGTCAAATAGGATAGAGCCCACATTTGTGCCCACTTTGTGGAAATTTGTGGCAAAGGTGTCTTCTGTGCACTATTGCATCACTACTTATCCAATGGAGTTGCTGTAACTGGTGAAGCAGCTATTACTTTCTGGATCTCACAGTAATGAAGAAACCTCAGCATCCTTCTGTGAAGAGTTTTCATGTTGCTGATATGATAATTTACTCTGACTTGAAATTCAAATTAAAAGCAAGTTCTTGGTCTATGACTGAAGAATCTTCCTGTGTAAATTCAATAGATTATTTTTATCATTTTCTTCCTGAGGATATACAGCCTACTTGCCCATCCTGGCTGGTAAATGTGGCCAGCACTGGACAATGGTAAAATGGAGCATATAAATACAGTACTTCTTTGAGAAAGATTGTTGTCCCATTTTCCTATTTGAAGCTACTGTAATTAATGAACACATTAATGTTCAACTCTTCTATCTGCATAATGAGCCAGTGACTAATTTTTCTGAATTGAGCCCTATACCAAATGGTGGCAAAGCACTTTCAAATTTTCTTGGAAGGAAACTGATTGTGGATGCTTTCCAGCTTGGGTTCAGGACTGGTTTGATTAATGAGTGTTTGTTGATATCATTTCTGGGGAACTGCATAGGAGGAGTATGTCTCTGTTAGACATCTCACCAACAGTTAGTACTACTGACTGTAGTATCATTTCTTTTGGGGCATTTAGCCAATAGAGGATTTAAAGAAACTACAGTGGAACCTTGGTTAACAAACAGCTTGGTTAACATAAAAATTGCATAACAAAAGGAAATCCATAGTACGGAATAATTGGTTTTCAATGCATTCCTATGGGAAACCGTGTTTCAGTTAATGTATTTCGGTTTCAATGCATTCCTATGGGAAATTCAGTTAAAAGTTATTTTGACTGTAAGAAACGTCCCGGAGAATGCATTAATTATATTAACAGAGGTTCCAATGTACTTTAGCAGTGGCTCTAGTCCTAACAGGCTGAAATATCCCATAAAGCAGTGCATACCGATTGGTTCCCTGTCTGTTGACCTATGACCTTGGTCTGCAAATAGTGGCTCTCCAGGTGTTTTGGACTTCAATTCCCAGAAGCCTTGATCAACAGTAGTGCTGACTTGGGCTTCTGGGAATTGAAGTCCAAAACACCTGGAGAGCCACTATTTGCAGACCACTGACCTATGATATCCCACTGGACATTACCATATTCACATGTTTTTTAAACACCTAAACTGAGAAGGGATTCAGATCAGCTTTTCCTTCTATGGTGGCTACCTCCCCCCCCCCCCCAAAAAAAAAAAAAATGATTGCAAGGAACAGTGAAAAACAGGAACCATTGTGTGGATAATGGAATGTACAGGGACTAAAAAAAGCGAGGCTCAGACCTAACAAGCTAGGGGGCTGAACAGAGCATGTGTCCCTTCTGTTTGGTGTGCTGCAGGGATGAGTTGGTTTGCCCCTCCTCCCCTGGCATTTAGATGACCTGATAGCTTCAATGATCCAACCCATCTCCACAGTGATCCCACCTACACTTTTTTGAACCTCTTTTAGGGGGTTCTATTACTTGTTGGGTGTAGGACTGCAGTGGTTCAAGTGGCTAAGATGCTGACTAGAAGGCAGAAGGTCAGCAGTTCAATACCCGAATACTGCAGGACGGAATGAGCTCCCGTCTTTGCCCCAGCTCCTGCCAACCTAGCAGTTCGAAAGCAAGATATTACAAGTAGATAAATAGGGACCACTTCGGTGAGAAGGTAAACAGCATTCCATGCGCTCCGGTGTCTACTTATGCCTGCCACATGATCATGGAAACGCAGACAGCGCTGGCTCTTTGGCTATGAAACAGATGAGCACTGAACCCTAGAGTTGGATATGACTGCTTTCGAGCAAAGGGTGACCTTTACATTTACTTTACATGTTGGATGTGGGTAGGTGTGCTCTAGTTTGGTCCATCTCTAGCATGTTTGATTACTGGAACAGACCAAAATTGAGTCTTATAGCTGTCAACATTGGCAAGACTTCTATTGTCAATTTCAGGTATAATGAGCCACTTCTGGACACCAACCAATTGAACATTTTACATTCTCCTGTACAGAGGGACAAGGGAAATGAAATTATTATTAGCTTGCCTGTTCTTGAACATTGCTAATGCAGTGGATCATTTAGATTATTATTTTTTAAATTGCCTTTTGTGACATGCTGACTGAAACAGTGGCTATGAGCAGTTTCTTCATTGGCACTACACATAAGGCAAAGAAAACATTTTTTAAAATTAATCAAAGTGATTCAGCACATCAAGATGGTCTAGCAGAGGCAAAAAATTAATAATAATTTCTCTTCCCCTGCCCCTCTGATAAGGAACAGGAGACGAGTTCGATTTGCTGATATCCTGAAGTCACTCATTTATTAAGCCACCTCACAATACTAGAAATTCAGAGCAGGAGGAAGTGGACTAAAAAGAGTTGGCTCAAGTCCATATGCCATTTGGTTACAAGGGTTGCACCAAATGTCACATCACTGTTTCCCCAACCTCAGGCTATATCTTTAGATCACAGCATCCCATCCCAAAAGGGCCAGGGTAGTCTCAGCCTAGGCCTTAGTGGAGAGATATTGCCAGACACTCAGCTATTCTGGATATAACTGCATTCCCTCTAGATAAGGGTTCCTCAAACTTGGCTTTCCCGGTGTTCTTGGACTTCAATTACCAGAAGCTCAAGTCAGTACATCTGCTGATCAAGGCTTCTGGGAATTGAATTCCAAGAACACCTGGAGATCCAGGTTTGCTGACCCCTGCTCTAGCAGTGTTTCCCAAATGCTGGTTTGTGGACTTCAATTCCCAGAAGCCTAAGTCATTTCCCCAAAGCACTGATCAGCCAATGTACTGACTTAGGCTTCTGGGAATTGGAGTCCACTTGTGGGCTGTGTGCCCCCTGTTGGGAACCACTGCGTCTAGAGGATCAAGAAGGCAACCCGAGTTACTTCAGGATCCAGCTTTACTTCTGGATGCCCAGATGATAGCTGTGGTCAGGAACGTCTTTCTTTAGCTTTAGCCGGAATGGCAGTTGCGTCATTCCTTGAAAATAGATCTCATCATGATTATATATGCCTCAGTTACTTCTTGTTTAGACTCCTACGCAAACACCATGGTCCATCAGGTGAATTCTAGATCAGAGAAAGCCATAACTTTTAGCCCAAAGTAAAAATGACTAAATGGAGGTGATCACATTTTGGGCGTTTCACAAGAGGACAAGAATCCCTGGAAAAGACAATAATACTGAAAAAAGTTGAAGGCAACAGAACAAAGAGGAAAACCACATATGAGAGGGGGTGACTTGATAAGGGAAGCGACAATTTTAGGTTTGCAAGAGCTGATCAAAGATGGTAAAGATAGGAGCTTCTGAAGGTTCATGAAAGTTATTATAAGTTGGAAACAACTAAATGGCACAAAATGAAACAAACATGCTCTACATGGACTGTCCTTGAAGACTGTTCAAAAAATTGTTTAGTGCAAATGTTGCCTGCCTGTGTATTTTATAGAGCATATTACTCTAGTTTTATATCAAAAGCACTAGTTTTTGGTATGCTTTCAAATGGAATCCAAGGTGCCAGTCCTTAACTTCAAAGTCCATAAAGGCTTCATTGGCGTCAGGATGTCTGAAAGACTTATTTTCTCTTGTCTGTTAAGTCTTATAACTGACCACTTTTAGAAGTGGTCAGAAGTGTCAGAATGTGTGAGTCAATTTTTATGATTCAGAAAAAAACAGGATAGCTTATGTAGGAAATTTTCCTTCTTTGAAGGTTAGTAAACTTTAGACTGTACTCTGGATTACAACTCTACTTTTCAAATGGATTAACTTCTATGAACATGGTATCAGCCAAGTCATGCTTTGTTGACAACTAAATCCTGCTCAGAAAATTTTCTAACAGTCTAGAGCAGTGGGGGGCAAGCTATGGTCCGCAAGCTGGATCCAGCCCATGCCACAACCAGAAGCAGAAGTAAAATGTGCCCACGCACATGCTGCCATAAATACATCCATGGCTGTTTGTAAACGTGTTTATGATAGCTGTGGACGCGTTTTACGATGGGAGGTACCACGTGACTGGCCCCGCTCAACCACATGACCAGCCTGTGGCGCGAAAAGTTTGGGAACTCCTGATCTAGAACAGTGTTTCCAACCCTTAGTTTTTGGACTTCAATTCCCAGAACCCTAAGTCAATTCCCCAAAGCATCACTCAGCCAATGTACAGTAAAAGGCCGATTTTTACATATGCCTCTACTTATGTAAAATTCAACTTACGTAAGGTTATTTTTGCATAAATCATGTCCCGATTAACACATACACACAGAGACACAATTGACTGACACAAGTGGTTTACTGGCATCTTTAGAGTTTAAAATGGCATTTTAAATTCTAAAATTACACCCCGCACCATCTTTAGCGTTTAAAATGGCAATTTAAGCTCTAAAATTCCACCCCGTGCTACATGTCCCCCACCGCTGGAAGTTGCAAGAAATCACTTACCATGGCAGTGGTGGCAGCATCAGCACTGATGGTGGCACTTTTGGTACATTTTCCAGAGTCCTCGCTGTTTCTATGGGGACTGGGAGAGTGTTCTGCTGTTCGTTGGAGCCTTCTCTGGGGTGCAGTTTGGGTGGGAACGCACTTCCCACCCAGACAACGCCCCAAAGAAGGCTCCAATGGGCTTCCCAGCCAAATTGCACCCCAGATGAACAGTGGGACACTCTCCCAGTCCCGGTAGAAACAGTGGGGGAGGTGGCAGCGTGGTGACCACTTCTCAAGAAGGGCAGGAGGAAGCAGCAGCATGCAAAAGGTAGGGAGATTGCTATGTTTACATTGTCTTGTTTTTAATTTTTAATGCATGCCTATGGGGATGCCTCGGTTTGCATAAAAAATTGAGTTCCTTAAATTGCTATGGAACAGACTTATTATGTAAATTGAGGTTTTACTGTACTGACTTAGGCTTCTGGAATTGAAGTCTCCCTGTGGGGTGTGTGGGAACCACTAGTCTAGAGAAATGCTTAGATGATGATACATCTGTTCTGTAGAATAAAGCAAGAATACCCAAGACACAAAGGTCAAGGAATGGTTACCTAAAGAATTGAAGCATCCATATATCAATCAGCATGAAGAAAGCAGCATCTTATTTTTTTACTGGTCAACATGACAGCTGAACTACACATATGCCTACCAACTATGGAAGACAGAAACAAATACGCACCACAAGACTTCTGAAAGCCTGGAAGATTTCTCAAGACTTCAAATGCTTCTACATGCTGATTCTTAGCAATATATTCAGTTGCCATTGTACAGAGCAGATTATGTCGACTGATGACATCCATTCTATCACAAGGCCATGACAAGGATTTTATTATCCACTGTGATTCTGGAAAGATTAATAATTGTGTTTTAAAAGCTGTTAATATACAGACATGAATATTGACAAAAGTAAGGCCAAAGGGACTGTATCCCAACAATAGAGAGCCACGTTCCTTGTCTAGCCATCTAACTCCATAAAAATACGACTTACCCTTTGAAGATTTTACACATAAGTACAGCATTAGCAAAATCTTAAAAATACAATTAGAAGATACATTTTTATCCTTCTTTCTTCCCAATGTATTTTGTCTCAAGGTTTTAGATTATAAAAGTGTAGACTGTGACTATCTTTTTTGTCACCTATATATGAGCTTTGGTGGCAAAAAGCAGGTAAAATACTTACAAATGTTTATATTCATTCTGTTAGCATATGCTCTTGCTGAATCATTAAACTCTTAATGACTGAATTTAAATTTCAAGTTTTATTTCTGTTAAGAAAAATTACCTCTCAATACGCATAGTGCTCCATCGAGGTTCCCATATTTGAGAAATATTTCCACAGCTACATTAATGATGCAGCATCTTGAAACAAATCTTTCTTGCCCAAGAAGTCCTTTCAAAAATGTGAAAGGTAGCCTTAAAGTATGAAACAAATCCAGAACCTTCCTGGCCTATGATAAAAAAAGTGGGAATGTAAGATTAAGAATTGCCAATTTATTTGCCTTGGAACACTTGTTCAAGTACATTGCTCTGCAGTTCTAAGAATTTATTCTTAACAACCGTTTAGCTCCAGAACTAGTAATGCTGTCCAGGTTTTGTTGTCAGCAACTACTCATGTAGTCAGCAACTACTCGTGAGCATACATTTTTTCACCTGAAAGTCATTATTTTTTCCATCAATGGATGTGTCTCTGGTGACTCAATAAGCCGATCCTGGCATCTAACATGCGACCACATGCATTACACTGAATAGATGGTGGAGGGTATGGTTGAGTTTGACGAAGCTTCCGTGTTTGTTGCTTAGCCTCTTCATGTCTGCGGCATTCCCCTTCAAAGTGATTGGTTGCAGCAGAGATGGTTAGGCGCCAAAGTGGGTCATCTTTGGCCGCTGCCCTCCAAGTTTGTGGGTTATATCTGACACCATAATGGTTTGTTTCAGCTGGTTCTTATAATGCTTCAAAGGAGCTCTGTGAGGTCTTGTCTTGCCAGATTGAAACATGATGGTTTCACCTAACTCACAATACTTAATACTTCCAATCTGCATTTTTTTTGCACTATATGTACAACCACTTTAAACATTTGAACCAATCCTTTTTGAAACAGAGCCTACCCCAAACAATCATGCATGCAATATACGCAGAAGGGAAAGAAACATCCATCAGCTGTCTGCCTCATCTCCAAATCGTAGTTCTCAAGAATATGTATCCATCCTGGAAACAGACTGTGTGTCTGCAATCAGGCTTAATTCATTAATTTTTCAAGCATTTGCAGATGTTGATGTATTTCTGCTTAACCCCAGGGGAAATTCCCACCCACTTCTACTCTGAATCCACTTGTTTAAAGGTATTCATTTCACAAAGGCTTTATCATAGTGGGTTATGTATATGCCTAGCACTAAAGCAGTGTTTACCAACCTTTGGGTTTTGGGACTTCAATTCCCAGAAGCCTAAATCAATTCCCAAAAGAACTGATCAGCCAACTTAGGCTTCTGGGCATTAAAGTCCAAAAACCAAAGATTGAGAAACACTGCCCATCAATCAACGTTAAGTACCTTTAAGGATTAAAAGAACTAACTAGGAAAGGTAAGAATATGCTTAGTATCTTTCCTACTAAAATTACAGGACTTCAGACTGTTAAAATATTGATAGGGCTGGACCAGACTGCTATCTAGTATCACTTTGAAAGCTTGTGACCTTCTACATGTTTACCACTTAAATAAATAATAGCATTCAACTGCAGTTTAGGACAATGTAGCCTACCTTCAATAGTTTTCCTTCTAAAATTTGAGTTCTCAATCAATGTGAGCTTGCCCAACTTTTGATTTTCCTTTGGAAAGCCAAAGTTGGCAAAGCCATAACAGAATTAACTCTAGGACCAGGGGAGTTTTAATACAGCCAATTTAATGGGATACTCAGGCACACCAGGGCATTCTACTTTTTATCATACTGTTACTTTCAAAATGTACAAGAATTTTATCAGAAGCCTTTTCAAGATACCCTTGTCCCCGCCCTGTCAGCCTGAATTAAGCAAAATCAACAGTCTCCTCTTAATCTTCTAGGATCTACTTTTTTTCTACATAAGTATATCCAAAAGCTCACCTGCAGGAAGTAGAACATTTATTTAGTCATTTCATGCTTTAATCTGTAATTCACTCCTATGACCACTGTATCTACAATTTACTTATTACAAGTCACATATGATCTGAACCGTTGGTATTAAATACAGTAGCCAAAATCTTCCTATGTAGCTATGCCGGTGGCATAACTTTTGAGGGCAATTTACTCCAAGGTAAGAAAACACTGTACACATTTACCATTTGCACTAGAAGTTACACAACTCGATATACAACAGCAAATGTTGAAGAAAGGAAAAATAAAGAAAAGGAAAAGAAGTAAGTGAACGAGAATATGGCTCATTGAGGATGCTATTTAAATGAGTCCTGTGGAGAAGTTTGTGGTGGACTTTATACTGGAATATCCTAATCAACTTCTGTTCTCTAGTCCAGACTGGGGATGGCCTGTGCAAAAATATCCAAACAAAGGTTTTCCAACATGTAAAAGTTTTAAAGAAGGATGAATAGGTGGGTCGTGTATCAATATCACAATGACTATTTGAACTTGGGACTTAATTTAACTAATGGCTTGTTTAACTACACTAGAAATTATAAAAATATTGGTAATATTACACAAACAGCACACAAATAAAATGATGAAAACCTAACCTTTTGGACACACGAGGTTTCCCTGAAGAATATCAGTTTAAAATTTAAAACTAATGGGGATACATTTAATCATATGAACTCCTTCTTGAACGTGTAACTTAAGAGAGCCTCAATACAAGTTCAGTGTATTGAAGTATACATTGAAAATGTATTTACCTTGTTCTTTCTATTGTTTCATTCTCTGTCACTGATATAAGCAGCAATTACTTTTTAATAATTTTGCTTGTCACTTATATGAAGCCTTACTTTTGAAATAATTAGCCATGCCACATACAGTAAAACCTCGGATAATGCTAAAACTTGGTTCCACAAGTCTTAGTGTTATCCGATTTTTAATGTTATCCAATGCATGCATCGGATAACGTTAAAATCCTATGGGATGCATCGGATAACATTAAAACTCTAGAGATACATTGTAACCGGCACAGGCTTTAGCAAACGTAATCCAATGCATCCCATAGGATTTAATGTCATGCGATGCAAATTTCCCCCTGATTCCTTAATGTTATGTGGTTTTAGCGTTATCTGATGCAAACGTTATCCGAGGTATTACTGTATTCATGTTAAATATACGTTAAGGAGAATTTTCTTCTCTTGCAATGTTTATTGTCTCATAATATTGTAAGAGGGTGCATATCCATTGCTTTTAGCAAAGATGCTGTGAACCTAAATTCACAGAATTTAATTTTCCTTTGGTGACTTTGAATTAGCAAAAGAAAACCTGGCTTCTGAAAGGCGAAGAACAGTGTTTGCTGTGCAACCTGCATAGAGGAACTTGCATAGAGGGCATTTTCCCCTTCCTGGGCTGGGGGAGGCTTTATTTATTTATTTATTTATTTATTTATATTGCCGCCCACTCGCCGAGGCGACTCAGGGCGGCTTACAGTCAAAACAACAACAGTACAATAAAAATTATAAAATGCAACCACATAAAACAACCAAACATTTCCATGTTTTTCAGTATATCAATTGTTGCTTTGGAAATTTCCATCTAATACTATAAAAAAGTAAGCATTTTTAATTGGGGGGTGGAGGCAGTTCACATATTTCTGTATGTTTGCGACTCCATGTTTGAAAGCTAATAAACTTTTATTGTTTTATTATTGTGATTCACCATGTTTTGCAACCCCAGCCAGCAAGTGTGAACTGATCTAACACCACCCCCACCCCATCGGCAATGAATGTCTATAGCCATTTCTTAATTTGGGTCAATTTGGACAGAACTTCACAGAGTAAAATACCTTTAGCCACTGCTGCTTTCTGTAATATGAAAACATAACACTGATTCCAATCATTCCCAACGTTGTGTCAGTTTTATTGTGATGTGCATCTGCATTAACTAGAAAAGAGAAACAGTAGCAATTGTTACTTCAGATTCTTAAAACAAAGGGTTCATATAACAGAATTTTTTGAAAGTAACACATGCCTCTCATTAAGCTGGTATTAAAAAGATATCTGCATGGCCAGAATAATATTCTTACTTTCATCCACCAACATAAATCCATCAGTATAAATCTGAACAATCACTGGTAGTTAAGAAGTCAAAGATTACATCTCCTGAGTCTTTGTTTGTGATAGGAAATACAACTTCCTACCTCTCTACCAGTGTCAATTTGCTGCTGGACTTAAGATATATTTAGTAGCCAGTTGGATTCTAGCCCATATATCAGTGGTGGCAAACTTATAGCAGGTGTGTCTGAAGGGACACTCAGAGTCCTCTCTGTGGGCATGCACGACGTCATCCCAACACAGAGTTTGCCCCACCCCTCTGCCCAGCAGCCCAATGGGAGGGTTCTCTCCCTCCCCCCAGCACAGAATTCCCCCCGCCCCTGTTTAGGCACTCGGTCCGTAAAAGGTTTGCCATCACTTCCATATTATACAGAATAGTAATTCTCATATGGTAAGCAACTATATCTTCCACTTAATAAAGGTGAAGCAATTCAAAGAACTCAAGACAAACATGTCCCGCTTAGATGAAAATTCTTCCCATGGATGACAACAGGGAAGAATGTGTATTTAAAGTCAAGACACAACCCAAATGTGCCAACCAACTAAGAGGCTGACTACACTGAGCATTTAGTTTGCTGTCTGGAGCACTGTAGGGATGGATGGGTGCCCTTTTACAGACTGCAATCAGAGAATACTTTTGCTAGAGTGCACTAGCCTGCCCTCAAAGAATCCCTACTTGCATTTTTCTCTAGTAGTGTAATGTAAAGGTCACCCTTGCTCGAAAGCAAGTCATATCCAACTCTAGGGTTCAGTCCTCATCTTTGTTTATAGCCATAGAGCCAGCGCTGTCTGCGTCTGCAGACATTTCCATGGACATGTGGCAGGCATGACTAGACACTGGAGTACACAGAATGCTGTTTACCTTTTCCACTGAAGTGGTCCCTATTTATCTACTTGCAATTTCTTGCTTTCAAACTGCTAGGTTGGCAGCAGCTGTGGCAGAGATGGAAGTTCACTCTGTCATGCAGCACTCGGGTCTAGAACTGCTGATCTGCCAATCTTTTAGTCATCAAGTTCAACGTCTTAACCATTAAGCCATGCTGTATCCCAGGGATTCTCAACCTGTGGCCCAGATGCAGCCTGCGGCACCATTTCATGTGACCCACAATCACCTCCACACCAGGAAGTGCCATGTCGTGCAGAAAGGGCAAAATGGCCATCCAGCCCCCGAAGCTGTCTGAGGGAGTGTGACCCGGCCCCAGGCTTTAAAAGGTTGAGAACTCCTGTTGTACCCTAATTCAAAGCATTTGTTTATACCAGTTTTGGGGCCGAGTAGAGTCAGTCTCCAAGGCTACATTGAACAAACTAGTAATTTATTCAGTTGGGGTGAGGAGATTCTGCCTAGTTTTACATAGATACTGAGACAGAGAGCGCACGGCACAGCAAGGGAGTAAACAATGTTGATGGTGCACTGCTGGTTTTTTGCCAACTAGTTCAGAACTAAAATATTTCTATTAATGGCATAGTTAAAAGTTCTATCAGAAACACGTTAAATAAACTGGTTGCTTCCTACATTGCAGAAAAACTAAAGAAGGCAGGTGGAAACATGATATAGGGTCCATCTTGAAGAATTTGACCATTTGAATTAGACAACTTGCCCTAAACTCTCCTCTAACTTTTTCTCCCTGCTTGTACTTTTCTCCCTTAATTTTACTTGACTGCCTTAACTGTTATTTAACTGCTAATCACAGGGCTCTTTCAAATAGAGCATTTTTTTCAACCATTTCTTACTGCTTGATGCCCATGAAGCATGGAATTAAACCAGAATTTATATTCAAACATCAATTTCTAATCTATTTTTCTTTCTTTCTTGTGTGTGAAAGTTGGTTCTCCTAAAATATATATATTATAAAAATCATTAAGAAATCTCCTTTTCCCCCTGGTTTCTTTGCTGTGTTAATTGGAAGCTTAGGGAAATTCTCCCCATCATCATGAACTTAAATAGGAATGGCATGGAATAAACATACCAGAAACAAAGTAATGAAAAAGCTAAACCACATTCGGACCAAAATTAGCAGAAAGATACAGGAAAAATGCACTGTAGTATGCAAGATAAGTCTAATAGTTAAAATACAGATGTGATCACTGCGGTTTCCACACTGCCTGTAATAAGTGATTCTTCAAGGGTCACCTGTTAACTCAAACAAAATGGGGCTTTTGTGCCAGTGTAGAGAATCATCAACAGATTTTACTTTCTTAGGATCAAAGCTCACTGCAGATGGGGATTGCAGCCATGAAATAAAAAGGCGACTGATTCTTGGGAGACAAGCTATGAGAAACCTGGGGAGCATAGTGAAAAGTAGAGACATCACATTGCAAACAAAAATTCGTATAGTCAAAGCAATGGTATTCCCTGTGGCAATGTATGGCTGTGAGAGCTGGACCATTAGGAAAGCTGAGCACAGAAGAATAGATGCCTTTGAGATGTGGTGCTGGAGAAGAGTTTTGAGAGTACCCTGGACAGCGAGGATAACAAATAGGTCGATCCTAGAAGAAATCCACCCTGACTGCTCCTTAGAAGGTCAAATAGTAAAGATGAAGCTAAAATCAAATGAGAAGAGAGGATTCACTTGAGAAAGCCTTGATGCTGGGAAAGGTGGAGGGAAAAAGAAAAAGGGGGAGGCCAAAGATGAGATGGCTGGATGATATTGTAGACACAATGGGCACAGAGCTGAGCAAGTTGAGGAGGATGGTGGAGGACAGAAGTGCCTGGCGGACAGCGGTCCATGGGGTTGCAAAAGGTCAGAATCAACTGTGCGACTGAACAACAACAACAAAAGAGAATCATCTGAAATATTTTACAGCTGAGCACTAATTTACCACCACCTACCAAATGTTCTGTCTGGATAGGCTATGGGAATTAAATATGACATTATATTCAAATTTCATCACTGAAAAATTTTCTTTTTCATACAACTTTGGAATAATTAGTAGCAATATTTTACTAACTTTACCTGCAGCTGCAAATTCACAAAAAGGAATGGTTGGTCTGTCCTCTTTCACGACACTTGTTAGGATGTTAGCAATACACAATGAGTACTTTTCAAGTTCATCAATATTTTCACACCCTCTCCTCACATTAACGAACAAAGTTCCCAATCTAGCCCAGTCACCTTTTTCTTTGCAATGCTGTTTGGAAAGTGATAAAAATGTAAGCAGAATTACTCACAATGTATAATGGCTCCAAAACAAACAATAGTTAACTTTCCTTTTAAATTAGCAGCACGATTAAATTTCTATAAATTGAGATTTACTTGGAACTACATAACTAGGATAAAACCTTTCGCAATATAAAATCCTGTATAGCTGTTGTTATACAAAAAGCTGAAAAAGTAGCTAGATAATGAGCACCTGTCAAACTTGGAATAGAGATTTTGGACCAAATGTTATTCATAAATGTTATTCAGATTTGTTGCTGTAAAATGCAGCATAGTTCTTTTAAATGCTCGTAGAATATAAAATGGGACTGTGGTGGCTTAGTGGTTAAGACGCTGAACTTGACAACTGGAAAGTCACCAGGTTAGCAGTTCTAGGATCCAAGTGCTGCACGATAAAGTGAGATTCCATCTCTGTTGCAGCTTCTGCCAATCTAGTAGTTCAAAAGCAAGAAACTGAAAGTAGATAAACAGTTAACACTTCAGTGGGAAGGTAAACAGCATTCTATCTAGTCATGCCTGCCACATGACCACGGAAACATCTGCAGATGCAAACTTTGGCTATAATTGGCGAAGAGCATCGAACTCAAGCAAGAGACACCTTTACCTTGCGTATAAAATGGTCTTAATTTTCTTGCCTTAGAGTAGGGTTGCTTAAACTATGGTCTGTGGGCTGGATCTGACTCCCGGCACCATTTCATCTGGCCCTTGCCGCTCCCAGGAGTGGAAGTAAAATGTGCCTGTGCCTGCACAAAACGCTGCCATTAATGACCTGCGGCTGTTGTAAATGCATTTATGGCAGTTATGCGCATGCACGTATTACTTCTGCTTCCGGTGGGAGGAACCACGTGACAGGCCCGCTCAACCATGTCACGGGCCTGAAAAGTTTGGGCACCCCAGCCTTAGAGAATATTTCATACTTGTTTTAATCGAACAGCTTCCCCTACTAAAAAAATCACACAATATACCATGTGCTGCTTCTTCCTAAAACTGCTAAAAAAACCCACCCTGCCATAGAGGATGCAGCTCTTAATCACATTAAATATGAAAGCCTCATCATATGAATGCACATTGAGCACTCTGCAATCAGGACTGGCTTTTCTGGTAGATCAACAATCCATCTCATGTTTGGTCTTCCTCTTTTCTTGCTGCCTTCCACCTTCCCAAGCACTGTCTATTCCTGAGAGCTTTGCCTTCTCGCAATCTGTTCAAAGTAGGACAACCTCAGCCTCATCTTTTTTGCCTCCAGTTCAGGCTTGATTCACTCTGGGACTCACTTCTCCATCTTTCTGACAGTCCAGTGGATCCAGAGCTCTTTATAGGTCACCCTTGCTCAAAAGTTAGTTGTATCTGACTCTAGTGTGCAGTGCTCATCCCCATTTACAGCCAAAGAGCTACCACTGACTGTGTTGGCAGGCGTTTCCACGGACATGTGGCAGGCATGACTAGGCACAGAATGCTGTTACCTTCCCACGGAAGCAGTACCTATTTATCTATTTGTAATTTCTTGCTTTTGAACTGCTAGGTTGGCAGGAGCTGGGACAGAGACAGGAACTCACTCTGTGATGCAGCACTTGGGTATTGAACTGCTGACATGCCAACCTTCCAGCTGTCAACTTCAGCATCTTAACCACTAAGTCACCACAGTCCCCTCTCCTCCTTTATATACACAGTGACAAAAATTCTTATATTGACTGTGAAATATACACCTCTTTTGTCCCTCACCACCAAAGTCTCTGCAGTCTAAATAAAAAACCTTAACTATCAACTATGAGAAAGATGCACAGGATTCATCTTACAAACTGGTTAGCTTTGCATGTCTTTTAATGTTCTGAAATTTAATTCTCCAATTAATACTCTTAATACTTACTGTATTTGCCCCCTTAAAATACACCAGAAAAACAGAGTGTCTTATATGTCAGTAACAGTCCAGCCCTACCCTGCTGGTACAGTTTGGCAGCTAGAGAAGATTGGTGGCTGGAGACAGGAAAGGGCTATTTTTAAAGCTGCCCTCAGCCACCCCTCACTGGTGCAATTTGGCAGCCGCCGCTGACCGCTAGGAGCCATGTGAAGGGTGGATTCCAAAGGAGCTCTCTTGCCCAGCTGATTCTGCCTTCCCCACCTTCTAAAAGTAAGCAGTGCTGGGATCCTTCTTTCTCCCCCTCCATCCAACTCTGCCTGGCTGGTGGTGGGATGGGGGGGGGGGCGAGAGAGAGAGAGAACAGAGCTGAAAGGATCCTTCTTTCCCCCTATACAGTTGTACTTTGCTTAAAGAGCATAATGTGTTCCACAGGATTGCTCTTTAAGCGAGTTTGCTCTTTAAACGAAACACCATTGTAAGTGACCAATTGTGTGTGTGTGTGTGGGGGGGGATTGCGAACCCCAATTTATTTGTTAAGCGAGTTTTTGATTGGTTGTATTTGTTAAGCGAATCGAACATTCAGAGAAAATTCTGCTCTTTAAGCGAAGCGCTCTTTATGCGAGGTGTGACTGTACTTCATTCTCCGGCTGGTGGTGGGATGGAGAAAAATGGGCTTAAAAGATCTTTCTCTCTCCCCCTATCCCATCCTCCCAGCTCCTGGAGTTAATTTTGGAAATTGATGAAAAAATGTAGAAAATAATTTAAATATTTTGTAACTGCCATCCCGACCTCCAGACTTCAACAGATTCTAGTTTCTTACAATTTGACTAATACCATAGCATTAACTCACAGGTGCCCAAACTATGGCCCATGTGCTGGATCCGGCCCCCGATAACATGTGCTGGATCCGGCCCCCGATAACAATTCATCCGGCCTGCAAACTCTCATTGCTCCCGGAAGTGGAAAACACGCTCGTATCGTCCCTTTTACTTCTGCTTCCGGGAGCGACGAGCTGGCCACATGAATTGATGTCAGGGGCTGGATCCAGCCCACAGGCCATAGTGGCTGGCCCCCTGAACCACGTGACCGGCCAGTGGATCGAAAAGTTTGGGCACCTCTACTTTAACTACTACTCTCCAAACCTGTGTTTAAACCAAATATTTGTACTGTACCTGAAATTCCGCTATTGCTGAATTAAAGTCGCAAAGGCTGGCCTTGTGGAAATATGTTCCCTGAAATCTTAAGAACAAATTTTACATAGTTACTTGTTTGGGAAAGCTCAGACTATGCCCCACTTTTGTCAAACCTCTTGCATTAAAGCTGATAGTCCTGACTTTGCTCAAATCTCAAGTGTTTCCTTTCATCCTCACTATGGTGGGGGTGCAGAAGTCACATGCCAAAAAAAGTTGTCTTTGAAAGGGCAACTTGAAAAACAAATTTTAATCTCTGGGTGTTGCTAGCATTTCTTTTCCAAAACATTGCTCCTATTGGCTATAATAATAATAATAATAATAATAATAATAATAATAATAATAATAATAATAATAATAATAATAATAATAATAATAATAATAATAAAAAATTACTCTGGGTTGAAAGGATTTTGCTGGAGAAACTCTGCTCAGGGGAAGCCCATATGAGGCTCCTTTCATGTCCCCAAGTGCAGCCCCTCGGGTATCGAAACCTGACCTTCTAGTCTCCAAGCTCAGCATTTTAACCACTAAGCCACCGGAGGAGCTGCTCCTGTTGGCTGTGATCGAAGACAACCTTTGGAAAGCTAAGGAAAGGGATCACAGCTTCATAATAAGGAGCAAAATTTCCTACTTTTCCCTGGTATCTGATCTACTTTCTACTCATCCATTTTTCATGAAATGCCAGAGAATACTGGATTCTGTCAAATTCCTCCTTTTACCTGTCAGAAACTTTTTCCTGTTGAGGACCTCATTCAGCAATAACTTGCTAGGAACTGCATGGAATTTGTGGATGAGTCCACACTTCTCTCCCACCAGAGGTTTAAATGGATAATTTGCAGAGGACCTTCTCTCCTCTCTTCTACCATATTAATCCTCCAAGTTCCCCAAGCCTTCCTTTCTTCTCCCGAGTTTCCCTTAGGGCTCTTTCAAATACCACGTGACCTAAAATTTGCCACTTTTTACCCCTCCCCCCTCTGTGACTTTCTGTGACCTTTGACCGCCGCCCCCCATCATGTGGTTTGAAGATAGATCTCTGGCCAGCTGGATGCGAAAAACAAATGATAATTTTGGAGTCACGTGACTTCACACCAAACCCTCCCCTCCACATGACTTTTGGTTGACCCCCTCCCCCCTAAAATTGTCATGTGGTATTTGAATGACCTCTTATCTGCATAAACTTCAGCTGAGGACCAGCAAACTGACAGCATCATGCTGATTTTTTTTCTATTGAGTTGTAACGAATCAAAGGACAAAATCCTATTCCACAGTTACACTTGCAAAATGCAAAAGGTACAACATCCTGTGGCTTCTCAGTGTTAAATATTAACTCCCTGCTGGGATTTCCACGGGCACACCAGTCCAGTGGGTTGCCACACACTCGAAAACCAAGCGGGGACTAGGAAGAAGCCACCGTGAGTTATGCTCTTTGCCGTCCACAAGCATAACTACACAAAACATTTCTGGCAAAAGTGGGATAACCAGAGATCTGATTTCTATAGCAAAATTTGATTTATCTAAAAAGGTCGAAGCACACAAAGGCTCTGTTCACATGTTTATTCTTTCCCCCTGTATTATTTCTTGCACTGAAATTAAAACATTTCTGTGGTTTGAAAACAGTTATTTCCCCACATTTGACTCAAGAAACTTTTTTTTAAAACTAGAATCTGTTCCTTGTTTAACGTTTTAATTTGTATCCCACAATTAAGAAAGTTTCTTTGTTCAGGAAACATACAAAACTGAAGTTTAATAAAGGCAAGACAGTATATAAGATAAAAAGAAATCAACAGCTATCAATAAAATACTATTTACTAATACTGTACAGTTTCTGCAATGTAGTCATTGTAGTAAATATTTAAATCACTAAATTATTTCTATTTTTACTGATATTACAATTGTAATTAACACTGATTGTCTAAGCATTTTTACACATTGTAATTTTAGTAGATATTACATTTTACATCACATCCTTTTATATCATATTTTTAATATAATTGCATATACTGTAATGTGATTTTAACTGAATCTTACTGGTTGAGTCCGATTAGAGCATTCAAAAATCTCTTTTGTAGTCCTACTACAGTATGCTCAACCATGTTCTGAATGCTTTGTTTTTTATGCTGGTCTTTGACCGTAACAAATAAATTGAATTGAATACTGTACTATATAACATTAGTAAAGCAATACAAACGTGATATAACATCTCTCATATGTTTTAGTGGCACATGTGATTGGGAAAATGTATCTTATTGTTTAGCTATAATACAAACTGTATGAGAAAAATATATACCTGGAGATAAAAGTAGTTATTTCTTGACTGGGAAGTTGTAGTTGGTTTAGGAATTTTATGATGCCACCTATATGTTCATATTCAAGGACCATTCCAGCATCAACAAGCTATGGTAGTGGAAAGAAAAGAAAGTCAAAATCTAGTAACACCACCTCTGAATAACTATTTCCTACGCAATTAGCACTCACAATTTCTTCTACAGGTGATAGAGCAGAAGACGTTGGGTAATGCATCTCTGGGGCAAGTCTTCCACGAATTCAGATTTATGATGAGGAAAGTTTGGTACAAGACTTACCTGTAACTTTAGGAGTAGTATCTATGGACTATCTAACATCCGGACAGATTCAAATCAATAGTTAAACTCGTTCACCATTAACATGCATTTCATCATAGCTGTAAGATCAGGACTGAGCTTTTTAAAAATCAATGAATTCTGTGGGGTACGCAGAAAGAGCCTCCTTGAAGATTGTGGAATTTTTGAACCACAATCGGGCATATCCTGGTAACGGCAACCTTGTGTTGTTGGATAATCTTTCTCACGCTAGATCAAGCGAAAGGAAGTACAGAATGAATCCATCAAAAGGTGCTTTCATTTTGGCAGTTTCATGTCTGGCCTAGACACGGAAGATGAATGAATTCTGTAAGAGATTCTAAATGTCATTTTGTGTTTTCAATCAGCACAAAATTGTGTCACTCTAACGTCTTCCCTTCCAAGCACAAAGCTATCTATGGTTAGTAGTGACTAGATCAAGTTCTGTATATAATACTGAGTTCACAGTATTATAGTAAAATAACACAGACTTTTTAGTTGCATGATATTCCTCTGATAACCTTAAAATTGCCCAACTGGAAACAGATGAGATAGTTTAGGTGAGTCACTCAGTTACTGTACCTCAGGGGCATATAATAAGATCTCTATTTAATTCCTACAGAATTGAAAAGTGCATTGTTGTTTCCGCTGACCTACAGCAAAACACTCAGAGTTATAACAGTTTATCTCTGTTAGCCAAACCTATATAACTGAAAGAAAATGACTGTTCTGTATACATGAAACTTTCTCCCTTTCAAACTGTAAATTTTATACATCAATTAGATTTTGGGCTGGAGTTAGCATTTCCAAGAGAACTTCAGTCTAAAATCATTCTCACTACACCATTCAGTATGAGATCTATAATTTACAAAAGTAAGCAGGACATGAATCATGGTACTGATGAGACAATAGGCAAAATCCTCTTGGCACAGTTACACCAGTATAAACTTGATCTAGGTATCAGGAATTAAATTAAATTAAAATCTTTCTGTCCCTATTTTAGATTTTGAAGCTTTCTCGAGTTCTCTTGGTCCTGGGGAAGCCTTTGGGAGCTTTATGACCCGAAGGTGGAGGAGCAATTAATAGTAAAAAAATCACCATTGGCAGTCCTAATTCCAGTGGAGAAATCTGGTGGCAATAAGTAATTTATTAATGAAAAGTTCTATATCCTAAAGTTTCTAATTCCTTCATTTCACATCCCGAGGACCCTAAGGGCTCCCTTTTGACTAGGGGAAGCCTCCAACAATCTCAGTGGTGGCAAATGTTTTCAATAGTCAAAAATAGCAAACAACTATTCACCACTAGAAATTAGACTGCTGGCAATGATTTTTTTCATTAATGAAGGCTCCTTCATCTTCAAAACTCAAGGCTTCCAAAAGTTTTTTCAGGCAAAAGAGATCTACTGAAGGAGTCTTGATTCTGAAATGGGGGGAAAGGTGCCTCTAATTAATTTAATATCTACACAAGTGCAACCACACCAACAGGATTTTGCCCAAAATACAGCAGACAAAAATACAAAATGTTTTCATAGTATCTAGGATAAAATCAAACAATTCCAGTCATACCTTATAAGAGATGTCAATTAAGTCAGGCACTACTTCTTTTAATTTCATAGAAACCACTTGCTCATACATTTTAAGAAGAATGTCTGCTGTTGGCTAAATAAAAACACATGGAATTAGAGATAAAAAGAAAGCTAAATACATTTAATGAGTTCATTAACAAAAGGCAAGATATAATTTTAGTCTGAAATGCATTAATTAGCTGCTATTTACAATGCCACAAAAAAGATTCTTAGCCACTTCTGAGTGTATAGAATTCATTATCTGTGCAGCATCACTTATATCGAGAACCCTCTAGCATCCCAGCAGTATGATTTCTGGTACAGAAAATAACACCTTCCCAGCGGAACCCCTTATAACAAATACATCGTACAATGAAAAATCCTACAATGAAGAGGATTTTGGAACAAATGGATACATCGTACAACAAAAATTTTCATTGTACGATGCACCCATTTGTTCCAAAATCCTCCTCATTGTACAATTTTTTTGTATGATGCAATTGCGGAGGAGGTAGCTGAGCGGGTCGGCTGCCTCCTTCAAAAGCAACCTGGTCGGAGCGGGTTGCTCTATTTATGATGCCCCAATGCCCCCGTGGCTGTTTCTGCCATTACCGCTGGCCTGTCCACTGGGTCTGGAAGGGTTGGGAGGAAAGATTCCTTCAGCCCCCACCATTCTGCAAAGCTCAGAGACGTTGCTCTGATTGAAAAAGTACAGGGGCCTTTTCAATCACAGCAAAGGCTCTGGCCTTCGGAGAATGGCAAAGACCGATGGGATCCCTTTGCAAGAACCTTCTGGAGGCAGCAAGGGTGGCGGACACGCCGGAGACATTGGCAGAAATAACCACGGAGACATTTTTTTTGATGTCCCAGTGGTTGCTTCTGCTGCTGTGTCCAGTGTGTCCGCCACCCTTGCTGCCTCTGGAAGGCTCAGGCAAAGGGATCCCTTCAGTCCTCGCCATTCAGGGAAGGAGCTGTGGGGTGATTTAGAGCCTAGGACTGGGCTCCAACTCACCGCACAGCTCCCCCTATGGTGATGCCTTGAGTTATGAAAAAAGTCAACTTACGAAAGAGGCCATGGAACTGATTTTCTTCATAACTCGGGGTTTTACTGTATCTGAGTTAGTCGTAGCTGGAAATAAAACTTTCTATATGTTGTGGAAACAGTCTGACCAGGTCATCTTGCCATGGTAGAGTAGACCATACTGCCAGCAACTCAACACTGTGTCAGGCGGTGGTTAAATAACCTGATCAGCCTGAGGACTAGTGGCCTTTGGTGTTGAAGTCCACAAGGAAGGGTGATGGTCCCCAAGTGGATTAAATCCCACTTGAATCCATCTTGATGGAGGGCAGTAGCTTCATCAATAGTGGCTAAGAGCTGATGAGGACTTTGTGTGCCAAAAGGGCTTAGGACCAGAAAGTGACTCGCAGAACTGGATCAGTGGTATGGGTATTATGCTGTGATGCGGAAGGCGATGAAAGGACACTGCATTATATTCTCAGGACATTCTTCATGGCTGATTGCCATGAAGATCACCAAGATTCAGATGGGATAACAAGAAGAATATGTTGTGAAACACGTGAAGACATCACTTACCAGCATTTTAATTGTTATGCTGGTGTGGACTACGTTAAATAGTTCTTTCAGCAAACAGGACTGCATCAAAGCTATAAGCAGCTCATCCAGTACTTGTGAACTCAAGTGTACCCTTGGAAAACCCTCTTTGTAGAAATCTGTAAATATCCGGGCTATGAAAAAGAAGAAATTGAAGTGTGATGTTATTAAAACCTCAATTAAATTAAGCTGACACTATAAAAAAGGCAAAAATATGTTAAAGTTATGAAATGGCAAGGGAATTCTAAATTTTAGACCAACATTTTTCTCTATGAGATAGAAAAGATCTATTATACTGTATTTTATAAATCAGCATTATTTCATGATGAAAACAACCCTTTTAGATTATATTAACTAGTGTAGGCAAATTATGGATCTAAAAAGCTTAGCAGGCAGAGTTAAGAATTAACCAAGGATTTCCATGTCTGAACTGCTTTAATATTAACTGGATCATATATTCACTTAAAATGGATAATCAGTCTCATCAAGGCTGACTCACTAAGAATAAATTACTCAATGTGTAATTTTATATCAATGAAAGTTTTCTCAAAGAATGTTGAATTTCTCAGCTATTAAGCATTGTAACTATTTTTAAAATGCATTAAACATTAGTTAATACAGCCAAACATCACATAAAGGATGCTTCGCTTAGAGAGTAACTCGCTTAGGTTTCCCTTGCTCGAAAGCCAGTGGTATCCGATTCTAGGGGTCAGTGCTCATCTCTGTTTCTAAGCCGAAGAGCCAGTGCTGTCTGCTTCTGCAGACGTTTCCATGGTCATGTGGCAGGCATGACTACACACCGGAGCGCATGGAACGCTGTTACCTTCTCACCGAAGTGGTCCCTATTTATCTACTTGCAATTTCTTGCTTTTGAACTGCTAGGTTGGCAGGAGCTGGGACAGAGACGGGAGCTCATTCCGTCCTGCAGTACTCAGGAATCGAACTGCTGACCTTCCGCTTCCCAGTCAGCGTCTTAGTGACTTGAGCCACTCGCTTAAACAGCATAATTTTCTCTGAATGTTTGCTTCACTTAACAAATAAAACCATCCAAAAACTCACTTAACAAATAAATTGGGATTCATATTCCCCCCCCCCCCACCAGAAGTCACAATTGGTCACTTACAATGGTGTTTTGCTTAAAGAGCAAACTCGCTTAAAGAGCAATCCTGTGGAACACATTATGCTCTTTAAGCGACATACATTTGTATAGCCTTTGTGGCAAAAGAATGTAAAGGTTTTATACCATTAAAAAAATATATTTCTATTGGAAGCCCAGTGCTATAATTTCTTGATGTTGATCAGCTACTGCCAGACGACAGCTCATCTTTGTCTTTGTTTGGGATCTACATGTTAGTTTTGAATAACCACAGAGATACCTACATTTTTGCTGGAAAACTCACCTAACAAATCTCTATGGTCTACTATTCAAGAACTACTTACTAAGAAACAGAATTAGTGGTAAAGCATTCTTAATAGACAAATTTCTACTAAATATAGTACAACATTTATACAATAGGACAGTCATCCCCAAGCCTGTGAGAAGACTTATACAGCTATATATTAACTGTCTAAAATTAGCATGCCAACCCTGAACCCCACAATATTGATCTGTCTTATAATGTGGAATACTTTTTGTCATACCTGCACGCTGCAGCAGAACTACTTCACCATTACTTATATATTTCTTAAGTGTTTCATTGCAAAGCTAGAAAATAAAATACACACGTATCACCTGTTTGTAAACTGTAAGACAACGTAAGACGTCGTGATGCAAATATTTTTTTAAACAATGATCTAAGATTAATTAAAGCTTTTTGGCTTGCGCTCCCTCCTTTTTTGGAGTACTGTTCTATTTACACCTTTAAAGGCAGTAATAGAAACCATACTCCGCTACAGTAATGGAGTAGATCATACAGCCAGTAACTCAACGCCGGGTGTTGGGCAGCGGTAAATAACCTGACTCCCTAAAGGGGCCAACAGCTACGGATGGACAAGCCCCTTAGTGGAGGAAATATCACTGGAAACCATATTGTGCCCGACAGCAAAATGTGCAGAGGAACTCTGATTCCCAATGGTCATGGTGGCAGAAGAAGCTATGGCATATGGACTGACTATGAAGGTGCACCTTGTCCATATTTTCAAGGCTGCAGCAGTCCATTGCAGTCCCGGTATTAAATCCTGCATGTCTCATTTCGTATGTGCTGCAGGAGATGGCTCCATGACCATAGTGTGGGTGTCACTTAATGGCAAGTTGGGATCCACCTTAAACAAATTTACACCAGTGGCATTTTTCCTGATTGCCTCAGAGGGCGAAGGTGGCCCACAAACAAGTGGCCTCCAAGACTAGGCCTCCTGGTTCCCAGGGGCAGGAAAAAATCGTATACTCTGATCGAGTTGTGGATGACGATAAAACACACTTATGTTAAATTATGTTTTAGTAAATTCAGCATGACTTTCTCCCAAGCAAATGTATTAAGGATAATGGTATGAAACCATGGCAGAATTCCTCAGTAATTAAAGAGTAGCTTAGGTGGTAATGTAAAGTCAAAATACTGGGAAATTTAACTTTCAATTATGCTAAAAATTAAAATATAACTTTTGAATTATAATGAATTTTTGCATTAGAATTTAGCTGAACAGAGTATTTTAAAAAGGTAATATATTCATCATATCAGACAAGAAACAAAAGTAAAAACAAAACAAAAAAAGCCTGAGAAGTAGGTTTGATCTATGAGAGCTCACATTGAAATATAACAGCTAGTCTTTAAGATGCCACAATGTTTTTGTTTTTTGTTGTTTTTATTGCTTTAACCAAGTATTCAAGGTGGTTTTTTCCTTTTCCAAAGGAACGGGCAAGACTGTGCAGATCTCATTTTTCCCTGTGCATTATAAACATAGCAACCTAATTCCAAATCCCTCCAACAATGGCATCTAATAAGAGTACCTTAAAAGCAATTAATTGGACATCTCTTTATTAGCAAGAAGTTATAAAGCTTGCTGGATAAACTCTATTGAAACATACTGCAATACTGGAGGGTAAAATCAGGTAGTAGAAGATGCAGGTCTTTAAGATCTTTGAAAAATTGCTTATATTTAAAGTTCTGAAACAAGGTGGATAGTCCCACAACAAGAGGATGATAAACAGAGGCAGCTGCTAAATGCACAAACCCCTGTAATTATAGATACTGTAAATATAATTGGGCAAATTCAATTTGAACTCTGATAAAATCTACAAGCATCCTGATATATGATTCCTAAGTTAAAGATTTCCTGGGCTTTTAAAAGATTATCTGCTTAAGATTATTTTAATTTTTAGCATAATTGAAAGTTAAATTTCCCAGTATTTTGACTTTACATGGTTATGAATATACACATCCCACATCCACTTCAGTGATGTCCAACCATGTTGCAGAGAAAGGTGCCACAAGAACTCATTGTAGGCTCATCAATTAGGGTTGCTCGGCTCACCAGCATATAGCGGCTGAAATTATATTTTCAGTGTAAATCAAATCATAATTTTCCACCCTTTCATCCCTGCTAAACACAGCAGTCTCAGCATGGTTCTGGAGGGGGGGGGCAGTGGCGTCGCACAGTCTTCAGCCGCCTGGGGCGAAGAACAAACTCGCCGCCCCCCCAGCTCGCCGCTGCCGCCGCCCCCTCCCCCCGACCCAGGTAGAAGCCGGCCCCCTGCTGACTAGCGGCGCGCGCCACACACCTCCGTCCGCTCGCCCACCACACACCTCCGTCCGCTCGCACCTCCGTCCGCTCGCCCACCCGGCTGGCCGTCGGGGGCTCTCCGCCGCCTGTTGCCCCTGGCAGCGGCTTTCAGGGGGCGGCAAAATGTCCCCTCCCCACCCTTTTGCTGGCGAGGAGGAAAAAAAGTGTTTTTTTTAGGCGGACAATTCAAGGAGGGGCCCGCCCGCCGGGCTGGCTGTCAGTCGGGGGCTCTCCTGGCGGGCGGCTCGCGTGCACGCGCACGCTGCCCACCTCCTCCTGCCCAGCCAGCCCCCAGGGGCTCCCCGCCACGGCGCCACCCACCCCCGTCTCACGGCAAGTTGGGTGGGTGGCTGGGCGGGCGGAGGCGAGCAGCGTCCGCCCGCACGCGGGCCGCCCGCCGGGAGAGCCCCCGACGGCCAGCTGGGCGGGCGACCGGGCGTGCCCCTCCTTCCCTCCCCACCCTTTTGCTGGCGAGGAGGAGAAAAAGGGTTTTTTTTTAGGCGGACAATTCAAGGAGCCTCCTTGAATTGTCCGCCTAAAAAAAACCCCTTTTTCTCCTCCTCGCCAGCAAAAGGGTGGGGAGGGGACATTTTGCCTCCCCCTGAAAGCCGCTGCCAGGGGCAACAGGTGGCGGAGAGCCCCCGACGGCCAGCCGGGCGAGCGAGCGGATGGAGGTGCGAGCGGACGGAGGTGTGTGGCAAGCGGCGAAGCACACGTGGGGCGCTCGCCAGCAAAAGGGTGGGGTGGGGACATTTTGCCGCCCCCTGAAAGGCGCTGCCCGGGGCATCCGCCCCCCGCCCCCCCACACTACGCCACTGGGGGGGGGAGTAATGTGCACACACCAAGACAGCCCTGGACATATCCAAGACCAAGAATCATGGTAGGGGAGCTCTGCTTACTAAGGAAGAACAGATGGGAAATTATGATTCAGTTTACACTATAATATACTTCTAGAAGCATCCACCGGTGTTATTTGGTGTTATTGTAATATTTCTTTGCTGTTATCTCTCCACCTTCCTTTGCATCTACCTCATGGTCTTTGTTTTTCTCTTTTCACATATGCCTTATATGGTATGGAACTCCAAGACATTCTCTTCAAATAGGCAAACTACTTTATTTGTTGTCTCTGTATGAAGTTTAAGATAGGTTCCACTCCAATTCTTCCCCTTATAATCTCATTCCTGATTTTATCCTTTCTAGTCACTCCAACAGCCTTCCTCAGACATCTCATTTCAGTGGTGATCAAATTTCATTTATGTTTTGTTATGAGTGTCCATGTTTGGGACTGGTAACATGAAGTAGGAATGAACAGGTTTTTCCTCCTTCATTTTCAATGCGTTCCTATGGGAAATCACATTCCTATGGGAAATTTGTATAATGAAAATTTTGTTGTACAAAAAACTTTGTGAAACGGATTAATTTCTTTATAAAAGGATTTACTGTATGCTTTTCCATTCCAATTGCTATTACTTTAGTCTTCTCTTTTATTGCTTCTCCTATTATTTATCTTGCATTCTTGGTACATGGATGTTGTAATTCCTTAACAGTACTTGCTATCAATGCTTGATCATCTGCAAAAAGTAATTGGTTGATACTGTTTCCATTCATGGGTTTAGCTTTTTTGCTTATGCTGTCTATGCAGATTGTAAATAATAGTGGCAATGGTACGCATCCCTGCCTCACTCCAGATCTTAGTTTGAAGGGGTCTGATAATCCTTGACTTGTTTTGAACTACACTTGCATTAGCTATATAAGCTTTTAAATAATCTGATAAGATGTTCACTTACTCCACATTGGGCCAATGTTTGCCGTACCAGTTTCCTGTCAACTCTGTCAAATGCCTTCTCTTGGTCTATAAATGCAACAAAGAGATTCTTGTTGTATTCTATATTTTTCTCAATTGTTTAATTGTAAAAATTGCATCTGTACAGCTTCTGTTCTTCTGTGAGTTGTGGTTCTATAACTGATCTCAACCTTGTTTCTATTATTTTGGCATACATTTTCCCTGTATGGCTTAAGAGTGAGATGTCTTGGTATTGTATTCATTCTTCTTTCCTCTCTTTGTTTTTCCACAGTGGTATTATTATTGCTTGTTGCCAATCAATGGGTGCAGTTAGATGTGTCCACATTGCATGGGAAACAGTAAACCATGTAAAATCAGTAATCTGGTCCTGTAACAAGATATTTTTTCTGATGTCTTGTATAAAATGTTGAGAACGTATCTTCAGAGCAAGTATAAGTCTCGTGGTAGGAATGATGATATACAGGTGACTAATGTTAAATGGCTGTGGATGCTGGTGATCTTTCATTCTCTGAATAGGAAACCACTTAATAGTCTCATCTGAAAACATTCCTCTTCCTCTGTATCTGCAAGAAGTTTTTCAGCTGCCCTCTAAAACCACTCCAAAAGCAGTGAGGGAGGTATCATACTAAATCTTGGTAGCATGCATTGCACTGTGGTTGCAAGCTTCAGAACTGCTGGCATCTTCAGTATACTTTACTTTATTACAACCAAAGGCCAGCCTTTTGAAACCAAGAATAACATGAATTAAACAAAACAGATGTCACAAAGGAGGTGCTATCTACAATCAACCAATGGACCAGATTTATATCTCCTTGTGGGTGAATGGTATTTCCTAAACTGGTTGGTGGAGTGGTTTAACCAGCTGCTTCCTTATTATTCATGCTCAGGCACAGAATGTTGCTATGCTGAATGCAATTCTCCTTGAGGTGTCAGAAAGGAGCAAGGAAATATAAAATCTGTCATATCTATATGGGAAGTTTTTTCAAGATAAGCACGACAGACTGCAAACATCTTTATAATGTATTACAGAAGAATTTGGTCAATTTTCCCCACCATGCCAGATTGGCAGGGAAAGAGACTTTGCTGGTAGAGAACATCGGAGTATCTTCTTTCCACTGAAAAAAGTACATACAAGGGTTAGGTTGAAAGCTTAGCAATACTTAGCAGTTTCTAGATGGTGAAGAGAATCTGCTGAAGGAAGATTTGAATGTGGTTGCAGTATAGTGATAATAGCCAAGGGTAACATATTTGACACCAAAGAGACCAGTATTTCCTATAGAATTTAGGAAACCAGTAAGGTGTGCAAAATCCAATATCTTCAAACCAACACCCCCTTTTGATGCTGCTGATACAAAGAGTCTGAAAGATGAATGTTTTTTCTACTTTTTTATGAAAGTAAAGAGCAGCCTCTGACTTGGTGTATTGCTTAGTTCTAGATTGGTAGCATACATATATTGGGGTTATTTTGGTATAGCTTAATCTGTTGTTCTAGGGATTTTTTTTCAGGAAAACAGATGGATTTCAAAATACAGTACTGGTTATAGAGTTCTTGCTTTATGAAACAACAGTAGATTGGTGGAAAAATATACTTCTCCAGAAAGAACAGGCATTCTAAATGACAATTAGTCTGCACAATTTTACTCCCAGAAACCACATATTTCTCAAACATTTCTAATGTCACCCACCCAACATGAAGAGAGATGAAAACTGATGTGACAAAGGAAAACTAAAGCAGGCACGTTTTAAATATATATAAATATACAGTAAAACCTCATATAACGCTAAAACCTGGTTCCACAAGTCTTGGTGTTATATGATTTTTAGTGTTATCTGATCCTCTATGGGATCCATAGAGATACATTGTAACCACACAGGCTTTAGCGGTTGTTATCTGAAGCATCCCATAGGATCTTAATGTTATCTGATGCAATTCTTCCCCCCAGATTCCTTAATGTTATGCGATTTTCGTGTTATTCGATACTAATGTTATATGAGGTATTACTGTATAACTACGTAACAAACTGAAGTGACTACAATGGTAAGAACTCTACTGTGTGAAAGTCTGGAAATGTTGAAGATAATATCGTTTTGATGTCTCTTTCATGAAGGGAAGGAATGAGATAACATGCTGGGCTTGGCTGCTAACATATAGTAGCAGTGAAGAAATATTCTGGCAAAAATCTAATCAACAATGCAACATTACAAAGAGGCCTATTAATTCATGGATAATAAATGCGGTCATTATCCTGTTGTAGAGGTCACTAGAAGCAGGACAAAGAATGTAACTAGTCTGAAACTAGAGGTAGTACACTCTACAATAATAGTCATATACTATCAGGTCAGTTCTGACTTAGGGCAACCCATTCAGAGTTTTCCAGGTAGAGGGGACTCATAGATGGTTCTCCATCTCTCTCTCTCTCTCTCTGTTTTTTTTCTGGGACTGTGCAGCTTGTTCAAAGCCACACAAACTGGCTCTTGTCCATGGAGGTACAGTGGGGAATTGAACTCCCAACCTTTGGCTCTGCAGCCAGGTTGGGAACACTTTATATTTCCACTCTCAACATCCACCATTCTGAAGGGGATAATGGAACCCTTTTTAGCATACAGTACTTGCTATTTCCATTAAATATTTCTCCTGTTCCTTTGTAAAGAAACTGCAGTTTTGATTGGGGATTCAAGATAAAACAAGAATAATACAAGAATGTTTATTTTACCTTCCTAACCAATCCAGCACTACACACTGTAGAAAGGAAGGGAAAGTGTTTCAGTGGCTTGTCAGCCATAGCATCATATAGGCAAAAGTTGCCTGCACTGTTTGGATGGAAGGAGTGGCTAAAAGGGTGGTCTAAAAATCCTTTCACTGAGCTGTCCAGCCAGCTTCAAAACAATCTACAGCCCACCATAATATTTCACACAGCAACAGAAATAAAGTTGTTCTAGAATAAAGATGCATCCTCATTTTGGAACTAAGTGACTTACTTAGAAAATATGTTATCTATACAGACCTAAGAGTCATAACCAGTTAAGGTAGTGCTTACAGGAATGGTATTACTGTTCATTAAGTACAAGAACCTCTATCACACAGATAGGACACTGGACCTAACCTATTACAAACTTCAGGAAACTGTTACCATGTTAAAAAAATTCCACTATTTGCAAATGATACAAAAAAACTGTTGAAGGCATAATAATTGAAAGTGTATTGTTTTACAATGTCTTCCAAATATTCCTGGCAGAGTTCTGTTACATCAATGGTTTAATGTCTGTGTGGCCATAAAAGTCTTCCTTCGTTAGTTATAATTCCCAAGTGAGCACATGTACACTGCTCACAACACAATCTACAAATTAAACCGATATGGTGAGGGTTCATAAGGTTGGGTGACACATGCAAGACTATCATTTGATTTCTGTAAACTTAATTATTCATCCCTCAAAACACTGTATTTGAGGTGCTGTGAAAATCATCTGTGGTGCTTCAGTAGCTGCATTTATTCATGTAACTCATCAATGGATTTTATAGATTTTATGTTCACTCTATAATGAACATACATGTGTGAATTACACACTCTCAGAATCTTCAACCTACTAAAAAGTTGCCCCTAAATTCTGATATGACTCTCAAATCTCTCCAGTCAATTAAACTCTAATCCTGGAGATCTATCACAGCACTTGATTTTCAAAAAGTGGTATCTTCTATATGATTCAGACACACAAAGAAGAAGCACAATGCATTTACCTTTTCATTTCCTTGTGCAGGAACATGCCAGTACCAGCAGTTAGTTCTTTCACAACCTTTCAATGTATTGAAATAAAGTCTGCAGTATCCACGAGGTATGCGATTTAATCCTAAATTAGTCTGGAAAAACAAATCAAGAGAAACCAACCACTTCATGCCTCAGAAATTGTCATTTCTTTATACTTCAAAATTTATTTAGGATTAACATGTATTAACAGATAAAAGAATGCACAATACTGTGGTAAATTCTAATTTTACAGTGGATGGAAAATTCAAAATGTCACATACCAAAAAGGAAATTAACTTCCAGTGGAGAAACCTAGCAGCTAACTCAGTGAAGAACTGTTACTCAATAATGAAAGTTACATGCACCCAATAATCAAAAAGCAAGAAAGATAAAATTCCTAGAGCTCAACTATTTAAATTCAACTCTAAAAGTCAAAAAGCTTCCCTCTATGGTCACAGTAGTGACCTCTTCTAAGTCAGGTGGACATTCCCTGTAAAAAAAAGGAACATACACCACTAAGTCCATTACAGTAGTGGTACCTCACTTAAAGAGCATAATGCGTTCCATGAGATTGCTCTTTAAGCAAGTTTGCTCTTTAAGTGAAACACCATTGTAAGTGACTTCTGGCAGGGGGGTTGCAATCCCTGATTTAGTTGTTAAGCAAGTTTTTGGTTGGTTTTTGTTGTTAAGCGAAGTGACCATTTAGAGAAAATTCTGCTCTTTAGGTGAGTTAGTCTCTAAGTGAGATGCTCTTTGTGAGGTTTTACACTATTTTATTTTCCTACTATGGAGAAGGGTAGCCTTGAGGAGAATGTTAAAAATTGGTACCTATGCCTAGGGTAATAACCAGCTAAAATACCTGTCTTTAGAAGGAACATTTCATACTGGCCGAGTGTTCAAACTTCCCAGTATTTCACTCAGGATGCACAAAGGACCATGAAACTGGCATGTGCAACTGACAGATTCAGCCTTTGGCTTTCCAGATGTTTGGGGCTAACTCCTAGAAAACCCAGATAGTATGACCAAAAGCCAGCAATTCTGAGACTTGCAAGTCCAAAGCATCTGGAGGACCAAAAGTTGAGAACCATTGTACTAAAAGTACTAATAGTGCCATCACGGTTCATCCAATTTAGACACAGCCTAAATGCAGAGGCAAATCAGATCCTTTCAGACCATCCCATGCTTCCTAAACTAACACATATTTCCCTGGATTAACCTTTATGTGCACTTGGAGATTTTGAAAGGTATGACTATAATTTATTAGGACCTCAAGCTAAGGAGTATAGAATAGCACAATGCATCACATGAGGCAGGGCCTATTTCTGTTGTTGTCTGCTATAAAAACTCAATTCCAATGGAAATTTGCTTCTTTACTATTGTCTTATTCTATTGGTATTTGCTATATTTTTCACATGTCATTTATGATTTTAAGGTTGTAAGATTTAAGTTTTTTAAAATGTATCTTGTTAGCTAAGCTGGGTTTCTGTAAATAAACAATAAAATGGAAATAAAAGATAATAATACTCCTTCTTCCTGTCAGTTCCCAAGCTTGCCTATAAGGAAACAAAGGAATGTTTTAAGTGCTGAGCTATGAAGTGGCTTTGAGTTCTATCTGCTTTAAAATAGTCTTCATTTTTCTTTTCAACATTTCAATTGTTCTCTGATCTGTAAATTCCTTGATAATACAGCATAGACATGCTCAATTATGCCTGGAGTTAAGGCAAGCTATAAGTTTCCTCTGCTTTAGTGTAGCACTAGATTTTAGAATTATCTTCCAAGAGATCACATTATCCAAGAGACTTTCTACAGGACATTTCTCTCACTCGAAGATCTTTAAGACAATAAGTATCTTCTCTGCACAATCCTTGTGGGTCCTACAATGCCTTGTTCTTAAACCATCCTCTTCTAGAGGTATCCAATTCATCAAAAGAAACAAATAGCAACAAAGCCTCTCAACTGGATTTCACAATTTTAATTTGTTTAACAGAGTATTTGATAAAATTTTAAATTCCTAAGCAATGTATTTGATTGTAGTTACAAAAACCACATGTAGCTCAAAGACTTACCATTCCACCTTTATCTTTTTTCCAAGCGTTGCAATTGGTAGGAAGTGACGACGGCAAATGAGTATCTTTCCTTACTAATCTACAATCTGACATCAAAGAGCAAAATATTGCTGAAATGAATTCATTATAACACTATAAAATATATTTTTATTTCTCTGGTCTTATTCCAGACATGATGTGACACCTGTGATTTCCATTTCATCATACTCATGATGCAAAATAAAAATCTATAAAAGTCTGAACAATTTAGACACCATGTTATTTCATGGTGACCACAATGAAGAGACCTGATGTTCAAGCAGGATTCCAAAAATGAAGAGACACTCGAGATCATGTTGCAAATATCCATTGGATGCTGGAGCGCACCAAAGAATTTCATAAGATCAGTCTGTGCATAATAGACTACAGTAGGGTTTCTCAATCTTGGGCCTCCAGATGTTCTTGGGCTTCAATTTCCAAAATTCCAGGGGCTGCAGTGGCTCAGCAGTTGAGAAGCTCAGCTTGTTAGCTGGAAGGCCAGCAAGTTAGCAGTTCGAGACCTGGGTACTGCATTACGGTTTGAACGCCTGTCTCTGTCCCAGCTCCTGCCAACCTAGCAGTTCAAAGGCAAGGAAAAGATCTTGGGGACATGAAAGGACACTCATTTGGGCATTCCCTGGGCACGTTCTCCAGCAAAAATCCTTTCAACCCAGAATAATTTCTGACACAAAATTATTATTATAATTTTCAGAAGCCCAAGTCAGCACACACCTGCTGATCAGGGCTTCTGGGAACTGAAGTCAAATAACATCTGGGGCCTCAAGGTTGAGATACACTGGATTACAGCAAAGCCTTTCGACTGGGTTTATCATAAGAAACAATGCGCGATTCTGAAATAAATGGAAGTGACTCAACACCAGATTGTCTTGTTGCATAATATATTCCTAGAGGAAATAAACCTGAACTGTCTCTCTGGAAGCAAAAACGATGAAATTGAGGCTCTCCTACTCTGGCCATATAATAAGGCAAAATTATCTGGAAAAAGAGAATAATGCAGGGAAAGGTGGAAAGCAGCAGGGAAAAGGGAAGATTAAATATGAGACAGACTGAATTCCTAAAGGAACCACAGTTTTTTGTTTAAAAGAGCTGAGCAGAGTTTCTGAACTCAAGACGTTTTGGAGATCTCACATTCACGGGGTCACCGTAGGTTGGAGATGACTTGAAAGCACATAACAACAATGAACTAGATGTCTACTTCAGATAACAGTTCAGATATCAGAGGATTATAATTACCAAGAAAAATGGAGAAAGAAATCAACATGCACAAGTGAAGCCACAGCATGGTTTTACAGAACAAATCCTAGCAAAACAACAACAGCAGCAGCAACAACAACCACCACCTTGGCAACAGTTAAATCTGGCCTTTATGTGGTACAAGTCTGTCCATAATAGTGCTTTTAGAAAAACAATAAAATGTTCATGATTAAAAACTAATACAATACCGTTTCTCCATGGTTTTACTGTTGTGTTCTGTAAGTGTAGATCAGATGATTTCATAACAGGAAATGACAATTCAGGTTGACAGTCATGGCTCACAGGTTCAATACACTGAGCATTTTCACTAAACTCCCAGGGGAAAAGATACTTATGTAATTAAGAAAGCAAAACTGTATACCCAATATTGATAAATTCAAGTAAAATGCACTATATTTCTTCTAACCAAAAAGTACAAGCATGGTGATATATTCCATACTGATTAGCATAAGATATTGTGCTATACAAGCTATTTGTCCATTTGGTTAACATCTACTTTCAAAAACACTTAATATTTCTAATTCTTCTTATTGAGAGTAATGGGATGGTGAACCACAAAATACAGACATATCAGAATACAGGCATTCAAAAAAAAAACCACAAAATACAGGTACAGTAAAACCTCATATAACACTAAAACCTGGTTCCACAAGTCTTGGTGTTATATGATTTTTAGTGTTATCTGATCCTCTATGGGATCCATAGAGATACATTGTAACCACACAGGCTTTTGCGGTTGTTATCTGAAGCATCCCATAGGATCTTAATGTTATTTGATGCAATTCTTCCCCCCAGATTCCTTAATGTTATGCGATTTTAGTGTTATTCGATACTAATGTTATATGAGGTATTACTGTACAGGTATTTTGTCTCTGGGTTATGATCAGAGTTTTAATGCTTTTATCATTGGGCCAAGATAAAAAATGGTCATTAGTATTTTTGATGTTGTTCAGTCACACAGTTGAGCCCGACCCTTTGCCACCCCATGGGCCACTGCACACCAGGCACCCCTATCCTCCACCATCCCCCACAGCCCACTCAGCTCTATCCCCATTGTGTAAACCATCTTATCCTCTGCCACCCCCTTCTCCTTTTGCCTTTGATCTTTCCCAGCATCAAGGCCTTCTTAAGTGAATCCTCTCTTCTCATTTGGTGTCCAAAGTACTTTAGCTTCATCTTCAATATTTGTCCTTCCAAGGAGCAGTCAGGGTTGATTTCCTTCAACATTAACTGATTTGATCTTGCAGTCCAGGCAACTCTCAAAATTCTCCTCCAGCACATTTCAAAGATGTCTATTCTTCTGCATTCAACCTTCCTTATGGTCCAACCATATGTTACTACTGGGAATACCACTGCTTGCTCCCAAGAATTAATCATTTTTTTTAATTTCATGGCTGCAGTCACCATGTGCAGTGAGCTTGGATCCTAAGAAGATAAAGTCTATCACCACTTCCATTTCTTCCCATTCTATTTGTCAGGGAGTGATAGGTCCAGCTGCCATTGTCTTGATTTTATATATCTATATCTATATATATACTGTATCTATCTATATCTATATACAGTAATACCTCATATAACATTAGTATCGAATAACACTAAAATCGCATAACATCAAGGAATCTGGGGGGAAGAATTGCATCAGATAACATTAAGATCCTATGGGATGCTTCAGATAACAACCGCGAAAGCCTGTGTGGTTACAATGTATCTCTATGGATCCCATAGAGGATCAGATAACACTAAAAATCATATAACACGAAGACTTGTGGAACCAGGTTTTAGTGTTATATGAGGTTTTACTGTACTCTATCTATCTATCTATCTATCTATCTATCTATCTATCCTTAAACTTAAAATTGTCAGGTCATTAGCTCATTCTGTGGTACTGGTCTCTAAGCAACTTTCAACCTTCATTTATGGCTCCAAAAAGCTGTCAACTATCTATTTAATCTGATCTTAACCTCAATACCAAATAATTGTTAGATGTTTGAAAAAAAAGGGCTATGTAAAGATTACTATTAGAATACAGTACATACATTTTTACAGTATCCTGACTATTTGCTTTTTCTTCTTTTACAGCAATCATTTCGTACTGCAAAATAAAGATACACTAGATTAAAATAAGCCATTAACTCATGTTTCTAGCTGCCAACAGTTTATCTAGTTAAGTAGCTCCAATGTGGGCCCTATGCCCCACAGGGGAACTTCAATTCCCAGAAGCCCAAGTGTGGGAATTCAAAAACACCCAAGTCAACACATTGACTGATCAGTGCTTTGGAGAATTGACTTAGACTTCTGGGAATTGAAATCCAAAAACCAAAGGTTGGGGAACACTGGTCTAGTTCCAGTCCAACAGCCTAAGTGTGATGTTCTATTATAAACCAATTTCAACCAAAGCTTGATATAATCCAACAAAATTGATTCAACAGGCATCCTATTTACTCACCATATTTCTAAAATGTTATAGCTTCTTCTTCTTACATGTCCTGACCAAACCCTGGACTGCCAAAATGAATCTACTTTCTTGACTTTGCTGTTGCCCAAAGGTAAGTCTCATTGGTGCATGGTTCTGGCAGTAATTGGCAGACTAGCAAATGAGCCTGATTCTGTATCTCTCCACATTCATACCATGTTTTGTTGTCCGCCAGCAGCCCCTACTTGAGCATGTTACTTGATCTTACATTTAGAGACTCCAAGCCTCAGCCTATTCAGGGTACTCCAGATGACATAGGGGAGGTTGAGTTCCTCAGCCATATCCTCCTTTAATGTTCCTTGTCCAGTGAGCTCCTTCCTCCATCTTCTAATTTGGTTTTGCCCTTGTGCACCCTCAAGAAAGTTTGCTCTTGCCATAAAGCTCTTCCTGGACCTGAGGTGGTGGACCTGAAGCACAGCTCCATTAAGAGGATGTTGAGGGTCATTCCATGATTAGTGGAACAGGTCTGGGGGCCAGGACTGCCAATAAGCTCTCCTTTCTGGCTTGTCAGAGATTCCACACTCTTGTAATTGGTTTTATTGAAGGACTTTTAATTGATTTTATATTGTTTTTAAGTTTTGCTGAGCAGCCAGTGAGGTGTTTGCTGGACTGTGTACACTGCCTAGTGTCTATTTATTGGGATGCTATATAAATCTAAATAAATAAAACAATAGTTCTCTCAGCATCCACTGCTACTTCTCTCCTGATCTTAGATGGAGTGATACCAACAAGAGGGAATATTAATCTCAACTGGTGTAGGTTTGAGGCATCCTGTCTCTATACACATGGCTTCATTAACAGTGATGTCAACTTCCTTTGCGTGGATGTGCGCCATACTGGAGCAGCATACTGTGTTGTAGAGATGCTTAGGGCCAAAGCTGATGTGCAAAGCCTTGATGGCTGAGTTCCCCATTTATAGTTTGTGAGTTTCCTGATGATATTGTTCCTTGTACTAACTTCAGCTTTGGTATTCAGGCAGTGTTGCTTAAAATATTGTGCTCTGTCAAGCGCCATGTTGAGGTACTTTGGTGCTGAACAATTTTGTATTCAGTTCTCTTGCCACGTAACATCCAACTCAAATTTTGCCTCTCAGTTTCAAAGGTAGAAAGCACACACTTAAATCTTGCTTGGATTAGGCATCAAATGGTTGATGTTGTAATACCGTCCTAATGCTTCAAGTGCTTCAGTACATTTTCCAACTACCTCATCAAAGCTCAATCCTTGAACAGCAATTGTATATATAATTCATATATATTATTTGTAAGATTATTTATTTTATGGAGCAAAATCTTATGATTGACAGTACCATAAAATGCAGTTAGGTCAATGAAGGCCACTCCCATAATTTGCTTTCTTTTGAAGTCCTCTTCAATGTGTTGGTTAAGGATCTGACCACAGCATGATCTTCCTGGCCTGTTTGCTCCTTCATGATCGTTCCATCAATGAATTTGGAAATACGATTGTGAATCATCTGTTCCAGTGTCTTACAAAGGTGGCAAAGGAGTTGACACTGTTCGGTATCTTTTCAGGTCATCTGGGTTTCAAGAAAACAACAAATCTAGCCAGTCTCTACAATTTAGGAATCTTAAGTTCATCTATGCAGTTGTTGATTAATTGCAGGAGCCATTCCAAAGTGTGCAGACCAAACTGCCTTATCTGCTCTGTTCTTATGTCACTGATACCCACTGCTTTATTAGGTTTCATGCTATTTATAGGTTCCTCCATTTCAGTTGCCAGGAAGGGAGTATTATGTAAACCCCCTTCTTGTTCCTCTGGTTGGATGCCCCCCCCCCGCACCTTTTGCCTTGCGCTTTTCTATTCTTTAGTAACGGACTAGTTACAAGTTGTACCTCGCTTAAAGAGCATAATGTGTTCCACAGGATTGCTCTTTAAGAGAGTTTGCTCTTTAAGCGAAACACCATTGTAAATTACCAATTGTGGGGGGATTGTGAACCCTGATTTATTTGTTAAGCGAGTTTTTGGTTGGTTTTATTTGTTAAGTGAAGCAAACATTCAGAGAAAATTCTGCTCTTTAAGCGAGTTACTCTTTAAGCGAGGCGCTCTTTATACGAGGTTTGACTGTATTTGGTCTGCTGTTACTCCAGTATAGTTTTGCTGTGGCTGGGTTAAATCTCCACCTAAAATTTAAGGAGTTTCCAAGCTCATCTACTGTTCTGCTTCAAATCCAAGTTCTCGACTAATGTTTCCGATTTTCAGCCAGAGTCTGCATCAGTTTTTCCCCAGTTTCAACGGTACTTTCCTGAAAAGGATCCTAGTTGTAGAATTCCTGATACCTATCCAGCAGAGGTTAGATATCATCAGTCAGGCCCATTTCTTGATATTACTTTCACAAGATGAACAAATTAATGATATTTATCCGGGGATCTTCTCCACACTTTTACCCAGCTGCTCTTGAAAGTTCACCCATTTAGCCATTTTAAATTTAAAATGTCTGATAAAAGGCACCTCCTGGTCTACACAGAAAGAGGCTCTTTGAAGATTGTGAATTAAATTGGGTGTATCCTCTTTGCAGCAACCTTGCCAGGTAATCTTTCTCCTCCTTGTCTGTTACTTGTATCCGAGTATACTTCCCCCCCCTGGAAACAGGAAAAATGGCGTGAACTTATTTAAGATTGATCCCAGCTTGTCATGAAGTGACCCACACACTGTGATCATGGAGCCATCTCCTGCAGCACGTATTAAATGAAACATGCAGGATTTAATACCAGGACTGCAATGGACTGCTGCAGCCTTGAGAATATTATCAAGGTGTGCCTTCACAGCCAGTCCATCTGGCATGGCCTCTTCTGCCTCCATGATCATTGGGAATCAGAATAGTGAAGTGGTTTGTCCTCCGCTCATTTTTCCATTTGGCCCAATATGATTGTTTCCAATGGCATTTCCTCCACTGAGGAAGCCATCACTTCACCTAAAGGGGCTCATACACCTGTCGGCCCCTTTAGGGAATCAGGTTATTTACCACCGCCCAACACTTGCACTGAGTCGCTAGCTGTACGGTCTACTCCATTACCCGCTAGACTCTGTAATCTTCCTAACACCAGATCAAACCAAAGGAACTGTTATAGCTATCAACTATATTAAACGATATATGTGCTTTTATTACTCTTTCTAGTTTTCATATTGTTTGTTTTAATTCATAACATACATAATAGCATAAAATTTCAGATTGATGAAAAAACTAAATAATCACTACTTTGCCTAACCAAACTACTGTAAAAACAACAAACAGAAGTATCTTAACAGTTCTATCCCACAATTGTCCACTAAGAAGAAAAGCCTACTGATATAGGAGGACTTATTAAAGTCTGAATTATGTATATACAGGACTGCAAGTCTAAGACTGCAGGCTTTACACATGCTTGAGAGTTTGCAACAATGATCTCAAATGAAAGAACATGAAACTGTGACAATAGTGCAATACACTGTATGTAAAAGATAAAATTCTTTCAACCAAACGACATATGGCATGAGGCTAACATTAAATATAGCATTATCTTACTGTAAATATAATAAATTACTGCACTCCATTACCTTTTCATCTTCGTAACAACTCTTTATGAGTTCATCTGATTCAATGAGCTGTTCATCCTTAACAGATGATTCAGTTACACCTCCTACAGAAATGATTCTGCTTAGAGAGTCTACTTTAATTTCATCAACTAGAAAAAACCATGCATTATGAAATTACAGTGAGGTAAAGAATAGAATGACATTATTAATGGGGTAACAGAAAATAATATTTCTTTGAAAAACAGGAATATAATTTGATCAGAATTTACAGTGATATCTTTCTGAACTACAAAATTGTGTGCCACCTCTAAACATAATGGATTTATTATAGCATAAGCATTTGAGGATATACAATGAATATACTTGAGAAAACTCATGCCATAATAAATTTATTAGTGTTAGATGTAACACAGAGATATATCATTTTGCTGTAATGGATGAACACTGCAATCCCATAAACATTTCTTACAAGCAATTTCTTATACTGGTGGATCCGCAATTTAATTTAATTTAATTTTCCAATTCAGATAGCCACCCAACTCGGAACAGCTCTGGGTGGCTTACAACATTAAAATCAGTATTACAATCTAAAAACTTAAAACTGGTAAAAACCCCAATTAAAAAGGTGGCTACGTGGAAGAAATACCACATGTTCCAGGTCACGATGCAACTACAATCATTACGTGAATATGCTATGTTAGAACTTCCTCTGCACCATGGAGCAGAAGTGTTTAATGTCCCAGTATCATGAAGCTGCTGTCAATTTAAGCCACTTAAGGATATAGGAAATGGAAAAAGACAGGCAAATTTAAGCCATAAACTCCATTTTCATTTGTTTCCAGTGATTACATGTGCCAGAAAATAATCAAAAGGGAACAATCATAGCCACATTAAAAAAAACAACCCGGATGCTTCTAATGATGATTCAGAAATATGCAGATATGACTGCTCTGGCGATGAGTTAGTTTACTCCAGCAGTTACATGGTGTGATTGTTGCCTCAGCAGACCAAACAGTGGGACAAATTACCATCTGTTGCATCTTCAATCTCAAAAAGAACTAGGTATCTAATGCAGTTCTTCATGCAGAAAATTAAACAGTACTTTATCAGTCATGCTAGTCTGTACAAGCATATCAGAGAGTAAACAAAACAAAACGACAAAAATGCTGTGGCACCTTAAAGACTAACTGCTGTATTCTAATGTTAGCTTTCGTGGATCAAGTCCACTTCGTCAGACATAAGAGTGAGACTTTATGGCATCAATTTATACACATCAGGTACAGAAGCACACAATGGTTGTTCAGCACAACAGATACATTTACAAACCAGTGTGGCTTTTTATAACTGGCAATAACAGGGGCTTTCTGTTATTTTCTCTCTAGTACTGTATCTCATTTTAAAACATCTCTTTTTACCTTCTGACAATGGAACATCAGTGACTGACTTTGTAGTTACATAATCTTGAATGGGACTCTCCCTGTAAGTAAACAGGTTATTACAAGTGTCAGATGATTTGCCTCTACTAAACCAAGAATCAGAAATTTACTTAAACCACAAAAAATGCAGTATTAAAATTTCTCTACCACAACCACTCTCAACAATTTTTTAATAAGCATTTTTTGTCCTTGCTTTTGTTTCTTTTGGCAATTTCTTTACTTTAGCAGTTATAGCAAATGTGCATAGCCAAGTTCCAAAATAATGTTTAGCCCAGGGGTTTTCAACCTTTCCTTCACCACGGACTCCCTTTAAATACACTTTGTGGCCACAGACCACCAAGACTTAAAATCAAGATTTAAAGTACTAGACTGCAGTAAATATTTATTTCAATTTTCTCATGAAGGATCTTCAAATTTGGACAGAAGGGAAAATAAGTTAATCTGTTAATGCACACACTCCTGTTATTGGTGAATCTGAGAACCGAGGGGAGAATCATCTGGCAAAGGTGAAGCTACCTTTCATGCACATCAGGAGGTGTGTGTGAGAGAGAGAGCTTGAGTATGAGAGGAGCATTGAGGGGAGGGGTGTGTGGGAAAAGGAGGTGCAGTGCTTGCCATGAGCTAGACCAAAGGTTTCTGGGTGGACGTTTTCCACCCCTGCATTAAGCTTTCACAAACCCTGTGACAACAGAGGGGGGCAAGGGTCTACAGATCACAGGTTGAGAACCAATGGTTTCACCAATGGATTAGGTGTATCTTAAAATCAGCTCCAAATGACAGCGTTTACAGAAATGTAGGTGAGTGGTAGCTTAGTTAAGATGCTGAGCTTGACAACCATAAGGTTAGCAGGTCATCAATTTGAGATCTGAGTACTATGTGAAGGTAATAAAATCCTATCTCTTTCCTAAAATCAGTAATGTTGGCTAGTAAGTTCTTGATTTCTGTACATTTTCACATAGCTTCTCTTACTGGAAGCCAAGATTCACAGTAATGGTTACTTGTGTTACTAAACCAGGTGGGACAAGGAACAAGGTAACTACAGGCAGAGCTAATTAGCCAACTAAACCTTGCTTTCTATCCACGCATCCCTCTTTGGGAACAATGCATTAATTGAATTCACAATTGTGTATTTCAGAGTACAAACCACTATAGTAAACAGATAAACAAAAAAGCAAACTAAAGGGAAAATAATCTAGCAATTAATTTTTGCCTTAATTATTTCCATCAGTTTTCAGGTGTTGATTTAAAAATAGAATAAGATGCACAAAGGAGCAATATACATACCTGCTAGCTGTTGTTTACCACCAGGGTTTAATTATTTATTGCATTTTTATACTGCCCATTAGGGATATTTCCCACTCTGGGCAGTGCATATACAAATAACAAAATAACGTAATAAAAAAATAACAACAACCAAACAAGTACATCCTAAAATAAAATAAAATAACAGGCACAGAGGGTCAAATGACTAGCTAGTTTATTGTTAATGGAATAATGTTCTGATAGGCTTCCTTGAACAGTAAAGTTTTACGTTGTTTTTTGTATTCTGGACTTGGTGACTTGGGTAGTACTTATTTGTGGGTCAACTCTTAGCACACTAATTACCTTCCCTTAAACACATGCGTTCATATAAATCCATTTCTTTCTATCATTTCTCCACCACTTCTTTCACACACGTAAAACCCTTCACTCATTCACTATTTCATCAGATAAAGTGGACTACATCCACGAATCCCACTACAAACAAAACTTGTTACTTGTAAAAACATAAAATAAGCATACAGGGTCCAATTCAGATCAGGCCTATTTCATGCAAAAAATGAGTGAAGGTTGAGATTGTTGCTCCATGATCGCTTTGTTTTCCTAAGTATTTTTAGGATTGAAAAATGCAAAAAACAATAATCTCTCCTCTATTTACCAGTGAAGGCTTTTCCCCCATCCCTTCGTCAATGGAAGGAATATGTATTTCAGTTTGTAAGGATAAATGTTTGTTCCTTTACATCTAAGCAAGCATGTAGGTGTTCTGAGATAAGAGTCATTAATGTACTTTACCTAGAGTAAAACTCTGATTGTTCCACAATGGACGCTTTGCCATCACCTTCTGCTAAAATAAAGCTTGCACACCTGAGAACAGTAAGGGGAAATTCTAAACAGCTTACTGGTTCACTTTTTGGAGGAAGAGACAGCTACTGAGAATATCAGAATTCAGTGATTGGATGTAAACCTAAAATAAAGAAGTAGCTGCTGGACAAGCTACATTCTACTAAAATTTATTCAGCACACGTGCTGTTAATATCTCAGAGGACAGCTTGAAGACACTGCCACATATACAGTACTGTAATTCAACTGGACCCACTTACTCATCAATTGGTTTTCTCCTAACATGTGGCTGCTTTTAACTGATAGAACATTTCAAGGAAAATGATATAAAGAATGTGTGCTTGAGACTTAACATCAAGAAAACCAAGATAATGGCAACAGGCCCTATCAGTCCCTGGAAAATAGATGGGGAAGAAGTAGAAGCAGTGACAGACTTTACATTCTTAGGATTCAAGATCACTGCAGATGGGGACTGCAGCCATGAAATAAAAAGGCGACTGATGTTTGGGAGACAAGCTATGAGAAACTTGGGGAACACAGTTAAAAGCAGAGACATCAACTTGGAAACACAAGTATGCATAGTCAAAGCAATTGTAGTTCTGGTGGTAATGCATGGTTGTGAGAGCTGGACCATAAGGAAAGCTGAGCGCAGAAGAATTGATGCCTTTGAAATGTGGTCTTGGAGAAGAGTTTTGAGAGTACCCTGGACAACAAGGAGAACAAATAGGTTGATCTTCGAAGAAATCAACCCTGACTGCTCCTTAGAAGGTCAAATAGTAAAGATGAAGCTAAAGTACTTTGGACATAAAATGAGGAGAGGATTCACTTGAGAAAGCCTTGATGCTGGGAATGGGGGGGGGGCAAAAGAAGGAAGGGGGCGGCCAAAAATGAGATGGCTAGATGGTATTGTAGACACAATGGGCACAGAGCTGGGTGGGTTGAGGATGAGGATGGAGGATGGAGGTGCCTAGTGGGCAATGGTCCATGGAGTTGCAAAGAGTTGTAATCGACTTAACAAGAACAAAAAATGCATACTGCCTTGACTTCTCTGTCCATAACTTTAGAAAGCATTCAATTGACACATAAAAGTTATTTCATTTATCATTTTACAACAAAGCAAAAAGGATTTCCTAGAAATCCACAAAATCTGAAGAGGGATAGGTAGTTTTTAAATTAGATTAGAATAAAGATTAACATTGCCAGGTGATGACATCTGCATCACTGACACCCAGTAGAATGGCACAACAAAATTCTGTCACTGATGCAAAATATCTCAAAAGAACCAAGTGTTGAAAGAATTAAATAAGCTATTATTTAACCATTTAGATTTGGGGTAGGCAACATACGGCCTGTGGCAACAAATAATCCGACCCTCGCTCCAGCCACCGCAGCAACCACTAGAATCGGCTACGGACTCGTTTACAGCTGTCATAAATGGCAGGGGGACCACCAGTCTGGCCTCTTCACCTGTCTGAGAGAGCATGACTTGGCCCCCAACTTTAAAAGGTTGGCACCCCAATTTAGATGTTCAGCCATTAGGAATGGTTCATGCTTTTCAATTCACCATATAGATCTCTTAAATCAGGGGTTCCCAACCTAAGGACCACTGGCCGGAACCAACCCGCAGCACCATTTCATGTGCCTCCCCACCCAACCAAGGGCATTTGAGAAACAAAATGGCCACCCATTTGAAGCTGTTGGGACAAAATGGTCACACCCATTGTGCAGGCAGGGCAAAATGCCTATCCTGCCCTTGAAGCTGACTGAGAGAGCATGATTCGGTCCTGGCTTGAAAAGGCTGGGAACCCTGTCTTAAATGAACTGTCCTTTAAGGCTAGCCAGAGTTTCAGTGTGCAATTACTTGACTTAACAACTGTATAAATGTTTCAGGAGAACATGCTTACCTACCTTGGATATAATTTCAAATGACTGCTTCCCGGAAGCTGAGCGGAGTCTGGTTCTGGCATCACCTTTTGTTCTGAAAAAATTGTGGCACTGTCATTTTCAGTATATAGCTCTTCTGTACATGCACTTCCTCGTTCTTCTGTATCTCCAAAGAGATCAGGGTCGTCTTGAATTACATCAATCACAAGAACATCATCTTCATAAGCCTTAAAAACATCTGTGCAGAAGTTACTGTTTTCTTGTGACCCATTATCGCTGTAATTACCTTCACCTTTCATTTTTAATGCCAAAACAGTGTCCATTTGGTTTTCTATACATGCAGCACTCAAACTAGGATTCTCTTTCCAATTTGGTATTTCCAGTTTATTGTCATCAAAAGGACCATCTTTACAGGCACTTTTCTCTTTAAGAAAGTTTTCAGGAACTTCACTATTTAACTGGTTTTTATGCTCCTTCAGTAGATTAGTATCAGTAGCCTGCTGATACCGGAATTGGTGTGCAGATAAAGCTTCTTCAACTTTGATGTTTTTTACAGAAGCAGTGGAATCTTCCAGAATATTTGGAAGACTACAAACACCCTTTTCTGATGATGTAGCATATTCCATTTTGATACTTTCACTTCTATCCTTGAGTAAAGGAATTTTGAAGTTTGAAAGATTTCCTGTAATTAATGTTTTCCTTAACAATTTCTCCTTGACAACCGAGGTCTTCTGATAATTTGTTTCCTCTTTTGCACTCATTAGAGCACCACTCTGGTTATCTGTGAGTCTTTTGTTCTTTATTATACGTTTACTTTTTACATTTTTTCCTAAAGATTTTGAAGCCATTTTTGACTGTTTCTCAATTTTAGCATTAGATGTACATTGTTTAGGTCTATCCATACCCGTGGAAGAAAATCTATTTTCATCATCAAAGGTTGAATTAACCTTGTTGGTACAAAATACAGATTCTGAAGCTGGGCTTTCTTGTGTGTTGGGATCCATTATATTATCTGCCAAAACTTTGCTAATCTCCGCCAAAGTTTTATGAAGCTCTGCTTGTCCAGAATTAACGGATGAATCAGTACTTCTTAAAAATCTTCTTTCCATGTCAGTCATATTATTTTTTGGAACCCACAAAGAAGTTCTAGCACATGATTCACGCGGCCATCTATTTTTACCAGAAATTGGGACTGTTCTTTGACAGCTGTATAGCTGGAGATTCTTCCCAGTTTTACTTGCCCTTGTCATTGTGGGTGTCCTTTTCCCTCTTTGCACATGGCTAGTAGCATTACTATCACAGTTAGTAATATTTCCGCTGTCCATTGATTCCACCAAGGAATTTTTATCATTCACTTTATTGTGAAAGTCTGTTTGTGGTTCTGTGCTTTCCAACTCAAGAACATTCTCGCTCCTTCCGAGAACTGAAGAATTTTCAAAATTACTGGTGTTACTTATAACAAAGCATGCCTCCCTCATTTTTTCACTGTTAGGCAAGCTAGCAATTTGATTCTGAAGTGCCTGAGGAAGCTCCAGAATATCTGAAGTATTGTTAAGTGAAGAAAAGCAAATTGTTTCACCACAATTTACTTCTTCCAAAACTTTAGAATCCACTGTGCCAGGCCCCTCTTTTATCTGTAATCCACAATGACCTTGTAAATTTTTATTTGTGAAGACTTTCTGGACTGCTGATATTTCTAGGTTTTCTGATATCCTTATCCTCTTGCTTGGCCTTACAAAATCCATATTCCCTTTACTTTCCCTGAAGCGTTTTCCATTTTGATATTCTGATAACTTGCTACTATTTTGGCGCATTTCTTTCCCCACTAGTATGTTTTTTTCTGGCAGAGAGCTTGCAGGTTGCACTATGGTGGGATTACTACTTGAATCATTCTGTCCCATACCCTGGCAAGGAGACAGCACCTTCCTCTGATCACGCACAACTTTCAGGGATCCAAAATGAACTCTATCATTTTGAAGAGTTGTAATGCCAGTAGGTTTTAACAAGTCTTTAATGTGGCAGCAGTCGTACAATCTCACTACTGGAATCCTTTCTGCTCTGCATGACGAGTCACTGTGCCTAGAAAGCCACTCCGCTTCTTCATCCTGGGACACTCCTGATTTCTTCTCAGCTACTTTTATATCCAAGAGCTGTGGACATTTGGTGCTTGTAACAGGACAAGATATAGCACTGCAATTTATTTCAGAATCCTTCTCAAACTGAAGGCTCACAGGAGTTTTATTTTCAGTCTCATCTGATTTAGATATGGGAAAATCTGTAGATGGCTCTATTTGATTCTGTATACTGCAATCTTGAGAAATAGTTAGATCATTTTCTGACAGTTTCTCCTGCTGTATGTTTGAAACATCCACAATTTGCTTTCCTGATGAAAAAAAGGATAATCATTCACTTAATATTTAATAGCTTAAAATATAAGGCAGATCTCTATCTTAGAACAGATTTACATTTATCAACAGGTATGTTATGAAAATACCTGTTAAAAGTATGACTTCCATAGCAGTTTAGCATACAGTTTTCTTAATATGAATTATGGTTGTTGCTAACTAGTACAGTCAAACCTCGCATAAAGAGTGCCTCGCTTAAAGAGTGCCTCGCCTAAAGAGCAGAATTTTCTCTGAATGTTCGCTTCGCTTAACAAATAAAACCAACCATAAACTCGCTTAACAAATAAATCGGGTTTCGTAATCCCCCCCCAATTGGTCATTTACAATGGTGTTTCGCTTAAAGAGCAAACTCGCATAAAGAGCAATGCCGTGGAATGCATTATGCTCTTTAAGCGAGGTACAACTGTATAGTAATATGCTTATTGCTACATTACATGTTTTATAAAGAATGTTTGGGATTGCCATAATTATTTGTTATTAGGCATCAATGCAATGTCCTGTTCAGTTTTTTACTTTAAAGCCCAGAATTTCCCAGGCAGAATTATGAGATTTCTACTGACTAGTCCTACATCTATAGACATCACTGCCCTTTTTTAGACTCTGTATAGAGCACTTCCGTAAGAACTAGAACTTCCAGGATGCATTGCAAAACATTCTTTTTTCAACAAGACTTAAAATCATGCAGCCTTAAAATAGAGTCGTGGTTCAGGTGAGTGAAGTTCAGGTATTTACAGGTGTGGTTTTGTGCACTGGAACTTCCAGAATTCTGGGACTTGGGGAATTTTTAAAGGAAAAAACTTAAAGGTCCACCCCAATTTTGTCTAATTATTCCATAACAGCAATGCAACTACTGTATATAATATTTTGGCAAACAAATGCTATATTAAGAAAATACAGAGTACTGCAGGACGGAATGAGCTCCCGTCTCTGTCCCAGCTCCTGCCAACCTAGCAGTTCGAAAGCAAGAAATTGCAAGTAGATAAATAGGGACCACTTCGGTGGGAAGGTAACAGCGTTCCATGCGCTCCGGTGTGTAGTCATGCCTGTCACATGACCATGGAAACGTCTGCAGAAGCAGACAGCGCTGGCTCTTCAGCTTAGAAACTGAGATGAGCACTGACCCCTAGAGTCGGATACGACTGGCTTTCGAGTAAGGGAAACCTTTACCTTTACTAATAATATAGAATGTAAATAAGGCTGAAATTATATTACAGTTGTGTAAAGTTACTCCTACACAAACATGCAAGGCATTACATTCAAGCAGCCTGGATTGTGCAATTTGATTGCATAGCTCATGGCATGCCTGTAAAGCCTACAGAACAACTTTTAGAATATTACTTTTGCATCTGTGTGCTCTTCCTTACTGCTTGTGCAAACAGTCAGCTGTCCAACAGATTTCAACCTAAATTGGGAACACATCCAATACCACTCAAGGAATAAATAACTGTTTGCAAAATTTCCACCATGAGTGGCAACCCTTTCTTTTAAGCAAACTGGTTTCTCTTAATAGAAAAGGTTTACATTGTACTATCTTCAATATCCAATTGTTAAGCATCTAGTTAAGCATCTAGTTCAGTGATGGCGAACCTTTTAGAGACTAAGTGCCCAAACTGCAACCCAAAACCCACTTATTTATCGCAAAGTGTCAACACAGCAACAGGGGAGGAAGGAAACACTTCCATTGGGCTGCTGGACGGAGGGGCGGGACAAACTCTGTGCTGGAGGGGGAAGTGCTCCTATTGGGCTGCTGGGCAGAGGAGTGGGGTGAACTCTGTGCTGAGGAAGCACTCCCAATGGGCTGCTGGGCAAAGCAAACTCTGTGCTGGGGTGACTGCGTGGGTGCCCACATAGAGGGCTCCGAGTGCCACCTCTGGCACACGTGCCATAGGTTTGCCACCACTGATCTAGTTAAACTTCTAGAAAAAGTTTAAGGGTGCTTCTTGATTTACAAAAAGTCCTACATTTCTGTCGGTTTTGCTAGGTTCAGAATCAGTTCATGTACTGAGGAATACACAACACACAGCTGGAGTGTGCATTTATCTTGCCAAAATACAATTTTTTCCAAAGGGATAATTTATTTTCTACCAATTCCTTAACCAATGTATTATTCTCTCTGTGTTAGTGGATACTGTGTATTATGCCTCTTGCCCCATAAAGTTTGCCTGAAAATGCCCCCCTTACTATCACAGTGTTGACAGTTCAGTAATCAGATGTCACAGAAAAGAACTGTTGTAAAGCTATTAACAGTTCTTCTGTGTCTAGGCGAGATGTGAACTTGCCAAAATAAAGGCACTTTTTGGTGAGTTCATTCTGCAGTGCTTTTCACCTGACCCAGTGTGAGAAAGATTAGCTGGCAACACAAGGTTGCCGTTACTAGGGATCGCCCAATTGTGGTTCAAAAATACCACAATCTTCGAGGAGGCTTTCTGTGTACCCCAGCTATAACAGTAAAATAACATTTGTAAAACTGTTACAATGTGTTTCAAAACAAACTCAGTTGTGGTAACGTCTATTTTGCTAATCAAAACAAATTCAAAAAAGCAGAAGTTTGACTGCATGGAAATTTAAAGGATAATAAACAGTCCTCCTTCACATATTCATTCCACATAGAAATCATTACTAAATATAGTGATCCAGCCCCAACAGTTTGCAATAATTTTGATTTATCAAATTATACAGAAAGTGTTATTGTCTACTCCATCCACCACCCATACACACAAGGATTGGTCTCTTTTGTCCCACACTGCATGTTTAGAAGTTTAGAATTACACATACAATGCAGGATATCACCACCTGTACAACAATGAACAACGTCCCCAACTTTCAGTGACTCGCCATTTAGTCTTCTTTGTATGAGTAAACAAATATACTCAAATGACAAACTGTTACTTTAAAAATCATTTCGTGATACAGAGTACATTTTTGTTCTGCCAACATAACACACCAGGACAAAAATGTTACCTTTTTTTTTGTCAAGCCACAATGCAAAGAAACTGAACCGCACTCAAAATTAGTCATTAGTTGTGGTCCAATAATAGAGTTTAACTGTAAGAAAAGGGGGACCTCGTCTTGGCACAGAAAAATACTTTCCTGTATAAGAAGTGTAGACTACAAAAGCAAACGCTCCTTGGATTTCAACATAACTCATAAAGATGGCGCAGTGGTTAAACTTCTGCTTGCAACCAATAAGATGTGAGTTTGAGCCTGACCAGGGAACAAGGTCGACTCAGCATTCCATCCTTCTGAGGTTGGTAAATTGAGTACCCAGCATGTTGGGGGCAAAATGTTAATTAACTTGTGAACCGCCCAGAGTGCACTAAGCACTACGGGGTGGTATATAAGTATGATCACTTTGCTTTTCTAGTTAACTTCATCTCAACATAAAATTAAAGGCATTTTGTTCAGTTCTTAAATTGCATTTAAAAAGGCAACAGATTACAATGATTTATTTTAAGATATCAGGAATAAGCAAGGGAATAAAGAGAAACCACATACAAGATAATAAACAAATAAGTACAAGAAAAGGGAATTAGTATCCTTACTAGATGTCCTGATCTCTTTTTTAAGTTCAGCTGAAGTCAGAAATTCATCCTTTCCCCCTATAAGTTTCTTACTATCACTACTAATTAGCATATCCTCTGTACAACAATCCACTATTTGTTGTATAACCATGTTGTTTCCAGAGATTCCCATTTTACAATCAGCCGTTGCACCAATAGGCACCTGAGGCTTCCTATTTAACTTCTTGCTATCATTTTCACACAACTTTGATTTATAAGTTTCGCTTACCATCCTATGCATTTCCTCTACACTGCTTCCATTTTTATTCTCTACACAATCTGCTACACACTTAAATAAGCACGGGTTGTACTGCTCTGTAAACGCTACACTTTCCACAACTTTTGTGAGAGTCAATGCAACAGAAAAGTTTTGTCTTTTTCTTTCTGGCTCCTGAGACTTCATCAAACTGTTTGTTTGACTTTCTGTACCATTTACAAGACCACCATTTGAAATGTGAGCTACAGACCACCTTGCCTCTACTGGGTTTTTGGTACAATTCTCAGGGCTCTGTAGCTGTAATGTACAGCTCTTTTCCCCCTTGCATTTCAAAAGTCTTTGGCTCTGCTTGCTAGGTTTATCCCTCCTCTTTGTGCTCTGTTTTTTGTTCCGATTCTTGCAAGCCTTTAATACTTCAGGACAAATTGGCTCAGTTCTCTTTCTCAAATTCCACATTTTCTGTCGAGTTCCTGATTCTGAAGGAGCGGAGCAGCTTTCTTCCAAGCTTTCCGCTACTTTCTGAGACTTAAGCTCTACTACTAAACTCCTGTCCTTGTTTAGATTTTTATCTTCCTCATGAGGTCCTGGTTTTACTAAGGAATGTCTTTGCTTTTTTCTCAATCTCTTTGTAGCAATTACACAATTTTCAGTTGTTTGTTCTGGTTCTAGTAAGCAATTCATAAAATTTTTCTCAGAGACTATGTTTCTTTGAGGCAATTCCATTTCCACTGAGACACTACCTCTTTTCTTTCTAACCTGTGATGCTAGCTTATTTGGCAAAGTAATTTTAGGAGTATGTTGCTGTCCCCTTCCACTCAGAGCAGCCTTCTTTGATTTAGTTTTTATTATAAGTTTTTCCTCTTCCAATTTTATGTCTACAGCATGGTTATACTCCACTGCCATTGCAGCCCTTTCTCCAAAACTCCTCTACCTTTCTCTACTTTTAAAGACTAATCCTTGTTTCTTTGTTGTTGCTTCATTAAGAAGTCCCCCCTCCCCCCACCACAAAAAAAGAATACTTTGCCCACTTTAGTTAGATTTTATCAGGAAAGACAAAAGGTCTGGTTCATGCAACTATTTCCATTTCTTTGAGAATGAATGACAACAATGGATGCCAGAGTTGGATTTTTGTACCTGATCTTTGCAACATACAAAATGAAATGTGCTTTTGCTTATTATGGCTATTCTGCAAAACCATGGGATAATAACCTTATCCCAACAAATTAGCTCTTCCTTCACTATCAGTAAATCACACAACGAATCACAACCTTCTCCACAAAATCAGGTTTATCTATGATTCAGCAAATAAGCAGCATTATAAATGAACCCTTTCTCTTTCGATAATAAACCTCCTCTAAGTCCCAAGGTAAGTCTCCAACTTAAAATATATATATATTTTTAAATTGAAAGAACTAACAAAAGGCACTTAACAAACGTCACACGAGGGCTTGCCACGCCACTCCAGACACTTGTTTCAGGACACGTATCAGAACCACGCTCAATATACAAAAACGAATTTGCGTGTCTACACGAGGGAGTTCCCTAGTCGGCCCGTTTCCCTAAGGATTTATGCTACAGAACAGTTTTAAGACACGCGTGTCTTGTGTTCCGTTTTCCCCTCCCCGAAACAAACTGGACACCAACGCCACCGTTTTATGACTCTTACACAACTTTTCCATTCATCCCCCTGGCCAGTTAAACCGAATATAAAGGCAGCATTAGCCAGCCCAGCCCTACAAAACTCCGTCCTTTGAGGAGCCCACCCACCCACTTCCCTTATAAGCCAACGACCCCTCTAGAACCCCAATTATTAAACCCAAGCCTAGACCCCCATATCCCTTCTTAGCAAGGACCCTAGCCTTCCATTAACAGGCTCCCGAGGAAGCGGCACCCTCCGCCGCCAACTTCTCCCCACGCCACCCGCCGCCGCCGCCACGCCTTCCCTCGCACACTCACAAACTCAAAGAGGGGGCGGCGGCGGCGGCCTGTGTGGTGTAAATACGCAACGAGACACCTGCCCGTTGTGGGAGGGCGGTGGCTGCGCGCAAGCGCCTCGGGGGTGCCAAGCCATAAAGGGTTGTGGGTTTTCCTCACGCTATTTGGGGGGGGGGGGGGAGAGTAGTTAGGTTAATTTAATTGGGTCTGCTTTCCATCCAAGACCTAAGATAATACCATATTGTTTTGCTCCTTTTACGTCCTTTCTTAGCCCTTACGGAGGCTTTCTTAAACCCTTGGTTTAAAAGTGATTAGGAAAAGGAACGGTCTCTCACTTAGAAGAGCCTCACAAAATGGCGCCCGAGGTGGGATGGTTAATAAACCCCCTCGAGAAAGGCAGCCCAGTTTTACTCCCCGCTTTCTTTCACCCGGGGCTCGCGGCTTGCCCCTCTTGGAGGTTATGTGTGTGTATCCACAATCAAGAAGTCAACTCCTTCATTATCATTATCCATAATGATGATGATGGTGTGGTTCCCCCCCCCCCCATGCCTGAACCACAAACTAACGCAGCTGCTCTTCCAAAAACTCATCTAATCCGTATAAGTGGCAGGCATGTCCTCTCTTTGCTGTCAAGGGAGTAAAATTGCTGAAAAAACGCAAGCTCTGTATTCACCAGTAGTCAAGGACAGTGTAGTTAACCCTGTGTTAGGTTTAGGGTATTGGGTTCAAAAAATGCACCCTTCTTTGTTACTCCCTAGGTAATATTGGGTTCAAAATGATTGGGTTTTTTTTTAATATGTCGATCAAAACTCTGCATGTTCCAAACCTATTCTGCTTTACTGGATAACTGACTTCATACTATGTGATGGGAAGAAGAAGAAAAAATAAGTGGAAGTTTATATAGCAATGGCAATTTTACACTTATATACCGCTCCATAGAGTCGGATACGACTGGCAAGGGAAATCTTTACCTTTTAGATGGGCAGTATAAAAATGTAATAAATAAATAAAAATAAATAGCGCTTAGTGGTTCACAAGTAAATTAGCATTTTGCTCACAACATGCTAGGTACTCATTTTACCGACCTTGGAAGGATTGAAGGCTGAGTCTACCTTGAATCCTGTCAGGATCAAACTCACAACATTTTGGCTGCAGTACAGCAGTTTAACCACTGCGTCACCAGGACTCTTTAAATTATATATATAAAACATTTATTTGTGTCTTTTCATTAAGAGGTGCCTAAAATATGCTTGAGATCCAGTGTATTGGGCAATACATTGGGCTGGGTCTCAGGATTTTGGGATTCTAATCCCTTAATTCACTGTTCAATGGTAATAGTAGACCACTCCTTGAATAATTTATATACCTCGACCAACATTATTAGGTTTGCCATAGGTCCGCAGTGACTTGACAGCACAACAATAAGGTTCAGGTACCCCAGAGCCCAACCAGCAGAATAACTAGTTTATGGTGATAGTTTTGTTGCTTTTTTCTCATTAATTATTGAGAGACAAATTTTGAGTCACAAGAATGTGATATGCCTAATGGGCATTAGGATATGCCCAATATAACTACACAAACAAACTTCAGGATACAAGTTCAGTATGTAATGCAGATACTCCTTTAGGTATTGAGACTGTGGTGGCTTAGTGGTGAAGATGCTAAACTGAAGATTGGAAGTTTGGCAGGTCAGCAGTTCAAGACCTGACTGCTGCGTGATGGAGTAATCACCTGTTTGTCCCAGCTCCTGCCAACCTAGCAGTTTGAAAGCAAGAAATTACAAGTAGATGAATAGGTGCCACTTCGGTGAGAAGGTAAACAGCGTTCTGTGCACTCCAGTGTTTAGTCATGCCTGCCACATGTCCACAGAAACATCTGCAGACAAAGACAGCACTGGCTCTTTCACTATAAACATTTGAGCACTGAATCCTAGAGTTGGATACAACTGGCTTTCAAGCAAGCGCAACCAAATGATATTTTTATCCAGCGAATCCAATCTATTGCTTGTTATTCCTCATTGTTTCTATAGCAGTAAAGATTTACCAGACCAGGATGATAGCTCCACACCACTTTCTCATCTGGGCTTGGAAAGGCAGTGGCGGAGTTACTCCTTAAAGACAGGCTGCGTTATTTAAAATACCTCCAAATGAGAAGGAAAATAATTTCATCTAAAAAAAGCTTTTAGGACAATTTCACCATTTATCTTATTAACTAAATAAAAACGCTTTGAATGTCTGAATTATTTTAATATTTGGTGAACACAGAGTGCTGAATAGCAGGATAATGCTGCAAAGACCTTGTCAGTAGATCACCTTGTTAATGTGCCAGTAGATGGTGCTACACTGGTGTAACAGCTTTACTCAGTGCAAATTTTGGTAATTATTTAGGTATTAAGGGAACAAAAATAAGCTTTTGAAAATAATGTACCCCGGTGAATGCAAAGATAATCCAGTTATTGTATGCATGTGTAGTTTAGCCATATTTCAATTTTAGATGTACAGTAAAATCCCAACTTACATATGCCTTGAGTTACATAAAATTCGACTTACATAATGATTTTGTACTAAAACCATGTCCCAATTTACACGATTTCCTATGGGTTTGCTTCAAGTTACATAAAGATTATTTTTCTTAAGGGTTTGCTTTGAGTTACATAAAAATAATTTCCCTATGGGTTTGCTTCGATTTACAAAATAAAATTCATTTTTTTCTGTTGGTTTGCTTTGAGTTATGTAAAAAATAATTTTTTCTATGGGTTTGCTTTGAGCTATGGAAAAAACCAATTTAAGGAAAAGCCTATGGAATGGACTTTTTTTTTTCCATAAGTAGGAGTTTTACTGTACAGTATAATTAGGCAGTCCCTGTTTGGATGCACACCTTAACATGGTGAAGAGTTTTAGGGTGTGTAAGTAAAGTTGAGAGCACTGCTGTCAATTGGCCAAACTACATGATGAGACTGGACTCCTAACAGGATAACCCAAGGCAGAATGGTCCCCAAAAGTCAAAATCTATCACATAAAATCATTTTTAAATGGTTCATTTATTTCCTCCGTGTTTTGGAAAGAGTTGTTGTGAAGGACAACACAGTTCCAAGGATATTATGAATTGAGTTAATTTCTATTGAAAGAAAGTTCAGATCAGAAACATAAAAGGTTAGCATCAAGCTATGTTTACAAAAATTCAGTACAGAGAATCATGTTTGTAAATGACTCCTCAATGTTTTCCAAAAGGTTGATATGAATGAAAGTTAATTTCTAAATAAAGAATTGAGTGAACTTCAATTGTAAAAGATTCAGATCACACATGTGTGCATGCAAATGCACACACGCACGTGCACACACACACGCACACAATCTATCAGAGAGAATCACCCTTAAAGGTTTTGTTCATTTTTTTTTGAAATTTTTTTAGCCTTTTATTTAAAAGATGCTGATTTCTTGAGAAGTGGAATGATGTTTTAGTAAAGAGTGTAAACAGCAATGCCATTAAGATCTACTTTCACACGGCACTAAATGACAGTTGACTCGGGGGAGAAATAAATACTCTACTGTACTCCATCTAGATGAGCCCTTATTAATCAACTTTTGTCTTTTCTTTTATCAGAAGCTGGAAAACATCATAGCTATATTGACATTCTGGCAATCTAAAATAATACTTTGGGAAAAGCATGTTATTACAGTAAATGTAATATTTCATTATTTCTTGTTCAGTGTTTAAAATGTCTGAATTTTCTTTGCGTTTGAACTGCCCAAAAGTGATTATTTACTAGAATGAGTGGTATTAAAAAGCAATAAATAAATAAACGAGGAAGATTCTATTGAACTTCAGCTCTCTCCACACAGCATAACTGATGGCAAGTAATCATGGGAACTCCTGTTCAGCAACTGTTAGAGACCTACAAGCTACCCACTTATACTTTTGAACAACCTGTCAGATAAGGTAGTGATATCAGAGTGTTATGAATAATTGGAGGGCGATGTCACTGCTGAGTTTATAACTGAACTAAAACTTGGAGGTCTTTCTGTATTGTTGTCCATATCTATTTATACTACCTGTTTGAGAAGAAAGAGGGAGCATGTCCTCTTTCTCCTTCATTTATTTAACCACATCTTTCTACTAGCACTTTAATTTTTTTAATTTTTATAATGCTTTCCATTTATAATAGGATACAAAAGATCAGCTTCCTGTTCTAAGGAGCTTACAGTGTATACAATACAATACTTGTAATATAGGTGAGAAAAAGGCTAGTCATGAAAAACATGACATCGGTCCAGTTTTATCTATGTGGGATTAGTTTCTTATAGATGTTCAGTTTAATTTCATTTCCTTCTGCCCATTTCCAGCATGGTGCACGCTGGACTTGTGTAGAGATGCTCATGTTCAGAGTTGCAGAACATCCCTCCCAGCAGCTCAGCAAGCTACCATTTATTTTTAATTGCTCCCCACAATAGAGGCCAATTAAGGATGAAGACAGCAGGGTAAGGATCACTCAAAACCCCTTTGAAGGGCACAGAAGAAGCATTTGCTTTGCCAGAGGCTCCCATTAATGCATTTCATTTATGTTATAATGCAAACACTACACTTGAACATACTCTGCGGGATGAAGTAATAGTTTGCTTCAAGTAAGTTTTTGTGCAGATGGCAACAGACGTGATGGAAAAATATCCCCAAATTCAAAACTTGGAAAATTGAATTTATTTTTATTTTTAACTATAAATCTTTCCTTTTGTCAGCAAGAAGCACCTGCAGTGAAAGCATTCAAATGTTCTCTCTTATAAGTAACAGTCAAAGAGCATGAAGTAAGATTATATCCTTCTAATTTTAATAAATTAAAACTACAGAGAAGAAACAGTGTAAAGCAATATATTGTTTCCTTTTGTAATACGGAAAAGAGTTTTTGGTACCTGTGAATTATAATGTACTATATACAGTCAAACCTCGCATAAAGAGCGTTTCGCTTAAAGAGTAACTTGCTTAACAAAACCAACCCAAAACTCGCTTAACAAATGAATTGGGGTTCGCAATCCACCCCACAATTGGTCACTTACAATGGTGTTTCGCTTAAAGAGCAAACTCGCTTAAAGAGCAATCCTGTAGAACACAGTATGCTCTTTAAGCGAGGTACCACTGTATTAAATTTGATCTAGATTTAGTGACATAGAACTGAGCAGGCTGAAGTATATTTTCCCATCTACTCTCTATGTGGCAGTCATTCCAATATGTTCCAAAGAGTATTTACCAAACAAACTGAGTTGGATGAATGAATATTTGCTGGTATGTGTCTATGCGCTTCCTTTGGCAGTTTTGGAGGGAAAGTTTCGAAGGATACCTATGCTGGAGAGACTGTACCCCTTTGATACAGGAGAAGCTGAAACTACAGAACATGTTTGCCATCTAAGCTTTCTCACACTGGGTTAGGTGAAAGGAACCACAGAATGAACCCACCAAAAGGTGCCTTCATTTTGGCAAGTTTCACATCTGGCCTAGATAAGGAAGAAGAAGACTACACTCTAAGCATTTAAATTTTAAAAATTTACCTTTTGTTTTATATGCTGGTTGTAGATCATATTAAAGTAATTGATTGGTATGTGGTAGAAATCTCTGGCAATTGTCAGGAGGCATTTTCCTGAAATTGATACCTTTTGTCAATGGAGAGCAGATCTGAATTTGTATAATGTGTGTATGGCTTTTCAATAAATTATCAAAAATACATAATCTGTAAGAATGCTTAGTTTAGTTAAAATAACTAAAAGTCATGCTAAAATCTTATTTACTAGGCAGTAAGTCCCACCAAAGTTGGTGAGATGTACTTCTGGCTAGATATGTGCATTTGTATAATCATGAAATGATGGATTGCAACAAGTATAGATTCAAGGGGGGGGGGGAATATATGCTGCATATATAGCATGATGAAATGTAGATGTATTCTGGTTGTGATTAATGCATTTATACCTAGAGTCAGTTTGAATACATTAAAGCATCACTGATTGTTCAATGAATTAATTAGGCTACAAGGAGTTTCAAAGAGTTTGTCACTTTAAAACTTCTTGAGTACACAGCAGGAATGCTGCCAACACTTCTTGGAGAAAAACAAGGATTCAGTCTCACTTTGATACCTCCTACAAAAAAATCCTATCTTTTTATAGCCATTTCATAGGGTTTCATGAAATTGTATGCATAAGAAGAGCTTAATAGGTTTTTCTGTATATTGTTGCCCCCTGCAAAAAAAAGAAAAACAACAACATTCATTCTTGCTATGCTCTTTAAAACAAACTACTTTTTAAACAGTAAACAATTTATACAACATGTTTCTATAAATGGATGTCATAACTTTTATCACTTTACTGGTCAGTTGTTGATTTACATTTGTATAAGTAAAAGTGTTAGATTACAATGGCAAACGGCTGCTAATTAATGAGGTGACAGTTTTATTCCTTATTGTACGCTTAATCTTGTAATCAGACAAGATCACACCCAGTACCTCATTAATTAACAGCATCTTGTCACTAAGATGTATGCATTCGACTAATGCAAATTTAAATGTGCCAACTATATTGTGGCTAGTGTTTATTCTTTGTGTGACGCTGTTCTATTCATGTGAAGCAAAAATTATAGGAATATACATTATGTATATTTATATGATATCCATTAGTTCCCTAAATTTTATATATTTGAGAACTTGCTATTTAGTTATTGCATGCGCAGAAACTCAAAAAACTAAAGTCTTCCCATTCTCACGTGAGCTTGATGGAACAGGCACTCTTCCTATTTCTGGCTATACATATCTGGTCTTTTGATTTAAATGAGCAATAATATTAGAAAAGTCAATGGAGCTATCTTTTTCAGTAATTTCTGGTCTTTTTCTTAGTGTGTGTAAATGGCCAAGGTAAAATATGAAATGATCAAAAGGGGATGCAAATACAGTAATACCTCAGATAATGTTTGCATCAGATAACACTAAAACCGCATAACGTTAAGTAATCTGAAAAAAAAATTGCTTTGCATAATGTTAAAATCCTATGGGATGCCTTGGATAATGTTTGCTAAAGCCTGTGCTGGTTACAACGTAACTCTATGGAGTTTTAACGTTATGCGATTCATCCTACAGGATTTTAACGTTATCTGATGCATGCATCAGATAACATTAAAAATCGGATAACACTAAGACTTGTGGAACCAAGTTTTAGCGTTATCCGAGGTTTTACTGTAGAACCGTAATCGTTACTCCCTTAGCTCATGGATCTGTGGAAACCATGTTCATGTACAACCAACATACTTAAGATGTGTGGTACACTGTTCAAGTACAGCTCACACCCCATATCCAAGGGTTCAGTGTTATCTGTAAATCTGAAAATATTCTGAAAAACATATATTTCTATTTTGCATTGAGGGTCGCAGTGGTTTAGTGGTTATGATACTGAGCTTGATGACCAGAAGGTCAGTGGTTTGATACCCAAATGCTGTGTAACTGAGTGAGTGCTTGTTGTCTGTCCCAGTGCCTGCCAACCTAGCAGTTCAAAAGCAAGAAATTGCAAGTAGATAAATAAGTACTACTTTGGCAGGAAAGGTAACAGCGTTCCATGTGCTCCAGTGTCTAGTCATGCCTGCCACATGACCACATAAAATCTGCAAATGCAGACAATGTTGGCACTTTTGCTGCAATAAGCACCACCCCCTAGAGTTGGATACAACTGGCTTTTGAGCAAGGGAAACTTTTACCTTTACCTTATGATGCATTACCAGAGTTAGGCACTAGAGGCCTCTGTCTGCAATGTAAAATATAAGGGTTGCTGTTATCCACAGTTTCAGGTATCCATGGTAGATCTCGGAATGTATCCCAAGAGGATGATTTGTGTTTTGTGTTGTTTTTTGCAATATAGTGTTGACCTCTCAATTACTCTTTCTATAGAATAACATGTGTCATCTTAAAAAAAATTTTTTTTTTGTAAAAGCAGTACAACAGGAAAACAAAGATATCAGTTACAACAGCTTTCATACCATAGTATTTGGCTTTATTGTTAGTAGCTTTAATGCAGTAAACAGCTTATATAATAAATTACAAATTGTTGTCCCTCATTGTGAATGTTGAGCAATAAAATAGGCAAAACCTGATTTATAGAAGTTTAATTGCTTTATTTTCATTTGATGCATTACTGTTGCTTCTACACATTGTTAACACATAGATTACCCAAAAATATGTTTTGCAAATATATGTAAGGAGTTCATTATATTAACTTGAAATCAATATCAATCTCTTATTTAAGTCTCTTATCACCAGGTATAGTAGTTTATTTTTCATACTTTTTGGATTATCACTTCAAAGTCTGTAGTACTTTCATGTTGTTTCACCCATTCCACAACAGCCTTTTGAGATAGTCTCTGTTTAGCCCATTATATGGTTCATAGCTGGACGAGATTTGAACTTAGCCTTGAATATGCAAATGGTACTATAGCCACTGCATTATACTGTTTATGTAATTAGCATGATTAGTTAATCTTGTCTCCTGTGATATTAATCACTTTATGCTATTTGAATCCATTGAGAAGGAAATATGCTTGTTAATTAAAATGGGTGTATAAAATGGCAATAATATCGCTGCTGTCCCAGCAGTGCAAGTTGTCTATTATGCATGCCAAATCTATTTTCTGTTTCAGATCTGTTCTCTTGCAGTCTGTAGATTAAATTCTTCAGGGACTTGGAATTTGTAAGAGATGTGTGGTTTTTAAATTATTATTATTTAACAATTTTAGTATCAAAGAAATGTTCTGGCTGAAATCTAAGGCATTTTTATGCTTACCCCACTGGAGAAATCCTTTTAAAGGCGGACCGAATCAAAACTGCTGCATGTTCTAGTATGCTACACTTGCTAGGAAAAATCCAGCTAGCAATATTGCAGCCAGGATTGGGCTGGAGGGCAAAAATCCTCCACCCTATAACCACCTACAGGGACTGCGGTGGCTCAAGTGGTTAAGATGCTGAACTTGATGACTGGAAAGTCAGCAGATCAGCAGTTCAAGTACTACATGATGGAATGAACTCCCGTCTCTGTCCCAGCTCCTGCCAGTTTAGCAGTTTGAAAGCAAGAAATTGCAAGTAGATAAATAGGTAAACAGCGTTCCGTGCACTCTGGTGTTGAGGCATGCCTGCTACATGTCCACAGAAACGTCTGCAGACAGTGCTGGCTCAGAGATGAGCACTGAACCCTGGAGTCGCATATGACTGGCTTTTGAGCAAGGGCAACCTTTACAACCACCTACAGAGCAACAGGTGGGGAATGGGGTGTAGGAGGCAGATTGAGCCTTTGTACTTGGGCTAACATGGAGCAAGCAGCCAGTTAAGCATGTGCACATGGCTACTTTTGTTCATTTATTATTTTTAAATTAGATACATGGTTATTTGCAGGTTATACAGAAAGAGCCCCTTTGAAGATTGTGGTACAGGTTTTGTTTTTTGCACCACAACCAGGCATACCCCGGGCAATGGCCACCTTTTGTTGCTGGCTAATCTTTCTCACACTAGGTCAGACGAAACGAACCACAGAATGAACTCACCAAAAGGTGCCTTCGTTTTGGCAGTTTCACATCTGACCTAGATAAGGAAGAAGAAATGGTTATTTCCTACAAGAAAATATTGTGTCATTCCAGCAAAATGCATGTGGCATCAGGAAGCAGAAGCAGGTTCAAATTTAGGCCTGTAATAATGATGATGTTATAATTTGAGACAGTTTTAAATGCAAAACCGCATTTGCCCAGTCTCTTTTCAGTTACTGTAGTTGCAATTCCTGGGTTGTCTGTGGATTTTTTTTTTGTTTGCTTTTGCTTCATCACAGAGATCAGAAATTTGGGCTGGATGCAGCCTTGGGTGGCCTACATAATTCATCTGCTTTTGTCTCTAATCACTATTTAGTAATAAGAGGGTATTTTTAAAATGTCAAATATCCTCGATGGATTTGGGCTCAGCTTTAAAGAAAATAAGACAACCATACTGGGTTGATGTTATGGCCCCAAGCACACAGCAGAGCAAGCTGGCTTGCAGCCACTGCACATGAGATAAGAAGTGTCATATGAGAGTCCGAGGGGTCAAGGAAAACCGTGGTCAGGAATAGCCAGGTTCAAAAGCCAGTCTATGGTAGAATTATAAACATAGGGGTGATCTGAAGGCATGGTCAAGTTTTCCAGCAAACAAGCAAAGGTACAAGAAATGCAGTGTCAGGATCCAAAATGATTACTCCGACAAAGGCTTGCCAGCAAGGGTCCTTCTTAAGGAGGCTCAGGATTCACAGCTGGAGATGGTCTCTGGAGGTGAGCCCTAGCCCTCCTCCTTCTCAGCTGCAGAGCATTTCTTAATTGTGCCCTGCATCTTTCGGACATGCTGGGCTCCACCTGGCCCTCCTCATTGCTGACATCTGGTGTTTCAGCAAGTTCATCTGTCAGACCCTGATCAGTTTAATCAGCTTGACCAAGAAGAGTCAGCTCCAAACTGGCAGCAGGCTGTGGAGCCAAAAACAGGCCCTCCTCCTCACACTCAGGACCCAGATCTGAACTGGCATCAGGCTGAGAAGCCAGCCAAAGGTCCTCCTCCTCGTACTCAGGATCCAGGGCCACAACAGTTGAGCTGAGCTGTCTTTGCAGCCCAGCAGACCATAGTATGTTCACAGCTAAACATTTGCAGGCCAGAAAGCCATTGCATGCCCAGTACACTTTGTTTCTGCCTCATATCCTTAGCCCATCTCATTGATAGAATGCATAAAAAATCCCTCCATTGGATTTTGACCCCAGAATGCCATGAATGTATCCAAGATGAGGGGGGGAAATTAGAATACTGTACTAGGAAGGGAATGCAGAGTTAATAACTTATGGTCGTAGCACTCATCTGCGGGACATCCTAGCCAAAGACTGCAGTGTTCCAGAAATAAAGACTAATATAATTGAAATTGCTAATTACTTTCATAATCATTTTACAGCAGCAGCACTGAAAACTATGAATGGAAGCAAGCTATCACTCCCACAAGATATTAGTTGGAACTTTGTGTGGTCTGTTTTGAGCAGTTTTGACTCTTCCACAGGAATACCTCCACAGGTACCATGCTGTTGGAAGATAGCTACCGGTACTCCCATAGGGGCCAGAAGAGAGGACACCCAGAAATGGGTGTTCTCGGTAGTAATGGTGCCTTCCCCACTGGAATAATCTCCTAATGGACATCTGCCAGCGTTGTCCCTCCAGATTTTTAGATAAAGGTCACCCTTGCTCGAAAGCCAGTTGTATCCAACTCTAGGGTTTGGTGCTCATCTCCATGTATAGCCAAAGAGCCAGTACTGTCTGGATCTGCAGATGTTTCTGTGGTCATGTGACAGACATGACTAACCGTAACGTTGCGTGGATTTCAGCTGCCCAGGGCTTAGGCCAAATTTGCCATCCCCTGGTGCCCACTCTTGCTAGGGCTTATTTATTATTATTTCATTTATTTATTTATTTAGATTTATATCACCCCCCCACTCGCCATGGCGACTCAGGGCGGTTTACAATCAGAAAAAACAAACAAACACACACACAGCACACACAGCTAAAATCCATTCCTCCTCCCGGCCAGAGGATGTTAGTCTTATCCTTCCCTGGGCAGGTAGGGCACAGGATTAGGAAGTGGAAGCTTCCATCTAAAAACCTTAAAACTGTTAAAATTTAAAATTTAAATCTAAAAAAGATTAAAAACAGATTAAAAGCACACCAGGTGCTACAACTACTAATTTAAAAGTAGAGAAAGAGAGGGGCTCAGATCATCCAATGTGATGGGGTCATTATACCTTCCGCACCCCATATCTGTCCCGCCAGCCATGTTTTCAGATTCTTCCTAAAGGGCAGCAGCTCTGTCTGGAGACGTAGCTCCATTGGCAGGAGGTTCCATAGGGCCGGAGCAGACACAGAGAAGGTCCTCCTTCTAGTGCCAGAGAGATCTGCCTCCCTGGCCGATGGAACAACTACTGTTAGGGAGCCTCTCCGGTCTGCTCTGATGGGACAGGGAGATGTTCTTGGGGTGAGGCGGTCTCTTAAGCATTCTGGTCCACTACCATGTAGGGCTTTAAAGGTAATAACCAGCACCTTGAATTGCACCCGGAGGCAAACCGGCAACCAGTGCAGCTCCCGAAGCAGAGGCGAGGCATATGCATACTGCCCACAACCCATCACAACCCAGCCAGCCGCATTCTGGACCAGTTGAAGCCTCTGAATGGTCGTCAAGGGCAGCCCCATGTAGAGCGTGTTACAGTAATCAAGTCTGGAGGTGACCAAAGCATGTGTGATCATGAGCAAGGAGTCCCAATCTAGGAGTGGGCGTAACTGGCGAATCACATGAAGTTGTGCAAAAGCCCTCCTAGCCACGACTGCCACCTGCTCTTCGAGCAGTAGTCTCGAGTCCAGAAGGACCCCCAAGTTACGCACCAGCTCTGTTTGGGGCAAAACCGCCCCTTCCAGAACCAAAGATGATAACTCCCAAGATAACGCAGGACCCCCAACCCACAGGCACTCAGTCTTGCCGGGATTCAGCTGAAGCCCGTTGTCCCCCATCCAGACCCTCACAGCCTCCAGCCACCGGGAAAGGATTTCCACTGCATTGCTAGGGTCCCCACGGGCCGAGATATATAACTGGGTATCATCTGCATATTGATGATACCTCACCCCGTGGGACCGGATGATCTCACCCAGTGGTTTCATGTAGATGTTAAATAGGAGAGGTGAGAGTACCAAGCCCTGAGGCACCCCATAACAAAGGGGCTTCTGGGAACTGTACTCCAAGAACACCCATAGCCCAAAAAGTGCCGCCCAGGGCGGGCTGCCATGCGCTTTAATTTTATTACTGAATATGTTTAACTGTTAAATTATTTTTGTAATTTGCAAAACTATATGTTTGTTCTGCTGTTACCCTGGCATAAGTAGTAGCCTGGCACCTCAAGGAGCTTTATAGCCCTCTTCTCCCCACTTTTATCTGCTTAACAACCCTATGAGCCGCCCAGAGTCGGGTCTTCCCGAGTGGGGCGGGGTATTAAATGCGAACAAATAAATAAATAAATAAAAACATGATGTTGGTCAGGCTGGAATAGATGACTCATCCAAGGTCAGCCAGTGAGTTTCATGGCTTTGTGCAGATTTGAGTTTCAGGGACCAGGAGTTGAAAATGTGACACTGCACATCCTCTGAGTATTTTTCTTTTTGACATCAAGTCAGGCAAAGAGGTATGTTTTTCACTCAAAGATCACTGTAAATATGGAAGCCATTACAAAGTGCAGAATGAATGCAGGAAAGGAAGGAGAATGTTACTTGTGTGCTCTTTAACTGAACAACTGCTGAAGAGAGTGAATGGCAGAGAATAAAAATCCACTTGTGTTTTTATTGTTAAAGCAGCAGCAGACACCTTAATCACTGTTCTTCTCTTGGGAAATAAATGGCCTGCCTCTTTTATTTATTACATTTTCAGTTCTCTCTCTCAGTTTTATCACTGCCATGCCATTGAAAGCACTATTGTGCATTTGGATGACATTATCTTTGCCATTTGAAGGCGAGTATGGAAAAGATACAATAATCGCTGCCTCCGTCTTGTGGTGACCTCTATTATGCCTTTCTCTCTTTTCTACTGCCTGCCAGATATGTTGTACAGTATTCAGTATCATGTCGCATACTTGCCTTCTGGTACTGGGAAAATGGAAGATGGAATGAAGTTGTTTTTGTTTTGCTTTATTTGCTTCCAGCAGTTGAGTCAAGAAAAAAAACACTCCACGGAATATTCACCCACTGAACTAACTTCGAGATAGAACTTTGGATCTTATGTGTATGTCTATATGCATGTGTGCATGCTCAGGCACAGAAAGACCCACACACTCATTTTCACATTTCTCTAGCATTCTAAGGATTTTTTTCAAGCAAAGCAGAAGACAGAAGAGAGGTTTTCAAGGCATGCCATATAGGACAGTACTTCAATTTATAACATGTGGACAGCTGCCTAAGATATTTTCAAACCAGCTCCCAATGTCAGTAGCCCTTTGACATCCAACTGTTTGAATATCTTCTCCTGCTTTCAAACACACAAAATTGGTATTTATTGAACTAGCTATCCTATTTAATCTATGATCTGACTGTGTGCTACAATCTGGCCATGTACTTTAGTGTAGAACAAAAATAAATAATAGAAATCTCTTTGCATCTGAAAATCAAGCGGTATAAATGTCACATATATTCAGCATTTAATTAAAATCAGGCTCTTTTTTTCTTTCACCTCTACTATTGTCAAACTTCTTTCAGACAGACCCGCTGCTGCTGAATCTGAGATATTGCTTGTATAAAGTACGGGTGCAACTACATAACAGGAAAAATGCAAATCAATCTGCTATGAAGTTTGCATCTGATCAGGTTTCCCCAGATTAATTCACTTCAGCCAAACAGACAGGAATTAGGAGATGAAGAGGAGGAAATTAGCCTTGTTTGTAACTTCTTAACTTTGAATCCTTTGATCTGGACACCTTGTGCCTGGATCTACTTGTTTCCTGCTTTCTTCTTTTTGGATTTTAAGGTTTGCTGTCCTAGTACTAGACCAGCTACATAACCAGAGAGGAGAGACACCACGGGCCAGTCACGTGGTTTAGTGGGCCAGCCACATGGTTCCTCTCACCGTAAACTGTGCCCACTGCTGTCGTATCATGTTTACAACAGCCGCGGGTGCATGTACGGCAGCATATGTGTGGGTGGGTGTTTTACTTCCGCTTCCAAAAGCAGTGAAGGTAGCATGGGCCAGATGACTTGGTGCCGTGGGCCTGGGCCAGCCCATGAGCTGTAGTTTAGCAAACCATTAAGAGGGAGAAGAAAAAAGAAACAGAACTGGAAGATGAAAATAGACCCAAGCACCAATGCCGAGAAGACCAGAATCAAATAGCAGCCTGTTTCCCTGCTCACTGCCTTTCTCACTGCTGCTGAAACCAGCTGGAATGATTTTAAAAATAATGGCTGCAAACCTCTCTACATCAGCTCAAGTAATCACACTGCCTGAACCAATGCAAAGACGCTTGTTTCCAGAAAAGTCAGACTTGCATAGCGAAAATCCCTATGGAAAAACTCGCATAACAAGCTTTTTAAGGGGAAAAACTCACATAGCGAATTTTTTTCGTTATGTGAGTTTCCCCCATAGAAACACTCGTTATGCGAGTTTTCTATGGGGAAAGTCCGACTCGCATAGCAAAATTTTTTTTCGTTATGTGAGTTTCCCCCCATAGAAATGTTCGCTATGCAAGCGTTTCCATAGAGGAAGTCTGGACTCGCATAGCGAACATTTTCGTTATGTGAATCAGCTTGCTTTTTGAAAAACCTGCTCGTTAAGTGAGTTTTTCGCTAAGCAAGTTACTCGCTAAGCGAGGTTTGACTGTACTATAGTAGTTTCTTCTCATGCCGTGCCGCATCCGTCTCCACTACTACAGCATATCAGGAAATAAGGCTCCTCATTACTTCTTCAGTGATAAAGTCCTGGAGCATTTCCTGCTTTATTAGTCAACATATTCACACCCTATGTTCTGTGACTTCCCCAAAGCATGATCTGAAAGCACATTATGGCGTGGGAGTTCCCATAGTGTGATCTGAAAGCACATGATTCAACCATTCTGTGAGCAGATTTCTTCCGTACCGCCAACAGTGTTACATTCGCTTTTTTATGTCCCCAAATTCTCTGCTAAGGACACCTGCCCCCCTGGGGACAGAAAGAGATGTTATAAAACAATCAATATTCGTGTTAGAGACATGATTCAGGAAGGAAGAGAAATCAGATTTCAAAGAATATTTCATTCTTAAGTCTTGAAGATCAGTTGCAAAATAAAGCAACCTAATTAGGAAATTACACGAAGTGAGAAATGTTCCAGCTGGGCATCCAGATGCTTTCACCAGTTAAAATAATTCCCTCTTCTAATGATGGATTATCTGTTCTGCTCTTAATGAACCCAAAGCAGATGCAACATATATCTGATGATGTATTATTTTCAGTCCTTCTCACCAGCAGGTTATGGAGACAATTTACAGAGCAGGGTGTGTAGCTCTCATCAACTTAAGCCGGACAGAGGGATTCTGAGAGATACAGTCCAACAACATCTGGAAGGCTATAAGTTGCCCACCCCAACATTGATGATGGTCTATTGGAAATTAAACCAGATGTGTTTTGCTCGGCAATGTTAATCACCTTAGCTCTTGAACAATGCTCATAATGGCAGTACAGTACTGTAGTTCTATAGCTTGACACAGCAAAGTATTTTCAGTGTCGCACACAACATGCACTCTTCCCCTGTACTTTCTGGTTACCCTTCCATCTGTAATATTTTAAAGATATAAACATCATAGTAAACCCTTTAAAAAACAATTTCCTATGGAAATTCAAGTACAGTTGTACCTCACTTAAAGAGCATAATGTGTTCCACATGATTGCTCTGTAAGCGAGTTTGCTCTTTAAGCGAAACACCATTGTAAGTGACCAATTGTGACTTTGGGGGGGGGGGATTGTGAACCCCAATTTATTTGTTACGCGAGTTTTTGGTTGGTTTTATTTGTTAAGCTAAGCAAACATTCAGAGAAAATTCTGCTCTTTGAGTTACTCTTTAAGTGAGGCACTCTTTATGTGAGGTTTGACTGTATTAAGCTTGATTATTCTTTAATAGTTCATCTGATGAAGAACTTAAGATAAGTTGACTTCGTAGATCCAAACTTTTTTTTGCACATATCAATGAATTCTTATTGCTGGAGGCACCTCCTCTCCTTGGCTCTTGGGGGCCGACAGGGGTGGGATGGGGTGGAAACAGGTTTCAAAGGATCCTCCTTTTCCACCCCACCCCATTCTCCTCATCTCTTGGGGGCTGAGGTGGGTGGGTAGTATGGGGTGGAAACAGGCTCCCATGTCTCTAACACAAATATGTTAGGCTTCCACCCCATCCCACTCTCCTCAGCTCCTGGAGTAATTTTTGGAAATTCATGAAAAAAATGTAGAAACATATTTTTCCTTAAAAATGTATATAAAAATGGGGTGTCTTATACTCCGATGCATCTTACACGCCGGCAAATACAGTTGTACCTCGCTTAAAGAACATAATGGGTTCTACAGGATTGCTCTTTAAGCGAATTTGCTCTTTAAGCGAAACACCATTGTAAATTACCAATTGTGTGTGTGTGTGGTGGGGATTGTTAAGCGAGTTTTTGGTTAGTTTTATTTGTTAAGTGAAGCGAACTTTCAGAGAAAATTCTGCTCTTTAAGCAAGTTACTCTTAAAGCGAGGCACTCTTTATGCGAGGTTTGACTGTACAGCAATTCAGAACACCAGCTGAGATACCACATTACAGTAAAACCCCTACTTACGTAAAAACCCTGTTCTGTAGGCTTTTATGTAAATTGGTTTTTTACTTAACTTGAAGCATACCCATAGGAAAATGATATTTATGGAAATCAAAGCAACCCCATAGGAAAAATGAATTTTTAATGTAACTCGAAGCAAACCCATAGGAAAAACAATATTTTTACATAACTCAAATCAAACCCATAGGAAATTATGTTACATAAATCAGGACATTTATGTAAATCAGGACATTTATGTAAATTGGGACATGGTTTTAGTGCAAAAATTATTATGTAAGTCGAATTTTATGTAACTTGAGGCATATGTAAGTTGGGGTTTTACTGTTGTTACCACATGGATTTGACTAGCACAGACTGAGTAAAGTAAGCATTTTACATCTGGAATGATGTGTGATGGAATCGATCAAACACTATTATATGAATTAGGTTATTCCCTAGTTTTCCTACCATGAATATAAAATAAATAAAAATCTGAGTATATAGCATTCACCATACTATATAGATTGACCCTAAATATCATCAGAGCTGATTCTGATTTTAAATTTGAAAACCAGGCATTACAAATAAATATTAGCTTTTAATAAGTAATAGCAGCCAAAGAACATTGTGGATCAGGTTTATAATGTCCATTTCAAACTTTTAATGTCAGAATGCCAAACTTGACATAACACAGGCAGCCATGTTTATTTCTCCATTGTCTGATTCATTTTTACTATATGTCTCTCTGTGTACATATGTGGAATCTGATGTTTATGACAAAAGTTATATGGATCTGCAGAGTTGCCCCTTTCCCATTTACCTTACCATGTTTGGTCAATTCAAGAACATTTCTTCCCATTCAACAGATACCAGAAAGATGCATTGAAAAGAAAAATACCATTAGCCATGGAGTACACAGTGCAAACCAGGTAGGAGGGGACATTTCAGCACTTCTGTATACAGCCATTTCACTACCCACCACTACTTTTAACACACACCCAAATGGTCTGTGGAGTACAATGGGGTCACTGTTACCTGAGGGTGTTGCAAAATATGAGAAATGCCATCTCAAAACTCTGCAAGGACCCAGCTGCTGAATAAGTATACATCTTTCAATAGACTACCATATTAGCCATGGAAATAGTGGTGAACAATGTGTTCATTGATCTACTTGAAAAGGAGCCAATAATGTCCAGGTTGCATTTCAATTTTGAAGAGGGATAGGAATTGGTGCCCCATAATAGCAGGTATGATGTTTTTCAGTCTCTTAGAACAGAAAAAACATCTTCTGGGACCTGTTGTAATTTCAGTTTATATCAGAGTGACTCCTTTTAGGTCAATCAACTTTCTTCTAAAACTTTTTACAAAAATTAAGACTATTTAGGTATCCCAATTTTTTTAAAAAACACCTAATGTTGAACAGTAGGTTTTAACAATTGGCAACAAAATTAGGTCCATCCCATCTGTCTTTCCATTCATATCAAATAATTTTCTATTGGATCCATTCTTTTGGCCGATGACTGCGGCAAGAGGCAACCCTGGTGTTGTGAAGTAGCCGTTCTCTGTTTGGCGACGGCCTGATTCACAACACCAGCTGCTACACCAAGCCAAGTTCCATTCCACTCTTGCTCTTCACCTTGAATCGCCATGCTTTCTGCTCTTGGGCTTATCATTCTATAAAGAAGAAAAAGACATCTTGTGAGAGCTAAACAGGATGAGTCAGTTGATTATATTATTTTTAAAATCTTTTAAACAATAATCCCAAGGAACATCATCCCAAATAAAACCATGCATTTGTTGATATGTTGGTAATATTTCACTGAAACACATATAAATCAAATATTGTGAAGTTTAAAAAAGTGTTTTCTTTTAAAAAACCTGATTTTTCATTATCCATGGTTCAGCAAAAAAAAAAAACGTAGATGAGGAAGACCAGAAATAACATCCTTTATTTTTCACAGTGACAGGTGTATCAGAACGGGGAAAGTTACTTTCTGGAACATACATATACAGTATATGACTGGGTAAGGCATTCAGATATTTTAAAAATCAAAATGATTTTTTTAAAAATCAAAATTCTAAAAACCAGATCTGAGATCAAAATCACCAAACATTCAGGTACATTTATATACAGTTACATCCTCAGACTATTTACTAGACCCGACTAAGATTCTGGCCAGACACTCTGGAAGTCACTTAGCAGAATTTAAAGTGAAGTAGGAAGATCAAAGAATAATCAAATCAAGTAGGGCTACTTAGATATAGGAAACAAATTTCTATGAATGAGGAAAAATTAAATTAATGTGTTTATGTGAATCCAATTTATGTCCCACCATGTATACATGCATACAAAGGAAGATCTAGTAAATGGCTATTGAAGTAGCCCACTTCTGGTAAAAGAGTCTAATTATTTTCCAAAGTACGACGATTACTGATCAGAAATTTATGAGCTCTATTAATATGCATGAAAATAGACTTCTTTGGCCAACACCAGCTCCTCTTGCCTGTGATATCTTTATATTCTGAAGGTTAATCTGGCAAAATTTCTTTGCTATAGTTCATGTCACACAGCGTAAAAATCCAACAATACCATTTTGCTAATCCCATTTTATGAGCTTTGTTGCCCTGTCTGGTCAATCTGATAGTTGTTAAAAACCTCATGGAAGCCTTCTGCCAAGATCTCTTTTTCTCCCGTCTACATAGTTTCAATTAAACGGTTTAAGAGCCAAACATTGTATTTGGACATCTGCCAATGTCCTTCAGACACAGAATGTCAAGATACTTAATTAAATAGGCGTCCAAGCTCTTTCAGACACCCCACCTTACCCAGTCAGCTTCGACATACTAAGTGGGAGTGTTAAAAAAAAACCAGTTCAAATCTCTTGTAGTGCATTCTCCACATGAAAAGAGCTGGAAGCTGGTCAAGTCACCGCACATTCACTGCATGTTACTGGTTTGCAAACAGATTAAGCAAAGAAAAGTGTCACTAACACTTCTTTTGTTGTCTTGTTTACTATTTAGTGAAACCATTAACATTTAATTATTAGACAAGGAAAACAACAGTGCTTTGAAGTGTTAAGCTTCCAAGAGAACAATTTACTTGTTTCTTTACTGGAGCTATCTCACTTTTGTATCAGATCTGTCACTTGGTTTCTTAACTAGCAGAGCATCATTGCACAAATCTTTAAAACGCACACACACACACATTATGGCACAGAAGAATAGTAAAGGTAAAGGTCTCCCTTGCTCAAAAGCCAGTCATATCCAACCCTAGGGTTCAGTGCTCATTTCTTGATTTTCCCCAAAATTTCAACCTGTGGTAGTGGAATGGCAAATCTTGGTAGTGGTATGTGTTTATGTCTCTTTGATTTTTAAAAAGCAATTGCCTTTGGAAATACTTGCCTTTTGTCCCTTATGGTCAAAGAAGACTCTTAGAGACAGTACTATTCTGAGACATATTTCCTGACTTTTAAAGTTAAAGACATTTTTGGTGCATAGAACTCAGGGGGGATGTATTTATATAGTATCCAGTTTGGGCTATGTTTGCAGTACTGCTGGTTTTCTTACCTGATTTAACCTTTCAGATCTTTGCAAAGTTAACTGTAACTATAATATTCTTTTAAAAGAGAGCTCTAAAATAGTGGCTGAAATCCTCTTGGTGTAACTTTACATCAGGAATTCTCAATCTTTTAAAGCCAGGGGGCAGGTCATGTTCCCTCAGACAGCTTCGGGGCCCAGTCAGCCATTTTGCCCTTCCTCTAGCACATGGCACTTCCTGGTGTGGTAGAGGTGGGGGAACACATGAAATGGTGCTGTGAGTCACATTCAGCCCACAAACCGCAGTTTGAGAATCCCTGCTTTACACCATCCAATTAGGATGATGTCATCAGCCCAAGATGATAATATTTAACTTAATTTAATTTAAAGTGCCCTGTCCCCCGTCTGTTTCTGAAGCTCCCTTGGGCTCCCTTTTACCCAATGGAAAACTTAGACTCCCCAAGGATGGGGTCAGCCTTTAAGAGTTAGAAATCATTGCTCGATTGGTAGCAATGGTTCTAATCCAGTGGTGGGACTTAAAGTGATGGTATTTATTTATTTGTTTATTAGTCACATTTGTATTGCCGCCCACTTGGCAACCGACTCTGGGCGGCATAGAACAATGATGTAACAATTACATCATGAGCTACAATTACATCATGAACTACTACTATAGTGAGAACTTGGTAATTAGTTAAAAAGCATTGGAGAAATAATTCGCCTTGATGGAACCCGTATTATTGGACCCAAAGAACTGACTGTCTCTCCAAAGCTGCACCATCTCAAGGCATTCAAAGAAGGAATGGAACCAGCATAAAGCCAAGCTCCCAGTTCCTAACCTTGGTAGCCTGGCCAGAAGGATACAATGGTCAATGCTACCGAAGGCCACCGAGAGACCAAGGAGGACTAGCAGAATCACACTTCCCCATCAGCCTCCTTCCAAAGGTTATTGAGCAATGAGACAACGGCAGCCTGAACCCACACTGAAATGGATCTAGACTTTCAGTATTCTCCAAGAATATCTGCAGCTGATCCACCCACCACTCTTTCAATCACCTTGCCCCAAAACAAGATATTGGTGACAAATCTAAAGTCACCCAAATTCTACAGAACTGTGGTAAAACTCTGGGAACTCTACATCTGCTGCTTGAGGAGAGGCTAAGCAAATTATAGCACCAATCATATATCCATGCAATCTTTTGTTTCCCTGATGGACATGAAAAAAGGGAGGAAAAGAAGAAAATTAGGATCGGACCTTACAGCTTTCTTATTGGTCACATGCTGCTACTTTTCCACAGTAGACCAGGGGTGCCCAAACTAAGGCCCGGGGGATGGATGTGGCCCCCGGTGCCAATGTATCTGGCCCACAAAGCCCTCGTCGCTCCTGGAAGCGAAAGTAAAACACGCCCGTATGGGCACGTTTTACTTCCACTTCCAGGAGCGATGAGGGCTTCATGGGTGGATGAATTGGCATCGGGTGCCACATCCAGCCCCCAGGCTTGGCTCCCTGAACGAGGTGATCAGCTCGCAGCCCAAAATGTTTGGGCACCCCTGCAGTAGACCAATGCTTTGTTCTTCGAACCGAGCCTGATTTAAGGAAATGCAAATAAAAACATGCCAGCCACTTCTGTTAGATCCAATCCTCTTCTCCTTCCCTGGAGTCTAAGTGACCGTAATAAAACAAAAATCTTGCAGTTTTCCAGTTACTCCACACTGCCTTTCTCTGTATTTTGTGCTAATTACACTGGACGATTAAGCTATTTGCTAAATTAGCAAATCTTGCTGTATTGCCTTGTGGCTGGGGAAAGGACCACTGAGAGGGTTTGCCATGCTACCTAAGTGTGAATTTGTGCTGACTGAACAGTCCATTCGTCTTCATGTCTTTTGACAGCAGTGCTTACCTAGCAGAATGTAAACATCTTTGAACTTTGCTTACTGGATGAAATGAAGCATTAGTTTCCTACTACATTTCCTGCTCCAAGATCAATCATACATGTAGACTAGGCACAGCATCCCTGTGTTTGTAATTAATCTCGCAAAAAGCAGAACATCTCTCAATCGATTGCTTGCTTGCTATATTTGTCTGCAACCCTTTGAACGGAAAAAGAAGGGCAAGAAGGAAAAACAGATGAAGCACAGCCAAAATAATAATCCAACAATCATTCTTGATCTAGTATTGCAATACATGTGCACAAAATCCATTTTTCCTTCAGAAAAGGAATTGTGAAGTCCAAGCACTGCCGGAATTGCCTTTAAAATTATGGCAATAGTGAGAACTTGGTAATTGCATTGTATAAATAATGACAATTTTCTATTTGGTAGAAGACTTGAATCAAAATAAGACAAACAAAAAGGCAATGTACAACTGAAACTTGCAGGTAATACTGCTTTTCTATCTCCTTTGAATCTATGAATGTCCTTTCCTGATGATATTTGGCAATGATTAAATATCTAGAATAGTGGGCAAAATATCAACTACTGTATTACAAAAAGCACCAAGATGAAGATTGTACTGCATTTGGAAATCTGTGTTCAGGAATTACATCACTGACACTGAATACACAGAACAAGCCTCCTCAAAGATTGTGGTATTTTTTAACCACAATCGGGCATACACTGGTAACAGCAACCCTTTGTTGCCAGCTAATCTTTCTCACACTAGGTGAAAGGAACTACAAGATGAACTCACCAAAATGTGGCTTCATTTTAGCAGTTTCACCTCTGGCCTAGACACAAAAGGATGTGGGAACTTTCCGAAATGGGCGGTATAAAAATGCAATAAATAAATAAATATATCATAGATATTGTTACAAGATCTGTGGTAATGATCATAGCCAGCAATTGATGTGTTCTGAAAAGCCTCTTTGGTTACATCAAAGATAATTGAAGTTACATTTTCTGAGTACACCACTTATGATCACATCCCAGCATGGCCAGTTGAACCATTAACATTTTAAAGCTCTGCACTAAGTATTCAATCCAGGTAATGTTTATCTAACAAAAAGGTACAAATCTTCAGGTACTGATAAGGATGAAGAAGACATCAAAAAATTATGAAAAACTCAAAGCTGCTATAAAAACTTTGAAAAAGCAAAAACTTTTGTTTCATAATGTGGGCTTGTTCTACCAAGATAACAAAAGGAGCCAGTGGCAATTTTGTTGGAAATACAGACTTTGAGGATGAAATTAATGTGGAGGATGAATTATACAATTTTGCAAAGAAGAAGTTGTAATCATAAATGCCATATTCAAATCACCACTGAAAAGATTGTATACGTGGCACTAATGAAAATATTCAAAGGAAGTAAGTAGATTTTATCCTAGTTAATCAAAGGGAGATACAGAAGGAGTCTCCTAGAAGAGCGGAAAGCATTGCAAGTACATTCAGGTGTCCTCTGGACCAAAGCAAAGCAAAGCAATCACAGTGTGCAGCCAGCTAGTCTCTCCTATCCAAAAGAGATAGGAGACACAAATAAAGAAAAGAAGGTTGGAGGCACTGAGAAATGCTAAATCAGTGAAAGTTTATCCTGGAATAATTTTAAATGCAAACCGTAATACTGAGTGACACCACTGTACTGAACATGAAATTTGTAGAAAATGCAAAAAGATTAACTTGGGGGGGGGGGGGAGCACAGCAATTAAACAACTATGTTCTTTGTTTAGCCTAGACGAGTGGTTCCCAACAAGGGGTACACAGCCCACTAGTGGACTTCAATTCCCAGAACCCTAAGTCAGTGCATTGACTGATCAGTGCTTTGGGGAAATGACTTAGGCTTCTGGGAATTGAAATCCAAAAACCAGCATTTGGGAAACATTGGCCTAGACACAGAAGAAGACTATACAGATTCTATTTGCTCTTGACTAACAGAGGTAGTAGTAGATAGGATTCACAACAACCTGAAAAGTAGAAATATGATTAAAATAATTATGAAACAATTCTTCTTCAAGTGTCATATCCAATTCTGAATATTGGCTAGCATCATGGAGATCAGTCATGAAGATTGTTCTGGGAACAATATAATGCATTTCTCTTCTATTTGCTTTCCACATTGCAGTATCACACCCGTACCACCAATCCAGCTCCGCGAGTCACTTTCTGGTCCTGAGCCCTTTTGGCACGCAAAGTCATCCTCAGCCTCAGGCCAGTATTGATGAAGCTGCTGCCCTCCATTAAGATGGATTCAAGTGTGATTTAATCCACTTGGGGATCATCACCTGTCCCTGTGGACTTTGCCACCCGAAGCTGTTAGCCCTCAGGGTTGTCAGATTAGTTAAATGCCGCCTGACGATGGATATACATAAAATGAAAATGCAGCAGGGAGTTGTTCTTCACCTTTCAGTGATAATACCAGTTCTTCAGAAAAATGCATGGAACTAAAAAGAAGACTGTTTGCTCTAAAACTCTATACAGTAAAAGACCGGATAACGTTTACCTCGGATAACACTAAAATCGCATAACGTTAAGTAATCTGGGGAGGAGAATTGGATCGAATAACGTTAAGGTCCTATGGGATGGATCAGATAACAACCGCTAAAGCCTGTGCAGTTACAATGTATCTCTATGGAGCTTTAACGTTATCTGATCCATCCCATAGGATTTTCACATGGATTGGATAACATTAAAAATTGGATAACACCAAGACTTGTGGAACCAAGTTTTAGCGTTATCCGGTGTTTTACTGTATTTGAGCTATCCATGTTTTTTGGGCAATTTTCTTTTAAAAAATCCTTGCTCTCCGTGCCTTTAAACTTCCATAGCCAAAGTCTGCCTGTTCATTGTTTAGAGACATTGCTAACTAAATCAAGGCACAAATCAGTGGTCTGAATCTTTCTGCATCCATTAATCAGTTCCCTGGGCAGCAAGTTCTTCATGGCAGTATACAGCCAAATGACAGCAGAGCTCTCCCTCGGCTGTTGATGCCAGCACATAAACTGAAATGACAGACTGCTCCAGATGATTATTCAGAAGCCTGTTCTGGGGCTCTTTTTCTTCCTCTTCAGTGGCACAAAGGGATGGGTTGCCTTGAGCTAATAAATACTGTTAAATCTAGTCCTATTAAAAGGGAAGGTGGAACGTATGGACAGCCTTATGTATGTCCAGCTGCCGTCTGTTTTGTGTTGCTAAAGGCCTCAATGGAGGGAAAGGAAAGAAGAATCCCCACCCTGAAAACCATTTACAGTAAAACCCCTACTTGCGTAAAAAGTCTGTTTCATAGGCTTTTATGTAAATTGGTTTTTTACTTAATTCGAAGCAAACCCATAGGAAATATGAATTTTTTACTTAACTTGAAGCAACCCCATAGGAAAATGGTATTTATGTAAATCGAAGCAACCCAATAGGAAAAATGATTTTTTTACATTACTCGAAGCAAACCCATAGGAAATTATGTTATGTAAATCAAGACAGGGTTTTAGTCAGTGGTGGGCAGCAAAAAATTTTGTTACCACACTGTGGGCAGAGCCTATGTCATGGGAGGAGCCTACGTCATGGGTGGAGCCTACGTCATGGGCAGAACCTATGTCATGGGTGATCTAGTCATGCCTGCCATATGGCCATGTATACATCTGCAAACACAGGCAGCACTGGCTCTTTGGCTATAAATGGAGATGAGCACTGCACCCAAGAGTTGGATATGACTGGCTTTTGAGCAAGGGAAACCCTGAACCACTTGCAGGGAGAAAACCTGATGGGGCAGAGCAGGGAGGTGGGCATGGCCACCCAATTTCATTACTTCCCCTGCCCGAAAGCCACCCAATTTCACCACCAACCTGTCCAGAGGCCACCCAATTTTGCTACCTCCCTCCATGAGTGTGTGTGCGCGAACCTGTTGCTGCCCACCACTAGTTTTAGTGCAAAAATCATTATGTAAGTCGAATTTTATGTAACTCGAGGCATATGTAAGTCAGGGTTTTACTGTATAGAACTATACTTGTGTATGTGTGGAAAACAGGAAACAGCTTGAAATTAAAACTACCAGACACTATCAGCAGTTACTTACCCACATGTATTAAAATACAGCAAAATGTGCAGAAGGATTCCCACACGCACACACTCCGCATTAACTGTGAGGCACACAATGTTCTTTAGAGAACTGTTGCAATGTTTTCAACAAGATTCATACCAAGAATCTGGGAGAATATTTGGGTTTTGTTGTTTACCGTAAGAAAAAAACACAGTTTCCAATAAGATAACTCAGGTTTGGTAACAAGAGAAGCAGGAGTGCAAAAATAACTGCATGTAGTAGTGGAAATCTTTGTGGTTTTGTTAGGGCCTTATCTAACTCTTCGAACTACTAACTTTGGTTCTGCAAGTCTCCTAAATTTCTTTTCAATGCAACTATCATTTAATGTTCCCAGTTTTGCACAAGCATCTTCCTCTTCCTGTCCTATATTTGTTCAGGTTCTCCCACACTTTTTTAAGTCTCAAAGCATCTCCTGAGGCTTCATCACCGGCAGGGAGAGCTTTAACATACAGTAGATTGGCACATGGGAGTTGCACACTATGAGGTTATGTTTAAGCAACGAGAAATCAGAGTGGGTAACTCTTCTGCTAGTGGAAATCTGCTGCTGCAGGCAACATCCATTTCCCTTAGGTTGGCATAATTTAGGCAAGATGATTTAGGCCAGTGAATCTCTGAAGCGTCTCCTAGAATTAACCTATTTCCACACTATTCAACATAACATGCGGCTCTTCCAGCCCTAACGTTTGTTTAATTTGTCTTTTTTTTTTTTGTAGCTTCTACATACACCGTGATAACATTTTACATTCATTTGCACTCAGCACACGAGGGCTGCCAGGTCGGGAAGTTCACACTGTCTGAAGTTTCAGGGCAGATCAGAGAGATATTATGATCAAAACTCTCATGATATCAGAGGAGGCAGACTCGTCTGTAACAATTGGGTGTTCTGTCAGTCTCTGTGTGCATGTGCGCGTGAGACAAATTGTGTGGGTTTCTTGTATTGCCTCCTAAGCAAATATGTGTGGAACACACGCATGCAGCACCATTTAAAACACCTTTGTACCAAGTTAGTTAGATGTAAGGAGGAAATGGATGCTTAGGAATTAAATCTGCAATAAAATCAAACTCTCTTATCCTCCAAGGCCATTGGAAAATGCTGCCCTAGATTAACTACTCAACCCTTCTATAGCTAAGGCAAACAAGGCATGATTAGCAATGAATAAAAAAAATTCAGCAAGTCACTCAGATGCAAGCATCTTATCCATATTCTTGTGTTTAAAAAATTGAATATAATCCCCCAAATAGGACAAGATAGTCAAAAAGACACTATATTGATACCAACACTGACATGAAGATGAGCTGTCTTAGCACAAAAGTGCCCTGTAAACTTCTCAGTGTGGGCCTTGGAATTGTCCAAAACTAGATTTGTAAACGAAAGCAACACTCAAATCTCTTGGAAAAGCTTTGCTTCTTGGCTTTGTGGGGATACGATGGAAGTCGTTGTTGGCTGCAACTTGTATCCGAGAATGAATTTCCCCCTGTGAAGCAGGAAAAATGCCATTGGTGTGAATTTGTTTAAGGAGGATCCCAACTTGTCATGAAGTGACCCACACACTACGATCACTGAGCCATCTCCTGTGGCACATATGAAATGAGACATGCAGGATTTAACACCAGGACTGTAATGGACTGCTGCAACCTTGAGGATATTATCAAGGTGCACCTTCACAGCTAGTCCATCTGGCATGGCTTCTTTCGCTTCCATGACCGTTGGGAATCAGAGTTCCTCTGCTGCTCATTTTGCCGTTGGGACCAATATGATGGTTTCCAGTGGCATTTCCTCCACTGAGGGGACCATCACACTAAAGGGGCTCATCTGTCCATAGATGTTGGCCCCTTTAGAGAGTTAGGTTATTTACTGCTGCCCAACACTCTTCATTGACTCACTGGCTGTACGGTCTACTCCATTACTGTAGCAGGATGTCCAGCCAGACACATGATGGAAGTATTTTATTTATTTATTTATTTAGATTTATTATCCTGCCCCAATCAGGCGAACCTGACTCTAGGCGGCTTACAAAAAAGAGAAAGATTATACATAATGAGTGCAAAAGAAACTAAATAATCCCACTATACCTCTACACATTCAGAAATTAAAACCTTAAGGTTCAAAATTAATTTAAAAAAATTAAACTATACATTTACAAAATACTAAAAAAAATTAAAAGGTTTAAAAAGTTTAAGAGAGCGAGAGAGGGTTGGCTGTCCCATCAGATCAACCACCCAACGTGGGACCCCGTATTACTCACTACTTGAGTAGTAAAAGAAGAATACATTATCACCTTTGCTACTACACTGTAGGCACAGTAATTTTGTAACATGTGTCAGACAAGCAGAGCTTTAAATTTAAAGTTCCTCATTTGGACTATAGCCCCCACAATCCTACCATCCAGCACAGGCAAGCCATGAGCACGTTTTTGTTGCCTTATGCTCTTTGGCAGTCTTCCAGTCTCATTTACTGCCCAAAGCTCCCCAGAGATGCCAACTGTGGGGTGAAATCTGCTTTGTTGCTTCAGTTATATCTTCATGTAGTCAAGATTTCTTAAGTGGTTTTTGAGTCTTTCTCATCTACTTCAGTGGCTCTACTGCTAAAAGTCCTTTAAAGCACCATTGAGCTAGGTTTTAAGAATAAGCCAGTTTGTAAGTAGTGGTTGTGAGGAACTGTGGGGGCTTAGTGGTTAGATGCTGAATTTGATGACCGGAAGGTTGCCAAGTCAGGAGTTCAAGACCCGAGTGCTGCACAATGGAGTGAGTTCCCGTCTCTGTCCCAGCTCCTGCCAGCCTAGCAGTTCGAATCAAGAAATTACAAGTAGATAAATAGGTACCACTTTGGTGGGAAGGTAAACACTCCAGTCTTTAGTCATGCCTGCCACATGTCCATAGAAACATCTGCAGACACAGACAGTGCTGGCTCTTTGGCTATAAACAGAGATGAGCACAGAACCCTAGAGTCAGATATGACTGGCTTTTGAGCAAGGGCGACCTTTACGTTTACTAAGTAGCGGTTGTGCTGTTCAGTTCATGAAAGAACCTGCAATGCAACTCTTTTTGAGATGTTTAGAAACTGCTAACTTCTTATTGCCAACACCCAATTTTCAATGATACATTAGAAAACACAATTATAATTTTAAAGTACCCCAATATGGATTCAGAATTACAGATGAAGAACACTGGAATGAATCACTGGAATCATGTCTCAAATCTCAGGGCTCTGCTTGAAGTATGAGATCTAGATCCAGTCCCTCAAATATTCAAGCAATTTGAATATGTGAGAGATAAAGGAACTGTGTTTTGTGTTTTCAGAATAATTAAAAAGCAATAATCATTTTATTTTCTGCCTCTAGCTTTGGAATAAGGTTTATTCTCCATCTTGTTTACCATTTGTAGCAAGTTGTTCAATCTAGCGACAACATGAATTGTATGGTATGTCATTAAAATTAAGTACTTGTAGTAACCCTTGATTGTAATTGGATAATGTTTTTTCATTGCTCATTCTTAAGGAAAACTGTAGGCTATAAATGGGTGGATCTGCTAGAATCATAACTAGCTCATAGTCTTGGAAAGGGGTTCACTCCAAGATATTCAGCAGCCTATGTCTGGAATATATGTGAGCAAAAATAGTGAGATATCCCCCTAGTTTTAAAGAGGTTTAATGAATTTGTGTGTTCCCATGGATACAATATATTGATTTAAATTTATAGAAGAGAAACCTTACTTGCATTATTATGGCTTTTTAAATAGCCAACAACAATTTCCTCACTAGCACAGTTCCAATCTATATACCAGCCTTGTCAATGGAAACACATATGGGTTTTCTACTATTTTATCAGTGGTTAAGGTAATCTAAGCTGGGGACAGCCACTGTCTCAAGATGACCCATAGTTAGGTAAACATCTGGTCCCAGGATACCTTCCCCTGCAGTCATAATTCTATGAGCTACATAGAACCATCCTTGTATGATGTGAGCAGCTTTTGTTAACTGTAGCTGTAATCAAACAATGTGAACCATGAGTCTCTGTTCACCAGGACTGCATAAAAATGGTAGGGATTGACTTCAGATTCCCACTAGAACAGTGTTTCCTAACCTTTGGTTTTTGGACTTCAGTTCCCAGAAGCCTAAGTCAATTCCTCAAAGCACTGTTCAGCCAATGTACTGAATTAGGCACCTGGGAATTGAAGTTCCCCTGTGGAGTGTGGGTACCACGTTGGGAAACACAGGTCTATACAGATTGTGTGTGTTTTTGTGTCAAAGGTTACTCTGGGTTGAAAGGATTTTTGCAGGGGATGCCTGAACGAGGCACCTTTCATGTCCCCTATCGTGCAGCTCTCAAGGAATTGAACCCTGTGCTTTCGATCTCCAAGCACAGTGCTTTTACCCACTTAGCCACCAGGGAGCTGCTTAAAAGTGCAGACAGTATCTGGTTCTTGGTCATAGTGGCCTTAGTTAAAAAACAAACCAAACAGAAGGGAGGTGTGTTTGCAGCCCTCTAGCCCTCTAGCAGTCACCAAGATAAGATATGAGTTTCCTTTCAAAAGACAGAGTCACAAAGCATTCTGGAGAGAGAATGGGTGCTTTGCTAATAGATGCACATAACTGCTAGGTTACTATACTCCTTAATGGGGAATTTTGACAGCTAGTTTTATCTAGCTTCAGAAAGCCGTGCAATGTGTTCCTCACCCATATACACTTCTCTAAAATTCTCTACATTGAAAGCAATTTTTAAAAGGCCCCAAATATTCCAAGATCTCAGGCATTTCTCTTTTGTTCTAGCCATGTGCAATAAGAAACTGGAAATGAATTGCATGGAAACTGAGGGAAATGGGGGTGGGGAAGGAACATGCTATGCTCTGGAAAGATGAGACAGAAACCGTAATTACCCTCAAGAAAGGGAGACTGCCATGTTAAAAGCTAATTTACTCTACTCCTAATGAACCAAGGAAGCAGCAAAATGATGTAAGAAATGAGCTGGCTGAAGAGACTGTAACATATTTCAAAGGCTGCATGTAGTTCTATATAATCAAATGGTTAGTCTTCTTATTGCAGTATCGTGGCAGACACTGTTTTAATCTCTCCCTTTTGTCTTTGGCCACATTCTGATCATTCATCTTTAATCTGGTTTTTGTGTGTTCAAAGTCACTTGACTGATGCTGTGTCAAGAACCAAGACATCCTTAAGCAAACAAGTACACATACACAAAACACTGTCTCATTTGTATCCTTGATGTCTCCAAGTCAGATCATATGCCAGGACAAATGCAGACTCCCTCCTTTTACAATATTAATTCTCTAGGCTGTCTAATTTTTGCAATAATGTGCATGCAAAGGCTTGCTATTTCCTAACTATCCAAAGACAAAACAAAAGCAAGTTAATATGCCAAATGTGGGTTGAGACACGTTCAAAAGTTCAAGTCAGATGGTCTTTTAATCTCGAAGGTGCATTGCTTCTAGATGCTTCTACATGCAGCATCAGGCACAAGCACTGAAAGACCAGTAGAAATGCACTCTCTGAGCAGTTCACAAGTTAATTACCATTGTGCTTCAAACATGCTGGGTACACACTTTATCAACCATGGAAGGCTAGTCAACCTTGATCACTATTAGGATCGAACTCACAGTGTTTTGGTTGCAATGCATCATTTTAACCACTGTGCCATCAGGGCTCTTATAAAGATACATGAGGGATGCTGGAGGAAATTGGGACAGCTTTTTTTTAAAAAAGAAAATATATAGTCAGATATCACAACCATGAAGTCTGCAGCTAAGTGCTGTTCAAAAGTGGAGAGTGCAGACATGTTTCACTGGTATCGGACTACATTTAGTGATAGTGACTTTTGAAAAACAAGGTTGAATATAGTAAATTGCATTTAGTGCAATGAAAAGAACATGACATGTAAATGTAAAAACACCAGCTAGGCTTACTTAACACTGCTTCCACACAACCGTTGGGAAGGAGATCAATCAGAAAGTCATTTTTCCTGTCTTGACCTGGAGTTCTGCATCTTTGATAGTGGAGAGCCAAACAGAAATTTGACATGTGATGCTCTTTCCAGCATTCAGCAGAGATAAGAAAATACATAACAGCATTTCTTTTGGCCAAATGGATGTTCTAAAGCACATGACATGTACTTGAAGAAAGCTTGGCAAGTCTAACATCAGAAGTAAAGATGATTACCGTGGATACCTTAGAGTCGTTATTCAGCGAAGAGTCCGTGCATTGGTAGACATCTCCACAATGACATTCCGTACATGCAAACAGACCTGAGAAATCAAGTCCTTCTGCATGCAGTTTTTAGCCATTTGGTTATCATGTCACCCGCTGGGTAGGCGGACCATGACATGTGTCCTCTGCTTTCACCTGCCCAGAGGATCTGACAGAGGACACTTTGATGAGTTTAGTCCCGGCTTACATCATTGACAGAGATAGGCAATACTGCCTAGTTAGACCACCCAAGTCCCTATGTCTTAGCAAGGCACTCACCTAGCCGGGGGGGGGGGGGAGGGGAGAGAAGAGATGTTTAAACTAGCCAAAAGCACATTGCACAACTCCATAAATGGTGATGATGTTATCACTTAACATTAATCTTCAATTAAGATTTAAAATCCTACTACTCCCTTCAGGTTCCCCAGGGATCCCTTTTGCCTTGGGATTGTCAGGGTTTCACTGTAAAAAAAGAAAACCCTCTTTCCTCCTCATGTCTCTGCAGTTTTTAATAAAAGCCTGGAAAACATCAAGTCACATATAGTGCGATACTGCAGTATTTTGATGCACTTAATCAACTAAACTTATTAAGGATGGTTTTATTTTACAGTCAGTAAAAATGTCAGGTTGTATTTAAAATAAACCACAGAGTGAATTTCTAAGTACAAATAACCGTTGGCAGGAATAATAAAAGGTGATGACTTAATTTCTGTATTTTGGGTGGCTTGGGTGGAAGATGGCAAAAGGTGATAATTATTTGCTCTGCAATTAACTTGTTTAAATTGGCGCTAGAGTACCTTTTTGATCAGCTGCTTAGCTGATTATACTGTACTCGATATATTGTTGACTTATTTAACTAGTAAATATTGTGGGTGTTGTTCTTTCCTCCATAATTTTTTTGGTTCATATTATTTCTATACATATTTTACTACAAACATAGCATACCAAAGATGTTGCATATTCCAGCAGACCCTTGAAGCTGTACCATACATCCAATTTGTTGAATCTCAGCATGTTGTAATAAACTAGACAAGGAATATGTCCAGACGGGCATTTAGGCTGCTCTTCGGAGTCCCACAACCTCTGCCTGTGCACTTCTTTTTGAACTCTCATCAGCGGGTTCTTCTTTTCTATGGCACTTGGACATGCACCATTCAATGTGCCTGCGGATGATGGTAACAGCATATAAGGGAGACTTGCAGCTATCAAAGGCTACTTCCAGGGTAAATATCTGGTATGCAGTAAGGGGGCAAATGAACTCCTTCAATATATCAGATGTTTGAATGAAACACTTTCCCTGCTCCTTTCTTGTAAAAATGAAGCAGGAAAAATGGGTTGTCATCCTGAAGCACAGTAGGGCTTGGTATAGTGTACTATGACAGGATTCACTTTGAATCTGATCCAGTTTTTCTGGACCTTGTAGATCTGGCCCAGGATATTTGTTCCAGGCACTATTATAACAACGAATGAAACTGGATGCAGGATACAACTCTGGCCTTGTGAATAAACAGATTGTGGACTCCGTCATCACTAGCCAAATATTAAGTCCTTCCCTTCCCTGAATGAAACTAATTTAAAAACATCCTAAGCAACACATCTCCAAAGGTTGAGATGCAATTATGTCCCATTATAAAATTTCCAATAAATTCTATAGCAATGATGGGTAGCTCTTTAAATATTTTGGATTCTGCGCCGGGAACCCTCAGCCACCATGGGTTCAGTGCTCATCTCCATTTATAGCCAAAGAGCCAGCACTGTCTGCATCTGCAGATGTTGCCACGGGCATGTGGAAAGTATGACTAATGCTGGAGTGCATGGAACGCTGTTACCTTTCCTGCTGAAGAGGTACCTATTTATCTATAGTAATACCTCGGATAACGTTTACCTCGGATAACGCTAAAATCGCATAATGTTAAGTAATCTGGGGAGGAGAATTGGATTGAATAACGTTAAGGTCCTATGGGATGTATTGGATAACAACCGCTAAAGCCTGTGCGGTTACAATGTATCTCTATGGAGCTTTAACGTTATCCGATCCATCCCATAGGATTTTAACATGCATCGGATAATACTAAAAATCGGATAACACCAAGACTTGTGGAACCAAGTCTTAGCGTTATCCGAGGTATTACTGTACTTGCAATTTCTTTCAAATGGCTAGGTGGGCAGGATCAGGGACAGACGATGGGAGCTCACTCCGTTGTGGAGCACTTGGGGCTCGAACTGCTAACCTGCTGACCTTCTCGTCCTCATGTTCAGTGTCTTAACCTTTCACTGCCTGACTTTGAGTCAGGCACCATCCCTCAATCTTACCTAGCCCCTACCTAGCAGGATTCTGAAGGTTTTAAAAAAATGATGTGTTTATGCATAGGGAGTAGTAGGAAACATAAAATAAGTACAGTCAAACCTTGCATAAAGAGAGCCTCGCTTAAAGAGTAACTCACTTAAAGAGCAGAATTTTCTCTGAATGTTTGCTTCGCTTAACAAATAAAACCAACCCAAAACTCGCTTAACAAATAAATCGGGGTTCGCCATCCCCCCCACAATTGGTCACTTACAATGGTGTTTTGCTTAAAGAGCAAACTCGCTTAAAGAGCAGTCCTGTGGAACGCATTATGCTCTTTAAGCGAGGTACAACTGTAATTTTAAAAAATTGTTTGTGTTTCTGGTTTCTGGTGTGGAGTCAGCTTCAGAACTCAGTGCTGTGAAGCCTTTTTGTGGATGTTAACTGAAACAACGTCTTCCTTTCCCTGCCAATTCTACTCTACGCTGACTTTATCATCTATGGCTATGTCAGCAGATTTTTTAATGCACTGACATTTCCTTTCCAGTCAAAGAGCAGATGCATGATCAGATGGCATCAAGTGGTGCTTTACCTCTTCATGGCTCTACTGACTCATCACAAAGAACAGGACTCATTAAAGCCATTGTTTCATGCCAGTTTTAAATGGCTGCAAAGTTAGAATATTTCTTTGGTTTAACACTGAGCATGCCCCCCCTTTTTAAAAAAAATCTTTTCTCTTTTTTTCAACTGCATTAGGTTGCTAGGCAACAGAAGCACTCTCTCCTTTGGGTTAATAGCAATACTGTATTTCACATAATCAGTTTATTTGGGCATATTGTCCAAGAAGGGGAACAAAAGGCAGTGCAAATGCTTGCCTTTTGGACACCAATTGCTTATAAACTGTGTTGCCAGCTGCCCCTACTTAGGCATAGAAAGCACTCAGGCACCATTCAGTTTGCAATTTACAGAGGTTGTCTTGGCTATGAAAGGGGATGGCAATTTTCCAAAACAGAACCTCAATAAAAGACAATCTGATCAGTTTAATTTCCTAAAGCTACTCTTAAAAAAAAAACCCCACATCCTGCATTCACAATGGACAGGGCAGTGGTTTTTTGTGATGGAGGGTAGAGAAAATACAGGACAGACCCAAAGTCCCATTAATGCCACAACAAAGATGAGTAAAATGACAGAAGACATCGGATGTAAAGCCTTGTTCATCTCATCTTGACTTAGGGAGGACAACGGGACATTTCCTGGGCCAATTAATAAACGTTTTTTGCATTGTCTATGCATGAATTGTGCATAATTACAATAGTTACTGCTTTGTTGCATGGACTTTTAAAATGTGGAACATTGAATGGGTTATTGAATAAACATCTTGTGTGTGTGTGTTAAGTTAGGATAGATATAGGGGTCCAATCTATGGACTTGATAGTGTATTTAGGGATTGAATGTGTAGTTAGATTGATTGCTTTGATCTGCATTTTGATATATTCTTGGATCATTCTTCTTCTTCAGTAACAAGCCTCAAGTACATTGAGAAAGCCTCGTCTTGGAGAGCGGAGAGGAGACAAGATAAAGGACTGCAGTCAAGCAATGAGGAAATATTGCAGGACCTGGGAATGCTTTACCAAAATGTCTTGCGCTGACAAGATGATCTGGATCAAGTAGAGCAAAGAATGCATTTTTAAAAAAGTTTCTAAGCCAGTCTAAGCTATCACACTCTCAGGAAGTGAGAGTAACAATTTAATGTCCCCTAGATTCTAAAAAGGATTCTGAATCATTTCTCTAGGCATGACTTTGATTTGGCAGGAACTATACTGTATTGTCATAACAGTCACTGGAGGTGAAGGTAACAACTGTAAAAGTCAATGAACAGTACAGTAATACCCCGAATAACGATTGTAACGTATAGCGCTAAAACCGCATAATGTTACAAGATTATCGGAAAAATCTTGTATTGAATAACACGATTTTTAGCGTTATCTGGTACAAGCGTGTGCGTGGGGGGGAGTTGGACTGGGTAGAACATCTACCCAATCCAAACCCCCCAGCGCCCGCCTCCACAATGTTTGGAAAGGGTACGGGGAAAGGGCAGGTGGCGCGTGTCGGTGGGGGTTAGGGCAGGATACGGGGGAGACCTCCGTATCCTGCCCTAACCCTGACTGATGCACACACGCACGCTCGCCGCCCAATGTTTCGAAAGGGTAAGGATCTTACCCTTACCCTTTCGGAACATCGGGTGGGCGGCGCGCGTCGGTGGGGGTTAGGGCAAGATACGGGGGAGACCTCCATATCCTGCCCTAACCTTGAACGGTGCACGCGCGCCTGCTGCCCGCTGTTTCAAAAGGGTAAGGGGATCTTCTCCTTACCCTTTCAAAACATCGGGCGGCGAGCGGGCACTGGGGGGGTTTGGATTGGGTAGATGTTCTACCCAATCCAACCCCCCCAACTACCGCAAAGAGCAGAGGAGGCAAAGGAGCTGGAGAGGAAGAGAGAGGGGGGAGGAAGGAAGGGGGCGCCCCCGCCCCTGCCAAAACTGCCAAAGCCGCTGCTGCCTCACTAGTTGATCCTAATGTTTCTTAAACTGCCTTCTTTCTTTCTTCGGGGAACCTTAGCAAGGTGACATTAGGATCAACTAGCGAGGCAGCAGCGGCTTTGGCGGGAGTGGGGGCGCCCCCTTCCTTCCTTCCTTCCTCCCCTCTCTCTCTTCCTCTCCAGCTCCTTCACCTCCTCTGCTCTTCGCGGTTGTTGGGGGAGTTGGGTTGGGTAGAACATCTACCCAATCCAACCCCCCCAGTGCCCGCCCGCTGCCCGATGTTTTGAAAGGGTAAGGATCTTACCCTTACCCTTTTGGAACATCGGGTGGGCGGCGCGCGTCGGTGGGAGTTAGGGCAGGATACGGGGGAGACATCCGTATCCTGCCCTAACCCCGAACGACACGCGCGTCTGCGCCCGCTGCCCGATGTTTCGAAAGGGTAAGGGGATCTTCTCCTTACCCTTTCGAAACATCGGGCGGTGGGCGGGCACTGGGGGGTTTGGATTGGTTAGATGTTCTACCCAATCCAACCCCCCCAACAACCGTGAAGAGCAGAAGAGGCGAAGGAGCTGGAGAGGAAGAGAGAGGGGGAGGAAGGAAGGAAGGGGGCGCCCCACTCCCGCCAAAGCCGCTGCTGCCTCGCTAGTTGATCCTAATGTCACCTTGCTAAGCTGCCTCGCTAGTTGATCCTAATGTTTCTTAAACTGCCTTCTTTCTTTCTTTCTTCGGGGAACCTTAGCAAGGTGACATTAGGATCAACTGGCTGGGCAGCAGCGGCTGTGGCGGCTGTGGTGGGGGCGCCCCCTTCCTTCCTTCCTTCCTCCCGCCACCCCTCTCTCTTCCTCTCCAGCTCCTTCGCCTCCTCTGCTCTTCGCGGTTGTGGGGGGGGGGTTGGATTGGGTAGAACATCTACCCAATCCAACCCCCCCAGTGCCCGCCCACCGCCCGATGTTTCGAAAGGGTAAGGAGAAGATCCCCTTACCCTTTCGAAACATCCGGCAGCGGGCACACACACGCGTCGTTCCGGGTTAGGGCAGGATACGGAGGTCTCCCCCGTATCCTGCCCTAACCCCCACCAACGCGCGCCGCCCACCCGATGTTCCGAAAGGGTAAGGGTAAGAACCTTACCCTTTTGAAACATCGGGCGGCGTGCGGGTGCGCGCGCGTCAGTCAGGGTTAGGGCAGGATATGGAGGTCCTCCCCGTATCTTGCCCTAACCCCGAACGATGCACGCGATCGCGTGCCTACCCAGGGCTCGGCTTGTCCAAAATCCCCCCCTGGGGGCGGGGGGATTTCGGACAAGCCGAGCCTTGCTTCGGCGTGGTTTGTCCCTGACGTCAGGGCTTTTTTTTAGCGTTGTTCGATGTATGTATCAGACAACGCTAAAAACCGGATAACGTCATGACTTGTGGAACCAAGTCATAACGTATCCGGGGTACTAGTGTATCTCTTTTTAAAAGCCTGGACACTCACCGCCATGCAAGAAGTTTAAGCTTCCCTTCCCCAACTGCAAACTAAGTATCCTCATCATAGTACCGTAATTAGCTTTAGGGGAAAACCTATTAACATGAATAGGGATGGTTTGTTTCCTAATACTAGTAGTTACATTTGAATTTCAACCAGGATTTCAACTAGGAAAAGAAGGCCACAGCCTTCCTCCTTCCTGTTATTCAATGTCAATTATTATCTTGCTGCATTTGTTGTTGTTCAATTGCACAGTCGAGTCCGACCCTTTTCGACCCCATGGACCACCGCACGCCATGCTCCTCTGTCACCTGCCATTCTCTGTAGTCCACTCAGTAGTCTACTGCATTTACATCATATTAAAATACCTGAATTTAAATTCAGTTAGAAAATGGATACATATCTATACAGTATATACAAAGGTGGGTTTGGCATAAAAGAATGGAGAACTATTTAATTATATACTTTTACAATGATTCAGTGAGATGGAACACCTGTCTATATAAATTGTCTATATAATTTAATGCAGGCTTTTTAAACCTTAAGCCCCCAGGTGTTCTTGGACTTTAATTACCAGAAGCATAATTCAGCACATCTGCTGATCAGGGCTTCTGGGAATTGAAGTCCAAGAACACCTGGAGGCCCAAGGTTAAGAAACTCTGCTCTAATGCTTTGTACAAATGCCAGTCTCTTTGGTCTTCAGCGAGCTGTACAGTCCCAGAGCACCCCCAGAACAAGGGAACAATAAATTATGTTTGATAGCTAGAAAACTCCGAAAAAGGTCGTCATAAATCAAAAAGAGTTCCATGGCATGTTATTAATAAATAAATAACTTTGTCCATCCTTATGCAAGCTTTCATATACTATACAGTATAGGATAAAGCTGTTTTCTTTCTACCCACTGTTCACCTGAAACTCATCACGTAGAATGAAAAGCTATGTGTGAAGTACAGACAGGTCAATAAAGTAAAATGGATACATCCATTGATCAGCCTTCTCTACAACCATTTGCCCTTGCTTGCTAATTGTGAAGGAAACTGTTTGGCTTCAAATCTGTCTTCTTCACAAGCATGATTCTTTTCCCCACATCATAAAATGTCACGGGGTAAACAAATACATCAATTGTTGATTTCCAAATGTCTAAGATGTCTGCTATTTATTCAAAATTTGATGCACTTTTAGTTGAAATTTCACTAACTGACAGGGGAGTAAAATACAGTAAATACAAAAGTTAACTTGCAAAGCTTTCCTGCGCTGTTTCTAAGAAGAAACCAAGAGGCAGTCTTCACAGCTGCCTGCAGGACTGGCCCAGAGGTTAGAAAACTTATTCTTTTTGACTATATTTTACCAAACCCACAGTCTTGGTCAGTATTTGCCTTAAACCAAGATTGTCACCGAGAACAGCTTTCTTCAATCTGGTGTGCTCAAGTGTTAGACTAGAATGTACTGTACATCATCCCCAGCCACAGATTAGACATGGAAAAAAATTGAATCAGACCTTCTAAAAAAGTCTGCACATCTGCTTAATATGCCAAGACACTTCTTTCTGCTAGAAGATTATTGAGTTTTCAATTACTGTGTCAGTGAGCAAGGAAAAATACAGAGGCCAAGGTATATCTCTTCTTCATATAAGAATGGGTTGAAGCATGCATTGCCTGCCACTCAAAAATAATTCAGGCTATGTGAATCAGCAACAATTTGTTCTAGAAACTTGGGTTTAGACTGGGGGTCCTCAGGCCTGGCTCTCCAGATGTTCTTGGACTTCAATTCCCAGAAGCCCTGATCAGCAGGTGTGTTGACTTGGGCTTCTGGGGACTGAAGTCCAAGAACACATGGAGAGCCAAGTTTGAAGACCCCTGGTCTAAACAGCAGAGTTCTGTTAATTTTGCCCAATTTAGATTATTCTGGGCACCATTTTATAGTTTTACTGGTTGATTCACACTTTCTAAAGAGACATGATGGAAGTCACTGTGGTAAATTGCTGCTAATTAAAGAGATGTTGGTCGTATTCCTGGTCTAGCTGAGCCGAAAAAGGCAGCCTAAGAAGCTGGTATCATTTGCTAACATGTGCAGCATAACAAGTTGTGCCCACGTTGGAAGTAGATATAAATACCCTTATAGATTTTTCCCTGCAGCACCGTTGTTCATTGTAATTAAAAATAACTTTTCTGATTCCTGCTTAGAATAAGGATTAAAAGTCCAAATGAAACAGAACAAAATAAAGAGGAGGCTTAATTATAGTATTATAAAACCAGCAGATGGCAACCATTGAACAAGTCTCATTTGAGACAGTTCTTGCATTCCTCCTTCAAGATACAGGTGCAAGAAGTCTCACTCCTGTGCCTAAAGATGGATGGAAGCACATGTGAAGTGGCTCAAGGACAGAAAATGTACTGCATGCTGCATCACTTATTGAGTTTATCTGACAGCATGTGTGAGAGAGAAAATAAGATACAGAGAAAAAGACAGAGAAAGATCAAGGCAAAAATCTTACTCTTCTTTTTCTTCCATGTCTACGCCAAACGTAAAACTGCCAAAACGAAGGCACCTTTGGGCGAGTTCATTCTGCAGTTCCTTTCGCCTGCCCTCGTATGGAAAAGATTAGTCGGCAACACAAGGTGGCCATTACCAGGGTATGCCTGAATGTGGTTCAAAAATACTACAGTCTTCGAGGAGACTCTTTCTGTGTACCCTGATCCAATATTTTAGAGCACCTTCCAACAAAGGATGTGCCTTTACAAAAAGCCTGAAATTGAAGCATGCCGAGTAATAGTTGTGTTTGCTAGTAGGCCCAGAATCAGACCTTGGGCAAGTTAACCTTTCTGGACCACAGCTTTCAGAAACCACCTTCAAGTGGCCATGCTAGTCGGGGGATTTTTGGGAACCACAGTCCAAAACCAGTAATTTCCCCAGGCTCTGGATTGGTTCCTAGTAGCGCTGCTACATTAGAAAATATTGATCCCAAGCACTTGTTTCAAGAAGCGTGAAACTTAGAGGGGAGAACCATTCCATCAGATATATTTGCTATGAAACAAGGAGGAGGAACAGCTAATGGTTTGAGGTTGTTTTGGGTATTTTTGTGCACCCCAACATACGTCCTTGGCAATGGAAATGTATTTGATAAAAGGTTATGGTTGAAACACGGAGTCAGACTTCATTGTTACGTCTGTGCTTCTAAGGCTTGGAACTTGTCAAGTGTGTGGCCTCATTGTGTAGTAAAGAGAACATTATAGACCTGTTTGTGCCACCAGAGAGTTAACTGAACAGTGCCTTGCTGAGCCACTGCAATTTATCTTTCTAAAATGACACAAACTTCATTAGACTGAGCTGTCGCTGCTTCCCTCCTGATTAGTGATATGGCTCCAGCAAATAGATGGAATTTAGTCTGACTGCAATGGCTCTATAGTGGGCAGAGGAGACAGTTATACTTCATCTTGTATGAAACCAGAATACCGGTAATTGCTTCCTAGCTTTCTTTTCCTACATCAGTATCTTCCTTTTGATGTGGTTTACAAAAAAAAAAAAGCCTTGTCTATTTTGTTTGTGCCACTGAGTCAATTGTGGCTTATTGCAACCCTTTTCAAGATTTCCTATGTAGCATGTACACAGAATTGCTTTCCCCTCTCTTCTTCTGGGGACGTCCTGGTATTGTGCAGCTTGCCCAGGGCTAAACAGGCTGACTCTTCACCTGGGAGGCACAGTGTGGAATTGAGCTCCCAATCTGAGGCCCTACAACCAGATAATAATAATTTCGTGTCAGAAATTATTCTGGGTTGAAAGGATTTTTGTGGAAGAAATTCCGCTCAGGGAACACCCAAATGAGGCTCCTTTCATGTCCCCAAGAGCTGGGACAGAGACGGGCATTCATGCAGTACCCAGGTCTTGAACTGCTGACTTGCCAGCCTTCCAGCTAACAAGTCAAGCTTCTTAACCACTGAGCCACCACATACCCCTTACACTCAGATACCTAACTCACAAAGCTATCCAGTCACCTTTGTGTACTTTGGGGAACTGGAATATCCTTTGCCAGCTCTCCATTTAGCATTTTCTCATTCTTTTTAGATTCCATTGTATCTTTTAAGCAATGGTTTATTGACTATCTGGGATCACCTTGAATGACATTCTCTTGAATTGCCATCCATCCTTCATTTTTGTGCTATTTTTTTTTAATCGTGTCAGAAGCATGCAAGGATTGAAAGGATTTTTGCTGGAGGAACTTCGCTCAGAGGACACCCAAATGAGGCTCCTCTCATGTCCCCAAAATCTTTTCCCACAGAAGAAGTCCCTATTTATCTACTTGCAATTTCTTGCTTTCGAACTGCTAGGTTGGCAGGAGCTGGGACAGAGACAGGCGCTCAGTCTGTCGTGCAGTACTCAGGTCTTGAACTGCCAACTTGCCAACCTTCCAGCTAACAAGGTGAGCTTCTTAACCACTGAGCCACCACAGATGGTTTGTGCTTCTCAGCCTCTTCCATTTGCAATATGTAAACAGAAATAACATACAGTACAGTTGTACCTCGCTTAAAGAGCATAATGCATTCCACAGGATTGCTCTTTAAAACAGTTTGCTCTTTAAGCGAAACGCCATTGTAAGTGACCAATTGTGACTTCTGGGGGGGGGGGATTGTGAACCCCGATTTATTTGTTAAGCGAGTTTTTGGTTGGTTTTATTTGTTTGGTTTTATTTACTTATTGGTTGTTTTTAATTATTTATTCTGCTCTTTAAGCGAGTTACTCTTTAAGCGAGGCACTCTTAATGCGAGGTTTGACTGTACCACTTTACTAGGCTTTTACTTTTGAGATGATATCTCATGACGAATATAACATTTAGGCCAGGGTTTGGCAAAATGCAGCCTTTCAGATGCTGCTGGACTGAATATCCCATTTAGTAATTTCAATGCCACTGATTCAGAGGAAAGTACAACAGGGTAGATCCCAAGAATAAAAGACCCGTGGTGCTCCTGTTGTTGGAAGAGGCCATTTTGGCCGATTGCTCTTTGCATGAGATGTCTGAGGAAGGCATCTTTATCCATGAGAAGGGATAAAGTCAGGAATGAGATTATAAGAGGAAAAACTGGAATAGAACCAGTTTTAAATTATATACAGAAACAATGAATAAAATGGTTTGCTCATTTGGAGAGAAGGTGTTGGAACTCCATACCGTACAAGGCATAAACGAAAAGAGGAAAAGGACAAAGAGGGAGACACAGAGGAAGTTGTAGAAGTTAGGCAGTTTTTCCTGATATTGAATTGAAATTTGTCTGCCTGTAACATGAGCACATTATTATGTGTCCTGTGCTCTGAAAAATTACTGGGAACAGTTACTCCCCCTCTTCTATATGACAACCTCTCCATTTTCCTCACGGCTAAACATGTTCATTTCTTTCAGTCTTTTCACATAGGGCTTGGGTTTTAGTACCCTGACCATCCTTGTTGCCCATTTCTGAACTTGTTCCAATTTGTTGGCATTTTTCTGAAAGTGTGATGTCAGAAATGGCAACTACTATATTCAAGATGAGAAGTAACTGGTGCCAAAGTTGGAGACTATACTTCTGTCAATGAAACCTAAAATAGTATTGGCTTTTTTTTTTGCAGCCACATCAAACTGTTGGCTCATATTCAGCTTGTGCTATATAACAATTCCAAGATCTTTTCCACATGCAGTATTACTGAGCCAAATATCCACTATCTAATAAGTGTGCATTTAGTTTCTTTGTCCTAGGTACAGAACTTTGTACATCCCTGTTAAATTTATCTGTTGCTTTCAGCCAAGTGCTGAAGCCTATCATCTTTTTGAATTTCATTTCTCTCTCCCAGGTTATTGGCTATTCCACCCAATTCTTCACCATCCACAGATCTGATAAGCATTTTCTGCACCTCTTCATCCAAGTCCGGAACACAAAATGTTGAATTGCACTGGGTCCAAGACTGAGCCTTGTGGTACCTCACTTTCTACCTCTTGTTTCTGTGATGTCACTACCACATACAGATCCCTGTCCAGTGAGTTCCAAGTCTTCACAAAGCTTTTTCAAAACCCTTTTTCAATCAGGACATTCCCTAGACCAGTGATGGTGAACCTTTTAGAGACCAAGTGCCCGAACTGCAACCCAAAAAAACACCTATCACAAAGTTCCAGCACAGCAACAGGGGAGGAAGGAAACACTCCTATTGGTCTGCTGGGCAGTGGGGCGGGGTGAATCTGTGACGGGGGAGGAAGGAAGTGTTCCCATTGGACTTCTGGGCAAACTCTGTGTTGGGATGACTACACAGGTGCCCCCAGAGAGGGCTCCAAGTGCCACCTCTGGCACGCGTGCCATAGGTTCGCCACCAGTGCTCTAGATTCTGATCCTTGTGGTCCAATACCCCCAACTTTTCCAAGCTCTGAAAATCATTACAGGATTGAGAGGACCTTTCGGTTGATGTTGCTCCTCTCCTCTCACTATATCAGTGATGACAAACCTATGGTAGACATGCCAGAAGTGGCACACAGAAGCCTTTCTCTTGGCATGTGCACCATTGAGGGGAAGCCCCCCCCCCCCCCCGTGCAGCCCAGGCAGCACCACTTCCCCACTCACCTCCTCTCTGCCAAAGGAGAGGTGAGAGGGAAGGCTGAAATCCTGGGAGGCTGTAGCTGGAAGAGGTAAGGTGGGGCTCACTCAAAGGGGGGAGGTCTGACAGGAGTTAGGAAGGCCCATTGGAGGTTAGGAAGGCCTGTCAGGGGGGTAGGAAGGCCATGCAGGGGGTAGGAAGGCCACATGGGGCTTCTACAGAGCCCAGGAGGTCTTTCCAGTAGCTACGTGGGGCTTCTCCGGAGCCCAGGAGGCTTTTCCATCACCTGGCGTGGCCATGCAGTGCTTGTCGGGTGTGGCGACAAGGTGGCGGTGCAAAGTTGGAGGGTGTGCATGTGCACCATTAAGTGCACCAGTGACATCATCTGGGTGGCCCACGTGATATCACTGGCACACGTGATCCCTGCCACCCATCTCCCCCGCGTCCTTGGGCACTTAGTCTCTAAAAGGTTTGCCATCTCTGTGCTAAATGCTACCATACAGTTTCAATGCTGTTGTTCTCCCAGTCCTTACCACCCCAGACAACTACCAGGCCCAGGGAGAAGTGAGAGCACAGGAGAAGGGAAGTAGTACGGAAAAAAAGCATTTTAATATCAAGCCTCAGTTATCATTTCATTTTGACTCCACACAGATAATAAAGTCATTTATCATTCCAGTACTTGAGTGGATTCAATATCAGATGGAAAGGAGATGAGTAATTCCATTGATTCCACTAAAATATTGGAGTACAGCCATGAGCTTTGTGGCTCGGGTGCTTGTACGGTTTTCAATTGGGGAAGGTGAGGGCGGTGGTGATAATAAATATACTATTGATTACAAAAGGGGCCTAAACAAGGCTTGACAGGGCTGATTTACACCTGTAGCTGTCTTGGTGCAAGCCATAATATGTTACAACTGAACTGGGATGGACTGAAGAGCAATTTGGTGGTGACAGCTATGAGTGATGCCACAACTTAGTCACTACAATGCATGCCAATTATACTGTATATATGCTTAATGGATAGCAGTTTATGCCAGGCAAAAACTATTAACTGTCTGCTAAAGCTTCAGAGCTTCAGCATTGCTTGTCCATATTACACTATGTCATGAGAACATTTTTTTCTGATATAGGAACATGATACACATGTAATTGCTACAGGTAATCTCTAACATTATGTGTGTGTGTGTGTGCGCGCATGCGCGCACACACACACGCACATGTGCACATATGCACATTTGTAACTACATTTACATTTTTATCCATCCATCCATATTTATATACAATCCCAGGGTACCCCCAGAAGAAGGGAATGGTAACCCTCAGGACTCTCTACCTAGAAAAGGATCACCATAAGTGAGAAGAGACTTGATACTACTACTACTACTACTACTACTACTACTACTACTACTACTACTACTACTACTACTACTACTACTACTACTACTACTACTACATGTATTCTCTCACACTTTTCCCAATATGTTATTGTTATTATGAACTGCCAAATCAGCTCCAAATAATAATAAGTGATCTCCTAAATGTCACGTCCTTAACAGAATTGCTCAGCTTTCAGTTCAAACCTATGGTCACTTTAGAGCAGGGGTGGGGGAATGTCTGGTACGCAGGCCATATAAGACCTGCAAAATCATTTGCTCTGTCCCTGCCAAGGCAACCGCTGGTGCGACTAGAAATTCAATAAATGTAGAAGCTTTTTTTTCATTTTGTTGTTCAGTCGCACAGTCGATTCCGACCCTTTGCGACCCCATGGACCACTGTCCTCAAGGCACTTCTGTCCTCCACCATCCTCCTCAACTCGCTCAGCTCTGTGCCCATTGTGTCTACAATACCATCTAGCCATCTCATTTTTGGCCGCCCCCTTTCTTCTTTTGCTCTCCACCCTTCCCAGCATCAAGGCTTTCTCAAGCGAATCCTCTCTTCTCATTTGATGTCCAAAGTACTTTAGCTTCATCTTCATTATTTGACACTATTTTTTTCATAGCAACATAAATTTATATTAAGTGAATAATAATGGTAATAATGTCAATTTTAAGGGACAACCAAGGAACGTCAATGACAGGATAGACAAGACGCGTACAGTAATACCCCGGATAACGCGAGTACCGTATAGCGCGAAAACCGCATGACGTTACAAGATTTTTGGAAAAATCTTGTATCAAATAACGCGATTTTTGACGTTCTCCGGAACAAGCATATGCGTGGGGGGGGGGAGAGTTGGATTGGGTAGAACATCTACCCAATCCAACCCCCCCCAGCGCCCGCCCCCACAATGTTTGGAAAGGGTACGGGGATCCTTACCTTTTCAAAACTTCGGGCGAGTGGCGCCCGTCGGTGGGGGTTAGGGCATGATACGGGGGATCCCACGTAGGCTGGCTGATTTAAGGGGACAGCCACCTCCTGTGACGTTTGGGATATTTGGTTTTACCTGTTACATTGTTTTAATTTTTTAAGAACTTTTAAGGATCTATTTGTGATTTTAATCCACATTGTAAGCCGCCCAGAGTCGGGTATTCCCGATTGGGGCGGGGTAGTAAGTATAAATAAATAAATAAATAAATAAATAAATAAATAAATCCTGCCCTAACCCCCACCGACGCGCGTGCACCTGCAAGCCACCCGATGTTCCAAAAGGGTAAGGATCCTTACCCTTTCGGAACATCGGGAGAGAAGAGGCGCCTCTCCGCGGGGTCTCCCCAGCCTCATAGCAGCTCGCTACGAGGCTGGAGATCGCACGTCAAGGCAATTGCCTTGACGTGCAATCCCCGTTTCGCTCGCCTAAACAAGGGTCGGCTTCTCTGAATTCCCCCCTCCCCCAGGGAGGGGGAAATTTGGAAATGCCGACCCTTGTTTAGGCGCTTTGCGAAGGGAGTTTGGGTGCTGGGTTGAACGGGTGGGCGTTTGTTCAACCCGGCACCCAAACTCCCATCGCAAAGCGCCTAAACGGGGATCGCACTTCAAGGCAATGGATCAAAGCGGGGGGAGCCACCCCCCGCTTTGATCCATTGCCTTGACGTGCGATCCTTGTTGCTATAGCCAGGGATAGTGGCCAAGAGCGGCAATTTCAGCCAAGCTGCCTTTTTCCTGGGCTCGCTATAGCAACGAGGATCGCACATCAAGGCAATTGCCTTGACGTGCGATCCCCGTTTCGCTCGCCTAAACAAGGGTCGGCTTTTCCAAATTCCCCCCTCCCCCGGGGAGGGGGTAATTTGGAAAAGCCAACCCTTGCCCATGTGCGCGAAACAGGGATCGCACGTTAAGGTAAGGGATCAAAGTGGGGGGTGGCACCCCCCGCTTTGATCCCTTGCCCTGATGTGCGATCCCCATTGCTATACCCGTTTGGTGTAAGAGGCTCCCACTGGCGCGCCTTTTCGCGCGTGTGCGAGCGCCTCTTCTCAGGTTTTTTTTTTAGCATTGTTCGATGTATACCCTGGACAACGCTAAAAACCGGACAACGTCATGACTTGTGCAACCATGTCATAACGTTATCCGGGGTACTAGTGTATGGTGATTGCTCGAGCTATTGAATATCTTGCCTCCTATGTTTGATGACGATGCCGTCAATTTCTTTGTTGATACAGACAATAACTCCAATACAATCTCTATCCATATATACATGATCAACAATCCTTGTGAAAACTGAATCTCAGATGAAGATTAAGGACATTACAGTGCACATAAAAGACCTCAAGAATTGACGTTACAAACTTTGAACATGATCCAAAGCCAAGATGCAGGATGAGAACAGCGATCAAAGCAAAATAATCACGTTGCTAGTGACACAGACTGGGTAGCCATTAAAACATAAGTGGTATGACATACTACAAATGGTGACTACAAAGAAAAGTTTTTTGCAGAGTGTAGATCTTTCCAAGAGAAATGGATTATTTTTGTTGAAATCAAAGGCAAAGCTGTGTGCCTAGTTTGTGACGATGCATTAGCAGTAATGAAAAAAGTCATTCAAGAGCACAATTACAGTTCAAAACATGCTAAACTCAATGAATTGAGAGGCCTTCTTGTGATGTGTCCAAAGTAGGACATCCTCAGTTTCATCATTTTTGCTTCCAGAGATAGTTCAGGCATTATTTTTTTCTAGAACCCACTTATGTATTTGTCTTTCTGGCAGTTCAGGGTATCTGCAAACTTCTCCTTCAGTTCCATGTTTCAAACGAATCATTTTTTTCCTTGTCAGTTTTCTTTATTGTCTGGTTTTTATACTCATACACGGTGACTGGAAATAGAAGTGTGTGGATGATCCTGACTTTAGTCTCTAGTGACACATCTTTATGCTTGATTGTCTTTTCTAATTCCTTCATTGCTGCCCTTCCCAGATTCAGTATTCTCCTGGCTTCAGTGTCCATTTGGATTGATGATTGCAATAAGATATAGAAAATATTCCACTATTCAATTTCTTCTTTGTCAATATTAAAATTGTGTTAAGTTATGTAGTCATCATTTTGTCTTAACAATAAATTGCAGTTCTGCTTTGGCATTTTATTCTTCCACTCTGACTAAAAGTCATTTCATGTCTTTGCTGCTTTCTGGTGTCATCTGCATATCTCAGATTATTGATGTTTCTTCCATGTTTTCTCCTTCATCAGAATCAAGTGTGGCTTTCCATATTATATGTTCCAAGTGCACGTTAAACAAATAAGGGGATAAAATGCACCACCTTTGCCGACAGGAAGCCATTCTGTCTCTCCTAACAATAGCTTCTTGTGTACAATACAGATTATGCATCAGGACAACGAAGTACTGACTCACACTGATTTCTTCCAGAACAAATCATAGTTTCTGAGGATCCAAACAACCAAAAACTTTACTATCAACTATAAAGCAAAGATTGATCTTCTTCTGAAATTCCTTGGTACACCTCAGTATCCAGCAGATATTTGTGATATGCCACTAGACATCCTTTCAGGTTTAATCTGGTTGTGTCATTCGCAACAGCCAGAGGCTGGGAATTGTATTTTCAACAATATCTATCTAACAAGGGAAGGGACTGCAGTGGCTTAGTGATTAAGATGCTGAACTTGACAACTGGAAGGTTGGGAGGGCAGCAGGTCAAGACCTGAGTGCTGCACGATGGAGTGAGCTGCTGTCTCTGTCCCAGCTCCTGCCAACCTAGTAGTTTTAAAGCAAGAAAATGCAAGTAGATAAATAGGTACCACTTCAGTGGGAAGGTAAACACCATTCCATACACTTTGGTGTCTAGTCATGCCTGCCACATGTTCCCGGAAATATCTGCAAACAACTGACTCTTTGGTTATAAACTGAGATGAGCACTGAACCCTAGGGTCAGATACGACTGGCTTTCAAGAATGGGCGACCTTTACCTTTACCTATCTAACAAATATGTACAACTTTAAAAACACTCCAAGATAAGAACCATCGAGACGCTACAACCCCTGTTCTTCTGGCTCTAGTGTCTTACGATGATCCATAACACAGACTGATGTCTTTTAAATTCATCACAGACACGGAAAGGGTGCTTTCAAAATTGTTTTGGAGGACAAAATGGCATCTACCACTTGTTCATCTTACATGTTTCACCCAATTTCCCAGAAAAGAGGTACATTTGGATGCCAGAAAGTAGTCTAGAAGACATACGTTGTCCCTGCAAAGTGGATCCTTTGACACATCTTCATATGGTTGTTTGAATGGGCAACATGTTTTGAAGGTAGTAGCTTTAAGTCACTGTTGGCAAAAGGTGATCTTTATCACCATGATATACTTGAGTAATATTGCTAAAACCAAAGACACTTTGCCAATATGGGTCAGAATCTTGTTACCACTGTGTTTGAAATTCCACTTCCATCTTTATTCACATCAAAGATATGCATGGTGAGAAAACTAAAACAGATGTAACACTGTGAAACTGCAAAAAAAACTGAATTTGAATTGAAACAGGATCTAATGTTCTCTCTGTACCTGTAAACAGCATCTTACTTATTTGGTATTGTGATTAAATAGATTAGTGAATGCTTGAAAAAACAAAACAAATGTGATTTTAATTGGATTGTAGCTGGGATGGGGTAGGGAACATGCAGCCCTCCATATGCTGCTCTCCAATTAGCCCCTATCATTGTCTATGCCGAGCACAGCTGATGAGATTTGCAGTCCAAGGGCCCAGGGATAGAGGGAGAGTTTCTTATACCAAGTCAGACCATTGACCTTCTAGGTGTAAAAGTAAAGCCAGTCGTATCTGACTCTAGGATTCAGTGCTCATTTCCGTTTACAGCCAAATAGCCAGCACTGTCTGTGTCTGCAGATGTCTCCGTGGTCATGTGGCAGGCATAACTAGACATCAGACAACACAGAACACTGTTACCTTTCCAGTTGAAGTGATACCTATTTATCTACTTGCAACTTCTTGCTTTTGAACTGCTAGGTTGGCAGGAGCTGGGACAGAGATGGGAGCTCACGCTGTCATGCAGTACTTAGGTCTTGAACTGCTGACCTGGCAGTCAACAAGTTCAGTGTCTTAACCGCTGAGCCGCCACAAGTCCACCAACTGATCATCTATCTTGGTACTATGTGCACTAGAGAGTGAACAACTTTCAGCCTTCCAGATATTTTCAGGCTTCATCTCCCCCATTAGGGAACATCACTGCCTAGGGCAGTGACGGCGAACCTTTTAGAGACTGAATGCCCAAGGAGGAGGAGGAGGCATGCAGTGCTTGCCCATGTGCTGCCACCTCCTTCTAGGAGGGATGTGTGTGTGTGGGGGGGGTCTAGTCGTCTCATTTTGTCCCTGTCCCCACCTCCTGGGCAAGATTTCAGCCTCCTCTCTCACCTCCCCATTGGGGAGGAAGAGGGATGGGTGGGAAAGCGTGACTGGCATTGGCACCGGCAGTGCATGGCAGGGCTTGCCCTACAATGGTGCATGTCAACAGAAAGGGCTCTGCATGTCACCTCTGGCACGTGTGCCATAGATTCGCCAACACTGGCCTAGGGCAGTGGTCAGCAAACTTGGCTCTCCAGCTGTTCTTGGACTTCAGTTCCCAGAAGCCTTGATCAGCAGGAGTGCTGACTTTGGCTTCTGGGAATTGAAGTCCAAGAACACCTGGAGAGCCAAGTTTTCAGACCCCTGGCCTAGGGCTAACACCAGGTATGGTTCAACTATGTCTGGAGGGTCACAGGTTCCCTATCCCCAGATTGCTCAGTCTAACAACAGCCCAGCATTCCAAACATGAGTCTTTCCTTTGCTCAAGGCTACCTGGAGGTGATGGGTGGATCCTGGGATCATTCCCATGCAAACTATGTATTCTTACCATTAAGCTGTAGCCCAATTCAGAGGGCTGGCTGTATGTGCATTTGTAGCTGGGTACATTTGTAGACACGCTATAACAACTAAGTTTAAAACAAATTAACAATACTCACTGCTATTATTATTGTGCTCCATTACTATCTTTTTGGCTAGCTTCTGCAACAGTAATATCACTGTTAACAATGCAGCTCTGTTAAACAAGGCAACCTCTGTTAAACAAGATAGCCTTGGCCTTTGAAATAGTAGAATAATGTGCATATCCTGCCTGAATTCCTCATGGTTTGAGCTGGAATGAAATATGAAGAATATAATATTCAGCATGTACAGTATTACCAATGTAAAATCGTGGGGAGGGGGGATCCCCTATTAGACAAAAAACCCAACACAATCAGACAGGGAAACTAGGGGGGGGGATCTAGTCTTCTGTCCATCTGCTGTGCATTTTCCATCTCTTTAAATAAGGCAGGATTTCCCTGAAAGGAAAGATTTCCAGAAGCAAATATTCTTTTACATCTGTACTGTATTTTAGAACAGTGTTTTATACCTCTGCTTGCTTTTAAGGAACAAAAAAAATGGTTTGTCTGAATCTATTGATTTTCTTGATGAACAATTCCTGCTTGGTTGTCTTGCCCCTAGACTCATTTTGCCTCTCTAGCTCACAAAAGGTCAAATACCTGCATGATCCTAGTTAGAACTGTAACCGCAGCTCATCTGATTAGGTTTCATTCCTCCCTGCAACCTCTCACCTTCACCCTTATTTCTTCATTTCCCTTTGCTTTCTTGTTCCCTTACACATGATGGCATTGCCCTTGTAAGGTAAATATAAAGGTCTCCCTTGCTCAAATGCCAGTCATGTCTGACTCTAAGGAGAGGCACTCATTTCCATTTAGAATCAAAGAGCTAGAGCTGTGTGCATTTGCGTACGATTCCACGGTCATGTAGCAGGCAGGACTAGACATCAGAGTGCATGGAACACTGTTACCTTCCCCACCAAAGCAGTACCTGTTTATCTACTTGCAATTTCTAGCTTTTGAACTGCTAGGTTGGCAGGAGCTGGGACAGAGATGGGAGCTCACTCCGTTGTGCAGCACAGGAGTCTCAAACTGCTGACCTTCTGGTCATCAAGTTCAGTATTTTATCCACTAAGCAACCACAGTTCTCATACATACCCTTGTAGTTCATAGCTAAATATGTTTTCCAGCAAGAGTTGGAACTCTCATAGCATGTTATACTGCTAAAAGCGCCTGTGAGGATTCTGGGAACGGAGCATTTGTACAGTATTTCACCCTTTGCACTGCAGTCAACCTGCTAGTTCCGCTTAAACAGGAATTTTCCATTAGCTGCGTTGTAAGATATGTCCAACTTTCAGTTGAGGGAATTCACATTTGCAAAACAGAGTCTGAACCTCCTGAGCCATTACCGGTAATTTCTAATTTTACTTCTTAGGCTAGAAAATTTCAAGAAAACAAAAGTCCTGAACCAAAAAATGGTTAAATAATAACAACATACTGTTTACCTGAGAAGATGGGCTTCACAGTGCCTGATGCTAACGGGTGGTGAGGTTCCAGCCTCTTGTTTTCAATAAAGTATTTCTTCATTCACTGAATGGTTATTGGGAACCACTGGTTGTACATTTTACTTGAACTGGAAACCATGGTGGAGGATCTGGGTAAATAAAACATAGCAATAATCTTAGAACGGCAAAGATATACTATTCAGGCTTCTCTGTACCTTGTTAGATTGAACTATGATTACTAGACCCTTCCTATATTCTCAGTGTTCTACTGATAGTCTGTGGGCTTCTGATGCAGGGAAGTAAGAATCTCACTCAGAAAGATCTGCAAGCACTGACTATGGTATTTCCCCCAAAACTAAGACCAGGCATTATACAATATTATTTTTGCTCCAAAAGATCCATTAGGGCTTATTTTCATTGGTTATTCGGCAATAAGTCTCAAGTTCATCTGTTTACATAGGTGTTTACCTCTCCAAAGGTGCCCACTGGGGTATTTACAAATACTTAATTATCATTTATATTATCATTTATTTTAAGTATTAATGTCAATAATATTATTTACCTATATTTAATTATGTATTAATATTATTTTATAATTCAATACCTCCGTACTAAATTCATCTGTCTGGCTGATGATCTTAAATGGGACTTATTTTTGCTGTAGAGTTTATATTACGAGCATCGTGAAAAATCATGCTAGGGCTTGTTTTCCCATTAGGTCTTATTTTCAGGAAAACAGAGTACAGTATGCAGATATTTTTCTTGCAGCGAGAAGGAAGGGAAGTAATGAAGCACGTAATCTAACGGTGCATCTTGTTACTGTTTGTTGCAACATTCAAAAGGCCTCAGAGATTAGGTGGTCAATGCACACAGCAACTTTCAGCACATCTGCTGTGCTTCTGTTCAGTATTTTTGTCTCAGTCTAGTGACAGGCACATGTGTAAACATCTTCTCCTCTGCCTCTTAAATGATACTTCCTGCATTGAGAATATTCCAGAATCTCCTGAGCAATTAAAAAAAAGATGCCATTGTAAACAGGATGAAACAGGAACTCCTGCCAAACCTGTCACATCTAATATTGGAAGATATGAAAAGCCAAACTAAAAATACACAAATATCAAATAGTAATTTACAATCCTTTATTTATTTCTTTAAAAAAAAACCCAACACCAACCACAGCTACACCTTGTGCTGGAATGTTTAATGGAAAAAGAAATAAACTATACACCTGTGGTGACCCAAATGATATTCCTGTTGCTCCATTAATCAAATTTATTGCTGAAGTCCAATAATGTTATCTTTGGTTCCAGCTTTTGCAGCCCATAATTTAACATGAGTGCCGCTTTTCACAGGCTGAATCAGGTACTAGTCCCATTTCTTTCAACCTCTTTTTGTGCTTCTAAATTAGAAAACCCCAAGTGCCAGTTTGTTCAGATATGAAATACAGTCAAGGTCACTGTAAAAGAATAGAGTAATTAACTTTCCATGTATCTGTCTTCAGAGAAATGGAGCACTTGTAAAATTGGTTAAAAGGCCCTGTAACGGTTCCTAAAAACACCTTTTTTAAAAGAATCCGCCCAGAAGAGATAAAGAAGTGATGAAAGATTAAAGCAGATTCCAAAGGCAGAATCATGCCTTCGCCCAGCAACATATTCTAGCTGAAAAGTTAGCTTTAATGCAGAACTACTATAAGCAGAGGTTTATTTTGGTCCTTACAGGATTTGAGGAGAAAAATCTACTAGAATTAACTGTTTTGGTTAATGATATTTCACGCTTGGGGCATGTGTGTCTGTGTTAGAGAAAATTATTTAGGCAACACTTCTGTATATTTGCTGGATTGCCACCATATCTGGAACATATCTTGTCTTGCCTGATTTTGGAAAGCCCAGCTAGTACTTATTTGGGCAATCAACATGGACTACCAAGTCTCTAGGAATGGCTAGAAAAGAATCTTGCCAGATACAGTACTTTGATACAGATCTTCTGCCAATCAGCACTGACAATAATGGGTTAGGTAGCCCAATGATTTGACTTAGGATAAAGCAGATTCCTATATTGCTCAAACCTTCTCTAAATTTGCTCTAACTTGGACACATGTGGTAACTTAACATTCTCCTGACAACCTGCACTAGCTAGCAAGTGTTTTAAAGGAAGGATGAAGAAAAGACATTTTAATGGATCCATTTGCTCAGGTGGGATGGCAAAATAGCTTATCCCTCCTAAATATCTTATAATGCACATCTTTTCCTCCTTGTATCTGCTTGCTCCATAGCAAAAAAAAAAAAAAAAAGAGGCACAGAGAGATTTTGCCATTATGATTGTTGTTTCTAGTGAACTCCACAACAAGTGGCCTTAGCAGAACAAGCAATGTTGACTACTGACTGGGCCGTCTCCTGCCAAATGTTGAAATGCAACTTCCTCCATGTTCCTGAAAATGCCATTTTGTTAAACCCTGGAGAGCTCCTTCTCATCAATATTGATTTTGTTTCTATCTATCTATCTATCTATCTATCTATCTATCTATCTATCTATCTATCTATCTATCTATCTATCTATCCTCTGCCCTTTTCCTCAAGAAAACTGAAGATGGCTTGTAATATATGAGGTGGATACGAACTAGTGGATAAGAATAGTTTAAAGCCATCCTGAAATCACATTTCATAATAATAAATGATAAAAATTGAAATAAATAAGCAAAAAATAGATAAATATCAAAAATATAGCAGCTGTGTTTTACAGACTCCCATGTTAGGCAGCCACTTATTTACATTGTGTTGTACAGCAAAGAGAGGACTTTATAGTCACAAAGAACATTTCCAAGTATCAATCAGGTTTTCTCTTTGCTAAGATCTTTAATGCATATTTTACATGGGTTTGTGAGATGTATAATTTTAATTGTCAGGCAAAGGTGCTTAACAGTAAATACATAGCCCAGAAAGCTCAGTGCCCTGAATTAATTCTGTTTAGAAGAAAAATATATTTTGAAGAGAGTTGCTAACACATCATTTATCTTAGCAGGAAAGAGATTTGATTCTTTTATTCTTGGAGTCATTTGTCATTGATCGGGTTTTTTGTTTGTTCCTCTCTTTTCCTCTTAGGATTCCCCATGGCTCCTGAGCTGATTAAAGCTCACCTGATTTCTCATATACAGTATTGCCTCTGCTAAGCTTTTACATTCCCAGCAGTCCATCTGTAGAACTATTATCAGTTGTTATCTTGGAAGTAGCTCATGAATGTCATTTTTGTTATTTCTGCTATTTCTCCCCCAATATACATGGACTTTCTTTCTTACTAACTATAGAAAAGGGAAGGAAAGCTTGTCCTACATTTTATTATTTGGCTGACCTCCCATCTACTTAGTACAAATCCCTAGCAAACTGTTCAATCCTTGAGCAAAACTGAAGCTTACTGTCTGAAACCTTAACATAATAAAAGCATGAATCAAAGAAAAGCAAACTCAGCTTCAGGAGCGTGTTGTACACCGTAAGCAATATCAGATTAATATCTTGTACTGCAGGGTAATAGCGTGCATAGAAGGCTGAATCCAAAAATCAATCCCAACTAGGGCAGACTCATTGAATGCATGGCATGTACATAGGTGTTGACTTAAGAAATTCAATTTATTCAACAGATCTAGTCTAGAAGTAACTAACCATTAATTCAGCCCAGAATATGACACTCTATTAGTATTTTCCCTACCCCACCCAATCAGTCAATCCATCACCACTGGTTTAGAGGGTGAGCTATGATCAGACCATTGATCAATTGCTTTTTGAGACAATTCTCAGAATCTCTCAGCTAACATTTATTTATTTATTTATTTATTTATTTAGATTTATATTGCCGCCCACTCGCCGAGGTGACTCAGGGCAGCTTACAGTCAACATAATAACAGTACAATAAAAAATATAAAATGCAACCACATAAAACAACCAAACCAGGACACAAACTAACTCCCGTCAGGCTGTTGTTGAGGGCCCAGAGGAGTGGGCAAGGTCCCCAGCCACTACTAGGCCTTCGCATCTTCTTCCTCAGGCCGTTGTTGTGGGCCCAGAGGAGGGGGCAATGTTCTCATGGCCACTGGGTGGGGAATTCTACTACCTGGGACCCAAGAAGGCTCCACTGACTACAAGTCTGCCCCAAAGAGTTCCCCTATGGACAGTCCGAGCTGTCAGTCCATTTATATTGACTGAATTCAATAATTACGTTTAAGTAACCATATTATACCTCCCTGTGGAATTATGCTGCCACCATCTTTATATAAAAGCACCTTACCTCTGCAATATTTGATTTTTATAGTCTCTTTCATTGTGTCACATTATGCCTAGGACTATTATGGCTGCATCTATGCTATACTGCATTAGCGTGTATTCATAGTATACAGTTAGAAGAGTGTGATGAAGATTTAATTGTCATGGCTCCATTTCATGAGATCCTGAGATTCATAATTTGGTCGGATTTTTAAATTACCTGAACCATATGTTACAGGATTTTACATGACTCACCAAGCTACCAATCCTGATTCCCTAGGACAGGGGTTCCCAACCTAAGAACTGTGGGCTGGATCTAGACCATGGTGCCATTTCATGTGCCCCCACCGTTTCAAGGACAGTCAAGAAACAAAATGGCCACCCCTTTTAAGTTGTTGGGACAAAATGACCACCCCCATCATGCAGGCAAGGCAAATGGCCATCTGGTTCTCGAAGCTGACTGAAAGAACGTGACCCAGCGTTTGGCTTGAAAAGGTTGGGAATCCCTGCCTAGGAGGTATCCATGGTAGTTAAAGTGGAGTCAAACTGGTATATAAAGTAGATCATTTCTTAGTTCTGAATGAGACCAGACAAAGTGTCAGTAGCACCTGAGAGACCCATATGAGACCTACTTGGTCTTCTTTGTCTCTTGGTTGTAGTGCTCATACAAGTGTTATGTCAAGTTATTTTGGGAACTACAGGAATTTTAAAAAGTAGGTATGGCACAGACCTGACCTCTACCTTGTTTGAAATAAGGCTTAATTGGGAACAATCTGAAATTGTTAACAACAACTCATTATCTCCTTTCTTCCAACTCTTATGAATATTCAGGAGGTAGACTCCCTGCTGAGTATTCTAATGAACTGATGCATTCCTCTTCCTGTTTTAAAACAAAACATTTTAAAAATGGTGCTGAATAATCTCAATTCTCTCAAGAAAAGTTCCCAAAAATATTGAATAAAAAGGAACCCAAGCAAAAATTCAAATGTTAGCATTGCTGGGAAAATACCTAAAAGTGGCCATGTTGCCCTTCATGATCCAAAAAAAGAAAAACAGAAAGTAACAAATAAGGAAGTAATGGGCCCCATTTGCCATTAAACATTTGGTGGCATTTGGTAAAAACTCGACCTGAGCTGTTCCCATGATTCAAGGAATTCAGATGAGAGCCCCAATTCAGTTTAATGGTAATTGGGGCTCTCGTCTGAATTTTTTGAATCAAGGGAACAAACTGAGGCTGAGTTTTTACTAAATGTCACAAAGAATAAGAGAATGCACTGTGTGTTTGCTAAAAGAGGAATATTGATACATCAACATTTAAGCACACACACACACACACACACACACACAAACAACACCTCAATTTGTGTTTAAAAATAACTCACATTACAAATTGTGGCCATTTGCAATATACTGGCATCCACTAAAATACTTTGTAATGGATAATTAGAAGACATGCCTTAGTTCAGTGATGGCGAATCTATGGCACGCATGCCAGAGGTGGCACTCCGAGCCCTCTCTGTGGGCACCTGTGCAGTCAACCCAGCACAGAGTATGCCACGCCCTTCTGCTCAGCAGCCCAATGGGAACGCTCCATCCCTCCCCCAGCACAGAGTTCACCCCGCCTCTCTGCCCAGCTGCACGACGGAGCAAGCTCCCATAATCTGTCCAGCTCCTGCCAATTTAGTAGTTCGAAAGCAAGAAAGTGCAAGTAGATAAATAGGCATCACTTCAGTGGGAAAGGTAACAGCGTTCAAAGCATTCCAATGTCTAGTCATGCCTGTCAAATGACCATGGAAAAGTCTGCAGATGCAGATGGTGCTGGTTCTTTGGTTGTAAACAGAGATGAGCCCCACACCCAATACTTGGATATGACTGGCTTTTGAGCAAGGGAGACCTAATAGTGTAAGGGACAAAAAGAGCCAATCACAGAAGCCATGAGAGTCTCAAACCAGAGGTGCTGATCTGCAAACCTGAGAGAATAAAATTATCTCGGCTAGATTCCTTCAAGGAAGGGCTTCACACTCCCAGTAAACAGGGAAAATTCCCATCCTTCTTCTGTATGTTGCAGAGAACTGACAAAGGTCCTCAAATACTGTGGAGAGTGTTAATATGCCCAAATTTCCTCCTTGAAATGTTCAGCCATTCTCATTCAATTTGACAGAAACAAAATTGTGTTTGAAAAGAATTTCAAAGCAGGATGAATTTCTGGGAAATTGGGTGAGGTTCAGGATTCTTGCGCTTCCCTGACTAATGATGTGGCAGAGATAATGTGTGCTTATGCCTTGCCTTTCATTACATAATCTCGGCAGACGGCAATACCTTCATCCCCCAGATTCCCACAATGAAGTTAAAGCTCAGGGGAAGATGTCATAAGGTTATTCCTTCCGCAGGGATTTTTCAGATCAGAGTGTTGGTACACAGGGAAACTTCAGAGCAATGGGAATATGTAATTGAGAGAAAACACAAATGCAGCACATATGGCCATTTTATAATACCACAGAGTAAGCTGAGAAATATAATGAAAAGAAATTCTAAATGTCCCAGAGAATGAAGCAATAACAACAACAACAACCTGACTTACAAATGCCCTGAGTTACATAAAATTCGATGTACATAATGATTTTGTGCTAAAACCATGTCCTGATTTACATAAATGTCCCGATTTACATAAATTTATGTAACACGATTTCCTCTGGGTTTACTTCGAGTTACGTAAAAATTCATTTCCCTATGGGTTTGTTTCAATGTACATAAAATAATTCATTTTTCCTATGGGTTTGCTTTGAGTTACATAAAAAACGATTTAAGCAAAAGCCTACAGCACGGACTTTTTACATAAGTAGGGGTTTTACTGAATTGATGATGATGATGATGATGATGATGATGATGATGATGATGATGCAACCTCAAGTATAGGAAATTGGAGAAATGATGGTTCAAGTTACATTACAGCATTATTAGCTTAGGTTCTTTCCTGGAACTGGAAATGAGACTGTTCTCCCTCATAACAGCTACATGACCCTTTGGGAAGGTGCTCTTTTATCATTTACAGTAAAGACAAAACATTACCTAAAAAGTGACCATTCAAAAATTGAACATACGGAAGGCTGGGAAAGACAATGATCCTGAAGAATGATAGAAAGCACAGAGCCCAAACTTCTCGGATTATATTTTTCTGGGAAACATTCTGAGGTATTTCTTTTATTCTTTCGCATCAAATAGAAGCCCACTTTCAAGAATAATTTCAAAATGTTCTCCCCCACTTTTTCCTGTTAGCCACCTCCCTGTTCCCTACCACATCACAGAGTTACTGAACAAATGCATCAGGCAGTAGAGACAAACAGAAAAGATTTAGCACATAGAAGAGACAAACAGACAGATAAATGGGAGTGGGCCTTTTGATCTACTCTGGCAGCATGCCTCTTAGGTCATTGAAATGCCCTAAGTCAGTAGTAGCAAACCTTTGGCAGGTGTGCCAAAGGGGGCACTCAGAGCCCTCTCTATGGGCATGCGTACTGTCGCTACAGCAGACTTCACCTTGTCCCTCTGCCCAGCAGCTCAATGGGAACACTTACTCCCTCCCCTGTCTGGGGTAAGGCAGGCTGCTCACATGCGCCATCCAGGTGCGGCACGGAAGGCAGTCTGTTAAGTATGTGGCAAAGGTGAGTTTGGGCACTCGGTCTCTAAAAGATTCACCATCACTGCCCTAAGTGATAACAACCTTCTGTCCTAGGTCATTCCATCCATCCATCCATCTGGCCTCCTTTCTCTAAAACCTATTTTTAAAACAACGAAAGTTCTTTAAAAGCCTAATTCTTCTACGATATTTTAAAATGACAAATTGCATCTCCTCCCCAAACATTCTTCCACTTCCTGAGCAGTGACACATTCTTTGAGGGTGAATAGCATCAGGACTGGAAACAGCAATTCCACAGTATTTTTCAGCTCTTTCTCTCAAAATTGGGGGGGTGGGGGGGTGGGGGTGGGAGAGAGAGAGAAATTACATGCTGTCACAGATAGCAAGAGATTCAGGTAGGTGAGAGGTTGCCTGGTGTGTTTCTATATAGTATGCAAATAATGACCAGGGTTCAAGAAAGCACTTAAAAACATGCACTTTCCACACCAGGAAGGAGTTGAAACAGTTCCTGGAAAACCACACCAAAAGCAGGAGGAAGCAATTATTTCAAATACTGTATGCAATATAGGCTTGCTCCTGTCATACCTTGAAATCTGTGGGGGGTATTTATACTGTCAAGAAATGCCAAAACAGCTACTGCCTTTCTGGAAAAATTCTATCTCAGTGACATTTCTCCCCCCCACACACACACACACATTCATAGGGTCATTGTATTTCAGACTTTTCAGCACCTCATTCACAAATACTTTAGGGTTAAAACTTCTTTCCATAATACTTTGCTAGAGGCTAGTGTGGTACTTTTTTCCTAACTCCAATTGGAACTTAAAAGCTCACAGGAAGAGCGAGGTGTGGTAAAATGTTTTTATGAAGACAAAAAGGATGAAACTAACCTGTATTCCAAGAATAGTTATAAATTATTTTTAGAAAGCCATCAGAAATGGAGTCTAGATTCTGTGAACCCCACTTCCCCCTCCATACAAGCTACTATATGTCCTTTTATGATGAGTAGGAGAATAAACAGGATTTTTTACACTGTAATTAATACTGGCAAGCATCTTGTGGAAGGAATTTATAGATAGACTAAATACATCATCACTACAGCCTCAAGAAATGATGGAGTGGAGAGAATTAACTGGGACAGAATTATGATAAGGAATCAAATTGAGTACATAATATACCTCAGGTATCTTTAATAAGCATCCCCTGGGCAGGCTGGCGGGCTATCTGTCTCTCTGTCTGTCTGTCTAATTTTATGCTGCCCATCTGAGAGGAAATTCCCACCTGTTTGGTTAACAACATAAAAAACCCATAAAAATACATATAACATAATCCCCCCGCTGACTGTGGCAACAAGTAAAACATAACTATAATCTTCAAGTCTTCTCCCATAGGAGAAAGAGCCCAAAAGCTATTAATAACCAAAATTAGGTGCCTGTAGGGAGGTCTTTGAATACCTCTCTAAATAATTCAGGTTTCAGATTTTTCTTAAATTCTTTCAGAGAGAAGGCTGATGCGGCTCCAGAAATAAACTATTCCCGGCATATATGTCACCACAAAGACGGTTCCACACCTTCTTGTAACGTTCAATCAATAAGTCTCTCATCTTAGCCCGCAAAACAAAACAAACCACACTCTGATTATTAAATCCTCAACAGTAAATAATTATTGTTATGGTTAGAAATCACAATACTGTATAGCAGTTGTGCCCAAACTAAGGCCCGGGGGCCAGGTGCGGCCCCCGCGCCAATTCATCCGGCCCGCAAAGCCCTCATTGCTTCTGGAAGCAAAACGCACCTGTATGGCTCCCTGAATCACATGATTGGCTCACGGCCCAAAAAGTTTGGGCACCCCTGCTGTACAGCATTTGCAGTCTATTCCACAGCAGAGGTGAACAACCTTTGACCTTTCAGCTGTTTTGGATTACAAATCAGAGAATCCCCAGCCACAATAGCTGATGGATACATCATTACAGGAGTTACAGTGTAAAATGATTTGCAAGGCATCATTACCTACCCCTGTTGAAGGATAGCCTCCCATTTTCCAAAGAGATGGTCATCCAAGGTCATCCAGGAAGAGCAGGGACAGAGTCCAATATACTCATAATTTGCTCCCATCCTGCTACAAGATTACACTAGTAGTCCTTGTGTGACTGAATTTCATCCTTTTCCTGATTAGAAACAGTGTTTGCTAGTCAATGGGCTGTGTATCCATACTGACAGAGAAGAATAGTTAACAGTCAGGTAACAACTCTAGATGATACTAGCACCAACCACTAATGAGGAATATTACAAGTACTGTGTCTGGAAATTTTTTGAGTATAATATGTATGTACTTGTGCAGAAGTAGAAACACACATTTCTTTCCCTCCTACTCCCCCAATATTATTGATAACTTTCATCAGTGGCTCAATCCTTTCTTTCTCAACTTCTTTCTAATATTGGATTGAAAGTCCATCTGGACCTGGTGCCTTATTGCTTTTGCAATTCTTATTGCAGCCAATATATCTTTTCATGGTATTGAGGTATTTAATTTTTCTCTGTTCTAAAGTTAACATCTAAATTTAATTTTCCCAAATACCTTTCTAGCTTTTCTTTATCAATTCCTTGATCCTTATACTATATATGTAAAGGTTGCCCTTGTTCAAAAGCCAGTCATAGCTGGGTTCAGTGCTCATCTCCATTTATGGCCAAAGAGCCAGCACTGTCTGCGTCTGCAGACGTTTCTGTGGACATGTGGCAGGCATGCCTAGAGTGCAGAGAAAGCTGTTACCTTTCCATTAAAGTGGTGCCTATTTATCTTCTTGCAATTTCTTGCTGTCGAACTGCTAGGTTGGAGCTCACTCCATCGAGCAGTACTCAGGTCTCGAACTGCTGACCTGCCAACCTTTCAGTTGTCAAGTTCAGCATCTTAACCACTAAGCCACCACAGTCCCTTGATCCTTATATAGTTCTCTATAAATTTCTAAATATATTTTTTGACATTTTTCTTTGCCTGTAATCAACTCTCCATCAGGAAGCACATGAGCCTGATGGGCCATCTGGCTCCAGCTCACAGAGCAAGGCCAAGGGGAGGATGGAGTTTCTAAGGCTGGTTTCTAAGGTCTCTAAGCTGCCTGATAAGAATAAGATGGGCTCAGAAAACAAGAGAGGTGGGAGGTTTGTGTGTGTGTGTTTCATTGTTGTCATTTGCTTCAGAGGAATGGGACGCCGGACTTCCTCTTATCCTGTGTAAGGCAGCTGAGAACTCTAGCCTCACATATCAACATCAGTACATGTCTAGGGTACACAGAAAGAGCCTTCTTGAAGACTGTGGTAATTTTGAACCACAATTGGGTGTACCCTAGTAACGGCAACCTTGTTTGCCAGCTAGTCTTTCTCAGGCGAAAGGAACTATAGAATGAAATCACCAAAAGGTGCCTTCATTTGGCAGTTTCACATCTGGCCTAGACACGGAAGAAGTACCTGTCTTACACACAGCCACAGCACCGGAGAGACAAGTAACAAGAGACATGCCAGGGGAGAGACTGGAGAGAGAGTGAATGCCATGTTTGGCTCCTTCCAGCTGTCTGAACAAGCCCTCCCTATAAGGGGTGTGGATTGGTATGAAGCTCACCCCCTCTTCCTACGATTTGGATGAATTCCTAGAAGGTTAACTAGGACCTCAAACTGGAAGAGAAGGTACCAAGAAGCTGAAGACCGTAACTCACTCCTCTTGAGACTCTTGGGAAAAACTGCTGTGCATTTAATAAAAGCCATTTCAAGCAAAGAAAATGACCCGGAGTTCATGGCGTTTGTCTTGGGAATTCTGTCATCATCAGGATTTGGGAGGGCGGGGGGGGGGGGCTGTCAAGATGCACAATATTGTAATTCTGGGTGGAGTTGGGAATTGTAGGATCTCCCCCAGTGACAGAATGATGCTTCTCTTAATTCTTAAGAGTCAGGAATAGCATGTGACTGTCCCTTATGGCTGAAAGTAAAAAAAAACAAGCATCAAATGATGGGGTGATACCCAGTGAAATGCCAGAGGCTTTGTTTAACAACACTTATTGTTAAAATGAGTACTTTATGTCTTTTTTCTTAACTCTGAGGAAGAACAGACCATGAATTATGTAAAACGAAAGCTATTAGGTCTGTATGATTCAGGTTGCAAAATTCAAATTTCTTAGTGCAAAAATCCAATGTTGCAAATGAATTTTAAAATGTCACCTCTAATGCTCCTTATTAGTCAGCTAGGCACCATCAGGTCAAACAGACTTATAGTGACCCTAATAAGACTTTCAAGGTAAGATTTTAAGAAGTGGTTCTACCAGTCCTACTCCCCCAGTGAGTTTCTATAGCCAAGTAGGGATTTGAACCCTGGTCTCCGGAGTCCTAGCCCAAGGATGCCCAAACTTTTCAGGCTGCGGGCCAGTCACATGGTTCAGGGGGCTGGTCACTATGGCCTGTGGGCCAGATCCAGCCCCTGACACCAATTCATCTGGCCTGCAAAGCCCTTGTTGCTACAGGAACCAGAAGTAAAACACACTCATGCGGGCACATTTTACTTCCACTTCCAGGGGTGACAAGAGCTTCACGGGCCAGATGAATTGGCATCAGAGGCCAGATCCAGCCCATGGGCCATAGTTAGGGCACCCCTATCCTAGCCCATCAGTCTATCCAGTGCACAAAACAGGGTACAAGTGCTTATTATTAAGCAGATAGAAATGAAGGTAAGGTTACACCAGCACCTGTTCAATATCACTTTCTTTGTTCTTCCCACACAGATACAACAACCAGGCATTCTGACCTCAAATAGATAGCACTGTAAGTATTTTTCAAAAGACATATTATTTTCTTTGTGTTAAAATGCCAAATGATTGGGTATATACTATAACCTAACAGTACTGTAATAGAAGCATAATTAATATATTCTATAGAGTGAACAAAAGACGGGGGAATTCATTATAAATACATTTCCTGAAAGCAAAAAAAGAAAAGATTGAATTGGAGAGGGCTAGAAACAGGATGAATAGTAATATAGCACAAACCCACCCACCCCTCCATTTAGCATAGGCCATGCATATAAAATACTGGGTTCCAATGGATAATTATCTCTTCATGATTCATGTGCATTCCAGAATCATTCATTAACCCTTCTGGCAATGTTTAAGAGAAAGAAATCATCTGTAGTTGTGCATGTGAGCGGGTTCATATAATATGAATAAGATTGGAAAGTCAAGTATCTGGTCTATGAGAAAATGCAGAGGAACTAAATGTGAACAAGAAGGTCCAGTTGTATCACTTAATAAAACTATGGTGTTAATTTAAAATAAAGCTCTGCGAAGTGGTTTGAATGGCACTTCCCATTATAAATTATTTCCCCCTTTTCAGTCACGGTTCATTATTCAAGAACAACAAACTAGGAGTATGGATTTGAACAACATACTGACCTAACCTTCTTGGGTTTGTTTACCTTCACTGTGCCAGTTGGACAAGTTAAACTGAAAGACAGGAGAAGTCCAACAGCCTTTCTTGCCTGAGGTAGAGCAGCAAATTATGTTCTCATTGAAGCCAAGGTGCATGGCACGTAAAGCTAGCCAAATAACTGTCATACATGAAGGACTTATCCCCTTCCCTGACAGCAAAAACAATATACTAACAATCCAAACAACTAAGCATCTGCTTCCAATTCATGACACTTTATATCAGCTGCCTGAGGTGGTCACTCTTCTCTGTTCAACAGTAAGGCCAGTCTCTCAGGAGCAAAATAAAAGGTAGTTTGTTAACCGTGATGTGTGATCAAAGCCATTAACCCAAATCAAGGATGGAGACCATAATCTGGGTGGATTACATGCAGACATCCCAAAGCATTTCTGCAGCCCTCCAAAATAAATCTAGGCCCATTCCAAATTTTCTTTTTTTTCTTTTTTGCCACAATGTTTTATTTATATGTTAAGGTTCCAGGAAATATGGCTTTTACTTTGGGGGCCTTGGGCCCCACATTCCCTCAAACCAAACCAACAGTGCCCATTTAAGCACCTCCTGTTACAAAGTTCATTTCCATCCTGGTGCGGGGTGGGTGGGTGTTGTTTTAGGCAAAACTATAGCCTTCAACCCCTCCGAGGTCATATATCCCTGGCCTGACTCAAACGGCTAACCTTAACTAGACTCATTGAGTCAATCACTATTCAAAAATTAATCCAGCAACCAGAATCCTGTTGCTTAGTGAAAACTAAACCACAACTTTCTGTCCATTCCTCCCTGGTAAACAAAGTGTCACTGTCATGGTTCTAAAGGCACACAAGTGTGCACACACAAAATCTGTATGCACACATGCCTCCGAGAATCCCTGCAGTAATAATGATTTCGTGTCAGAGATTACTCTGGGTTGAAAGGATTTTTGCTGGAGAAAATCCGCTCAGGGGATGCCCGAATGAGGCTCCTTTTATGTCCCCAAGTGCAGCCCTCGGTATCAAAACATGACCTTCCAGTCTCCAAGCTCATCTTAACCACTAAGCCACTTGTTTACCAGGGAGAAAAAGAAAAAAAATATTACAATTTGGGTTATGCGAAGCAATAGGATTACAATCTTTGAGTCTCCATGGGACTTAGCAATAGGGTTTAAATCACTCAGTCACCACCTAGTGATTTACTTATGTAAATCCAATGTACTCAATGTGTCTGCTCTAGGTACTTGATATTTCTAGCTAGTATTTTATATTTAGGCCCACAATTCCTCTCATGTCCTCAGACCATGCAGTTTTTGTTTCCTTTACTATTCAACAGTCAACATTTATATGTTTCGATCCAGAAATGTAGCTGAGGAGGGGAACAGACACCAGTCTGGCCCACAAACAGTCTGAGGGGGCATGATCCAACCCTCAGCTTAAAAAGGTTGAGAACCCTTGCTGTAGACAGTGCTGTGCCAGGGATTCATGCTATATGTTTGTTTATATCTACTGCGGAAACATTGCTTTAAAAGGATGGAGAAATGCCAGTTTTGCATTCCCCCATCCTACTACACTCTTAGGTAAACCCTGAGTTCTTTCCACCAGAGCAAGTGTTCTTTGAAGAATTAAAGAAGACTCCAAATGCTTCTTTGAAACCAAATGAGAAGAAAATCCAAGATGTATTTATCAACGGAAGTAGGCCATCCACAACATCGAGGAATCGGCTTCACATGTTCTGTTCCCTGCCCATTGGAGTTAACAAACTAGTCTACAGGGGTTACACCACACACAAGTTGTGTTCTATTCCTCTGTGTGATAGAAAAAGCATCCCTTTCTAGCCAAAGTTTCTTTTCATTCTTTTTCCTTTTCTGTCTTTTTTCTAGTCTACAAAAAAAACCCCACCCTTCCCTTCATGCAGAACAGCAGAATAAAAGGTGAGATGTTCAGAAACAGACAAAGCTAGGTTTATTTCTCATGTTCCTCACAAGGGAGGGGAAGAGCCATCCTCCCTTGTTATTATAAAATGAAGCAGACTAGGCTTCTAAAATAGAGAATATGAACTCTCTATCCATCCTTTGTGAGTCAACTGACAGTGTATTTACACTACATGGTTATTTCAGTTTGTTACTACTTTAACTGTCATGATGCCCTCCTACAGAATGCTGAGATTTGCAGCCGGGCAAAAGTGCTTTGAATTCTCTATCCTGGCTGCATCGTGCAAGAGTCTGTAGTTTGATTAGGCACTCTGAATCCTCTGCTAAACAACTCACCTAAATTACACCCCCCTACTGTCTAGTAAAAAAAATTGAGTGCCTCCAAACAACCTTTTCCTGGCCTGCACCAAACTGATGTAGCCATCCAGTATAGATATCCTCTGGGAATTGTGCCAGTCCAAGACGTTCTTATGAACCAGATGTGAAAGTAATAAAATTGTGGCAAAAATAGAGCTTAGTAGAACTCTAAGATTTATAAACAATGTAAAATATGTGCCAACCACAAAAGGGGGATTGTCTAGATTGCATTTAATAAAATATTACAAAACCTTTCAAATTAGCTCAGATTGGTATTTTATACAGGTGAATAATTTTGAATATTTTAGAGCAACCCCAGCATGCAGTGGGTTGTTAATGTTAATTTATACTTGACTAGGGAAGTTTTCTATCTTCCCATCTCTAGCATCACCTGACATGTTTTGCATGTATTAAGCCCTTGTTGTCTCTTCTCTTATTGTTATTTTTGCCTTACAAGCAGAAAGATGTATGTTTAAGCTCACCATTTTGTTCGGCCACGTAGCAGGCCTTTTGAAAGGCTTTACAAAACAGAGCACATGTTTATTTCTCAGAGTTAATTGTAAGGAAATAATACTTTTGTTATCTTTCTAAACATCTTGTGGAGTGTTCAGTTGTTGGTCTACAGCATGGAGTAAAACTATCAGGGAACTTGCATTTCAAACTGAAGCTGCCTGCAAACAATCTCAGTTAAATGCTGCTGCATAAACCTTAACATTAGACACCTGACAGGATTCAAACAGAGGGAGGTGAAGATACAGTCCTTCTTTTGTTAACTCCTACATAGACACACCAACACTGCCAAAAATAGTTTAAATACAAAATTATTTTGCTAGTGAATTAATTAATATATGGCATACATATATGAATATCTTTGGTCCTCGCATATCTTCAGTATACACACACACACTCTCTCTTTCTCTCTCTGAACATCCTCATTTAACATTCCCAACTAGAAAAGAACAATATAAGCACCAAAAGAAATTGAAATTTATAGGATTAGAGACTTATATATAAGAGGAAACCAATTTCAACAGAATAGTTAAAACAAAAAACTACTTCCAATTAATTATTTTTTTAAAAAAATGCAATTCAAGTGTATAATATCTCATGTCCTATTAAAACACTTACAATAGCTGAAAACTATTGTACATAAGATGATTTTAATTTAAAAAATTAATCTCAGTACAGTAAATTACAAGAATATTATTAATGATGAATAGGGTAATAATATGGGAAATGAATCTAGATATTAATATACTAGAACAGTCTTTGGAAAAAATATGGACTACAGAGCCTTATAAACCAGTATCAGGTCCAAGGAAATAGGACTAAAAACAGATTCTATGTGACAATGAATGGGAAGAACAGCAGATGGAGGTCACAGAAGAATGGACTGCCACAATGAAGTGTATTGTCTCCAACACTGTATAATAATAATACCAGTCTCTCTATGTGGATGATACAGCAGTGGCCATACAAAGATCAAGCTTTGATGAGGTACATGGAAAACTTACTGGAGCACTTGAAGAATTAGGACAGTATTACAACATCGACCATTTAAAGCCTAATCCAAGCAAGACTGAAGTATGTGCTTTTCACCTTCGAAACTGAGAGACAAAGGTTGAATTGGATGTCACATGCCAAGATAATCGACTACAGCATTGTTCAGTACTGAAATACCTTGGCGTGACACTTGCCAGGACACTCTCTTTTAAGCAGCACTGCCTAAATACCAGAACTAAAGTTAATACAAGGAACAACATCATCAAGAAACTCACAAACTATAAATGGGGAACTCAAACATCCACACTGCATACATCAACTGAGGCTCTGAGCATCTCCACAGTAGAGTATGCTGCTCCAGTATGGAGCACATCCAAGCACGTGAAACAATTTGACATTGCTGTTAATGAAGCAATGTGTATAGTGACAGGATGCCTTAGATCTGCACCAGTTGAGAAAATACATCCTCTTGTTCGTATCGCTCCACCTAAGATAAAGAGAGAAGTAGCAGCAGACGCCAAGAGAACTAAGCTAGAGAATGACCCTCGACATCCCCTGAATGAATATATGCCTCATATTTGCTGGCTCAGATCCAGGAAGAGCCTTCTGGCAAGAACAAACGATCTTGAGGGTACAAAAGAGTAAAACCAGGTTAGAAGATGGAGGAAGGAGTTCACTTGACAAGGAATAACATGAAAGGAGGATATAGTTGAGGAACATGGCCTCCCCTACATCATTTGGAGGACGCTGAATAAGCTGAGGGTTAAAGTCTCTAAATACAAGACCAACATGTTCAAGTGGAGACTTCTGATAGTCAACAAAATGCTGTGTAAATGTGGAGAGATACAGAATCCGGCTCATCCTCTGGTCTGCCAATTACTGCCAGAAACATGCACCGTTGAGGACTTAAGTTTGGTCAATGACAAAACCAAAAAAGTGGCTTCATTTTGGCAGTCCAAAATTTGATCTGGACAAGGAAGAAGAAGAAGATTTAGAATGTTTAACAATAAAACTGAGTATTGAGAAATTTGGTCTTTACTACTTTAAAATATTAAACATCCAGATTTTTAAAATCAAAACAGATTAAAAATTATCCACCCTGGCTGCATTTCCTTCCTTGCCCTGCCTCCAGTATTACTAATGCCTAGTATGCACTTAGACATGCTATGGTTTCTTTTTCTTTTAACAGATGATTATTCTTATTTTTGGTAGCTTAATATCAATGAAATCAGTCTCCCATAACCTGGTGCTCTTCTGTTATGTCAAACTGCAACTCCCATCATTCTTGACCAACACCATCATTTTCCATACTGTCTGTGGTAGAAGTTGTAGCCCAACACATCTGGAAGGCACCAGGCACTCAAACTTTGAATGCATGACATAGTTTAAGAACAATGGCAATAATATTTTTACAGCATTGTATATAGACTAGAGCAAACAGATTAATGTCTGAAAACAGACGCAATTCAGTGTAACCTCTCTTTTGTTGCTGACGTCACCTGTGCTAATTTTAGTCTAATCAGTCCAGTTACTTAGCTTCCATGAAACTTAAGAGGCCAATTCCACTTGCAATTAGTATGACTGCATCTGCATATGAAAATCACTGAACTACATTTATTTCCTCCCACAAAATGAATTTAAAAAGATGTCTTGTTGAGTGTGCAATGAGTGCTTCCAAAGTGAGGGGTCTTCTCTCTCCTCCCCTCAGCCTTCTAGCAAGAATGTTTGGGAGGAAATTTTCCCCTGACCCTGAGATCTGAGAGTATGGAAATTCCACTGGTCATTTCTTTCTTTTTTTCTTTTTTGTCTAATCCACATATGCAGAGGTTTCACTCTGCCAAATTCTATACATCTACCAGAAACCTCAGGAAAGATATCCTGGATTTTCAGTATTGTAACAGTTTAGGGAAGGGGTGTAGATGCACATATTAGAGCTCTTTACACAGGCTGGAGCAGAAGCAAGACAAAATAATGAAATTAAGAGGGTTGGTTTCTCAGGGTAATATTTGTAGGCTGGTGCATTACTAGGAATTCAAAAGCAAGAAATTGCAAGTAGATAAATTGGTGCCACTTTGGTAAACAGCATTCCGTGCACTCGGGTGTTTAGTCATGCCTGCCACATGTCTATCGAAATGTCTGCAGATGCAGACAACGCTGGCTCTTTGGCTATAATCAGAGATGAGCACTGAACCCTAGAATTGGATACGACTGGCTTTCGAGCAAGAACCATCTGTGACTACTCAATACATGTAGGGAACTGGAGGCTATATATGAAGAGAAATGTACATTTGACAAAAGAACCTAGGGTCTTGCAGTGTTCCATATCATCTGATGAAGAGACTGTAGATCCTTTCACTACATGGAATCTTCAGTACCTTCTCCAATGCATTACCAACCAAAGAATGTGGCTACACCACTCTTTTTTCATCAATTCCTTAACTCTGCAAAAGCCAAAGTGTTCTTAAAGGAGCACAGAAGTTTAATGCAGAATAGAACCAGTCTGCCTTTGTAAGGCTTCAGCTTTTTGCTGATGCAACATCTTGCTACGATGTGATCATTAAAGGGAAAGCTCTATTCTGGCATATTGGGAGCTGTCCATAGTCCTGATCCATGCTACAGTTCCACAAACCTGATAGGAGTCTCTTTATTTTAAACATTCCTAAAAATGAATTATACTGTATCAGATAATCTTAGCACGGCACACGATCAGTAAAAGGAGTTTCAACCAATTTGAAATTTAGCACAATATTTTAACAGTTCAAAACAATTCAACAGAAATAAATTGAAGCCACAAATCAACAGATCAAAAACCAAGATGTGTTCACTACGCCCCCAATACTTGGGTGAACAGCTGTGTTTTAATTTGTCACTGAATTGAGTACAATATCGGCACCAGCCAGATCTTCAAGAAGTCGTCATGATGACTTACGGCTGAAAATACGTTCTCATGTCTGCACATAATGTACTCCTCCCAGCAGTGAAGTAAGACCTTTTTGGAAAATCTTAATGATCAGGCAGTTATAAATAAGAAGTGATGCTCACTCAGACAATGAAGTTCCAACTCATTTAGGCCTCTGAATGTTAGCAGAAGCACTATGAATTGGACTAGAAACATATTGTCAGTTAGTGCGATTCTTTTGCAACATGGTTCCCATGCTATCTGTTACCTAACTTCACATGTCCTTATTGGATATAATTCTACCTAAGAATTTTCCAACTCTCTCCATACAACTGGTCATTGCTTGCTAGGGCTGTTGGAGATTATAGTCCATAGCATCTGGAAAGAACCAGATTGAGAAATTGAGTTCTGCTTAATTCAACCTTACTTGACAAACGTTTGACTTCTAAGACTACTGGACAATTTGCTATGACTTATAGAACACTTGCACATGAAGAACAATATCCCATTAAGCTTCTGCTGGGTGAAAAATCTCTCCATGTATTACAATGCCACTTGTGCAAGCACTGATATTGTGTTGGGGGTGGTTTCTGTAAAGTAAAGCTATTATGTCTTTGCCAACAGCAGTGCTTGTGCATCTGGTGCAATCCTGCATTACCATGATTGGTGGTGGGACTTTGCTGAATGGAAGTTCAACACAATACTGGACCAAAATTTTAGTGACCCTAGGGATAAATCCAGCCTCATTCCCCATAATCTCAGGTTTCCACAAAATAAAACAGAAGAGGCTGGTATTAGCAAATGACAACAGCCGATCACCTTTTCCCATTGAGACTCTGACATAGAATAACGGGCCACAGAAAGAAGGTCTTGGAGGAGTCAAAGATATTTTTATGGTGTCAAAAGAGAACAGAATATAATGGCATACATAAAAATCTGCATTAAATAAAACTTGATCCAGCCCAATAATTTCTATCCTTACTGGCACCTGCCCTCTAGGGTCTTATTTAAACAGTATAGCCCAAAGTATAAAAAGCAAAGTTTTAGGTGTAACGTAGATCAAACGATGCAGCCTATTTCCATAGTTCTGAGCTCTTAGTGCCTTTTTTATCCTTCCATCCTCTTCATCCTCTCCAACAGTACATTCCAGAAATCGTTTATTTTAGTGCTATAGCACTCCTGCTACAGATAATGACCATTTCTTTACTTACGGCAATTTGCCTTCAAAAGGTACACCATTTGGCTAATGTTTATGGATGTGAAGAATTGTCATAAAAGTACTCAGATCTATCTGGGGTGGGTGGGGAGAGAACCTGTCAGAAATTGCTGACACATGTGAAATTTCTCATCTCTACCATGAGACACAGATTAGAAGTCTCTTTTTAGCCTTGTTAAGACTTCTCCAATGTCTGGCTAGGTTATTTTGCTAGGGTAATAGAGTAGACCATACTGCCAGTGGCTAAAGTTCTATCATCAGGCAGTGGTTAACTAACCGGGCAACCATAAGAACTAACAGCCTTGGGTGGCAAAGTCCACAGGAGTGGGTGATGGTCCCCAAGTAGATTGAATCCCACTTGAATCTATCTTGATGAAGGGGAGCAGCTTCATAAATATTGGCTTGGGGCTGAGGAGGTCTTTGTGTACCAAAATTGCTCAGGGCCAGAAAGTGACTTGCAGAACTGGATCAGTGGTATGGGTGTCATGCTGCGATGTGGGAGGCAAATGGAAGGACACTGTGTTATATTGTTCCCTGGACAAACTTCATGACCGATAGATGACAGCCATGGTGAGATCCAATATTCGGAATCGGATGAAGCGCTTGGCAAAGAAGACTTCTGCAATTTGTAAACAATTTTACTGGAGAAACTTAATTCTTTTCCTTTTCTGAAATTAAGCATACATAGGCACACATCAAACTCAGAAGGACTGATTGACTGCAACGACACAAACAACCCACTGAACGCTTCTTCCTTTTAAAAAATCCATGTTACAAGGTAGCAGTTATATTTTGTACATACAAAATATTATCCACATGTAAATTCTGTCCAAGACTGAGGATCTCCTCTACTCCAAAGTCCCTCTATTGTCTCATAGGCAGGAAGAAAAATCTACTTTCTCATTAGGTGTGCAAAGACAAGATGAGTAAGTCTCTACTACAGTCCTCATCTCCAAATGTATGGAATGATACAGTAAAACTTGGTTCCATAATCTTAGTGTTATCTGATTTTGTAATGTTATCCGGCGTATGCATCAGATAATGTTAAAATCCTATGGGATGCATCGGATAACGTTAAAACTCCATAGAGATACATTATAACCATCACAGGCTTTAGCAAACATTATCAGATTCATCCCATAGGATTTTAACATTATGTGATGCAATTTTTTTTTTCAGATTGCTTAACACTATGCGATTTTAATGTTATCTGATGCAAACGTTATCCGAGGTATTCCTCTATTTGGTCACTTTTAGCCTCCTTGTTGCCTTCTTCCCTTTCTTTGTCATTTATTTATTTATTATTTATTATTTATTTATTAGTTCAAATTTATATTGCCGCCCACTCGCCGTGGCGACTCAGGGCGGCTTACAGACAATACATTACATTACATTACAATATGTTGGGGTGGGCACAAGGGGAGGGGCGGCAAGGTCCTCATCCTGCCCCAGCTTTTTCTTCCCATATACTGTAAGTACTGTACTCAAAAGATTCAAATCTTGAGTTTGTTTCTTTTTCTTTGTAAAGCATTCTCATTAATGATAATTGCCATATAAACAGAGTATTAAATCTTGCAATCTTGTAATTTTTGGGTGTGGGTGTGTCACACTCATGCCTCATGGCAAAGGAGATGAAAAAAAATATATCTTGCTTGTCAGAGTGTCAAGGCAGCTAGTTCCAGCTCTGTCCAGTAACGATCACTGGTGAGACTAATACTTTATCATTGGAAAATTAACCTGATTAAATTTTCTGGTTATCCAGGTAATAGTGGGGGAGATGTGGGAAGCAGAATTCCTTCCAGATTCTGTGGGCAGAGTTTGCACACCTGATTTTAACTCCTCATCTTGAACTACATCCACTGGTCACCTGAAGCAGTGTAAATACTCTGTCTGTGATTTTCATTTCACAAATGAAAGCTCCTTGCAATTACAGTACTGCATGATGAATATGAGTGTATGAATTCTCCCTAAATTACTGCCTTTCTTGAAGAGAGAAATTCCGCTAATAAAAGACCTGAAAAATGAGTGCACAGTTAATTAGATCTCTTGCAATCACCTTTAATATAGATATTTAATGGGTACATCCTGAGATGGAGCAAAATTTACTGTCAGGCAGGATGGAAGTTACCATTAGAATTATCCAAATTAATATTCTCTCTTGGCATAGAAGTGTTTTATTCCCAAGTACAGCAAGAGCTGAGATATGATGCCAACACCAAATTATTCTCATAAGCAAGCTACTTTTGAGGATTCAAGAGAGAAGATGAAATAGCAAAATTAAACCAAATACAGGACATTTAGATGCTACTTTTATGATATACCTATAATTTGCAATAGGACAATGTTAACCATGTGTTATTGTTGCAGGTTAGAGATAATTATACTTCTTTGTGCAATTAAGCTTTAGACTGTAGGCGATAACATAGAAACCATTTGATTCTTCTTAGATAATAAGAGAAATGTAGGAGTCCCTGTGAAATAGTATCTTTTCGTAGGGTGCTGATATTCAAAAACCAAATGCAATTTTCCTCATTTTGAAACAAATTATGTGAGAAATGACCAAACAACCATGGCATGCTCACATGACCATGTTGAAAAGTTGAACATGGCATGTTTGTGATATGCCTGTTAAGAAAATACTGCACCGCAACATCCAAAGTCTTTATGCATGCAAAATCAAATGTCAAACATTAAAAATATTTCACCTGTTCAAGGCACAAAAGGGGAATGGCCGTAACACAGAGTGTATTTTTTAAAAAATCCTCTTAGAAAGCAATTAGCCAAATATACCTATATTTTAAAACAAATGAACAAATGTGAAGAAGCAGGGAATTTTTCTTTTAAAACTACCTGGTTACACTATGTCTAATTAATAACTTACCTGTTTGCATTATATATATCAATGTAGGTTCCTTTAACATTACAATCGTTTTTCTCTCTTTAAAACTGTTCCCATCTCCAGTCTCAAAAATGACTGATCCCAATTTTAAAGTATCTCTCTCTATATATATAGTCTTCATAGATAGACTATAGATATATTCAATGTTTTTGAATAGATATATTCAAAGACACTCATTACACTAAGTAACACTTTCAGCAGCTAATGAGTTAAAGCTAAGTGGCACTAACAATGGACCGCAATTTTTCCTTTGTTTCCTATATAGCATAGGTTATCAGCAATAGGTGTGTCATACAGGCATAATGTTAAATTTCCAAATTTAGCTACTCCTCTGCTCTGCAAAATTCTGTACATACTTTGGCAGGGAGGTTAGCAAAAGGTATTGTGTATTTAATTATAGCACTCTTTAATCTTTATAAATTTATCCTTAAATATTTTATTTTATTTTACACACACCATTTTACACCTGTGTAGAATACAAAATATTTGTTGTATCACAAAGACAAATGGACTTCTCTCAGAACTCTGCTAGGAGGATTCTGCTGCAAAACAAAGATGCAATAAAATCTTCATTAAAACTTTCAACAGCTCTGATAATATGTCAAGACTTCACTCGTGAGCCCTTGCGTATTATTTGTCTAAACTGTTCTATGAATTGAGGGGCAGGTTAATTTTATTATTTGTTTGTTTGTTGCATCAAACAAAAGCCAGATTAAAAAAAAAAACAGTAACTGATTATTTGAGGCCCAGCTCCTTCCTATCGTAAAGGACTAAACCTTTTGTGAGTGTGAGCATTTCTTCAGAAACAATGGGATAATTCTAGGAGTAAAATATTCATCGTGACATGCAAAGTGGTAACTTTAATGCTTGAATTTTTAAAATAATCCACAATATTAATTTCAAAGTTTTGCACAAATGTTTATGAACATTATTTCCAAATGTCCTGACTGCCTCAGAAACAATAATCATCATGCTTTTAAACTTATCAACAAACTGCAAAATTGACTTTACCCTTTAAAGTAAAGACATGTAGCCTATATTTTTCTATTCTCTGTCTTTTTTAAAAGTCGCAACAGATAAACATAAATTTTAGCCTCTGTTATTCTTGCAATTTCAGTCCAGAACAACAAAAGTGCCCAGTAAAAATGGAGCCTGCCTGCCTGACCATTTTGAATCTATGTTTAATTTAGGTGTTGACAAATCTCAAGTGCAAAAATTGACCGTTCTGTAAAAAAGTGCATATTTTATTGTTGAATATACATCTGTCAATAGTTCATCTTCAGGCCAATTGTCTCTACTATGTCTTATGCATCTTTCTCAGATTCAGAAATATTACACATCTATGCCTCTTTTCCACCACTAGTCTTAATTCAACACTGCTGGAATGTTACAGAGATGAATTGCAAATCTAGCAAAATGTGCACAATTGAACAAAGCATATACAGCGCCGCGAGGTCAGAACTCTCAAGCTTAACAACAATGCAAATTAAAAATGTAAAACAGTGTCCAAAGAAAGAGCTCTAGAGTTCAGTAATTGAATACATTGGTTGCAATGACACAGGATCATTTTTTTAACCAAAAAGCACTAGGACAGTTTACAGTACATAAAGGGAAAGCAGATGTTTGAATGAACTGAACAAACAGATAGAACAGCTCCTTAATCTTTGAACAGCAAGCTTATGGTTCCAATTACCCATATTTACAGACACTATAATGCAAAGATATTTATGTATGATTTACTCTGGCATCACCTTGAAAGAAATAATTTAACCTAGCTCATATTATTATTATTATTATTATTATTATTATTATTATTATTATTATTATTATTATTATTATTATTATTATTATTATTATTATTGCATACAATATTGCTAAATGCAAGCACAGAATGCTTTAAGACAAAAGGAATAAGATGAAGTAGTAGACTTTATTTTACACTCTGGTATTCTTTGCAACAAAAGGCAAGTGTTTTACAGCCTTCATAGGAATGGAAATTGCTCTGTTCTTTTCAATGAAGTTATGCTATTGCCCTGCACAGCAATACGGAAGTTGGCAGTTATAATTTTGTGGCTGCAAGGGGACTGAATGAGTCACAGAAACAGTAGCAATGTTTTAAAACACATCTCTTGACAAAATCTCCCCAGAAATGCATTCCTCTGCATTATAATAGCGCAAGCCCATAAGACAATGCTGAAAACCCAGCTGTGTCCAAGTATAAACGTTTACAGCTGCTATTTGCCTTACATTAAGTCTAGCCCCCTCCCACCCCAAATCATGCAAATAACACCGCTGCTATGCATCGTCTATTAGAAATTAGAGCGCAGAACAAAAGCTTTTGTTTAGCCCCCACTAACATTTTTCACCATCATAGGGAATATGAAGGGAGGTGTAAAATGACACAGTGAAACACGCTTTTGGGAACTTTTCTTTCTCTTCTTTTTAAACAACCAACCTGTCATTATCCTCCCCCAACACTGTACAGTTAAAAGGCGGGAGGGGGGGGATCTATTCTTGCCATGGACTCTGATCTCTTTGAATCATCTCTTATTCTTGGTGGGTGCTCCAAACAGAAATTCAGGATCTGGGGTGAGGGTGAAGAGAGAAGGCAATTTCCACTTTGAGGCTTCATCAGACTCTATGTGTCAAACGATCTAATACAGCCTGGACTTCTTCTTTTTGGGGGGGGGGCATTCTCTTGCCTCTCGTATCAGCAGCAAAATGCATGCACAAGACAGAAAGCACTTACCGGTACCTCCCTGCAGTCACTGAACAAAAGACAAGATGAGCTGCGTTTTGCTCCTCTGCAGCAGATGCCTGTGCAAAGAAAATGTGAAGACTCAAGTTCAGCTCAGGAATGCTGGGCTCCCACGGAGGCACTCCCTGGTTCAGCCGGTGCCCCCCTTCCAGGCAACCAGCCTCAGAGCCTTCATCTCTCTTCTGAAGAACATGTCCCCCCCCCCCTCCCCGCCACAAGCTCTGCATCACAGCAGGCGACTGTAGCCTGGAGACAGAGGTGCTTAAATTAGAAAAACCACTGCCAGAGGAAATAAACAGGAACCACAGCGACCCCCTCGACCCCAACAGCCATCAAATCCGGGAAGATACAGTACACATCTGTTTCATGAGGCCCCTAGGGAGCTCCCAACTCCAGCTATTTACCCCAGTCTGCATTATTAATAGATGTTAATGGCTCCATTATATTGAAACGAAGGAGCCCTTCCCTTTCCTATAATATGGAAATCCAGAGAGCTTTCTCCCCCCCCACCCCTAATGACGAGAAAACAACCCCCTCAGTGGTCCTTCTATCAGAGCAAAGCCACATTCCAACACTACCATCCCATCTACAGATGCACGGCTGGCACCCCACCCTTCCAAAGACCAAATTGGTAGGAACTGATCTTCAAGGCAGCAAACAGCTGCAATGAAGGGAACAGGCACAGACTTGCTGGCTACAGCATTTCCCTCCAGATAAGACAGACAGACAGATAGATACTGTACATAGATAGACAGACAGACAGTTCCATTCAGAACATCATTTCTTCCCTGAATGAAATTATACAGAGAATCTACAAATAAAACCTGTACTGCTACACTATCTTAATGTGCATGCGGCATTAAAATGTGGGGGAGGGACCCAATCTTTTCTGTAGCAGAGACAAAGAGTAGATTTAGTTCAACTCAGGGACAAATGCCTCCAAGCCCTCTCTGATTTTGCTGATGTGTAAAAGAATTAGATCTTGAAATATCCCGGAGTAGTTAATGTCTGGATTTCCTAAGGAAGTGGCACACCCTCCTCAAGATACCGGGGGGAGGGTGGGCAAGATCATTTCAAAGTGTGCAAGAAGGCACATTCGCTTCCACAGATACTAACTTGAGAACGCTGTGAAGTCAACCCTGGGGGATCAAGTGAACTAAAGGGTTTTAAAACATATTTTTTGATAGTTGCACATGGAAGGGACTGGCACATCAATGCCCTACTTCACGCTCTTTTGTGTGTACATCTGTGTGTGTCTGTGTGTGTGTCTCTCTGTGTGTGTTTTGCATAAATAATACAACTCAGTTGCTTGACGACCTACAAGAGAGGGGCAGCTACACTGGAAGATATTTTATAACATGTCTGCTCATTAAATTGCTATACACGTGGATCTCCATCTCCATCTCATCACAGTGAATGACTTCTAACTAAATTTAGCTTTCTGGGACATGGATCGGCATTTCCCCTCTCCCTTAAAAAAAACCCACACCATTTTCTTACAATGCAGACAAGACAAAGTGTTTCTAACTTTCCCCTTTTATTTTACATTTAAAAATCTATCATGTTCTTATAAAGTCAGGCAACTCATCTTCAACCAATCTAAGCTGAATCTTTTCACAACTACGGCAGGGACAGTTTTAGAGTTGTCTAGGATCCTTCTGCTGCAAGAGGCAATTGATTTGCCTACTTCTGACAAATGCAGAGAAATGTCATTAGTCCCCCTCCCCAAACAAAAAAAAAACCAGAATGTAAAGTGACTGGCTTTGTTGTCTATTGTCTCTACAGATTTTAGAGACCACAGAAATGGGAAAGGCACAGGAATCAACTGTATTGAGTGTATTGCAGACAGGAAAGCTCAGCGTGAGCAGTCTTCATCTTGCTCTCTAATTATTTATCCAGATAAAGCCCGACTGCTGGAAAATTAGCTCTCAACAGGAGGTAACTGATCTGAAAGGTTCTTTTTGACTGAGAAATTATGAACTGCTGGTACTACAGAGGCTGGAAGCAAGTCACTGCAAGACTAGCCTAAGACTCCATTGAAAATGGGTCAGCTTTCATTCATCTCCAGAAAAAAAAAGCTACATATCTTAACAAAAATAGAAGAAAAGTAGCTGAATATAGCAAGCATTTTTTTAAAAAAAATAAAAAATGTAGACCTGGCTCCTTCAGAAGTATTCAGAAAGAACAGGACTGATACTCTGTTCATTTTTTATTTTATTTTATTTTTGTAATTGTGCATGTGTTTCAATTTGCTTTATTTATGCAGACAAAGAAAGATTTTTAATTCACATTAACAGTGGGTTGTTTTCTTTTAACAACATTAATTTCACAGGGAATATTTACCATCTTCTGTAACTTATGTCTACCAAATAGAAATTTAGGCCATGCTTTAGACCAAACACAGATAAATAAGGGATGGGAAAACTATACTGTTTGGGGGAAAGAGAAGATAAGGTTTCTTACCTGGAACCTCAGCTCTAGTTAAAAAGAATATCGTTTAAGCAATTTTTAATTTTCTGCCTTCAGATTTGCCAAAGATATAAACGCATGTATTTTCCCTAAACCCAACAGCCACTGTATTGAACTGAAGTCACTTCTTCACACTGTTCCCTTCCTTCTGGACACAATTTATAGACAGCTGCTATAGTTACCCAAATTGTATGCTTTTTTTTTTAACACCATAGAGAAATGACAAAATATGAGAATTTCTTTCACACACATACACACAAACAGAGAGCGAAAGTGAGGGGAGAGGAAGGGAAGAATGGATTTAGGCCAATATAGCTTTGCTTCTCTGGTTAGGAAAATAATAATAATAATCCTCAAACAATTGAAAACAATTAAAAACTGCAACAATTACATAAGTACATCAGAGCAAGTAAGCCAACTATAGAGAAAATAGTAATGAAGCAAAAATATAATAGTATAACATGTAGCTTGAATATTTGTGCATTCAGAGAATGGCGACTGTAGTAACTAACAGCAATAACTGTATTACTTGGGATTCCATGTTCTTCATTGTTGCCTGCGAAGCAGTTCTACCTTGGCCTGGGGGGAGGAGAGACGCACAGCATTTATATTTTGAATATTAAGGAAGGCAAGTCAGTAAAGCTACCTGCTTTACCTGGCCAGAGAACAAAGAGCATTTGCTTCTCTCATCATTTGGTTCCTAAGCCACACCCTTTTGTCCATACAAAAGCACAGGCTCCATTCAGTGATGTCTTGCCCCACCTTCGTTCACAGCAATAAGCATTTTTGCAGCAATCTTGCATTTGTAAGGAAACACGTTCTCAGAAAAGTCAGAAGACTACAGTTTGAAAAGTCAGAAGACTGCAGTTTGTAAGGACAGACTGCGAATATGTGGCAGGGCTATACCAAGTGAACAATGCAACTTCTAGTATTATCACTACTAATCTGTTTTTGTCAGTCTGGTCAGGTTATCCTGCTATGGTAACAGAGTAGACCATACCTCCATGACTCAGTGCTGAGTGTCAGGCAGTGGATAACTAACCTGACAACCCTGAGGACTAACAGCTTGGGTGGCGAAGTCCACAGGGACAGGTGATGGTCCCCAAGTGGATTAAATCCCACTTGAATCCATCTTGATGGAGAGCAGCAGCTTCCTCAATACTGGCCTGACACCGATGAGGACTTTGCGTGCCAAAAGGGCTCAGGACCAGAAAGAGACTCACAGAACTGGATCAGTGGTACAGTGCAATGTGGAAGGAAGGTGGAAGGCCACTGCATTATATTTTTAGGACAGTCTTCATGGCTGATCCCCATTGATGATTGCCAATATTGTATTCGGATTTGGATAAGGGAAAATGAAGAAGAATCTGTCTTTATGTAAGCATATGGTCATGTACAAAAAGCCCAGCCCTGGAAAAGGTTTACTCCTAACGCATGTATGATGTGAATGCATGAAAAAGGCCATGTTTTTTTTTAACATGATGGTTGTGTACCATCATACAATCTATCACAGATCACCAATGGTTTGGGTGATCATAAAATGTAGCTCTCTGAACAACCCAGGGTATGTTTACCCACTGGTCTAACATAAAGCTTAAACAGCATATCAGGACGCAAGGGTGACTTATATATACTATATTCTCCCCATAAAAGTGTATAAACATTATACTGAATTGGGGTCCATTTTTAAGCAGCACTGATTATGCAAGCAAGATCAACTTGTCTATATCTACACTAACAGACACCAGAGTGACATAAGAGCACATGAGACCCCAAAATTTACCTCTATGCCATGCATATAGTCTGCAGACCCTGCCTAGGTGGTGTCTGGTTTTTGCCACCAAACTTTTCAGGGGCTTTGAAGCCTCACTCTGAATTATCATACTACGAGCAGAGTTCTCAGAAAGAAATTGTAGAATGAGCCAATACGTTGCAGATTCAGCCAAAAGAAGCCCTGCTATCTTTCCATGGTTGCAGATCTGCTTAAATGGTTTTAGCTGCTGTGCCAAGATAAGTGGTACTCCTGGGGACGGCCTTAACATCACCTCAGACCTTGTCCCACAATGTTTAGGAAAATTTGTACACATTGTCTGCAGAGCAAGGCACTGTGGGATGAAATCTGGGGTGGCTCTTCTAGGGCTCAGCTTATTTTAGCGACACACGAAATGCTGCTTGTCTTGCCTGTGAGGCCTTCCTAAGCTGTCTCTCTTCAGTCCAGGACAATCCTTCTGCCATCTTGAGCTACTCCATGGAAAGGCAGGTGCACCAATTTTCTTCTGGAGACTGCAGGTGAGTATGGTACAACCCACCCTACCCTATAACCAGAGCCAAAAGATTCCAGTTGTCTCATTGCAGGGCCAAGCCTGTAGAATTTTTAAGAAGGTTCATAGCCAAGAATGTCTCTCAAACAAAGCATGGAACCCTTCTAGTTTTATTGCCTTCTACAAACATCAGGGACACAAGGTCAGTAGCAAAGACAAACAGGTGGCTACCAAGGCAGAGCCCAAATTACCTTGAAAACCTTGAAGAACTACAACTTCATCAACACAGGCCATCCTTCCACTGATGCCAATCAAAACTATTCCATGAATAGTTGCTCTAGGCCAGTGGTGGCAAACCTATGGCACGTGTGCCAGAGGAGGCACTCAGAGTCCTCTCTGTGGGAATGTGCACTATCGCCCCAACACAGAGTTCGTTACTAGAACGCCAGAGGGACATGGGTATGGGCTGCTCCCCTCTCACCTCCACACGTGCCTAAGGGCATTTCTCACATCACCCACCCCTCTGCTCAGCAGCCCAATGGAAGCACTTCCTCCCCTGTTTGGGATAAGGTGGGTGGCTCGCATGCAGCATGAGGGTGGGGCACAGATGGCAGCCTGTTCAATCTGGTGAAGGTGATTCCCTATTGAGTTTTGCTTTTAAGACAAAAGATCTTAATGCATGAGTTGTTGTTTTTCCTAAACTAAAACTTCAGTATTCAGGTTAAATTCCCATCTTGGCCCTTTGCGATAAATAAGTGGGTTTGGGGTTGCAGGTTAGGCACTCGGTCTCTAAAAGGTTCGCCATCATTGCTCTAGGCAGAATTCACCACCTAGTGACCCTCATTTTGATTAAAAGCCTCTGCCATATACAGTCTAGTCTTGAGGCGACAGTAGGGCAGCACATTCATGCTTGCCTCGGAGCCTGTCCAGACAGATACTCATAAAGTCTGCTCTCTGCAAAGTTCTGAGGCAAACTGATCCCCCACCCCACTCCCACCCTTATTGGCACTACGGAGAAAAACAAAAATATATTTCCTTGTCTAATCAATGTAGCATTACAAGAATCAGATAGAAGGTGAGGGGAAATAATTACTCTTTCCCTGTCCCTACACAGAGGAGCAGGGAAAGTGATTAATTTTTTGTGTATCATGAAGTGGGCAAAAGTCACTTTTGTTCTTTGGACAGGAGAAGAAGACTTCTCCCCTGTTCTCAAACAACCTCAGTGATCCAAGACTGTCCCTCTCACACATAAGGATGAGGAACCATAGAATTGTTTTGTGATGTTCTTTACGTGAAAAGAGAACAAGAACAATTTTTGTACAAATTAAGCAAAATTGCACAAATTTTGCCTTAATGAAACAAAGGCAAATTTGTTCAATTCTACGGTCTTGAGAGCAATGATATATAGCAACAAAACGTGGGCTTTAACAGCTGCAGAAGAAAATGGTTACAAGTAACACAACGAGCAAAAGAGAGAACAATGCTCAGTATCTCACTTTGCAATAAAGTAAAAAAATGGGGATATCAGGCAAAAATCACAGCTAAAAGATGTAGTAATAAAATACCTGATGAACAAATTAAGGTGGGCCGGCCATGTTCCATGCACAAGTGACAATAGATGGAGCACCAGAATAATGAATTGGTGTCCGAGAAATTGCTAAAGACCTAAGGGGATGACCACCTTGCAGATGGGAAGATTTCTCAAGAAAAATGTTGGACCAACATGGACAAGAACTGCCAGAGAGCGATTGATATAGACAGGAGTTTTACAGAATGTCATCAGATAACAGAATTGTTCAAAAGGATTATTGCTGTGGTTTTGTTGCTTGGATCTTTAAGTGTCTGAAGCATTAGAGGAGCCCCTTGCACCTTTTTAAACCACTCATTCTGTGTTTGCTCTGTTTGTTAGTGGCAAGAAGAAGAAAAACCCAGAGTCCCTTGGTTCTCTGTCTTTTGGAAGTGAGGAATTTCACTGTGCTAAAAACTACTCATCAAGGGGTCTTGTCAAGTGGAGACAGCCCAGATCAATGAGAACAGAAGACTCTTGGCAACGTGACGAGCACATTCTTTGCATCCCTAGGTGACAGACAAACAGCTCACTTCTAGTGTCATACTCAAAGCTTAACCCGCCTTGTAGAATCAGTCTTCAAGAATCCAGAGTCACTTCCACACCACAATGAGATCGCATAATAGGGCTTCCTTGTGGCAGAATCCAAATAGGGAGGGGGAAAGTTTGCCATGCAGCAGACAATTTTAAAATCTTAAAACTTGGGAAGGTAACTTGTAGCTTGATATCCCCAGAGTATACAAGCACAGAAATCAGGAAAAATGTCTCCTTCCTCCCTTATCCTTTTTGCTGTCAAATTTTCAGAGTTGCTTTATTAATCACAATAGGGTGAACATTTTTTATCCTTGGAGTGGAGGGTGGTCAAATTTGAAGACAGAGAGAACCAAAATACATTGTTAATGGGTTTCCTCTTTAGAATAGAAAGATTATCTCTCCCCCACCTTATACTAAATAGTTTACCCCAGTACAGTATTTAGTTTCTCTGTTTCATACCGAGTTAAAGGGAAAATGCTTAGAGAAAAATGAAATATGGTTTTCTATGTTTTAAAATCACTCTTGCTCAAGTACTTAAAACTCAAGATAAGAAAACTTACAACGTACAGATTTCTTTAGGCAGCTGGTAATCTTGCAGTGATGAGATACTAGATTAAAAAAACTGTAGCCTTACAGATCAGGTCAGAAGGAAAGGGGTACTTCAATTAAGAAAAATAGAATAGTGGCCATTTTAGAACCTAACACAGCCTTATTTCAAAGGGATAAGGAGGCTGCAGTGGGTCAGTGGTTAAGAAGTTCACCTTGTTAGCTGGAAGGCTAAAATCCTTTCAACTCAGGCAAAAATCCTTTCAACCCAGAATAATTTCTGATACGAAATTATTATTTCAAAGGACCAAGACCAGCACTACCATTAGGGAGAGCGATGCAACTGCTTTAGAGGCAGACTCTGGGAGATGAGGCATGGGTGGAAGTCTTCCACATTGCCTAAACCTCTGTTTCATTTCATTTTTCGACTTGTATGCCTCCCCACTCGCCAAGCGACTCTGGGCAGCTAACAAAGATACAAAATATACAGTAGCAAAAACAATATACCACAATTACAAGATATCACATCACAAAAACATTTCAAAACATCCCCTAATCACAGTTACAAAATAGCAAGTCATCATAAAAAATGCTTCAAAAATACTTCAAAAACAATATGCAAAAACCTCACAAACTCCACCCCACCCACTAGGTCCATTACCCTGCCCGCCAAACTGGCCGAAGGACTGTCCCAGTGGCGGCAGTGTTTTAAAAGCCAGCCAAGGCTGCGCAGCTGTTCCTGCTCAGTGATCTTTAACATGATAGATGATACTATTCAGTCACTACTACTAAACTAAATTCAACTGCTGTTCTAGTCAACTTCTGTAAACAAAACAGAAGGGGGAGATACGGATTACTTCTCTGTGCAGTAAATTGTCTTGAGCATCTGCAATCTTCAGCAATAATTAGTTTCAAAATACATACACAGAAGTGATAACATATATTGACATCTTGTGCATTACCCTTTCAGACAAATAGACCAAAGCTAGTTCTTAGGTTTTTTAAAAAAAAAAATCAAGGAAGCATTCAAAAACTGATTCTATGAGATAAATAATGGGGGAAAACAGAGAGGCTTTTTAACACACAGCTTGCATGACTTATTATTCTGAACAGAAATAATTGACTGAATCATTGATTCAGGAAGGACCAGCCACTCAGACATATGACAGAATTCTTTATTAACCTAGATAAGAATGCCGGAGGAAATATCCAAATAGCCAATGGTGATTTTATGAATATAAAAGGAATTGGAGCTGGTGTTTTACAATATGAATTATCCAATGAGATCAGTATCAATATTCTAAGTGATTTTCTATACGTTCCTGATTTTCAATGCAACATGTTAAGTGTCACTAGGGCATAACAGCTATGTTTTAATATTTGTGGGTAGCTTTTTGATTTGATTGATTTGATTTATTTGATTTATATGCCGCCCTACTTGGTGAAACCAACTCAGGGCGGCTCACAACATACAATCGAATACAATATAACAGTTCAATACAATATCATAATACAGTATCATAAAATACAGTACAACAAAATAAATATAAACACAGTGTAATCCACAATACAATCCACAATATAAAACAGAGATACAATCCCAAAAAACAGTCCAATATACACTGTGTCACCTACCTACTGAAGAAGTAGAGTGAGTTACATTAGATCAGGGATTCCCAACATAAGGCCCATGGCACTATTTCATGTGGCCCCATCCCCTCCAAGGGCATTTAAGAAAATGGCCACCCCTTCAAAGCTGTTGGGACAAAATGGCCACACCATCATGCAGGCAGGGCAAATGGCCATCTGGCCCTTGAGGCTGGCTGAGAGAGCATGATCCAGCCCCAAGCGTGAAAAGGTTGGGAACCCCTGCATTAGATGGTCAAGAAGTATGTAGCTGTGGTGAGCAATACATATGAAAGAAAACCAAAGGCATTTCAGATGGGCAATGGAAGTGAATACCTTTTACACCACACACAAGCCATCCAGAAGTAATGAGGGCATTTTGCACAGGAGGGGTGTCACAAATACTCCTGAGTAGATAGAATGGCTGAAAGAAAATTGAGATTTTTTTTTTTAAAAAAAGATGACAAGATGTATGTTTGCAGGTGTAGAGCTGCTCTACATACTTCAGGGCAGTGGTTCTCAACATGAGACCCACACCCCACAGCGGGACTTCATTTCCCAAAAGCCTAAGTCAGTTGACTGGCTGATCAGTGCTTTGAGGAACTGAAGTCCAAAAGCCAAAGGTTGGGAAACACTGCTTTTGAGTGATGCGATCAGGACTGCAACACGTCTTCAGAACAAATTACCAATCAAAGGCACCACAATAACACCACTTCAATTATGACATGGCAGAGTGCCAAGTGCGTGACACATTAGAGTTTCTGGAAGCCTGGTATATGTCTACATACCCAAACAGAAAGGGAACAAATTGGACTCTAGAACCAAACAGGGTATTTTGATTGGCTATGCTCTTGGCAGCAAAGGCTATGAAATAATTAAATTAGAGACAGGTGAAGTCAGCATAAGACATCTGGTTCATTTTGTTGAACAAAGGAGAGATGGCAAAAGCAAAGATACCTCTGAAGAGCAAGCTCACTATGCTGAACCTTTTTTAAGAAGATAAGCGCCAATGTCATTATAAACTGAATCAAACAGAGATCAGAAATACAGGGTGTCCCAAAAGCCAGCATACATAGGGCAAATGAGAAATTGTAGCTAAATTTTTTTTATTCACAACATATTCACTACGGCTGGTGTCCTTGCTTGAAAGCCAGTCAAATATGACTCTGGGGTTTGGTGCTTATTTCCATTTACTGTATAGCCAAAAAGCCAGTGCTGTCTGCATCTGCAGATATTTCTGTGGTCATGTAGTAGACATGACTAGACACCGGAGTGCACAGAACAATGTTACCTTTCCATCCAAGTGGTACCTATTTATCTACATGCAATTTCCTGAATATCTTACAAAATATTTACAAAATATTTTCTACATGTTAGTTGCTTCCTTCCACACAGATACACGGACACACATGCACACACAGAGGGAAACACACAGACACATCTCTGGGTCTCGCCTACACTGAGGATGTATCGGCTGATCGCCGCTTCGACATGCCAACTATTTCAGAAGAGGAGCTGATCAGGGCCTGTAGTAAGATCGGGGATGCAAAGGCCCCAGGTCCAGATGGTGTCTCCAATGTTGCTCTTAAAACCTCTATCAGGTCCTGACCAGAAATTTTCCTAGAGCTATATAACATGTGTCACACTCAGGAATCTTCCCAAGCTGGTGGAAACTGCAGAAATTGATCCTTCTCCCAAAAGAGCAAAAGCTGCTGGATGATCCATCATCTTATCAACCAATATGCCTGCTGGATATGGCAGGTAAGGTACTCAAGAGTATCATCTGCAACCGGATGGAGGAGTTCAGCTAAGGAGCTCATGGATTGTCTGAAAGCCAACACAGATTCTGGAAGGCAAGATCTACTGTGGATACCATCAACATAGTCATAGATATTGCCTGCAAGGCCATAGAAGGCAAATGCTGGAAGAGAGGTGCCAAGAAGTACTGCATTATCGTCACCTTGGACGTGAGGAATGCACTCAATTCAGCGAACTGGGATCATATCCTGGATGTGCTTAGCCTTAGACTGATGGAGGTTCCGGAGTACATCAGACACATAATCATGAATTATTTCGCAGACCGAACCTTGATGTATAACACTGATGCCGGACTTCAAACCTATAACATCACAGGTGTTCCACAGGGTTTGGTGCTTGGTCCCTTATTGTGGAATATTATGTACGACAGGGTGCTTTGGTTGCCTATGCCAGTAGGGACAAGAACAGTTGTGTTTGCAGACGATGTGGTGGTAGTGGTTATTGCAAAACATCTGGTGGAAGTTGTCCAAACCACAAATGAGAGTGTTGCCAAAATTCGTCAGTGGCTCTCGTTAGCTGGCTTGCACCTAGCTGATCAAAAGACTGAGGCAATTCTCTTGACCAGTAGGAAAGCTAGGGAGACATCACCCTTACTGTTGGAGGTTGTCACGATCCAGCCGGCCCCCTCACTTCTGGAAAACCCCTGGAAACCAAAATCAAAACAACCGAGGCGGGCTGGACGGCTAATTAGAACAGAGAGACAACTCTCAGCTGCTTATCAGCTCTTAAGGGGTTTTAATTGGGTAGCGTGTTCAAAGATTTGTGTGTGTGAAAGGCAGCTCTTACCATTTTTAGTCCAATGAAGACACGTTGTTCAGAAAAAATGATGAAGATTTATTGATCAGGTTCATAAAGCATAAAAGTCAGTAGCACAGGTCAGTCCAATAAAGTCCACAGGCAAATCTAGGTAACCATTTTTAAGGAGCAAAAATGCATAGCTCCTAGGCTAAAGAATGCTAGCCCATAGAGAACCAGAAACAAAAGCTCTCTAATCAAAACAGGTCTTAATCCATGAAGAAACAGAGACGAACTCCTTCTTCTCTCCAAAATGGAGAATTTGCAGTCAGGTGGGACAGCTTAGCCAATCACGTATCAGCAAGCAACAGAGAAAACTTTCTCAAAACAACAGTACATTGTTTATACACGTGCACACAGAATGCACTGGGGCTAGCCATAACATGGCTCTTAGCTAGCTTACAAAAGATAAGAAATACTGAAAACATGGTTGAAAAACATGCTGTTACACAGCCTTGAGGCTCAGAGAGAGAAAAATGGATTTTTCTGAGGCCTATTTGGAAATTGGCAATTTCAAGCCTTAGGAAATAGGTTCATTTCCTGACAGAGGTTGCAGTATACTCAGTGGTGGGGAGCCAAAAAATTTGCTACCACACTATGGGCAGAGCCTATGTCATGGGTGGAGCCCACATCATGGGCAGAACCTATGTCATAAGTGGAGCCTATGTTGTGGGCGATCTAGTCATGCCTGCCATATGGCCATGTATACCTCTCCAAACACAGGCAGCACTGGCTCTTTGGCTGTAAATGGAGATGAGCACTACACCCCAGAGTCGGATATGACTGGCTTTTGAGCAAGGGAGACCTTGAACCACTTGCAGGGACAAAACCTGAATACCAATCAGGGATCTTCTGTTATTAGGTAAAGGTTGCCCTTGCTCGAAAGCCAGTCGTTACCAACTCTAGGGTTCAGTGCTCATCTCTGTTTATAGCCAAAGAGCCAGTGGACTTGATCCACAAAAGCTCACATTAAAATACAGAAGTTAGTCTTTAAGGTGCCACAATGTTTTTGTCTTTTTGTTTTGTTTACTCTCTGATATGCTTTCACATAATAAAACTTTTTAAATAGTAGCTGTGTTACTCTGGGCAGCACAGGGAGATGTGCATGGCCACCCAATTTCGCTATCCCCCCATGCCTGAAGGCCACCCAATTTCGCTATCCCCCCTGCCAGGGGGAGGTGCAAACCTGTTGCTGCCCAACACTGAGTATGCTCTTGCAGCCGTCATTACGATATCTGGGTGTCCAGATTAGGGCGGCCAACTATCCCGCATTCTGCGCAGCAATCTCGTTTAGGGAGGGGGAATTTCGACTTACCCTTGTTTCAAAAATGGTACCGGACCTCCCCCGTTGCGTCATGGAAGCACCGGTTTCCACTCCGACCGGCAGGCAGTTAAAGAGAAACGGAGCCGAAAAGGCTCCAATAAACTGCGCCTGCGCAGAAACCCAATCTGGCGCCAAACTGGGTTTCTGCGCAAGCGCAGTTTATTGGAGCCTTTTCGGCTCCGTTTCTCTTTAACTGCCTGCCGGTCGGAGTGGAAACCGGTGCTTCCGTGACACAACGGGGGAGGTCCGGTACCATTTTCGAAACAAGGGTAAGTCGAAATTCCCCCTCCCTAAATGGGATTGCCGCGCAGAATGCGGGACGGTTGGCCGCCGTGGTCCAGATAGACACCAGGCTATGATTTGATGAGCATTTGCAAATTGTGAATGGAAGGGCAGGAGCAGTATGTAATGCATTGACAAAGATCATGCCAAATTTTGGAGGCCCGCAGCAGAATCGCTGAAGACTCCTCTTGAGTGTTGTTAGTTCTGTGTTACTATATGCACCCTGATTGGGTCGGAAGCCAGGGCAGGATCATCGTCATGGCGACAAATAACGTCCATATAGCGTAGGAGTGCCCTGTGGGTGGCTCGGACATTTTGAATGGTCTCATACAAAGTCATGTGTGTCATTGCCGATATGGTGCCGATCCATCTGATGGCAGAAGAATGGGTGGAAATTTAGTGGCGAAGGCAAGAAAATCAGGTGACGGAATGACACACAATTGCCACGGAAGCCAGGACAGAGAGGACAGCGCAGTGGCAGCAGATCTGGGATGCATCGACCAAAGGACGGTAGATTTGTCGTCTCATCTTGGACTTTAACGCGTGGTTAACAAGACAGGATGGAGAGGTGGATTATTACCTCAAACACCTGTTGACGGGGCATGGCTGCTTCAGAGCCTACCAACACCGATTTAGGCTGGATGATGATGGTTCATGCCCCATCTGCCAGCCCGTTCAGGAAGACATGGAGCACGTGTTTTTTCACTGTCCACGTTTTGATACAGAACGGGAAATTCTACAGAGGCATTTTGACAACAGCTGTCTCCTGAAGACATCATTGGCGAGATGCTGAGCAGGGAGACTACCTGGATCACAATGTCTAATTTTGCGGCCAGGGTCATACTGGAACTTAGGCATGTGGAGAAACTTAGAAGAGGGCAGCCAGAGGCATAGAGGAGGAAGGTGAGTAGCCAAATTGGAGGAGAGTATTTAATAACCAGTCTGCCGCTGCCGCAGCCCCGCCCCCCAGCAAAGTAATGCCTGATAGCAGTTCCGTGGGGTGGTGGGGCATAATGGGAGGTGGTTTTAGTGGGTAAAAATCCCACAAACTGTAAAACAAAACAAAACACAGGCACATTTCTCCCAGTCATGGCCAACACATTCCAAGATATCTGTTGTTATGTATGGCAACTTCAGGGACACCCTTTATATTGAGAGCAGAACACCAAAAGAAGGGAACAGAGATGGAGATGATGAAGCTGTTGAACTGGAAGAGGCACCAATGCCACACTGTGCTCCAGAGCCACAATCGGATGTTCACTGTGAGCCAGCCAAAGGTATGCCTCCTCACTCACCTACTTCTCAAATTTGTCGCTGACAAATGAATTAGCGACCTGGAAAGAAATCGAACAGATGCCAGCAGCTGAAGCTGCCAGATGGAGAGAAGCTGCAAAATATAAAAGCATATCCAAGAAGGTAATGTGGATTCTGATCAATCATCCACCAAGCAAGACGGTTATGGGGCACTAGTGGGTTTTCAAGATGAAGCAGGGTACAGAAGGAGAAGTGAAATTTTACAATGCAAGACTGGTTGCAAAAGGCCTGTATGGATTAAAACAAACTGCTCAGGCCTGGAACAAGAAATCAAAGATGGTGCTCCAGCAACAAAGTTCCAGGCAAGCTTTGTCTTCCACAGAATCAGAGTTCATTGCCACAACAGAAGCATGCAAACAACTGCTACAGCTAGAGAAGCCGTTAAAAGACTTTGGCACAAATGAAGTAATGCCAGCTTATAAAATGGAAGTTAACAGAGTGCATCAAACTGTCAGAGTGAGAAGATGAATGCATGAATGCTAGTCTGGCCAGGTTATCCTGGTATGGTAATAGAATACACCATATTGCCAGTGACTCAACACCGAGTGTCAGGAAGCAGTTAATTAACCTGACAAACCTGAGGACTAGTGGGTTGGGTGCCTAAATCCACAGGGAAGGGTGATGGTCCCTAAGTAGATAAAATCCCACATGAATCCATCTGGATGTAGGGCAGCAGCTTCTTCAATACTGGGGCTGAGGAGGATTTTGCATGCCAGAAGGGCTCAGAACCAGAAAGTGACTCATGGAACTGGATCAATGGTACGGGGATCATGCTGCGATGTGGAAGGCAGATGAAAGTCCATGGCATTATATTCTCAGGACAGTCTTCATGGCTGATCACCATGAGGATCACCAATATTCGGATTCTGGTATGTGAGCAGACTGAGAATAAGTGTTGAGCTTTCAGAAGACAATCCCATCATGCTTTGCTGCTGTTGTTGTTGTTGTTGTACAGCAGCATGGAAATGGAAAGGCCAGCATCGACACAGCCAATCAGCAGGCTAAGTGTTTCTTTCCTCCAAAAGTGTAACTGTGCAAAATGCCCTCTTCTTCCAGGAAGGCTTGTGTGTAGTGCAAAAGGTACTCAGCTCCATTGTCAGTGATGGGATGTTACAGCTTCGCACCAGTTCTCCAGAACTGATAGTAACTTTTCCCAGTGTCCTGGAGAACCGGTAGCGGCTTTTGGAGGGAACCACCTCGGGGGCTTACTTTTTCGCCGGTTCCCCCACTGTGCATGCACACCAAGCGCTTGATGTGCATGCGCACCTACAGCACTTGGTGCGCATGCGTGGCCTCCTTGCTGTCTTCCCAAGTGGGGAGGAGAAAGAGAAGCTTCTAGCCTGAAGCTCCTATAGCCTGCTCCCCAGGGTAAGTGACTCACCTTTGGGTATGGGGTGTGGGTGTGTATTTTAATGTGTCTTTAACATGTATTTATTTTTAATGTGTATTTTTATGTGTTTTATGTGTATTTAATTTGTATTTTATGTCTAATGTGTATTTATTTTTAATGTGTATTTTTATGTGTTTTATGTGTATTTAATTTGTATTTTATGTGTTTTTATGTCTATTTAATGTGTATTTATTTTAATGTGTATTATATGTGTTTTACCTGTATTTTTATGTATTTTTATGTCTATGTAATTTGTATTTTTATGCGTACTTATTTTTATGAGCTTTTTGTGTTGGCTCCACCCACAAATTAGGCTCTGCCCACAAATTAGGCTCCACCCATGGTGTGGTAGTAAAAAATTTGACATCCCACCACTCCCCATTGTCTATCTGAAATATCTTTGGTTTTCTTTCAAATTTGTTGTTTTGGCACATCCACATATTTCTTGAGTATCTCATGTGCCTCATTCTACTTTCAGTAGGTAGGTGAAACAGTACCTCAAAAAAACCCCACAAATGTTAAAACATCTGTGATGTCTTAGTGATGACACATTAAGTGGCCCACAGGCGTATTAGATCCAACACTTTGGCGCTCCTTCTCTTTAGTCCTTAGTGAGAATGTGGACCTAACACCTTTTTCTGTGATATAGTTTACACCTGGCCCAGAATGACAACTTGGGCAGTACAGAATTAAAATTAAAATGTGCAACTAAATAAAAGTGTAACTAAGCCATGTGTCTTCTTGTCTGCTATTGCTACTGTTAATTTAGTTCAGTCTGTCAAACTGATTCTAGTTGTCTTTCTGGCTCAAAATGTTTTGAGTCTCAGATAGCTAGTAACTTCAGTACACTCCTGCAATCATCATTTGCTTGAGAGAATTGTTCTTCTTGTTTCATTGCAATTCAGATGAAGTGTGCTGCTGCTATATATTTTTGCCATCTACTTGTCACTTTGTTTGAACACAAGCCTTGTAAGTAAACATTCTTCTTCCTTCTGCTAAAAGCTGTGTCTAGCATTTGTACCTTAGGAACTAAGAAAATACAAAAGAGTAACTAAGGACGGCTTGCATTTCAAAACATTCAGCCGTAATCCTTTGGGACATGCTAGCTGCACCACTCTGCAAAGATTATCCAACAAAAAGGACCATCCAGATGATCTATTGTCCTAATGCAGAAATTACAGTGGTTATCCTGATGAAGTCTCTACCTAGATATCGCTTTGAGAACCTTCAAAGCAAGAAGAGACTTGAGGGTTCTTGCATGCAAGCTTGAGAAAGGATGTTGGGATAATAAACTTGCATACACTAACACTGGGTATCAGTGGGAAGGAATTTTATACCCCAATGCAATTGTCCTTTGTAACTAACTTGATTGGTAATTTTTTTGCCTCTGGAATTTAAGGCATGCTGCCAATTCCCATTTATTTTCTTGTTTTCATCTTTTTGTTGATTATCTTCTTTCTATGAACAAACAACAAGCATGGAAGTTGTTTCCATGTGTTTGACACTCCACTTTTCCTTTTTTTCTTCTGATTGTAACTGTAAGTAAAGATATCTTTTTTCTACTTTAAATGCTCTCAGAATTATTTTATTATACAAACTGCCAAAACCAAGGAGTGGTAGTGATGAGCCCGGGCTATTCTCTCTACATGTGCTGTACTGTAGTCTTACTTTGATAATGGTGTTTGGTGAAAACTGAAGTAAACTATAAGAGTATATGTTGGCAAGTATAGCGGTGGGGGCAATTGTTCCTAGCTATATTATGGGAATCTCTTGTATTCAAACCTCAGGGAAGGCATCTTATTTTAGTTCACTTGCACATCCATGTACATGCATGTGTATGCACACACAATGCCACTTAATTTCTACCTTTGAAGGATAGAAAATAAACGATGTATCTAAAAAGTTCCAGGGTGGGTATGATATAGGACATTTTACCCACTCTGGTCCTTTTTCATACACAGATCATAGCAGCTGTTGTTATGTATCTGTGAATCTGTACAGTATCTATGAAATATTTTCACAGTCGAAGTGTAAAGTGAAACCACATCTTGGAAAAGGAATATTTTGGCCTGTGCCGGCTGGGTTTTTGTGGGATTTATGGTCCAAGAAGTAAATTTTCCAAGTTCTGTATAAAACCTAAACAGCCCAAGGGACCTCAAAGTAATAGAACTATAAAATATTGTGACCTGTGAACTGAGTCCCAAATGTTGCAAAAATATCACTATCTAGGACGGTAGGGAGTGTATTGCAATGATGATAATTGCATGCCATCAAGTCAATTCTGACTTATGGCAACCTTTTCCAGGGCTTTCTAGGTCGATAATACATCAAAATGGTTTCCCATTCCTTTCTGCTGGGGCTGTCCTGAGACTGTACAGCAAGACTACAAGGCTAATTCTGCCCTTTGAGTACACAGCGGGGGACTTTTCAACTCTGGCTCTGTGCTGTTTTAATATTTTCATTAGTAACTCATTCGAGATTTGCCTAATTATTTCAAATCAACATGTGTAAGGTTGGCACCTGCCAAGTTTACAATTCCATTTACTTCTGTACTTTCTTTCCTTATTACAGTAGATAGCCTTAAGGTCCAACCACCTTTTTGCCTCTGCTATCTATCCACATTTAGCCCTCACTGTCTCTTCTTTCTTTCAGCCTCCTGCTGGTAAAGTCTTCCTTATAGTAAGCTTTATGGTAATAGAGTAGACCATACTGCCAGTGACTCAATGCCAATTGTCAGGTGGTGGTTAGCTAACCTGACAACCCAGAGGACTAACACCTTTGAATGGTGAAGTCCACAGGAAAGGGTGATGGTCCCCAAGTGGATTAAATCCCACCTGAATCAGTGATAGGTTGGAACAGGTTTGGATCAGTTGGCCAGTAACTTTTCCCAGTGTCCCAAAGAACCGGTAGCGGCTTTTGGGGGGAACCACCTCTGGGCCTTACTCAGTGATAGGCTGATCCCGGTTCAGCCCGGTTCAGCTGAACTGGTAGCAGCCATCTGGAGGGGTCGTCGGAGGGGGGGGGGTAAACCCCCAGGTGACCGGTTCAGTCGCAGTGAAAAATAGAAGTGTGCATGTGTCAAATGGAGTTTTGACGCAGGCACACTTCTGAGCAGCCATTTTGGGCTGCCAGGAAAGGGTGCAGGCAGTACCTTTGGCATCAGTATGTCTGACAGGCACATCAATGGTGAAGGGTATCAGGCAGGTATAAGCCACTTAACACTGGAATTACCCACAATGTCTTATTATCCAGTCATTTCAACACCATTCAGGACAATAGCAGTTTTCTAGTTGTTTGCCACTGTTTGGCATTTTCTGGTTTAAAACAAATACCAAGCCTACAAATCACCTTTTGAAGCTTAGCTAATAGCCGCCTGAGAACAGCGGGTGCAGATACAGGCTTACCTCAGATTCTTCCTCATTCAACTGGAGTACACCATCTCTCACCATCTCCCTCTGTAGCTGTGGCATCAGGCCTTTCTCAGCCCAAATGGGTTTTAATCTCTCCACAAATACAGGATCACAAAATGTTGGCCATTCAGTTCAATGCTCGGTCAGGCTTTTAAAATTAAATTCCAACTGACAGAATCATTCCTTAGGTATACCATTACCACAATTACTGAGCTATACATTGCCACTTCATTTTTCAAGTCCTCATTTCACACTGTCAAGTATCTCCACCTCCATCATACAACTAAAAAATTACTAAGTCCACACAAAAAAAGCCCCATTACTTTTTTTCAACATCTTAAATTTCTCAGCACCTTTAATATAACACAGAATACTATAGAAAACTGCAGTCTTTCAGTTCTTCATTACCATAATCACCTCAGATTGAAGCAGTTTCAGTACTTCCCCTACTAGTCCTTTGCACGTCTGTCTGGCAAATGAAGATTACACAGCACATCTGCTTAATGTGAATTGTATATACTGTACATGGCAAACAAAGTTGATTTTAAAAATGAAGGCAGAAGACTATATATATCCTTTGCTAGTTATCTTGGGATGCACATTCCATAATTAAGCCCTGAATTAAATGACTAGTAATTCCAAATAAAGTAAATCTAAAGAACTATCTGGAAAAGAATGAGGGTGGGTGGAGCTACACTGACTGGGTCTAGATCAGGAGTTCTCAACCTTTTTAAGCCAGGGGCCGGGTCACACTCCCTCAGACAGCTTCAGGGGCTGGATGGCCATTTTGCCCTTCTTCCACCACATGGCATTTCTTGGTGTGGTGGAGGCAGTGGAGGCCCCATATGAAATAGTGCTGTGGATCGCATTCGGCCCACAGGCTGCAGGTTGAGAATCCCTGCTCTAGAGTGCCCAATTATAGGGCTGCATGGTATGGGTGAAGGGGTGCAGGGATGAACAAAATGGTACTTGGTGCATTCTCTGCATCTCAATGGCATTTTGCTCCTCCAAATTATACTTCAGCGGCTGTCACTCATGCCTCTGTCAGCTATAATAAATGAATAACTAGGACAAAAGAGGGAGGGAGCAAAGAACTGGCTGGATGGCTGTGCGGTGGAGCTGATACACATTCAGGCAGGGAAATGGGGTGACCTGGTGTGTATAGCTAGCAGAGGAAATGTGCCTTGCAGAGATGACTTATCTGTTTCACAGGGAAGGAGAGTCTGCTGTGAGGAGAGATCAACAAATCTCCCAAACTGTATCACTACTACTACTATTCCCCACTGACCCTCAGGTGAATCTGCAACTGCATTTGCCTTTAGTAGTGAGAAGATAGCTGCCAATGGGGTGGGGTGTCTGTGAAGAGGCAGCTGAATGTTATTCTCTAAATTCATTTGATGACCATTTTTGTCTTGCAGCAATCATCCATTGAACTTAAGGGAAAAATTATACTTCCCCTGATCATCCTCAGAAAAGCAGAGGAAGTGTTTAATTTGTCAGCATCAAACACCAGCTTGTCAGCTAATGAATGACACCAGAGTTTACATTGGGAGCAGCTTGAACAGCTGCTTCAGAGAGCACTGCAAAATAATAGAACTCCCTGATGAGGGCTCAAAAAGCACTGCTTTGTGACAAGTTATGCTACTCTGACATTCAACAGGTATAGATGCTGGAAGAAAAAAGTAGAACAACATGCCGCAAAAATGCCCAGATATGGTCCTAGTGTAGACGGCCCCTAACACGCAACCTATGGCAAGAAGAAGAAGAAGAAGAAGAAGAAGAAGAAGAAGAAGAAGAAGAAGAAGAAGAAGAAGAAGAAGAAGAAGAAGAAGAAGAAGAAGAAGAAGAAGAAGAAGAAGAAGAAGAAGAAGAAGAAGAAGAAGAAGAAGAAGAAGAAGAAGAAGAAGAAGAAGAAGAAGAAGAAGAAGAAGAAGAAGAAGAAGAAGAAGAAGAAGAAGAAGAAGAAGAAGAAGAAGAAGAAGAAGAAGAAGAAGAAGAAGAAGAAGAAGAAGAACTAAAATGACATTAGCCATCAGTTGACATATATATATTCTTGGAATAAATCAATTGCCCTACCATGTGAGGCTGTAGGATATACTTCTAGGCACATTATGAAGACAAAATAGTCAACTGGACAAGGCAGTCACACCAATGCTAAGCAAAAAATCAAATTGTGTTATAAAGACATGATATGGAGGAAAATATTACAAAAATACATGGTGACTGTGCGCGGGGGGAGGGGGATCATTTTTGGCCTATAAATTCAGTCTCCTGAACCACCATCAAGCTGCCTATAGTTTCTGGGACCAATCAAGCTCTGATTTAAGGAATGCTTCAAATAGAGAAAAATTAAAGGAATTTTTCTGATTATAAATTACTAGAACAAGAGACACAAGGAAGATTAGCTACGTGATCCATATTCAAATTGTAAAGATGCAAAAGATGCAGGAAACAGGTGTTACCTTTATTGGATCACTAATAAAAATAAAACATTGTATGAGCTTTCGTGGGTCAAGACCACTTCTTCAGGCATGTATTAAAGTGTTAATGGTGTGGTGGTCTGCCAGATTCATGGTGTGCCATTAACACTTTAATACATGCCTGAAGAAGTGGTCTTGAACAGCGAACACTCGTGCAACATTTTGTTTTTCTTAGTGATCCAATAAAGGTATTGCCTGTTTCCTGCATCTTTTGCATCAAGAACAAGAGAGAATGCAGTTGGGTTGATTTAAATCATGGTTTTGTTTTGAAAGCCATGCCTGTTTTGAAGAACTGTGAATGCTAATGGTTGCTATGACAAGCCAGATTAGTTTGCAACTAAATAGAGCATTTATTCCACATAGAAATACAAATGCAAAATACATGGTCATGAGCTTGCATTCCCTTATCCCTTAGCAGATGTGGCTCTGTAGGATCAGTTCTATGAACTTAGGGTACAACTACACAGAAAGGCGAATTTACTCAATGTGAAGTCACAACAGGGATTTCAGATTTCCCCAGGTCTGTTCCAAATAACTAACCACATAGGGAGATGATGAAATGGTTTAAATAGCTTTGTTTGCTACTTGTTAACATAGCTTTCTTGTAGACCTCCAGGAGATGGACCTAGAGAAGAACTACTTGATAAAATGTAAACAAGAGCAAAGTGGCAATTTCCTCATCTCATCTCCTCCCCTTATTTTTATCTGCCTTGGGCACCTTCAGAGAATTTTTAATGGGAGAAAAGTTGTTCTTTCATGTTTAAGCTGGTTTTCAACCACTTTATATAATGACAAAATACTTATTAGTCCATCCAGAGTAGGGAACCTGTGCTCTTTTAATGCTGCTGGACTACAATTCCCTGAATTCCAAGCTAAACATGGCCACCATTTACACCAGATATACCAGGGGTGCCCAAACTTTTTGGGCAGCGGGCCGGTCATGTGGCTCAGTGGGCCAGTCATGTGGTTCCTCCCACTGGAAGTGGAAGTAAAATGCACCCACGCATGCGCAAAACGCTGCCATAAATGCACCTGTGGCTGTTGTAAACATGTTTATGACAACCAGGGGTGCATTTATGACAGCATTGTGCACGTGTGGGCACATTTTACTTCAGCTTCCAGGAGCAGCGTGGGTGTCACAGGCCAGATGATTTGATGCCATGGGCCAGATCCGGGCCATAGTTTGAGCACCTCTGAAATATAGCATTCTGGGAATTGTAGTGGGCAGGGGACCCTAATAATCTGGCTCTTTTAGTACAGGCTAGTACAAGCTAGAGTTGTTGGAACCTACAGTCATCTTTAGGGCCACAAACCTGACCTAGATATTATATGCTTTGGTTGAAAGCAACTTGTCAAAGACAGAGATATGAACCTGGGACTTCAGGTAGCTTGCAGCTGTGAGGAACATGCCTTGCAGTTCATATAATTTATTAAACCTTCTGCCATTACAGTTAGCCTTGGGAAGGATGAATTTTAAGTGATTCACAAAGCTTAAGAACAGATCTAATGATTACTTAAGATGTTAATTGAATGCTATCCCCCAAACTTTGCTTGAGGTGCCTATAAGTTAATACCTTAAAGTACAGCTCATTACTTAAGTTGTGTATGTGTGTTTTAAGAAATTTGTTGTGTTACTCATTACTTGGAGATAAAGGTTAGATGCCTTTTAGATGTGGTGTTGGGGGAGAGTTTTGAGAGTCCCCTGGACAGCGAGGAGAACAAATAGGTCAATCTTAGAAGAAATTAACCCTGACTGCTCCTTAGAAGGTCAAATAGTAAAGATGAAGCTAAAGTACTTTGGGCATCAAATGAGGATTCGCTTGAGAAAGCCTTGATACTGGCAAAGGTGGAGGGCAAAAGAAAAGGCTAGATTGTAGACACAATGGGCATAGAGCTGACAGAGTTGAGGAGAATGGTGGAGGACAGAAGTGCCTGGCAGACAGTGGTCCATGTGCAAGGAATGGGCAGATTTCCATTATATATCATCATTCTCACAAGTATAATAATTCTTATCAGGAGATTCAGGAAATTCCTCACCATCCTCATTAGCAAGGAGGGTTTTGCAGCTTCCATTCTCACAAATGAGGATGAGACAAGTACGATTTATGCCTCTACCTTGAGGTAGCTAGACATTGTTTTCAGGTACTCCAGGGAAATTGTTTGGTATTTTGTATGCTAGTTGCCATTATCAGCAGGCCAGGGGGGAAATGCAAGGAAAAAAGGCTAAAATCTTGTTGATTTTTACATATGTGGAAGACAAAAGTCATTCATAGCTGGTGGCAACTAACAAGTATTCACAGAATTCTTGGAGACTCTTGTGGAAGTCAAAAGGTGTAATATCAGTGGCTTCATGCTAGCAAGGGTTATATCTTTTGCCTTCCACGTTCATAACAAAGCAACAGTGTTTTCAAATACATGCTGGCTCCCTTTAATATTGATATTGTACTGTACTTTGAAAATACTTGAATATAAAAAACAAAGGAAACTTTACCCATTGCCACTTAGGTTTGACAAGCAAATAATATAAAAACTGAAAAATGCTAGTTAAAATGTTTCCAAAAATGCCTTAAAATAGCCTCAACATGATTTTTCCAAGAAAAAAAGTTAACAATTTATTATGTTACTTCTGAAGTGTTACTTAGTTGTACTCTTCTTACCTAAAAAGGGACTACTCTCAGAAAATTGTAACTTGTAACTGGTTAACTCTGTGTTGTGGTAAACTGGATGTTTCGGTAATACTGTACTCATAAAGCAGACTGTCCTGAAGGATTTGGACAATTTAGTAAAAGTAAAGGTTTCCCTTGCTCAAAAAAGCCAGTCATTTCCGACTCTAGGGTCCAGTGCTCATCTCTGTTTCAAAGCCGAAGAGCCAGCGCTGTCTGCTTCTGCAGACGTTTCTGTGATCATGTGGCAGGCATGATTAGACACCAGAGCGCACAGAACGCTGCTACTTTCCCACTGAAGTCCCTATTTATCTACTTGCAATTTCTTGCTTTTGAACTGCTAGGATGACAATTTTCTTCAATGGTTTTGACATAATCAAAGCTCCTAGATCAGGGATTCTCAACCTGTGGCCCATGAGTTGAATGTGGCCCACAGCACCATTTCATGTGGTCCCCCACTGCCTCTACCACACCAGGAAGTGTTATATGGTGGAGGAAAGGCAAAATGGCCGTCTGGCCCCCAAAGCTGCCTGAGGGAGCATGATCTAGCTTTAAAAGGTTGAGTACTCCTGTCCTAGATAGACGGGAAAATCTGTCAATTTTGTTTTCATTATTTTCACAGAGTTCTATTGGTATTCTTGCCACAATCCAGTTTCTGTAAGGATGCACATTTCCCTCCTTACTGAATGGGATTTCGACTGCAGTTTACATATGCATCTGTCCTTCTCCTTCTCTTTCTTCAGCTGCTGTATCCGTTCCAGATACTGGCTATCATCATGGCAATAGTCTTCCTGTTCTTAACTCCATGGAATAGTTCTTCCAAGGACATGCCACACCAGTCTCTCAGATTCTTCAGCCACGAAGTCCATCTACGTCCAGGGCCTCTTTTCCCAGGGATCTTTCCTTGCAGAGAGAGATGGAATATTCTAGACTTTATGTTGCTCCTCATGATATGGTCAAAGTATTGGAGCTTTCTTTGCTTAATGGTCTTAAACAGTTCTTGTTCTTTATCCATCCGGTGCAACACTTCTACATTTTTTCTGGTGTATGCATTTTCCCACTGTCTGAAGTCTATTTATAGTGATTTTCCTACCAACTATATACATTCTTAACCATGCATACTACATCTATCAACATTGCAGAATTAAATTGATTTAACCCCCAATCCTTATTCTCATGACTAAACAAGATGCTAGCTTTGAAATTAGAAGATAAAATGTTTTTATTTCAATAGTACAAGTAGTCAAAGCTGCAGTACCTACACAATGAACTTGAAATAAATCACCAAAGAATTCCCTGAACTTTTGCTATGAAAAACAAATGCATTTAATTTCTTAAAGGAGTTCTACTTCTAATAACAGGCTCAGTGTAACATCTGTTCTGGCCCCAGAAAGTACCTTGGGAGTTGTAGTTCAAGGAAATGCCCTCAAACTCTTCAGCAGATAATTTTAAGTACCTCACCAACCTGAAGAACCTAATACAGTAAAACCTCACATAAAGAGCACCTCACTTAGAGACTAACTCGCTTAAAGAGCAGAATTTTTTCTGAATGATCACCTCGCTTAACAACTAAAACCAACTAAAAGCTCATTTAACAACTAAATCGGAGTTTGCAGTCAGCCTGCCAGAAATCACAATTGGTCACTTACAATGGTGTTTCACTTAAAGAGCGAATTCGCTTAAAGAGAAATCCTGTGGAATGCATTATGCTCTTTAAGCGAGGTACCACTGTATTTAAAATGGAGCTCAATACTTAAAGTAGTAATGAACTAATGCAGCTAAATAAAGCAAAATAAAGGTGTATGTTTGAAAAATATTTGAACCCTTTCTCCTTAGCAAATGCTGCTATCTGTCATATTTAATCTGGCAATCTGTCTTTTTACTGGAAAGATTGGGGGCGGGATTAAATCTATTTTAAAACAAGGCAAAAAGAAAAACTGCTTTGTGATAGACTAAAACAGAGAAGCAGTGTGACCTATATCTTATTGTTCATTCCACTGAGAATCAACCCATACAAGAGTTATGAAAATATTAAGTCAAGACTAACATAAATCTCACTGATTCAATGGGTTTACTCTACAACTATCAAATTAGATTTGGCCCAGGGTGCCTGTATATCACCATACATATATATAACATAAACCTCCCACCATTTTGAACAACTATCCTCTGGTCAATAATACTCCACACACTTTAAGTAAGGTGGAGGGTTGTAGATGCTCAACATCAGATAATCTTGGGAGAGAATTAAAGCAATTACTGTATATAGTCAGTCTGGGGTAGTGGATAAAGCAGCAGTCAGAAGATCACCCAACCCTCCAGTCCTGCAGTCACCAACCATTTTATTGTAAGTTGTGAAGTAGAATTTTGGTTGTACTGTATTGTATTTTAAAGTACAGTGGTGCCTCACTTAAAGAGTATAATGAATTCCACAGGACTACTCTTTAAGCGAGTTTGCTCTTTAAGCGAAACACCATTGTAAGTGACCAATTGTGGGGGGATTGCGAACTCCGATTTATTTGTTAAGTGAGTTTTTGGTTGGTTTTATTTGTTAAGCGAAGCGAACATTCAGAGAAAATTCTGCTCTTTAAGCCAGTTACTCTTTAAGCGAAACGCTCTTTATGTGAGGTTTGACTGTACTGTATTGTTATTGGTACCCTGATAGCTGGATTGAGGGAGGCCACAGGTATCTTCTTTTCTCCACTCAAAACTTTCTGCAAGGAGGCAAATGACTTTTTCGCAGGGACTAGCTACCTATATGCTGTTGGTTTGTTTTTTTTAATGAGGCTGCTGTTTTTGTTGTTTTAAGTGTATTTTGAGAACTGTTTTTGTCCCAGATTTAATATTTTATTTGTTTAATTCTTTTAAAATAGCATGATAATTTATTGTTTTTGACTTTTAATACTATTTCTTTCGATACTATAAGCCACCTTGTAGTCTTCATGAAAAGAAAGGCACGGTATAAATATCTTGAATAAATGGAAGAATGAATAATGAAAGTCACTTGGATCTGGACTATGATGTAACTAGTATGCTGATGATAACCAGCTTTGTTGCACAATAATTATGAAATGGGTGTGGTTATGCCAGTCCTTAAGCAGAACTTAGTAATGGTTGTATGGAAGACCAACTAACTAATGCAGCTCCAAGACATTTCTTCAGCTCTTAAAGACTAGCCAACAATCCAACCATTTCCCTCTGAAGGAACTGGTTTCTCTCTTGAGGTTGCTGTCTAAATTGCCATATAAACTCAGTGGTTGAGAATGTCTTCCACCAGTGTGCGACAGTTATAGCCATTCCTGCATAATTTTGTCACCGTGGTCCATGTGCAGGTTACCTGAAGTGTGGATTAACAGAACACCTTCCGTGGGCAGCAGCTGCTTGGGAGGATGGGTCTGAAGTTTGTGGTGGTGCTAATATGGACCCTTGGTTTTCATAGGCAGCAACTTGTTACTCATTTACAACATATTTGAAATACTTGAAGCAACTGCCTATATAGGCTACTGTGTCAAATTTAAAATACAGTCAAACCTCGCATAACAAGTGTTTCGCTTAGCGAAAAACTCGCATAATGAGCAAGTTTTTCGCTAAGCGGTCTGACTTACATAATGAATTTTTCGCTAAGCGAGTCGGACTTTTCCCTATGGAAAAACTCACATAATGAGCATTTCTATGAGGAAAACTCGCACAGCGAAAAATTTTCGCTATGTGAGTTTTCCCCATAGAAATACTCGTTATGCAAGTTTTTCCATAGGGAAAGTCTGACTCACATAGCAAAAAATTCGTTATGCGAGTCAGACTTGCATAGCGAATTTTTCGCAAATTCATTATGCAAGGTATGACTGTATAGGTATCGGCTTATTTGAGAAACAGGTTTAACCATTCCAGTTCTGATTGGAATCACAGAAAGTGATTTCAGGCTTTGGATTAACATGACACCCAATCAAAAAGGGGGCACTCACTAGCACTCTCCTGCTCTTTCAAAATATTAGCCCCTGGTATAAAATAATACACGAAGTGTGGACTTTAACCACATTTTAAAATTGTGCCCATGCATTCCACCCACTATCCTTTTTTGATCTGCTTCTTACTCTTTTAGATAAGTCAATGCTGAATATAATTTTAAAGCTAATTTTGTATATAAAATATATTATTTCAGTTATAATATTTGTACCCTATGTGATGTTATTGCATTTTATTGTATTGAGACTATTGTGTACAGTACTCTAGTTGGATATATCAATTGCATTTTGTTCAATATCCTTATACAGTACTGTAGTAATAATAACTACATAGTAAGTCCACTCTTACTTTGTGGCAACACTTTCCAGGGTTTTCTAGGTACTTCTGGGGGCATTTTGGAACTGTGTACCTTGACTAATATCACACAGGCTGGCTCTTCTCTCAGGAGGTAGAGTAGGGAATCAAACTTCCAGCTCCTGGCTCCACAGACAGATGCCTAAATCACTGAGCTATATACTGTGGTAAATTATTTCATTAAGATGAAGATAAATTATATTAAATAAATAGTCAACACTTTATCTTACAATGTACAAAAAATATACAGCTAGAAGTGCAGATACCTAAAATTGTACATTGTAACAGTCTGTTAAAATACAATGCACATTGCAAATAAAGCACTTGTTTATTCCCCCACTAATAAATATGTTTTAATCAGCACAAGCTGATCAATAATGGAAAGGATTACCCCACATAAAGCCTAATTATCCTTTTATACATTAAATAGACAGTGCTATCTGTTGTTGCTGCTGCTGCTGTTGTTGTTCAGTTGCACAGTCAAGTCTGACCCTTTGTGATCCCATGGGCCACAGCATTCCAGGCTTCCCTGTCATCTGCCATCCTCTGTAGTCTGCCCAGTTCGATGCCCACTGCATCAACGATGCTGTCTAACCAACTCGTCCTCTGCCATCCCCTTCTCTTTTTGCCTTCAATCTTTCCTAGCATCAGGGCCTTCTCCAGTGAGTCCTCTCTTCTAATTGGTGGCCAAAGTACCTGAGCCTCAGCTTCAGTATTTGCCCTATCTGTACTTCTACCCTATTTATGCTTTTATTCTGATGTAGAGAATAAATTTCTCCATGCACTCTTTTTACACCTATTTTCTCTTCACATGATTCCTTTGGAGGCATGAGTTGGCTCTATAAAAACATTATGCAGTTGTACCTCGCTAAAAGATCATAATGTGTTCCACAGGTTTGCTCTTTAAGCAAATTTGCTCTTTAAGCGAATCACCGTTGTAAGTGACCAATTGTGACGTATGGTGGGATCCCTGATTTATTTGTTAAGCGAGTTTTTGGTTGGTTTTATTTGTTAAGCGAAGCGAACATTCAGAGAAAATTCTGCTCTTTAAGTGAGTTGCTCTTTAAGCGAGGCACTCTTTATGTGAGGTTTGACTGTAATTGTAAGAAACAATATGATAGCTCCTTGAGAGAGCTATACACCCAGCTAAGCAGTTCAGCAATGTGAAATATCCAATACATTCTATAGAACAGTGAATATTCACTACTAAAGAACAAATGGCAGACCACAAAGAATCTAAGAGAAACAAGTACAGTACATACCATATACTGAAGAGAAGCAAGTATATACCACACACTAAAGAGAAGCAACTACATACCATATACTGAAGAGAAGCAACTACATACCATATATTGAAGCGCTAGAGTCTTTTAACTAGCTATTTTATCTCTTATAAGAAAAAAAGGAGTTGATCTTAGATCATTACACTAATAAGCCTATGAAACTATTTTAACTTCTACATTTCAGAGATGATCATGGTTAGAAAGTCTCAAAAGGAAAAATTATCTAAATGACCACATTTAACTGCGAAGATTGTAATACATGTATATAAAATTAGAATCATCTGCCTTTTAAGAATTGGCAGAATCATACAGGTTTCCTGTAATTTTGCAGTAATAACATACATTTCCAAAAGCTCTATTTCTAAGCAACAATATTTGCATATTCTTTCCAGTTTCCATATGAAAACACTAGTAAGATGCATGGTTCATGCATGACAGTCTGCGAAAAATAAAATATTTCCTACAAAACCACCCACTCCATATACAAAATAAATTCTTCCTATCCCAGAGTTGAAGGATTAAATGTACTGAAACAATTTTCAATGTTTAATTTCAGCAAGTCATGCTGAGAGAGGAACTCAAGCAGCAAAAGTTGAAACAATATATATTCTAGCATACTGCATGACAACAAAAGGATATGAGCTGTTTCTCTGTCCTTTAAAGGTCATGAAAATGATGATTTGTACATAAGAACTTCATTTCGGCCATTTTAGTAGACAAAAGGCAGAAGGTTACTGCATTGTGCCCCACCCAGTTCAGCTTAAGATGGGTCATGTTTTCTATTTGCATTACAGCAGTTTTTCAATTAATTCTCCATTCCGCACAGTTTTTAGCATATCTGAACATACTCTTTGAATACAATTACATGCAATAAAGGATAGTCAAAATCATTAAGGAACTGATGTTGCTTTCTCTTTTCATTATTATATAAGAAAGTGCAAACACGGGTACATTTGTGTTAAATGTTCTAAAGCAGTTTTATTTAAATTATTTCACACATTTAAAAAAGGGGGTATGGAAGATGTGCTACCTAGAAGAATAAAAATATTTTTTCAATTTACACACTGAAGATTGACTTTTCCTCTGGGGGTACATTAAGGTGCATTAATTTAGGTATGAACAAGCATTTCTAACCATCCAAAGGAAGTGAACGATGTCATGAATCGTGAAATTAAGATGAAAACGTATATCAACACAACCAGAAATGTCATATAATGCCATATAATTGTCCATAACAATCAACACGAAGAACGATATTGTCATCGATTATTTCTACTTCCATCAACACAATTCTACATTTTGTAGCTGAAATGCACATACTGTATTTTGATATATTTCTCTATGACTATTAAAACTTAAAGCTAGACAAAGAAAAGAAGCAACCTAGGTTTACACCATTAATTAAATAAAAATATACATGCTGACAAAGCACAAAACAAAATGATATCCAGATAGAAAAGGTCCCTCATAAAAGAAATGTCAGGTTGCTTTATTGCAGTTAATTATGGTAAGAGCCATTGATCCTCATGACCTATGCACTGAAAAACTGCTAACAGCCAACACTAACGGGTAACAAACATAGGATTCAAAATGAAGTTTACAAATTAATAAAACAAATGAAATGCAGACGCAAAAGACAAATATTTCCTAAAGATGATGTGATTTTCTTAGGCTCATACCCCCCCTCCTTCCGAGCTTTAGAGAGACACTTCCAAAATGATGTTTCCCTCCAGAAAGTAATGTGTAAATATTTACAGAATACTTGTGACTAACATTCCTTTGGGTTGATCCGGTGTTAGAAAGATTAGCCGACAAGGTTGCCGCGCAGGGGTACACCCGACTGTATTCACGATCTTCGTGGAGGCCCTTTCCATGTACTGCTTTTGTCGTTTGGCCAACGACAAAGCCAAGAAATGGCTTCATTTTGGCACTCCAGGGTTTGATCAGAACATGAAAGAAGAAGACTAACATTCCAAATACGCAGTTCCATTGCATCATAGATCAAGCAGAAGATACTTGGGCTACCTCTGATGGTTAAGCTCGTATAAAGCTGGATGTAGTGCTACTGTGATGATATTAAATCACATCCTCAGTTATGTTGGCCCCAAACCTTTAAAATTAACAGTGTTTATAGGTATGATGAATACTGGAGTCTCCAACACAAAAACAACTGAATTCTCTTCACCTTAATTAATCTGCAGCATAATGTAGGACCTTCTTTTTAGATTGTTGTTTAAACAGAGTCACCTGACTATGTCTTTCTGTATCAGAAATGGTTCAACATGATCCAAGAGAACAACTTAAAGGTGCTCTTCCTGTTCTTGGAGCCTATTTCTAGGTAGGAAAAGCTACTCAATGCTGTGTAATACTATAAACTGCTTTCAATAGTAACAGATTTTCAACAACAGTTATCATATGCTTTACAAAGAGACCGGCCATAAACTGTAAGGACAAAAACATTAAATTAGCTTTGCAAAGAAATCCCAAACTCTTAAACCAGTAGTACAACAAAAGGGCAAACAATTCCACATTAAGCATACTTGCCTTCACATATGTCAAATATACAGATAAATCCTTAGCAAGCTAATTTACAGACAAATTCAAATGATAACTTAATAGGAAAAAGTATACTGTACTAAGAAAAGCAGTCTCACCCAATGCCGAGAAGGGTGTGCCCCATCTTCTGCTGCCTGATTACCAGAGCTTGGAAAGTTACCTTTAAAAATAATCAGCTTCAGCCATTGCTTACAAGCAGTCTGGACAGATACTTCAGTGAGTTAGGAATCTTACTGCAGAGACTGGGAGTTCAATTCCCCACTGTGCATTCCCCCCAAAAAATCAGCTTGCATGGGGCTGGGGCCATCCACAGTCCCAGAAGGAAATGGTAAACTAGTCTTTGTCAGTCGCAACTCAATCCAAGTACAGTATACGTTTTTCCCTGCCCCAGGGAATCGGGAGGCCTGGTTTTGGAGGCCAGCTGGTTCTGGCCCGCCTTCGCCCTTTGAGGCAATCAGGAAAAATGCCACTGGTGTGAATTTGTTTAAGGTGGATCCCAGCTTGCCATGAACTGACCCACACACTATGACCTCGGAGTCATCTCCTGCGGCACATATGAAATGAGACATGCAGGATTTAACATTGGGACTGCAAAGGACTGCTGCAGCCTTGAGAATATTATCAAGGCGCACCTTCACAGCCAGTCCATCTAGCATGACCTCTTCCGCCTCCACGGCTGTTGGGTTCCTCCTCCTTTCATTTTGCCGTTGGGCCCAATATGATGGTTTCCAATGGCATTTCCTCCACTGAGGGGACCATCACTCCAACTATAGGGGCTCTTCTGCCCCTAGCCATTGGCCCCTTTAGGGAGTCAGGTTATTTACCGCTGCCCAACACTTGGTGTTGAGTGGCTGGCTGTATGGTCTACTCCATTACCATAGCGGGATGTCCAGCCAGACAAGGACACTCCTACTCCTACTACGCCCTGAAAATAGTTCGTTGTCATTATAGAAACATTCTAAAAAGTAACTATTAACTTTTCAATTGAAAAATCACTATAACCGTTGCCATTTCAGTTACTTGGGGGCGGATTTGAATGATACAAACTGGTGACCTATAGTACAACATATCCCTAAGTAGCCTATGCCAGTGGTGGCGAACCTCGGCAATCCAGGTATTCTTGGACTTCAATTACCAAGAAGCCCAAGTCAGCATTCGTGCTGATCAGGGCTTCTGAGAAATAAAGTTCAAGAATAGATGGAGTGCCAAGGTTCACCACCACTGGCCTAAGCCAATATAGAAGAGAACTGAACACAGCGGCCAGTAATGAGTTTTTTGGAACAATACCCAATAACAATGCATAGAGACAGCTTCTAAAATGAAAAATTACAGTACAGTGAAATTGCTACACTTAAAATTTGTTTTGCCTCAGAGTAACCCATTGTTCCAAGTGTTTGACATGGAGTAAAATACACAGGAGTGTAAAAATAATAATAATTCCTACACAAGATGATTATGCATTGTGAGCCAAACATTTCCTAACCATCAGTCTTGCAGGTTTACTGTGCAGAGGGAAGAGTGGGTACGGAAAAGCAGCAGAGCACAAAAATGCACAAATACCTGTTCAAATGCAGCCTTTGGCAGCAAACTCTGACAGCATCCAAATGCTAGTTTTCCCCCATAAAGCAATAGAAACAGCAATAATGATAATTACAAATCCATACAGTAGCACAAAAACTACCCTTTTCTTACAGGTACATTCTCTTTTTCCAGTTCCATCTTCACAGAAGGAAAGTGAACCAAATGGCTAAGATCATGACTATAAAATTGTGGGAAGGAATCAATACAAACACACCTGTTTAGAAGCACAGCATCTACTTCCAGCAACAATCCACATTGTGTGTAGAAAGAAAGTAAATCAAATGGCTATGATCATGGGTGTATCCCAAATATATAGAAATAACTGACTGTAAAAGTTGCATTGCAAAAGAAGTGACCTTATCCTTTGTCAAGTTAACATTTTAATGCAATTTACATTTTCAGAACTAAAAGAGGCAACCAACTACAAGTAACTAGATATTAACTAGTTACAGTATTTCCAAATGTAGGTGATTTTGCTGCCAATGGTTTTTACTAAATGTAGCAGGCAATCAAGTAACTACAGCCAGATTATATAATTATTGGTTTTAGATTTTGAGAAAATAACCATTGCTTTTCTGCGCATACAGAATTCTTTCACATCAGATATAATTCAGTCTAATAAAACCTGCAAAATTGGTCATCCATTTCATCTTAAAACTGATCCACATTGAAATATGGAACCGTTTTGACACTATGAAACATTCTCCACTTCAAAACCACTCTTATATTATTTTTAACAGCCCAGCTAAACAGTTTTGCACAACCCAAATGCTTGAATATCTCATTGCGGGTATCAATCCTTGCAGGTTTTATGATGGGATGGAGAAGCTTTCATTCTCTAGAATAGATACTGTGGGCTTCAATTCTCAGAATCCACAACCAATTCCCAGAATCCATAACAAAGGGAAATGTTAAAGGGAAATGTCTAAACTGGAAAATTCTTCATTCTAGTCCAATGAATCTGGAATTTATTGTGTTCTTCTTTGTCCTAGTGCTAAATCTGTTTCTGCAGCTTCTACAGCAATTTAGCAATAAGTGGGTGTTCTGGAATGCTCCAGTCCATAACTTTATGCACATACTCAATTAGGTAACTTGAGGCACTGTTTCTTCTCCAGAACATTCTGATGCAGTAGCTTCATGGGAAATAAATGGAACCAGAATACACTTTAGAACTAAACATTCCACAATATAGGATTACATCTAGAAGTTCATCACTTTAATCCTAACATTTATAAAATATTTCATATTTACAGAGAATGATGAATGCCTTGTATCTATCACATCATAACCAATCTCTCCCAGTGGCCAACAGCCTCTAGTAACCAAAGGTGTGCTAACTCCTATGTTTTATTTCAAAATGGAAATTTGCATTCATGACATATATTTTCACATTTGTTAATGCAAATTCTAAAAGTGACTACATTCAAAGAACTGCATGTTCATCGAAAGAACTGCTGGAAATAGAACTTTTAGAAAATTTAAGGGTGGGGCACTCTCTCTCTAAGCTTCTGCTTTACTTTCTTAAATTCTAAGAATCTTACCTTTTATGTGAAGGGAACTCAACAGCAAGCATTGTAGTAGGACAAATAAGAATGTAGGATCTTCTCAACTACTGCCTACCTCCCCACCCGCTTAGTAAAATCCCTTATAGTAATGTGCATATATATAGTACATCCAGTATTCCAGACCCGGCTTTACAATTTGGCACCTATAGCAGAAGCTGAATAAAACCATCTCTAAGTATGTCCTTATCAATGCCACGGAAATAACCCCTTCTCCAAATTTCATTTGATAAAATTGACTTTATCTCACGTTATCACAGTACTAACACTACTAAACCATACTGATAGCATGAGCTGCTAATGCCAAGTTTCTTCATCTATCTTGAAAATACTGTGGAAGAAAACTAACATAGTCACAATGAAAAGGTCCACAAAATGACCTTTTTTTAATGCTCATGCCTGAACTTTTTTTACCCAACAGATACTTTCTTCAAAGTCTACCATGAAATGGTACAAACAACCTCTGTTAAGAACTCAATTACTTAAAAGTCTCTGTCAGTAACACCTGAAACAAACACAAGTCTTACCCTTCTTAATTTTAATGTACCACTGTTATTTTCTGAGTTGTCTATGTATGCAACCCACACGGAGTCTTACAAAAATGATACCACACTGCAACTTTTCTCATTTTTGTGTACACAGATTAATGCACATCCATCTGTTCTGCTCCTTTTACAGTTCTGCTAAGCCTTGACTTAAAATGTGTCAAAGCTCACCTTTTTCCTTTCCTTTTTTGGATTAAGAGAAAATGCTTTCACTTAGCCAAGGACAAACACAGCTTTCTGAAGAGGATACACACATTGTGAGTTATCTCATCCTATACATTTTACCCCTGAATCTATCAATGGTTACTGGTAAAAGTCAAGCCCTTGGCTACAGCTAGCTCCATTCCAGACAGTCCAGACAGGACACAGTGAGAGACACGTATCTTGGTGAAAAGTGTCAGTGACACACCCATTCTTCCATATTGTGGAATTTTATACTGCTTTCCAAACAGGTCAAGTAACAAAACAGTTGGTACATAATCACTTACATTGCTGCCTTCAGATTGTCTTGCAAGTATGTTTAAGATTTCAGCCTTACTTGCCAGGGATCTGGTCTTACTGAACTGCATGGGATTCATTTTATACGCATTGCTCTGTTAGTAGCCATCGTTTGAGCCCAATTCACTTTCACTCCCTTATATCCTTTCCTTTCTGAAAGTGATTTTCTTTTCTGCCCCCATTTTCATTACCTGACATACACCTCTGTGGCAGATGACAAATCCAATTGACTATGGTTGAACTGGAGAAAAAGAAATGTTCTCTGCCCATTCCTTCTCTCCATTTCCCAAACGTGTGTGTGTGAGAGAGAGAGACTGTTCTTCTTTACTATCAGAAAAAGAGAACACTCAAAATCAACCATACAATGAACATATTCTGAGAGTAACCCTAGATCTAACTTGGTTGTTCAACTAGGTAACAGAAGTCCCTACACAGTAAAATATCCCCATTCCATTTTGCAAATAATGCAATTTTCTCCAGAATTTGTAAAACTTTTGGGAGTGGGTTTGCCAAAGAGCCAAATCACCCCTATTGTCTCTTTTTCTCAGAAGTACTTTAAAAGGAGAAGGAATCCACAGGGAAGCCTCTCTTCTTAGCAACCTTTAAAATGGACATCGGTACCCTCATTACATGCAATTAACTAACTAACGATGCCAAGGCTTGGTTCTGACGTGTTCCCCCCCCCTTCCTAGTCACTTTTACTTTTAAGTACTCAGTTCTTTTGATGGCAAAGGTCCTCCTACACACACACACACACAAAACAACCACCCTTTCGCCCTTCACGGGTCCCCGGGCACAAAAATCAAGAGGGAACCCCAACTGACACTCTGAAATGCGACTCGAACCCGTACAGCCCCGTCTTCACGCCCACCTCGCCGATCCCCGTCTTTTCTGCCCTCAAGAGTCGCTTCCCCGTCCAAGCAATGGCGGCCCCAGCTCACCTGTGAAGCGGGTCTTGGGCGTCCCTCTGGGGCGGTGGCCCCCCGGGCGGGCATCTCCCTCCCCCCACGGGTGGGGCTGTGCGGCGGCGGCCAGAAATGCCCAGCCACTACCATTCCCTCCTTACTTATGGGGGAAGGCGGGGGCGGCGCGCGCGGCCGGTCAGGTGACCCGGCTGCGCCCCTCCACTGCAGCACCGGGTGGCTCCCGCCTGGGGAGGTGGGTGGGATGGAACGTGGCCCGAGAAGGGACAGAACGCTCAGCTTCTCAACGTTCGGATTCGGAACCCTCGCGGCGGGTGAGCGTTCTAGAACGGGCAAGGGCGGTGGCGGCCGCCCCCCGCGTGACTCGCCGTGTGCGCTCCCAGCAGGGGGCCTCCCTTGATGCGCCACTGCCGCTCGCCGCGGCGCTCCTCGCCCACCCCTGGAGGCGCGCCATCGCGGGTGGGTGGGGCAGGGCGGGTGGGGGATCTGACTGTGAGGGGGTGAGGAAGGAGATTGCGGCCGTCAGAGCTTTGGCGGGTGACAGATCTGAGAAGGAGGCGGGGGGGGGGAGGCCCAGTTTTCCATGCAAGGGCGCAGTGCACGCGTGGGCGGAGGGGTGTGTGTGGGAAGAGATGCCATAGGAGCCAAGCACGCTTCCCCTCCCCTCTCAGTAGGGACTCTTTTTTCATGACATCCGGACCTCCCCGAAAGCCCCCCCCCCTTGAACAATAAAAGCGATTGCTGTTAAAAGCCCTGACTCTGCGATCGGAGCTCCTTCTCTGCCCCACCCCCCTCATTCGAAAGGCGTCTCGGGCTTCCAGCCAGTCCAACCCGGCATTTATGCTCCACAGGCAGCGCGGAAGTGGGCGTGGTCGCCGCCCTTTAAATTACCCCCCCCCCCCCATCGATCGCAGCCCTCCCCGGCGCCCTTCCGGCGATCCCGCCTGAAGGTAAGCCGGTGGGAGTCAAGCCACCTCGGACTCGGTGGGGCTTGCTTCGGAGCAGACGCGTGTAGCGTTTAATAAGAGCTGAAAAGCGACTTCGTGGGCAACTGGAATCACTTCCGATGGTTATCTGACAATGTATTTTGCCTGCATTGTGCATAGCATGCTAAGTCACCACCGGCGGCCTGCAAGGAAACAAAGCAACCTACTGTGCCCATACAACGCGCCCGTGTTTGAAACTGCGTTTAAAAATAATTCATAATTGCCCTTGTGATCCGATGGCAGAAACTGGAGTGGTTTAGAAGGGGGGGGGGAAACAGTTTGTCCAAATCCAGACGCCCTCGATCTTGCAATGTACAAGAGTCGTTTAAAAGTTTGTGTCATAATGGATTCAGCTTTGTGTTTCCTTCACCCACAAAGATACAAAAGGTGAATCCGTATAATGGCCAAAGTTTTTCACAGCATTTTGTGGCATGGATTCTTTCTTGGAGGGTGTATCTTTTCGTTTCATCACATGTACTAGGCTTGATCGGATAACACACCCAATTCGCCACCAAAATCGCAGGGTTTCCTCCTTAGACTGCTGAATCTTTTGACACTTGCTGGGTGGGGCTGCAGCCTTGGTGGACATGCGCCTGGAGGGGTCGAGTGCATCCTTGGAATTGAGGAGTAGAAAATTTAAGACGTCTTGTCACCCGGCCCCACCTTGCTTTTCTACTGGCATCCGAAATAGATATCTCTTTCAGCTCAAATGGATTCAGTGCTTTCAGATATTCAGGCGAGGCTCTGGCTGCAGTACTCTGGAATGACAGAAATGTACTCTGCTCCTACTTATCGGCTTTTCATTATTGCACCAGTTGCTGCAGGGCCCATTTGTTGTTGCTAAGGCCTCTGACTTGACTCAAATGGTCCTCGGAAAAGATGATGGTCAGGGATGATGCTCGTAGTGATATAATTTTCCAAGTGAAGTGTGGGAAAGTCATTCCCACCCACGCCCTTGCAATTCTCAGAATCCTCCAAGTAGCATGGCCACAACTCTGATTCCAGAGGTTGGGAATTAAGGTCCCCCCCCAAAAATAACTTTTCCAGATTGTTGTTGTTAATGTGCCATTAAGTCACCCAGAGGTGTGCTGGGCACCTTGGGAAGATGATAGACAGGACATGATGGGGTGCCTATTGGGGTGGAGAAATCCCATACTTTCCCATTACCTCTGCCTGCCTCTGGGGGGCACCAGTTGCTGGGGCACACCGGGAAGAGTCCCTGTATCCCTGTGGGCCAGCAGACCACTGAAGTCACCTCTGAACTATGGCATCCCTATGAATAAGAGACCTCCCAAATGCCCTGTGTTGAACAGCTCTGCTCAATCTATCTTGTCAATCTATCTCTTTTCCTGCTGCCTTGCACATTTCCCACCATTATTGTCTTTTCCAGACAATTCTGCCTCATCATTTTTGCCTCCAGAAATAGTTCAGACTTGATTTGTTCTAAGACCCACTTGTTTCTCTTTCTGGCAGTCCAGCAAAGCTCTCATCCAGCACCATATTTCAAATGAGTCAATGTTTCCCTGTCAGCTTTCTTTACTGTTCAGCTTTCCCATCTGTAATCAGGAATACTGTACTAGAATGAGAATGATTTTGGTCTCCAGTGACATATCCCTCCTATGACATCTTTTCTAATTGTTTCATTGATGCCCTTCCCAGTTTCAATCTTCTTCTGATTTCCTGGCTGAAGACTCCATAGGATTGATGGTTGAATCAATGCATACAAAATCAATTATTTCATTATCAATATTAAAGTTGTGTAGTTCTTCTGTAGTCATGATTTCTGTTTTATTAATGTCCAAATGCAGTCTTCCTTTGGCTTTCTTCTTTTACTCTCCTTAGAAGTTGGTTCAGCTCATTGCTGATGTCTGCTATTAAGATGGTATCTTCTGCCTATCTTAAATTATTGTTTCCACCAATTTTCACTCTTCCTTTATCTGTCTAGTCCAGTTCTGCATATAGATTGAACAGATAAGGAGAAAAAAATGCACCCTTGTCTTGTACTATGCCTATAGGAAGCCATTCTTTCTCTCTATATTCTGTCCTAACAGTAGCTTCTTGTTCACAATACAGTTTACTCATGAAGACAATTAAGTGATGAGGCACACACACACCCATTTCTTTCAGAACAGTTTATAGTTTCTCATGATCCACACATTCAAAAGCTTTGTTGTAGTCTATAAAGCACAGACTGGTTTTCTGAAATTCTTTGATGAGCTCCAGTAGCCAATGGATATTTGCAATATGATCTTGAGTGCCTCTCTGTTTTCTAAATCTAGCTTGAACATCAGGCATTTCTTGTTCCATATAAGGGAAAAACCTTGTTGCAACACCTTGAGCATTCCCTTGCTTGCATGAGAACTTAAAGCAATGGTCCTCTAACACTGCACTCCTTGGGATCTCCTTTCTGGGAAACTGGAATGTATATCGAACATTTGCATTCTGTGGACCATTCTTTGGTTTTCTATATTATTATTATTATTATTATTTGCATATGCTTGTTAAGATTTTGGCAGATTCCATTCTTTTAGCTTGAAATTGTTCTGTTGGTATCCCATCAATTCCTGGTGATTTAATTCTTCCTAGGGCTTTCACTTTCTAGGGCTGCAAATTTCTCATCATACGATTTCTCTTCAAAGGAGTCTGTCATCCTTTTATCTCTTCAATGTACTTTTTCTATCTTCTCTTTATTTTCTCCTGGTCAGATATGATGCTTTCCTGTTGGTCATACAACATTCCTTTATTCTAGGGTTAAATTTCTCTTTTGGTTTTTTTTTAAACATTGCAGAATTGCTCTCTTATCCCCCCCCCCCCCCCCGTTGTTCTCCTCTATTGTTTTGAACAGGTTATTGCACTTTTCCAGGTACTCTTCTGAAACTTGAAATAAAGTTGATGAACAGTGATATAAAATAAAGCCAAAAAACTTTGCAAGTTTACAATCCATCCCTTCCCCACTCTGTAGTTCCTTTCTCCTGACCTAGTGTGAGAAAGATTAGCTGGCACAACAAGGTTGTCATTGCCATAGATACTCCCAATTGTGGTGCAAAAATAGAACCATCTTCAAGGAGGCTCTTTCTGTGTAACCATGATGATGATGGTGATAGTAGTGGTGGTGGCAAATGGGCGGCATGCTTCCGAGAGGCCCCGTCGTTTGCAGTAGCGCAGTCAAGGGACTCAGACCGGAGTCTCTGGGACCTCGAAGCCAGGCTTTAGGGCCCGAGACAAGCTGGCCTCTAGTCCTACTTACAGGGACTGTGCTCAAGTGGTTAAGACTCTGACTGGGAGGTGGAAGGTCTGCAATTCAAAACCTGAGTACTGCATGATGGAGTGAGCTCCTGTCTCTGTCCCAGCTCCTGCCAAACAGCAGCTTGAAAGCAAGAAATTGCAAGTAGATAAACAGGGACCACTTCGGTGGGAAGTTAAACATTGTGCACTTCACTGTCAAGGCATGCCTGCCACATATCCATGGAAACGTCCGCAAACGCAGACAGCGCTGGCTCTTCGGCTACAAAACAGAAATGAGCACTGAACCCTAGAGTCATACTACGACTGGCTTTCGGAGCAAGGGTAATTTTTACCTTTACTAGTCCTGCTTCGTGGGGAGCTTGGGGCAAGGCGAGACAACCAGGGTAGGTGGATGGGTGGCCTCCCTCGACTCCAGCCGCTCAGCTGTGTGTGTGTGTGTGTGTGGCATGGGGTAGGCAGGCGGGGCACGTTGTAAAGCCTAAACGAGCTGAACGGGAGGCTGATCGTTCTCCCCTGGAAAGGTGGGAGAGCCCCGGGCGCTGCCGGGCCTTCCACGCAGTTGGGCTTGAGAGGCGGAGGCGTGCCATTTCCACCGAAAGGTCAAATGAAAACAATTCCTGCTTGTGGAGCAATGCTGGAGGCCTTAAAGGTCCCCACTGGAGTGTTCTCTCTCTCTCTCTCTCTCTCTCTCTCTCTCTCTCTCTCTCTCTGTGTGTGTGTGTGTGTGTGTGTGTGTGTGTGTGTGTGTGTGTGTGTGTGTGTGTGTGTGTGTGTGTGTGTGTGTGAGAGAGAGAGAGAGAGAGAGAGAGAGAGAGAGAGAGAGAGAGAGAGAGAGAGACTATTAATCATCCGTAAAGATAATTGCTTTTCCTCTCCTGAACAAAAGGCAGATGGGGCAATAAAGCGAGGTTTTCTTCCCTGCCCCTTTCTCTTTTCTGGTTTCAACCACGGAAAACTGGCTCCCTGTCCACAGATCCATCCAAACTCTAACCCCCTTTATAGGTGTCTGAGTAGTTAAGAAGCTGAACTTGACAACTGGAAGGTCCGCAGTTCAAGACCCAAATGCTGCACGAGATCCTGCCAACCTAGCAGTTGGAAAGCAAGGAAATGCAATTGAATAAATAGGTTCCCACTTCGCCAGGAAAGGTAACAACGTTCTATGCGCTCCGGTGTCTAGTCATGCCTGCCACATGACCACGGAAATGCCTGCAGACACAGACAGCGCTGGCTCTTTGGCTATAAACGGAGATGAGCACCGCACCCTAGAATCGGATATGACTGACTTTACTTACAGCAATGTTTACCTCTGGCACCAAGACGGGCATACAGGCATGTTTTAAAAAACAGCCAACATTTCATGGATGTATAGCTCCTAGTGGAACTGAAACGCCAGTATATTTTCAGACCAATTAAAGGATGATTAGTATCCAGTGCTGAAAGATCAATATTTAACTGCCCAAGCACATAAGGTGTGGGTTTAAATGCTAAACATAAGGTGGGCGCTGTCATCATTCTTTCCTCTCGTGTAGGGATTTACAAGGGAGGCCGCTCCTCATGCTACACAAAATGGGGCTCCGTCAAGTCTATAAACTACAGAGAAAGTTTTTGCTCAATCAAAAATATTTTGCGATGGAGACTCCTTCAGAGGCTCATATTTAAAACTGGGTGTATCGCTCTTTAGAGAACTTTCCCGAAATATATCTTTATCTGGATTGTCTCGTATCTATACATCCACACGTTCGGGGGTGGAGATGGGGAGACAAGCCAAAAATAAATAAATAAACCATGGGAAAAGCCATTACGCTGCTATTTTCAGTGCTCTTTCTCTGATTTTAAATGACTATAAATGACTGTGAGTCTATATTTTGTTGCGGTTTTTCTTTTTACATAACGAGACGGGGCATGGGAAACGTCTCAGTTGAATATGAGGGTTTGAAAAAACACAAAACTTTTTCCTTTTACGAAGCAATTTGGGTTGTGCTCCTGTTTTAAAATGAAACCACCCGATGGTGCCGAATAAATATTATTAGTTTTGGAGGTCGAGGCCAGAAGGAAACATTGTTTGACCAATCAAGTGAGGTGGATTTCTAAAAATCCATCAGATATTATTTACTGGAGCTTCAAATACATTTTACAACAATCGATTTAATATCTATCTATCTCAAAATAGTTCTTTTTCTTAAGAATAAAAGAAACAGGCTAGTAAACTATGAGAAGCCTTCTGTTAGGGTGGCAGAGAAAAAGTTAGAGGTGAATGGATGCCCAGGCGCATCCATCAGTCAGCATTACAGCAAATGGTAAATCCTAAAATAGCTGGACTTTGTGGCTGGCTTTAAGAACTCGGGACGAATGGAGAATTCAATGTTATCTTCCAACTGCATTTCGATCAATGATGTCCCATGATGCTGCGTCTTCGTCCTCTCTCAGTGGTAACAGGATTCGAGGTTTGAATATCGTTTGGTTAAGCGGGACCCGGAATTACCTAAATTTGGCGGAGGGACCACTTTCTTTGGGGTATTTTTGTTCCACCCTCGAAGTACATAAAGTTGCATAACTGACAGACGCTCGGGAGTCATAGATCCAAATAGGTAAAGGTAAGGTCGCCCTTGCTCGCAAGCCAGTCGTATCCGACTCTAGGGTGCGGTGCTCTTCTCTGTTTACAGCCCAAAGAGCCAGAAGACCCATATAAATGCTGAGTCACGCACAGGCTGGCACAGGCTGGCTAAGCAGGATCCTGGTTTCCCCTCTAGTTTGCTCATCTCGCCCTTTTGCCAGCGAGAAATGAACATCCAGGTGTGTGGCAATATATACTACCTTTGGCAGATCAGTCAGTTAATCCTCAATCAGTCCTACGTAGAGAGGAGCATGAACCTGTCTTTCCCTTCCTCTTCTGTTTTCAGAAGAGATCAATCACAGCCACATCATGCGATGTCAGTGGCTTCCTGCTCCCTAAAGAAACGCTCCGCTTCATTTTGAGTGACAGCTTTCACCTGAAGTCTGGAGGGCTTTCATATTCTCTCTATCTATGAAACAACTCGGTTCAAAATCGCGGTGAAGCCTTGCCTCGTTTAGATGGAATGAACGAGGATGGGGGACTAACAGACTCGTCTGAACCGCAGCGCCACACCCACCCACGACCTCGGCGCGCCAGCGAGAGGGAGAGCGCGTTCACACGCCCTTCTGGCCCGAACCGAACCGATGGGCAGCTCAGTTTCGCAGAACCTTGCTAGTGCGTTGAGGGGTTTATGTTACAGTAACGCCCCTTGTGGGACTGATTCAATCAACCAGTGATCAATGGTTTTAAGAGTTCTCTCACCCCCCATCATGGATTTGGGAGTTTGTCCCTCAAAGTATAGTACAGCAGAGATTATATTAATACCCACATTCAGTCTGTGTGTCTGACTATGGGTATTAATATAATCTACACCCATAATCTATATACCTATGCTGTAATATCATCTATGCTGTTGTTCAGTCGAACATTTGAGTCTGACCCTTTGAGACCCCATGGACCACAGCATGCTCCGTTCCTCTGTCATCCTCCGGAGTCTGCTCAGGTCTACGCACACTGCGTCAAGGATGCTGCCTAACCACCTCATCCTCTGCCGCCCTTTTTCTTTTGTTTCCTGATCTTTCCCAGCCTCTGTCTTCTCCTTTGGTGGCCAAACTACTTGAGCTTCAGCTTCAGTATTTGTCCTTCCAAGGAGCAGTCAGGGTTGATTTCCTCCAGGATGGACCGATTTGATCTTCTTGCAGTCCAGGGGACTCTCAAAAGTCTTTCCCAGCAACACTGTTCGAAGGCGTCTATTCTGCGCTGTCTTCTTTATGGTCCAGCACAGTGGCTCAAGTCACTAAGACGCTGACTGGGAGGCTGAAGGTCAGCAGTTCGATTCCCGAGTACTGCAGGACGGAATGAGCTCCCGTCTCTGTCCCAGCTCCTGCCAACCTAGCAGTTCGAAAGCAAGAAATTGCAAGTAGATAAATAGGAACCACTTCGGTGGGAAGGTAACAGCATTCCATGCCCTCCGGTGTCTAGTCATGCCATGACCATGGAAACATCTGCAGAAACAGACAGCGCTGGCTCTTCGGCTTAGAAACAGAGATGAGCACTGACCCCTAGAGTCGGATACGATTAGCTTTCGAGCAAGGGAAACCTTTACCTTTACCTTACTAACAGCCATACATTACTACTGTGAAGACCATTGCTTTAACTATGCGGAAATTGTGTTGGCAGGGTAATGCTATTAGTATAATCTATAAAGGCCGCCCTGGCTGGAAAGCCAGTCGTATCCGACTCTAGGATTCAGTGTTCATCTCTTTTTATAGCCAAAGACGTCTCCGTGGGCATGGGGCAGGCATTACTAGACACCGGAGTGCACGGAACGCTGTTTACCTTCTCACCGAAGTGGTACCTATTTATCTGCTTGCAATTTCTTGCTTTCGAACTGCTAGGTTGGCAGGAGCTGGGACAAAGACGGGAGCTCATCCCGTCCTGCAGCACTCGGGTATAGAACTCCGAGTTTCCAGTCTTCACGTTCAGCGCCTTAACCTCTTTGAGCCACTGGAGTCCTAGCATAGATTCCCTCTCACCCACTCAAATCCTGCTCTCGACTCTCTTCCGACTTATATATGATCTTACACTCAAGCTCACCCCTCCCCCTGCCCTCCCTGCAAACTTCAACGGGGCCGCGGGGCTCCTTTTTAGATCTAGATTGCGCCATAGCGCCCCGCTGTCACGAAGGCGGACTTGAAAGGGTTAAAGCCCCGCCCCCGCCCCGCCCCCCGGCTCTTCAAAGGCCGCCTGGAGGGGGAACCCCGCGTAAACTCCGCCCCCGCAGCCCCCGGCGCTTGGCCGGGTCAAAGCCAAGTCCACCTGTCAGGATCGGCCGCCTGGATCCAAGGGCGACGAAGGAAGGAAGCGCTTGCCTCGTTCGCTCTTGGATGCCGCCTTGGGTCTCCCGCAGTTTTGCACCTCTCTGGGGAGGGCGATCCGCCAGCTGACCCCACCCCACTCCCCAGCCCTGTTGGGATGGCGAAGGTTTATCTTCTCAAGGATTTTTCCAGAAATGTCAATTCTCTTGGTAGAAATTGGGCTACTTTCCCACGCAACATAAGAGAGAGAGAGAGAGAGATCTGAACAAAAGGACGGCCGGGTGTGTCTATGCTACACACATAGGGTTAATGTTTATCCCTTTTTTAAAAATGCAGCTCTTCCGGTGGTTTAGTGGTTAAGACGCTGAGCTTGGAGACTGGAAGGTCGGGTTTTCGATACCTGACGGCTTGCACTTGGGGACACGAAAGGAGCCTCATTCGGGAGTCCCCTGAGCTGAGTTTCTCCAGTAAAAATCCTTTCAACCAAGAGTATTCTTTGACACAAAATTATTATTTATTTATTTCTGTTTGGATTGTTCTATTTTTATATTACTGTTTTGTTGGATGTTATTTTATCATTGTAAGATGCCCAGAGTGGTGCTTGCACCAATTGGGGTTGGGTATAAAGCAATGGACTGCAGTGTTTTAGTGGTCAAGACCCTGGACTTGATGACTGGGAGGTCAACAGGTCAGCAGTTTGAGACCTGAGTGCCGCATGACAGAGTGAGCTCCTGTCTCTGTCCCAGCACCTGCCAACCTAGCAATTTGAAAGCAGGAAATTGGAAGTAAATAAATTGGTACCACTTCAGTGGAGAGGTTAATAGCATTCCATGCACTCCAGTGCCTGGTCATGCCTGCCACGTCCACAGAAATGTCTGCAGACACAGACAGCATTGGCTCTCTGGCTATAAATGGAGATGAGCACTGAACCCTAGAGTCGGATACAACTGGCTTTCAAGCAAGGGAGACCTTTACCAATCAGTCAATCAATCAATCAATCAATCAATCAATCAATATTTCACCTCACTATATCAGTTCTGGCTCCATTCTACATCCTGAATACTCCTAAATTCTGGGTGAAGGGGTGAAATCTAGAACATCAACAAGATTTAGTCATTACTATTTTAACGAGTACTCAAACGTGGTAAAAGAAAAAAGTTATACAAATTGTTTATAAGTGGAAGTTTTCTTTCATAGATGTCTTATTTGCAGTCAGAAGCCTGACACAGGTTTTCCACTCTTAAAAGCTAAATAGTAGGTGTGCCACAGCCCAGATTTATTTACCTATCTACCATTCTTTTATTTTCATCTTCTTGCCAGTCCAAAACATTGTAGGTAGAAGGCTAGGTGATGAATGCAGGTATGCTAGTTCAAATAATTTATTTATACTAAGTACTTCAACTGCTTCTTTCTTTCATCCTTCTGTCAAAAACAAAGGCCAAATTCCAATTTTCTCCATGCCCTAACAAGATGTATAAGCAGGGCCTTTTCAGCAACTGCCCCAAATGCAGAATGTCCTCTCAAAGGAACTTCGTCACACTGTAATGTGTTACTCTTCTGCCCAAAACTCAGCTACATTTGAACTTAGCCAAAAAGCTTTCACACAAAATGTTTCGTTACTTTTCTTAGGGATTACTTAATGTTATCCTTCCATAGCTGATAACATGCTGCTGATGTTTGATGTTGGGGGTAATATATATTTTTTATAAATGGTACACTGCTTTTAAGTGGTAAGCTATGAGTTCATTTAAGAGAGAGAGAGAAATGTATGCGACATGTACATTCCATTGATGTAGAAATGGAGGTTTACAGGAAAGGTTGACAACATATTTCCTTAATTTAAAGCAAGACTGTATTTCTTGCCTTTTCAAAGGACTATGCCTTGCATTACTTTTGAAAAGCTATATGTATATTTAAGAAAGAGAATGAAGGTGGTGACAGAGGGCAAGAGAGATAGGAAGAGGAAAGTAATAAGAACAGCAAATGTAATTACTATCAATGTGCTGCCTTTTCCTGGCGCCTCAAATCAACCACCTCACACTCTGCCTAATGATAAGATTACTGTCAGTTACCGAATGGAGGCTGTTCAATCCAGTGTCGTGGGATTTACTGAATTTCCTCTGGTTTTTAGTCCAAACTTTACTAGAGCAATCTAGGGTGGCCTAACCTATTTGGGAATGTGATTTGGCAACTTGGATAGCTTCCATAAAGTCTGAGACAAAAACCAGGAGAAGACTTACACCCCAGGCCATTCCACCCCATGAACCTGGAGTCCCCAAGTAGAACCAGACTACCGTATACAGAACTATAAGGCAAATAATTTGACCTCCATCAAGGCAGATTCTTCATCTACTGAAGTCCAAACACATAAAGGGGTATTTCTTACTCCCAAGAGGAAATATATTGCAGCATATTTTGTTACTGACATTGCGAGAGCTTTCACCTGCATGGCTCAGAATGATGTACAGAAATATCCATGCAGCTGCTTCTGTTTGATCACACCTACAAAATATTTCTCAACACATTATCAGCCACACAGCCTACTTACCCTTTAAGAGCCAGCAGTCATGTCTTTCTAAACGTTCATTTTGCTATCAGTCTGGAATATGCCAAGAGCTGCTGATGTGGATCCAGAAATTGGACAGTAAAGTCAGGATTGTATCTTCCTTCCTCATGACCATCTTGTCTTTCCAGTCTGCAGGCTACACTTAAATTATTTCCTGTGAGTTTTTCTAAAACTGGATTTGCAACTCATTCATACAACAAAGCTATAAAAAATGGAAAGGAGGGAGTTGTAGTTTATCCAGCATATTTTTTCTGCTTCTTAAAGACAGCTATCTAATCTCTCCAAGCCCAGAACTGACTGTCATCATCGGGATGGGGTGTGGGTGGGAAGTGAATATCTCTGCTTTGAGAGGAAACCACATACTGTACTGTACTTGCAAGCAGATTTCTTTCTTTCTTTCTTTCTTTCTTTCTTTCTTTCTTTCTTTCTTTCTTTCTTTCTTTCTTTCTTTCTTTCTTTCTTTCTTTCTTTCTTTCTTTCTTTCTTTCTTTCTTTCTTTCTTTCTTTCTTTCTTTCTTTCTTTCTTTCTTTCTTTCTTTCTTCTCTCTCTCTCTCTCTCTCTCTCTCTCTCTCTCTCTCCCCCCGCCCCATGCAGACACAAAGAGATGGAGCTGGCTGATGAAATATAGTTTGCATTCTGGAAACAATGGAACATTGCTGGTGGCCATTTGAAATCCTGTCTCCACTCAGATTAGACAATTACAGTTGCATGGAGAGACATTCACACATGCATTAAATTGTATTTTGTCCTGTTTCTAGACTTCCTGCAATGGTACCAGTAACAATCATGGTACCAGTAATGGTACCAGTAACAATTCATGAGTCACTTACTGGCCTCTTGGGGCACATAGTCATCATCAGCTCCAGGCCAGTATTGATGAAGCTGCTGCCCTCCATCAAGATGGGCTCAAGTGAGATTTAATCCACTTGGGGACCATCACCATTCCCTGTGGTCTTCGGGACCCAAGGCTGTTAGTCCTCAGGGTTGTCAGGTTAGTTAACTGACACTTAACACTTGGCATTGACCCACTGGTAGTAGGGTCTACTCTATTACCATAGCAGGATAACCTGGCCAGACTAACACTGAATGCCAAGCCTTGTGAAGTAAAATGCAAGAAGAAGAAGAAGAAGAAGAAGAAGAAGAAGAAGAAGAAGAAGAAGAAGAAGAAGAAGAAGAAGAAGAAGAAGAAGAAGAAGAAGAAGAAGAAGAAGAAGAAGAAGAAGAAGAAGAAGAAGAAGAAGAAGAAGAAGAAGAAGAAGAAGAAGAAGAAGAAGAAGAAGAAGAAGAAGAAGAAGAAGAAGAAGAAGAAGAAGAAGAAGAAGAAGAAGAAGAAGAAGAAGAAGAAGAAGAAGAAGAAGAAGAAGAAGAAGAAGAAGAAGAAGAAGAAGAAGAAGAAGAAGAAGAAGAAGAAGAAGAAGAAGAAGAAGAAGAAGAAGAAGAAGAAGAAGAAGAAGAAGAAGAAGAAGAAGAAGAAGAAATGGATGAAGCCTGAAGTTTGTTGCAAACCACCATGGGGTTGCAAAGGGTCAGACTGAATAACAACAACGCTTGTTGCTACTAGTAATAGGATATTAATATTTTGCAGGAAATAGAAAAAACATATGATTGGTTAGCCTTCTGTATATATTTTGACCACTGTTCACTACTGTTTTATGAACCATGCAGTTTAATGGTGCGTGTCTAATCCTTGGGGTGAAGATAAGACTATTCAGGGACTTTTTGGAAATGTGAAGGGCTTTCTGGCTAGCACTCACATGTATTAAAGAGCAGCAGAAGAGTGCAGCAATGATCTTGTGCTGACAGCACAAATCAATATTCTATAAGGGGATTCTGAAATGTGGGCTGCTTATAAAAATTATACTTTTAAAACTGGGCTTTAGTTTAGCACCAAATTTGGCACAGTTGTAGCAGACAGGTGGCTCATGCTCTGTGCCAACTTTGGGGAAGATTGGGAAAGGGTTTCCTAGTTGGTTTTTTAAAAATATAACTGTCCTATCCATTCATAAATAGATGGGCCCAAACATCCCTAGATTTAAAATAACTTGTATGAATTGAAAGATCAGTCTAGCTTATCTTGAAAGAGAATGGTTGGGTCTACCTTTTTTTTAATTCAGAAAGAATCCAGGCTTTAGGGGGCTGAAATTTTGGCCCTCTATAAAGATATTTCATAAACAGTGATTTATTGTCACAGTGAGCATGGAGAGGCTTTTCCAAGTAGATCAGTGGTTCCCAATATGGGGCACATGCCCCACAGGGAGACTTCAATTCCCAGAAGTCTAAATCGGTACATTGGCTCATCAGTGCTTTGGGGAATTTACTTAAGCTTCTGGGAATTGAAGTCAAAAAAAAACCAAAGGTTGAGAAACACCGAAATGGATATAACGTTGCAGCTTGACAGGAGGGGAAGGGAGATGTTTGCAGAGCAATGAAAGGTCAGGGAAACAGATTTAAAAGACATGTTTTCTTTAAAGGGTAAAAAAGCAGGCTTGCATTAGAGGAAGTAATTCATAAATTATTAATTATTAATTCATATATTCTGGTATTACGGAGGAAGTTGAGAGAACAATTGACAATATCTGCTGCTCCACTTATCTTAACGTAAAGCAGCAACTAGACAAATACAGGAAAGTGGTGGGTTGGATTTGATTTAACATAAAATAGCAATATAAAAGAAGTGGTCAATCAGATGTGCTAGCTTAAGCTTTTTCCCTTCCCTTCCAAAGGTTCAAGGAAATTCCCAGTAAGCATCGTTTTGCAAAGAAGGACCCAAAGCGCATGCTCCTGAGAATGGTTTAAAATGAGATACTTTGTAACAATTATCTATGTTTTGCTTTAGCCTTCTCTCAAAATGTGGTGCGTTATGTTCCACTCTTGAGCATAAAAGAATGTTTGCCCTGAAGAAGTATAGGTGAGACTTCTCTCTCAATATAGATGGCTGAGATTCCCATACGCTTGGCTGCATGGAGTAGAAGCACTCCAAATTCATGTAAATCCCTTGAAGATTAATAAACCAATGGTTTCAGCTGCACAGATGTGTACTTGAGCACACACAGTTAATCAGAAAGACCATTTTTTCTAAGCTTTTGGATTACCTTATGGATCCAAGAGAATCTGCTGAAAAAACTGCCCCAACAATTGCTTTGTGTTTGGGTGAGAAATAGTTAACCAATTTTTAAAAAGTAGTCAGGTTCTGGGATTCTCTCCTGCTCGGTGTCTTTTTGCAAAATGGTATTGAGCACAAAAGGGGATCTTGTTGACCACCTTGATAGTTGATATCAACTGATATCATTGGTGATATCAACATTCAGGCTGTCCTTTGCCACATAAAGTTTTGTATCCTTTTTCATGCTGGCAGCATGGTAATGATATACTGTATCTGAATATACATGTGATCACAGCAGCTGGAGGCCTCCATCTTTCCTGTTATTCAGGTCTTGGAACTGAGGGTAGTGCCATGCAGCTCTGTGTAAGTTAGTACTTTGGATATCTTGGAGTCATTATTCAGCGAGGAGTCCTTGTATGAGTAGATGTACAGCTTCTGTCCATAGCACTCTGTCCCTGGCAGTTCTTCTCCATGTTGCTCCAACATTTTTCTTGAGGAAATCTTCACATCTGGCAAACCAACTTCGAAATAGGTTTTTAAGGTTTTTAAAACTAAAAACTCCCACAATTTTATATGACAGAGTGTTCTTATGTTACAAATGGAACCTGCACTGCGGAGAGCTATTTTCCATTATTCTATTGACTATTTCCTTCCTCATCTTAATAGTTGCTCTGCAGCAAAGAGAGGAATCAAGATACTGTATGTACAACAAAATACTACACCGTGATAATGAATGGAAGAAAAAAATGCAATTTGAAAAGGTTGAATATAATTTAAATGAAATTATGCTTTAGAGCAAAATATATTTTTCTAATTTCCCCCCTCTAAGCTATAGCTTCCATATACATTCCACTAATTTGTAGAACTGTACTATTTGGTTAGCAACTGCAAAATGTGTAATGAAAGCAATAAATGTAGTTTGGTGATAAATAAAAGAAAGGTTTCAACCAAGACAGTGAATATAAGATAGCATTTACATATAGCTGTTAAGGAGTTTTATATGAATCTGAGAAAAGAGGCTATAATAATAACACTTGAATATACAGATAGCCCTATGTAGCCTGGACAAGAAATTTAGCACAAAATATGTGCTTTAAATATTTAATGAAACAATTAGGTTTTACTTCTCAGATTAAAGATATATCTACATCTGTTCTGTAGCTCATCATCCTCATTGCAATTATTTGCTGTACAGTTTCAGAAGCAGCTGATTAATATTAACTATATAATGTATGCTTTCCTCTTAATATTAAAGATCCAAACACCTTCAATATTAATGAAGCACACTAACATTTGTTGCTCTAGAACTGGGTCTGGGATTTCTAATTATTATATAACTGTGGCTCCTAGACTATAGAACTGTGATGACGAATCTTGGCACTCCAGATGTTCTTGGACTTCAATTCCCAGAAGCCCAAGCCTCCTGTGAATCCACATGGATGGGTTTACTGTGATTTATCTGCCCTTGTCGCTCCCGGAAGCGGAAGTAAAATGTGCCCGTACAGGTGCGTTTTACTTCCACTTCCGGGAGCGATGAGGGCGGCACAGGCCAGATGAATTGCAGTAAACCCATTTGTGTGGATTCACAGGGGGCTTGGGCTTCTAGGAATTGAAGTCCAAGAACATCTGGAGTGCCAAGGCTTGCCATCACAGCTATAGAATGTTCTCCTTTTTGAGTTGAAATCTGTTTCCTCTTTGACTGATTTTAGAGAAGTGAATAAAAACACATCTTATTAGATTGATGTATCATACCCAATGTTTTGCTGTGCTGTTTTTATTCTGTATCATTTTGCTGGTTTTAATTTATTTGTTTAATTTTAATGTTGTTATGATGAGAATACATAGTTTATATAACTTTTAAAAAAATCTAAATGTGATTTTATCTATTTTTATATCTTATTGTTCTATCATAATTTTTAAAGACACCTTGAGAGATCTGTTCATGGAAAGATGGGGTATAAATATAAGAAACATAAATAATAACTGTAACCTATGTTGCCATGACTGAGCCTTTTAAAAAAAACGTGCTTGAGCTAACTAGAATTTTAAGGGAAATCACAGATGGGGTTTAAGCTATTTCTATAGCTTGATACCAGCAGCTGTCATGATATCAGGTTTACTGTAATCTATCTACCTGGGATTGCCTTGGGAACAGGGAAGGCTATTTTATGAGCTGGCCAGCTGTACCTTTGAAATACCCCGAAATACATCACTTAGTGTTTCACTAACAAACAGCAATTTGTTGGGTCTTTTCTGAAGAAAATTAATATAGAGAGTATAGACTGCATATACACCAAGGGTATATGTTGAAGGCTACACCATACTGCAGTGGCTCAAGTGGTTAAGACACTGGGAGGTGGAAAGTCAGCAGTTCAAAACCTGAGTACCGCATGATGGAATGAGCGCCCATCTCTGTTCCACCTCCTGCCAACCTAGCAATTTGAAAGCAAGAAATCGCAAGTAGATAAATAGGTACCACTTCGGTGGGAAGATAAACAGCATTCCATGCAGTTCGGTATCTAGGCATGCCTGCCACATGTCATTGGAAACATCTGCAAATGCAGACAGCACTGGCTCTTTGGCTATAAACAGAGATGAGCACTGAACTCTAGCGTTGGATACAAATGGCTTTCTAGTAAGGGTGACCTTTATCTTTACTACACCATACACCTCAGGGGTGAACTTGTATATCTTGATCTAGCTCAAGATTTGATTCCAGGGTCAGCTCCTCCCCTCCTTACTTTAATTTTGATAATACAGTACTATTGATTAATGGCTTATTTTAACTGCTGTGTTCTATCTCAGAGTTGTTTCAGATGGAAAAATCCTGACATCATGCAATTTTGTCCTTAGACTTGTCAATTCGCAACTGCTACATCTGAACTCAGAAACACATACTGTACTCTTATAGCCACCATTGCAGTAGGAAACGAATAGGCATTGCTTCTTCTACCTGCTCTGATGGAGGAGTCTCCATCCATGAAACCTGTCAAAACTGCATCAGCCCATTTAGCATACTGGGAAGATATTTAGCTTTGGACACTTTCTGTCCTATTTTTAGGGCAGTATGGAGAGGGTCTCAGGGATTGAGTAGTAGGCCAAAGTCAGGGCTGATAGAGTTTTTAAAGCATGGCTTAGTTGAAAAGTAGACAAGTAGCAAAGTCAAAGCTGTCAAGGGTCAAAGCTATCAAATGTTTTCCCGTGGACTAGAAGACAAGGATTAAGAAAAAGCATTAGTAAAGGCATACAAGGAGTATTGGCAGGAGTTCTAATCCAAAGAAGAAATATGTCAACAAAGGCCAAAATATTGTTGATACAGAATTTTGTTCCAGAACCAATTCTAGCCTAGAACAGAATTTTAAGCAGGCACTTCCAAAACCTCACCCACAGTCATGACATAATTCATCAAGAAGAAGACCTCCTTAGAGAAGAATAATCTATCTCATGAGTTAAAGAAGACTGCTGTATAAACCAGAAATAATCTAACACCTTTGGTAGATTTTTAATATACTCATCATGGTTGTGCTTGTGATCCTCTTTTTGTTATGACCAAAACTAATGTTTTATAACACAGACTGACTCCATCATAGGTGTCTCGTCTATAATAAAGTTGGTGCTGTACAGCATGAAGGGCTTTCAAGTACAGTAAAACCTCATATAACACTAAAACCTGGTTCCATAAGTCTTGGTGTTATATGATTTTTAGTGTTATCTGATGCATGTTAAAATCCTATGGGATCCATAGAGATACATTGTAACCACACAGGCTTTAGCGGTTGTTATCTGAAGCATCCCATAGGATCTTAATGTTATCTGATGCAATTCTTCCCCCCAGATTCCTTGATGTTATGCGATTTTAGTGTTATTCGATACTAATGTTATATGAGGTATTACTTGTATGTCTCTTACAACATGAGCCACCAGAGGTCATATAAATTTTCTTGGGAAGGAAACTGGCAAATGGCTTAGTTGTCAGGAGCTTTTTGTTTCCAAATAATTCTTTGCTGATGCTGAGCACTTCTAGTGTGAGGATTCTGGACTATTTGGCTCTTTCTTTGAGGAGGGAAAAATGCTTTCACATTTGATGCCAGAATCACGACTTTTTCCCATTTTATAGTGGAGCTCCTCTTTCTTTTCTTTTGACACTTCCAAAATAGAGTTCGGTCCACAAAAACACTCTCCTTCCCCAATATTTTGTTGTCTCAAATGATTGTTTCACATCGCTTTATGACAACATGAAATCCATACTCTAGGACTGACCTTCTTTTTTGACAAAAGGTGTTAGATTATTTCTGGTTTATACAGCAGTCTTCTTTAACTCATGAGATAGTTCCCATTTTGTAGATGGAGTAACTGAACCCAAGAAATAGTGATGGGTTTTCAGTATTCCACTCAGTAATTTCAGTACTCTCTAATTTGTGACTTCATTATCTTCATGAAATATCTGTAAAATATTTTTTGTAGTCAGATACTCCTATTATTTTTAATCATTTTAATTGTGTAACTCTGACCAATTGATTAGTTGACTGAAAGCAAGCATAATTTGTTCAACATTTTTAATCAGTTGAGGGCCCTAATAATGCACATAGATTCCAAACAATCACGGATGTGGCTTGAATATCCATGGTTTTTGGACTGAGAAAGATGCAACATTTATTTTTATTATTTGGGGTAAAATACCTTGGTTAAGAGAAGAACCAAGCCCACAGGCAAATCTGGGATGTGATGCATATGATTCTGCTTTTCTTTAGCTAGCATATAACAGCCAATCATTATTTTGCAGCTATAGGAAATTTTATTCTGGTTTAAACAATAGATATTTATTTTCAGGACAGCTATTATTATAAAAGTTGCCTATTCCACATACCCCTCCTCAAACAATAATGATTTTGTTATACACAGAATGTATTTCTTGTACATACAGTACATTATGAATATACAGTATACCTATTTATCTTTGTCATTCACCATAGAAATACCTCAACATGAGCGTAGCGGATGAACCAATCACCTTTTGATACGCACAGATTGTACACCCTCCTACCTCCATAGCAACACAACTGACAGCATGGCAACGGCAACTGCCACACAATGGAGGGAAATGAGGAAAATATTATTGTGAAAAAATAATACCAATACCACTAGTCAAGGCTGTTGTAAAATGTTCATAAATAATGTTTTGAAAGCATGGTCATTATTATGAAAACATGTTTTTGGCAAAGACTTTGAGTATTAGAAATGAACTTTTAAAAAATATCAGATAAATACCGTGTGAAGTGAAACATGAATTTCCCCTTGTTGAGGTCCTCTTTGTCTTTTAAAACACCAAATTCTTATGAATCAAAGGTTCAGGTTATGCTGTAAATTTTAAGTCTAGATTAAGGCTGAACAATTTTGAAAAGCACTACTTCAATATTAAGAATTATCATATAATGTTAAACGATGTAATACGGTGAAATCATTTACTCATGTACCAGAATGTAAGCCCCTTTGAACCTGTGGGTCTAAATTTTGAGCAAACTTCCCTAGAATTGTACTGTAAAGGATCTTCATTTGGTAACATGCTGGAAATTCTAAATCCCTTCTCTCAGCTCCTTTGACCGCAGATCAGGAATAATAGTATTTAGTTAGTAATCTATACCATTTTGATTCTTTCTTGTCACCTCAGAAATCTTTCACGAGTTGGAGCTGTTAGGAGAAAGAGGATTGTCAATTTACACTATGTTGTACTTGTTTAATTGTTTTAAAAGCTTGTGTGCATTAGTCAGATGGGGTGAAAAACCTCTAAAAGATCAAATAGCAGAGGTCTGTGACTGAAAAGGGACTAGGAAAAAATGATATGAGGCTAACTCTGCAGGGCCGTAGCCAGGGGGTGGCCAGGGTTGGCCCCCCCCCCCGAAGTTAACAGTTTGCCCACCCTCAAACTCCATGCTGCTTATATATACAACATATATATGTGCCATTGTAGCCCATCCTGAAAAAATATTCGCCCACCCACATCAAGAACCCTGGCTACAACCATGTAGCTGTGATACATGCTCACCCTCATGGGCTACCTTGCAATACTCTAATTTGTCAAAGTAGGGTGGGGAAATAGGATTGCATGTTATGTTTATTACCCTTGGCTCTGAGTCGGGCATATATTCACAGATCACTGAATTTGAATCAGCTAATTATGTAGCCTTGCCTTTAAAAATCCTTTTAAAACATGCAGAATGTTATTGACTCAGTAAGTGGTCTGGGTTGCTTGCAACATAAGCACAGAAAATAAATTATTATCGCTTTGCTCATTCTTTTTACTGTTTGATCATAGCTGAAATATAGATTAGTTAGTGCAAGTGTAGAATTATTGATCATACAGGGGAGTGTGTGTGTGTATGTGTGTGTGTGTGAGAGAGAGAGAGAGTGTGTAAAATTATTGATCAAACAGGGGAATGAGGTGTGTGTGCGCGCGTAAGTGCGCACGCGCCAATTTGTTAGTAGTTTGTTGCAGGGTAAATTTTCAGACTTGGCATTTAATTTGATTTTTAAATTTCAAACAGCAGTAGAGGAACTAGAGCTGTGATGGAGAACATTTTAGACTCTAAAACATTCTCCATCATGGAGAACTGAGTGCTGGGGAGAGAGGAAGCGCTCCCATTGGGTTGCTGGGCAGAGGGGCGGGGTCAACTCTGTGCTGGAGGGAGGAAGCGCTCCCATTGGGCTTCTGGGCAGAGGGGCAGGGTGAACACTGTGCTGGGGTGACAGCCAGTGGTGGCCATCAGCAGGTTTGCATAGGTTCACCAGAACGGGTAGCAGAAATTCTGGCTGGCCCCGCCCATCCAAGTTTTGAAATAAAGTAGTTCTAAATCAGGTGCAATGCAGGGCTTTCCCCTGGCCATGCCCACCATACCACGCCCACAGTGTGGTAGTAATTTTTTTTTTTAGCCAACTACTGGTGACAGCACACATGCCCACAGAGAGGGCTTTGAGTGTCTCCTCTGGTGCACGTACCATAGGTTTGCCACTACTGAACTAGTTCAGTCATGGTTTTTCTCTCTAGCCTTCTCCGAGACCTGTGCAACAAAGATCAAAGTAAGGTGATCATGTGTCTCCCTAGATGAGAGTCTTACATTTCAAAGGTTGAAAAAAGGTAGTCCTCTGTTTGAGAAGCTGTCTGCTCCAAGTGCCATTTAAAGATAAAGAACCATAATTACAGGAGGGTTGAGAAAAATTTCTCCTGGATTTGGGAACAACTGAGCAGATGCACATTAGCTTCTTAGTCTTCAACTTTCTGATGAAACCTATCATACTTTTATTGAAATTACAGTATTATTATTATTTCTGAATTGTACAGCTGTATATATAAATGAGCACATGCCTTTCCAGGCTGGCACTGCCACCCATGATATAGATTTTAACAGCTGCAGCAATCAGGACCATAGCCAAGGGGTGACCAGGGTGGACGCCACCCACCCTGAGTTAGCAGTTTGTCCACCCTCGAACTCCCAGCTGCTTATATATATGACATATATCTATGACATTGTTGTCCATCCTGAAAAAATATTCACCCACCTACATCTAGAATCCTGGCTATGGCCCTGGCAGCAATGCTTGCTGAGGACAATGGTGACTCTTTGAAGGTGACCTGTTGGGAAAGACTGGGTTAAAGAAAACTAGGGATAAGCTAGTTAAAACATCCTCTCTTTGTTTCTGTAAATGTATAGGATGCGATCTGTTTTAGGAGTTCTTATGGTTCTTATGGTAGATTTCATTTTACAATAATGTATAGGCACATAAAGAAAGCACAGGGATGGGGAATGGCAGATTCAGCAACTCATACATGGGGCTTCTCAACATCCGGCAACATAAAGTTTGCACATGACAACTGAATTTATTAGGAAGGAAGGGCAACATTTGAGTGAATCCCACCTTGTTAAAAGATTAATAACTTTATGGATCTCTTTCAGCTTTTGGGAAAATTTCTGGTACTTCCACTTTAAGTATTATAACTGTATGTAGGAATTGACTGTACTGTATATATTATCTTACCAGAGGTCACAAGTAAAAATGTAAATGATTTTAAGTACACAATTTACTTGATTTTGCTAAATATAAGCTTTAGGGGTTGTTGTTTTCCCTATATTTGTGCATTGTACAATTAGAATGTTTTTACTCCTGTAATTATCTGTAATCAGTGAAACTTAATAGAGCTTTCCTAGCTCAGATGGGTTAGCATGAAATTTAATTTACCCTAATCTGTCAGAGACCAGGGAAGCGTGAAATATATTGTATAGGGGAATTACCTATTTTGTGAGATTCTAGGTCAGGAAACATTCACATTTGCTATTTTAAAAGTGAAGAAGCTAGACAAATGCTTCTCTAAACTTTGATGTATTGTATGTCCATTTTAAAATGCATTTTTAAACTACAGAAGTCTGAGATAATGGCTTATCATATACAGTACTTACACTTAATCAGAATGAATATAAATTTTTATTCAGTTTTTTCCCAAAGAAATCAGAATAGAATAAACACAAGTACTGTAATGTTCTTGATTGGAATAGAAGTGCCTATACCAGCACATATAACAAACAATTGGCAATAATACAAAAAAGTATTTTTCATAAGCTGTCTCTGTTTTGTTTTTGTTTTTTTGTTTTTTAAATTAGATTTATATGCCCCTCTACTCACCTCACTGAGGCGAGGACAGATTTATTTTAAAATTACAAAGATTTTAAAACTAGGAATATAAGATGATCATGATACATGAAGCAATGTTATTGAAGCATATGTAAGGCTGCTATCCTATGCTCACTTATTCTACTATAGCAGAGGTTTCCAACCTTTTCAGACCGGGGGGTTGGTGGGTGGGTCAAGCTCTCTCGGTCAGCTTCAAGCGCTGGATGGCCATTTTGACCTGCCTGCATGATGGAGGTGGCCATTTGGTCCCAACAACTTCAAAGGGGTGACCATATTGTTTCTCAAATATCCTTGGAGGGGTGGGGTGCCATGTGAAATGGTGCTGTGGGCCAGATCCAGCCCAAAGGGCTTAGGTTGGGAACCCTTGTACTATAGTCACTGAAAACTTTTTTTCTCAGTACACAAAGATGGGACAAGGATGTATATTCCTCGATTCATCATCCTTTTCTCAGCTCTTGACAGAGGAATCCAGTTCATCATTATCTCATGTCCCAGACCATTACTTGTGTGTAGGATAATATATATGTTTTATATTTAAAGATGACCCTGCCACTGTTCCCCTTTCTCCACAGAATCCCCTTCTGTTGAATTCCTAAAGAACTGTGTGGAATTCTCATGGCATTCAGATCACAAAGTTGATGAGACCAGACACAGTGCTATTGGGCATTCAAATCAATTTCTGCAAAGCGAATTAGATACGAATGAAGATGACAAGTGCAGACATGCCCAAGTTCTAATGATAATGATGTTTAATGACACAGGTACTGTGCAATTCTTAGCCGAGTAAAGATGTAGGCCATGTCCCTGAGGGTGAAGGTGTAATGTAAATACTAGTTATAGAACACAGAATGCAAAGATGATAAACTCAAGGCTTTCCAGTGTTGGGGTGTCAAACGACCACTCCCATCCCAGGATGGAAACATATTGTAGGTGTGGAGTTACATTTATCACCAATTTCATTTCTTCAAAAATGTTCAAAAGTGATCTGTAAGATGAAAAGCAGCCTCCAATTCAGGCAAAATAATCGGAAAGAGGAAAATTTTAACCCCTCCCCCCAGCTCTCAGGTAAGCATTATGGTGGCTGCTTTGAAGATCTTTGCAATTCTTCTATGTGTAAAAACTAACTAGTACATTTTAGTGAGAAACATGGGGAGTACACTTGAGCATGTGAAGAAATCAAGGGGAACCAGAAAGATCATTGCAACATTGACTTTCTTATTCCTGGATTGGGTGAGTTCCAAGCAAGCTAGTGGGCTGAAGCTGGGGAAATCCTATCCCTGCCTAGCTCCCAAGCTTTGAGTCTGGATTCTGGAACCTTTCATTGTTCCAGGGAGACAATGCAAAAATTCTTAGGTTGTTGACTTAGGGCAGGGATACTCAACCTGCGGCCCATAGGCCGGATGCAGCCCACAGTGCCATTTCATGTGGTCCCCCACTGCCTCCACTATACCCAGAAGTGCCATATGTTGGAGGAAGGGAAAATGGCCATCAGCCCCCGAAGCTGAGGGAGCCTGACCCGCCCCTGGCTTTAAAAGGTTGAAAACTCCTTAGTTGGGGCTTGCAAATCAACCCTGCAGGGTAGGGACCTAGCAAATACCCCAAAATGACTAAATAGTAACTTAGCTAGGAATGGATGTAGTACCACAGAGTCCCATCAATCAAAATAAACCAAACAGATAGTAAGATTTGTGTGTATTTTATTTAAGGAAAATTTAAGAATTAAAAAATCTGGAATACCTGGTTCAACAATTCTAGCAAAATAGCAAGTAAATGAAGCCACTCCATTTTGTGAGTGAAAAGCATAAGTGAACATTAAGACAAACGATCCTCATAAAACAATAAACCTAACTGACCTATTCTGCTTACTTCAACATAGTTCCAGGGGATAAGTAGAGTTCGGCAGACAAGAGCATCACAGAGGTCTAACATCACACCATTGGTAACCTGGGTGACATTTTGTGGTTCTCCCCACCCCTCGCCTTGCTTATAAACCCTTCAACCCCTTTCCCAGATCTATTAACTAACAACCATTCAAGGTGTATGGAATCTTCAAGACCCAAGTAACATTTGCTTCAAACTAACTTGCTCTTGGAGGCCCTACCTCTTCTAGCTGGTACCATTTTCACTAATTGGCAATTATTCTCTAGCTAGACACTTTGGATTTGGGCCTGAAGAAAGCCTCTTTCAAAAGGAGATGACCAGGCAGCTGGGCAAGATCTCTGATTAAAAGGGTATGTGATCTAATTCCAAACACTTAGTACAAACTCGTTCTATGTCAGATCTACGCAGCCATCTGAACCCAATCCATACCATTCCATAGGAGGTATAGTTTTTTAAAAAGACAACAGATAAAAAGTTTGCAAAATTAAATGGAACTGTGCTTCAGATTGCCCCTCAACCACAGAATGAGGATGTATTTGTAACTTCTGCATTGGAATGTTCTCTGGCCTTTGTTCCAAGAGAGCGTCAGACTAACTCAATCTCAGTTCTGATTCTGGAAACACGTGATTATTATTATTCTTTTGTGTCCTGATCAAACCCTGAACTGCCAAAATAAAGCCACTTTCTTCACTTTGTCATTGCCCAAGTCCTCATCAATCCAAGTCCTCATCAATGCATGTCTCTGGCAGCAATTG